>OZ007500.1:48826752-50193008 GCA_963931805.1 Microdon myrmicae
ACCTTATTAAAACACAATCCAATTTGATTAGCGATCCCAAATCCTTTTTCCACTTTATAAATTGTAAACGTAAATCCGACGCCTATCCTAACTCCCTCTCTTATGGCACGACTACGTCAAACGACAACCTAACTATTGCCAACCTGTTCGCGTCCTTTTTCAATAAATCCTTCACGGACATCTCCTTCGAACGCAATCCGTCGTATTTCAATGACTTGCCCGAATTCTCCCTTGGTCCTTTCTCTCCTCAACTTATTCAGCGTCACGTAGTTGAGGAGAAACTAAACTTACTCAAAGACGAGTTCAGCCCCGGACCTGATGGACTTCCGTCTGTATGATACAGCTCAACCAGCTTAGCTCTAAGTCGCACCGCGGCAGTTCCGTCTGTATTCTTAAAGAACTGTTCCACTTCTCTTTCTCTCCCGATATCAAAGATTTTCAACCTATCACTATCTCAAGGGACCTTCCCTAGTATATGGAAATCCTCCTATGTCACCCCCATACATAAAAAGGGACCTAAAAATGATATCAGCAACTACCGACCCATCGCCAAACTATCTCATATCCCCAAACTGTTCGAAGGGCTTCTTTACAATGCGTTATCTTTTAGTTGTAAATCCATAATCTCACCCAACCAGCATGGTTTCCTTTCGGGTAGGTCGACCACAACCAATCTGATCGAGTTCACATCCCATACTCTCCGTGCCTTAGAGAATGGCAACGAAGTTGATGTTATCACCACCGATTTCAGCAAGGCATTTGACAAAATCTCCCATAATCTCATCCTTTTCAAGCTGTCCTCCCTAGGCTTCGAACCCCTATTGATCAAATGCTTATCTTCTTATCTGAAAGACCGATCCTACCGTGTCAAATTCAGATCCTCCCTTTCCGATTCTTTTTTCCACCTCTGGGGTTCCGCAAGGAAGTCATCTAGGCCCCCTCCTTCTTATCCTAACCATCAATGATGTCGACTCTGTTATTAAACACTCATCCATATCCCTCTATGCGGACGACGCCAAACTCTACAAAACAATCGTCTCTCCCCTTGACTCCTCACTCCTCCAACAGGACCTCGACAGCTTCTCAACCTGGTGCCTGGTAATAACTGCCTTGATCTCAATGTTGCCAAATGTCACTCCATTACATTCTCCCACAAACGTCCACCCCCACCTCCTCGCCCCTACTTCCTGCTTAACCAGCAGATCTCATACGTATCCTCAATACCTGACCTCGGAATCTTATTTGACGGGGAGCTCAGCTTCATCCCACATATCGACGATATCATTCGTTTGTGAAACGCTGGTCTAAGGAATTCTCTAATCCTTACGTTTCCCGTTCCCTCTACATTGCCTTCGTCCGCCCCCTTCTTGAATACGCCAGTCAGGTCTGGTCTCCACATTGCTCGCCCCATATCCGCAGAATCGAGAGCGTGCAACGTCGGTTTATGCGTTGTGCCCTCCGTGGACTGAACTGGGAGAATCCTCGGATTCTTCCCCCATACACAAGCCGGCTCCATTTGATCAACCTCAGTACACTTGAGGAACGCAGAACTCTTGCCGATATCCTCTTCATCCACCGTCTCCTCTCCGGCACAATCAACTGCCCTAGCTTGCTTTCCGCCATCGCACTCAACACCAACCCCCGCAACCTACGAAACCCTCGTCTCTTCTATCTGCCCTCCCTACACACTTCCTACGGCTGTAATGAACCAATTTCACGTATGCTAAAGCAGGCAAACTCTTACCCCACCTCCTTCGATTTCTACCTCACTTCTATTGCTCTCAAACGTCGTCTTCTGTCTTTCCCCTCGTGACCTTGCCCCACCCACTATCTACACTTTTACTACCCGTATACATTCCTATCACCCCGCCCCTTTATCCTACTACCCGGTCTTCGCCACCCCATCACGTGCACAGCCACCTTCCCACCTTTTTATCTTCTTACTTATTCGAAAGTAATTTTTGTAATCCTATTTCTTAAGTTAGTTCGTAAGTTTTTTTTACTTTTAATTTCTTCTTTTTTTTTTCTCTCAAACGCTTGTACTAAGTGTAATAAACGAGGGTTCTGCTCTCACTAAACTAAAAACTAAACTCATGCCAATTGGTCCATACGGATGCGAAACATGGGCTCTCACAAAACGGGAAGAAAACAAATTCCGCGTATTCGAGAATAAACTTTTAAGGGGTATCTTTGAAGGTAAATATGACGAGGAGGCAGGACAATGGAGGAAACTCCACAACCACGAACTGGAAGAGCTATACCGAAAACCTACAATAGTGAGAGTAATCAAGTCGCGAAGATTAAAATGGGCCGGACACGTGGCGCGAATGGCCAACGATAGAACCGTGCATAGAATTCTTGACGGTAGACCAACGGGAAAGAGACCGACAGGACGGCCCCGACGGAGATGGGAGGACAATGTTAGGTGTTCCTCTTTTTGGTTCCCATCCCCCCCCCCCCCCCCCCCCCCCCCCTTTTTTGTGACAGCTTTGTTACAGCAAAACAACTTGGATTCCCTCTTAATATTTTACTATCAACGTACCTAACGGAGATCTACTTCAGAAAAAAACCTTGGCATCGCACTCACCATTTCTGTAGAGTCACCTTTTTTGGAACCCTCGTCCCTCTCGAATACAATCCTCTGGCTGGTTTTACATTTTCAATGATAATCCCGGAGAAGCAATTTCCTTTACAAGGATGTTTTCATATGTATCACCTATTAATCCCCTGGCTTCTTTTCTACTTTTTCATGTTTGTCATTTAATTGATAATAGATACACGGATATAAAATACAAGGAGTGAACTACTGGCCGTGCTTTATGGCTCATTGAAAACTAGCGACAAAAAGCAGTGGTGGCGAACAAAAGGCGTACATATACTACAGACAGGATTTAATTAAATAAATGTTTCTACATTGAGAACAAAAGCGCTGTTGTTCACCGTCAACATCTATTTGAGACCAACAAAGAGGCTTTTAAATTAGAAAAGTAAAACAACAACAAAAAAGAAGCGATAAAAAACATAAAGTACATTATTTTAAATCGCCGCCGAGTCACAAAATATCCTTGCAAGGACTAACAAAATCTCCACACCTTCTGGGAGCTGGCTGCATATAAATGAAACATACCTGAGCGAGAAGGCAAATCGTTAATTTCCAATGCATAGTGAATATTTAAAGTCAACGCAGTGAAATAATAACTGCTACAACGAGAGAATAACGTTTGTGCACAAAAGGTTCAGAAGAGGTTGAAAGAGTGCACCAACTGTAAAGCTACCATTCTCTATCATCCCTAAGCACCTCTTGGACTGACATTCATTGCACAAGAACCTTTATGGCATTTTACGTACGAACAAAACTGGGATTCGAAACTAAAGCATACCCGACGTAAGAGACTCTCCAAAGCCCTGCGAACATAAGCCTACCCCCATTTGGGATAAGTGAAGGAGATAAGGTGGGTGGACAGAACGAGCCATATCCGTGAGATTCCTTGATTGGGAAAATAAAACCAAAAACCAAGGGAGAGCGAACAAAACCCGGGGTGAATAAAACGGTTAATAAACGCAAAAAAAAAACAATTCTCTCCTGGCAACCAGCAGAGCCAAGAGGATAACTTTATTTGAGATTGGAGCTCTTTCGTTTGAAATTGGACTCTCCAACAAAGCATGGACAGCTGGCAGCCCCAAGGGCCAATTAAAGACTACCCATGCCATACTTCTCACGGGAAATAATGCCGCTAGCACTCACATCTGATGCCTCAACTAGAAACAGTTTCCACCTATCCGCGAAGGTATAACATTCCACCCTAACTAGGTCATGAACATCTCCATCATTCCTAGAACTAAGAAAATATCTAACCCCTAAACCCCTATCACAAGCAAATCATGGGCTTCTAATTTACGAAATAGTCAGAGCCTCCCTCGGCACCGGATCAAGGTGAATGTTACACAAACAATTCACTTAAGGCAATATAAAAACGTAAAAGATAAAATCCACTTGATTTATCTAGGGGCAGCACATTGTTTATCAGGAAGGTGCTTGTAAAAAAATGTGTTCCCATTTCCCCTTCCTTCCGCATCAAAATTACGCTCTCCATGGGAGCGACGACTTTTTCGCGAAATATTGACGATAAATAAAAGAGTCCAACCTCTTCCATACTCCCAGTTGCCACCTAACTCACCCACGCACACAGAGCCCTCAATTCACTGTGTACTTTCAATCAGTGATTTCGGGAAAAACTTCCTTCCAGCGATAAAAATTATTTCTCCGAAACAAGGATGTGTATCATCTAGTATATTCCTTTTTGCCAGAATCCTTTCTCGTAAAACAGAAAAGGAACATGGTCGAACAAATATCGTCTCTTAACTCATCACCTTTGACTTTGAAAGAAGTGATTTACCCTCCCTTCTGCCTGTTCACTTAACAAGGGACGCGATGAAATATACAAGTTTTATACAAACAATTTCAAATTACTCTTCGGAAGGGGCCTTCCCGCGCCCCAGCACGAACGGGAATTCAGCACCGACAGGATAAGTTGTAGCACGAACTTATCTGGATGAGTAACTTATGTCGAAAAGCAACTTATTTACCGGGGGAAGGTCACAGAAACACGCCACATCGTTTGCTCAAAATATTCGCTGAATTTTTGAAAGTCATAAGAATTCTACAGCGAATTCTACAGTCTCGGTCGGATTGTTGAGACACCTGCCTGGAGCCGTGGAGTGAATGCGGCACATCCTCTTTGGAGTAGATGGCATATTGGCATTCTAGTGGTGACAACGTCACACTTGGGTAATGTTTTTTAGCACGGTCGCTCGGGTCCTACTAACCAAGCATCGCGTATATAAAACAGCATAAAAAGAAAATTTATTTAAGCTTTTTTTCTTTGCTCGGCTTGTTAGCTAAGGAAATAATCGAAAACTTCACGAAAACCCATCGATTGAGAATCATGTAGACTTGTAAAAAATACGTTGTCAGTCGTTCGTGAGGCGATGAGGAACCTGAGGGAAATCGTAAACAGAAAGAATAACATGTAAAATAAGGAAAACTTACTGGTGTTTAAATCATCCCCACACAGGAAAAAATGACCGTGTATTTGAGTGACACGTAGAACTGCTTCAACAAGTTAAGAGCTTCTGTTGATTCGTTTTAAGAAAATATGTGAAATTATTTTTCTTTTAGCTTTAATTTAGAAATCAGGTCAAAATTACTGGTTACGACTGTTTTACGGTTTCTGGTAGCTTATCCAATGCATGGGAGAAGAAGTACTTGGGTGGTGATATTGGTGGATGGTGTAATTGGTAAATCAGATGGGTAACGCGTAGGTTTACATTATAGTTTTGAGCTATCAAAGTTACTGACTCGCTATTATTTGGTCTATTGAGGTTACTAACTCACTATTTATTCCTCGTAGAATTCGAGTCCTCCCCTTGGACCTAATCTTTTCCTGTGGTCTTGTGGGGGTTCTCTATACTACATGGAGAACCAACCCACAATTTCAACCACAATTTCCGCCTTATTTCGACCGCTTTCAGCGCGTCATTTCAACCCCTATCCCACCGTTCAGTAATTCACCTGCAAAAACATGTTTCCCAAAAGGACGCATAGGTAAACTCATTATCCTATGCAGATAATGCATAATTGAGTTTAGCTATCTTTTCGCCATACGGCAACTACATTTCACTAACCCATGAGATTTCCACTGGAAATCGCATCATGTCGGTTAACAATGGCATAGTCTGATCAAACGACGCGGTTGCATAATCATGCAATCGCTGGGGAAATTATCAAAGCTTTTAATTTAGTTCCCACGATCAAATTTCCCTAGCCAATTCGGCGTCCAATTCACTTTCCCCAGACACTCCATTCGCTGGGGATCAATGATCTCTTTTCACTGGCGAATAGCCGCAGAACGTTTTCCTCTCCTTCCCATTTCTATCTTCCCCGGGTCCAATGCGCTCTGAGATCACCACAGTCATCGCACTAGGGCAGTAGGTCATCCTCAGAGGCTGCATTGATACAAGCCCACAAGCTAAGCCAACCCCGAAGTTATTGCGCTCTCTCTTTTGTTCTTTTCACCCTTCGCATGCACACCGTTGGTCGAACGATGTGCAAGTATATTCACCTCGCTGAAACATGCAAATGAGTACATTGATGAGAAGAGCGCAATGATGATTGGCTAATAACCGTGCGTATGCAAAATCAAAATTTCATCCCTAATTGGGATCAGTCGTTAGTCCTACTACATCGGTGTCGGTCACGCCGCACCAAGTCAAAAATTCAATCGTAACGCTAAGTCGAGTGTCACCTGCTTTGTTGTGAATGCCACTTCATTGTAAAATTTTCGCGAATGCTTTTGTTTGGTTTTGAACAAAAATTCACTGGGTCTGTCCGAGTAAATTGAACTATTAATTAGTAGCCTGCAACTCGTTTGTGTCGAAACACAAATATTCTAAATTTGCCTCAGTCTCGTTAATTATTTTGAATCAAGTGCAAATCAGTAAGGAATACAACAACAACCAAGCCGGGCACAATAGTTGCAGTAGCATCAAGTAAAATAAATCCAAATAATATAAATCTCATTCACCACATATCGATATTGAAATCATTTTAAAAAAAACGAACAGAAAGGCAAGCTGGTACATAAACAATAACGATAGGAATTAATCGATTAACCAGTAGCGTGTAATATGTGTATGTGCTTAAACTAAATGAAAAGGAATAAAAAAGAACATTAAACAACAAACCAACTCCAGCCTTTTTATTTTTCATTCCTTTTTGTGAACGTGTGTATGACGGAATAACCTGTTGGGGAAAAGTGAATCCGTGCCCCTGTCCTGGCACCTCTACTTCTACCCCCACAGTCTTCTCCTGAAAACCCAGTTTATCCCCAAGACCTGGTATTCTTTTAGAAACCCAGTCTTCTCCTACAGACACAATCTTTTCTTAAAGACGTTATTTTCTCCTGAAGACATCGTTTTCTCTTCAAAATACGGTATTTTTCTGCAGCCGTAGTGTTTTTCTAAAGACGTAGTCTTCTTTTGAAGATGTAACCTATAATCTCTCCTGAAGACACAGAATTCTCCTGAAGGGCAGTCTTCTTCTGAATATGTAGTCTTCCCCTAAAGCCAAGTTTTCCCCAGAGGTCATAATCTTCTCTGTATACACAATTTTATTCTGAAGATGTAGTCGTCACCTAAAACTATGATCGTCTTCTGAAAATACCGTAGTTTCCTGAAGACACAGCATTCTACTGAAATGTAGTCTGTTCCTATAACTCATCATCATCGGCACAACAACCGGAAACCGGTCTTGGCCTTATTTAGCAAGTCCTGAAGCTTGTTAAACTTTCCATAATGATTTGCTTTTTTTTCGGGCAAGGTCATTAGTCTTGCGCCAGAGACTCCCCGACGGGGAATCGAGCTCCGGTCTCCCGCGTGACAGGCGGGTATACTAACCACTATACTACCGGGGAGCCCCTATTCCTATAACTATAATCTAATAATGCGGACATTGTCTTCTCTCTAGACCCAGACTTCTACTGAAGACACTGTCGTCATCTGAAAAAGGAATCTTTCCCTATAGCTACAAATTCTAATGACGACATGGGATTGCTACATACACAGTCTTCTCCTGAAGACATGTCTTCCCTGTAGACGTAGTTTTCTTCTGAAGATGAAATCTTCACTATCGCCGTGGTCTTCTTTTGAAGCTTCCGAATTCTCCTCAAGGTGCAATCTTCTTCTGAACATATAATCTTCCCCTAGAGCCATAGTCTTCTCTGTACATGCAGACTTCTTCTGAAGACACTGTCTTCATCTGAAAAAGGAGTCTTTCCCTATACCTACAGTGTTCTAATGACGACAAGGTCTTTCTAGATACACAGCCTTCTCCTGAAGACAGGTCTTCTCTGTAGACGTAGTTTTCTTCTGAAGATGAAATCTTCACTATCACATTGGTTTCTTTTGAAGCTTCCGAATTCTCCTTAAGGTGCAGTCTTCCACTGAAGACATGGTCTTCATCTGAAAACGGAGTCTCACCCTATAACTACAGTCTTCTAATGACGACATGGTCTTTCTACATGCACAGTCTTCTCCTGAAGACAGGACTTCTGTGTAGACCTAGTTTTCTTCTGAAGATGAAATCTTCACTATCGCCATGGTCTTCTTTTGAAGCTTCCGAATTCTCCTCAAGACACAGTCTTCTTCTGAAGATTTAGTCTTCCCCTAGAGCCATAGACTTCTCTCTAGATGCAGACTTCTACTGAAGGCACTGTCTTCATCTGAAAAAGGAGTCTTTGCCTATAACTACAGTCTTCTAATGACGACATGATCTTCCTACATACACAGCTTTCTCCTGAAGACGGTTCTTCCCTGTAAACGTAGTTTTCTTCTGAAGACACTGTCTTCATCTGAAAAGGAGCCTTTCCCAATAGCTACATTGTTCTATTGACGACATGGTCTTTTTACATACACAGCCTTCTCCTGAAGACAGGTCTTCTCTGCAGACGTAGTTTTCTTCTGAAGATGAAATCTTCACTATCGCCATGGTCTTCTTTTGAAGCTTCTGAATTCTCCTCAAGATGCAGTCTTCTTCTGAATACGAGGGTTGCCTTTTATATTTCGGGATTAGAGAACAAAAACAAATATTGATCATCGAAAATCACTTTATTGTTGTTCAAAATATTCCCCATGAAGATCTATACACTTTTGCATGCGTTTGAACCAATTGTCGAAGCACTTTTGCCACTCTGATTGAGGTATCTCCAACACATGCATTCTGAATGCAGCAACCGCTTCTTCAGGTGTCGAAAAACGTTGACCTCTCAGTTTGTTTTTTACGTGCGGGAATAAAAAGAAGTCATTCGGTGCCAAGTCAGGACTATACGGCGGATGACCCATCAAATCGATGTTTTGGGTGCTCAAAAATGCAGTTGTCGCAGCCGATGTGTGAGAGCTCGCATTGTCGTGATGAAGAGTGATCCGTCTTCGGCGGTTGGTTTTCCTGATTTCTTGGAAGACAACTGGCAAACAAATGGTTGTGTACCACTCAGAATTGACTGTTCTGCGTTGTTCTAGTGGTACGGTTGCGACATGTCCAGTTTTTCCGAAAAAACAGGCGACCATTTGCTTGGTAGTGCTTCGTGCGCAAACAACTTTTGTTGGATTTGGCTCATCTTGAAACACCCAGACAGTCGACTGCTGTTTACTTTCGGGCTCATACGCGTAAATCCACGATTCATCACCTGTCACGATGTCATAGACGTGTTTCGAAGCACCGCGACCGTATTTTTAGAGCATTTCTTTCGATCAATTGACACGAGCCTTTTTTTGGGCGATTGACAAATTGTGTGAGATCCAACGCGAACAAATTTCTTTGACAGTCAAATGTTTATGCAATATTGAATGTATGCTGGTCTCACTAACGCCTAAGGTTGTCTCAATCTCACGATAGGGCACATGACGATCTTCCAATATCAGTTCGCGCACAGCATCAATGGTTTTCGGAACAACAACTGATTTTGGACGACCTTCACGAAATTCATCTTGGAGTGAACTACGACCACGATTGAATTCACCATACCATCGATAAACACTGATCCTTGATGGAGCTTCATGGACAAAAATTGAATTAAGTTCATCCATGCACTGTTGCTGAGTTAATCCACGCCGAAAGTTGTAAAAAATAATCGCACGAAAATGTTGACGATTTAATTCCATTTTTGGGCCGAGATGAATCTTTTAAGTTACTGTACACAACACAAATAGCGCTCAAAAATGTCCAACTTTACGACAGAGCTGTCAATTGCCGGATTGCAATACTAGGGTTGCCAAATCCCGAAACATAAGAGGCAACCCTCGTATATAATCTTCCCCTAGAGCCATAGACTTCTCTTTAGACGCAGACTTCTACTGAAGACACTGTCTTCATCTGAAAAAGGAGTCTTTCCCTATAACTACAGTCTTCTAATGACGACATGGTCTTTCTACATACACAGCTTTCTCCTGAAGACGGTTCTTCCCTGTAAACGTAGTTTTCTTCCGAAGATGAAATTTTCACGACCGCCGTGGTCTTCTTTTGAAGTTTACGAAGTCTCCTCAAGGTGCAGTCTCCTTCTGAAGATATAGTCTTCCACTAGAGGCAAAGTCTTCTCTGTACACGCAGATTTCTTCTGAAGACACTGTCTTCATCTGAAAAAGGAGCCTTTCCCAATAGCTACATTGTTCTATTGACGACATGGTCTTCTTACATACACAGCCTTCTCCTGAAGACAGGTTTTCTCTGTAGACGTAGTTTTCTTCTGTAGATGAAGTCTTCACTATCGCCATAGTCTTCTTTTGAAGCTTCTGAATTCTCCTCAAGATGCAGTCTTCCTCTGAATATATAATCTTCCTCTAGAGCCATAGTCTTCTCAGTACAGGCAGACTTCTTCTGAAGACACCGCCTTCATCTGAAAAAGGAGTCTTTCCCTATACCTACAGTGTTCTAATGACGACATGGTCTTTCTACGCACACAGTCTTCTCCTGAAGACAGGTCTTCTTCTGAAGATGAAATCTTCACTATCGACATGGTCTTCTTTTGAAGCTTCCGAATTCTCCTCAAGGTGCAGTCTTCTTCTGAAGATATCGTCTTCCCCTAGAGCCATAATCTTCTCTGTACACGCAGACTTCTTCTAAAGATATTGTCTTCATCTGAAAAAGGAGCCTTTCCCTTTACCTACAGTGTTCTAATGACGACATGGTCTTTTTACATACACAGCCTTCTCCTGAAGACAGGTCTTCTCTGTAGACGTAGTTTTCTTCTGAAGATGAAATCTTCACTATCGCCATGGTCTTTTTTCGAAGCTTCCGGATTCTCCTCAAGGTGCAGGCTTCCACTGAAGACATGGTCTTCATCTGAAAAAGGAGTCTCACCCTATAACTACAGTCTTCTAATGACGACATGGTCTTTTTACATACACAACCTTCTCCTGAAGACAGGTCTTCACTGTAGACGTAGTTTTCTTCTGAAGATGAAATCTTCACTATCGCCATGGTCTTCCTTTGAAACCTCCGAATTCTCCTAAATATGCGGTCTTCTTCTGAAAGTATAGCCTTCCCCTAGAGCCATAGTCTTTTCCGTCGACGCAGCCTTCTTCTGAAGACAGTATTCTCGTTAAGACGCAGTCTTCTTCTGAAAATGTGATCTTCTTCTTGCACCAAAGACCAGGAGTTCTTCTGAGGATAAGGCGTTTGTCTAAAAACGAGCCATTTCCTTGCAGACACAGTATTCTCCTGAAGGGGCGGTCTTCCTCTGAATATGTAGTCTTCCCCTGAAACCATGGTTTTCCCTGAGGTCAGAATCTTCTCTGTATACGCAGTTTTTTCTGAAGATGTAGTCTCCACCTAAAACCATAATCGTCTCCTGAAAACACCGTATTTTCCTGAAGACACAGTATTCTCCTGAAGGCACAATCTACGTCGGAAAATATGGCCCATCCCTATAACTAAAATCTGCTAATGATATTCTTCTTTTCAACCTTCCGAATCTCCTAAAGATTCAATCTTCATCTGAGAATATAGTCATCCCATATACCCATAGTCTTCTCCGTATCCGCAGCCTTCTTCTAAAGACACAGTATTCTCGTCAAGGCGCAGTCTTCTGAAAATTGCACTGAAGACCGGGAGTTGTTGTTATGGTAAGACGTATGCCTCCTGAAGACGCAGTCTGCTTTTGAACATATAATCTTCTCCTGAAGCCAGAGATTCTCTAGAAGACACGGTCTTCTTCTGCATAGTGGTATGCCCTCAAATCCATAGTCTTCTCCCTGAGACGTAGTATTCTCCTGAAAACGCAGTCTTCTTCTTAAGATGTAGGCCTACCCAAAATCTTAGTTTTCTCCTAAGAACATAATCTTCTCTTTAGAGGCAGTCTTCTTCTGAAACTGAATATTCTCCTAAAGACGCAGTATTATTCTGAAAATGCAGCCTTCCGCTGAAGACACAGTCTTCACTTGAGGACATAGTGTTCCCTGTAGACGCAATCTTCTTCTGAAAATGTAATCTTCCCCTGAACCCGGAATCTTCTCCGCAGATACAGCCTTTTTCTGAAGAAGTAGCCTTTCCTTGAAGGTTGAGTATTTCACTTGAAACGAAGTTTTCTACTGGAAACAAACGGATTTGTTGAAAGTACCGGCTTTTATTTTAGACATAGTTATCCTCGATGAAATCTTTTGAACCACACACCTACTCACCCTACTCAACCACGGCAATGTCCGCTAAGCCTTTTTAATCAAACCTTAACATGAAACAGCTAAAAATAATTGTATATGTAAATATATCGTTCTGTAAGTATGATGACTTAAAGAAACCCGCCATCCGTCGGCCGGGGCCCGACAGTAAATACCGACAGCTACAATTGGTATTAATTGGTCATTCTAAAACCGATTCACAAGGACGTCCTTCCTCCAACTCTTCTTCGGCTAAGCAGTCCGCACATCGTCTATCTCCCTTCCTCCTAAAATACCCAATATTGATTTCAATTATTAATTAATTAATCCTGATCGCTGCCAAAGTTCCTTAATTCGAACCGCGATGCAGTGAAACAAAGTCATCATTTCATTTCCAGTTCTTCGTCGAAAGCCATCGGGCTCGCGCAGTGTGCATTGAAAAAGAAAAGTTACAAAAAAGTAATAACAAATAAATTAAAGCCATAACATAGAAATAAGTTAAAAAATAAAAATTTCAAAGATCGTTAATTCTCGGATCGTTTTTGAACTCTGACACTCCAGCGATAGTGGAGAGTATACAGTACACGCAACGAGAAACGCGCAACTTGAACCTATTTAAAACACAACACAATCGCAACGCATATGCGGTTTGCACAGAGATGCTTATTCTTATACTTACGTAGATACATGAAAATGCGACAAATTGAAATTTATTTCGAAAATGTCGCGTGTAGGTTTTGAAGGAGAGGATTTCCCACACGTTAGCGATACTTTTGACTGACTGACTCGCCTAGCTTGACGCAAGCCAACAGTGTGCCCCCATTGTGCCAAAAGTTTTCTCATTCAGATTCCCAAACCTTAAGGACATTAGCCAAACACCCAACATCATAGTACCAGCATAATGGCACAAGACACGCGAGAAAGGATATCGAATCAATACAAACGCTAGCTAGGGTGATGACGGTGCAATATCCTGAGACAGTACCCGATATAGGGGCAGCAAATATATCATCCCCTTTGATTACCATAAACTGTATCTGTATCTACAAGAGAGGATCGTAACGCACGTGACCCTTATGTGAACTTATGTGACTTTGATCGTTTCTACAATTTCCAACAGCTCAACAGGCGATCTACGATGTTGTTCTACAGTTTCGTTTTGTTTTTTCTTATTTTGTGTTTTGTGTTTGGTTGTTTTTCTTTTGCCTATTTGGGGTGGATTTACAGTTAATTGTTCTATGGAAAACCACACCCCTTGGGAAGGAGACTTCATACCGGAATGCAATGATACTTTTCTCTGTCTCTCGTGCACAGTTATTATTTGTGCTCGAATAAAAATATCAACAGGCGGTCAACCATAACTGAACGCTGATTGGTCAGCGAGTCGTCCCGATCAATTGGTAGCTAAATTGACTATAAAAAGGCAATCATCGCCGTTTGTGAGCTCAATTAATCGTACAGACTTTCGATGGGTATAACCTCCGATAAGCTTAGTTAGCGCGCCGAACATACTGAGCAGGATAGCACCGCAACCATTCTAACAGCTACCGAAACCTGAGACTCTTAAATTCTCTCCGACTAATTTGTTTTAATTAAAGATGAAATTATAAGAAATAGAAGAAAACCTACCAATAACAACGACAACAAACGCGCAAACATAATAACATAACGATACCAAACCAGAACGTATCCTTTACGCGTCACGCGTCTACATGCCGACGAGTGGTATATCAGTGTGTGTGTGATAGACTGTTACTTTAAATTGCAATTCATTAATTTACTCATACAATAATTTTATTTTCGTCCACCGGTTGACGGGATCAAGTCAATTCAACCGACACTCGTTTTCGTATTTGTATTGAACTCATTGACTCGCAGTGCCGGCGTGTTTGCGCGATTTAAAATTAATTAATCTTCGACAGCATTTCATTCACAAACGTGTCGTGATTGAACATAATCTGATTGAATATACAATTTAATTACAACGAAATCACGTCAACCTGTTGCTCATATCCTTCTATCAATAATCGTTACATAGAGGATTAAAACAATTGAAGGAGACAGATTTACCCATGGCCGTGTTATAAGAATTAAATCTCAATGAATTAAATATATATATATTAAAGTTATTACCGCTTTACATTCGGTGGAAGTGCGCCATCTCAAAGAACCTACAAAATACTGAACGTCCACTTCATTTCGCAAATACGCTGCAAAATATTCGAGCACAATGAATAGTTCTGTTCCGCCCATGATGGAGCATGCAACGTTCGATGATCAAATCTTCGGCGACTTTTCCGGACCTTTAAGTCCCTTAGGTGCAAAACCTTTACAACCGCAATCGGGTCACAGTATTCATGTCATGCTCGGAATGCCATCTGTTGTTCAACATCCATCGTCGGGCAACGTCGTTGAAATGTGCACTCGGCTACCAGATTGTAACACCCTACTTCCAGGAGGGTCTCCCAAAATGGAAGCCTACAAGACGATTGATTACGGCCAAAAACTGGACTACGTAACCGTTAATAAAATGGGCTGCTACTCTCCCACACCCAAATATGAGTATATTACAACAAAACTGGATCAATATTCCCCACCCGGTGGCAACAGCACAAATGGTCTTGTTGTTAGAGATTACGGCAAGACCCTAGAATATCCAAATAATGGTAAACTAGACTATTCTATACCGTCGCCACATTCTAAACTGGAGTATGATCATCAAATGCAACTATTTACGCCCGGGCCAGGCAATCAGAACCAAGCTATACAAATCCAATCAACAACAACAATCGGTTCACCACAGGGTGGTCCAGCAACACCAGTTATGCCAGGCATGGAAGGACCGACCACAGCTACAATTGTCTCCAACATGAACGGAGTCATGGGGAAGAAGAAAAACGATGATAACGGAACAACAACAGCGATAGCAACATCAACAACAACTGGACCTGGCAATGGCGGACCCGGTGGCACCGGTGGTCATTCATCCTCGACCAATGACACTGGTGCAGGAGGCAATAATTCTGGCCCAGGCGGAACCAATGGAACTTCAAGTGGTGCACCTTCGGGAGGACCAAATAAAAAAGCCGACAAAAAGAAAGGCGATCCAAATGGGATAAAAAAGAAGAAATCAAGGTGAGTACTACCCGACTTGTGTATTAAGGATAAAAAACTGTTTTTTTTTTATTTTTCTGTTGTTATCGTTTTGCTTCGCCCACTTGCTATCCTTGTTGTTCAATAAGTAAAGATTATTCAACTGCAAAAGATGAAAAGCCTCGTGCTTATGTCCATGGAAACTTTTCATCTACACCCCCATCCATACAGTATTGTAACGCAATACGATAAACATTTTCAGGGAAAAGGAATCAATGAATCCAACAACACAAGTCCTTTACGAAAGCCTCATGAAACACAGAACTCTTGAAGAAGTTTTTCATTTGGGCAACCATTTGAATATTGAACACTCAATGGTCCGATAACAAATCCAATTCACTCACACATTGTAGGTAGAAATTTGTAATCATGGACGGAATTATAACCGGCTCCAACTAACATATATTGATACGATTCAACGAATCAGATTAAATCTTCCTCCACTATGTGGAATTAGTCAGAGGCTTACATTAGTTTATGACTTTCAACAGAAAGTGATGAGTAAAGTCCGAATCTGTTCCGACTTGCAACTGGTATCAAGACAAAATGCATGTGCATGGTCTTAAATTGCATCCATGTTAATCCTTAACAATTTTAAGCCCAGGTTCTCTCTCGTTTTAACCATCATCATCATCGTCATCATCGGCACTACAACCGGGAACCGGTCTTGGTCTTATTTAGCAAGTCCTGAGGATTGTTAAATTTTCCATAATGATTTGTTTTTTTCCGAGCAAGGTCATTAGTCTTGCGCCAGAGGCTCCCCGACGGGGAATCGAACCCCGGTCTCCCGCGTGACAGGCGGGATACTATACTATCGAGGAGCCCCCGTTTTAACCATCGCCAACACTAAAATTTTATTATAGAAAAACAGCCATTATCTTCACTCATTGTAGGATGCCTTCGTGGAATTCTTATTGAATTTTATTGTATTGTTTCTATAATTTTCACCATCCACCCGCATTATGCTTTGATATTTCACCATCATCATCGGCACTACAACCGGGATCTAGTCTTGGTCTTATTTAACAAATCTCTCCACCGGTCCCGATTTCGAGCCCATGTCATCCAGTTTGGCATTCCCACGCTCTGGGTGTCCTGGTCTACGCCATCCCTCCATCGCAGACAAGGTCTGCCGCGCTGTCTCCTTCCATACATCCTGCCACAAAGGACTTTCCGGGCAGGCTCCTCTTTGCTCATTCGAACTAGGTGTCCCACCCACCGGAGTTTACCGAGCTTGATTTTTCTTACAACATTAGCTTCAAGGTAGATTGCGTACAACTCATGGTTGCAGCATCTCCGGAATCGTCCTCCCTCACATACGGGGCCAACAATTCTCCTTAAGACCTTTCTCTCGAACGCGGCCAAGAGTTCAGAGTGCCTTTTATTAAGCACCCAGGTCTCGGATCCATACATGAGTACGGGTAAGACCATGGTCTTGTACAGTAGTAGCTTGGACGTTCTGGATAAATTTCGGGATTTAAAAAGCCTTGACAGACCATAGTAGGCTTCGTTGGATTTGATCAGCCGTTCGCGTATTTCTTCTTCCATATTGTTATCGGGTGATACTCTCGACCCAAGGTAGTTAAAGGATTGCACTACTTCAAATTCGTGCTCCACTACCCTGATAGTTTGACCAACGTTAGGTCTTCTCTTCACAGAAGTTGCCACCATGTACTTAGTTTTCCCCTCATTAATGTGCAGCCCCAGTTTTTGTGCTGCCTGCTCGATTTGGGTGAAGGATTCCTGTACCGCCGATTCGGTTCTACCGATGATGTCGATATCATCTGCGTAGGCAAGTATCTGGCTGGACTTGGTGACAATAGTCCCTCTTGTTGTAACGCCAGACTCACGGATTGCTTTCTCCAACGTCAGGTTGAAGAGGAGGCAGGCCAGACCGCCCCCTTGTCGTAGTCCATTATAGATGTTTATTGGTTTGGACAGCAATCCCGCTATTTTTACTTGACTAGTTACGTTGGTCATGGTCAACCTACAAAGTCGTATCAACTTGTTTGGAATGCCGAATTCTGTCATGGCATTATGTAATTCTACCCTGGCTATGCTGTCGTAGGCGGCCTTAAAGTCTAAAAACAGATGATATAATGGAATCTTAAATGCCTGACATTTTTCCATCGCCTGTCTGAGGGTGAATATCTGATCAATCGCTGATTTGCCTGGGATGAAGCCACACTGATATTGACCAATGATGGCTTTAGCGTATGGGGCTATCCGATCTTGTAGGGTAGTAGAGAGTATGTTATAAACGATACTCAGCAATGTTATACCCCTATAGTTGCTGCACAGTGTGATATCTCCTTTCTTATGGGGCAAATTATTCCACGACGCCAATCTTCCGACAGCTCCTCTTGCTCCCATACGTACACCACGATCTCATGAATTGCGTGATGTAACGCTGTCCCTCCTTGTTTGATCAGCTCAGCTGGTATGCCATCAGCTCCGGGGGCTTTATTTGATTTGAGCTATCTAATGGCTTTTAATGTTTCCCCAATGCTTGGTAGCGGCAGCATTTGGTCTTGATCTTGCATTGGTGGAGCGTCCAATTCTTCTGTGAGTTGACCATTTACCAATTCATTTAAGTGCACTTCCCATCGCTCCAGAATGCCTTCAGGATCGGTGATCAGACTACCCTCTTTATCTTTGCAGTAAGTGCAGCGTGGTGTGTACCGCGTCATACTGCGGTTTATTTGGTAGAACTTCTGCGCCTGGTGCGGACCTCGCTCTCTACTTTTCTCTATTTCACAGACAAGGTTTTTTTCCCAGGCACTTTTCTTTTGTCTGTGGAATCTTTTTTCAGATCTTCTGAGCTCTTTGTATTTCTCCTCGCGCACCCGCGTCCTATGAGACTGCTGCATTGGCCGGTATGCAGCGTTCAGTCGCTAGTTTGCACTCATCATCAAACCAGTCGCTCCGATCTCTACGTTTACTGCCTAAGATGGGGTTGGCAGTACTAATGACAGTATTCTTACAATGTGTCCATTTCTCTTCTACGCCCGGCATTCTGGCCCCAGGACTTACTCTTCGAGGGCGAGTCTTAATGCATGACCAAAGGTGTTACTGGTATTCTCATTGCGTAAGGCAGCCGTGTTGATTCGAACCTGATCCGCGGATGCAATACGTCTCCGTAAGGCAATCCGCGCTCGGAAAACTGTACCAACAAGATAGTGATCCGAGTCGACGTTGGCACCTCGGTACGTTCGTACCGTCATCAGGCTCGAGGAGTGGCGACGATCTATCAACACGTGGTCAATTTGGTTGCGAGTGGCTCCATCAAGTGATACCCAGGTGGCTTTGTGGATATCTTTACGTGGAAACCTGATACTCGCAACGACCAAGTTTTTCGATGCTGCCAGTTCGATGACTCGTAGTCCATTGTCATTAGTGTTCTCATGCAAACTATGGGAACCTGTGTAGTGCCTGAAAACCGGCTCCCGACCTATTTTTGCATTCAAATCACCAAGAACGATTTTCACATCATATCTTGGGCAGGCATTGAGGGTCCGTTCGACGTTCTCGTAGAATTCTTCTTTTTCGTCGTCAGGGGACTCCTCTGTAGGTCCGTGAACGTTTATGAGGCTTATGTTCTTAAACTTGCCTCGCACGCGAAGAGTGCATAGCCTTTCATTTATTGCATTAAAGCCGATGATGGCAGGCTTCAGTTTTTGGCTGACTAGAAACACATGGTGTTTTACGTGACAGCTGTAATAAATGTTATACTCTTTTCTTTGAATAACACCACTCCCCGTCCATCTTATTTCTTGTAATGCTGTTCTGTCAGCCTTATATTCGGACAGGGCATCGGCTAGCTGCTGTACAGCTCGAGCTCTGTATAGTGAGCGTACGTTCCATGCAAAAATTCTTAAATCATTTAGCCATTTTCGTTTCCGTGGTCGTCGTCGTGTATCCGGTCCATATCCGAGGCTTGTTAAATTTGCCATAATAATTCATTCTTACGGGCCTGGTTATTAGCCTTGCGCCAACCTTTCTCAGGATGTCGCTGCATGCATTGGTTTACTACTTGGCGGGTGCCAAAGTAGCTTTCCAGGGGTGTCACGTGGAGACTGCATGTCAACTTGGATTGAAGAGGGGCAAGGATCGTTGTGGCCTTCGCCGGGTTGAAAGCAATCAGTAACTTTGCCCTGTAGGTTCGCACCCTTCCCCCCATTTGATATTTGGGGGTACCTTAAAAACTCCTGTATTCGGTCGTATTGTACATAAGGAGAAAAAACATATTAGGTCATATATTGTATGCCCCAGTCTGCACTATAGGAACACTAGCGTCTGATAGTATTGATGCTTCAGTAGATTTCAAAACATCACGAAGTCGTCAGATTTCACATTGGCCTAAATAAAATTTCTGGTTGTACTGACAACCATCTTAAACAAGGCTTATTTTTAATTTTGACACCCGCAATGACCTACGGTCGTACCAAATTAGGTCAGAAAGTTACCTCATTACACCTCAAACTAGTCCCCAAATCACCTCACCATCTGATGTTGTGTTAGCCTTTAATTTGCACTAGGGTCTAGAAGAATTGATCATTTACTCGACCCATATACTACAACTTAGTGGAAACAATTTAAGATTCCACATCATCATCATCATCATCATCATGGGCACAACAACCGGGATCCGGTCTTGGCCTTATTTAGCAAGTCTCTCAACTGATATCCTGTCCTTATCCGAGACTTGGTAAATTGTCCATTCGTATTGGCGAAACCGATGCCCCTGATGTTACAAAATGCTGTCACCAGTCGAGCGTGGGCAGAGCCTCGAGACCGAGCCCGGTTATGTGATGACGAACTTCTTAAAGTTCCATTATTTATCATGATATCTGCATGACGTTCCCCCCGACATAGTCCCCCCGGTGGAGATCCGAATGGGAGACTAGTTTACCTCCGGAATTCTTTATATCAGAAGATACCATCATGACTTATCTCCGTGTCAGTCCGGACCATCACCCACACATCCGAAACACCGTCGAAGATTTCTCTCGGCGATATCGCGGAATGTACAGCGTGACGGGGTGGTACCTCACCTTGGGACCGACTACCACCTAACCAACATTTTCTCGAACCGGTCCATCAGCCAAGCTCCGAAAGATGGCCAGGGATTTCTCCCGACCATTTCACGGAGCCTAAAGCTTGATGGGGTGGTATTTCACCGGGCGCACAGGGCGTTGGGACCCCGGCTACCACTTGGCCTTTAGTCGCCTCTTACGACAAGCTGGCCTAGCTGTGAGTATATTCTAACGCCCCACTCACAGGGCGAACCATATCAATAAATTCGATTCTACCGAAATTCATGAAGCTACTGATTAATTATTAACTTTCGAAAATCCGACTTTAGGGACAGTCAGTGTGGGGTTGGTGGCAACAGGGCCATCGGATGCCTCAAGGCATTCGACAGACTTAACACATATCTTTGTGATAGAAATTGCATTCCAATGAAATTGACAATGCACTGATTTAATGAATATGTTTCTGGCAGCTCTATCTAAGCAATTTTTTAAGGTTAAGTCTGTATCCCATCAAATTAATGCAGATAGTCGCTAGGACTCCCTTACTCATTGCATTCCTCGTTTTTATAAACGATATCTAAAAATGTGGTACGCTTCACGATTTTGCGTGTCATCCTTGCGCAGGGCCATGCTAATCTTCTCTGTATCGTTCCAATTTTAGTATATGTTCTGCCGAAGCAAGAACGCTTCGATTGTCAACAGACAACTCTTGTTATTGTGGCAATTCACCACAATTACTGAATGCAAGGTTGGATCCCAATGCCCTGCCGACATGTGAAATGTCCCACTAAATTATAGGATCCGTTTGTTTATTTGGAGAAATCCTTGACCATTTATCGGAGTTCGACTAACGGGGCAGTCGAGAATAAATATCGAGTTTTCCAATAGGGACTTGACAACTTTTTTTTTTAAATCAAACGCAAACCATTTGAGATATTTCAAAAACTTTATTATCGGCTTGAAGTACAATCAAAACATTTATAGAACTCGACTTCGTTCATATGGCCACCGCGGGCACGTTTGCATCGGTCGATTCGTTGGACACAATTTTCGATGACTCGGTCACACATTTCGGCCGAAACGGCCGCTATATCGCGTTCAATGTCGGCTCTAAGCTCTTCCAACGTCGTCGGCTTGTTGGCATAGACCAATGGCTTGGCGTAGCCCCAAAGAAAATAGTCTAGAGGCGTTAAATCGCACGAACGAGGCGGCCAACCGACTGGCCCATTTCTTGAGATAACACGCTCATCAAACTTACTCTTCAATAAATCGATTGTATCGTGTGCTGTGTGGCTTGTGGCACCGTCCTGTTGAAACCACATGTCGCCCAAGTCCATATCTTCCAATTCGGGCCAAAAATAATCGGTAATCATGGCGCGATAACAATGGTCATCCACATGTCGCCCAAGTCCATATCTTCCAATTCGGGCCAAAAATAATCGGCAATCATGGCGCGATAACAATGGCCATCCACAGTAACGTAACGATCGTTATCGTCGACGAAAAAATATGGCCCAATGACGCGTCCGGCATGCAATCCGCACCAAACATTTATTTTTTGTGGATGAAGTGGTGATTCATGAAACCCATGTGGATTTTCACGCATGTTTTGCTTATTGACCAACCTATTTAGCCAAAAATGAGCTTCGTCACTGAAGATGATTTTGCGATAAAATTAATCATCTTGGCGCATCTTTTCCAGAGCCCAATCGGAGAACGTACGTCGTTTCAAATGGTCCATCGGCTTCAATTCTTGAATCAGCTTGATCTTGTATGGGTGTAAACCAAGATCCTTACGCAAAATTCCCAATAAAGTGGTCTGGGCGATGCCCAATTCTTGAGAACGTCGTGGAATTGACTGATTGGGATTGTTTGCTACGGACGCCTGAACGGCAGCGATATTTTCGACACTTCGACCAACCCCTTGTCTCACTGGCACGGTAATATCACACAACAAATATGTAGACTCAAATTTTTACACTACACTTGTTATTGCCTGTCTACTAGGGCAAGAATTACCACCGAAAATTGGAGTTAACGCTCTTAAAGTTGCGGTCACCGACTCCAAATTTCGGTAGTAAATTTTTATAATTTGCAGTTGTTCGTTCGTGTACTTAACCATGATGAAAATGTTGAGTTTACTGAATAAGTGACAGTTCGATGATTAGTGAAAGGGTGCGTTCACAAATTAAATTCAAAGTTGTCAAGTCCCTATTGGAAAACCCATTAGCTTCTCAGGGTGCCGACTCAGCTCTGTATGTTGGCTTTTCCTGAGAGGAATTCAATTAAATTATTTTTCTTAAAAAAATAATAATTAATTACAAAAATAATTAGGAAAAAATATGCTATTAGATTGAGGAAAAAGAAGTTGGCGTTTTTAGTACAAATTAAAATTTTTTAATTCAAAAACCGTTTTTTTTTCCGAATATTGGTAAACATTTTCGATCAGCTTTTACAATTTTTTTTTTCTAGAACCATTAATCGTCTGTTGTAGAATTCAAAGGTTCTATCTTTGAAAAACCGACGTAAGTGCTTTTCACAATCCTCTTTTTAGGTCAATTTTACACCAGCAAGAGGGTGTTTTAAAATACGGATCAAATGAAATCTGACAGCGCAATGTCAGAACTATATGATGGATACATCAAAACTTCCAGCGTAAGGTTTTTCAATTTTCGCTGCATCAAAAATTTGGGTCTTGGCGTAGCGTAGTTATTGAACACAATATCTTTTTTGTGGTAGCTTTTTTCAATCTCTTGGTTCAATTGTTTGCAGTTGCGATTCGAATCATAAAAAAATGACACTCTTATAATTCCGTTAAATACACAGCAGCACCTTACTTGTAGTCAATCCCAGCCTTGCCACATTTTGTGTGGTTTCTGGTTTTTTTTGTTTTTTTTCTTTTTGACCAAAACCGTTTTTGTCCAACTGATCAATATATGAACTGTTTTTCATCACCTGTTGTCAAGCACTTCAAAAATGATTTGGTTTCATTCCATTTTAAAAGCAATTCATATTATACTCCCTTTTCTTCCTCTCGAACGGTGACTTTTAAATGTCCAAAAACCCTTTTTATGCGAGCATTTGCGTGGAAAAAAATAATGGAAGTTCCGCCTTACATGCCGGTCTTCTTGAAAATGACCCATAACTCAAACGACATTTTCGGTTATAGGCTGACGAGAGTGAAGAACATCTTTGACATCAAGTTTTCGTGATTTTTTTTTTACACTAACGCGCGCACAAAAGGGGACTTTGAAGTACCCTTAAGTGTCAGAGCACAGGGCGAGCGGATGGAGAGGAAGTGGATAAGGAAAGGGGGTGTCGATGTATATTGGTCTTGAATGTCTGAACATCACAACGGCCAGGAAACACATGATCAGGCAGAACATTCCACATTCGTGTGGTTCGGCTAAAGAACGACTCGCTATGTTTATTTGTGCGCCTGAAGTCCACTTTCAACGTGAACTCATGCGCATTCTCAGATTGACGCGTATCGCGGGAAAATGTCTGAAGGGGCGGAAGACATTCAGCAAGTTCAGTTGTAATACCTATAGAAAAGAGATAGGCATGATACGTTGCGCCTGTGTTCTAACGACGGAATTGATCGACTTACGGCTGAGTCCCCAATAAGATTCACTGCTCGTTTTTGTATCCTGTCGAGCACGTGTAGTGCAGTTTTGGTTGCGCCTGACCAAATATGGGAGTTGAACTCCATTTTTGGAAGAATATACGCCACGTTTGGCGCAAGACTAATGACCTTGCCCGGAAAAAACAAATCATTATGGAAAATTTAACAAGCCTCAGGACTTGCCAAATAAGGTCAAGACCGGTTCCCGGATGTAGTGCCGATGATGATGATGATGATACGCCACGTTGAATGGAGTGAAGTATCTTTTGCATCTCTTAAGGACCACCATACATTTGGCTGCACTTTTCGCAGCTTCAAATATGTGGTCATTCCAATTAAGAGTCGAATTAATTCGTATGCCGAGGATTGATAGTTCCTTGGCTTCGTCGATGCAAATGCCGTTCATAGACAGTATATTTACTTTGAGGCTCGCCTTTGACGACAAGAGGCTGCACTGGGTTTTGAAGCCATTGAATTCTACTCGGTTAGATAATCCCCACTGATATATTTTGTTGAGGTCTGAATTCAATGTATCAAGCATAAGTTGCTGGTTGGTAGTGACGTTCGAAGAGTTTGTACGGGAGTCTTCGTATGAGTATGAGAAACTCAACGTGCTATTGTGGCGTTTCTTACAGATACACACACAATACACAAGCAAAAAGTGAAGATCACCGAACGAAAATCGAATAAGAACATGCATCAGAGCTGTATACCATAGCAATAACATAGCAATTCCACATCAGTTAAGTGTACTTAAATTTAGAAATCGAATTCCTACACGCGGCAGTGGCCTGATGTGTTGAGCACTGGCGCCATTTTTTAGTGATTCTAATTGCCATAGCGTCAGTTCGAATCACACGTTCTTCACTATCGTCGCAAACGCTATACTATCGTCAGCAAATAAATGAATTGGGTTGTGAGTAATTGACTAGAGATCATTTAGAAAGATGAGGAAGAGAGTTGGTGAGAGTACCGAACCTTGGGGAAAACCTGCATTACTTTGATGGGCGACAGATTTGACACCATCAAGAACCACTTGGGTTGAACGGCCAGAAAGATAGTCTCTTATACATTGGATCAGGGAAATGTCCACTCTATATGAATGTAATTTTGATAAAAGGGGTGGATATCAAACTCTGTCGTAGACTTTCGAGATGTCCAGTGCAACAACCTTGCCTTCGCCGAAGTAGTGGATGGAATGGCTCCACTTTTCGGTAAGGTACGCCATCAAATCTCCTGTGGACCTGTTGCTACGAAAGCCATATTGGCGGTCATTGAGGAGGTCATTTGATTCCAGATATTTCGAAAGTTGACGGTTAATAAATGATTCCATTACCTAGGAGAGAATAGAAGTTAGTGCTATGGGTCGATAAGAAGAAAGAGATGATTTGTCACCCTTTTCGGGAATTGGCTGAATCTTCCCTGACTTCCATCTATTTGGGAAACGGTCAGTAGAATGACAAATGGAAGAGTTCCCACAGTGGTTTAGAGAGTGAAGAGGAACATCTCTTCAAGAGGATTGGGGGAATTCCATCCGGACCAGCGGATTTGTGTGCGTTTAGCTCTTTGACGCGTTCGGAAGCGAATCTGGCACATGGTGTGCTGCTTATGCTCAAGTTGAGGTGGAACTGATGTGGTATCAGGCAACGTTGAGTTGGCTGCAAAATGTGCAGCAAGTAGATTCGCCTTCTCTATTGCAGTGGTGACTGGCGTGTCATCGACTATAAGCGATGGAATAGATGAAGAGACTGAGTTTTGAATGTTTTGCACGAATGCCCAGAAGTTTCTACTACCTGTGGGAGAGTGTAGTGTTTTTTGTCTCACTCTCTGGTCATGCAAGAATATACGCATTACAGTCATTTCTAGCTCTCTTAAATCTTTTCCGGTTTTCGTCAGTATTGTTTGATTTATACGAGGGTGCCTTTTATATTTCGGGATTAGAGAACAAAAACAAATATTGATCATCGAAAATCACTTTATTGTTTTTCAAAATATTCCCCATGAAGATCTGTACACTTTTGCATGCGTTTGAACCAATTGTCGAAGCACTTTTGCCACTCTGATTGAGGTATCTCCAACACATGCATTCTGAATGCAGCAACCGCTTCTTCAGGTGTCGAAAAACGTTGACCTCTCAGTTTGTTTTTTACGTACGGGAATAAAAAGAAGTCATTCGGTGCCAAGTCAGGACTATACGGCGGATGACCCATCAAATCGATGTTTTGGGTGCTCAAAAATGCAGTTGTCGCAGCCGATGTGTGAGAGCTCGCATTGTCGTGGTGAAGAGTGATCCGTCTTCGGCGGTTGGTTTTCCTGATTTCTTGGAAGACAACTGGCAAACAAATGGTTGTGTACCACTCAGAATTGACTGTTCTGTGTTGTTCTAGTGGTACGGTTGCGACATGTCCAGTTTTTCCGGAAAAACAGGTGACCATTTGCTTGGAAGTGCTTCGTGCGCGAACAACTTTTGTTAAATTTGGCTCATCTTGAAACACCCAGGCAGTCGACTGCTGTTTACTTTCGGGCTCATACGCGTAAATCCACGATTCATCACCTGTCACGATGTCATAGACGTGTTTCGAAACACATTTTTTGAGCATTTCTTTCGACCAATTGACACGAGCCTTTTTTTGGGCGATTGACAAATTGTGTGGGATCCGGCGCGAACGAATTTTTTTGACAGTCAAATGTTTATGCAATATTGAATGTATGCTGGTCCCACTAACGCCTAAGGTTGTCTCAATCTCACGATAGGTCACATGACGATCTTCCAATATCAGTTCGCGCACAGCATCAATGGTTTTCGGAACAACAACTGATTTTGGACGACCTTCACGAAATTCATCTTGGAGTGAACTACGACCTCGATGGAATTCACCATACCATCGATAAACACTGGTCCTTGATGGAGCTTCATCGCCAAAAATTGAATTAAGTTCATCCATGCACTGTTGCTGAGTTAATCCACGCCGAAAGTTTTAAAAAATAATCGCACGAAAATGTTGACGATTTAATTCCATTTTTGGGCCGAGATGAATCTTTTAAGTTACTGTAAACAACACAAATAGCGCTTGTATGTCAAAACGTTCTAAGTGCGTATAACCTCAAAAATGTCCAACTTTACGACAGAGCTGTCAATTGCCGGATTGCAACACTAGGGTTGCCAAATCCCGAAACATAAGAGGCAACCCTCGTACAACCGGGAGCTCAACTAATTAGCCTTAATGGCTTCTCTGCACGGGGAATCGAACCACATATTTCTCTTGGGTTTGATACACTTTACTCTGTGTGGAATAAAGGTTCGCGTGCCAAGTAGAATCTTGTCTGTCAATGTGTTCGCTATATAGTCAACATCGTTATTGAAGAAAAATAGCGACCAATTTAACCTCCCAAAAAAGTCGTTCAGACCTTCCCAGTTGGCTTTCTCGGAGAACCATACTGTTCTTTTGAGATCTTTCTCATTAACGTTACCGTTGGTTAGAGGAAATTAAGCTGACACGACACAGTGGTATGAAGTACCCAAGGGCGAAGAAACTTCAATTGTGTATTTGTTCGGGTGGGAGGTGAGAAACAGGTCCAGTGTGTTGGCGAAATGACCATCTATGTCTGGTATCCGTGTTGGCTCATTGACAAGTTGAGTTAAACTATTTGAATCAGCAAAAAGCTGGACATATTGACTTTCAGGTGTTGTGTGTCCGGAGTGACGAAGCCACTGAGAGTTAACATTAAAATCACCCGCAATAACGAGTTCAGTGTGCGGATATAGGGTCATGATCATATCGATAGAATCAGACAGAGAATCAAATTCGTTAAGAGATGCGTTTCTATCCAAGTTTGGGCTTCTGTAAAGAAAGCAGTAATGTATGATATTCTTACGACCGAGCAGTTATAGCCAAGAGAATTTAAATTCTGGGTTGGAACAGAGCCCATATTGGGGCAGGAGCTGATAGGCAATATCATTTCGTATGTATGTGGCCATACCACGATGTGGAAAGAACAGTGGCACTAAGTCATATCCAGGTAAAGCACCTTTTCCATAATCACCACAAAACTTTTCAGACCTTTGTGATCATTCTTCTTCTTGCCGTAATAACATTGTGAGTTTTCTTATTGGAATTCTCACTCATCTTTGATTTACAATAACTTTTGGCATGACGTCCCTATTTTAATATAATCATTAATTGATCTGCAGCAAAAAAAGCTACTAGATAGAACTAACCGATCCAAAGTTACAATACTTTAAAATCAAACAAACGCAAAAACGCCGAGTTATTTTTCCCCAAATAAATATTAAATATGATTCAACTGTTTTATCTACTTCACCACATTGCTGAAATTCAAGCACGTGAATGATATCAGAGAGATACGAAATACTCTACTTTGTCACGTATCTATTAGGACTTTGAACAACTTCCCGCTGGCATCAAATCGTACGACACCTTTGTTCTTGAATCATTTCTTATAGTTCCAAATACTCGTATTTTGAAACTATTGTATTTCTAATGTTTCTGAGAGTTCAGCCAGGTTCATTGCAATCCAAGAACTCATGAATCTGCTAATACTTAATATAATAATCGATTTTAGTTGGAAATCTTGGAATGTTCAAAAATTCCCAAAAAGAGCGACCCATCGATAGGTCTTTATATGTCTCAATGAACTTTTATTTTCTTAATCAGTTAGTCTACGTTTACTTGTGAGTAAATAGATATTCGTCTTATATTCAACGAATCGGACATTTGTTACTTACTTGGCACTTCTATGTCCACGACTTTACAGAGGAAGCTTTACACCCTTTAACACGTTTAGCGTAATTACAAAAACTATTTGTAAAATTAGGTTAACAAATCTGAGTACAGTGTAAGAGAGGGATGATTCCCGCTCTATAAGGAATACAATATCTATCCCAATTTCTTGTTCTAATACTATTTATTGGCCTGTAGGAACCCGGATGTTCATGACCTCACCGACTCGACTGCGTCACCACTCCCTGTCCTGTGCACCCTCCTTCCATGCTTGACCAGTCGATCCGATATCGTCAAGATCAGACCTAACATTGTCCTCCCATCTCCGTCGCAGCCGTCTTGTCGGTCTCTTTCCCGTTGGTCTACCGTCAAGAATTCTATGCACGGTCCTATCGTTGGCCATTCGCGCCACATGTCCGGCCCATCTTAATCTTCGCGACTTGATTACTCTCACTATTGTAGGTTTGTCGTATAACTCTTCTAATTCGTGGTTGTGGAGTTTCCTCCATTGTCCTGTCTCCTCGTCATATTTTCCGCCAAAGATACTCCTTAAAACTTTATTCTCGAATACGCAGAATTTGTTTTCTTCCCGTTTTGTGAGAGCCCATGTTTCGCATCCGTATGGAGCAATTGGCATGATTATGGTTCTATAGACACTCAACTTTGTATTACGTGATAGCAGTTTGGATTTTAGCAGTTTACTGACTACGTGCCAACTAGCGTTGCTGGAGTGTAGTCTTTTGTTAATATCCTTCGACATTTCGTTACTGGAAGTCAGTATTGTTCCCAGGTATTTAAATTCTTTAACTTTTTCAAATAGCTTGCCTCTGACGTTTATATGTGTTCCCTGAGGCCCACCTGCTCTCGCCGTAATCATGTATTTTATTTTGTCTTCATTTATTTCTAGGCCTACCTTATCTGCCGCATGCATGATGATTTCACTGTTTTTACTTACAGTTTCTAGAGTATCGCCCAAAACGGCGATGTCATCCGCATATACGAGCACTTGTGTAACGCCGTCCAGGGATGAGCCGGCAGTGTTGTCGTCTTGTACCTTCCTGATGACATACTCAAGGACAAGGTTAAAAGAACATGGTGAGATGCCATCGCCCTGTTTTAGTCCGTCCCGGATTTCAAATAGTTCTGAGAGGTGGTTTTCTATTCTAACTCGCCCTTTGTTTTCGTTTATGCAGATTTGAATTATGGCGGCATATTTTTTCGGGATTCCCAGCTCAACTACAATATGGTAGAGTCTTTGTCTTGCGACTGAGTCGTAGGCTTTTTTTAAGTCAACGAACAGTTGGTGAACCGTCTCTCCATATTCCCACTTCATTTCCAACAGTTGCCTCACTGTGAACAATTGGTCGCTTTTTGACAGGTTCCTACGGAATCGGTATTGGTAATCTCTCAGTATTTCTTCTGCGTACGGTGTGATTCTCGCCAATATGATATTTCTTAGTATTTTGTATATAGTTGGGAGCAATGATATTCCTCTGTAGTTTTCGCAGTCAGATCTATCCCTTTTTTTGAAAATGGGGACGGCTATTGAGGTTTTCCATTCTTTCGGAGTGACGTCCTTATCCCATATTGTTTTAATTAGTTGACGAATCTTTCGAGCGGTTGCCTCTCCTACATGCTTCACAAGCTCTGTCGGTATGCAGTCGACTCTGGGAGCTTTGTTGTTTTTCAATGGATTTATTGCGTCTGCAACTTCCTTGAAAGAGGGCTCTGGGATCTGAGGCTCGACTGTATGTACGTCTTGTGCGTTTATTTGTGTTTGATGGGTGCGCACATTGAGCAGGTTTTCAAAGTACTACTTCCATCTTGTCACGATATTGTTTGTTTCTGTGACCAGATAGCCGTTTGCGTCTCGAATTATTTTGGCTTTTAATTGAGTTTATCCCGGCATACATACCTCTGATGTTCTTTACTCTGGCATTTTCTAGGATTTTTCCGATCCGAGTTTTCTCCCATTCGCGTTTTTGCATTTGAAAAGTCTTGTTGTCTCTTCCCGAATTGTCGCGTATCTTCCTGCGTTGACTTCATCATATCTTTTTAAGTGGATCACTCTGAGGCTATTACGTTCTTCGATCCTCGCCCTGCACTCATCGTCAAACCAAGGTTTGGACTTAATTGTTGTCTTAAATCCTAATACCTTTTGGGCTGTTTGTTTGATTACATCTCTCATCGATGTCCATTTAGTGTACACACTATTGGCTTCCTCTTCCTCACTACTCCCATTCTTTAGGATGCTAAATCTATTCTTACTTTGCCTTGATATTCAGCCCTTTTGTGGAGGTCGTTAAGTTTATCAATTTCGAACTTTTTGCGTCTCCCGTGACTGCCCATGTCGAATTGCTGCGAGGCGACTCCTGATTTTGCCCATCACTAGAAGATGATCGGAGTCGCAGTCTGCTCCTCTATATGATCTTACGTTAAGGATATTCGAGTGGTGTCTTTTGTGGAGGTGGTCTATTTGGTTATACGTTACGCCGTCGGGTGATATCCATGTGGCTTTATGAATTTGCTTGTGCGTGATCAACGTGCTTTTCACTACCAGATCCTTTAACGCTGCAAACGTAGTAATTCGAATTCCATTATCATTTGAAACGTCATGTAGGCTTTCTTTACCTATAGTTGGTTGAAAGATATCTTCGTTTCCAATTTTCGCATTGAGGTCCCCGAGGAGGATTTTAACATCGAATGATGAGATTCCATCAATTATTTCCTCTAGGGTCTCGTAGGACGTGTCCTTCGTTTCTTCGTCGGTAGATACTGTTGGGGCGTGTACGTTTATAAGTACATCATTGTACCCTGTATTTTTAGCACCGAGATTTGGTCATTAATAAATTTCACATCTTTTACATGGGGCGTAATCTTCTTCCTTATGATGAAAGCGGTCCCGACGTTGTGTGTGTCGGTACCTCCACACGCCAGTGTGAGCCCGTTGGTTTTGATTACTTGTTGTGGGAGTCGGACTTCCTAAAGCGAGAGCATGTCCATTTTATATTGTTTCGCCTTTTCCACGACCGTCTGTATCGCGCCTCGTTTATATAAGGTTCCAACAATCCACGTGCCGACGCGTATATCCCACTTTTTCCGTTTTTTCCTACGTCCTCTTTTTGCCGAGTCGGTATTTTCTTGATGATTTGTGCCCTTATGGTAGTGTCGGCTCATCACACCTACGCCTACCGGGTTTTTCGTGAGATTGTTTTTTGTATATTGAATATACAAGTCTTGGGTTTCAAATAGTCCGCCATATCAGAGCCCCTCTTTGATATGGTAAGGTCTGCTTACTGCTCTCATTCGACCCAGTGTCAGAGAGGCGCCGTTATAATACAGCCGGTGTATCCGTGGCTGCAAGCCATCCAATGGGCACGTTGACGCCTAACACCTTCGATTAGGGGTGGTAGATCTTTGTGTGTTACTCCTCGCTAGTCTGTCTGGCATGAGTGACCCTACAGGAAGCGTATGCTTCCGTCAGCATAGCCTGCGTGATTCATTGTAGTTTAAGCCGCCGCACCACGTCAAGGTTTCTACCAAGCGGGGACATTTTTTGGTCTATCTTCAATAATTCGTACAACCTAATGATTGTCAGACTTTATGTCAATGTGCACCTTAATTTAATTGAAAATTAGAATCAATATAGTATGGGAATCTGTCATAAGCTTATTGGACCTTGAATATCGATGGAACTATAATACTGTGTTATCTCTTAGTGTACTTATAGCGTTTGGGATTGATAGTGAAGAACGTGTGATTCGAACTGACGCTATGACAGTTAAAATCACCAAAAATTGAACCAATGCGTAACACATCAGGCTACTGGCCGTGCTTAGAATTCGTTTTCTAAACTCAAGTATATTCCACTGATGTGAATTGTTATATTATCGCTATGGTATACGGCTCTGATGCAGTTTCTTATGCGATTTTCGTTCGGTTTTCTTCTTCACTATTTGCTTGTGTATTGTGTGTGTATCTGTTAGAGACGCTACATACTTTGTGATTTTAACCCGTATATCACAATTTGCAATGAAATAATTAATCCCTGCTGTAACTGAATTATGTTTTAAACTTACCATATTTCTATATTGTATTCCGCCATCAACTAAATTGAAGACATATGGGCATGTGACATTTACCTCTCGACTTTAATGGGAACCTATTCCTTCAAGCAATCTAGCGCAACAAGAGCGATTAATCTTCACTAGCACTCGATTCAGATTCAGTTCTTTTCTCTCTTTTTTTTTCGAGTAATTATGAAAGCAAAATCGAAAAGTACACAAAGTAATTGTTCTGATTTACTTTCATTAAAAGCTTTAAGATGAGAAGTCAGTCGAAAACCTCAACAGTACTGGTAGGTGGTAAATGCGTAAATTTCTTTCAATGCCCTTTCACACTTTATTTATGTCGCAGTAAAATTAATAAACGGTGAACCAACTTGAAAACAGATTACGTGTCAGGGCGGAATTAAAAACTCAGCATGCCATACAAAGGACTTTATCGGGTAAAAAAAAACAACATACCTTGGTTAACTTGCAATGTTCACGGATGACATGTGACAAGCCTGCTGTACAAAATCTCTCAGGATAAAGCAGATAAAATTCATTTTACCCGTTTATTTGGCAAATAACTTTAATATGAAAAGCCAACAACTACGCGTTCATCCAACGAGAGGATTTAGGGTATGGCAGAGGATGGAATAAATGGAAGGAGGGAATATTTAAAATGAAACAAAGCAAAGGACATATAAAATCGTCGAGCCACTGACTGAAAGAAGAAACTACAACGGCCAGGAAGCAAAAGTCACACAATCACTGATTTATTATTAACAGTGAACGAGATGTGCGCTGATATCCTTTTTGTTGTTTTGTCCCATAAAAAGTAGCATCCTCTGTTGTTGGGCTGTTATAGTAATTTACGTAAAAGAGATGCATTCTTGTCGGCGAAATCACTAATGAACACATCATAACACATATCGCTGCTGTTGCAAGTGCAGCGTTCCAATTAATTCACATTTATTATGGCTTAATTAATTTAGTCAAAATCACTATTGTAATCATAACAATCACAGAGAATCGCCCAGACCAACCTGAGCCTGAGTAAGAGATTAATTAATAAGGATGAACAAAGTGTCTTCATTTCATATAGTTGTGTGTGTATTTGTGGGACGATTTATTGTTAATTATTTTTTTCCTGTCACTCTAGGTTATCATCATTAACAACTTGTTGTTTATTAAAAAGAATTATATTATTTATATCCTCTGAACATGCTATCAGCTATAAATCGTGTTCGTTTTAATTGGTCTCCTGTTGTCAGTCAATTACGCCAAGCACTCATTTCTGGATAAATACAATATAAAAATAAACTTAGACCAGAAACGATGTGCACCCCTACAGGGCGATTGTACATAATGCATCAGCTAGGCAGAATCCTTTATACAATTCCTACATGGAAAGCATTCTAAATGTTGTTTTGAGATTATTTCCGTAGTCCGCCACAGACATATTTATTAAACTATTTATTTACTAGTTATTTTGTTTAGACGTGGGGCGCGATGCCAAGATCCTTTCTTAGTTAGTCTTATTTCAGACACACATTTCCTCAACCATCACTTTCCATATGGCATCTACTTACTCGACGATAATCAGAAAATGTAAGATTGCAAATGCCAATGGAGAAAAGTCTACAGGAATTATTGTTTTTTTAATCACTGCTTATTGGAAATTGTAGAAAGTTTTGACAGTACCGTCCTATTACATACATGTATATCCGTTGTATCGTTACTTAATGATAAGAGGTGTCTTGAGAGATAACTAGTAAGTCAAGGCCTTCGTTATATAAATATGAATTTTCCTCAAAAGCCATTGAACAATATGAACAATGACCTACTACATGGTCTAGTAGATACTTGCTAATTCAATTATAGTTTTCTTAATGCAATTTTCTGAAAATAATGTGGTTTTTTCACTGTTCCAACTATGTATGAAGGGTACTACATATAATTGATTTACAACACGAGGCACATAGGTTCAATATTTTTCTATATTATCTTGTAAATTATAAAAACAAAGTTTTCTCCGGGCGACAAAAAACTCCTTACTCGATTGTGGCGGCTCCGAAAACGCCACTGCCTACTAGCCCAATTACCCCCCAAGCTTCCTGTGCTGAAGCCCCTCAAATTCCATTGTTTCATAATTGCTAATTGCTGCTAATTACATTTAGCACCAGTAAAAACACTTCCACCTACAAGGGCATTTTTCCTTGCATCAACTCATCGGCAAAAATTTTCCCACAAAGAATTCTTAGCATTCATAATCCAATGCACCACTAGAATTCGCAGGAAACCTATTCCGGCCCCATTATTTGCCAAGCAATTTTTTTCCCTCATGTGCACTCTAATCTTCCCACGTGCACATATCTTGCAGACCCTTTGTCCAAGGGACAAAAGCAAATACACGCATCTAGCGTCTAGTGCCATAAACTGAATTCCTTCGCATGTAAACATGCATAAAAATTCGATCCCTGTTCGTTCAGCAAGATACGGTACACGACCACCCATCGTGTACCTAAATTGCTTTAGCATCACCAGCATAATAGCAACACGGCTATTTGCCCAGCTGCCATAAACCGGCCAGCGATTCGTTTGTTCAACCGACAAACAATCACCGCATCTTAGGCATTATCAACGAAACCAAATTCTCCAGCATTTCCTAATGCAAACACGAACCCGGTTTCTACTGCAGGCAGAGATGCCATAAACATCCAATTTGCTTTTAGCACAATTTCCCGGATGACTAGCGGTGTATTTATTCAACTGCACGCACACCACCACAGGACCTCACCAGCGAAATCCTTCTCCCTTGTTTTCACCACGAGAGAAACACTTTCACTCTTGAGAAAACTCAGCCCCGGTTGCGAAGTGGCTCTGCATCGACTGCTTTTCCACCCGCTGAGCGCCACGGTCATAACCCCCCCCCCCCCCCCCCCCCCCCCCACCCTGCTGTCCGTAGCGCTGCGGACACGCGTATTGTACCCCGAGTCGTGGGTAGTGTTAAGTCAAATACGGTAGTTTTAATTATAATCGATTAGTGTAATTCAAGTCCATTGCCTGTAATTGAGTGTACTTAGAATCGGTCTTCTGTAATCCCCAAATTCAATAAATAATAAACTAACTCGAGCGTTTCATTTAACTGTCTTGTGGCGAAGTTTTACTCCTTGTGTTGGTGAACAAACGTGGCGGCGTTTCGTTCTTTTCTTCGGCGGAACAGTTAATCTTTGTGTTAGTGATGAGGTGGGTTGGTAGTAGAACTCTCGCCCATGCAGGCATCGCGACTACCTACCCCACACTATGACAGAGGTAGAGCAAATCCATCGTCGAGACACTTGTTAGATTCTCCGTTGGGATCATACTAATATGCAGTTGATAAAGAATTCCAACACACTTTGTACCAATAAATTAAATGTGAATTTATAAACGAACTAAAAACAGCAAACTACCGAACGTATGTTCCAATTTATAGATAATATTTTCATCCAGTTGATAAATAACATTTTCATCCAGTTTAAGAGAAGGTGTTCGCATATGAAAACTTTATTTGTTGAAGACGATAATACTTTCAATACTCGTGTGCGTCATTGAACCTTAAATTTGTCTATAAGAGGTATTGAGTGTAGGGGACATAGCTGGCGAGAGTTGACCCACTAAATATATTGGGGGCGTGGTTAGAGCTTATAATTATTGAAATCCTTGCAAGTTTCTACAGTTGGTGCGGAGGTTAGAAATTAAAAAGTACTGTCAAATTGAATGGCAGCAAATTGCAAAATTACGAAAGCCATCGAAACTGCTGTAGTATGTAGGATCAGACTAGAGGAGGGAACGTAGCTTGTTTGTAACCTCTATTAATTATTAAAAATGAAATAGAAACAAGATTTATGATAATATAAGAAACATTTTTAGAAAAAGACGTTAGACTAAGACCCAATGGGTCGACGAGCGATTGCTCAGACGGGGCAAGACCATCTAGTATATATTGTATTATTATTATTATTTATTGGTTTGTGGGAACCCAAAAGTTCTTGGCTTCCCCATATCGGTTACGCCACCGTTCCCTATCCTATGTACTTTTCCTTTCTAGTATATATTGTGTGTTTATATTTGTTTAGTTATTTATTTACTTACTGATTTAGTTATTTTTACGTAATTATTTATTCATCCAATCGTTTATTTATTTATGTATTTATTTATTTATTTATTTATTTATTTAATTATTTATTTATTTATTTATTTACTTATGTATTTATTTATTTATTTATTTACTTATGTATTTATTTATTTATTTAATTCTTTATTTATTTATTTATTTATTTATTTATTTATCTATGTATTTATTTATTTACGTACGTATTTATTTATTTATTTATTTACTTATGTATTTATTTATTTATTTATCTATTTAATTATTTATTTATATATTTAATTATTTATTTATTTATTTATTTACTTATGTATTTATTTATTTATTTATTTATTTATTTATTTATCCATGTATTTATTTATTTACGTACGTATTTATTTATTTATTTATTTACTTATGTATTTATTTATTTATTTATCTATTTAATTATTTATTTATATATTTATTTATTTATTTATTTAATTATATTTATTTTTTTTAATTTATTATTTTTCTCGTTTATTAATTTATTTATTTGTTTATAGCAGCGCCATTTATGGGCCTTCACAATATTGTTGACTTTGGTTCCCAAAATCCACTGCAAGACAATTTCGATTTCATATTGTATGATTGTCACAAGGACGGCTTTGTGATACCAACTCCTTAGATGCGTAATCTTTTCACGGGGATGGGCTGTAACGTTTCCCTAAACTTGTAGACATAGAGAACCCAAACATTTGACACTCATCCTTATCTTCTGTTTGTTTAGATATACTTCTCTCAGGAAAGGCGAACATATAAAAGTAAGTCAGTACACGTATAGCGTTTGCGACGATAGTGAAGAGCGTATGATTTGAACTGACGCTTTGACACTTAGAATCACTAAAAGATAGAACCAATGCTCAACACGTCAGACCACTGCCGCGTGTAAAAGTTCGATTGTCATTCCACTGATGTGGAATTGCTGTGTTATTGCTATGGTATACGGTTCTCATGCTTTGCTCATTCGATTATCTTTCGGCGCTGTCCTTCATTATTTGATTGTGTACTGTATGTGTATCTGTTTTACATAATTACCAATGTTAATTGCCAATCCCCCTTTCCATCTAAATCAATACGCGAATTCACGTCCTCATCCCACAATCATCTGTTAGAAACGCCACACACTGAGAGGCTATTAGATAGCTGTGGATTTCTGAAGCTATACATCAATTCACCCTTTCCTTTCTATCCTCACTATGCCTGCTCTTATCACTTGTTTTGTATCTGCGCAAATCCCCATTTCATCCATCCTCATTACACTCTACTATCTCTTCCAATCTGACGATCTTTTCACTCCTCAATATCCTTTCTATCCTTACTCTTCGCCTTTCGCTCACAATTCTTTCACTCTGTACTATCATTTACCAGGTGTATGCAAACGTTTTTTCCGGTTCAACTAAGAGATGACTCCAGCGAAAAGTACGGTGCGTATTAATTTGACACATACGTTATTTTGTTCGTCTGAGATTTAACTACAAACACACACAAGTTGAGTCCGCCAAAAACTAGGGTCTTTGTATTATCGTGCAGTGATGATGTCGAGTTTTGTGCCTGAAAAAAAAAACATTTGTCGCACGCGTTGTTTTTCCTATTTAATCAAAAGAAAAAAGCCGGTGGAAATTCATCGTTTGCTGGTAGAATATATGGTGAACACGCTCCATCAATTAGAACATGTGAGATATGGTTTCGACAATTTAAAAGTGGTGATTTCAGTGTGAAAGACAGTGGGCGCCCTGGTAGACCACAAAAATGCGAAGACGAGCAATTGCAAGAGTTATTGGATGATGACCCAACTCAAACTCAACGGCAATTAGCAGAAGCATTACATGTGTCACAAGAAACAATCAGCAGACGTTTACGAGCAATGGGGAAGATCAATACCAGGTGTATAAATACTTTTTTTCGGCTTAACTAAGAGATGGAGCCAACGAATAGTACGCGGCAAAACTAGTGAAGGACACCTTAAAATCGCTTGCATGGGACATCCTTCTGCACCCGCGGTACTCCCCAGACTTGGCGCCATGTGACTATCACCTCTTCGTATTGTAGCGAGCTTAGGGTAGAATATTCTAGTACTTTGTTGTGGACTTCCTCGAATATTCTAGTACTGATTGTCATATGCGTCACAGTATCAATGGGGCACCCGCTCGCAGAGCAGCACTTCATCGGCATTACAATCGGGATTCGGTCTTGGCCCTATTTAGCAAGTCTCTCCACCGGTATCCGGTCTTTATCCGATACTTGTTAAATTGTCCATAAAAATTTGTTTTTTCGAGCAAGGTTATTAGCCTTGCGCCAACTTTTTTCAGGATGTCGCTGCATGCATTGGTACACTACTTGGCGGGTGCCAAAGTACCTGTCCAGGGTGTCACGTGGAGACTGCATGTCAACTTGGATTGAACAGGGATAACGATCGTCCTGGCCTTTGCTGTGTTGAAGGCAGAGACTTTGCCCTGTATGTTCGCCCCCCCCCCCCTGTTTTTATCCATATAGTCTTTTTTAACTCTGTTACTCTTGCACAATTTGTGCTATACTCCCTGTTACTCCTGTGGGGAAGAAGTATGTCGCCCCGGCGTACGGCGCTGATTCCCTTCTTCCTCCATCATCACTATAAGATAAAGTTCCGCCAACCGAATCGTCACAAAAGGAAAAACACAAACAGAAATCGACGACGCAGCATCCACAACAGGAAAAGGAAGTAAAACGCACGCAGTTCTTAATTAATTTTTATTTTATTACCTCCACGATAGAACACTGGGCTCATTAATTTATACCTGACAGTCAATTTATTCAATTATTAGAAGAAAAAGTTCACTTGCAGTTTATTTAATTCCGAACACTTTAGTCTTCACTATGAGACGAGCTATCAAGTCGACGAGCACTTCACACACGACTCGTTATAAACGCATCTCCGCAGACGGCGGGGAGCGGGAGTGAACCGACCGCTGCAAACGGTGGTTGTAATCAGACTCCCCGAGGATAGAACTCTGACTTGATTTCCATCCTCAATTAAGGGTGAGATATGGAGAAGTAAGAGAAAATTTTCTCTTAAGCGTGTGGCCGCCACAGAGATGCACTCTTTCAGTGCAGTGGCGTGTGTGCCTAGAACAAAGAAAGGGGTATAAAGTGCATTCCTAGGTTACGATTTCGGTAAAGCAAATAAAACCGAAATCGTCATATGCTAATCGGATCTTTGTTGGAACATGTGCGGCTAAACAAAGACACGACGATTATTATTATTATTATTATTTATTATTTATTGGCCTGTAGGAACCCGGAAGTTCATGACCTTGCCGACTCGGCTTCGCCATCGTTCCCTGTCCTGGGCACTCTCCTTTCACGCTTGACCATTCAATCCGATCTTCTCAAGGTCAAACCTAACATTGTCCTCCCATCTCCGTCGCGGCCGTCCTACCGGTCTCTTTCCCGTTGGTCTACCGTCAAGAATTCTATGCACGGTCCTATCGTTGCCCATTCGCGCCACGTGTCCGGCCCATCTTAATCTTCGCGACTTGATTACTCTCACTATTGTAGGTTTGCGATATATCTCTTCTAATTCGTGGTTATGGAGTTTTCTCCATTGTCCTGGCTCCTCGTCATATATACCTCCAAAGATACCCCTCAAAACTTTATTCTCGAATACGCGGAATTTGTTTTCTTCCCGTTTTGTGAGAGCCCATGTTTCGCATCCATATAGAATAATCGGCATGATTATGGTTCTATAGACACGGAGCTTTATGTTACGTGATAGCATTCTGGATTTCAGCAGTTTACTGACTGTGTGCCAACTGGCGGTGCCGGAATGCAGTCTCTTGTTAATTTCCTTCGACATTTCATTACTGGCCGTCAGTATCGTTCCCAGATATTTAAATTCTTTAACTTTTTCAAATATCTTACCTCTGACGTTTATATGTGTTCTCTGAGGTTTACCTGCTTTCGTCGTAATCATGTATTTTGTTTTGTCTTCATTTATTTCTAGGCCCACCTCTTCTGCCGCTTGCATGATGATTTCACAGTTTTTACTAACAGTTTCTAGATTATCGCTCAGAACGGCGATGTCATCCGCATATGCGAGCACTTGTGTGACACCGTTCAGGGATGATCCGGCCATGTTGTCGTCTTGTACCTTTCTGATGACATACTCGAGCACAAGGTTAAAGAGACACGGTGATAGACCATATCCCTGCTTTAGTCCGTCCCGGATTTCAAATGGTTCTTAGAGGTGGTTTTCTATTCTAACTCGCCCTTTGTTTTCGTTTATGCAAATTTGAATGAGGGCGGCATATTTTTTTGGGACTCCCAGCTTAACTATAATAGTCTTTGTTTTGCGACTGAGTCGTAGGCTTTTTTTAAGTCAACGAACAGTTGGTGAACCGTCTCTCCGTATTCCCACTTCTTTTCCAGCAGTTGTCCTATTGTGAACATTTGGTCGCTTGTTGACAGGTTCCTACGGAATCCACATTGGTAGTCTACCAGTATCTCTTCTGCGTACGGTGTGATTTTCGCCAGAATGACATTTGTTAATATTTTGTATGCGGTTGGGAGCAATGTTATTCCTCTGTAGTTTTCGCAGTCAGATCTGTCACCTTTTTGAAAATGGGGATGACTACTGAGGTTTTCCATTCTTCCGGAGTGACTTCCTGTCGGCATACATACCTCTGATGTTCTTTGCCCGCGAATTTTCTAGGATTTTTTCGATCCGAGTCTTCTCCCATTCGCGTTTTTTGCGTTTGAAGAGCCTCGTTGTGTCTCTCCGGATCGTCGCGTATCTTTCTGCGTTGACTTCATCATATCTTTCCAAGTAGATCACTCTGAGGCGTTTACGTTCTTCGTTCTTCGCCCTGCACTCATCATCACCCCAAGGTTTGGTCTTAATTGTTTTCTTAAATCCTAATACCTTTTGGGCTGTTAATTTGATTGTGTCTCTGATCGATGTCCATTTAGTGTCCACACTATTAGCTTCCTCTACATCACTGCTCCCATTCTCAAGAATGCTAAATATATTCGTTAGTTCGTCTTGATATTCAGCCCTTTTGCGTAGGTCGTTCTCCCGTGACTGCCCATGTGGGATTGCTGCGAGGCGACTCCTGATTTTGCCCATCACTAGAAAATGATCGAAGTCGCAATATGCTCCTCTATATGGTCTCACGTCAAGGATATTCGAGTGGTGTCTTTTGTCTATGAGGAAGTGGTCTATTTGGTTAAGGGTTACGCCGTCTGGCGATATCCATGTGGCTTTATGAATTTGCTTGTGCTTGAACATCGTGCTTTTCACTACCAGGTCTTTTGACGATGCGAACGTGATAATTCGAATTCCATTATCATTTGAAACGTCGTGTAGACTTTCTTTACCTATAGTTGGTTGGAAGATATCTTACTTTCCAATTTTCGCATTGAGGTCCCCGAGGAGGATTTTAACATCGAATGATGAGATCCCATCAAATACTTCCCTTTAGGGTCTCGTAGAACGTGTTCTTCGTCCGTAGATTCTGTTGGGGCGTGTACGTTTATAAATACATAATTGTACCATGGTCCCTGTATTTTTAGCACCGACATTCGGTCATTAATAAATTTCACATCTTTCACATGGGGCCTAATCTTCTTGCTTATGATGAAGCCGGTTCCGAGGTTATGTGTATCGGTACCTCCACACGCCAGTGTAAACCCGTTGGTTTCGATTACTTGATGCGGGAGTCGGACTTCCTGCAGCGCGACGATGTCCATTTTATATTATTTCGCGTTTTCTACGACCGTCTGTATCGCGCCTGGTTTATATAACGTTCAAACATTCCACGTCCTGACGCGTATATCCCGCTTTTTCCGTTTTTCCCTACGTCTTCTTTTTGCCGAGTCGGTGTTTTCTTGGTGATTTGTTCCCTTGTGGTAGTGTAGTCTCATCACACCTACCCCTACCGGGTTTTTCGTGAGATTGTTTTTTCTATATTGATTATTCATTTCATTGGATCACTCTGGGGTTTCAAATGGTCCGCCATATCAGAGCCCCTCTTTGATATGGTAAGGTCTGCTTACTGCTCTGATTCGACCCGGTGTCAGAGAGGCGCCGTTATAATACAGCCGGTATACCCCTGGCTGCAAACCATCCTATGGGCACAGTGACGCGTAACACCCTGGATTAGGGGCGGTAGATCTTTGTGTGTTACTCCTCGTTAGCCTGTCTGACATGGGTGGTCCTACTGGAAGCGTATGCTTCCGTCAGCATAGCCTGAGTGATTCATCGTAGTTTAAGCCCCCGCACCACGTCAAGGTTTCTACCAAGCGGGGGAAAGAGACGACGATACGATGTGGAAATGATGTTTATGGCATCGCTAGCAAGGGTAGGTACTGAATTATTTGCATATCGCCAGAATGCCTGATGAAGGCCAGCGGTCTTTTGTTTGCACATTGCGTGCTAGGGAAATTAGTTTCAGCGTCTATTGCGCTAATTAAATGCAGCTGCTTGGGTTGTTTATTGATGGGAAATAAAGGTCGTCAGCCAATGTGTATGAAAGGGATTTACCATACACATGGCGAAGCTGAAAAACAGACAGCGCAATGTTTATGGCCCCTGGTGAAGGTTACATTATATTTAATTCAAACCCTTTTGTTTACAGGAATTTGGGTAGAGGAATTTGTTTGGCAACGTAGATGCCGAAATTGGTTTGGAATTCCTGATAAGCTTATAAAGAAATCTTACAGAGAATTGGTATGCGAAGAGAATGCATGAAAGGTAAGTTTTCTTTACAGGGACTTAAAGATCATAGATTTGATCTCTTTAATGCGTGAAGCATTTTCAGGTGCCTAATGCGATTGCATTAGCGAAAACTTGTGCGTCTAGGGATGAGGTAATGGGGGTTTTTGGTAAGTGTACCGTGGGGTTTGGCGGCACCGTCACACTGTCATCCTTGTTCCCCCTACCATCCTAATTATCCTATCTATCCTCACTATACTTTCCTTCCTCACTGTACAATCCAATGTATCCTCGCTGTTTCTACAATACTTACTACCTCTTCTACTCTCACTAACCTTTAGATCCTCACAAACGCATCTCTCCTCACTATCCCCTCGATCATAATGATAACATCTATACAATTTGTCCAACTACCCTCATTATCAAGTCTATCCTCGCTGTCCCCTCTATGTTCATTATCCTATCAATTAAATCTTCATTATTTCTTCTATCATGAATATGCCTTCTATCCACGTTGTCATATATGTATCTCCAACCCTCACCTCCTATTCAAATTTAGCTATACGTTCTGTCAGGAAATGCCGGTAGTATACATAAAGTTCTTTTCTCCAAACTACTATTTATTGACCAAGGTGAGCGATCCTCCAAAAACTTCGTAAAGCTTTTTTGACAATACTTACTCCTGCCCATCCTATCTACACTTACCTTGCATCCATCACATTTGCCAAATTTCTCTTGATCATATGTTTTTGAGATCTGCTTCTAAGCACACTTGATGAACTCGATAACAGAGATTGGCAATCCGATTAATTGAGACACACCAAAAACATCAATAGGCTCCTCGATAGTATAGTGGTGAGTATACCCGCCTGTCATGCGGGAGACCGGGGTTCGATCCCCCGTCGGGGAGCCTCTGGCGCAAGACTAATGACTTTGCCCGGGAAAAAACAAATCATTATGGAAAATTTAACCAGCCTCAGGACTTGCTAAATAAGGCCAAAATCGGCTCCCGGTTGTAGTGCCGATGATGATGATGGAAAACATCAATGCTAGTGTCATTGTCATATCGTAAGTGCTTCTGGCTCTTTTACAGATATTATCTCCCAGAAACCGTTCCTGCGATTTCACTCCGAGTAATTCGATTCATTTTGGCTTCACGAGAAAATTGGATAGATCCCATTAATTAGCACGACCGTAATAAATAATTTTGCAAATGTACAAAAACAGTGCCAACATAACATCTCAGAGTGCTATGTCGCCTACGAAAAAAAAAAAAAGCACAAAACCGCGGGTGCTCCAAAGTACATGCATGAATTGAACTTACGCATAATTGCACCACTCATGTAATATATTAGTCTACAGAAACCACCATTGATTGGCATTGGTCTGCCTGAGAATGTTTTACTTGTTTATACACCACACGGCCCACATACTTACACCATTACGATAACAAAAGGTACAGCATGAGCAGGTGAACCTGTTCATTCTGAGAACACCTTTTTGTCTTAATGGACTTGAGCGCTTTTGGATGCCAACGCAATCTTCCATGAATGTTATTTTGAAATTACTCAGTCATCTTTTTTTTACTGCGGACCCGTCATTTAAGTTCTGCGGTTTAAGAAATGACAATTATTAAATACACCTTGGGATTATAAATATTAGGGACTTGACCAGCTATGGCCATCTTCACCAATGACAAAAGGACTAAGCATTTTGGTAGCCCAGCTGACTAATTACCATTATTAAACGTTCCCTTAAGTTTAAGGAACACTCTTTATTTTTAACTACAAAATCCCATTCGTGGCCCATTCATCTTTATATCTGTTAACCTATCACGCCTACATCCGGGAAAACAAATAAATTTCACTTAAGTATTATAAAGTTATGCAGGATCCTTGCACAATGATTAACTGGATTACACCTGCTTCCTTGTGCCCCTCATTCCGGTACACACTTCCCAGATTAAGGCATCACATGGATCTACTGTTTTGAATGGCGGCATATTGCACGAAGCATAATACCTTTGACACTTGTCAGGAATGCAATTGAATTGTAAAAATAGTTTTACTTCATTGTTTATCCTCCGCCAGCTACTGCCCGTTCCGTGCGATGACGTGTTTCTTCCTCACCATTACGCGTAACAACGACATTCCACTAATGGCGCCCACATTCACTTTGCGCTCTTAAGCAAGATTAATTACGACATTTAACAACCGTCCTTCCAATGCTGCAATCCTTGTCTCCTTGAGGTTATAATTTGCGCTCTATTGTTAAGTTGTCGTTGGTGTTCAGCTTTTGTTTGAGTTTAAAGGATATTGGTGTAGTCAAGGGCTGGACAAGAAAGCAGTAAAAATTTCTGTCGGTGTGGACTGTGACGCGTGCCAGTAATTTGTTACCAGTATGGTGCCCAAAGACAGGAAGAAACACATAAAAGGTCATTAGACGAGGGTATTATTGTACCTGCTAACTTGGCTGTCATACTACCAAAGCTTCTGCATTTGTATGTTTGTATAAAAGTTTACCACTACTATGCTATGCTTTCTCCTAGAAAAAGTATAAATAAATAAAATAAAACAGAAACAGAAGCAGAACACTCGCAAAAAGTGGTAAAAGGAAATGTAACAAAGTCCAAGGATAATGGGAGCCATTGTTCGACTTATTAAAATCTCATAAAGTAGAAGGACATGAACAGCGTACAAGCTGGAAACGTGATACCATATATCGTTCCTATATCAATATGTAAAGCAAAAACGTATATAACACTAAATCCAGTAGCGCTAGTATATTGAAGACGAACTCTAGCAAAGCACGGACGAACAAAATAGGAAAGTACTAAAATTCAACCAACAGCATACTAAAGGACATAGTCAAAGGACAATAACTGCATACACACCAAGGTATACACACGTCTCGTGGAACTTCTCAAGTACTTGTTCCACAGAAACGTGAGCAGAAAAGGAATGAACAGGAAGTTCAAATCGAAGCGGAAGTTCTCGAGACAGGGTCTACAAGTCATGGACTGATGTACTTGCCAAAAAGGAACACCACACTTGTTGTTCGCCAGTTGGAATCAATTGTCCTGCATTCTTTCCTACAGTGCACAGCTGTGGCCCCATTACAGGCAATTCGCAATCTTTGCAATGGCTCCAACGAACCATGGAAAGGCGGTGTGCTGTTTTCTTTGATTGAGTTGCCGATAAGGACATAACAAAACAACAGCAAAAGTAACAGCAAACAAAAAAAAAACAATCTAAACAAAAGGTGAAAGTAGGTCGCAAGACGGTCAGCAAATGTTTAGTACAGGCGGTAAAATGTTCACATGATTGTAAGTTAGCTCATCTACTCATAGAGGACTTTCACACGAGAACGCATAACAGGTTTATGATTATGGCAGCCAAGGCCTGGCGATATACTCAACGTTCAATGAGCTATACACCAGGGGTCAATACAAGGCTGTAAAATTTCTCCAAGGATGGCTTACATGAGATGAAGGCCCTAAAAAATTGTTTTAAACGATAAACCGTGTTGTAAGGAAAGCCCCATAAATTGGGAAACGGCAAGGAGTATCAGGAACACTGATCCTTAAGAATAACATCAGTATATAAGCTAAGCAAAGTCATTGCATCAAATGACACCGTTCAAATAAGTGGATATTTCCAACTTAATGGGAAAGGATCGGGACCGGCAGTCAATGTGATCCCAATCGACAGATAGTCGTAAACGGAGCATCTCGCGTTGAGATTGATTGGATGCAATCTTTGTTTACAGGAATTGAGCCCGGGGTAAGCATAGGTGTTAACTGAGCCTTTGAATGAGATTGCTGGTAATACAATTCAATTAACATGCTACAACTACCTGACTCAGGAGCGTAATTTTTTTTTTTTTTGTACACCAACGCACACAAAAGGGCAATTTGAAGTACCCGTAAATGTCAGAGTATAGTGCGAGCGGAGAGTTAAAGAGAACCTAGTGACTTATCACTGTAGCAACTTATAACCACACGACTACACTTACGTAGTCGGAATTTATATCTTTATGGCTGTTGTTCAATAAACGTACTGCGAAATTGTGACAATTTAAGGAATCTGGATTTACAGTCAAGAGTCCTTCGGCTGTAAAACTTTCGATTCATTTTTTAGCTTAGGGCTGAATGACTAAATATCGATCTTTCAATACGTAACCAAAATATGTCCTTCCCATTCATCGACGTTAACGTAACTTCCTACCGAGCACACTTTTTCCCCAAGCTATGTCATCTCCCCCATGTGTCCCACACCTGCATAGACATCTCAAGATACATGGCCATAAAACCGAAACTGCTTGGCATCTCCCACCACTCACAGCTAACGAAGTCGCGGTCGATAACAGCGCGGCTAAGTAGGTATCAAATATTTTACGATCTCCTTGAGGCAGCGCCGACAAAGTTTTCCTCCACGGAAATCTTCCCTATAGAGACAACGTGAAAAATGATTTAAAGTAACTTGACATCGTTCCTACACCGTGACACGCATACCCCACGGTAGCTCTTTCCATTAAGAGACTGAAAAAACAAAATTGTGTCCGAAGATAATAACTGCAACCAAGAGAGCAGTCGTGGGTTGTAAATCACACAGTGGATAATTATTCCAAAAAGAGAACATCGCCAAAAGTATGAAACGCTAACGTGATCTTTGGTGTATGCTCAGTCCCACATACAACGATGATCATGATTTCATTTTTATAACATTTTTTTTATTTTCTGTTTATCTTCTTAGTTTCTAAATTACATGCTAGACAAAAATGCTTAAATTCTAGCTTGATTATCTTACATTATAACTTACTGGTCCTACGCAGACGCTCTAAGCTAAACATTACATAACTATTGTATAATTTGCCTTCCGGCGACAGAAACGATGATCATGAATGTGTATATAGGATGCATCTCACCTTATCACCATACTTAGGGCAGAGTGCAATGAAGAGCGAAAAGAGAAAAAAGGGGGAGTATCAAAAATCGACTCAGGTAGTCGGGAATCAGCAATCTAGCGAATGAGAAATAAAAGGATTCGGGTGAGCAAAATGATATACCATAAGGTCCATTTTTAATATTGTAATATTTCATTAAACCAAATAAACAATACTGTGGCGGATTTAATAGACACAACATACCGCACGAACACGCAACAAATGGTGAAAAATCACGACGCATAGTGAATCAATATAGCGAATGAGAAGTAAAAGGAGTTGGGTGCGCACAATGATAAACCTTAAAGCCCATTATTAATATTGTAATATATGATTAAACCAAAAAACAATACTGTGGTGGATTTAACGGACGCGACACACCGCACAAACATGCAATATATAGTGTAGAATCTCGTGTCGCATAGTGAATCAATCTAGCGAGTGAGAAGTAAAAGGAGTTGCGTGCGCACACTGATAAACCTTAAAGTCGATTATTAATATTGTAATATATTATTAAACCAAAAAAAAAACAATACTGTGGCGGATTTAACAGACACGACATACCGCATGAACATGCAATACATAGTGAAGAATCTCGACGCATAGTGAATCAATCTAGTGAGTGAGAAGTAAAAGGAGTTCGGTGCGCACAGTGATAAACCTTAAAGTCCGTTATTAATATTGTAATATATGATTAAACCAAAAAAACAATACTGTGGCGGATTTAACAGGCACGACATATCGCACGAACATGCAACACATAGTGAAAAATCTCGACGCATAGTGAATCAATCTAGCGAATGAGAAGTAAAAGGAGTTGGGTGCGCACAATGATAAACCTTAAATTCAATTATTAATATTGTAATATATGATTAAACCAAAAAAAAAAAACAATACTGTGGCGGATTTAACGAACGCGACACACCGCACAAACATGCAATATATAGTGAAGAATCTCGACTCATAGTGAATCAATCTAGCGAGTGAGAAGTAAAAGGCGTTGGGTGCGCACAGTAATAAACCTTAAAGTCCGTTATTAATATTGTAATATATGATTAAACCAAAATAACAATACTGTGGCGGATTTAACAGGCACGACATATCGCACGAATGTGCAACACATAGTGAAAAATCTCGACGCATAGTGAATCAATCTAGCGAGTGAGAAGTAAACGGAGTTGGGTGCGCACAGTAATAAACCTTAAACTCCATTATTAATATTATAATATATGATTAAACCAAAAAAAGCAATACTGTGCCGGATTTAACAGACACGACAAACCGCACAAACATGCGACACTTAGTGAAAAACCTCGACGCATAGTGAATCAATCTAGTGAGTGAGAAGTAAAAGGAGTTGGGTGCGTACAATGATAAACCTTAAAGTCCATTATTAATATTGTAATATATGATTAAACCAAAAAAATAATACTGTGGCGGATTTAACAGACACGACATACCGCACAAACATGCAACACATAGTGAAAAATCTCGACGAATAGTAAATCAATCAAGCGAATGAGATGTAAAAGGAGTTGCGCGCGCACAGTGATAAACCTTAAACTCCATTATTAATATTGTAATATATGATTAAATCAACAAAAAAACAACAATACTGTCACGGATTTAACAGACACGACATGCCGCACGAACACGCAATACATGGTGAAGGATATAGGTAGGAAATCCAAACAAAAAATCATCGAGGAAAATATTTCATCTTGTAGTCAAAGCAGAGGTCTGATATTTTGAAGCTTTGATTCAAACCCTTGCAATAATTCTAACCGTCATGACTTTAGTGCGAACGGCAGTCTACACTATCGTGAACTCGTAGAAATAGACCTAAGAGCCAAATTAGGGGATCGTGAGGATCAGTCGATATCTGCAGATCGTGACGACCAGTCGATATCATCTCTTTTAGGCGTTATTCATCGGGGTACATTTTCTCCCAAAATCTGTGTTTTTTTTTTTTTTTTTTTTCGGTAGGAAGATGTATCGTAGCACGAGCTGTGTATGATATCGAACCATGTGGTTGGAAGCAAATGTTCTGTAAGCCTATTTGATCCGATTGGCTACAAAGAAGGATGTCGGCTGGATGGTTCACTACTTAACGGGTGCCAAAGTAGCTATCCAGGGGTGTTGCGTCAAGTTGGACTGAACAGGGACAAGGATCGTCCTGGCCTTGGCCGGGTTGAAAGCAGAGACTTTGCCAAAAACTGCAACCACTGACGATAACATCGCTAAAGTTCACCAAATGGTGCTAGACGACCGCCGAATTAAAGTAAGACGGATAGCAGCTTCTATGAAAATGCCCAAAGAACGTGTTTGTCACATATTAAATCAAGATTTAGGCATTAGAAAGCTGTCCGCGCGTTGGGTGCCGCGTCTGCTCACGTTACACCAAAAACGTGTCCGAATGAACATTTCCAACGCTCTGTTGGTGCAGTTTAGGCGCAATATATGGGACTTTTGGCGCCGATTAATTACTGTCGATTAAACTTGGATACACTATTATACGTCCGAAACAAAAATACAGTCAAAACAGTGGACTGCAAAGGGGGAATTGGCTCCAAAAAAAGGAGAAACTTTTTTTTCGGCTGGGAAAGTGATGGTGACTGTTTATGGGGATAGTCGTGGAGTTATCTTAATCGATTATATCGTATCATTACTTGCCTCTGGCGCAAGACTAATGACCTTGCCCAAAAAAAATAAATCATTATGGAAAATTTAACAAGCCTTAGGACTTGCTAAATAAGGCCAAGACCGGTCCCCGGTTGCAGTGCCGATGATGATGATGACTTGACCAACTGAAGACAGAAATTGCAGAAAAACGGCCACATTTGCACAAAAACGAAATCCTGTTTCACCAAGACAACGCGCCGTCTCACATCTCAGCGGTTGCCATGGCGAAAATCCACGAATTACGGTTTGAACTGCTTGACCATCCACCTTACTCACCAGATTTAGCACCAAGTGACTTCTTTTTGTTCCCTAATCTAAAAATTGCGCTCGGAGGACAGAGATTTCGTCAAATGAGGAGGCAATCTGTGGGAACTATCTTAGTCTTGTGTCGACACGGGTACGGGTCCACTAAGATTCCACTATTTCACGTCTAATCATATCGCCACCTTCGTTAAATTGGATGAGTACACTTACCACACATTTATCCAATCACTCTTAATTTTCTTTTCTCTTTTAATGTATTATATATCCTTCCCCAAGGGAACTCAGCAATTATAAACATGTATACTTTGTACAGCGGATCCTGGTGGAATTTTTTCTTTAACCACTTGATTGATGTTCGGCTCCCTGAATACCAAATCAGATTTGCTGCGTCGGAGATGCAGTTTTTTACTTACTTGTCACGAGTTGAACTACTCCACTTATCAACACATTAAATAATCCTTACAGATGCACTCAGTCGTCCTACTGCTTAATGAAACTATTCTCCAAGAAGAAAAATAAAACACTAAGATGTGGCTGGTGATACTTGCTTTTTATTTTAAGTCTTTCTTTTAGTTTTACAGGGTAGAGGCACAAGGAATCGCCGAACTTTTTGAACAGTTGCAGGTTCTAACGCTCCGGGAACACTCGCGTGGGAAGGGAGTTCCACAGCGTCCCCGCTCTGTAACGGAACGAGTTCTGATGCAGGGATATTCGCGCCGCCAGAAGATGAACCACAAAGGGGTGCGGTCCGTCGGATTGTCTTGTGGAGCGCATATAAGCCGAATTGCGTGGAACAATACCAAGAATTTCCGAAGAACAGTACCCGTGATAATATCCGTAAAACAGACAGAGGTCGGCTGCGCGCCTTCGATGTGATAGCGACTGTAGTCCCGACGTCAGCGCCGAGTCCCCGATCAGGCGGATCGCTCGTCTCTGTATGCTCTCAAGTAGGTCGAGGGTATGTTTAGGAGCCGAGCTCCAAACATGAGAGCAACTTTCGGTTAATATTGTTTAAGAAGCATTTTACACTATTTCACAGAGTTTAGACTTTTATTCGATGTACCCTATTTGTTAACTTTGGTATATTCACGACAGTGTTTATTGATTTATTACTAGGTTCTATTTGATGCACGTTTAACAGAGGATTTATGTGGAATTAAGATTTAACAAGTAAGAAAAATCTTTTGCACTCGCGCAGAGACTTTATTCGAATCGGGGTGTGCGCACTCCACCGTGTATGAAACTCGACTTCTAAAGTCAAGTACACTCAACTGATGTCGAATTGTTATGTTATCGCTAATTTTCTTCTTCGATCTTTGTTTGGTGTTCTTCACTATTTGCTTGTGTATTGTGTGTGTATCTGTCAGAAACGCCACACTACTCCTTCCTCAGTAACTTTGTTACGATCAGCTTTGTGTGCGAAGAGCGAGCGAACGAGAGACCGTCGGAGCAGGCGAGTGTGCCGGTGCTCTATGCGGACGTCGTGATCGTGTCGAGAAGTTCTGTTTTACTATGGGAAAGTGTGTGTTGTGTGTACAGATCACGTCGGGTTGTTCCGTTAAGAAAGGATAGTGAAGACGGTGATTTGAACATACGATGAAGCGAGTGAGAAGCGAAGCAATGAAGCATCAGGCTACTGGCCGCGTGTACGAATTCGATTTCTAAACTCAAATACACTCAACTGATGTCGAATTGTTATGTTATCGCTATGGTATACGGCTCTGATGCATTTTTCTTCTTCGATATTCGTTCGGTGTTCTTCACTATTTGCCCGTGTATTGTGTGTGTATCTGTTAGAAACGCCACAAGTCACCTTCGTGAACAGTTATTTTGCAGAGAAAAACGCCGAGTACTAATTGGACGGGTTAGAGAGATGGGAGCATCGCTGGGAGAAGTGTGTAGTGTTACAAGGAGACCATGTAGAAACATATAGATAAATTTTAAGAAAAAATGTCTTGCATCTTTGTTATCGGAAACTTATCAGTCCACCCATGTGAGTCGTTAGAAAAATATTGACAGATAACGTTTTTTCTTGATTTATCTGCTTGAATACCGGTTGAATAACGAAACAATACTCTCCAGGTATTGTTTTTCCTTTTCCACGCAGTCGATGTAGACGATTGTGCGTGCATTCCAAAATACCGTTGCCATCACCCTGCCTGTCGATTTCATCATCTACTTCTTCGGAATCTGTTCTTGTTCGAAAACCTCACTGGTTTGGTGGTTCTGTGGGGGTTCTATGGTGTGCGCCAGCACGGACGCGGTTTCACTGTACCCGCAACACGTCACTGTGTAAATAAAACTGACAACGTTCACCAACGGGGAAGAAAGAAAAGAATTAAAACGCAGTGGCTTATTGTTTGGTTGTTGATGTTTTCCTTCTTTATTTCGTCTTCAACAAGCACCCGAACAATCACATGGGTTATCCATTAACAATGTTAATTCTTTACACACATACTCGTGCACCCATATACAAATGTCCTAGATACATCCAAAAACTATCCGAAATATTGTTTGTGTGAAGTTTTTAAACAGTAAATTATGTATATCCAGTTAATAATATAATTCTTTACACGCGTATTCCTTGTACACATATATAAACGTCCTAGATACATCCGATAACTACCCGGATTATTGTTTGTGTGGTATTTGCACAACGCAATAACTATCCAAACATTAGGTGGCCAAAATGCATGTCACGTACTGACAACGGACTCCCGAAATACACCACGTCAGCACCGTCTGAGTGGACCGAATGGAAATATTCGAAACTGTGGTGATTGGGTCCCGACTCCGTGTGAGCGCCCCGGTGGCGGTTGAAGCTCGGCTCACTAATGGGTGATGAAAAAGGGAGATGCGCACTCGATTGCGGTTGTGACTCGACTGACTAATTATTGGAAGGAAAAAGTTCATCGCGTCGTGGCAGTGGAGTCGTAGCTAAAATAAACTCACTGCCACTTACGAGGAATTTCGAGAAGAGTTGCTATGCGTGCATAGGAATTCAGTTCCAGCGAATCCTCGCCGTATAAGCTGAGTTGGATTCGTTGGTTGTGTATACCGAGAAATTGGCATAGCCAAGTATGATCAAGGGTCTTGGTCGTTGTAATTGTTTCGTGGAAAATTAGCAAACGAGAAGTATAATTTAAGGAGGAAATTAACCGAAGTGGTTTTCGGGGGAAATTGGAATTGCTTGGGTGCAAGCAAGGAATATCGTTTAGATAAGATATTAACCGAAGTGATTTCGGGGAAATGTATGCGGCTCGGTATAGTTGGTGGTGATGGTTAATGTTCCGTTGTAGGTTTGAATATGCGTTTTATTACAGCGTATGAATTTCGGGGAAATTAAGATTGCTTAGTCGCAAGGAAGGAATATAACTTTAGTGAAGAATTGACCGAAGTAATTTTGGGAAAAATTATATGTGGGGTGATGTAATTGAGGGAGATGATTAATATTCCGTTATAAATTGGAATATGCATTTATTTCAGCTTGAGAAATGGGTTCCTGATAAATTGGGGAATGTATGCAATTGCGGATTGCTGTTGCATATTGGGATGGGTGCGCTTGCAGATTTTGCATGGTTGCGAATGTGTGTATTGCAGGTTTGGGATGGGGAGTTGGGTTGTGTAATGTTTTTCCTCAGCACCACACACTTTATGTGAATTGAAACACACTTTGTTTTATTTCAGCGATCACTTTTATTAAATTTCACTTAGAAATAGTCATTCGTTACATTAATTTATAAGTTACTACACGATAACTCCACGAGCGACGTTATATTCTTCACAACACAAAATCACAGCACATCCACCTTTTTTATTGTGATATTCTCGTTATCTTGTATTTTTCGCGCAACGGACTTCAAAACCCTGGCACCAACTCCTGACCTTCCTGGTCAACTTTTCGAAACCAACTCTTTTTTATCTCACCGTCTCGGTCGAGATTCAAAATTCAACTCACCAAAGCCTCGCCGTCTCCGTCGAGATTCAAAAACCAAACTCTCAAACGAAGACCTGTTTTTTCTTCATCCTGAAGATCGAAGGATTGGCGCTTCTTTCTTTATCTTTCCCGGCTTGGGATCAAACGGGGAAACACAAAGGGAAAAATCAACAGAGGATCGTGCGAATGCACATTTATAATCCTCTATGTTGATATGCGCTAAACGAATGTGTAATTCGTTTTATGATGCCTGTTGTTTGTTCTAGCCGACTCGGCAAGGATCCCTTTTGTAAGGATACGTTAGGGAATACAAATAGAGAATTGTGCTAATGAGCATTTCTGATTCTCTATGTTGTTTATTTTAGCCGAATGGGCAAGGATCTTTTCCGTGGGGAATCGATACAAAGGCAAATATTTTCCTTTTGTTTGTTTTAACTTAATTTTGTTAAAACGAAAACTGGCGTTGGTTGTTTTAATTGTTTTAGATAACCATTTTTCTGAGGTCTCGTAAAATTGCTGGCGCGCAATTTTTTATGATACTCAATGGTTTTGTTTGAAGGACGGCATCTGACCTGCACATTTGGCTCTTAGGGATTGTTGTGGTGAACCCTTGGTTCAATGATTATATTTCCCAGTTTTTTATGTGAGCAAATTGAACGTTTAGTTCAATTTGCTTGGAGTTTAATTGATTAGCGCAAATCGAACGTTCAGTTCGATTTGCTTGCTATCAATTTATGCGGGACGAGGTGTATGGGGTAATGCTTTGATTTAGCATTATGTCACATCCTTTAAGTGGATGTTTTTGGCGTGTATCGCCGTTAGTGGTGGAGACTAGCTCCAAAAGGGTATTTTTTATGGGATGGGTGGTTGTGGTCGTAACACTTGAGGTGACGCGCTGTTAGCGGTCAAGATTGGTTGGCATTGTGGGTTGGTTCTCCAAGTGGTATAGAGAACCCACAGGTGTATCCAACTTTGGTCCACAGTAATGTATTGACGCAGAAACTTGTCAGAATTCCAATGAAAAAACCGTCTCAGACCACACGATTGTGTTTATTCTCCCCTGAGAGTAAACACAGCATCCATCTTCTCGAGATTTTGTTTCCACTCATGTTTTCGCGCGGCTGTTTAGTGCGCAATGATACTTACTAAAAAAAAACAATTTTCGATACTACGAGCACCTTCTGCTGGATGTTCTAAGGATTTATTGAACGACCCTCTATCACGATTACCGGCCAACTGAAATTGATGCTTGCGTTTCATGTTTCCAAAAACTTTTCCGCGTTACTCATTAATCATATAGTGCTCATGAGGTCACGTTAAGAATTATTTTCGAGCGTACGGATATAGGTAGACAATTCTTCAACCGAACCACACAAATATTGAATGCTCTGCCTGCACCTGAGTTTCTTGGTCGTTACCCAGACATTCAAAACCAATGCATACTGACACTTACTCTTCTTATCCTCAGCGTTGCTTGTGCTTTGGCATTGAAGGTTACCTAAAAATGGCTATTGAGCACCCGTTTCGTTTAATAAAATTCCGTTTTGTGTTTCTGTTAATAAAACAAGGAAAAACCAGCAAATTTAAATAACCTTTTCAGCCAGAATTAAATTTAGTTTACAAAATAATACACAACCCAAAAGTGATATAACAAGACATAAAAAAACACAGATCTTGGCTTTTGACACATATTCCAGATCTTTGATGATTAAGCCACCGCATATTTCCCATCGTTTTTATTTCCAATCCTGGCTAGGAAAACTTATAGTCACTCTACCATATAACATAATAACGTAATCGTCCCTTTTATTCGCTAACGTCTAGTCACATCACACAATTTTCATGCTGTCTGTATGGCTGTGCCTTACGATCCGGTGTCCTGCGTAGTGCTTCCAAATTTGATGTCCTTCTTCTTTATTATAGTTCAAAATTCCAAACGTAATGGTCGATTATGCCTTTAGTAGATAGCTCAGTTCAAGGGAAATAAACCAATACCCACCCTCTGCACGGATTTTAACAGTTTAGCGCTCCAGTCTTAAAAAGTCCTTACTACCTAGCATTAACTTCTTACTACCTAAGATTTTCTTAGCGGTTTCCTTTGTTGAGGGCCGATGGTATCAGAAGTGTAACAGAGATCCTTTGTGATTAAACGAATTTCAGTTCCTTTAGTTTTACTTGGACTCGATTTCACCGCATGCACAACATCTGGAAAAAACCTTAAGAGATCAGGTGTTAACCACAACGACGAAAGGAAACCGAAACCAGGAGACAAGAATGCCAAACTTCAAAAGACTTTCTTTTTTTTTTGGGGTTTTGTTTTTGACTGTTGTAATTACCTAGCTTTCACTACATCTACCAATCAGTGGAAATTGAAAACATCTCTCGTATCACTGCAGAGAGACATTTTCAGGAGGAATAAGTTCCAAGCACTTGCATTACAAAGCTGAAGTGTCCACCTTAGGGTAATGTACGAATCCTTTCACAAGGAAAGCAGATTACATCTCCGTTAGTGCTCCCTGATATCTCGTTTACTATGATTACAAGTTGCCCAAGCTGTTGGAGAAGGAGACATAAAAACCGCAATAAAGGGACGATGTCTCCTTCTGTGAACAGTTATCTAATTAAAATCAACCGGCCCGTTAAAAAATAAGAAGAGTAAGCGAGATAGAGGGAGTCACCTGTGTGGCATGGAGTAAACGGGTGTGACATAGACGTCAAATAAATGCATCCTTTCTGGTGATTCTAATGGGTAATTCTGGGCGCAATCATGCACACCATGTGCTACTGATGTGATGTATGTGACTGTAACTTGAACACCACTGCCAACTATGATGGTCCTGAGGCCTACGGCAATAAGGACGACGATAACGAGGAATGCAACTTGTTAATGGAATTAGCAATGATAATGGCATTTGCTAAGATTTATGGGACAACGCCACAGGAGTAAGGCGTTTGCAGGGGGTTGCTGGCTGTGTCATAACTATTATACTTTGCACGTCCTTTTATACCACGTATTGCCGTTGTATGAATACATACTCCTTCAAAAACGAACACAGTTTCAGTTTCATTTGCGCTTCGTTACGTTTTTTTACATGTATCGTTTCTTTACTATTTGTTTTTATTGGACCTCCTTTTCCAGGTTGCTCGTCTTTAAATGCGAAGTACTCGATTCAAGCCTTAAGCTGTAATTCTTTGTAGTTTTCGTTACTACTGGTACTGCTATGACTGCCAATGATATTCCAACCATATACGATGTTAAAGATATAAATCCATATCCTGCCTCTAAGATAAATCCTTGCTTTCTGTGGTTTCAGATCTGCATGCGTACGGTTGTGTGAATTTTCTGTAATCAACTAACAAAGAGAATGACATAACAATCACAAGGACTATGGGGACGGTAAACCTCATGAAAACAATTCATACAGCACATCGCAAGGATACGAATAAGAGTGTTGTTCCTTGACCTCAGTGTTTGTTTTGTTCCACTAGCAAGTTATCAAGTACTATCAGGGCATGTTACCCAGTGGTGCAGATAGAGGCTGTGGGTGCTCAAGAAACTTTATCGATATAGTTTATTTACATGAAAAGGTATCCTTTGGGTACTTGCCACATATAGTATACAAGGCTGGTGGAGGCAGGATTTCGAGCAAGCTATAGGTGAATGGTCATGAATGATATTGATATTTTTCGAGGGCCTACACAACGCCTTGGCCTGGTTTGATAGATGATATGGTAATTTCTGCAATCAATGAACTGAAACAAAGGAGTGGTTTAGAAATGACTACAATGCTGGAGGAAATCATAACAAGTCATTCAGGAACTTCATTGGCGGGTTTATTTCAAGAAAAGCCGGATTACAATGTCCATAACAAAAAATCACATCTTCAATGAAGGGCTCAAAATAAGACAAGAATCTTACTACAATAATTTAGTGAACGAGAACCATGTGACTGGCAGATTGTTTGGATTCCAAGGTTGTTGACATTCTTGGAGGCCCACTTGTTTTTCTTCTACCATATTCCCCTTTTTCCTACACGTGGCATATTTTGTGACTATATAGAAGTGTTATTGTCCCTTTTTATGTGTTCGAGTTATAAAAATAAACATTCATATTTGCACATAGAATAGTCTATTTTGAATCACAAACCCATAAAAGCCCTCCAGATGACAAATATCTTATCAATATATATTGCACAATAATTTATACGGGAAGACGCTATAAAAAAACGAGACTAATTCCATTTCAAATTTACACATATTTAGACATTATCCCCCCCCAATACCCCTTATCTACACCCACAATGCACCCTGCAATTTTATCATTGTTCATGTACTAAAAGTTTTTTCTGTAAGCCGTTTCTTGTACAGCTTGAATGATCTGAAATATTGCTCCTTTTAATGTAGATTTGTCGTTGAAGAACAAATAATTGTTTCATGACGCCAGGTCGTACGAATAATGCGGATAGTCTAACATCCGAATGTTATACTTGATTAAAAAATTCTTGACAGACCATACAGTGTAAGCCGTTGGGAGGTGGTTATGGAAGGTCTCCCACTAATTCTTACACAGTTTTCGTCGAATTCTTTCCCGGAATTCAGCAAGAGCTGACAGGTGGTAAGGTTGATTATTTGTTTCACCTTCACCAACCCACTGAAAGTACACAATTCCATAAATATAAAAAAAAAAAAAAAAAAAAACAAATCTAATCGCCTTCTGGATAAGTTTGGCTCGTCAAATGCATGAATTGAGATTTAGTTTCAACTAAATGAATAATAAAACTCTTTTCGCGTGATAGCTTTCCTCTACACAAAGTGAAAAATATCAAGTGAAACTTTCAATAATAATGTTCACGCTGTAGTTCAGCGCGACAGATACGATTTCATTAGACCCGTGGATCCTAATTCGGTAGCGAGTAAAGGATATCAAACCCTACTCTAACTTGTGATTCAATTCATGAGTTGATCGTAAGTTGTCTGTGATGGTTCTCTATACCACATGGAGAACCAACCCACAATTACCTACCTTATTTCGACCGTTTTCAGCGCGTCATTTCTACCCATTCCCCTTATACGCTATTCCACTTGTAAAACATGTTAAACGGACACATAGCTAAACTCATTATCCTATGCAGATAATGCATAATTGAGTTTACCTACCTTTTTGCCATACGGCAACCCCATTTCGCTAACCCATGAGATTTCCACAGGAAATCGCATCATGTCGGTTAGCAACGGCATAGTCTGATCAAACGACGCGGTTGCTTAATTTTGCGACCGCCGGGGAAATTATCAAAGCATTTAAGTTAGTTCCCATGATCAGATTTCCCTAGCCAAGTCAGCGTTCTTTCCACTTTCTCCAGACACTTCATTCGCTGGGGATCAATGCTCTCTTTTCGCATGTGAATAGCACCAGCTTAATTTTCCTCTCCTTCACAGTTCTGTCTTCGTACAGATCAATATACTCTGAGATCACCATATTCACCGAATTGGGTCAATGGGGTATCCTCAAAGTACATCGATTCATGCACACACAACCAAATCCAGCCCGAGATCATCATACATCGTGTTTCTGTTCTCTCATTCTCCCATGTTCGTCGATTATCAATTAACCGATTATCCACCACACATCGACGAACGTGGCAATGAGAGAGCAGAAGTATGTTCTCGTTTGGTTGTCAAGTGCGAAAATTAAAAATCCAATTTCATCCCTAATTGGGATCAGTCTTTACTCAAACATCATCGTGGATGGCCACACCGCTTAACGAATCGTCTTTTCACCACCGCCGTGTCTGCACGCGGGTGCATACACGTACTCCGAGTTGTCTTGCTGCCGAGGATTAGTTGTGTTGGATATTTACCCCTTAAAAAAAACAACAAATAAAAATAACATAAACCAAAACAGAATAAAACCAAAAACCAGTGTTTTCTTTTTATTCTCGTGAACGTTATCCAGCAGTAAAATATAATGGGGATAAAAGTGAGCCCCGTGCCCGTGTTTAGCACATCAACTTCGTACCCCCACATATCTCTCATTGAACGAAAACGGAACGCTGACAAACCTCCTCCGTGGACTGTAAATCAATATCAAAAATCCCAGCGCTAGCTGGCCATAGGAACTACATTCCCTTAATAAAAAGTCATTGTATTTAAAAAACACAAAATAAATAATTTATTATTAGGTTGGGGAAAAAGAAATACATTACTTTTCGTTAAATGGCTATAGAGATTTATATGTTGTACTGTTGATCAAAAAATACAGGCTTGTTCAAGTTGTAACATTTGATATATTTATATCCAATTTATTGGCCAGTAGTAACCTAAAAGTTCATGGTCCCTCTAAGTTGGCTAGTCCACCATTTCCTGTTTCGTGCAGTTTCCCTCCACGCCAACTTATTCGATTTTTCTAAGGTCACTTATCCGTCAAGATTTCTATGGAAGTTTCCGTCGTTGCCCACTCTCGCTTTATGCCCGACCCATTTTAATCCCTATTGTTGGTTTGAGAAACAGCTCTTTCAATTCACAATTGTGGAGTTTCCTCCATTGTCCTGTGGGGAAGAGAGTCGCGACGCCAGCATGGGCGAGAGTTCTACTATCAACCCACTCCCGCTGAATCAAAGTTCCGCTGACACAAATCCACAACAAGGTCCGCCGATGATAGTTCGCAAAATACCCAAAGGGAGAGATAGATATAACCAGGATACCACAGCACAAAAATTAAACACACTGGGTTAACGTTCGAATGATTTTTTATTGAAATCATAGTTTGCTGAGGTTCTTTTTATTTAAAACTGTTCTTATGGTATTTAATTAGCTTATGGAAAACAGATTCTACTTTCACCAACGATGACACGGATGCGCAAAAATATAAGACGGTGTACACTACTGGTGGTGATTATTCTTCAGGCACAAGGAAGAATTACTTTGGTATTAATGGTGCGCTCACTCACACTAATGGTTGCACCGGGGAACGGGAGATCGCGTGCCCAACCTGGTCGGCGGATGAAATAAGACTCCCCGAGGATAGAACTCTGACTTGAATTTCATCCTCGGTTAGGGTTAAGGAACGGAAGAAAGAGAGAAAATTTTTCTCTTAAGGGTGTGGCCACCAAGGAGATGCGATCTTTTGGTGCAATGGTGTGTATGTGTGTTCGTACACATCACCGTGCTTATCGATGCATTTCAGCAAGGATAAACAAAACCTACAGCTAGGGAAAAAGAACAAAGTAAAAGCGACCTAATGCATCGGTCTGTGATTGGGGTCAGCTAAATAAATAAGCTGGAACTCATTAAATAGGATATGGATTTGGTGTGAATTGTTTATGGTATCGCCGGAAAACCTTTGAAGGACGGCGTTCTTTTGTTTGCACATGGTGCGAGTTAGGGAATTTGTCTCAACGTCTATGGTGCTAATTACATGCAGCTGCGTTGGACTGTTTATCGTTGGTTAAAGAGATCGCCAGCCAATGTGTATGTAGGTAGTTTTTATTGTACACATGTTGAGGCTGGGATAAGCCAACACAAGGGTAAGATTTCCTGATTATGCGGTTGTATTATATGTAAACCGATGAATTTTCTTTCAGGGAATTTATGATAAGTTAGGAAGGAATTCTTATAGGGAATTTGTATTCGAAGTTATGCATGAAGGTAAGAATTCTCTTCTAGGGGCTTTTAGATTATAAATTGCTCTATTTAATGCGTAAAGCATTTAAGGTGCTAATCTGATTGCATTAGCGAACTTACGGAAGTTGAGTAGCAGTTATGGGGGTTTTTCAGGTAAGTGGGCCGTGGGGTTTGGCGGAACCGCCACAGTCCCGTGGGTGGTATTTGCTATGCGTAAACAAGGACGCGGGTTCAGTCAAATACCCCACAACACTAAATGGCGCACAAAATTGTTCCGCGAAGAAAACAAAGAAAAAAACAAGCACACAAGTTGATCCTCGAAGGTGGTAAAGGAAAACAAAATGAAACACTTTATTGTCATCTATCGGCAACTAAACATTCACTTAATTACACCGAGATGATTTTGGCGTAAACGTTGAAGGACCGTCTTTATTAATATTTAAAATCCGTGGAACACATCATTAAAATTATACATCCACAGGACTCGCGAACGACAACTCTGGCGCACTAAAAGAAACTCGGCTCCTGGGCACGTGTGTGCGGTTGGGTGGTAGAAATCTGACTAACTCTTGGATGTCTCTTTACAGACATCCAACAAAAAAAGAACCTAAGGGATTCGCCGCCGAAGGCCAGCCAATGGAGAAAATCAAAAAGAAAAAAAGGGAAACAGGAAAACTCATGTAGCAGGTCAAACCTGCTGCTACATGTTTGGGAAAGATAAACTGCCGCCAGCTGCAAGGGATAGATTCTTGATTGACGTTAGTCAATAAAACTCTTGCCGAAGGCAGGAATCTATTTTGGGAAAATGAATCAAACATTGGGTATGGCCGTTGTTAGATCATTTAAAATAAACAAATTTCGGTCATGTATGATTCGATGCATGTTATCTTAGGGATATGTTAATCCCGTTGAAGGTACTGTCAGGCGAAAGTATCCGCTTGGGTGTTTACTTTGTGTAAACTAAAATTGGTGGTCATGACCGATGCTGGTGATCGTTCCAAGAAACGGCAACGGATCATAAAATCGGTCATGCTGAGATAAGTAAATATGCGCGCCTGAAAGGCCAATGTTTAATTTGATCTTCTTTACTGGTAGGAAAGATAGATCGTAGAGATGCCGTTGGAAATCGGGCTTGCAGATGTGCAAGCAACCCGAAATAATGCTTGAAAAGGTAAGAATTCTTTTGCAGGTACTTTTGGGTTATAATAATTGGATCTGTTTGATGCGTGAAGCATTTAAGATGCTAATGCGAATTGCATTAGCGAAAGCTGGTGCAGACCGGGTTGTGGTTATGGGGGTTTTTTCAAGAAGGCGAGCCGTGGGATCTGGCGGAACCGCCACAGTCCCATGTCAACATCAAATTAAGCGTTTAAAATACTCCTGTAAACATTATTCTCGAATACGCGGAACTCACATTCCATATTAAAAAAGATCGCTGACAAGTTTTTGATTGCTCGATTCAGTTGTGAACTATAGACTTAAACAGTTGATGACTGGCGATAGGAATTGGGTCTCATACGGTTCAAATTTGTTTTCTATTCTACTACTCCCAGGAAAGGCGAACCTATAGCAGTGAGTCAGCTCCCTGAGATGATATACATATTTTTTCTCGACTGGGTCTGTGGCGGTTCCGCCAAACCCCACGGTTCGCTTTCCTGAAAACCCCCATAACTTCCACCCAATCTCATAATTTCACTAATGCAATCGCATTAGCATCTTATATGCTTCACGCATTAAATAGATCAAATCTTTAACCTAAAAGTCCTTGTAAAAGGAAACTTACCTTTCATGGATCCCTTCGCATACAATTCTCCGTAAGATTTCTTGCTCAACTTATCAGGAATTCCAAACCAATTTGGCACCTTCGGTGCCAGGCAGATTCCCCTAGACGAATTCCTTATAACAAAGGATTTGGATTACATACTATGTAACCTTCACCAGGGATCATAAACATTGCGCAGTCTATTTTTCAGCTTCGCCATATGTATGATAAATCTCTTAACGTACACATTGGCCGGCGACCTTTTTCTTCCAGCAATAAAATACCCAAGCAGCTGCAATTAATTAGCGCAATCGACGCTGAAACCAATTTCCCTAACTCGCACCAAGTGCAAACAAAAGAACGCTGTTCCTCCATAGGCTTCCTGGCGATACCATAAACAATCCATATCGTTTGTGGTATCCTAAACGCATTTTTCATTTAATGAGTGGCTGCTATTTATCCAGCTGACCCTCATTACCGAACGATGCATAGGTCGCTTTTTCCTTTGTCTTGCAATTGCCCTGAATCCATTCCTCGTGGCATTGATGCATAATCAAACACAAACCCATTAGCATCCCACGAAATTCGATTTGTTTGTTTCAACGAACACACATCTCTTGCATGCACATTATGCCCCTTCTTGGTGTTTCAGATTCGTTATCATGGCTTCGACCCATGAAAAGAACTGACGTACACATACACATGTGTACCATGACGATCTCCTCTATGAGATCCGGTTATCACCACCGTAAAAGCGAATGCACCCAAATTTCCCTTGGACAACGATATTCATTGTTTGTTTAAACCAGTTAAGTACAATAAGTTTTACGGACCAATAAAATAATAAAATTAAACTACATCCATACAATAAAGGAACATTTACTTTTAAATCAGTGCGTTTTACTTCATTTGCTTGGTGATCGTGTTTGTGCGTTTCGTTCGGAGGTACTGTGGAACATTTAGAGAAACTAGTGGGTGGATGGTAGAATCCGCGTCCATTCCGACGCACAGACCACCCATCCCCACAGGTCCATCAGCCAAGCTTCGAAAGATGGTCATGGATTTCTCCCAACCATTTCAAGAAGCCTTTAGCTTAATGGGGTGATTTCACCGGACGGATGGGCTTTTGGGATCCTACATACCACTCAGTAATACCGCCGAACTGCACAATAGCAAGAGTCGTCAGTTGAACCCCCGTTTACGCAATCAAACGAAAGACACAACCTCCTTACTAACTCAGCCATGGAGGCGTTATTTTAACCATTTGGTAAAAACGACAGTGTTTCAGTCGTGGTTCGATCGATTACATGGTAGCAACAAGACTAACAGAAAGAAATTAATTACTATGGGCTACTTCCATATGGTCAAACACTAAATTTGTCAACAAATAAACCGCTTGAAGCTAGAGATTCACTAGAAGTCGCCACAAATGATCAGCAGAAAAGGTCTTGTGTTTCATCATGACAGTACCATCTATAAATCGCCAGACACTTTACGGATTTGATTGGGAAGTTTTAATACATTCACCTTATAGACCAGATGTAGCGACAAGTGATTACCATGGTTTTTATTAATTTTATCAAATCTCTTTGGAAATAAAAACTTGGTAAACAAAGACTTTTTAAAGACATTATTGTGAAAACACCTTAGTTGAATTTTTCGCCAATAGGAATAACATCTTTTATTAAAGAGGCATCACAAAGTGACCTTTTTTATAGGACCGTGGTGTTGTTTTCCTCTTGTTGTGTGTATGTGCAAGAGTTTTCGCAACCTTTGTCGCTAACCGTAAGTAAACTAAAATTCATCACATGTTATCACTCTTTACTGAAGCTTCAGTAAAAACATTTCCACAACCTCCGTTTGGTTCGATTGTCAGAATTTTAGGCACGATTTGCGTCCGAAATTTGTTACTACTATTACTATTACTATTACTATTCCTATTACTATTACTATTACTATTACTATTACTATTACTATTACTATTACTATTACTATTACTATTACTATTACTATTACTATTACTATTACTACAACTATTACTATTACTATTACTATTACTATTACTATTACTATTACTATTACTATTACTATTACTATTACTATTACTATTACTATTACTATTACTATTACTATTACTATTACTATTACTATTACTATTACTATTACTATTACTATTACTATTACTATTACTATTACTATTACTATTACTATTACTATTACTATTACTATTACTATTACTATTACTATTTACTACTATTACTATACTATTACTATTTATTGGCCTGTAGGTACCCAAAAGTTCATGACCTCACCGACTCGACTCCGCCATTGTTCCCTGTCCCGTGTGCTCTCCTTTCACGTTCGACCATCCTGTGAATTTGATTTTAATTTACGATTTTGGATTCAATTATGCCGTGGGGGCAAATGTTAGGCGATAAACGTTTGATTCGTTTATTGCGAATTTTGGATCCTGGTTGGGGTGTTTTCGGGTTTTGACAGGATTTTGGGTTTTAGGGTAATATTGCTGGGATTTGGATGTAGGAATGGGGGAAAAGGTGGTAGGGCTTTTTAGAGCACTACAATCCGATCCTATCTCCTCGAGGTCCAACCTAACATTGTCCTCCCATCTCCGTCGTGGCCGCACTGTCGGTCACTTTCCCGTTGGTCTACCGTCAAGAATTCTATGCACGGTCCTATCGTTGCCGATTCGCGCCACGTGTCCGGCCCATATTAATCTTCGCGACTTGATTACTCTCACTATTGCAGGTTTGCGGTATAGCTCTTCCAATTTGTGGTTGTGGAGTTTCCTGCATTGTCCCGCCTCCTCGTCATATTTGCCACCAAAGATACCCCTTAGGACTTTATTCTCGAATACGCGGAATTTGTTTTCTTCCCGTTTTGTGAGAGCCCATGTTTCGAATCCGTATAGAACAATCGGCATGATTATGGTTCACTAGGCACGGAGCTTTATATTCCGTGATAGCAGTTTGGATTTCAGCAGTTTACTGACTTCGTGCCAACTAGCGTTGCCGGAATACAGTCTTTTGTTAATATCCATCGACATTTCGTTACTGGTCGTCAGTATTGTTCCCAGGTATTTAAATTCTTTAACTTTTTCAAATATCTTCCCTCTGACGTTTATATGTGTTCCCTGAGGTCCACCTGCTCTCGCAGTAATCATGTATTTTGTTTTGTATTCATTTATTTGTAGGCCCACCTCTTCTGCCGCTTGCATGATAATTTCACTGTTTTTACTTACAGTTTCTAGGTTATCGCCCAGAACGGCGATGCCATTCGCATATGCAAGCACTTGTGTGACCCCGTTCAGGGATGATCCGGCCATGTTGTCGTTTTATACCTTTCTGATGACATACTCGAGCCCTGTTTTAGTCCGTCGTGGATTTCAAAAGGTTCTGAGAGGTGGTTTTCTATTCTAACTCGCCCTTTGTTTTCGTTCATGCAAATTTGAATGAGGACAGCATATTTTTTCGGGATTCCCAGCTCAACTACAATATGGTAGAGTCTTTACCTTTCGACTGAGTCGTAGGCTTTTTTTAAGTCAACGAACAATTGGTGAACCGTCTCTCCGTATTTCCACTTTTTTCCCAGCAATTGCTTTATTGTGAACATCTGGTCGCTTGTTAACCAGGTCCTACGGAATCCGCATTGGTAGTCTACCAGTATTTCTTCTGCATACGGTGTGATTCTCGCCAGAATGACATTTGTTAGTATTTTGTATGTGGTTGGAAGAAATTATATTCCTCTGTAGTTTTCGCAGTCAGATCTATACTTTTTTTGAAAATGGAGACGACTATTGAGGTTTTCCATTCTTCCGGAGTCACTCCCTTATCCCATATTGTTTTGATGAGCTGGTGGATCTGACGAGCGCTTGCCTCTCCTCCATGCTTCACAAGCTCTACCGGTATGCAGTCGACTCCGGGAGTTTTGTTGTTTTTCAATCGATTTATTGCGTCTACAACTTCGTCTAAGGAGGGCTCTGGGATCTGGGGCTCGGCTGTATGTACGTCTGGTGAGTTTATTTGTGGTTGATGGGTGCGTGCATTGAGCAGGTTTTCAAAGTACTGCTTTCATCTTGTCACGGTATTGTTTGTTTCTGTGTCCAGATAGCCTTTTGCGTCTCGAGTTATTTTGGCTCTCCCTCGGTAGCAATTATTAATTGAATTTATGCCGGCATACATACCTCTAATGTTCTTTACTCAGGCATTTTCTAGGATTTTTTCGATCCCAGTCTTCTCCCATTTGCGTTTTTTGCATTTGAAGAGTCTCATTGTCTCTTTCCGGATTGTCGCGTATCTTTCCGCGTTGACTTCATCATATCTTTCTAAGTGGATCACTTTGAGGCGTTTACGTTGTTCGATCTTCGCCCCGCACTCATCGTCAAACGAACGTTTGGACTTAATTGTTTTCTTAAATCGTAATACCTTTTGGACTGTTTGTTTGATTGTGTCTCTGATCGATATCCATTTAGTGCCCACACTATTGGCTTCCTCTTTCTCACTGCTCCCATTCTCTAGGATGCTAAATCTATTCGTTAGTTCGTCTTGATATTCAGACCTTTTGCGCAGGTCTTTTAGTTTATCAATGTCGAACTTTTTGCTCATCTCCATGTGGGTTTGCTGCGAGCCGACTCCTGATTTTGTCCATCACTAAAAGATGATCGGAGTCGCAGTCTGCTCCTCTATATGATCTTACGTCAAGGATACTCGAGTCTTGTCTTTTGTCTATGAGGAAGTGGTCTATTTGGTTACGCGTTACGCCGTCGGGTCCATATGGCTTTATGAATTTGCTTGTGCTTGAACATCGTGCTTTTCACTACCAGGTTTTTTGAAGCTGCGAACGTGATAATTCGAATTCCATTATCATTTGAAACGGCGAATAGGCTTTCTTTACCTATAGTTGGTTGGAAGATATCTTCCTTTCCAATTTTCGCATTGAGGTCCCCGAGGAGGATTTTAACATCGAATGATGAGATCCCATCAAATACTTCTTCTAGGGTCTCGTAGAACGTCTCCTTCGTTTCATCGTCCGTATATTCTGTTGGGGCGTGTACGTTTATAAATACATAATTGTACCATGGTCCCTGTATTTTTAGCACAGACATTCAGTCATTAATAAATTTCACATCTTTTACATGGGGTGCAATCTTCTTGCCTATGATGAAGCCGGTTCCGAGGTGATGTGTATCGGTACCTCCACACACAAGTGTAAATCCGTTGGTTTCGATTACTTGATGTGGGAATCGGACTTCCTGAACCGCGACGATGTCCATTTTATATTGTTTCGCGTTTTCTACGACCGTCTGTATCGCGCCTGGTTTATATAACGTTCGAACATTCCACGTGCCGACGCGTATATCCCGCTTTTTCCGGTTTTCCCTACGTCTTCTTTTTGCGGAGTCGGTGTTTTCTTGATGATTTGTTCCCTTATGGTAGTGTCGGCTCATCACACCTACCCCTACCGGGTTTTTCGTGAAATTGTTTTTTGTAGATTGATTATTCATTTTTATTCATCACAATATATATATATATATATATATATATATATATATATATATATATATATATATATATATATATATATATATATATATATATATATATACCTAACCACAGATAAATATTATTAAAAATATATTAAACTAACCCAAATAACAACTAGCCTGGCAAATTGAATTTTACTCTGTCTAGATATAATTTAGGTCCCTTATCCTTCCCACATCATGGCTTAGATACAACATAAGCAGACATCATACTCATCAGATTTTGTTGCAAATTGTTCCTTGCCTATTCTTTTAGAGGCTGCACAAAAATTATTCCACAGCGTTGCTTTAATCCGAATCTACGTCATTAAACGAATTCGATACTCTCTCCGATTCTATTGATATGATTTTAATCATTGGTTCAAATGGCTTTCTCCTGTTCATTTTAAGACGAGTTTGTATGAGAGCCCTTCTATTTGTAATATTCAACTGGTCAATGGTAGATACCGAAACCAAACTACCAATTTTCAAAAAGGACAACTATCTCTCTTTTCCTATTAACTTATGCGACGCAGCCAGTCTATCGAACTTGCAATCCTATGAAGTTGGACGGTTGACGAAGTCAATGGATAAAAAACAACTTTTCTGTCCGTTTAACCCCGACTGTTGTCGAGGTCGTGCACGCCGTGAAACCCATGTTAACGTTCCTCGAAATTCCGAATTGCCATTCACTCTATTTTCCAGAGTTATAAATTGTGTATCATACATCACCTATGATCTCATCCACCCCTTTGCATTTTGTGTCTATACCTCTCGTTCGTTTATCTACATCCAATCTCTTCAGTATTAATTCTTCAACAAAAGGCGACGGCCAATTCATTCCATTCTGATCTGTTGAATGAATGTTATTTACATGTATACTTCAGCGAAATGACACATCCTGATTTTTAGAGGGGAATGATGACGTTGTAACATGAATATTGTAACAAGATGGTCCGACACGACTGAATACTAGTTACGCCATGTTTTGTAGAACCCTCAAAACTTATTTATACCCCCAATAATTAAGATATGTTGCTGGATATTATCTAACTGAAGAGGAATTAGTCAAAAGCCAATGTTGCCTCTGCTCGTTAAAAAAGAAATCCCAACATTGACGAATAGCCAATGGATAACGCTGACATCGTAAATTCTTCACTCTCGCCAAGTTTGACGACAATTCAACAAATTAACTCACTTCTTGACTGGAACGACTACACATTCGAGGTCACGAAATGAACGGCCAAATTCATACTCTTAGATAAAAGATATAAGAAATACTTTATCCCATCCAATCTAGCCATAATATGCCAGGCGTATATTCGCCCCAAGCTGTAATTCAATTCCCAGATTTGATCAGACCCATCTAAAGATTCTCGATAGGACACATAAACGAGAAATAAAAGTCATTGGGACCCAGAGGCAAGACGTCCACTTGGAACATTGGGCAACATCTATCTCCTTTTTATAGGCTATATGTTTATTCCATTCAGTACTTAACTCAACTTGGTGTATTCACCGGTTGGTAACTTTCAATTACGCCGACTTGAAAATTGAAAAGTGTTATAGTATAAATTTGCGCCCCCATCAAATTCCAGAACACACTTATCGAATGGAGTCACGCACAGTTTCTCGAGAGTTTGAGATTACAACTCATAGGTAAACTCCGAGAGCGTGAGGAAGCAGAAACCAAACCACGCTAATCATTTAGAATTTTCTGGAAATTTTGATGGCGTCAGTTTTTGTTGTTTTTGACTTGACCCACTCAACAAAAGCGGTTGTTCAGGTCGCTTTTGTTGTTGTTCTTAATAAGTAAGTAGCTTCACCCATTCAACAAAAGCGGTTGTTCTATGTCGTATAATCACGCGTATCAGTGGTGTATTAACCCTTGGTATCTTTTAATAACGCCGCCTTGAAAATTCAAAGTGTTATAGTACAAATTTGCGCCCCCATCAAATTTTAGAACACACGTCTCGAATGGAGTCACGCACAGTTTCTCGACAGTTTGAGATTACTCATGGGTAAACTCCGAGAGCGTGAGGAGGCAGAAACACATCCACTCCAATCACTTAGAATTTTCTGGAAATTTTGATGGCGTCAGCTTTTGTTGTTGTTCTTAATAAGGCCCTGTAAGTAGGGCGTTAGAATATACTCACAGCTAGGCCAGCTTGTCGTAAGAGGCGACTAAAGTTCGAGTGGTAGCCGGGGTCCCAAGGCCCTGTGCGCCCGGTGATATACCACCCCATCAAGCTTTAGGCTTCGTGAAATGGTCGGGAGAAATCCCTGGCCATCTTTCGGAGCTTGGCTGGTGGACCGGTTCGAGAAAATGTTGGTTAGGTGGTAGTCGGTCCCAAGGTGAGGTACCACCACGTCACGCTGTACATTCAGCGATATCGCCGGGAGAAAACTTCGACGGTGTTTCGGATGTGTGGCTGATGGCCCAGATTGACACGGCGATAAGTCATGGTGGTACCTTCTGATATAAAGAATTCCGGAGGTAAACTAGTCTCCCATTCGGATCTCCGGGGGAACTATGTCAGGGGGAACACCATACAGATATCATGATAAATAATGGAACTTTAAGAAGTTCGTCATCACATAACCGGGCTCGCTCTCGAGGGTCTGCCCAGGCTCGACTGGTGACGGTATTTTGTAACACCAGGGGCATCGGTTTCACCAATACGGATGTAAACGCCGTCCACCAATATTTGCAAACAACGAAACCTGATATCCTTGCCCTAACTGAGACCCAGGTTGATTCGTCAACGGATTCGACATATCTTCGTTGCTCAGGACACGACTTACATTCGAGATTCCGTTTTAAGGGCGGAGTCTGCGTCTTCGCGCAGTCCGATCTGGCTTTCCAGAGGATGGAGGCGTTGGATCCCAATAATATGGACATCCTATGGTTGAGGGTCGTGCTGAGGAATTCCGTTAAATTTCTTTGTTGTCTTTACCGCTCCCCGAATGCCGATCGACCGCCGACATTTTTCGAACATCTTTCACATACGGTCGACTGGATACAGATCAATTACCCGGCTTCTGAAATTGTTGTCCTTGGCGATTTTAATGGGCACAATTCCGGCTGGTTGTTACATTCTAACAGAACCGACGAGGCTGGGAGGCTGGCGGAGATGTTTGCTGTAAGCCACAACTTGGCTCAACTCGTGGGCGAGCCAACGCGAGTGCCAGATGCCCGAGGCGATTATGCGAACACCCTGGATCTGTTTTTGACATCCGAACCGAGTATTTATACCGTAGAGGTTTCTGCGCCACTGGAAAACTCAGATCACTGCTTGGTATCTGTCACTTGCATATCAAGCGAATAACCGGCCTAGGCAGCTTCGCCATGTATGGAAGTATGGGGCTGCTGACTGGGACGATTTGCGAGATTTCTTCGCATCCTTTCCATGGTCCGAGGTGTGCTTCGGAAGCTCCGATGTTAACGCTTGCGCGGAGCCGCTATCAGAGATTATTCTTCTGGGGATGGAGATGTATATTCCACATTCCATCAAACGAAGTTCGTCTGATAAACCTTGGTTTGATAAAAAATGCGAGCTGATTACAGCGGCAAAAAATAGAGCTTTTAAGCAATGGCGCTCCAACCCCACAGATGTTAACAGAACGAAATTTGTTAGAATCAGAAACGGGTGCAACCAGGCGATTGATACCGCGAAGTAAGCTCACAACGACAGGGTGATCAATAAGCTCCTTTGGTGGCCAACTGGTTCGCGCTCCTTCTGGTCAATGGCAAAGGCTGTCAGCGGTAACTTCACATCCTCCAATCTCCCTCCGTTGGTGACAGACAGCGGGACGTTAATCACGAATTCAAAGAATAAAGCTAATGTGTTCGCGAATTTATTTTCCGCGAATTCAAACCTCGATCCCGGCCTTTTGGAGCCACTTGTGATCTCGCCAGTACGGTCTTCGATGCGGGATGTGAGATTTTGTCCGCGCACTACTCAACGCATTCTACGTGAACTGGATTGTAGGAAGGAAACCGGCCCGGGCGGAATACCAGCAATAGTACTTAAGAACTGTGCTCCAGAACTATCGCCGGTTCTTGGCAGACTCTTCCGCTTATCTTATGCACGGAGGACGTTTCCTGCCTGCTGGAAAATCGCCCGAGTTCAGCCAATCCCAAAGACGGAAATAGTGTCTCCCACAAAATTACCGTCCGATAGCATTACTGTCTATTTTATCTAAGGTAATGGAAAAAGTCATCAATACAGAGTTAGTTAAGTATTAGGAGTGCAACGGACTTCTGAATGATCGTCAATACGTATTCCGTGACAGGCGGTCCACGGGAGACCTTTTGACACTTATAACCGATATATGGACATCTGCGATTGGACGGCATGGTGAGTTAAGGGCGGTCGCATTGGATATCTCCAAGGCTTTTGACCGCGTCTGGCACGGGACATTGCTGAGCAAACTTCGTTCATATGGACTTTCCCAACAGCTTTGCGACTGGACGAAGAGCTACCTCGAGAATCGATCCATCCAGGTTGTTGTGGACGGCGAGTGTTCGGATCTGTATCCTGTTAATTCAGGGGTGCCCCATGGTTCTATTTTGGCTCCAACCTTGTTCTTGCTTCACATAAATGATTTGTTGGAGACAACGGATAACAAAGTGTTCAGTTTTGTAGATAATAGTACGCTTGTTTCCTCCTTTTCGAGTGTTCGGCCGATTGGTGCATCTGCGTCGCATCAGCTGAGATGTAGACAGATATCTCTCTGAATCAGGATCTAGATAGGGTCCTGCAGTGGGAAAGGGCCAATCTCGTGGACTTCAATGCAGCGAAGACACAATATACAACATTCACAAAGAAAACTGGATCATCGGTTCCATAGCTGATGATGAATGGCCGGGCCCTCGAGGTTGGGGAAAGTTTGAGATTGCTCGGCGTCACGGTCTGTGGGAAGGTATCATGGCACAAACACGTGTCGAGTATCGCAAGGTCAGCCTCAGGAAAACTGAGTTATCTTTTTAGAGCGAACAAATATTTTACTCCGATCCAACTCTTCTCCTATATAAATCCCAAATTAGACCCACGAATATTGCTCTCATGTTTGGATCTCGGCTCCTAAACATACCCTCGACCTACTTGAGAGCATACAGAGACGAGCGATCCGCCTGATCGGGGACTCGGCGCTGACGTCGGGACTACAGTCGCAATCACATCGAAGGCGCGTAGCCGACCTCTGTCTGTTTTACAGATATTATCACGGGTACTGTTCTTCGGAGATTCTTGGTATTGTTCCACGCAATTCGGCTTATACGGGCTCCACAAGACAATCCGACGGATCGCACGCGTTTGTGGTTCATCTCCCGACGGCGCGAACATCCCTGCATCAAAACTTGTTCCGTTACAGAACTGGGAAGCTGAGGAACTCCCTTCCCACGCGAGTGTTCCCGGAGCGTTACGACCTGCAACTGTTCAAAAAGAACTGCAACAGTTATTTCATGGCATCTCGGGGCGAAAAAAGAAAAAAAAAGTAAAAAGCTTCGCCCATTGTTGTTGCGGTTGTTCGGTGACGTGCTCGAAACATGATGATTTGTGGTCACTTAATATAAAGTTGCGATATTTTATTTTTATGCATGATTAATAAATTTAATAGCAATACAGATTAAACGGATTAGGGACTTTCATTACGTGTGGGCGACGCACGTAAAAATTCCCAAAACCCTTTTCGACAAATTTTTTCTGCAATTTTTCTTCATTTAGGGAATGCACATTAGTTCACATCATAAAAACAGCAGACGTATGTATAAACACCAAGAATCTTTCTTCAACCGAAGCGCACGAGCGGAGAACGCTCTATAAGATCATGTCTAATCCTCGGTATTTCAATCTTCAGGTATTCAACATAATATCCAATACAGGCATAAGTGTTGCTTTAGGATAATACTTACCATTAGCGCCATGTTGTTATATGCTCCTGAAAAAGGTTGCTGTAAACACACCAAGTTTGGGGACAATACCACGAGCAGGTTCGCGTAAACCGCACAATAAAATGATCGTCATCATCATCATCGGCACTACAACCGGGAACCGATCTTGGCCTTATTTAGCAAGTCCTGAGGCTTGTTAAATTTTCCATAATGATTTTTTTTTTCCGGGGAAGGTCATTAGTCCTGCGCCGGAGGCACCCCGACGGGGAATCGAACCCCGGTCTCCCGTGTGACAGGCGGGTATTCTAACCACTATACTATCGAGGAGCGCGCAATAAAATACAGGTGTAAAATGTCGCCTGTAAAACTTTGTGATGTCTGGGTTGCGCTAGCATGGTATGCAGTAAAATATTGTGTTTTACGCGGGCTAACATCTACCAATATTTATGAAGAGTTGCGGATGGAAATTAAAAATCGCACTGACAAATATAGTCCTTATTGAACGCCTCTTGAACATCAATACATTCTTGCCGTATTCCTTTTCTATTCGTCGGTCCGTACAATGTTTTGGCATTTAAGCCTACAAAGAAATCCTTATTATTTTTGAGTATCATAAGATAGAAAAGTGACTAAAATGACATCAATATTTACTAACATCCTGCTTTAACTGCGCTTACATGATATACAGTATCAAAAGTATAGGTTAGAAATATAAGATAATACATCTCAAAAGTGAGTACAGGAATTTGGCCATATAAAAAATGCAGGCTACCGGAAGGATAAGTAAAGCGGATGTTTGAGTACCACCTAGTTATACGAGTGAGTCAAAAACGTCAGTATTTTATGTTTTGGGAGAGTTCTCCATCCAAGGACTTATGATTATACTCAATACTTGTAGGGCATGGCAAAATTCAGTCTTGAAATTGCCCACAGTTACGTATTTATCAAACTGGCCTTGAGCTTTGAAAAGGTAGTCATTGCCTAATACCAGTCCTAGTTTACTTTAGAGCAGGTCGTGCCGCCTCCTCTATCACCGGATGAGTTTTATACGGATCGAAATCTGTTCATTTATGTGTCTACAACGACCAGGGACATTGTATCTCCTGAAATCAATTCCAAGTTTTACACATCAAAGGAATAAATTGAGCACAGGGTTGTCGGTTAAACCTACACCACCGTTCAAAAGTATTTGCCCTCCGCAATATTTATTACTTAACCATCTGAAATAGAAACCTAACTCAAATAACTGCTCTTATTACCTACAGCATTACACAGAAACCAATTGAATCCATAACGTTAACGTTTACGCCCAGATTGCAGTGAGAAGGTGATGGCTTCGAGTGGCGATTGATTCTTTTTCAAAATGCGAGGGCTAAGATGCTTTTTATTAAATTTTCTGTTTAGGGAACATCTTGCATTACCAATAAAATCATAAATATGAATAGAGGGCTTTTCCAAGGCGATATAACAACTTTGTAATTTAACACTAGGTTTACCACACTAGTCAAAATGAATCATTTTACAATTTGTTTTTTAAATCCCTGGTTCAGTTATTTATCTGCAACCATGTTATGACTTTGTGGAGGACGCGTCTTGGCACCAGGCAAGGGTGCGTGTTCTACGTCGTCCTCAACCGACACTAAAAGAAAGTTCCACTGCTGAACCTGATCCGTCAAAAAGAAACAAAAACCGCAACACACCGATCACAAGGAATAAATAAAAGGCACTGTTTGGGTCTATTGAATCGAATGTTCTTTTATTGATTTTACTTAAGGATTACACGGTTGGATGTCAATTTATTTAATTATTGAAAGAAAAGATCGCTTGCAGTTAATTTAATTCCGAACACTTTAGTCTTCACTACCGGTTTAAATGTGAGACGAGCTATCAAGTCAACCAGCATTTCACAAACGACCCGTTTATAAACGCATCTCCGCAGCCGGCGGAGAGCGGGAGTGACGCGTGGCCGCGGCGGTCAGCGCGTGGTAGGTTAGGGTTAAGGAAAGAGAAGAGAGAGAAAAACTTTTCTCTTAAGGGTGTGGCCGCCACAGAAATCCACTCTCTCAGTGCAGTGGTGTGTGTGCATAGTTTTTTCATGGATGGGAACGAACCTAGAACAAAGAAAGGGCATAAAGTGTATTCATAGGATGCGATTTCGGTAAAGCAAATAGAGCCAAACTCGTCGGATGCTAATGGGTTTGCTTATGCATCGTCCGGTAATGAGGGTCAGCTAAATAAATAGCAGCCGCTCATTAAATGAAAAAAAAAAGTTTTTCGGATACCACTAACGATATGAATTGTTTATGGTATCGCAGGAAACCTACGTAGGAACAGCATTCTTCTGTTTGCACTGGTGCGAGTTAGAGGATTTTATTGCTGGGAGAAGAAGGTCGCCGGCCAATGTGTACGTAAAGAAATTTATCGTACACATGGCGAAGTGTACGATAAATTTCATTACGTACACATAGCGAAGTTGGAAAATAGACGGCGCAATATTTATGGTCCCTGTCATGACGGTTGCATTGTATGCAAACCGAATCATTTTGTTTACAGGAATTTGTTTGGGGGATTTGCTTTGCACTGTACGTGTAAGTTTTCTTTACAGGGACTTTAAGATTATAGATTTGATCTAATTAATGCGTGAAGCATTTTCAGGTGCTTAATGCGATTGCATTAGCAAAACTTATGCGACTTGGTGAGGTTATGGGGCTTTTTAGGTAAGAGTACCGTGGGGTTCGGCTGCGCCGTCACAACTTCTATAGCGATAATTAAATACATTTTTCCTTTTTTATTCAAAAGCAGAATACTTTTGATTGTCATACCAATACCAGTTAATTTGACTACTGAATTTTATTATTTTTCTATGAGATGTAAGGACTTTTGTAGCTATAATAAATGAAAAGTACTTTTTTTGCCGAACAGCATGACCTAAAATATGTGATTAAGGTGGTAATGACGACCAATGTGGCAAAGCGCAGTACGCACCCGAGATGTCTGGCTTGACGCGGAGATACATGGGATCGCTGGGCCAGAGCTAAAAGAGAGCTTGTGGTTGGTGAATATGGTGAATCCTCGTCCTTCGAGAATCCTCTCGAAGTGTTTCACTGCTGGGTATATCGCCAGAAGCTCTCTGTCGTAGGTACCATCGCGTTTCTCAGTGTTGGAGAACTATTACGAGGAAAAGCCCAAGGGTGGCAAGGTGTTGTCAGGTTGTTGCTGCTCCAGCATAGCCCCTATCGGGATGTCTGATATGTTCCAAGCGCTATTTTCGTGTCCGGGAGGAAGAAGGTGGTGCAAATTGCATCGGTGATGATAGCGTATTTTTCTGCGTTGATGAACAGCCCGACTTCTCGGTGCCCATGTGTTCAGTAGTTTGCGCAGATCTTCCAGGTGTTGGTCGTGTCCGTCCGAGACGACGAGGATGTCGTCAATGCATCCTCTCAGGACAGGTAGCTTGTGATTGAGCACACGAGTCGGGTTCTGACCGGCAACGAGACAGCACTTGCGCTTTTGCCTCGTCATCCGTACCATCGGATCAGTTGTGCAATACGTTTTTGGAATCTTAAATATATACAAGATACCAAACTGCACTATCGGTTCGCGCGACAAGTCTTACTGTGAGATCCTAACCAAAGAAACGGATCTCCACACACGCGTCCGAGTGCAGTTCAAAGTTATCTTGCGATCCCATGCAAATAAAGGGCATTCCACATACGCGTCTTAGTGCTGTGAAAAGTGCCAAGATATACCATACACGCGAGTGATGTGCAGTGCGAGAAAACCCTTTACCCTTTCCATTCCTTGTGTCTGTTTTCTCTATTTCCTTATCATACCTATGTTTGCGTCCCTGATACATCGATATTCTCTATGATTTACAATCCATTGAGAGTTTTTGGTGTCTGAGAGGCATAATGTTCGTCATGAAAGCAATATGACCTGGATTTCGCCACGGATCTAGTGTGGCACCTACTCCAAGGGCATAACACCTGTAGTGGTTCCTTTCGCTTATCTATTGTTGGTCCCGACTTGCATCGGTGGCGTTATTGAAATTCCTTTAGACTTCTTTCCGACTCCATTCCAACTCAACGCCTCCTCTCGACTCCACCGGCACCTTCAGAATCGACTTCCGTGATTCATTGTCACACGCGCGCACCCGATCTGTAACACTTGACGTCTTTAGCGGTGGCGATTCCTTCTGCCCGCCCCGCACAAGCAGTCGAAATATCCTTCGTTGCGCGCCCTCACAGATCTTCCGGCCGGCTTCTCACTAATCACCAGCTACTACACGTAGCAAACAAATAGTAGGACGCCGGCCCCATCCCACATTCTGGAACCTTGGAGTATCAATGCCGGCGATGTCTTACACCCCACATCCTGGCACCTTGGAGTACCAATGCCAGCGATCTCTCACACCCCACATCCTGGCGCCTTGGAGTACCAATGCCAGCGGTCTCTTACATCCCATACCCCTGGCACCTTGGAGTACCAATGCCAGCGCTCTCTTACATCCCATACCCCTGGCACCTTGGAGTACCAGTGCCAGTGAGCCTTCCGCACCACCCGACTACACTCGACTATCTTCGACTCCTTTTTCAACTTTGTTCGCCGACACTTGACTCCACGCGTTTCACCGCTCTCCAGGACGGTTCATTAATAACCACCAGCTACTGCACGTAACAAACAAGCAGTAAGGTGCCGGCCCCATCCCACATCCTGGCACGTTGGAGATCCAATGCCAGTGATCTGTCACATCGCATACCCTGGCAGCTTGGAGTACCAATGTCAGCGATCTCTAACACACCTCCTGGCACCTTGGAGTACCAGTGCCAGCGAGCCTCTATCCCCACCGCCTGACACCTTGGGGAACCAATGTCAGCGGGCCACATGGGATCCGACTAATTGGCAAATACCACTCGTCGGCTCATAAAAACCCTATCACTACCGTGGACCGTACCGCACACCTTTTGCCCCTCCCCTGTCGGCATCACCGCGCCGTAAACGGGTCCATTCGCAAATTTTCATTGTACATAGTATAGTATTATTTTCTATTGTTCATTTTTCTTTTTCTTTTTCTGTTCTACGTACATCGCCGGCTGAACGATCCTTGCCCTACCTTTTTATCGTGACTACGTTACTGGTGTGGGGGGGTGGGGGGGGTACTTTGGCGGTTTCAATAACGCCACCGCTCGCCTTTTACAGGCTCGACATCCAACTTCCCCCTAGGGCATACAGAAAGCATAAAAACCTGGAAATCACGTACTTACCTTTACATAGTTTGTACCATAAATACCTGAAATGCTGTAAAATCACAATACTCGCTGATGCAAAGTCCATCAGCGCCAAACAGACATGTTCCTTATAGGCAATTTGGTTGCATCACCATGCAACCAACATGAACCAAACCAATTCAGTACACATGTCTCTGATCGATTTCCATCAGCAATAGTAAGTATCTTCCATAAGTAAGAGCAATTTGGTTGCACCATCTAGCAACCAACATTGCCCGAACCATATCAATGAGATATACCCTTACGCGTCAGCCGCACACATGCGGGAGATGTTTCACCTTTTCCTTTTGCATACATGCCCACATCGGTGAGTCATCTGACCGACAAATACATGAAGGCATACGGCTCATCGCCCAAGGAAGCCGAGTTCTCCTAAATGGAAAATTACCATCGAGAATTCGACTACGTGGAGATGCCGTCAAGATGTGCACGACCAGCATAAATGCTTTTCGCAGTCGCTGATCGTGTAAGCACCTTAATCTCAATGTCGATATATTTGCACCAGCTGCTACCATGCTTGCTAATGTTCCCCTTGTGGATTTGATCGATTCACGGTCCGCGTGCTTGTGGACACACGCAGTACTCTTAGCCGCCTTCAAGAGGTCTTTAGGAGAATTATTGGCCCCGTATGTGAGGGAGGACGATTCCGGAGACGCTACAACCATGAGTTGTACGCAATCTACCTTGCGCCTATACCCTTAGCTTCGCAACACTTGCGACAATTCCCTTTCATCGGTTATCAACCGATCGTGGAATTTGGACATGGAAATGATCATCGTTTAGACAATGTTACCCATGCTCCATTATATTAGCTTAAACAATAGCTACCCTAGCCATTGCTATCGCAAACATACCCCAAAAGCTCGGTTAACCTATCGGCACCGAAGAAAGTATAACCTACAACGGCATGATCGTGAACGCCTAAGTAAACACGATAATATTCCTACGTAGCATCGGCTAAACAATGAACAAGTGCAGGATCGTTCGTTATCGGGTTTTCAGAAAAAGGGGCACCGTTCATTGACCTGTACGGGCATATGAAAAATCCATCTTTATGGCGGCTGGTGGAAGTTGATCACAACGATCACCACGAGCCAGATTTCTTATCCCGAAGTGTGCACATGCACCGACCCGAGAGACAAATTTAAATATTCGAAGAGTTCGTGAGCGAGAAAAAATGCATCCTCCGTGGAGTTCGCGATACCACAAGTACTAGAAAAATCGTTTTCTTGCCTTTTATTGTTTCTGACGATCGCACGTCGAATCGAACGTTTAATCAATAAATGAACAGTGTCGCGATTAGAATAGTTCAACTGTACGAAGTGCTTTGACTTTCTTGAAATACCTAGATGTGCTTTTAGTCGCGACTAACATTTGTAAAACAAACAGAAAGAAAATGTGAACAATAAAAAAACAGTGATCAACAACAACACGAAGTGCTTTATTATTTACTTCTTTCTGGACGAAAGGCTGCTGCTAGCAGTAAGACTACTGTGCGCACCACGAAGGAATTACGGACGTGTCGTTACTGGAGTATCGTCAACAAGGAACTCATGTGGTGTTTTCTTATACCATCTTCTCTGATGCAGTTAGTGTTCTTGTGTTTTTCAACAGTGGAGTTTTTATTGAAATCGTATCCTTGCCGATACCAAATAAAAACCTCCCACAGTAGTTTATGCAAATTAGCTACTTGGCGAGTTGTTCTCCTTTTAGAGGTAGAGAGGGGAAACTTACAAACGGGCATTTGTGGATGTTAGGGGGGGCCTGGACGCTAGGTAGGTCCGTAACACTAGGCTTGCCAAATGGCCGATGGTGAAGGCTGTTGGGTGTAAATTCTTTACTCGGTATTCTAGACGAAACTCAAGTTGCGTTTTCACAATTGGGAAAATGTTTTGAATGTAAAGTTGCACACTGTTATCGTTGTGGGAGCATGTGCTGGTATATGGCACAGATTCGCTTGAACTGGTGCTTCGAACGCGGGCAGTTATAATCCCATATTAAAATAGATGTAGAATCTACGTGGTTGTCAAATGCCGAAGTTCTAAATGGTCCACACTGTATTAGTTATTTTCTTGCAAACTGACCTTCTTATCACCTCTTTTTTGTATGTCAAATGAGTTCGTGAAGGGAACTCATAGGGGGCATAGGGATCTTAGAGCGATAGAATTGAACTAATCAATTTTGTAAAAATATTGGATACGTAGATATCCATCCAGAATTGTTAAATATATTTTGGCAAGTTGTTGTGTTTTCTAATATGAAAAGCTTAGTAGTCAATTGCCAGAGACCAAGTCGGTATTTTGCAGTACAACTTGACCACATGTTATACTTTTCAATACAACAACCGTAGGATCCAAATTGGAATTTTTGAATACGATTTGGCCAATTGTTGTATTTCTCAATACAATAAGCGCATAAGGTAAGGCATTTGACCTGCCAGCGCTAGATACAATCCAGTGAAAAGGTTTGCGGACATCTAACACTCATCGGGAGACGCCGTCCACCCACAACAGTAAATGTAATTATAAAAAGCAGACGTGAATTTAAATCGAATCTGAATCTTAATCTTACTCTAAATATAAATCCAAATTGAACTCAAAAACTTTAATCTCAACCTAAATCAAAACCTAATTCACTTTGATTCTACCTTCAGAGTTATTTCTAAATCTAAAACTAGATCTAATTTTTATAGTCAAAAGTTGTAATTATTACAATGGCTAACACATTCCCAGATTGTTTCGCAGAATAAATTGACATCCATGGCGTTGAGGCGATTAATTTAGGTGATACTAATTAAGAACTATTTATTCCTCAAGCATTGTGGAGCCTGACATTGATTTTCAGGATACTGTGAATCTGCTTACATTTAAAAAAAAAGAACCTTTCAATACGTAAACAAATTGTGAAAGAAAAATGACAGAAAGTTTCTGGTGGCAGAAAGCATTACCATATATCGATGTCTCCCAACACACCAGGACATAATTGTCATTATATAAGTTACCAGGATTTCCATCATTTTGCATAACCTCTCACCAGTGTAACTCAAATAGTCCCGTCCATGTTCAGATCCGTCAGCTTGTTAATTCATCCAATTTTCTCCCCTTGCTTGAATGAAAACCGAATAACAACATTTTGGATTAATATACCATTTTTATACCCTTTTAATTTATTTTTGTTGTAAGCCTTCGGTCACTGAAGCGATGTACTTAAGGGGCTGCGGAAGATTTCCTTTCTGATTCTATTGTTTGGTTTACATGAGAAACAACACCCTAAAGACCTTCTTGGTCATTATATTGCCATTGTTGTGGAGGAATGCATAAATCACTAATTGATTATATCCCCACGCTGACTGAAACGAATTGATTGGCAAGTGTCCTTTTCCAGATTACGTTTCAATATTGTTTTAAAATATTAAAACCCAATTACTTAGCTCTGGGCACAGCGTTCGGGTGCAGAAGGATGAACGCCCTCAGCTATACGCAACCACACAAAGCCCAGTCACATCCTTATGACCTGCCGGACGGATGTGGTACTTCCAGTTGAAAGCCGTTCGAGACGGACGAATGTGTAAATACTTTTTGTAAAATTAATTTAAGGCCACAGTGAATGACCGTCGGGTGATATAGGTGAGCTATACTGGATTATATTGCATGTCCTTTTCTGTAAATTTATATAAATGGCTATAGATAGGGATACACACATTGTGTGAATGGAGAATTTTGCCAATGTACCCGCAACGTCCTTGGCTGCGTTTGATTTCATTTGAGCTTCTTTAATATCTTTTTATCAACCATCAATTATAGTGCCAATTTGTGACAACGCTCTCATTTAATTAGCGTCATCTGTCGTATTTTTCTTTTTGCAGGACCACCTTTACCGCTTACCAATTGGAGGAAATGGAACGTGCATTCGAACGTGCTCCGTATCCAGATGTATTTGCACGTGAGGAATTAGCATTGAAATTACATTTAGAAGAATCCCGGGTACAAGTGTGGTTCCAGAATCGTCGGGCAAAATGGCGAAAGCGTGAGCCACCTAGAAAAACGGGATTTATAAATACTAGTAGCCCATCGACAGGAAGTTTAGGTGGAACAACAACACTGGGACCTCCATATGCAACATTCCCGCAGGCAACTACCGTCACGCCACCTGGTAGCGTTGATAGTTGGACAAGCTACCAGGCTCCATACGAACTGAGTCCTCATTTCAATTTGCTCTCCCCGGCGGCTAGTACTTACGGCACATTCAGTACCGGGCAATATAGCACCTATGTACACGAAAGTCCCTTGTTTCCAGTATCCCGCCAACATTTCGAATATGGCAGCCCGCCTCGGATCGAAATGGCTGGCGATGAAGTAGGCGTGATTCATCATAAGGTTGTTGAGAGCTATGGCACTATGGAGGATGGTGGACACTTGACTGAAAAGTAAGACTTGACTCAATACATACTTTCTTTACTGTAGACAGATAAATAATGTTTGAATGTAGCGAATATACAAGTTTGTTATTTAGCATAGAGTTATATAAGAAGTGATTCCACTTCACATTCCGAACTATTTTTAAATGTTCAACTAGTCGCCACGAATTATTGCAAAGATTATATTATATCATAAATGAAGCAATGTTAGATAATTAATTTTATCTTTGCTATAAAAATATCAGGAAGTTGTGGAACTTGTAATTAATTAGTTTCAGGAGACGTCGGCACCATGTGTGAGATTGAACGATTCACGTGGTTGTGCGGAGGTTCAATTAATGGATATCCACCATTAAAGCAGTTGCGACCAATTGGGGAAACTTTTGGACCCTATGTAATCTATAAATCCATTATGTGTAGATATATCTCTTTTTGGATTTATTACTTTTGTCGGTTTTCGTAAATTATCTCGTCCATGAGTCGAGGGATATATATTTCTATGTATCGCATAGCCCTAGAATTATCGGTGATGACAAAACTATTGGCGTAACCTCGCAAAAAAGTCCATCAAATTTGAATTACATGATCTCAGTAGCGGCCCCATCCCATGAAATAATCCAATCTGCGAACCTGAAAAACAAAATAGACATAATTTTGCAGGCTATGTGCTAAATTGCATCTTGTTGCATCCACAAATCCTTTACAGGCATCTTCTATATTTTTCGTTTTTCAAGCACCATCTTCTGCACAGCGCAGGCAAAACAAGAAGGAAAGGATAGGAAGAGTAGATATTGAAGTACATTATAGCCTTGAATGCTCGAAGATAGTAATAACAAGTAAACACTTTAACGCGTTTCTAATTCGGAACTTGAAGAAAGGTAGAAAGAATTAGAAAAGGGTTGGCATCAGTATTTCATTATTCTGAATTATGAATAACAACTCAAAAATTGCATTCCATTCATATCTTGCTGAAAACAAGCTATGCTTTTTATTTACAATACACGTACAAATGATATTTTGAGATACCATTAAAACGGCCACAACCAAAAGAGAAGAAGACCTAAAACCACGGATCATATGAGGTAGAGAACTAAAAAGCAAAAGGCCAGACCCGAAAAGACTAAATCGGGTGCAACCACAAGAGCTTGAAGCTGTTACGTGCGGCTTCCGCCACCCCCATCATTTAATTGCTTTTAATATAATTTAATAGTAGATGGTAAGGTGGTGAGAAAAACACACGATCCACATGTTGAATGTGTGAACATACTCCTGTTCGAGTGTGGATCGTGTGAAAGTTAGATATCTGTTTTCGGAGTGGATGCTGATGGAGAGGGAGATAAAGGAACAGCAAGTTTGTTATGATTCCGTTTGTGGATAGTTGTTTGAACAGTTTTTTGACAGAACAGTTGGTCAGCTGCGGAAAAAGGAGGAAAAAAAGAAAAACCCCGTTCCCTTTTTTGGGTGAAAAGTAAAAAGAAAAAGTAAAAAAGTATAAACTGAAGGAAAAAGTAAAATACTAAAACATTTTTGTAAAGTAAAGTTTTTGAAATTAAACGTGGAGAGAAAAGAATAAAGGCTTTTTGATTTTTGGAGCGCCGATTAAAGCGTAAGTGTTTAAACTTGGACTGGCCAACTCTATCCATCATGTTCGCGTGTTGATCCGTCAAAGACACAACTAAGTTCGGAAGCAGGAGGTGAACATCCCATCGCTTGTGGTGCGATTGGAACCACAGAAGCACATCGACTTCTCTCTAAAATCACCATTCGACTGTGGCCGCCCTGGTCGCGAAAAGAGGAAGAACCTGAGGAGGAGTTGTGGCGGTTCCGCCAAATCCCACGGTTTACCTTCCTAAAAAACCCCCATAATCATCACCCAAGACGCTCAAGTCCTCGCCAATGCATTCGCATTCGGCTCCTAAAAATGCTGTACGCATTTAAGAGATCAAATCTATGATCTTTAAGTCCCTGTAAAGAAAACTTACCTTCATGCATTCTCTTCGCATACCACTGCTCCTTAAGATTTCTTTATTAGCTTACCAGGAATTTCCAATCAATTTCGGCATCTACGTCGCCAGTCAAATTTCCTTAGATGAATTCCGGTAAACAAATAATTAGATTTGCATACATTTGTAACCTTCATGACAGCGATCATAAATACTGCGCCGTCTATTTTTCCCAGCCGCGCCATGTGTACAACAATGTCCCCTATATACACATTGGCTGGCGACTTACACCCTAGGGACTAAAGCAAATACGCATTCCGCGTCTCTTGCATCAATTTAATCCTACAGCATATTCAAATGCAAATAGGAACTCAATACCTTACTAGCGATGCCATTAACACATTTCCCATGCTGTAAATGGAAAAACCATTAGCGCTTCTTCCTAATGACGATACATTTACCTACGCATCCGCACCACAGCATAGACATCATCATCATCATCATCGGCACTACAACCGGGGACCTGTCCCGGCCTTATTTAGCAAGTCCTAAGGCTTGTTAAATTTTCCATAATGATTTATTTTTTCTGGGCAAGGTCATTAGTCTTACGCCAGAGGCTCCCCGACGGGGAATCGAACTCCGGTCTCCCGGGTGACAGGCGGGTATACTAACCACTATACTATCGAGGAGCCCACAGCATAGACACAGGTCATAAATCTCTTTTATATTACATAGTTCTAGATCCGTTTTCCAGTAACCTTCTCACATAAACAATCATCTCTACGATCCTTTCCCTTGCTTTGTGTTTCAGGTTATTCATCATAGCGTTGTGCCATGAAAAGAACCGACGTACACACACACTTGTGTATCGTGAAGATGTCCTCTATGAGATCGGTTTGGTTACTTAAAAGAAAGACTTTACGTCTCTCTTGGAACAGGAAATGCACCCTTAATTTAAGAGAACCAATTTCCTAGCTGAATTTCTTTTAACAACGATTGAATATCGTTGAGTCTTTTTCCATCTGACGACGACAATAGTCGTGCGGACTTCCGCTTCCGTTCCGCGGACGGGAGCGATAATAACTAGAGTCTAGTGCGTGGTAACGAAAGGAGTAATTAAACGAGTCCGTCGTGTGGGTGTTTAAATTAAATTCGAAAAATCAGTTCAATGTTAAAAGATAAATCTAAGTGAAAGCAACCTCGTAACGATTAAAGAATTAACATTAACCAAATCAGTGCGTTTTATTCCGGAGACTACCATCGGTGCGTTTTGCTTCATTCTTTGGTGACAATTTCCTGCGGACAGTTTACGGCGGCGCAATGTGCGACTGTAAGAAGATGTTGGCGGAGGAAGTGAACCAAGTACCCATGCAAGTACATACTTCCTCCCCACAGAGTCCTAACTGGAGTCGAGATGATAGACACCCCACCCTGGACTAACTGACTAGCCACAGGTAACCAATTTTGTATTTAAATATCCAATTTTCTGTGGCTATATACACCACAACTGGCGCTGCGGACAGGATTTGTCCGAGAGACCACAGCAGTTGTAGCAGCAACGTGTACGATCTTCGAACAATTTATTGTGCAATTCTCCAACGATTTACATTCCAATACGCAACCGATTAATTCCAAGACAGTATTAAGTAATTTTATATTACACATCATATTACAACTGACTTACGTCACAACTTTATATATATATATCACAAGTGGCGCAGCCACGTATTTTAAATACACTTGTATAAAATTTTCTGTGGCGAAAACCGTCACAGTGGCGCAGCCGGTAGGATTCTCTGCAATTTTGCTGCGCGTAACAAAGCAAATTAGTTGAATCCATAAGAGCAACGACCAAAAACACTAGAACGGAAAACGCTGGAGTCAAAAACACCAGAATCTATGCAAGAACTAAAAGTTCCGCCGGAAGAAAAAACGTCAGATTCAATAGAGCCAGTGTCAAGAGAGACAGTGCTAAAAGAGCCGGAGATCAATGTAGTGGACACACAAGACTTACCTACTGGAATTCCACCACCAGAGAAAGTTATAGAAGAAGGTTATAAAAAGCCACTGTTTGAGGCAAAAGACCAAAATCAGCTAATTAATTGGATTTATGAATCTCTACCGAATGAAAGAGAGAGAGAGAGAGAGAGAACATCTTTACTTTGAAAAGACAGTGCTCGGAAAGCGAAAGCTGGAATGACCAAAGCATGAAAAATTTAAATCTGAAGAACAGGAATAAAGGGCTAGAATCAGACAAATGAAAGTTAAAAGAATCAGAATTTGAATAGAAACAAAAAGAACAATCGGCTAGGTTAAAAGACTGGGAGTCAGAATAATCGAAGCCAACAGAGTAATGACCTCAAAACTCATAACCAGATAGTTCAAGTGGCAAAATTAATGATGCAAGAAACTGAAAAGGCAAAAACGAAGAAGCCTGACTCAAGGCGTAAGAAGTGATCCAAAGTCAGGCGATTCACCATGAGAAGAAGTTGGTTGGAATGACCCAGTGTAAACATGATCAGAAACAGGGTGTCGAAACTTTTAGGACAAGAGACTTAACAACACCAATGAAATAAAAAACGACGGTCTAAAAGTAGAAACCAGGTAGTTGGACTCCAAAGAGCCCGAAAAAAATCGAGAGATAGTATCGAATAACCAGAACCTGAAGTATCAGAACGTGTAGATATGAGCTTTATTCGGAAAATCCTACTGACAAACTCCGATTAGCAGATGATGGGGAGCATAAGAAACTGAATGAATATGTGCGGAACGAGGCTTAATCAGGCAGGAAAGATTAGCCCAAATTGGTTAGAATTAAAGTAGTGAGAGCTCAAATAGTCAGAGTCAAGTTACTTACAACCAAAATAGTCACAGTCCAGAAAGTCAGGGCCAAATTAATCGGACCAAATAGTGGAAAACAAAATTGTCGGATCCCAAATATTCAGAGCAAAAATACCTGGAGCCCGAAAAAACCCCAAATAGTGAGAACCAAAATAATTGTAACAAAGTAGTCAGATCCCAAAACATCAGAATCAACACAGCCAGAACCCAAGCAGTAGAAGCCAAAAAGTCAGCATCAAAACAATCAGAACCAAAATAATCATAACAAAGTAGTCAGATCCCAAAACATCAGAATCAACACTGCCAGAACCCAAGTAGTAAGAGCCAAAAAGTCAGCATCAAAACAATCAGAGCCAAAATAGCCAAAGCCGAAATAGTTAGAATCAAAATTATCAGAGTCCAAATAGTTAGGGCCCAACTAGTCAGAGTCGAAAAGGTCAACGCCCAAATAGTTACAACCAAAATAGTTACAACCAAAATAGTTACAAGCAAAATAGTTACAACCAAAATAGTTACAACCAAAATAGTTACAACCAAAATAGTTACAACCAAAATAGTTGTAATCAAAATAGTCAGAACTTTAAAAGTCAAAATCAACATCGTCAGAAAACAAATAGTCAGAACCCAAACAGTCAGAGCCAAAATAGTCAGCATTAAAACAATCCTAGCCAAAATAGTCGAGGCTAAAATGTTCAAAGTCATAATTGTCAGAGCCAAAAAACTCAGTGTCCAAATAGTGAGAGCCCAAATAAGAGGACTCAAAATAGTTGGAGCCAAAATCTCCTGGCTCCAAATACTAAGACCCAAAATAATCAGATCCCAAATAGCTAGAGCCAGAATATCCAAAGCCCAAACAACCAGAACCAAAATTACCTGAGCCAATCAAAGCTAAAATAGACAAAGCCAAAACAGTTAGAGCCAAAATTCTCAGAGCCCAAATAATCAAGGTCCAAAATAACATTTTATCAGAATCAAAATATACTGAGTCCAAATTGTAAGACCCAAAATAATCAGATCCTAAATAGTTAGAGCCATAATATCCAGACCCCAAATAGTCACTTCCCAAATAGCCAGAGCAAAAATATCCACAGCCAAAAATAGCCAGATCCCAAATAGTCCGACGCCAAAGAGCCAGAGCTAAAATATCCACTCCCTAAATAGTAAGACCCCAAATAGTAAGACCCCAAATAGTCAGATCCCAAATAGTCAGATCTCAAATAGTCAGATGCCAAATAGTCAGATCCCAAATAGTAAGACCCAAAATAGTCAGAGCCAAAATATCCAGACGCCAAATAGTAAATCCCAAAATAGTCACTTCCCAAATAGTCAGAACCAAAATATGCTGAGTCCCAATATCAAATCCCAAATCGTCAGACCCATAATATCCAGACCCCAAACAGTAGGTCCTAGAAAAGCCCCTTCCAAAATAGTTAGAACTAAAATATCTACACCCCAAATAGAAAGCCCCCAAATAGTCAGATCCCAAATAGTAAGACCCAAAATAGTCAGATCCAAAATATGTTGAGTCCAAATATCAGATCCCAAATCGTCAGACCCATAATATCGAGACTCCAAAGAGTGAGTTCTAGAAAAGTTCCTTCCCAAATAGTCAGAACTAAAATATCTACACCCCAAATAGTAAGACCCCAAATAGTCAGGTCCCAAATAGTAAGACCCAAAATATACGGTTCTCAAATAGTCAGACCCCAAATAGTCAGAATCAGAATATCCAGAACCCAAATTGCCGGAGCCAAATAGTTAGAGTCAAAACAGTCAGCATTAAAACAATCAGAGCTAAAAAAAACAAAGCCAAAACAGTTAGATCCAAAATTCTCAGAGCCCAACTCATCGGGGCACAAAATGTTGGTGCCAAAACAGTGGCACCGACATTTTGTCAGAACTAAAATATGCTGAGTCCAAATCGTAAAACCCAAAATAATCAGATCCTAATTAGTCAGAACTAAAATATCCAGGACCCATATAGTAGGTCTCAAAATAGTCACTTCCCAAAGAGTCAGAACTAAAATATCCACACCTCAAAAAGTAAGCCCCAAAATAGTCATTTTCCAAATAGTCACAACCAAAATATCCTGAGACTAAATAATCAGATCCCAAATACACAGACCACAAATAGTCGGAGCCATAATATCCAGACCCCAAATAGTAAGTGCCAGAAAATTCACTTCCCAAAGAGTCAAAACTAAAATATCCACACCTCAAATAGTAAGCCCCAAAATAGCTATTTTCCAAATAGTCGCAACCAAAATATCCTGAGACCAAATAATCAGATCCCAAATACACAGGCCACAAGTAGTCGGAGCCATAATATCCAGACCCCAAATAAAAAGTGCCAGAAAAGTCGCTTCCCAAATAGTCAGAACTAAAATATCCACAGCCCAAATAGTAAGATTCGTCAGATCCGAAATAGTCAGACCCCAAATACTCGGAACTAAAATATCCAGACCCCAGATAGTCAGAACCAAAATAGTCAGAACCAAAATAGTCAGAACTAAAATAGTCAGACTCCAAATAATCAAACGCAAATAGTCAGAGCCAAAATATCCAGATCCCAAATAATAGGTCTCAAAATAGTCACATCTCAAATAGCCAGAACTAAAATATCCACACCTCAAATAGAAAGAACCCAAACCGTCAGAACCAAAATAGTCGGAACCAAAATAGTCAGACTCCAAATAATCAAAACGCAAATAGTCAGAGCCAAAATATCCAGATCCCAAATAATAGGTCTCAAAATAGTCACATCTCAAATAGCCAGAACTAAAATATCCACACCTCAAATAGAAAGAACCCAAACCGTCAGAGCCAAAATAGTCAGACCCCAAATAGTCAGAACGAAAATATCCAGAGCTCAAATAGTAAGACCCAAAATAGTCAGATGCCAAATATTCAGAAGCCAAATAGTCAGAACCCAAATAGTCAGAACCCAAATAGTCAGACCTCATACAGTCAGAGCCAAAATATCCAGATCCCAAATAATAAGTCCCAAAATAGTCACTTTCCAACTAGTCAGAACTAAAACATCCAGAGCCCAAATAGTAAGCTACAAAAAGTCAGATCTCAAATAGTCAGAACCCAAATAGTCAGACCTAAAATAGTCCGATTCGAAATAGTCAGATCCTAAATAGTCAGACCCATAATATCCAGAGCTCAAATAATACGATCCAAAATAATCAGATCCCAAATAGTCAAAGTCAAAATTTCCTGAGCCCAAATAGCAGTCAGAACGAGTATAGTTTAAACCAAAATAATTATAACCAAAATAGTTGTAACCAAAATAGTTGTAACCAAAATAGTTGTACGCAAAATAGTTGTAACCAAAATATTGGTAACCAAAATATTAGTAACCAAAATATTGGTAACCAAAATATTAGTAACCAAAATATTGGTAACCAAAATTTTCAGAACCAAAGAAGTTGAGATCAAGATAGTCAGAAGCCAAAGTAGCCTAAACTAAGACAGTTAGACTCAAAAGTTTCAGAGCCCATATAATCAGCACAGTGAATACTTTGACGTTGACAATTTTTACTTCAACTTTTTCGATCTAACTATTTTTACTCTGACTATTTAGGCTCAGACTATTTGCTTCTGCTAATTTGATTCTGACTATTTTAATTCTAACTAATTTAACCCACATTTTTCTGCCTTTTACTCTTCCGATCCAATCTTACAAGTTTAATTTTTAAGGCACAAAGGTAATTTGACAAACGAATTCTTGATTTGTGGAAAATAAGATGTTTAAAACGAATCCCTCGAAATCAGGCCATCGAGTGTTATGAGCCATTGAAGCCCATAGATTTATTTCTGAGCTTTGTGAGCGAAACGACTGATAAATGACAAAAACCATGGCAATTCGATTTTGTTACATCACAACACCGAATCACGCATTGTAAATCCGCTTAAGCAAAAGAGTTAGAGGGAAATATCCGGCTCTTTGCTGTACTTCTTTGAGCTTTCGCATATTTTACAAGTTCATGCAGTTGCCTCCCAGTGAAAAGTAATTCATTTCTTATGCCATCATATCACTAAATGACTTGATGCATAGACTCAATTTGACCCAAATATCTACCTTTCAAGGGCCACGTTATTAATTGAGAAGTAAAATGAAGTTTTCGCTTCAATGCAACACACTTTAAATGCACGTATTGTTCAGAACTGTTCAAATGAACTCCTCTTTTATAATAAAAACAACAATAACAAAAACTTCCGCCAATACCTAATAATATTGTGACAAATTGCGACACCACTTGTCAACTACGCAACTTTAAAAATATGAAATCAACTTCAGGGTGCTCACGTATTTGTGTCACGTAAAATGCAGAGGTGATAGAATGTCATGTGAACCGCAATATGTCATAATTTAAAAACCGTCCAGATACATGTACATCGATCTCTGTTTTCCTTTCCGGTTCCCCTCTTCATCGACATTTTCTTCAATCCAATATTTCTGACGTAACTCTTCGTAATAACAAAGCTGTTTAAAATTGATAATGTTCATTTATATTACTCAATACTTTGCCATTCCACCCTAATGTTCTAATACGAATATAAGTCAGCTATCCCTGCACCCTCTTGAGTGGAGTAATGCGACTAAGGGTGGAGCCAATGCAATCACTGCTCCGTGGTGGGAAAGTTTAATCGATGTTTAAGACATTAAGTTTATACGACCCATTGTTTTTTGAATGCACCCACAAGAGGGCATTTTTCTTGCCCTTACATGCCAAAGCACAGTATAGAAAGGTGATGGGTGAAAGGATGAGCAAATTTTAGAGTAATAAACGTCCTAATTATTTCTGTGAAACATTAGCCTGTTGCAGAACCTAAGCTTGCTTGATTTTTATTATTTCATTAACTGCCTTCCCGTGAACACCATATATTTTAAATACCCCCACTGAAGCAGAGTTGAAAAATGATTCTCCCTTCAGGAACAAAATCGTGGTTAGTCACACGCATAATAAAGTTGTGTATGAATTTTGAAATACTTCAAGGGGATGCATCAGGCCTATTCGTGAAGAAGATTTAATGGAATGGTATTCCTAAAACCTTGTATCTGAGGAATAAAAGATTATTACAAGAGGCAATTTGCCCCCCATGGCGCACATTGTGCTATACCTATTAGGCCAACATAACCATAACTTAAAATTTTGATATCGCCAGACGTAGAACAGATGTTTCTCAGCACAGTTTTTCATAAATATCGGTCTTAATTCTTCGTTTTCACCAAAAACGCTGCCATCGTCTGTGTTCGAGTTACGAATCGATCCATACAAGGCATGTAACTTTTCGGGGTGGGTTGTTTAAGCCCCCCCCCGCGCAATGGAACAACATCAGCCTTTATTCGAATATACGTCGCTAATAGTCAAACAGATTAAGGTTGCGCTGAATTGAAGTCGTGAATAATCCAGAGATTGTTACAAGACTGTACGATTTCAGAAATTTATTAACAACTTTTCCCATAAATCACGTCCCATCATATCCGGAAAAATGAAAATCCCTTCGTCCAACACAGAAACCTAAGAAAAACTTAGCAAGTTTGTGAAACTTCTTTATTTTGGAATTCGTAAGTAAATGAAAAATGCGGTTACTCGAGCTGGATTGTTTCTGAGCAATGTATCTGTGTGGCCACAATCCTCTAGAGTTCATATTAACCTTGCTCTATAATATTATGTTGTTTCTCCATTCATTTTGTAAGTTAATTACCGGGCAGACAGACAAAGGACTCTCTGCGGAAGGACAATACGGGTCGTTTGCGCAAATATATACCCACCGGCTTTGATTAGCTCGGCTAAGGCTATAGTTTTGTAATGTCCACAGTTTGTTTAGAGTTCTCTCATTTCTCTCTATCCGTTGTTAGACGGTTATGAATAATTGATAAATAAGTTCCCCAACAAACGAGAAGGGGGACTAATTGCTCCACATCAAAGTCAGCTCTGGAAATGAAGAATGAATTTATGCTTTTCATTATAACAGTATGTCTTTCTCTTCTTACATTCAAATACATCATAATGTTTATATGAATTTGTGTCTTTCCTTGCAGTGTGCAACATCAACAGCAGCCGAATGGAAAGTACCTCGATGAACCAAAGTATGTGCATACAATTAGCAATTTAGAAGAGTCAGCTAAATACCCGAGCAGTTGTCATATGGATACTCAGCATCATCAACAGCAACAACAGCAACAGCAACAACAACAGCAACAACAACAGCATCAGGATATAAAACAACATCAACATCAACAAACGCATTATGTGAGTACAGGTGGAGGAGGTCCACCACCGCCACCATCAGGACATCAACCCCAACAGTCACAGTCATCGTCTCAGCAACAGCCACCGCAGCCACATCAACAAGTACCCCCTTCTGGATGTCATGCCAATAGCAACGCCCCTCCAACAGCCAACGATGACCCCACTGATGCAATGGCAACCGTAATTAAAAGCGAGGACTCTAACAGCGTCACCCACAGTTATGTCCTGCCCCCTTTTCTACACTGAAGGAAATGCTCAGCCACAGAAAAACTGCGGCGGCATTTACACCTAAGGCATCTAATCCTATAAACGATGGTGCTGTTATTCATCGAGGACGATTAATGGACCGTAAATGGCTACCAGCAGTGCCAGGAATTCAGCAAGGAGCGTATCTTCCGATAAGTTTTGATATGACAATAGAATTAAATTAGCTTAAAGGATATATCGTTATGTTGGTACGTTTTATAAGGTTTATATATTATATATACAGCTGTAGGTTTTACATGTAATTTTATTTTATTCTCACGTTTTTTTTTTGTAAGGTAGGATTTTATTTATGAATTATAAACTTGTGGCGACTTAGAATGTCTCCTTGTAAAGTGCTGCGCGTAGATGAAGAATATTCTTACGAAGCTTTCTCCTAATTTACAAGTCACAACTTTATATTTAGCTGAAGCGTCATAAGTTTGACTTTTCGATGTAATGCAGGAGTTGAAAGGTTATAATAGAATAGAAGAAATTTAGGCCTGTAACTGTGCAGAAAGTTTCCCGACGTGTAATTAATTTGAGGGCATTAGTTTTCAGAATTAAATCCTTTAAAAAGGCGCTTATTCTTGTTTCAACGATATTTATCAAGTCTCCACGGAAAGGACATCGTGAGCATATTGTGTCGTGGAAAAAACAGAAGAGTGGGCTCAAAAACAACCTGACTCTGTGCCAATTTTTTTTACACTAACGCGCACACAAAATGGGATTTTGAAGTACCCTCAAATGTCAGACCACAGTGCGAGCGGGTGGAGAGGATGCGGGTGAGGAAAGGAGGTGTCCATGTATATTGGTCTTGAATGTCTAGACATTACATCGGCCAGGAAATACATGATCAGGCAGAACATTCCACATTCGTGTGATTCGGCCAAAGAATGACTCTCTATGTTTATTTGTGCGCCTGAAGTCCACTTTCAACATGAATGTAACAATGTCTGCCCTACCAGTCAATGGACCCCATATATTGGTGGAAGTTCGACATGCGTGACTACCATTTGTCTGAGGCATCTTATTTCTATATATAGGGTGGCACAAAATCAATCACCGTATCGGAAGATGTTATAATTTTTGCAAATGGCGTCATACGTCAATCATATTTGACATTTGTGAACTAGGCAGGTGGTCATCTCTTAACTTTACAGAGTAAATTGTAAAGGTCCAAATAACGGATCGCACCCGTTTGTGGTTCATCTCTCGATGGCGCGAACATACCTGCATCAGAACTCGTTCCGTTACAGAGCGGGGAAGCTGTGGAACTACCTTCCCACGCGAGAGTTCCCGGAGCGTTACAACCTGCAACTGTTCAAAAGGAACTGCAACAGTTATTTGATGGCATCTCAGGGCGCCCACTCGGGGCTATAGGTTCGCCTCTCCCGAGAGAAGCCTAAACAAAAAAAAAAACAAAAAAAAAGTCCATCACTCAAAATCATTTTTTTATTTAGTAAAAAAAAGTAATTCCAAAACAAAATGGATGATTAATATTGCGCCACCCTTTACATATACTTGTAGTGGGTAAGCTTCGGTATTTAGCTAGTGTATAGCGGGCCGTTGGCTCCTCGATAGTATAGTGGTTAGTATACCCGCCTGGCACGCGGGAGACCGGGGTTCGATTCCCCGTCGGGGAGCCTCTGGCGCAAGACTAATGACCTTACCCGGAAAAAACAAATCATTATGGAAAATTTAACAAGCCTCAGGACTTGCTAAATAAGGCCAAGACCGGTTCCCGGTTGTAGTGCCGATGATGATGATGATGATGATGATGATAGCGGGCCGTTGGTGGTTATATGGTGGGTGGATAATATTACGCTGTTGCAGAGCCGTATAACCTGAGTGACCTCGAAAAGCCTGTAGCTTTATACTTGCGTTGACGTTTGTGTTTCAGGTTTTTGTTTGTCATGAAGGGCGAGGGGGCCAATGTCCGTAAGCTAAAGAAGAACAATTTTGCCACATAAGTCCACATCCATAATTACTAAGCAGAGATATTGGCACTGAGCGAATGGTCTAGATGCTGATATTATTATTTATTGGCCTGTAGGAACCCTGAAGTTCATGACCTCACCGACTCGACTGCGCCATCGTTCCTTGTCCTGTGCACTCTCCTTCCACGCTTTACCATCTAATCCGATCTCCCCAAGGTCAAACCTAACATTGTCCTCCCATCTCCGTCGCAGACGCCCTGTCGGTCTCTTTCCTGTTGGTTTACCCTCAAGAATGCTATGCACAGTCCTATCGTTGCCCATTCGCGCCACGTGTCCGGCCCATATTAATCTTGGCGACTTGATTACTCTTACTATTGTAGGCCTGCGTATAGCTCTTTCAATTCGTGGTTGTGGAGCTTCCTCCATAGTCCTGCTTCCTCGTCATATTTACCTACAAAGATACCCCTCAAAACTTTATTCTCGAATACGCGGAATTTGTTTTCTTCCCGTTTTTTTGAGAGCCCATGTTTTGCATCCATATAGAACAATCGGCATGATTATGGTTCTATAGACACGGAGCTTTATGTTACGTGATAGCATTCTGGATTTCAGCAGTTTACTGACTGCGTGCCAACTGGTGTTGCCGGAATACAGTCTTTTGTTAATTTCCTTCGACATTTCATTTCTGGCCGTCAATATCGTTCCCAGATATTTAAATTCTTTAACTGTTTCAAATATCTTGGGTCTGACGTTTACATGTGCTCCATGAGGTCCACCTGCTCTCGCCATAATCATGTATTTCGTTTTGTCTTCATTTATTTCTAGGCCCATCTCTTCTGCCGCTTGCATGATGATTTCACTGTTTTTAATAACAGTTTCTATATTATCGCCCAAAATGGCGATGTCATTCGCATATGCGAGCACTTGTGTGACCCCGTTCGGGGATGATCCGGCCATGTTGTCGTCTTGTACCTCTGATGACATACTCGAGGACAAAGTTAAAGAGACAGGGTGAGAGGCCACCTCCCTGCTTTAGTCCGTCCCGGATTTCAAATGGTTCTTAGAGGTGGTTTTCTATTCTAACTCGCCCTTTGTTTTCGTTTATGCAAATTTGAATGTGCGCGGCATATTTTTTCGGGATTCCCAGCTCAACTACAATACGGTCTTTGCCCTGCGCCTGAGTCGTAGGCTTTTTTGAAGTCAACGCACAATTGGTGAACCGTCTCTCCGTATTCCCACTTCTTTTCCAGCAGTTGTCTTATTGTGAACATTTGGTTGCTTGTTGGCCGGTTCCTACGGAATCCGCATTGGTAGTCTCCCAGTACCTCTTCTGCGTACGGTATTATTCTCGCCAGAATGACATTTGTTAATATTTTGTATGCGGTTGGGAGCAATGTTATTCCTCTGTAGTTTTCGCAGTCAGATCTGTCGCCTTTTTTGAAAATGGGAACGACTATTGAGGTTTTACATTCTTCCGGAGTGACTTCCTTATCCCATATTGTATGGATGAGCTGGTGGGTCTTTCGAGCGGTTGCCTCTCCTCCATGCTTCACAAGCTCTGCCGGTATGCAGTCTTCTCCGGGAGCTTTGTTGTTTTTCAATCGATTTATTGCGTATACAACTTCGTTGAGAGAGGGCTCTGGGATCTGAGGCTCGGCTGTATGTACGTCTGGTGCGTTTATCTGTGGTTGATGGGTGCGTACATTGAGCAGGTTTTCAAAGTACTGCTTTCATCTTGTCACGATATTGTTTATTTCTGTGACCAGACAGCCGTTTGCGTATCGAATTATTTTGACTCTCCCTCGGTAGCCATTTCTAATTGAATTTATGCCGACATACATACCTCTGATGTTCTTTGCTCTAGAATTTTCTAGGATTTTTTCGATTCGAGTTTTCTCCCATTCGCGTTTTTTGCGTTTGAAGAGTCTCATTGTCTCTCTCCGAATCGTCGCGTATCTCTCTGCGTTGACTTCATCATATCTTTCTAAGTGGATCGCTCTGAGGCGTTTACGTTGTTCGATCTTCGCCCTGCACTCATCGTCAAATCAAGGTTAGGACTTTATTGTTTTCTTAAATCCTAATACCATTTGGGCTGTTAGTTTGATTGTGTCTTTGATCGATGTCCATTTAGTGTCCACACTATTAGCTTCCTATTCATCACTGCTCCCATTCTCTAGAATGCTAAATATATTCGTTAGTTCGTCTTGATATTCAGCCATTTTGCGCAAGTCTGTCAGTTTATCAATGTCGAACTGTTTGCTCGTGTCCCGTGACTGTCCATGTGGGATTGCTGCCAGGCGACTCCTGATTTTGCCCATCATTAGAAGATGATCGGAGTCGCAATCTGCTCCTCTATATGATCTTACATCAAGGATATTCGAGTGGTGTCTTTTGTCTATGAGGAAGTGGTCTATTTGGTTACGGGTGATATGGCTTTATAAATTTGCTTGTGCTTGAACATCGTGCTTTTCACTAACGGATTTTTTGACGCTGCGAACGTGATAATTCGAATTCCATTATCATTTGAAACGTCGTGTAGACTTTCTTTACCTATAGTTGGTTGGAAGATATCTTCGTTTCCAATTTTCGCATTGAGATCTCCGAAGAGGATTTTAACATCGAATGATGAATGATACTTCCTCTAGGAACTCGTAGAACGTGTCCTTCGTTTCTTCGCCGTAGATTCTGTTGGGGCGTGTACGTTTATAAATACATAATTGTACCATGGTCGCTGTATTTTTAGCACAGACATTCGGTCATTAATAAATTTCAGATCTTTTACATGGGGCGTAATATTCTTGCTTATGATGAAGCCGGTGCCGAGGTTATGTGTATCGGTACCTCCACACACCAGTGTAAATCCGTTGGTTTCGATTACTTGATGTGGGAATCGGACTTCCTGAAGCGCGACGATGTCCATTTTATATTGTTTCGCGTTTTCTACGTCCATCTGTATCGCGCCTGATTTATATAACGTTCGAACATTCCACGTGCCGGCGCGTATATCCCGCTTTTTCCGTTTTTCCCTACGTCTTCTTTTTGCCGAGTCGGTGTTTTCTTGATGATTTGTTCCCTTATGGTAGTGTCGGCTCATCACACCTACCCCTACCGGGTTTTTTGTGAGATTGTTTTTTGTGTATTGATCATTCATTTCATTGGATCACTCTGGGTTTCAAATGGTCCGCCATATCAGAGCCCCTCTTTGATATGGTAAGGTCTGCTTACTGCTCTGATTCGACCCGGTGTCAGAGAGGCGCCGTTATAATACAGCCGGTATACCCCTGGCTGGAAACCATCCAATGGGCACGGTGACGCGTTACACCCTGGATTAGGAGCGGTAGATCTTTGTGTGTTACTCCTCGCTAGCCTGTCTGACATGGGTGGTCCTACTGGAAGCGTATGCTTCCGTCAGCATAGCCTGAGTGATTCATCGTAGTTTAAGCCCCCGCACCCAGTCAAGGTTTCTACCAAGCGGGGGTAGATGCTGATATGACTGACCTTATTTGTTCTGAGTGTAATAAGTACCACTCATTCCACATTCAATTGCTATATACTTTGCTGTGGTTAAAAGCTCCTATACTTCTTAACAACAAAGCCGACGTCGTCAGAATATCGAGAATTTTGAACCCTTAGCGTGGTTTTCCTTTTGGTTTTCTACTCTCTCTGGCGCCGCTCAGGAAGTGTGTTCAACAATTTTATGCTGGCATAAAATTGCGGTATAACACTATGATTTTTAAAAGGTGGCATAATTTAAACCGCAACACAATCCTTTTGCATTGCTATAGAAATGTAGAGTGAAGGAGCTGACTGCATTGCCACACTGAAGCTGAAGAATGGACTCACCGATGTCACACAGTCCTTTTTCATTGCTATAAAAATGTAGAATAAGAAGCTGAAACTTCAACTAACCAATGCTATTTCAATGATTTGGGTTGCTAATTATACCTGCGATGCGATTATCTATCGGAATAATCTGTAACGAACGGATGGCTTAGTCAAAAGAGGTTACCAGATATTTGTGTCCTATACAATATTACGGAGCATTGGTAATATTGTTGTTGATATAATCACACCTTTCGTTGGCCGAAAATGTTAACAAGCAATTTTGTATACCTTAACCTGAATTGCCCTACTATGTTGAGCTCTTCTTATTGTAACATCCCTACTACATTCAATTTTCATTACCATGCCGAATTTACTAGTAAAGGGCTACTGTGCTACTATGCTTCATTTCGAGTCGTTTTAATTTTTGAAATATAATATTTTGTTTATACTAAAGTAACTTTTCTAAAGGCAATTGCCTCACATGATTATGCAGGAATTTAAGCATACCCTGTCCCTTGCACTTTCCTGTTATTGGTCTAGTAATGCAAATGGATGACATCAGCGATCCTTCACACTCAATTCTTCCTACAGATTTACTCTTTAAATTAAGTACTCTAGGTTTCTCATGCATAATGTCAAACAAAGAAAAACACATGTTTTACTGGCAAAGAAAATACAAAATGGCTTATCAGCGAACGCCCTACAAATTCTCTCCTACTGTCATAATAGTGTCCTAGACTGTGTAATGCAATAGAAAACCGTTAACCATAAGAAAACATGCTAAGCACAAAGGACGAAGTACAACAAAAACGCCTACCAAAGCTAAAGTAACAAAAGTGAATACAAAAAGAAACATATTATATGTCTTGGTATTTTTCTAGAATCCCTCAGTTTCTGAGACTGCTTCTTAATAAGCTTAAAGGATCATCCTCTAAACTGAAAAAGAGTGACAGAAGAAGCAGAATACGCGCTCAAATCCACATACCAACACAGTCACATGCCCATCTTCATCCGCTACGCTTATAGTATGACGTCTAAAATTTGTGAACAATCCTAACCGCCTAACCTTTTATGTAGTATCTCCAGGAATATCAAGACTCCTTAAGAGTGCTTCCGCTGGAAAAACCGGAAAATGAAAAACACATTCATTTGTGCGGATGTGTGTACACTCGTCCTTCTGTTTTCTGGTTTCTGTTGCACACTTTGTCCTTTTTTGTGGTTAACATCCAATCCTTTAGTTCTACGAGTACAATTTTTAGTTTGTTCTTATTTCTACCTCTTTTCACTTTTTCTTGTTCTTCCTTTTCCGCTCGGATTTCCTTGGATAAGGAAGCTTACCACGGTGTCCTCAGATTCTGCGATATACATGACGACCAACAGCTGGATGTGTGCGTATGTTTTGTCTGCTAATTGCAGTCAAAGCCGCATTCCGCTTACCTTGTTTTTCACTAGTCTTTTATACTACTACCGGGAGTTGTTAATCCCTGGTTTTGTTCAAGTTTCCTATTTTGTTATCCTAGCGAAAAGGAGAAAAACCAAATTAAATAGGGTAGAAACAAAAACAACTTAAATAAACCGAAATGTGTAAGAAGACAAAGTTGTATCTACAATAAAGTTTAAAACCGGGTGCAGTTTTTTCTTATCCCCTTTTCTGTAGCTTTGATCCCTTATCTTTGGCACTTTGTTACTTTAGAGTTTTTAGAAACAATCTGAAGATAGGCTACTAATCTTGGCATTGGCATTAGAGGGTTTCATTCATTTGGCGGTAGATTAAGAACACCCCCTCAAAGGCGAATCTCAAAATTGACAGTTTAGCAAATAATACTCAAGTTAAAATTACATAAGTTTAATGAGACCTTTATAATATTAATTACGAGCAAGCAAACCTCTATTGGTAATGTTGTAGCAGGAAATGAAATGAACGGGCGACTACTCGTACGAAAGATATTATTTATTAAAAAGGAACTCAACAATGATTAGTATAAAAGCAATTCAAGTGTTACGTCATGTTGAAGCAAAAGGCGCACTCGGTCTGCTGTAACTGTCAGATGTAGAGTGAGCGCATTAAGGCGCGAATTCATTTGCCCTTTACTCGTAACGCCCGGTCCGGCGCCGCAATCGCATAGAGCACGCAGCTTAGGACGCATCCACAACACTCCCCCTCGATTGTAGCGCTAGGTCGATCCTCTGAAGAACCCCCGACGCCGATCAAATCCAGACATTTCCGATGTTTTTCTTTTGTCAATCCCTCGGTGAGAAAATCCGCGGGCATCTTATCCGAGGGAAGGTGCTTGATGTCCAGTCGACCTTCGCGCAAGACATCTCTGACGAAATGGTGCCTGATGTCGATGTGTTTCGATCTCGCGTGTGACTCTGGGTCAGTAGTTGTGCCCCTCGGTTGTCGTTCATCACCAGAACTCTTTCACACTCGGACAGCTTGAACCCCGACAAGAAACCCTGTATGTATAGGGCTTCTCTCGCGGCTTCAGTTAATGCCTTGTACTCCGCCTCAGTGGACGAAAGCGCGACGGTGCGCTGTTTCCTCGACTCCCAGCTGATGGCGGCACCGCTCAGGTTAAAGACGTATCCGGTATATGACCTTCGATCTACCGGGCACCCAGCCCAATCGGCGTCAACAAACCCTTCCAATGTTTTCGTGCTCTTCGTGTACGTGATTCCGAAGTCGGCGGTCCCCTTCAGATATATCAGGACGCGTTTCGCCGCCTTCCAGTGTGCCTCGCCGTGACAAGTGTTGAATTGACTGAGACAACTGACAATATGCGAAATGTCCGGTCTTGTGGCAATCGCCAAGTAATTCAGAGCTCCGATAAGCTCGCGATAGGGCCGATTTCCTCCTGGTGATCCTTCTTCTTCAACGTCCTTCTCGAGCCTCGAACCCGATTCAATGGGAGTACTGACGGCGTTGCAGTCCTCCATCCGAAATCGAGAGAGTAGTTCCCGAACGTAATTTGGTTGAGAAATGGTGATCTGATTTCTGCTCCTGGTGATTTCGATCCCCAAACAATAACGAACTGTTCCCAGATCTCTCGCCTCGAATTCTTGCGACAAACCTTTCCGGACGAAATCAAGATCCTTCTGATCTCGATAGAATGCCAAAATGTCCAGTATATCAACGGTTCTCCCCCTCGTTTGAGGCGATAAACGCACGGATTCGCGCTCGTCGGTGGCATATATAACTTTTCGAGTTTCCCGTTCAGTTTCTTATGCCATTGCCGACCGGCCTGTTTAAGGCCGTACAAAGCCCTTTTCAAACGACAAACTTTCTCGCCACCTTGAAGCTGTTTCAGCATTTTCTTGGGACGGCTCTCGATGTCGGATTTGCCTTGTGTCGCGACGATTTTCTTCAAACATCCTGCGAGTAAATCGGGTAATTCCATGTACGTTTCCTCTTCGATCGTACTATAGCGTTTGAAATAATAGTGAAGAAGATCGTGTGATTCGAACTGACGCTATGACAGCTCGAATCACGAAAAAAATTTTACCTAAGCGTTACACATCAGGCTACTGTCCGTGTTTAGAATTTGATTTTCAAACTCGACTATATTCCACTGATGTGAATTATTTTTATTTATCGCTTGGTATACGGTTCTGATGTATTTTTCTTATTCGATTTTTCGTTCGGTGTTCTTCACTATTTTTGCTTGTGAATTGTGTATGTATCTGTTAGAATCGCTACAGTACCGTTCAGGTAGGCGGTCGTGATGTCCATCTTATGCACCTTAAGGTCGTGCTTGACCGCCAGTGCAAGTAGCATACGCATGGATCCCCGGCGAGCGACCAGAGCGTAGGTATCGTGAAAATCGATCCCGGGTCGCTGCGCAAACCCCCTCGCCACGAGTCGTGCCTTCCTTCTCTCGACCTCGCCGCCCGAGTCCTTCTTGTTCCTGAGGACCATTCGATATCCGACCACGTTGCGATTCTTGGGTCGATTCACGATCAGCATTGTATCGTTCTTGATTAAGCATTTGACTTCTTCGACGATGGCGTCCAACCATTCTTCTTTGTCCGGTCCGTTCAATGCTTGCCGATACGGGACCTCCGAGTGAAGACTGGCTAAATGTACCTCCAGACCGTCCAAGATGCACGACTCCTCGTCGTCGGGAGTTCGATCGATCTCATCCCCGCTCAATACGCGGGGATCTTCGTCTTCTTGCGTGATTCGATACAATTTTCGCGGGCGACCGGGTCGTCTGGTGAGAATCTTTCTAGGTCTACCCGGAGCTCTTCTGATCGTTTCGGTGATCTCGTCCCTTTCTCCCATCGGGTCGTCGTGTTCCTGCGATTTATGTCTCGATTCCTCGTCGTGGTCCCCACCTAGGTGAGGTTAAAAGAAATTCGGCAGTGATACTTCCTCGGGATTGTGATTTGAATCTCGATTCAGATTTGACGAAGACGATGACGATTCTTATGCATTTACGTTTTTGTATCGGTATCAATAAATGTTATGTCTCGTGTCGTGGTTACCCTTCGTTTGTTTGATACCCATACTCGATAGCCATGAGTCGATTCGTCGTATCCGAGGAAAACGCATTTCATACCTCGCGGTTCCAGCTTCCCTTTTCCGGGAGTTTTATCCAACATATATGCTGTCTCTCCGAAAGTTCGCATCTTCTTCACGTTCGGGCGTTTTCCGTGCCATAATTCGTAAGGGGTTTTACCTCCTAGCGTCTTCGTGATGCATCGATTTCTTACGAAGTTTGCCGTGGCGATCGCTTCTGCTCAAAACGAGGTTGAGAGCTTCGATTGCGTAAACATGCAACGCGCCAAGAGCGTGCGGTTTTTCCTTTCCGCTACTCCATTTGCCTGGGGAGTGTATGGCGTCGTGAGTTTCTGCGAAATTCCCTCTCCCTTCAAGAATCTGTCGAATTCTTCGTTACAGAACTCTTGTCCGTTGTCGGATTGCATGCATTTAATTTTTCGTCCTGATTGGTTTTCGACGACAGCCTTGAATCCCTTGAAAAACTTCAAGACGTCGCCTTTCTTTTGCAGAAACCTTACTTCTGTCCAACGGGAGTAGTCGTAGGTTAGCGTGAGGAAGTACCTAGCTTTGCCCCTTGATTCGTCTCTCATCGGTCCGCATACGTCGGCATGGACGATATCCAATAATTTTCCGCTTCGGTGCGATTTCTTTCCGAAGGGTAGCGCGGTAATCTTCACTTCCGAACAAATCTCCCACGTATTTGTGGTTCCGTCGTCTTCTAGGTCAGGTCCGGACACTATCCCCCTTTTGCTCATCTCCAAGAGATCGCGCCAGTTAAGGTGGCCGAATCTCTTGTGCCAAACGGTTATTGAAGGCTTGCGCGTTCCCGTCGACGGGGCGCAGATAGATTCTTTTCCGGATTCGCGGAGAAAATAGAGATCTCCTTTCCGATCTGCTACTGCGATCGTAGATCCGTGGTTGCTTTTGATTGTAGCTCTTTCGCGCGTGAACGTCACGCTGTTTCCGGCGTCCGTGATCTTCGCGACCGAGACGAGATTGTTACGCAGGACGGGTACGTGCAGTGCGTTTCCAGAGTAGATTTTTACGGATCCTTTCGCTTTTACGTCGGTGGAGCCACGATTTGCCAGATTAATCTTTAAATTCCCAGCACTTGCGATTTGTTCGAATGCGTCCTTGTCGTGGCATAGATGTGATGTGCATCCACAAAGTGTTCAGTTTTGCGGATGATAGTACGCGTGTTTCCTCCTTTTCGAGTGATCGGCCGATTGGTGCATCAACGTCGCATCAGCTCAGATGTAGACAGATTGACTCTCTGAACCAGGATCTAGATAAAGTCCTGCAGTGGGGAAATGCCAATCTTGTCGACTTCAACGCAACGAAGACCCAGTATACAACATTCACAAAGAAAACTGGATCATCGGTTCCACAGCTGATGATGAGTGGCCCGACCCTCGACGCTGGGGAAAGTTTGAAATTGCTCGGCGTCACGGTCTGTGGGAATGTATCATGGCATAAACACGTATCGGGTATCGCCAGATCAGCCTCAGGAAAACTGAGTTATCTTTTTAGAGCCCAGAAATACTTTACTCCGGCCCAACGTCTTCTCCTATATAAATCTCAAATTAGACCCGCGCTCGAATATTGCTCTCATGTTTGGAGCTCGGCTCCTAAACATACCCTCGACCTACTTGAAAGCGTACAAAGACGAGCGATCCGCCTGATCGGGGACTCGGCGCTGACGTCGGGACTACAGTCGCTGTCACATCGAAGGCGCGTGGCCGACCTCTGTCTGTTTTACAGATATTATCACGGGTGCTGTTCTTCGGAGATTCTTGGCATTGTTCCACGCAATTCGGTCTATATGCGCTCCACAAGACAATCCGACGGATCGCACCCGTTTGTGGTTCAGCTCCCGACAGCGCGAACATCCCTGTATCAAAACTCGTTCCGTTACAGAGCGGGGAAGCTGTGGAACTCCCTTCCCACACGAGTGTTCCCGCAGCGTTACAACCTGCAACTGTTCAAAAAGAACTGCAACAGTTATTTGATGGCATCTCGGGGCGCCCACTCGACGGAGGGAAGTCTAATAAAAAAAAAAAAAAAAAAAAAAAAAAAAAAAAAAAAAAAAAAAAAAAAAAAAAAAAAAAAAAAAAAAACTGTCGAGACACCACGTATCGTTTTTCTGAACGTTCCCTGCAAAGCAAGAATCTGCGTCTGTGTGGGAGGTTGGGAAGGAAACGTCTTCGCCGATTGCGGCTTTTTCTTTGTTTCCAGAATGTTTCGCGTTTTGTTCGGCCCTCTCCGGACAATTTATGGCCTTGTGACCGGCGACATCTATAGCATTTGTATTTGAATGGTCTGCCGGTACGTTGATCATCCGATTTATCGAATGACTTGTTCGACGCTTTGTTCGTAGTCTTTTTCCAATTCGGCGTTCCTTTTCTCGCGAACATTGCTTGGTCTTCGGCTTGGCATTATGGAAAATTTAACAAGCCTCAGGACTTGCTAAATAAGGCCAAGACTGGTTCCCGGTTGTAGTGCCGATGATGATGATGATGATTTAAACCTTCCGGATGTTTTTGATAATAATTTTAAAAAAATATTGACTGTGAGGTAATTACAGGTCTATTTTAAACCTTCCAAATTTGTTCTGATGACCTTTTGAACATTATATACAATTTTACTTTCGCCGAAGTTGGAGAATTTTCGGAATTGGAAAATTTATTGTATAGGATGAGTGCAAAAGTTCTTGCATATTTCCGATAAGTGGCTTTAGCCACCCCACAGTGCGGAAGATTTGATCCAAATGGGCTAATATTATATATCGTTTGAAGAGCGACTTCGTCCTAGCTTTAATTTGAGCGCCAATAATAAAAGATTTTGGCGCAAGACTAATGACCTTGCCCGAAAAAAAAAACGTATCATTATGGAAAATTTAACAAGCCTCAGGACTTGCTTAATAAGGCCAAGACCGGTCCCCGGTTGTAGTGCCGATGATGATGATGATGAATAAAAGATTTGTTTTGATTTGGAGTGTAAAAGCATTCATTCAGAATGAACAAGGAAAAGCCTCCTTTTCGCACGGGTTTTGGAGAGGAGTAAACGTTAGTGATGATTGCTGTATAGGATCCAGTTTTCATCGCCCGTTGCCATTCGGTCCAACAATGGCTCCTTTTTCCAAACGCCCAAAACAAAGAAACGACTGTAGTAATGCGATCAAATTTTTTTCCCGACAATTGGTGTAGCGTATGAAAAGCTGATCATCTTATAAGTCGATCCACGAATCGATCCAATTTTTTACTTCTTCATGAAAACAGAAGTGCCGGTCAGCTAGTCTGTGTCCCATTAATCGGAACAAGTAATAGTTAGAGCGAGCAACGTCACAGAATACAGCGGGGGCTGGGGGCTCCGATTTCTCCGTTTCCAATTATATCTTGACCACTCTCCCAATATGGGTGGAGCATTGTCATGCTCATCACTTTATCGTGCACCTCGCTGTATTGCGGCCGTTTTTCTTTTGATGTCCGGCTACAATGCATCAACTAGATTTGTTACCAATCACCTCTGATTGTTTCAGTTAGTTTTAACGGTTCCCCAAATACCAGGCATGACCTTGGATTCGTGATTATTCGGTTTGTCCATCGGCGTGGAAGCATGGCCGGGAATTCCCTTCGATTTTCTGCGATTGAAGTGATGGTAATGCCCTCATTTTTCATCCTCAGTCACAATGCGATGGATTCCGTCGTCGCCTTTCAAGCACCTGTTCACAAACAAATAAACACCGTCTAACAACTCTGAGCTTCAAGTCGTAGTATCCAATTTCCTGCTTCGAAAGCATTCCCGTGGCTTTGAGACGTTTTGGCTTATTAAGGAGGGAACCTCATGTAAATAGCCTGTTTTTCAGGAATTTTTTTTGAAAAATGTAATGCATAGATTAATTTGCAATTTAAGGCAAAATTTATTTACGTTATAATATTTAAAGAAAATATTTTTTTAAGACTAATCGTTAACAATGAAACGGTGCAACGGCGGCTTGAAAATAGCGTCTTGAAAATGCGCCGTGCAGCATACAGGTCACAAAAATGACCTGAAACAAAAAATACAAAATGGGTTCTTTAGTTTATGCAATAACGCTCAGCATGACGTTCCCCTTTTATGAAAATTTGCAAATTTGCAAAAAAGGCGAAGTTTTGAAAAAAAGGATTTTCTTTTATAAACAATTGTTAATAACAATGTTTTAAATAAAAAAATAAAAAATTGGAGCTGAGGCCAAATATCTATAGAATTTCTATACCAAACTTCATAAAGATCGAATGAGTAATTTTAGAGCTACGTTGCACGGCACGAAATTTTGCGTTTCGAGAAAAACGCGTTTAAAGTTTGAGCAATAGAAAAATCGTGAACAAATTCGTAATTCGTTCTAACTTACCGCAGTTTTTTACTAATCTGCGATTCCAGGGCCATAGAGTAGACGTTCCTCTTCTTCAAAGTGTTCTAATTGAGCCGTTTTTTCCTGTTGTCGAAAAGTACGAGCCTCTTTGGTGGCATCAAGCCCAATTAGACTGTTTACTTTCTTTTGAAAACAAAGTACAAGGAGGTCTCGGATCACTTTCTAACTTTTTTTCTCGTATTTTTGAGGAAATTTCCTCAATGGCTAAAAATTCCAAAATGGCTAAAAAATTTCATTTTAAGTAAATCCCAATGATCGTGCCAATTCTTCTGATTTTGATATCAGTGTTGATCAAGTAATGACTCCAATTCTTCATCTTCGAAAACCTTCTCTGTGCCATCACCTCTTGAAATGTGGTTTCACATTTGCATTCGGCCAATCTTTGCCTCGGATCCAGATTCATATTGAATCAGAAAAATAAAACCTCCAGCCAGTAATACAATTTTCAATCAAGGATCACTTTAATACGTAGATACAAATCAAACGATCGCAGCGGTTAATCAAAATCTTTAATTGGCCGACTGTAGAATAAAGGACGCAATAAAGCGATCGTGGCTGGCTCTGTGTGAACTGTGGTGGCGTCCCGTTGGGACCAAATTTTATGCATGCCCTTATCGGTCAGAATCGGCATAAAAAAATCCGCTATCAAGTCTCTTTCTATTGACCGTTGCGGCTACTCTAGCGTCGTCTTCGACGAAGAGGACTCCAACGACTTTTTCAGTACAAATTCCAGTCCATCCAGTCGTGCGATGGTCGCGAAGAGATTCCTCGTGAATTAATTGAAGCTTTTTATTTTTAGGGTCGAGGATTTTATTTATTCAGGGTCGCATTCAAAGAAAAAAAAATGAATTTACCGCGTGTTATAAAAAAAAAAAAGTTTTTCTTATTTGTTTTTGTTTTCGCCGCTTACTGTTTTTTATTTTTACACACTAGTTTTTTGCTTACTTGTTTTTATATTTATTTATTGTTATTGTTCAGGAGAGAGGGAGAGAGGGAGAGAGAGAGAGAGCGTGTGGGATTGGGTACGAAACACGCTCATGATACATTTTTTCCAAAGATCATCGTCGGTTAACGCCACCGGAACTCGCATTGTGGCCCCGTCTACTGGTCGGTGACACATATTCAATTGATTTAATATAACTAACGCTGGCCTTCATAATATATATATAATATAATATATATAATAATAAATATAACGCTGGCCTTCATGAGCCGATATGACAACGGATGTTAAAACGACGGTGTTGCCAGATACTAAACGTTTAAATGGCCCATACTGTAGATTGTAAAACCATATGTTGTCATTTACGGTGTGGTATATCGAAAATGGGGCTCCTCGATAGTATAGTGGTTAGTATACCCGCCTGTAACGTGGGAGACCGGGGTTCGATTCCCCTTGGGGGAGCCACTGGCGCAAGACTAATTACCTTGCCCGGAAAAAAACAAATCATTATGGAAAATTTAACAAGCCTCAGGACTTGCTAAATAAGGCCAAGACCGGATCCCGGTTGTAGTGCCGATGATGATGATGATGATATCGAAAATGACAACAAAAAGTTCCCAGAATTTATTTATAAAATGCTAAATCTAGTCCTCCCAACATTTTTTTGTACTCGGTGATCGGGTTTCTATTCAAATCTTTTATGCCCTCGAAACATTTTTTATACTCATTGCTTGGAGATCTTTTGGACTCTTTTATGCATTTGAAAGAGTTTTTAATATTCAGTATTTGGAGATCTTTCCAATTCTCTTATGCACTCGACACATTTGTTAATACTCGGTGTTCGGAGATCTTATCAAATCTTTATGCCCTCGAAACATCTTTTATACACGGTGTTCGGAGATCATTTCGACTCTTTTATGGATTTGAAAGAGTTTTTAATACTCGGTATTTGGACGTCTTTCCAATGTCGTAATGCCCTCAAAACATATCTTAATACTCGATGTTTGAAGATCTTTTCAACTCTTTTATGCCTTCGGAACGTTTTTTATACTCGGTGTTCGGGAATATTTTCGACTCTTGTATGCCTTTTGAAGGTTGTAGTGCCGATGATGATGATGATGATGTTGCCTTTTGAAGGAGTTTTTAATATTCAGTATTTGGAGATCTTTCTATTTTTGTTATGCCCGCAAAACATATCTTTATACTCGGTGTTTGAAGATCTTTTCGACTCTTTTATGCACTTGAAACAGTTTTTTTACTTAGTGTTCGGAGATTTTTTCGACGCTTTTATGTCTTTGAGAGACTTTTTAATACTCGGTATTTGAAGATCTTTCCAATTCTCTTATGCACTCGACACATTTCTTAATACTCGGTGTTCGGAGATCTTTTCAAATCTATATTCCCTCGAAACATTTTTTATACACGGTGTTCGGAGTTCTTTTCTTTATGCATTTGAAAGAGTTTTTAATAGTCGGTATTTGGAGATCTTTCCAATTTGTTTATAGCCTCAAAACATAATACTCGGTGTTTGAAGATCATTTCAACTCCTTTATGCCCTCGAAACATTTTTATACACGGTGTTTGGAGATCTTTTCGACTCTTTTATGCATTTAAAAGAGTTTTTAATACTCGGTGTTTGGAGATCTTTCCAATTTTGTTATGCCCTCAAAACATATCTTAATACTCGGTGTTTGAAAATCTTTTCAACCCTTTTATGCCCTCAAAACAGTTTTGTTACTCAGTGTTCGGAGATCTTTGCGACGCTTTTATGTCTTTGAACGAGTATTAAATCCTCGGTATTTGGAGATCTTTCCAATTTGTTTATAGCCTCAAAACATAATACTCGGTGTTTGAAGATCATTTCAATTCTGTTATGCCCTCGAAACGTTTTATACTCAGTGTTCGGAATTCTTTTCGACTCTTTTATGTCTTTGAAAGAGTTTTTAATACCCAGTATTTGAAGATCTTTCCAATTCTTTTGTGGCTTCGAAACGTTTTTTATTGCTCGGTCTTTGAAAATCTTTTCAATCTTTTATGCCGTCGAAACATTTTTTATACTCTGTGTTCGGAGATCTTTTTGACGCTTTTATGTCTTTGAAAGAGTTTTGAATACTAGGTATTTAGAGATCTCTCCAATTCGCTTATGCCCTCGAAACATTTTTTATTGCTCGGTGTTTGAAAATCTTTTATGCCCTCGAATAATTTTTTGTACTCAACGTTTGTAGATCTTTTCAACTACTTTATCCTAACAATAGCTTACTAAATCTTGCCTACTAATTTTTTTTATTGGTGTTATCGCAAGAGTCTATGGTGATGACTTGGAAACTACTCAACAATCCAGTGAATATCGTGATGGAGGTGAACTAATTTATATGTACAAAAGATACTACCAGTTCTAACTTAACAAAGCAATGAACTAATTTATATGTACAAAAGATACTACCAGTTCTAACTTAACAAAGCAAATATCATGAAGTTTCTATCAGTTGTTCACCGCAGTCATTCCAACCTAACAAGTAAGTGTACACATAGCGCAAGTATTTTTAAAAAATTCGATCTGACTATGTTTCGTCCACAGTTGTACCATATTTCTTCAACAATTCATCATTCCCTTGAATTCCGTAGGTTTGTTTTTATATAGTCCTCTTGTGGCAACTCTAACAGACACACACAAATTCACAAGCAAAAATAGTGAAGAACACGAACGAAAAAAATCGAATAAGTAAAATGCATCAGAACCGTATACCAAGCGATAAAATAAATATAATTCGCACCAGTGGAATATACTCGAGTTTGGAAATCAAATTCTAAACACGGTCAGTAGTCGGTTGCTTCACTGCTTTGCTTTTCAACCGTTTCATCGTGTGTTCAATTCACCTTCTTCACTATCCTTGCTTAACGCTATACTCTCCTTTGTGGCCTGTTTGTGTTTACCATGCAGTTTACTCATTTGAACCTTTTCGTTTCTATTACTTTGAAAATGAGTGGCTTCTGTTTTGACAAACTTTCTTAAGTTTCCGAATTTATAAACTTCCATCCGTTTAGAGTTTTTGAAACCGGAATATTAATCATCATCATCATCGGCACTACAACCGGGATCCGGTTTTGGCCTTATTTAGCAAGTTTCTCCACCGGGATCCGGTCCCCATCCGAGACTTGTTAAATTGTCCGTAATAATTTGTTTTTCCGGGCAAGGTTATTAGCCTTGCGCCACGAATATTAATAATAGTCCAATAATATATATCCGATCAGTAGTCTTCAAGAAGAGCCTATTTCCACCCAAGCGTTTGCTTTTTTGGATTAAGAAAACTAGCATGAACTTTCATACCTTACCACTTTTTCCGTAGCGCCAGGGATAAACGAAATCTCCATGATAGTGATACCATCAGTGTTCCAGATCAACTACGTTTTAATATGGTGGTCAAAGAACAAGATAAATCAACAAGAGACCGATCCCTTTCCAAATGGTGGCGGTTATATAACAATGAAAGGACTTTATGTCCTCATATATGGAGACAAATAAGCTCTTGCTGATTTGAGTAAGATCTCGCTGGCTTCAATTTGTGCCGTATCCAATGTACTTGCTTTTGAACCTTTTTAGCACTCTCAAACGTTTCGAAACTGTTTTGTGATCAACTCCTAATGATTTTGCAAGTTTAGGCAGTGTTTGACCTAGGGCTCCATGAAATAATGCCTCGAATTCTTCGTCTTCAAACATTTTCGGTACGCTAGAGCGTTATTCATCTTCAGCACTAAAACCATTATTTTGAAACGCCTAAACCAAACTCTGCATCCTTTTGCCGACAGCATATAGTCACCGACCTTTTTTGGTCCGAAACGCGACATATTTAATACACTGACAAAAAAATGTTTATACTGTTTTCTTTTATGGTTGCGTCAAACGATGGGTAATCTTCCAAAGGTCTCATGAGTTTGAGCCTCTGGCATGTACGATTCACACTCCGCATACGTACTAAAACACAATCCTGCATCTCCTAACACTCTCCCCGCAGGTCTGACTTTGGGTTTTCCTTCGCAGGTTGTTTATACTGCATACACCTCCTTTGGCGAGATAGCATGCACTGAATTTCAACTTGCTTGTAGTACTTCGTCATAGATGCGTTACCTTCTCCAACTATATGCAGTATTAGTAACGCCATCTGTTGGAAACAGCAAAAACGTATCCAATATTCTAATATAATATAGCTCTTAGGGTCATCGATTTCCCCTATTGTGTTTTTGTTTATATTTTATTTTATTCCTTTATTTCTTTGTTTTTTCTCTTGGATTTATTTATTTTCTTTTTGGACTTTTTGTTTTCTTTTATTTGTTGCGACTATTAGTTATTAAAAATTAAGTTAAAAAAAAAACGTAAAATCGAGAAAAAAGAATTAAATTCCAAAACATTCAGTCACCACCTACACATCAACTGTAAACAAATTTAACAGACAAATATTTTATATTTTACAAACACTAACGATTCTCTCTAAGAATTAATTCATCACATTCAGCTCACTTCCATGCTTCAAAAATGTTCACACCAGTTAGAGGGAAGACGGCCAGAAAATATAATGCGTATCCGTAGCAAATATACCCTTCCGCTGTGATTTGAACGGTTTGCAATCTAAGACATCGAAGTTGCAAGACCCAAAACACCGCCGTAATTTAAAACAAATTACAATAAAAAATGTCCTACGTCGAAATTGGTTAGCAGCAATGGATTCCAATGAGACAGAAACCGTATAAGTCCATTGAGCTCACGTAACATGTCATAGCCAAAAGAGTGAAGTTTCTAGGGTAACAGGTTTTGAGGATAATATCTAATAATTTTTATTCTCTCCAAACACTTAAAGGTGGCGTTTGTTACACAAAAGCTATTCGTGCCAAACCAATTAATAACATGATTCTTGTTATATTCTCCGTATATGATTTTTGTAACATTCTTCAGTCGGAGACTACAAATGTGTGACGCATCGCCTTAGCAAAACCTATTATATTTAAAATCCTTCTCATCGTGCTTTATTATTGTGTTTACCTATATAGTACTCACGCAAATATTTGAAACAGAAAAGTCAGTTGGAAGCATGTCATAAATATAATTTTGAAAACACTAATTCGTATCATGGACTAGAATCTCGAAATCTCGTAATCCCATTTAAAACCTTTCCCTGATTCTGAACCCGTATTCACTTCATAAGAATATCAGCTTACGTAATGATTGTCAAAGTCACTCAACTAGCAAAAAGAATCTGACACATGTCTGTAACGTTCATTACTGCCGTCGTGGCTGCTCTTTCAAAAAAGAATGCCTTGTGTTGCAGTCCTTAGTATTTCTGGAGTGCAGCAAGTTCTATCCTTGGAAGTCGTTTTTTGCCTTTCCTTTCGCTGTATTCGCCACGCAGGAGACCAATTTGTAAGATTATTTTATTAACCGCAAGCATGTCCTTTTTTCGTGTTGTTCTTTATACGAAACATTTATATGTTTATCTTTGAGTTTGTGTATATAAATTTATTTTATACTTATATATGTACATGTGTATCTATAGATTTAGTATAGTGGAAAACAACAGATGAAACGGGGAACTTCCTCGATCTTGAACAACGAAATCCTCGTCTTGCCAAAAGTACCATTTAAGTTCGTTTCCGTTTGGGTTATATTTTTTAAGTTGTATTTTGAGTTTCATTAAGTTGATATGTTTTGAATAAGAAGTAAGTTTAGGTTAAAGGATAAAATTGAAAGCAAAAACGAAGAAACATTCGGTCGTGCTGCTGTTTGCAATTTAAACAAGTACATCTTCGACAGCTCAAACTTAAGATGCAAACAGTAAGGAGGAGTAGAGAGAGACAAATGGGAGGAAGAGTTAAAGATTGTGAAGTAAACTGCATTCGATTGTGCCTTATAGATGTAAATAGAATGTAAGTCCTTACGTGGCAATTGTCGCCGCTACTTGCTGTTGTGGCAAAACGACAATAATTGTATAAAGTTTAATAATATGCTTTTTATTCTGTTTAATTTTCTTTTTCTTTTTTTTTTTTACTTAGATTATGAGAAGCTTTTCGAATTATGTTTATATCTTAAATTATCTTTTTACTTTTAGTCAAATTGTAAATGTGTACTCATCTGAATTTATTATACTCGAAAGATAAGTAGTATGTAATATTGAAATATTTTGTTATTTAATATAACACCTACCAAGTAATTCTGTATACATCTTTAATAAAATATATAAAATAAATAAGTTGATCAATGTTTTCATCGTCATCATCATCGGCACTACAACCGGGATCCGGTCTTGGCCTTATTTATTAGCAGGTCTGGAGGATTGTTAAATTTTCCATAATAATTTATTTTTACGGGCAAGGTTATTGCCTTGCGCCATGATCAATGTATTATTGTATGAACATTTACAAGTTAGTTTGTATAAAGATTATCGTATGAGTCTAGCAGCTGAAACATACTGGCGTAGTGCTCCACGAAGCCCTACCATTTCCCTCCCCCACACATTTTGCACCTTCTTCCTATAACTCCATCCATATCCCCAAATCAACACTGAATCCAATATTGAACAATTGTCACATTGATTCAATTCCCAGAAATCCTTAAATCATATGCAATCACATACATTGTATGTTTAATTATAGATTTACATCCCTAAACTAAATGTGCGGAGCAGATGCCCTGTGGCGGCGGGGGGGGGGGGGTGCTGAAGTTGACGGCGTGTTGGGTGGCGGCCGAAGTCGAGAGTATCTGTTTGTTACCTGATGTATTTGGTTTTGATATGCGCGGAATGTTAAAAGGTCACCGTTTTCTTTATGTTATGTGCCGGCACGGGCACGGGTTCACATAAAGCCCCACGTCTACTGCTGCGAAACGTCCACCAAAAGAAACCAAATGAAACACTATGGTTGGCTTGTATTCAAGATTCTTTATTTTCAACACTTCCCTTTTTCTTCTTGATTAGCAACTTGTTAATGAGATTTGTTTTCTTCTTAAATAGCAAAGTATTGCGGATTCACAACTATATGCTCGGGGAGAATCTAGTACATCGTCTAGTAGTCTCCCCGACAAATATTCACCACACCTGCCGGCAACACGATGACAGTGCATGAGAAACTGTCAATTCTAACGTTCATTGTTTACTGCTTTTGGTGCTCGATTTTTAACTATCTGCAACTGTCAATACGTTACCATACTGTTTTGTGCACGATCTTCGGGATATAATTGATTTTCAATGATCAACATTGCTAAGGATTTGTAAAACACTAATTGGATTTCTATGAGGTTTCTATTGATTTAATTTGCACGTCACCATGTGGATGTTGAATTTGTAAAACTTTAATTGATAGTTACTGATTTAAGTAGTTGGTGAGAAAAGTTGTGTTCATCGACAAGTCCATCGAGAATTTATCGGTTATCATTTGAGTTGATGAGTTATCTAAGTTTTCGCAAGTCAATTAGTTCATATATACAAATATGTCTACTAACCGTGCCGCAAAGTTTGGATTCGCTGCAGAAGCCCAACGCTAATCTCCTGATCATCACCATACGGACAAATCAAAGTTTATTCGCTTACGGAAGAATATCAAAAGGTATTACTGTTCCTTAAATTTATAAACCCATTTGGTTTCAGGCATCGTTGGGTCGGACGCCATTGCGTCATTCCTCGCACCGTGCTCATCGTTCGCTATTCCCCGACGACATTCCTCGTTCGGCGGAACACAAAGGATCTCGACCGAGGACATTCCTCGTCCGGCACCAAGATATTCAACACAAAGTGTTAATAAGATTTGTAAATTATTCTAATAGGCGGTTTTTATTGAACAGCAAGAACATTTATTTTTACGTTAAATTTACACACTTAATGCCATATCTGATTAGGGTCGTTAAAAATCTTAATTAGTCACTTGGGACTAACAAAACATAAAATTTAACCACAAGTCAATTGAACAAAAACTATCTGAGCATCCTGCTCTTTGATCAAACGTTTGGTTATTCACTCGCACTCGACACTAAAACGAAACTTAAGTTACACAGGCAATCCATTCTGAATGTTTAATTTATTGCTCCAAACGAATGAACTCGATGACTTTCCCACTGTACATTAAAAACGTATATTGCCCGATCGCGACCGACCCCGGTGGTGGTTGAATTTCGACTCTCCGTAAATGAGTCGTGCGGAGTCGGTCGTCCGCTAAGGGTGGGTTTATTCTCCGAGAAAAACGTGCAGCTTCCCTTCGTGGTGACCAATCAGAGAGGATCTCTCCGAGTTGATTACGGCGAGGATGCGTGGTTTGTTCATGCTGCCAGGTCACAGGCAAACGAAAAAAAGAAAAAAAAGGGAATTGATACAACGGCATCATGGTGGCGTCCATGCAGCTGCGCAAATTGTGTGACCGTTATTAGGGCAACTTGTGCTACAAGCAAATGGGATACTTGCACCACGATGTTTGTGCACGGCATCGATGACCGTGGAAAGGGTTGAATTCCCTGTGTGCATGTTTACATGCAGGAGAATTTGATTCTCGGCGGCAAGACGCGCGATGCTTGGACTGGTTTTGTCGGTTGGACGAAAGCTGGGGTGACTGTAGATAAATCAGAGAAATGTGCTGCGGACGTGTGTGGCGGGGTAAGCTGGCTAACAAGGGGCGCCGATTGGTTTCCCGCTGTATGTTGCATGTTAGGAATTCTTTTCATGGAATTATGGTGATGCAATAAATGCATGAACGATGTTTTGCTTTCAGGGAAATTATAATGATGCATTATTTGCATGAAAAGATGAATTCGGGAGATGCATTATCTGCATGAATTGATGAACTCTGTGATGCATTGTCTGCATGAAATGACGCCCTTCGGAAGGGTAACATTTGCAGGCGGTGGAGGTTAACAAGCGGAGTTGGGGTTGGCGTTGTATGTGGTTCTTGTGTGTGAAATTGTGGTCGGAATGTGGGTGGTTGCTCTTGCGGCTCTAAGGAACCCCCACAGCCCTGTGGGGAAGAAAGTATTGTGCCAGGCATGGGCACTCGGTTCACTTCACTCCCCATCACGAAACGAAAGTTTAGCCGCAGCAATTGTGTCCACCAGAAAAGCAATCACTCCAAGGATAACGCGTACGCACTGGGAGAGAAACACAAGCGAAACTCCAAAACCAACGTCGACAAAAATAACGATGAAAGAAAAGAAACACACTGACTTGGCTTATGGCTGGTGATCACCGCCTTTTTATTTTTCGTAAAAGAAAACATTTATATTTAATTTAACACTCAGACGTTCACTGAATACACAATTACGCACATAAAAGGGGACCAGGTAAGATGAGCGACAATCTTTGACTCTCGACTACACTCGACTGTTATTAACGCTCGAGGGTGTGAGCACCCCCGTGTGCGTTCTGCCGGAATAAATAAAACGACGCGCACTGATCGGTGGTTGGTATAAGACTCAGCTATATTTGGCTCATGCAGAGCCGACTCGCTTATGGGGTGAGTTTGGTGGTGTGGTGAAAAAGGAAATGAAATTTTCTTTGAGCAGTGACCAATGGAAGGCGATCTCTGGCACGCAGTGGTGTGCGTGTGTGATCGTGCCCATCACCGTGTTTATCGATGCATTTAGCAAAGGATAAACGAAACCTGAAACGAGGAAAAAAGAACCAAGGGATCGAATAGATCATTGTTAAGGGTGTACATTGTGGCTATCATAGACGGCAATTCATGGGAGAAATGGTGCTGAAAACAAATAAGGGCATCATTACAGTCGTGGATGAGTGGTGCCGATGCGTTAATAGATGCGTGGCCATTAGGAAAAGGTGCTAATGGGTTTTAATGTTTATGGCCTCTCAGACTGCAGTAGGAACCGAGTTCCTGTTTGTACTAGGAAATCCTAGAGAATTCGGTTCCGATGATAATGCTTGGGATGCGGTAATTGTTTGTCGATTGGACAAACGAATCGCGGGTCGGTTTATTGCAGCTATATAAACAAGCTGTCCGACATAGCATTTTACGATGACAAGGGTGCCGAATGGTTTGGGATTTATGATGCCGTATGATGTGAAGAATTCTTTACAGGAAATTTTAATAACGCATTAAATGCGTGAATGCTGTGAGAATTCTCTTTAGGGATTTTCAGATAATGCGTTGATGCATTAAATGTCCTTGGGAAAGGAAATGTTTCAGGTATGCTGGTGATTAGGATGCAAATATGGGTTGCGAATATGGGGGGTTCTTCAGGTGAGCTTTAAGAACCCCCACAGGCCCATCTTCGAACAAATATTATTGAGACTCATAAAATGCGCATCTGCAATTTTACGATCCTCTAAGCATTTGTTTGTACAAATTTGGTCTCACAAAACTCAATATCCATTTACACTTTTCAAAGTCAAATACAAACAAATTGCAGCATAAAACGAACCACGTGTTCATTTTATCTCGTATCAACATCTAGGATAGGTTTGACCTTGAGGATATCGGATCAGATGATCAAGCGTGAGTGAGAGAGAGTACACAAGACAGGGAACGATGGCGGAGTCGAGCCGTTGAGGTTGTGGGGGTTCTTTTAAGCTTACCCGAAGAACCCCCCATAATTGCAACCCAACCCCCATTGTTTTTCGCTAATGCAATTGCATTAGCACCTGAAAACATTTCCTTTTCCAAGGACATTTAGTGCATACAACGCATTATCTAAAATTCCTAAAAAGAATTCTCCCAACATTCACGCATTTAATGCGCTATGCCTGAAAGAACTCTTTAATGTACATATGCATCATAAGCCCCAAACCATTCGGCACCCTTTGTCATCATTAAAATGCAATGTCGCACAGATTGTTAATGCAGCTGCAATAAACCGACCAGCGATTCGTTTGTTCAATCGACAAACAATTACCGAATCTTCGGCATTATCAGTGAAACCGAATTTTCCCCCTCATATCCTAATGCAAACACGAACCCGGTTTATACTGCAGGCAGAGATACCATAAACACCATTTCCACGATGCATTGCGGTCTATCTATACAGGTGCAATGCACATCATAAACAATGATCTACAGGATCCCTTGTGCTTCAATGTTTCAGGATTCGTTTGCCATTGACCTTCTCGCATGAGTAAACAACACAGATCTACACGATCGCACACATACAGAGGAATTTAGCCAGCAAGACGCTCTTTTTGGTTACCCCATTTCGAGAAATGCTATCTCTCTTCTCTTTGATGCTGACAAACTCACCACCGAATTGAGGGTGAATCAGGAGTCAGATTCAAACCCTCAGCGAGTCTTATTACAATCATCAAAGGAGTCGGTCGGGTCTTCTTCCCTTCGCCGTACCGTGCACACGGTACAGTGCGTTTATACACGCGATGTTTTACGTGTCAAACCCTTAATTCACCAAACAAATCCCCAGTGAAACGGTGCCGCCAATGGAACCTATTAATAAACCAATTAAACAGTGTCGCGCATGTGCCAAATACAACTTGTGTAACGTTACATATCGATAAAAACAACTAATCACCATCATCAGCACTACAACCGGGATCCGGTCTTGGCCTTATTTAACAAATCTCTCCACCGGTCCCGATTTCGAGCCGATGTCATCCAGTTTGGCACTCCCAGGCTCTGGGCGTCCTGGTCTACGCCATCCCTCCATCGCAGACAAGGTCTGCCGCGCTGTCTCCTTCCATACATCCTCCCACAAAGGACTTTCCGGGCAGGCTCCTCTTCGCTCATTCGAGCTAGATGTCCCGCTCACCGGAGTCTGCTAATGGGAATGGTGGCAGAAACGAATCCCTTGGGTGCATTTGTATATGCAGGGTAATCAGTTTGTGGCGACATACGAAATGGATTGTTTGTCTATTGAACAACGAATCGCTGGTCGGCTTGTTGCAGCTGTAAAAACAAGCCGTCCGACATTTCATTTCAAATGATAACAATGGGTGCCGAATGGATTGTATTTATGGTGGATATGCACATTAAGGAACTATTTTAAGAATTTTAGATAATGCGTTGTATGCATTAAGTGTCCTTGAAAAAGGAAAATGTCTTCAGGTGGCAATGCAAATGCATTGGCGGTAAACAATGGGAGTTGGGTTGTAATAATGGGGGTTCTGCCTGATAAGTTAAGAAAGAAATCTTACGGAGAATAGTATGCGAAGAGATGCATGAAAGATAAGTTTTCTTTTCCAGGGGCTTTTTAGATTACAGATTTGATCTCTTTAATGCGTGAAGCATTTAAGCTGCTAATGCGATTGCATTAGTGAAGTTATGAGATTGGATGGAAGTTATTGGGGTTTTTCAGGTAAGTGAACCGTGGGGTTTGGCGGAACCGCCACAAACTTCCGAGTTCCTACAGGCCAATAAAGAATAATAGTAATAATAATAATCAACATCTAGGATCATAAATGCGCATCCGCAAGATCCTTTATCTATTGTTTCCTGCCAAAGTGCATTTATGACCTTTGTTCTTTTCTTTTCCTTTTTGTGATCCTAATTGCAAAGGTTAAACAAAACAAATGAATGGCGGGTGGCAATTGAGGCAGTCTAGATTTGGTGTTGGGCAACGAAAGACAGCCGAATCGAGATGGGATGACGTGCGCGGCAAGAAAGTGTTGGATGAAATCGTTTCCGTAAAGAAAAAAATAAAGTGAAAATATATTGTAAAAAAGTGTGTTAATAAATTCGAAAACCAGGTCGCTCCTCTTCCTCAGTTATGAGAAGCAGGGGAGCGACTTTTATTACACTGGCCACCGTAAACATGTTGTGCCAGCATCAGTCAATCATAGAGGGGAATCGAACCTACGAAGATATTGATAAGAAGAGAAACATTAGCCGATCAGACTAACTGCTATTTACTGCTATACTGCTAATTGGTATTGTGGGGAGGAAGTATTGTGCCAAGACACGGGCACTCGGTTAACTTCCTTCCACCAGCTTAACCAAGACAAAGTTCCGCGGGAAAGAAAGTCAAACGCACTGATTTAAGTTATCAATTAGATCACCACTTTATTTGTACCTTTAATGGCTGGCGCAAAACAAACTACTTTAAAGATAAGCACAATTACTGTCTCCGCTGATGTAGACATCACACTTTATCAGACTACACATCAAACTTATTACTGAAATAACACTTTGTTCATAATTGGGAGTTATTTTACTTTATGCGATTTAAATTGTTTAACTTTATGCGATTTTAAATGTCACATCCAACAGGCAGGACGGAGGATATTGGCGTTTGCCATTTCGCACACACACGACTCACAGGGGTGCGAACTCCGATCGCACCCTTCGATGGTAAAAAGGTGGCCCATCGTATTTACGCGTACCGCAGCGCTAAGGTAGCGTAGTGGAGACCCGACCGGCTCGGTCTGGTGATGGAATGAGACTCAGCGATAAACGACTCGTGCAGAGCCGACTCGCTAATGGGGTGAGTTTCCCCGAGAGATGAAGTGTTCCTCTCCACTAGGGATACGTTTTACTTACCACAAGAGAGACGTAAAGTCTCTCTTTGTGGGACAGAAAACCAGATCTCGTAATGGAGATCATGGTAGTATGTGTGCATGGGTGATCGTGAAGGTCATAATGTTCAACACACGCGCGAAGGCGATGGATAAACGAAGCAGACAGGCGGTGAGGACAAAGGGGCCGTGAAGATCGTTGGTAGTACACGTGTATGTGTGTACATGGGTTCTTTCATGGGACAAACCATGAGAACCAACCTGAAACGACGAAAAGGGCATGGGGTGTATCCATGAGATGTGAGTTCGGTAAAGCAAACAAACCGAATCTTCTTGGATGCTAATGGTTTTTGTTTGCTCATGCCGCTGCTGATGAGAAGCAGATCCCGAATTATGAGAAGACAAAGCGAACGCTTAGGTCTTTGTCTAAGATATGCATTGCGGCTGAATACATAGGCGGCAATGCAATGTGGAAATGGGCTAATTGGTTATAGCTTGATTACCGGGAAATGGTGTTTATGGCATCGCTGGTAAGGGTAGGTATTCAATTCCTATTTCCATTTGCCTGTGCTGTAGGATTTAATTGGTGCCAAGAGACGCGAGATGTGTATATTTGTTTTGGTCCCTTGGGTGTAGGTCGCCAGCCAATGTGTATGTATGGTGATTTATGATACACTTGATGAGGACGGGAAATAAGCGATGCAATGTTTATGGTCCCTGTTATGATGGTTACATTGTATGTAAACCAAATCATTTTATTTTTAGGAATTGGTCTAGGGGGATTTGCCTGGCACCGAAGGTGCCAAATTGGTTTTGGGATTCCTGATAAGTTAGGAAAGAATTCTTACAGGGAATTTGTATGCGAAGAGATGCATGAAAGGTAAGGATTCTTTTACAGGGACCCTTAGATTACAAATTTGATCCATATGATGCGTGAAGCATTTAAGGTGCTAATGCGATTGCATTAGCGAACTTATAAGATTGGATCGAAATTATGGGGGTTCTTCGGGTAAGTAGTCGGTGGGGTTTGGCGGAACCGCCGCAGTATAGTTACGGACCTGATGATTTATATTTCGATTCTCTTTTAGTACTGTGTTTTAGTCTACGGTTGCGTGAGTAATCCATTGGACTCACCACAAAATAACGTGTTTTCATCAATAAAATATAGTCGACGAACAATCGATATATCAAGAAATCGAAATGAAAAGATATTGAATAAAATTTAACAATTTTTACATCCTATTAAGAGGGGTTGATTAAAACCATTGAAGACACTTATTACAGGAGAAGCAAGTCAATATATAACCACTCCATTGCAAGTAATTTACTGCCAGAAGTCTCATTTACATTTAGTAAAGGTATAAACTTTCTTGAATATATCATCTTCTGCAAGAAGTACATTCTTACCTTACACCGTTAACATTCTCTTAGCTCCTTGTTCTAAATCATCTTTCTAGACGCGAAGAACAACTTTCCTGATCGTGTGGTTAAAATCTGCAGAACTTGTTTGAATATGAATTGCTATTATTTTTACTTTAACCTACTTTTTCATTTTTCATTGGAGAGGGTTTATTATACTTACGCCATCGGCGCCTCTGTCGTACTCCGTCAGGAATCACAAAACACAACGTTTCATCCCACGTATGCTGTTGGTGTGACGTGTCATTAATCAAACATCAATTATCCTTTTGTTAAGTAGAAGTGAACTTCGTTAAGTTACTTTCTATTTGCTTTATGTACGCTATTAAATCTGCCCACCAACGGATATGGTATTATAAATTTCATGTAGAACAAATTCAGAGCACAAACAAATATTTTCCGGCAATATTTAGGCGTTTTTTGTCCGAGGCTGAGAAACATATATAGGCCGAACTTTGTTGACTGGTAAATTAAGTTTTGCATGAACATTTATTTATTCATATATAAAATTGAACGATGGTACTGGGGTGGGACTTTTATTTATTTGTTATTTTACTATATACTTTTTTTTCAGTTTAATTAGTTGAAAACGCTATACCATTTCATAAAGGGGCGAATTTAGTCCGTTTGAAACTAACGATTGACTAGAAGCGGCCACAATTGTCCAATAGAAGAAGTACTGTGTTCTATCGGAATGGCCATACACTTTTGCAAATGGCAACATTGATTTCTTAAGAACCGTTAGAAGGAGGGGCGCGCGAGTGGCTGGGAATTATGCATCGCTTCATGCAATTTTAGTCACGATGGAGCGCTTTACGGGACAACAGCGTTTTTTGTGTAAAACAAATTTTACAAAAACAACGAATCCTACGTTACTGTACGACGCCTTAGAATTGAATACGGATTACACCGTGTAGGTGAGTATCCAAGTGTTAATTTAATCAAAGCTTGCCTGAAGGGATACCTGAAAAGTCGAGTGTACCTTAATAAACCGATGACCATATCCCAATTAAAAGAAGGGGATAGCCGCGATACCTCGCAACATGTGTCAGTGAGTTTTCCAAAGTTTGCGTAGTAGATTGCAGGAGTGCCAACGACGAGACGGGGCACATCTCGACGATGTTATTTTTAAAAGATAAATTTCAATAAATGTTTATTACGTTAAATAAATGATCAACAAAATAACATTTGTAGTTTTATTTCTAGTCATTTTTCAAAAATGTATGGCCGATATCAGAACAACGCCGTGAGTGTGATGATGCCGTGTGCGCTTTCTTAGAGTTAGCGCGCTGCGACTGGTGGTGTCTTCTAAGAAAATGAATTCTGCGTCGCTAATAGTCCCCTCACTATAGTGTGAGACACTATATCCTGCGGTAGCCAAGTCGTCTATTCCAAACTTTCTTTCTGGTACCAGGTATAGGGGAGAGTGGGAAATTTGAACACTTTTTGCTTTCGAAATTGATAAAACCTTATACCAGGTGCACCGGTATGAAATGGGCGTTTTTTTCTTCACTTTTCGACCACCTTTCTGGCAATTTGTGGATACCACGCCAATAAAACCGGTCGTCTTTTGAGTCAACCATTTGGAGACCCAATTTTCGACTTCTTCGTAGGAATTGAAATGCTGCTCAGCCAATACGTGTGATGAAATCAAATGGTAGTCAGAAGGAGCCAAGTCTGGTGAATACGGCGGGTAGGGTAACACTTCCCAACCGAGAGCTTTTATTGTTTCTTTGACGGGTTTTGCTGTATGACTCGGAGCATTATCATGCAACAAAATTACCTTTCCGTGTCTTGTGGCCCAATCACGGAAAGGTAATTTTGTTGCATGATAATGCTCCGAGTCATACAGCAAAACCCGTCAAAGAAACAATAAAAGATCGTTTTTCTCGTCGTTTTTCGATCAATACATGGTTCAAATTCATCATTTGTGGTCGGTAGCGTTGCGCATCAACAGTTTCGCCAGGATTTAGAAGTTCATGATACACCACCCCCTTCTGGTCCCACCAAACACAGAGCATTGTCTTTTTTCCGAACCGATCAGGCTTTGCAGTCGATGTTGACGCTTTTCTTGGATGTACCCATGATTTTTTGCATTTAGTATTTTTAAAATAAATCCATTTTTCATCACCAGTCACAATTCGATGCATTACTGACTTCCTTTCGTGTCGTAGAAGCAACGTTTCACATGTGGTGTTTCACTTTTCCATGTGGCGCCCAGTTTCTACACTTTGGATCTTTCCCATAGCTTGTAAACGGTCAGAAATTGTTTGTTGTGCAACATTTTATATTTGTGCGATTTGTTTTTGACTTAAAGTGTCATCTTGGTCCAATATTGCTTGCAATTCGGCGTCTTCAAACTTTTTTGGTAGTCTTCCACGTTCTTCATTTCGCACATCAAAATCATTATCTCTGAACCGCTTAAACCATCTTTTGCATGTTGCTTCCGATAGAGCATGATCACCATAAGCCTCGACAAGCATTCGATGTGACTCTGCAGCACTTTTCTTCAAATGAAAACAACAAATTAATGCTTTCCGCAAATCATCATTTTCTGGTACAAAATTCGACATTTTTAACAGTATTAAAAAATGATGTTGTTTGTACAATGACTTGATGCATACTAAATATGTTTGACAGATGTCATAGCAACCAAATAAAAAAAATATAAGGGCTCGTTGACAACAAACATTCCCTATCGATGAATTTGTACCTTGACGCTCACTTCACACTGGTACACATGGTAGATTTGATTCATTGGCCTGCAAATTTTACTCACATTGAACAGTGGTATTGAACTTTGATTCCAAATAATATTTGGTTAATTTTACGGAATATTTATATTAAATTGTTACTCTCAACCATTTTCATTTTTAAAACATTTTTTTTATTTTTCTTTTTATATTCTTAATTTCTAAATTAAAGGCTAGACAAAAAATGCTTAAATTCTAGCTTAATTATCTTATATAATAACTTACTGGTCCTTCGCAGACGCTCTAAGCTAAACATTACTTAACATTTGTATAATTTGCCTTTCGGCGACAGAACTTTGTGGCAGTACTGATAATTAGTTGAAATACAAAGAAAAATTTGAAAAACTTTGTCAATTTTTTTTTGTTTTTTTTTTCTTAAAATTTAACTTACTTAACTTACCTACTTTTTTTTTTTTTTTTTTTTTATGTAAAAGCACTTAACCTAACTTAACTTAAATCTTATACTACCCTAATTCTAGAAAAGCTAAGTCTATGTAAGCTAGCTGATGATACTATGATTCTATACCGACTTTGGTATCCAGGTCTTTATATGCCATTCAACCACCAGAACTGTTGACGCTGTCTAATACTATCGTCCCGGTCTCTGGGGGAGATAGCCCTACTGAAGCGCAGGAGCTCTTCTTCGGTGCGCGTTACTTCTCGGTCGTAGCACAATCGCCCGTCTACAGATGATCTACTTACATGATAGATCAGCGGAATTCCGGATCTATCCTGTATAAGCCCTTTCATATCCAAGTCAAGGAACGCCTCTGGTGGAACAAAGCCGTTGCGACGTACGCTCTCATGGTACAAGGTGTTTGGATAATAGGCCCCGAAAATTAGGTCATTGGACGAGCTTATTGCTCTCGCAATATGTCCTCTGATTAATTTAATCATAAAATTATCCACCCTATTTATGTACGCTTCATTATATAAAGTCTCATTTGAGTAATACTTTTTATAGTCCGATTCCGGTGTCCGATATAATCTGAGACAACTTCTGAGACACTTTCTTTCGAACACCCGAATCTTTTCCATCAAATTTGGACCTATGTTGAACCATACTGGGCAACCATATATGAGCATTGGCCTGATTAGCGTCATGTAGCATATGACTTTTACCCTGCTGTCAAGTTGGCTACTGTGAAATAGCCTCCTTGTCATAGCAAAAGTTTTCCTCGCTTTGAGCAAAGCAGCCTCTACATGTCTGTTGAAATACAGATATTGGTCTAGCCAGATGCTCAGGTATTTAACTAAACTCTTGGTTTCCAGTTTATCTCCATGCGGTCCCACGATAACTAGCTTTCGCCAGTTTTTCCTTGTGTCGTACGTGGCTTTATATAATGGAGTTCTGAATAGGATGGCTTCACATTTTTGGAAGTTGATCCTAAGTTTCCAGTCATTGCAATAGCGCTGCACTTTGTTGAAGTCTCGCTGTATTAACCTATTTAAGATCGCAACTTTCGGAGCTGTTCTGTAAATTATGAGATCGTCTGCGTACGCAATAGCCTGCGGAAGTGCATCTAATAAGTCGCTAATGTAAATGTTAAAAAGAATCGGAGAGAGTACCGCTCCCTGTTGCAAGCCATTATTGATATTATACGTTTTATTAGAGGTCACATTACCACTTTTGACCACGAACCTCCTGTCCTTTAACATATCGTAAAGTACATATAGTAAAGGCTTATGTATGCCATGTCTGACCAGTTTGTAATACAACCCTTCGATCCAGACGGTATCAAAGGCTTTCTCCAAGTCGATCAGACAGGCCCCTGTGCATTGGTTCCTACATTTATTCCATTGTATGTCGGAGACCAGTTTAGCTGCGGCATGTGTGGTTTCATGACCCGCCTTAAAGCCAAACTGGTTATTTGGAACAATGCTGTTGTCGTCTACCCATTTTACCAGAGCTTTGTTAATGGTTTTTTCAAATACTTTACTGATGCTTGGGAGTAAACTTATCGAACGCATGTTCATTGGGTTTGTGCAGTCTTTGCCCTTTTTTGCGATGGGCTGAATGATAGCCGTTTTCCAACGCGCGGGATAATATGCATTATTCAACGCGTTGTTAAACAGGACCGTGTATATATCTATTGCCATCGGGTGCAGGTTCTTGAGTACGATGTTAGGTACTCCATCTATTCCCACTGACTTTTTGCTTCTTAATGAGTCGAAGATACTCTGGATTCCTTCCCTTGTTATTAAAAGGGTATTAGCCACTACACCATTGGCATTAATGTCAATTGACAGATTATCTTCACTGAATTCGGTAAAACCCGGATTCTCCGCTTGCCAAAGTCAAATTTCATTCCGGAGGTGCAGGTGATTGAGTAGAACTCTGTCCTCCAGGTCGTGATTTCGGTGAATGCTTTCATTCACCTTGTACATTTCCTGAAAGACAGCTCCCAAAGCGTTCACCTTTTCCAAAGGATCTTCGATCACGAAGAGCTCACTATTGAGGATAGCGTTCTCTGCATCTATGCCAATGTTGGTTAGCAGCTGCTTGTTTACCTGAGTACGTGGGATTTGGAGACACTGAATCTCATTTTGATTATTTCTCCTGAATATTTTATTTATTTGTGGGAACATATTCGGGTTATTAGTTTTTATAGCTCGAATTCTGTTGTTCCAATACAAATTTGTTGCTAATCTATAATTAGCTTTAAGTAATTGTTGGAGGTTTTTTAATCGGGATTTCAGTGATATTATCTCCTGGTCTTGTCTGTCTGTAAACTGTCTGTGTAATTGTTTTAATTTCGATAGCAGTCTGCTCTTTTGCCTGTGGAGTGCGTTTATTGTTGCGTTTCTGTACATGTTAGTGTGATCTGTAACTGTTGTTTTGGGAATTGTTTTGTCCATTGTTCGTTTTACGGTTTCGTCCATTTGTTGAATGTATTTGTTGATTTCGACATTAGTCAGGTTTCTGTTTACTGGCAGATTAAAGTCATTCGAACGAAGTTCTCTTGTTAATGATCTGGTGAACCGCGGCCATCGCATTGCCCCGTAGTTATAGGGTTGCGGGATCACGAATTCCTCCAGATCTGCGAGCTCGTTCGGAAGCTCTATTACTGCCGTGAATGCACAGTGGTCACTATCGTATTCAATTGTCCGTAAACAGTTTGTGTTTCGTCTATTGGTGTTAAGTAATCTCAGTCGTGAGTCGATTAGCAAGATATCTAAGAACGATCTACCTCTAGGGAACGAAGGATATTCGGTAGCTAGCAGGTCAGTTCTATATTCAATATGAAACTGATCTAACCAGCCAGCTAACTGATTTCCTCTGGCATTAGATATATAATTTCCCCAATTTCTATGCTTGGCGTTCATATCACCCCCTAGAATAAAGTAATTTTTGCCCAGGTAAGCATCGGAAGAGAGTCTCGAGCTCTGCTATAAATAGATTATGTTGGTGCTCCTCAGGTGCGTAGACCGCAATCGCACACAAACCCCTTCCTTGCTGAAGGGGTATGCGTACGATACAGGCTTCTAGCACCCGGAACCTGCGCACTTCGCCACTATATATAACTTTATGAGGGAACCCTTTTCGAATAAAGATTGCGTGAATGGGGCAGTTTTGAACTTGCAGGAGGCACTTCTGAACAGCAATCTTAATTTTTTTTTTTAGCGAATAAAACACAATTTTATTTTTTATTAATTTAAAAACAAAAACTTATCAATCACAAACCAAAAATTGATACTTGATACAAAAACAACCAAGATTAAAAAAAAACTTATAATTCATACTTTGGTTATCACATTCACTTGTTAAAAGAAAAAAAAAAAAACCAACAAAGATTCTTTAAAAAAAACTACATAGAAAAAATAGAATTAGAATAGAAAAGTAAGAAATTATTTTTTTTTCGTGTTCAACCCAATCGGTATTTCAAATAAACGAACGCAAAAGTTATCAAAGCGTTGTTCTTGATGTACCTGGGGTGGTAATTGGTGTAGGCAGCTTGGCTTTAATTTCTATGGCGCTTATAACCGAGTTGTCTTAGAGATCAGGAAAGTAGAACTTGAAGGATTCAGGCATCTTTTTTAAAAAGGTTATGTTGTACATATTTCGATTTTTTTCTTTAATTTAGCCCATAAAAGCCAGCTTTTTATTGCTCTTTTTATTAGAACACTCGGCCAAAATGAAGTCGCCTTGATTTGAATTGTCATAACTCAAGTCATATGATTCCTCGTTTTCTACTGGTTCCATTACTTGTCCTTGTTCAAAGGAAGAATCGCCAGCAAAATCAAAATCAAGATCAGTGTCGTCATTAACTGAGAAGCTTTCATCTGAACCGGAGCTGGATTCCATTAAGTTTTTAGCTTTGGTTTGTTGTTTAGAGATTTTATCTTTATAGCGTTTATTTAAAGTCGGTATTGGTGTTTGTTTCAGACGCTTTTGACGTTTTAAATATGCGTCTTCAATGCGACTTTCCTTTCTTTCGCCCTCCGGTGTTGGTTTTCCTACGCGCAACTTTCGGATAAGGCCTTGCAATTTCAGGTGAAACGATATTAGATCACCTTCATCATCCAAATTGAAAATCCGATCACCAGTAAAGTTAAACTTACTGAGTGCTATGGGGTTTTGATGTCTTTATTCCCCATCAAATTCTATAACTTATTACCACGTCGTGACGAGAGAAATTAAAAGAAACTGTCAAACATTTTATTAACAACTTTATTGTGGATACTACAGTTCAGACGCCGCACCAATTGAACTTAAAACATAACAGCTACTGTTCCCAGCAGAAGATATATATGGTACGCTAAGAATTTTTAATTAACAAGTCACACTTGTGCATTTTGGCTTAACCACTAAGTATTCAATTCAATTTTTATTTGGTAGATAATTACATTTATGGTATATTTTACAACTAGTACTTAAGAGATTTAGGATAGCAATTCCTTTACAACTATAATCTTAAATCTATATAACGACAATAGCACAATTTTAATGAATAACAAATAATAAATTAAGGGAAAATACAATAAAAAAAACCCTTATTTGAATCTTAAGACTTATATTGCACGGGTTTCCGGTTATTTTATATAGTAATGACCTCGATATAATTTTTATAGACAGAGTACATATGTAGTGATTTAGGATAATGCAAGACGGGAAACGAGAACATTGTCAGAAAAAGAACAATTGGCGAAGAAGTTTCGATTGATTTTGTCAATAAGGAACTCTACCGGTTTAACGTTAGCGTTTTCATGTAGTTCATGTGTCGAATAATGCCATGGAAAATTCAGCAACATTTTCAATATTTTATTTTGACACCTTTGCAATTTTATTTTGTGTGTGCGAGCACAATTACACCATACAGGGGCCCCGTACAGGAGTATAGCTTGAAAAATGGTTTTAAATATTATAATATTATTTTCGATGCTAAGCTTTGATTTTCTACACACTAATGGATACATTACTCTTACGACATTGTTTATTTTGTCAATTGTGGTAGTGATGTGTTTTTGAAAGATGAATTTTTTATCTAGAATAATACCTAGATATCTACAGTCTTCGGACCAATCAATATCAACTGCACACATACTGAGTTTAGTGCCATTTGGTAGGTAGCAGTGTTTCCTACATCTCGAAAACCAGACAGCTTGTGTTTTATTACCATTTATTTTTATTTTCCATTTCCTGTAATATACTGCTAGTTTGTCAAGAGCTGCTTGCAAAGAGTTGTAGACATTAGTGAATAAGGCACCCGAAGAGAAAATGGCCGTATCATCGGCAAACATAGCTACCTGAATGTTTTCACCTAGACATGGTAAATCTGCGACAAACAATGTGAATAATATGGGACCAAGGACCGAGCCTTGGGGTACACCATAGTGGATTTGATGAGTAGAGGATATGTCGGTTCCTATACTCACAACATATTTTCTCGAACGAAGAAAGTTCTGGATAATTTTGATAAGCGGCGTTGGCAGCTTAAGCTTCAGTAGCTTATAAATCAAGGCATCGTGCCATACCGTATCAAAGGCTTTTTTGATGTCTCGAAGAACCAGTCCCGTTGACTCCTTGTCGATGAATTTACCAGCTATGTGGTTTTTAATGCGCAAGACTTGGTGGATTGTGCTGTGACCACTACGGAAACCGAACTGAAAGTTTGGTAAGATGTTATTGTCTTCCACAAAACGATCAATCCTTTCCTTAATGATTTTTGCTAAGAGCTTACTTAGACAGCTAAGTAGACTAATAGGTCTGTAGCTTTCGGGGCTGTTCTTCGGTTTGCCGGGTTTCGGGATAGGTATTACTTTTGCTGTTTTCCAACAGTCCGGAAAATAACAATTCTTAAGACAAGCGTTGAAAATGAACGTTAAATAGTTACTTGCAGCAGGTGGTAGTGCTTTGATTAATTTGTTGTTAATATTATCGAGACCTGCAGCCTTTTTTGATTTCGATTTTTTTATCAATTCTTTAACTTTGCTGATATTAGTTGCGTAAGTACTTTCAGCTGGTGTTTGAGAAAGTACATGGATAGTGTTAGCAACTTCAGCTTCAGTATACGCGTCGCTTAGATGCATAGATATGGAGTGATTCTTACTAAATGTGTTAGCAAGTAGGTTCGATTTCTCCACTGAAGAAATAAACAACTTGTCGTGAACTTTAAACGGAGGAATACTTGACCCTCTCTTTTTCATAATTTTTGATATTTTCCAGAACGGTTTGCTAGCTTTGTCAAGAGAGGAAAGGTGTTTATTCCAACACTTGTTCCTATATGTTGAGATTTCGTTTTTAATGATATTATTTAAGACTTTAACATTAACTAGAAAACAATCGATTCTATAACGCAGCCATTTTCTTCTTTCAGAGTTTCGTAGCCTAATCAGATGTAAGATATTTTCAGGAAGCGGTGCCTTATCAACTCGAGCAGTGGAACATTTAGGTATCGCAAGATCGGCCGCTCTATTGATAACAGAAACAAAATTGTTACATAGGATATCAATGTGCTCGCTGCAGGTTATAGAATTTAGGCTGGTATCACCTAGAACCAAGTTCGTGTTTATATATGATTTATAACAATTCCAGTTGGCGGCGGAATAGTTGAGGTATAAACTGGTACGATTTACAGCTACTGTATGATTCACTGTGAGGCTGATCGGAAGGTGGTCTGAACTTAACGCATTTAGAGTTAATGGTACTGTGCAGTAATTTGGAATATTAGTGATATATAGATCAAGAGTTGAGGGGTTCTTGTTAGCACTCGCTGGGATATAGGTGGGGAGAAGTGGATAAAGTATGGAAAAACTTGGACTGGATTCAGCAACATCTAGTAAAATGTTACCCCATCTGTTTGCCCTAAGACAATTCCACGACTGATGTCTGCAGTTTAGATCACCACCAACAATTACCTTGTTTCGAGTGTTGACTCTATACAATTTTTGCAGATCCCGCTTAAAGTAAGTAGATTTCTCAATGTTTCCATTTCCTCCAGGGAAATAGACCGAAAAAATACTCACCTTGGAGTTATCACTTAATGTTACATTTATACTAATTTCCTCAATTAACTTAAGGTGCAATGAAGGACGCAAGGAATGTTCTATACATTTTTCACAACAATGGCGACACCTCCACCACTAGCATGTACCCTGTCTAGGCGATAACATATGTAATTTTGATGTGAGAAAGAAATGTCTTGTTTGAGCCAGGTTTCTGAAACAAGTGCAATGTCAATATTAAAATTTATCAAGAAACTAAAAAATGCATGCTTTTTGTTTTTGATGCTTTTCGCATTCCAAGTTATGATGTTAAGAGAGTTTCTTAACATGTTTTTCCCGAGTATATGTACTTAATAGCTAATGAAGTAATGACGATAAATTGGTCAACTTTAGTTGGACAAGCACTAAGCTTGGTTACAACTTCATTAAGAAGAGAGTTTATCTCGCTAAATGAGAACAGGTTATCATTAGTTAAAGTCTCTGACGGATTTTTCTTCGTGTGTGTCGTATCACTGTTGGAAGGTTGCTGGGTTTGATGGAGGCCAGAAGCCCAGGTGGATGAAGGAAGTAAAGGTTGACGCACAGATCGCGGTAGTGGAGGAAAATTATCAATGGATAATCGGTCGGGCAGTGGCTGCTGTTTGTCACTCGGAGGCTGTAGGAACGTTGTATTTCCTGTACCACGTCCACGTGGGGATACTTTGCGGCGAATGTCTATGTACTGTTTTCGGCTAATGCATTCTGGATCGGTGGATTTATGTGGCCCACTACAATATGCATACTTGATGACCTCATTCGTTTTGCAGTCGGATGTTTTATGGTTTCCCGAACATATTGCACAGAAGCTATTTATATGACAATGCATCGAGCCGTGACCGTAAAGCTGCCAATTGTGACATTGTGTGACCTTACCTGGATTATGTTTTTTAAAGTCCCAGCGAACGATGGTTTTGAACAAGGTTGAGTAGTTCCGTTTTAGTTCGTTTTATTTAACAGTACCGCGTTGAATATAGACGATGTACAAGTAGTGTTTGTACAGGGCTTTTGTTGACGGATTTAATGTGATGGTTTTAACATCTAGGCACTTAACCCCGAGTGCAATTAGTTCATTTTTCACTATATCGTTGCTAATCAAGTCTAATCCGGATAACACTACCTTTAATGGACGATTTTCCTTACGCGAGTGGGTAAAAAACTCACATTTTAACCGTAAGAGTTCGGTTCTGATTTTATTATATATGTCCATTGTTGGGGCACATATTTTTTGCCCAAGCGAAATGTTGTTGATTAAGTATTTGTCTATCTTAATGTTGGTCAAAATATCACGCACTTTAGCACTAGTTGTTTTTAATACCACAATTGGCGGAACGGTTTCTTTAGGAGGTTCTGCGCACTGTTCGTCATTAGTCGGACCCATTTAAGGAGATAGAATTCACACTTTGTATTGAAATTAAATTTGTCTTAATCGATAGAATTCAACTTTCTTTAGATATATATTTTATCTTGAAATTAAATTTGTCTTAATCGATAGAATTCAACTTTCTTTAGATATATACTTTATATTGAAATTAAATTTGTCTTAATCGATAGAATTCAACTTTCTTTAGATATATACTTTATATTGAAATTAAATTTGTCTTAATCGATAGAATTCAACTTTCTTTAGATATATATTTTATCTTGAAATTAAATTTGTCTTAATCGATAGAATTCAACTTTCTTTAGATATATACTTTATATTGAAGTTCAACTACTGCAGCTCGCGTTTCACCTGACCATATGTTCGTTTTCGTACTATCTTAAGAATCCGCCCGACACGCGCACCATTCAATATGACAATTCCCACTGACTTGCTATGCAATGTATCAACTGATCCCTTGGGTCGGCCCAAGAGGGATGTAAATTAACGTGAGGGCGCGACCTGCCCTCAGGGAATCCGAACCGAGATTGAATCATTTCATTGGAGCGATAGGATACCAAAATCCCATCATCGCTTCGATGACCAAATTTGGTCATATGTCCCTTTGGCATTTGGTTCAACACGAAAAAGGGTGGAAATACACACACGATGATTGCTTTCGCTGCTCATCGTGTGCGTCCGCAAGTATGCAGACATTGCATAAGTCCCCTTTTCAAGTTCGCAACAAGTGCGAATATCTCGACGGCAAAAGGGTTGCAATGTTTACACGATCAGTGGCTACGAGTAGCGTGATGCTGATCGTGTGCGTGTTGTTGGTGTATCCTCGCAGTCGAACTCTAATGGTAATTTTCCATTTGCGAGCTCGATTGCCGGGGCGCCAGCCGGATGCCCTCATGTATCGGTCGTTCGATATGGGCATGCTTGCTAAGGCAAAATACCTTTTTCTGCTAGTGTGCAGCTGGCGTGCAACAGGATATCGCGTAGATATTGCACAGGCAATATTGGTTGGTTGGTTGTTAAACCAAATTGACTTGAAGAATATAGCATTTGATGCCGCTGGAATTTCACTTCAGCGCGACTTAATGTTTCACGGGGTTTTTCTTGTATTTTGCAGGTACAGTACAGAAGGTAAGTACAGGCTTTTAATGAATTTCAGGGAACTGTTACCTTGTGTACCTGTAAGGTAAGTAGTGGCGTTTAATGGAACTGCCGCAGTACTTGTTTCTCTTTTTGATTGTATGCCCTATTTGGGGGTTTTTACCTAGATTATGGGACGATGGGTGCTGGCGTTCGGGGGAATCGCCACAGTGCTCTCTGATAATTTGAATGAAATTCTTCAAGATTCTTCTTGTTAAAACTAGTCACCCTTGACACTGTTCCTACACGGAGATAAAAACCTTGTACAAATATCGCAGCCGAAGATAAGGACATCGGCCGAGGAAATCACCAAGGCCATAAGCCGCATGCGGATAAATTACACAAAGGGATACCGCAGATGTGTGAAAAGCCTAAATATCTCCGGCCACATGGACAACAACATTCACGTCTGAGTGTGGATCTCCTGGGAAGGAGAAATCCCTTTAAAAAGAGAGGATACCAAGGTGTTTTTAAGAAAATAGAGAGAACAACCGGGTGAGTTTCCTTTCCTTCGGAAAAATTTTAATTAGTCAGTCCAGTGATAACCTTCGCCGCGTAAGGATCCGCGACAGTAAAAGGAAAACGGCCAAGAGTGTCTCTGCACGAGTGTTCGAATAAAAAAAAAAGGAAAAATAAAATAAAATTAAAATGCGTGAAAGTAAAATTATAAGTGACTTTTATTTCGTGGACAGTGTTCGGCGGAACACAGGCACTAAAAACCGCCAAACCATCCCCAAACAAAATCATAACCTACAATAGGGAGATCTACCACAAGGTTAACGACAACCTCAAGGCCAAGGAAGTGAATTATTGCACATCCACCCAGGCCGACGAAAAGTGGAGGACCATCCTCTTAAAATGAGTCACTGCCTGTTGGGAAAAGTACGACATCGTAATTGCCCTTGGGGCAACAATTCCTATCGTCAAATTCACTGACGTCAAAATATTCTGTCCCCCACAACGGTTTGTGAAAATCAGACCGCAAAATACAGCAAGGTGAACATATGGGAGTTTCACCTTGCTCCAGGAACCGATATAAATTCCATAATACGGACAAAGTCGCTTCCAATTCTTCATCAACAAGTTGTCTTCGAGGTATTTCATAACAATGAAATACCTCAAAGCCGACGTTGTCAACGTTTCGGGCATGTCTCTCGGCAACATAAACCACCGCTGCGATCGCTGTGGAAAATCCCACGATATGGGCAAGTGCGAACTACCGCCAGCAAAATATGATCCCACAACATATGTGCAGGATGAAATAACTCTGCCAACTTGCTGCAACTGTGGAAAGAAAGGACATCTGGCCAGTTAGAGGAACTGTCCCAAAATTTAAATAAATAATTCAAAGATACAAGCAGACTCGAGCTAACCAAATAGCCAAGTCAGACTTCGGAAGCAAGGACACACAAAACTTCATCCAAAATGGATTTACCTTCGCCGATATGCTCAAGGGACGACAAACAAAGAATATAAAAACTCTCTGAACACCTTCCCCTTAAAAACATATTTAGTCCCTAAGCGATGCGCCGTTAAGGCCAACACAATGCCCCAAATTCAAGCGGCAGTACAGAACCCTCCGAGGGGGCAATCCTCACTGCTCGAGAAACTACTTACTCCCTTCCGCTTGATTGAAGATATTCGACCCCGATATGAAAAACTAACAACCGTGGCTGAGAGGGATGCACTCCTTTTCACGGCATATGTAAGATATACTCTCCAAAATGGATTCCAAAATTAAAGTCATCCTTATAAATGTGAACTCCCTTGTTTCGCTTTCAAAACGTATGATAGTCTCTGACTTCATAAAGGATAACCGGGCAGACGTGGTTCTTGTAACCAAAACTAGGTTGCATCCATGTCATCGTCCCGCTTTCCCAAACTTTTCCATGATTCGAAGAGATCACACACTCACTGGTCCATCACCATCAACGGAGCTGGTACCTGTATACTAGTTAATAGCGGATTTCGCCATGAAGCTATTGACCCCCACATTTTGAGTCCATAGAGGTCACCGGGGTTGAACTGCACCTGGCTAATAATGGTAGAGTGAATATATACTCCGTATACCACTCACATAAAACCAATAATGCCCCAGTCGAGGAGCAAATAATCCCAACATCCAATAAGCCTGAGGAACAAAGAGTCCCAGCTAAGAGTAAGACTGAGGAACAAGAAGTCACAGCAGTATATAAGCCTGTAAATAACAGCTATATAAATTTACCCCTTTTAAATTACTTGTTTGTCCGCACCGTCTCCCTCGTTTCTCTCATTTTTCAATCCTTAAAATGGGTTCTACAAATAAAACATAAAAATAAACAAATAATAAAAATCCCGTTTACAAATAAAACAATGGTTGATCTTCCAAAATCTATTATGAATTCTAAATCCTTTAAAATGCTTTTCATAGATGGTTTTACTGTCCAAACTTTGAAAAATGTTACACAACCCAGCCCAAAGAAACCATGGAAAATTTTTCACAAGCTTAAAGAAAAACTTAAAATGAAACAAATAGATTTTCCTTTATTATTCAAATATATGTATACTTGTATGAACAATTAAATAAAACACAAATTCTCACATCTAAAAATAAAAAAAAATAGAAAATAAAAAAACTATAATATATGTAAATTAAATAGAAAATATATAATTAAAAATATTGAATTCCCCTCTTAACAAACTATTGTACAATAACAAAATAGATACATATATATAATAACGCAAAACAGAATAAAATAAAACAACAAACTTTGTTTTGGAAAATGTATGTATCAAAAAGAAAATTGTCTATAATAAACAAAGAAAATTCATAAATAATACAAAAGTATTAACAACTCAGGAGATAATAAGTAAAATATAACACAAATAAATCTTTAAATAGCATATATTATGAAGAGAAGGGCTCCTCGATAGTATAGTGGTTAGTATACCCGCCTGTCACCCGGGAGACCGGTGTTCGATTCCCCGTCGGGGAGCCCCTGGCGCAAGACTAATGACCTTGCCCAGACAAAATAAATCATTATGGAAAATTTAACAAGCCTCAGGACTTGCTAAATAAGGCCAAGACCGGTTCCCGGTTGTAGTGCCGATGATGATGATTATGAAGAGAATCTCCCCAAATTCATATTATTAACACATAAATATGAAACAAATATTAACTCCCTCAATAAAATAATTTTGTAAATATTATACAATATATTAATTAAACGCCGTTAACTTAAAACTTAAATAAATGAACAAAACTATTTTAATAAATGATCTTAATTTGTAAAAAAACGAACAGTATAAATAACTTTAAGTAAGCATAAGAAAAAAAAGGAAATAAACAAAACGAAATATATTATATTATTTACTAATATAATAGTTTCTAATACCTATATAATAACAAAACATTCTTCAATTAATATATCCTAAGAAAATTAAAGGAATTAAAATTTTGTAGTTTAACTCAAAATGAATTTAAAAAATTTAGAATTAACTTTTACTTTCTAATACATGAAAAAATAATAATAATAATAATAATAAATAACTAAATACACGACAAATAAGGACAATGAAAAGTCTTCAAAAGAAAACACACACTGTTAAACGCAGAAATAATGTACCATACGTTTACAGATACATGAGCATTGCATTTTGCTGTACGCAAATTACCAATACATTCTATATAATACACGAATGTAGCCAATAGGCTAATAAATATTATAAGTATTTTGCTACACACAAGATTCTGCAAAAACAATAATGTTGCATGCATATGGGACATCTTTTATTAACGTTAAAACCGAAAGAATTCTTTCGGTGTAGCATCAAAAATAATTCCCTGCTACAACCGATGGAATCATTTCAGTGTAGCTGTGAAACCTTATCACATGTCTACCGATTGCTAAACGCATTTCCAGTTCTCATGCTCAGAATTGCAATTTTGCATTTCCCACGTTTCCATCTGTGAAACCTACAAGCAAATCCAATCCCCATCACCCTGAAATGCATGCATTTCCCATTCTAATACTTGAAATTGCAATTTTGCATTTCCCATACCCCATCACACCCAACATTCTCATCACCTTGATGATCACCCAACACCCCATCACCTTCAAGGTGACTCCACCAAGGCACCAGCATGCTATTTCGCTATGGGCAAATCAGATTCGCGTCATCGTGAATCGAAATTTTCCCATAGCCTTGGAGTGGAACTTGCGTAAGGTTACCACCTGGGGACGATTCACGGCAGAAAAAAATGCAACGTTGTGGCTCCCATCGTCGTTGGCATGGCCTTCGCTTGAGACCAGCGTCAGATGGCTGTCTGGAGGACAGCTATGATCGTGGCAAAGTACGAGAGTTTTGATTTAGATTTTTGATATAAAAAGAGGAGCTCCGTTAGAATTAAATGAATTAGAATCAGTACACCAACAGGGGTACATCAATCAATTAGAATTAGAACGCCACAAGGGGTACATCAACCCATCGGGCAATTAGCACAAGTGTGCATTTGAAATATTTAAACTAATTAAAATAAATTAACCAGACAAAAACAAAGACAAAAAAAAGGTGTTCTTAATTAAAACCACCTACGGGCAGAAGAGCCGGAGGCTACCAACAGACACGGGCTCTAACAGCCGGAAGCCGGTAAGTGTTGTATAAAAATAAAAATATATGTAATTGCAACAATTAATTAATTCAATATCAAAACTTAAAAATTTGCTATACATGCTAAGAAAAATTGTGAATTTAAACCTTTAGTTTAACACATAAACCTAGAATTTATAAAAACGTAACAAAACACATAAAATATTCTAGAAACATTCTACAATTTACTACATCAAGGCAATCATAACTACACTAACTATGTACATTAAATAACATTGTATAGAAATATTTTAAAACAATTCAGTCCAATCAAAACTGCATGCCTGTGTAACGAATCGCGATAACATCACCGTTTGCCCTCGATCACACCACTTTACAGAAAATTAATCTCGTACAGATAAATTTTCTTTTTTTGAAGGAAGGGAGGATATAGTGCTCTGAAAAGCCCTACCATGTCCTTCCCACACACATACACCCAAATCCCTACACCCAAACTTATATCCACAAAATCCATTACCCCGATCCAACCATATTCGCGATAGACGAATCAATTATTCGTTTATCATCCTTACATACAACTCCCCATAATCATCAACTAATCCACAAATACATTATCCCAATCCAGCAAAATTCCTGATAAACGAATCAAATATTCGTTTATCATCCATACATTAAATTTCCTATGATCCTTAAACAAAAGTAAACATATGGTAAGTTGATCCGGATGTTCAATTTACATACTCACGCACATGTTTTCGTGAATTCGCCTAACCGAATTCTTATCGCAAAAAAGAAACACTTGGCTCCAGCCAAAATACCTAAATCGAGATTTATAAGGGTGATGAATTTCAGATTCGAGGATCAGTCTCTAGGTTGGTGTCCAACGTTTAAGGACGCCAATCAATTAAAATAAATATTAAAATTAATAAAAGTAGTTTCAGATTCCAAAACCTGCATTTTTATTGGATTCGGCCGAATTTCAGGCCTCTTTTATTCAACAATCGGTCGTCGATCTTCCCGGGGACCCCGGAAGCACGGTGGCGACCGCATCGAGCCTTCTCAGGAGTGTCTTGAGAGATCCCTCGTCCTTTTAAGGACAAGGAGACACGCTTCCTGAGGGAAAGGCTACGACAACCCCGACGTGAGCTGTACACACACAGCACATACGCGGCCAGTAGCCTGATGCTTCCTTGCTTCGCTTCTCACCCGTTTGATCGTATATTCAAATCACCGTCTTCACTATCCTTGCTTAACGCAACAATCCGACGTGATATGTATACACAACACACAATCTCCCATAGGTAAACAGAACTTTAGTACTACAATCACGACTTACGCATAGAGCACACTCGCCTGCTCCGACGTTCTCCCGCTCGCTTGATCCTCGCTCCGTCGTTCGCACACGAAGATGATCGTAACAAAGTTACTGAGGAGGGAGTAGTGTGGCGTTTCTAACAGATACACACACAATATACAGGTATTCCCCAACTTACGACCGAGATAGGTTCCTGGTCATCGGTCGTAAGTCGATTAAGTCGTAAGTCGAATTTCATATTAAAAAAATTCCGAGTTAGCTAATGTAATGTATTATTTGTACTAAAATATGTATGTAAATCGAATTTTTTTACTTTGTTTTTTTTTTTTTAATTTTTCTCATATATTTTAGGGATTCCCCGCAACTACATATTTGTCTTCTTTAAGTATTTTCTATGAAAAAAATTGGAAAAAAATGGTCGTAAGTGCGAATAGTCGTAAGTCGAACGGTCGTAAGTCGGGGACTACCTGTACAAGCAAATACTAACGAACACCAAAAGGAAATTGGAATAAGCAAAAGCATCAGAGCCGTATACCATACCGAAAACATAATAATTCCACATCAGTTGAGTGTACTTGAGTTTAGAAATCGAATTCGTACACGTGGCAGTGGCCTGATGTGTCGAGCATTGGTAGCATTTTTAGTGATTCTAACCGTCATAGCGTCAGTTCAAAGCACACGTTCTTCACTATCGTCGCAAACGCTATAGACCCGCATTCTTCAAAGAACCCTCGGTCGGTCTAGGCAACTGCACAACATTTTGAAGTGGAGCAACAAAGTTGACACCAAAGTTAAACTTCTCTGCTATAAGCAGCTAATCCTATCTGGAATATCGTACGCCTTTCCCATATGGTCTTGTATATCTTCAGTCCAAACGGAAAGACTTAGAGTTTTCGAAAGGAAACTTCTCACAAGATGCACCAACCACTCTAGAAGGCCCGACCGTCGTCATTACCCCAACTCTCACTTATACGAATGCGCCTCCATTATCCCTATCGACGAGTACTTGCTACGTTTGGCATACAAGTACAAGTACCTTGAAAGCATTCAGAATAGCGAGAACTTACTTGTACGAGAGTCTCGCGTTCTTGGCCCTTCTTTCTTTCGATCTCTTCGGATCCGGCCGCCACAATTTCTTCTTCAGCACAAAACACCCTTCCCAACAACAATCCCCTCTATTATAGAGGATTCCTGGACCCATCCCACTGGGGCTACTGCTAACACACCATACACGCACGCACAGTACAAGACAGCACAAACATACACACACACCGACCAAAACGCGGAAAACGTGATCTGCCTTTACTACCGCACTCAAGACCTACCGGTCTTGTATGATTTCTTTCCCAACATCCCCCCATCCAAGTAGTTAGAGAACATTTGAACTAACCCTGTCCATACTATCCTTACACATATATCAAATACGCTATAATCTGAGTGGGTAGATGATCCTCCTACAGTGGAAAGTGACAACGCCCTCTTAAAAATTGCGTGAGCAGATGGTCCATTGTAAATAAAAGTCTAAAATTCCTGCGCTGGAATCGAATTCGTTCCCTAGTGGGTGGAATAATTAAAATTCAAATGTACGAGGGTTGCCTCTTATGTTTCGGGATTTGGCAACCCTAGTGTTGCAATCCGGCAATTGACAGCTCTGTCGTAAAGTTGGACATTTTTGAGGTTATACGCACTCAGAACGTTTTGACATACGAGCGCTATTTGTGTTGTTTACAGTAACTTAAAAGATTCATCTCGGTCCGAAAATGGAATTAAATCGTCAACATTTTCGTACGATTGTTTTTTACAACTTTCGGCGTGGATTAACTCAGCAACAGTGCATGGATGAACTTAATTCAATTTTTGGCGATGAAGCTCCATCAAGGACCAGTGTTTATCGATGGTATGGTGAATTCAATCGTGGTCGTAGTTCACTCCAAGATGAATTTCGTGAAGGTCGTCCAAAATCAGTTGTTGTTCCGAAAACCATTGATGCTGTGCGCGAACTGATATTGGAAGATCGTCAGGTGACCTATCGTGAGATTGAGACAACCTTAGGCGTTAGTGGGACCAGCATACATTCAATATTGCATAAACATTTGACTGTCAAAAAAATTTGTTCGCGTTGGATCCCACACAATTTGTCAATCGCCCAAAAAAAGGCTCGTGTCAATTGGTCGAAAGAAATACTCAAAAAATACGGTCGCGGTGCTTCGAAACACGTCTATGACATCGTGACAGGTGATGAATCGTGGATTTACGCGTATGAGCCCGAAAGTAAACAGCAGTCGACTGTCTGGGTGTTTCAAGATGAGCCAAATCCAACAATAGTTGTTCGCGCATAAAGCACTTCCAAGCAAATGGTCGCCTGTTTTTTCGGAAAAAATGGACATGTCGCAACCGTACCACTAGAACAACGCAGAACAGTCAATTCTGAGTGGTACACAACCATTTGTTTGCCAGTTGTCTTCGAAGAAATCAGGAAAACCAACCGCCGAAGACGGATCACTCTTCACCACGACAATGCGAGCTCTCACACATCGGCTGCGACAACTGCATTTTTGAGCACCCAAAACATCGATTTGATGGGTCATCCGCCGTATAGTCCTGACTTGGCACCGAATGACTTCTTTTTATTCCCGTACGTAAAAAACAAACTGAGAGGTCAACGTTTTTCGACACCTGAAGAAGCGGTTGCTGCATTCAGAATGCATGTGTTACAGATACCTCAATCAGAGTGGCAAAAGTGCTTCGACAATTGGTTCAAACGCATGCAAAAGTGTATAGATCTTCATGGGGAATATTTTGAAAAACAATAAAGTGGTTTTTGATGATCAATATTTGTTTTTGTTCTCTAATCCCGAAATATAAAAGGCAACCCTCGTATTTAAAAAATAGAAAATAAATAATTCTACTGTATTCTTTATTGTATCCTTTTAGTTGAGTTCACATGCAGAATTGATTTGCCATGCAACCACGCTCCAGGTCCATAACCCTGGACCCAACCTCAGGTGCTTACTGCCGCTGTGTGGGCTTCATTTTGAGTTAACGCGCTGTGACTAGTAGCGTAATTGAATCCTGTGTCCCTAATAGTGTTAATGCCTTGGCTCTTCAGACAATCCTCATTAAATTTACCCGGTATCAAGTTCTACTTCATTAAAATTTACCGGCGCTCATATTGACTAGGATGTGCGAATTATATCAAATTAAAAATATCGCCCATTGAAGCGGCGCTTTAAAAACATTCCTCTCATTTTATTGGTTCACCGATCCGATAAAGCTTCAGTACCATTAATTTTCATAGTATAGACATAAATCCCTCACACAGTAATAACGAAGCTTTCCTGTAGAGGATGCGATAAAGTCAATTCGTGTAAGTGCTTTTCCATTTGGCCAAAATAGAAGCGCGTCCTCTCTTGGTTGCGAATTTAGTCAAAAAAGTGAGGACACCGTTCATATTCAGGTACGATGCAGGCACAAACCTAAAGTTCAATGGCAATAATATTTGCCGTAGCGGAAACTTAAATAAACAAGGGAGTGTTTGTGCGTGATCCTGTCTGATAATATTGATAGTGCGGAGAATTTAAACCCGTTGCGTATTCGAGACAAATGCTGTGAATAGTTGAAAAGACATCGAGCCACTTGAAGATAAACAAAAAAACAAACAAACAAATTTAGGTAGTGTAAGATCAAAGTAATAGATACATTAAACTCAATAAAACCCTCGTTATTTTTAGACACTATTGAATAAATATATATTTTCGAATAAAACACTCGTCGTCTACTTATTGCATCAACGTACACCTTTTTCTTTTTCTCTCCTTGTCATCGACTGACTTGTCTTCTTTTTCTACTACCTAACCGGCAGTCTCTCCTCATTCAGCTCGTCGGCCGGTAAGGTTGTTAACTTTTGATTTCTTTTGGCAAGTGCTGCCACAATAGTTTGGAAGCGAATGTTTCAACTTTTCAACGTTTATTATGGTTTGTTAAGCGTTGTTCCGGAATAGACGAATTAGTGTAATATCAACGAAACGCGACACGTAATTACGGAGCGTACGTTTCAAAAATAATAAAAGGCCGACGCAAATATTCAACTTGGTGAGAGATAGTGTTGAGAATTGATCAATTGACAGCTTGTCTTGCCCAACACAACCGTCAGCCTGTGCGAACTTCACACAGTTCTTGGACTTGAAGTTGACACTGATCCCATCTGTGAATCAACTGCCTGATTCAAACGCAAGAGCAAGTAAAAGATATAGAAAAACGTGCCTTGAATTTTTGATCCAATTTTATCATGTGTATTCCGTGTCAATCGACAAATTTTCTTTTCGCAAATTAAATTAACATTTCAATTCACTGCTAACTCTAGACTGTTATTTATTGAGGATCAACGAGCCTGAGTCATTTATAACTCCAACAGGTTATGGGCCCAGGACAGCAGTAAAAGGGTTTCGTCGGTCATCATCAAAGAAAGTGAAAGCAAAATTGACCAAAGCCGCCCAGAGCGGGAAAACTGGCAAGGACAACGTGATCCACAAATCGTCAAACATCGGAGCAGCCATCGCACAGCAAGCTAACCGTGAGTAACACATACGTAAGTCAAGTCAGTCGAATTGCAGCCTCTCAACAAAATGGACTCCGTCAAATCCCAGTTGGAAATGCTAAGCGAAGACAGCCAGGGCAACGTCAACTTCATCTCATGGCGATTCAAACTGAACCTAGCACTGAAGAATAAGGACCTGTACGAAATCGTAACAGGAGACAAGCTCAGACCGACAGGCGCTGCGTCATCTGAAACCATCTCAGCTTGGATCAAGAAGGATGTCGAAGCTCAAACGCTGATAGGCCTAAATGTAAGCAGCAAGATCGCAAACAAAATTGCCAACTGCAAGACTGCCAAAGATATGACAAACAAATTAACCAGCTTATACGGCACAAGGACTGATGTAACTATAGAAATGTCCCGAATCAAATTCTTTACCTTTGAATACGATGATAGCAAGTCAGCAGTGGAAAATTGTTTGGAGATCTTGGATCTGGCTGAAGAAGTGTCAACCGAAAATGATCCTATGAGAGAAAGTTGGATCATGACAAGGATCATGAGTGTGCTACCGCCAAAACGATCGCACTTCAGGACTTCTTTTAACAATGTGACCGGAGCAACCAAGAATGTGGAAACTCTCATCGAACGTCTGAGACTGGAGGACGAGCGACTGAAGGAGACGACAAACCCAGAGGGAAACGCCAACAACGCCCTACTGGCAAGACGTGAGAAGCCAAGGCAGTCGTCAAAGGGCAACCAGGACAAGACAACGCTCGTATGCTACAAGTGTGGAGGAAAAGGTCACATGATCAAGCAGTGCACAGGCAAACCGTGCGAAAAATACATTGCCTACTGCAAGAAGAAATACTCATGCAACATATGTAAGCAGAAAGGACATTTCGCCAAAGAATGCACTTCCAAGGAAGAGTCAAGCAAGTTTACAAGCGGAAGACCACCAAGGGCGTTCCTGACCACAGCCTTTTCAACAGTGGACAGTGACATTTCGAAGGACAGGGCAACTTCATGGTATCAAGACTGCGGAGCTAGTCAGCACATGACGTCTCATAGAGAATGGTTTGTACAGCTGGTCGAGCTGGACGAACCAATCTCAATAGTGATCGGAGACTCAACCAGGTTGGATGGCGTTGCAGTCGGGAACATCGAGATGGAGGCTTTTGACGGTCGGAAATGGTATCCAGTGGTGCTTGAGGATGTTATTTACGTTCCAAAACTCAACTTCAATCTCTTCTCAGTAAGTCAGATGCTGGACAAGGGACACTTTCAGAAGGCAAATGGAAAGCAGTCAACGTTTTACAGTAAGCAGGAAAGTTGTGGCAATTGCCAAGCGCAAAGGAAACCTCTACAAAATGATGCTCAGGTCAGAAGAAGATACAAGTCTGATGATAAAGTCAATCAAAACTTGGCACGAGAGACTCGCCCATCAAAATGTAAAGTATGTGAGGGATATACTGAAACGCAAGGGAATCAAACACATTGATGACTGGAAGCACTATGTGTGCAAGGGATGCTCACACGGCAAGAATCACCGAGTCCCACACAGAATTAACCCAAAGACAGCCCAGCAACCGCTAGATCTTGTACACATCGACACTGGAGAAATGAACATTCCGTCGTTAGGAGGAGCCAAGTACTGGCTTATGCTGAAGGACGACTTCACCCACTACCGGAGCTGCTATTTCATGAATACGAAAGGAGAAGCACCTGAGAAGATAGAGAGCTACTTGAGACTCGTGGAAAATCAGCTTGGGAGGAGAGTCAAGTGTTTGAGATCTGACAACGGCACGGAACTGAAAAATGCCAAAACCAAACAGATGTTGGACAAGCTGGGAATACTTCACACCTTTACGAAAGTGCACACGCCAGAACAAAACGGAAGGGTTGAGAGAGAAATGAGGACAATTGTCGAGGCAGTCAGGACAGTAATACATACCGAGAACTTGGACGAAAGACTGTGGGCCGAAGCAATGAACCATGTGATCTTCACGATCAACCAGACTGGAACCAGCAATGAGCCAGGGAAAAGCCCAGCGGAACTCTGGTTCGGAAGGAAAAGAAAGATTGAAAAGCTCCGACCGTTTGGATGGAATGTTATGTACTGATACAAGGAAAGAAGAGAGGCAAAATTGACAAAAAGTCAGAAGAAGGAATCTTGGTTGGGTAAGATATCGATTCACTCTACTACAGGGTTTATCTGAAAGATAGGAATGACATCATCAGCTCCGACGACGTAATCTTCGACGAGGAGAAAATGATACCGAGACAAGGCACTGAACCTCAGGCACGAGCACCTGAGGACAATCTCGAAAAGAAAGATGAAAGTAACAGCGAGACAGAATATGAACACACAGAAGAGACCCACGAAAGTACCGAAGAGACAAGCGACAACGAACAAGAGACAACGCCGCCAGCAGAGCAGCCAGAAGGGAGAACCTTGCGAGATCGTCGGAACCTGCAACCACCGCCAAGGTACAGGGACTACGTTGCCAACATGTCAAACCGAGGCAACGGCACAAGAGCAGCCATGATCGGTGAAACAGCAGATATCCCGGTGAGCGAAGCACTCAAGGATGAGAAGTGGAGACGAGCGATGCAGGAGGAGTACGATTCTCTCATGAAAATGAAAACCTGGAGGCTGGTGGACTGTCCCGAAGGAGTGAAGCCGATCACTTGTCGTTGGGTACTTCGAGAGAAGACAGACGGGAGACTCAAGGCCAGACTCGTGGCGAGAGGATTTGAACAGAAAGAGGGAGTGGATTATGGAGAAACCTTCAGTCCAGTAGCACGCCATGCATCCATTCGCCTGCTTCCAAGTCACGCCGCGTCAGAGAAAATGAAGCTGGTGTCATTCGATGTTAAAACGGCATTCCTGTACGGAAACCTGGAACGGAATGTCTACATGAACCACCCTGAAGGATTCGACGACGGATCAAGGAAAATCTGCAAGTTGGACAAGAGTCTCTACGGGCTCAAACAGGCTCCAAGGATGTGGAACGAGGGGGTCACCGCACACCTTGAAAGGAAGATAAGCCTGACAAGTACAGATGACGACCCGTGTATCTACTACAACAAGGACAGGAGCATTATGCTCTCACTCTTCGTGGATGATGGATTGGTAGCTGGAAAGGATGAAATCAGATATACAAGCTTCTGAATGAGATAAGCAAGGAATTTGAGATCACATACAGCAAGAAAGTAAAGGACAAGTTGACATACCTGGGCATGGAAATCAAGATTGATCAAGAAGGTATTTTCGTGATCCAGCCCAGCTACACGGAGAAAATACTAAAGAAAATGAAACTCGAACAATGCAACCCAGCGTCCACACCAATTGTGCAAGAGATGATCACCAAGAAGACAGACTTCAAGAACGACGAGCCACTTCCGGCGAACAACAACTATCGGGAGGCGATAGGAAGCTTATTGTACCTAGCTACAATCACCAGGCCAGACATCAGCTTTGCCGTGAACTACCTGAGTCGATTTTGCAACAAGCCAATGAGGAGCCATCAGGCGATGGTGAAACGTGTGTTCCAGTACCTGAGAGGGACAACCACAGCCGGAATTCATTTTGGAGGAGACCAGACACTCATGGCCTACACCGACTCAGACTATGGAGGAGACTCGGAGACAGGACAGTCGACAAGCGGAGTGTTAGTGATGAGGGGAGAACCAGTGATCTGGTACTCACAAAAGCAGCGTCTGGTAGCGACCTCAACCGCAGAAGCCGAGTACTGAGCAGCAGTGTCAGTAATCGACGGTGTGTGCTGGATCAAGCGAATCGCGCTGGAACTGGGTATCCTGAAAACCGACCAGGCAATCACCTTGCACGTCGACAGCATGTCAGCTATACACATGCTGCAGAATGCACACGAGGGAAAGACAAGCAAGGGAAAGAAGCATATTGAGATACCACGAAAGTACATCCAACAACACGTCGACAAGACCGTGACACTGCGACACGTCGAGAGCAGCAGGCAGATTGCAGACATTCTAACCAAGCCACTGAACAGGAGAGTCTTTGAGACGCTCCGCCGTAAATTGATCAAGGAGGAGTGTTGAGAATTGATCAATTGACAGCTTGTCTTGCCCAACACAACCGTCAGCCTGTGCGAACTTCACACAGTTCTTGGACTTGAAGTTGGCACTGATCCCATCCGTCAATCAACTGCCTGATTCAAACACAAGAGCAAGAAAAAGATATAGAAAAACGTGCCTTGAATTTTTGATCCAATTTTATCATGTGTATTCCGTGTCAATCGACAAATTTTCTTTTCGCAAATTAAATTAACATTTCAATTCACTGCTAACTCTAGACTGTTATTTATTGAGGATCAACGAGCCCGAGTCATTTATAACTCCAACAGATAGAAATCCTAAACTAGAGTAAAGTAATGCGCGTTGCCTATAAACCAACCGAACAGGAGAACATGAAAGGAGCAATGTTGGAACGGAAGGCCCAAATATATGAATCGTACCAGTGTGCGAATCATGTCTCGTTCCGTGGCGGGAGCAGCAACTATATCATTAAGCTTATGGCAGAGGCCCCTTAATAAGGCAAAGCTGAATGAAGTACGCAAGAAAAAGCACAAATCAAGGAGAAATAAGTATTGGAAACGCTAAAAAAGGAACTACAGATATGGCGGAGGTGGCAAGCCAACCAATAAACCTTGCTGAGATCTGCGAAGTCGACACCGAGAATAATAGCACCGAAGCCTCTACAGATACACTCTGGATCACCATCAGTGCCAGAAAACGAGTAAACCCGACAAGAATTAAAATACCAGAAAATGGTCCATTAACAACCAAGGAGAGAAATCGGTTCCAGATTTTTTTTACACTTCTCTCGGTAGAGGCGAACCTATAGCCCCGACTCGGCGCTGCGAGATGACACCAAATAACTGTTTCAGTTCTTTTTAAACAATTGCAGGTTATAACACTAGATGAACACAACTTTCATCCCAAAACAACCGACGAAATGAACAATAAAGAGTCGACCGTCCGGGGTAAGTCCTTTGCTCCCAATCATCATCATCATCGGCACTACCACCGGAATTGGGTCCTGGCCTCATTTAGCAAGTCTCTTCAGCCATCTCGATTTCGAGCCGATGTCATTCAGTTTGGCGCTCCCAGGCTCCGGGCGTCATAGTCCACGCCATCCCTCCATCCCAGACAAGGTCTGCCACGCTGTTTCCTTCCATACATCCTGGCACAAAGGACTTCCTGGGCAGGGTCTTCTTCGCTCATTCGAGCTAGGTGTCCCGCCCACCATGGTCTACCGAGCTTAATTTTTCTTAAAACGTTAGCTTCAAGGTAGATCGCGTACAACTCACGGTTGTAGCGTCTCCGGAATTGTCCTCCTCACATATGGGGCAAACAATTCTCCTTAAGATCTTTCTATCGAACGCGGCTAAGAGTTCAGAGTGCCTTTTACTGAGCACCCAGGTCTCGGATCAATACATGATTCTGGTAAGGCCACGGTCTTGTACAGTAGTAGTTTGGATGTTCTGGATAAATTTCGGGATTTAAAGAGCCTTGATAGACCATAATAGGTTTTTTTTCGATTTGATCAGCCGTTCGCGTATTTCTCCCTCCATATTGTTATCGGCTACTACTGTTGACCCAAGGTAGTTAAAGGATTGCTCTACTTCAAATTCGTGCTCCACTACCCTGATAGTTTGACTGAACGTTAGGTTTTCTCTTCGCAGAAGTTGGCACCACGTATTTAGTTTTTCCCTCATTAATGTGCAGTCCCTGTTTTTGTGCTGCTTGCTCGATCTGGGTGAAGGAGTCCTGTACAGCCGAATCGGATCTACCGATGATGTCGATGTCATCTGCGTAGGCAAGTATCTGGGTGGACTTGGTGACAATAGTCCTTATAGTTGTAACGCCAGAGTCACGGAATGCTTTATCCAACGCCAAGTTGAAAAGGAGGCAGGCCAGAGCATCCATTAAAGATGAAGACCTACCGGTCTTGTACGATTTCTTTCCCACCATCCCCCCATCCAAGTAGTTAGAGAACAATTGAACTAACCCTGTCCACACTATCCTTAGATACCTCCTTTGCCTTTCTTTTCAGATATCTTGAAACCGAGCCCAACATCTTCACGGATGTGGGTGATTCTGGTTATCGCAAGATGACCAGAAGCCAGAGACAAGATGAAGGGCACATTTGTCCTTGTCTCCCAAAAGTCTGCCTCTCGCCACCCCCTTTTTTTAACCCATCGCTCTTCTCCTCTGCACTCTTGAAAAGAAATATCCATCAATGAAGCACATATCTTAATCAAATAAACCCTATTTTTAAGATTTAGAGAAAGTGTTTTATTAACTCACGCGAAGAGTGCTTAGCCTTTCGTTTATTGCATTAAAGTCGATAATGGCAGGCTTCAGTTTTTGGGTAACTAGAAAGCCTACCCCGAGCACATTGTGTTTTACTCAAGGAGAATTGACCTGCTTGAATTGCTTCGACGGGGGAAATATTTCGATCGTTTTTATACAAGAAACGAATCTCAAAGAACGCCATCAAATTATTCTAAGCGAATATACCTTCCTGAGGAACGATACCGGCCGAGGAGTTAGGATAGCTATACATTTTTCCTCAATAACGATGTTGACACATTGACGGACACGATTCTGTTTGGAATGCGAACCTTTATTCCACACAGAGTAAAGAGCATCTGTGGGGGGTAAAAGTCAGTGTGCCAGCACGGGAAGGCGTTCACTAATATCCCCACCGCGCGCTACGCCGAATGCTGTTCATAAAAGTCACAGGCCCGCCACCAATCGAGCACATGCAGAAAGGAAACAATAAAAACACAACACAAAGCGCCAAATCAAACTACCAAAGTATTTGAACACGACTGACACCAACAATTTACTACTGACTGGTATTGAATACTCCCGAACGCACTCGACTCCGTGAGGGGACACACTCGGGGGTGTGCGCACTTCTGTGCGCACGCTGCGGTGGTTGGATTTCGACTCCCTTACTCAGTGATTAACCTCGAGAGACTCGTGGTGAGTCCTCTCTCAGCTAAGGGTGAGTTTTCATTTCATCGAGAGAAACGTGAAGTTTCTCTGGGTGGTGATGAATTGGAGAGGATCTCTCCAGGTCGATGTTAGCTAGTGTGCTTGTTGTAATAGAGGCGGGCGACAATGAGGGTGTATCCAAGAGGAAAGCGTTCCACGGTTAAGGCATCCAAGAGTGGTGTATTGGTCTGTATTGAAGGGCAGCGTCCAAGAGCGGTGAGCTGCATTCATGAAGATAGCCGAGATCCTTCCTTTGTTCTACGTCGGTTGTTGGGTTGGTTGCACAACACAACACACGTATCGAAAGAAAACCTCGCTGATGCAAATTACGAGAGGAAAAGTCACTAGAAACAGTTCGGTATCAGTTGTTTATTTGACTGCGCACACAACACATGTATCGAAAGCAAAAGGCTGCTAATGTAAATTACAAAAGGAAGAGTTAATGGAAACAGTGATGAGGAAAGGTAAAATCAACGTTGTGATCTCGAACGCTGGACTTCTTGGCGGTATGTACGCGTTTGCGGTTGAATGCAGACTGACTCATTGGGCATAACTGCCAATTCAAAAAAGGGACGCCATGACGTCATCGTTGGTGACAAGCGGTCAGCTGGTGCCAGCTGCTGCGCAACTGGTATACACTGCGAATCTACTAGATTTCTCCAGTACATTCCAGCACATTCAATTGCCAATCCGCAACAGTGCTAATGTTCCATTGTTTACTCATGCAATGAAAGTCATGGGAAAACGAAACTGAGAAAGGAGGATAGAACAAAGGACATCATAGTGGTCATGGATGCAGCTGTATAAATAGACCGCAAGTCATTAGGAAACTGGTGCTAAAAGCAATTTAGTTACACAATGGTGATTGTGCACTGTATCTTAGCTGGCGGACAAGGTCGAATTCTTATATGCATGTTTATATGCCGAAGAAATCGATTCATGGCGGAAAGACGGTAAATGCGTAAACGCTTTTGTCGATTGGACAAAAGGCAGCCGAAGCTGTAGATAAGCCAGGAAAATGTGCTCCGCACGTGTGTGGCAGGGTACGCTGGCTGACATGGGCGCCGAAAAGTTTTTCCAATCTATGATTATGCTTGGTGTAAAGAATTGTTCCAGAGAATTTTGAATGATGCATTAAATGCATGAATTATGAGAATTCTTTACAGGGAATTCTGGGTGATGAATTAGGTGTCCTTGGGAAGGAAATGTTTGCAGGTTTACAAAGGGAGTTGGGTTGGAATTGTGGGTGGTTCTTGTGTATGTTTAAAGAACCGCCACATATCAAACCCAAGAGAAATATGTGGTTCGATTCCGGGTGCAGAGAAGCTATCAAGGCTAAAGACTTGAGCTTCTGGTTGTATAAATCAATCAATACTGAGGAAAACCGGAAGAGATTTCAGAGAGCTAAAAATGACTCCAATGCGTATATTCAACGCGCCAAGTTCCTGCATGACCAGAGAGTGAGACAAAAAATACTACACTCTCCCACAGGTAGTAGAAGGTTCTGGACATTCGTGAAAATCATTCAAAACTCGGTCTCCTCATCCATTCCATCATCTATAGTCGATGGCAGACCAGTCACCTGCAATAGAGAAAGGGAATCTACTTACTGCACATTTTGCAGCGAACTCGACGCTGCCTAATACCACATCAGTTCCGCCTCAAATTAAGCATAAGCAGCACACCATGAGCCAGATTCACTTCCGCATGCGTACTGTTGCCTACCCACTCAAGGAGCTATACGCCACAAATCCGCTGGTCCTGATGGAATTTCCGCAATTCTCTTGAAGAAATGTTCCTTTTCACTTGCTTAACCATTGCGAAAACTCCTCGATTTGTCTTATTCTACTGGCCATTTTCCGAATAGATGGAAGTCAGGGAAGATTCAACCAATTCCCAAAAAGGGTGACAAATCGCTCCGCTCTTCTTATCGACCCATAGCACTAACTTCTATGCACTCCAAGGTAATGGAATTACTTATCAACCGCCAGCTTTCGAAATATCTGGGTAAATGACGTCCTCAATGACCCCTAATATGGTCTTCGTAGCAACAGGTCCACAGGGGAATTGATAGCGAAGTGGAACCATTTCATCCACTACCTCGGCGTCGCATTGGATATTTCAAGGGCCTTCGACACAGTCTGGCATCCACTCCTTTTGTCGAAATTGCATTCCTATGGAATGGACAATTCCCTGATCCAATGGATAGGAGACTATCTTTCTGGCCGTTCAATTCAAGTGGTTCTTGATGGTATCAAATCTGTCTCCCATCAAATAAATGCAGGTGTTCCCCAGGGTTCGGTACTCTCACCCACTCTCTTCCTGATCTTTATAAATGATCTTTTGTCAATTACTCTCAACCCAGTTCACTCGTTTGCTGATAATAGCACGTTGAGTTTCTCATACTCATACGAACACTCCCATCCAAACTCTTTGAACGTCGCTACCAACCAGCAGCTTATGCTTGGTACATTGCATTCAGACCTCAACAAGATATATGAGTGGTGATTATCTAACCGAGTGGAAATCAATGCCCAAAAAACTCAGTGCTGCCTCCTGTCGTCAAGGGCGAAACCCAAAGTAAATACACTGTCGATGAACGGCACTTGCATCGACGAAACCAAGAAACTATCAATCCTCGTGTTATACTCCGCGCCGTGCTTTATCGGAAACTCGAGAGAAGAGCGCGAAGTGTTGTGAGTGAAAATAAAAGACGGAAGGTTCATTTAAAAATCTTAATAGCAAATTTTAATTGTGCTTGGATTAGAAGTTACAAAGGTGTGGTTTGGCTGGATGCACTGCCGGCGGTGCGGCCTCTGAAACTCTACTGATGGCGAAATCGGAAATTCCCGCCCTTTTATTGTTTTTTCCGTTGACTTTTGTCAACTATTTTAGTGTCAAAATTCCAAGAAGCACACACAAGACATCGTGTGCTTCAATTGGAATTTTGTTCTAAGAATTGTTTGAGGATTTGGTTGGATAGGTTCTGGGAAGGGGAACCATGAAATGCGTTTTGAATTAAGCATTTCATGATGTCAGGATTTTGGGAATTGAGTCAATGTATGACGAATTAACTTTTGGTTTAATTCGTTGTTCATGTGACTCAATATGGTACTTGGATGTATTATGTATCAATGGGAAGTATTGGGGATTTGGATGGGATTGTTTGATGATATTGGGGATTTGGACAGGAGTAGCGATTTAGTATCGCTACGCTCGGCACTCGAATTAATTCGACTCTTAATTGGAGCGCCCACATTTTTGAAGCTGCGAAAAGTGCGACATGGGGTTCTTTAAGAGATGTAAAAGATACTTCACTCCATCCAACCTGGCCACTATTTGCAAGGCGTATATTCGTCCAAAAATGAAGTTCAACTCCCATATTTGATCAGGCGCATCCAAAACTGCACTGCACGTGCTCGAAAGAATGCAAAAGCGAGCAGTGAAACTTATTGGGAACTCAGCCGTAAGTCGATTAATTCCGTCCTTAGAACACAGGCGCAACGTATCATGCCTATCTCTTTTCTATAGGTATTACCACGGCCGTTGCTCAACTGAACTTGCTGAATGTGTTCCGCTCCTCCAGGCCTTTTTGCCCTTGATACTCGTCAATCTGTGAATGCGCATCAGTTCGCGTTGAAAGTTGACTTCAGGCACACAAATAAACATAGAGAGTCATTCTTTAGCCGAACCACACGAATGTGGAATGTTCCACCTGATCATGTGTTTCCTCGTCGTTGTGATGTCCAGACATTTAGGACCAATATACATCGACACCTCCTTACCTTAACCACTTCTTCTCCATCCGTTCGCACTGTGGTCTGACATTTAAGGGTACTTCAAAATCCCCTTTTGTGCGTACGTTAGTGTAAAAAAAAAAAAAAAACTACCTGTCGAACATAAGACTATTATATTTAACCATTGCCTTAATAATGGCTATTTTTCTAAAGTATAGAAACTCGCCAAATTATCCCCATTCCGAAAAAGGAAATTAGAAATCACAAACCTCAGGCCCGTTTCCCTTCTTTACAACATCGGCAAAATATTGGAAAGAACAATATGGGCCACTCCTTGAACGGAACAAAGTATCAATCACGGCACACGCGTTATTCAAACTCCACACTTATTTTAACTCGAATCTAGAGCAAAAGAGGTGTACTGTGGTTTGCACCCTTGATATGAAGAAGGCATTCGACAGCGTGTGGAAAGGTTTTCTATATAAAGTCAGAGAATATCCCGTCTTGCATCGGTAACATGCTATGCAGTTTCGTGAACTGACGGGAGATATTCATAGAATGTAGTCGTACCAAATCGGATAACTTCCTTATCAATCCGAGAGTACCTCAAGGGTCAATACTAGGCCACAAGCCACAAGCCTACATGTCCAAATTCCCTCTCGTAACAACACACTGGGTGAATCAAAGGCACTTCTGTACCCTGTTGACACACTCCTATCTGGACACAGCAGCTCCCCAAAAGAGGGCCTCAAAAGTGTTAGTGAACACTTAAACGAAACTTCAACCTTTTACAGGTGATTAGGTGTACACATCAATACACCCCAATCAAAAGCTATTTGCTTCAAAAACCCGAGCGTCAAATGCCTGTCAGCCACTGCTAGGGAAAGCAAACAACTGAACTTGGTAATCCGAGGAGTGAATATCCCCACTGCAATGATCCACCGCCACTTTTTATACTTGGAGCAAAATAGAAATTAGACAAAAGACAAGATTTGATCCCAGAATAAATATTAAAACAAATAAATATAGAAAGCCACCAAAAGAAAGTATATGTATGGATATAGGTATTCATATGTGCAAATTTGTAGATTGTGTATATGTATAGGGTGGCGCAAAATTAATCACCCTATCGGAAGATGTTTTAATTTTTGCAAAGGGCGTCGTACGTCAATCAATCATGAACTAGACAGCTGCAGTATACAAAGAGACTAGCAATGGAGCAATGGCAGATGTTCAGTTCATGATTGATTGACTGATTGACGTACGACGCCCTTTGCAAAAATTATAATGTCATCCGATGGGGTGATTAATTTTGCCCCACCTTGTACATGAATAGATATGAGTAAGATTCAGTACCAGGCTGACTTTCAAACCGACAACTTGTCGCTCAGTTTCGCTCGTGCTATTTATCTTAATCAACCGTTATTTTCACAATAATTATCACAATTTAATTATCATTATCTTGTTTTCTTTGCCTCTTTCTCCGCATACATAAAATTTGAACAAGTGTTAAAACCGTTAAGTTATAGCCCATGGGCCACGTGTGTTAAACAAAATTAAGCGCAAGCGGTTGCGTTACGACCCCGTTATTGGAGGCCAAACTCCTCCCGATAAACTTTCAAAAGTTAACAATAAAGTGCTAGAAAAATCTAAAATGTGTTCAAACACTAACTTTTTTCAACCGCTTCAAAGTCTGATGGAAGACTCTCCTGAAATGGATCCGACTAATGTCGAACAGTGCGCAGAACTTACTAAAGAAACCGTTCCGCCAATTGTAGTGTTAAAAACAACTAGTGCTAAAGTGCGTGATATTTTGAGCAACATTAAGATAGACAAATACTTAATTAAAAACATATCGCTTGGACAAAAAATATGTGCCCCAACAATGGACATATATAACAAAATCAGAACCGAACTCTTACGGTTAAAATGTGAGTTTTTTACCCACTCGCGTAAGGAAAATCGTCCATTAAAGGTAGTGTTATCCGGATTAGACTTGATTAGCAACGATATAGTGAAAAATGAACTAATTGCACTCGGGATTAAGTGCCTAGATGTTAAAACCATCACATTAAATTCGTCAAGAAAAGCCCTGTACAAACATTACTTGTACATCGTCTACATTCAACGCGGTACTGTTAAATTAAACGAACTAAAACGAAACTACTCTACCTTGTTCAAAACCATCGTTCGCTGGGACTTTAAAAAACATCATCCAGGTATGGTCAAACAATGTCACAATTGCCAGTTTTACGGTCACGGTTCGATACATTGTCACATAAATAGCTTCTGTGCAATCTTTTCGGCAAACCATAAAACATCCGACTGCAAAACGAATGAGGTCATCAATTGTGCAAATTGTAGTGGGCCACATAAATCCACCGATCCAGAATGCATAAGCCGAAAGCAGTACATAGACATTCGCCGCAAATTATCCCCACGTGGATGTGGTACAGGAAATACAACGTTCCTACAGCCTCCGAGTGACAAACAGCAGCCACTGCCCGACCGATTATCCATTGATAATTTTCCTCCACTACCCCGATCTGTGCGTCAACCTCCACCTCCTTCATCCACCTAGGCTTCTGGCCTCCATCAAACCCAGCCACCTTCCAGCAGTGATACGACACACACGAAGTAAAATCCGTCTGAAACTATAACTAACGATAACTTGTTCTCATTTAGCGAGATATACTCTCTTCTTAATGAAGTTGTAACCAAGCTTAGTGCTTGTCAAACTAAAGCTGACCAATTTAACGTCATTACTTCATTAGCTATTAAGTACATATACTCGGAAAAAACATGTTAAGAAACTCTCTTAACATCATAACTTGGAATGCGAGAAGCATCAAAAACAAACAGCATGCATTTTTTAGATTCTTGATAAATTTTAATATTGATATTGTACTTGTTTCAGAAACCTGGCTTAAACAAGACATTTCTTTCTCTCATCAAAATTACATATGTTATCGCCTAGACAATGTACATGCTAGTGGTGGGGGTGTCGCCATTGTTGTGAAAAAATGTATAGAACAAAGGTATGTTCTTCATTGCACCTTAAGGTAATTGAGGAAATTAGTATAGATGTAACATTAAGTGATAACTCCAAAGTGAATATTTTTTCGGTCTATTTCCCTGGGGGAAATGGAAACATTGAGAAATCTACTTACTTTAAGCGGGATATGCAAAAATTGTATAGAGTCAACACTCGAAACAAGGTAATTATTGGTGGTGATCTAAACTGCAGACATCAGTCGTGGAATTGTCTTAGGGCAAACTGCTGGGATAACATTTTACTAGATGTTACTGAATCCAGCCCAAGTTTTTCCATACTTTATCCACTTCTCCCCACGTATATCCCAGCGAGTGCTAACAAGAACCCCTCAACTCTTGATCTATATATCACTAATATTCCAAATTACTGCACAGTACTATTAGCCCTAAACGCGTTACGTTCAGACCACCTTCGGATCTGCGTCACAGTGAATCATACAGTAGCTGGAAATCGTACCAGTTTATACCACAACTATTCCGCCGCCAACTGGAATTGTTATAAATCATATATAAACACGAACTTGGTTCTAGGTGATACCAGCCTAAATTCTATAACCTGCAGTGAGCACATTGATATCCTATGTAACAATTTTGTTTCTGTTATCAATAGAGCGGCCGATCTTGCGATACCTAAATGTTCCACTGCTCCAGTTGATAAGGCACCGCTTCCTGAAAATATCTTACATCTGATTAGGCTACGAAACTCTGAAAGAAGAAAATGGCTGCGTTATAGAATCGATTGTTTTTTAGTTAATGTTAAAGTCTTAAATAATATCATTAAAAAAGAAATCTCAGCATATAGGAACAAGTGTTGGAATAAACACCTTTCCTCTCTTGACAAAGCAAGCAAACCGTTCTGGAAAATATCAAAAATTATGAAAAAGAGAGGGTCAAGTATTCCTCCGTTTAAAGTTCACAACGAGTTGTTTATTTCTTCAGTGGAGAAATCGAACCTACTTGCTAACACGTTTAGTAAGAACCACTCCATATCTATGCATCTAAGCGACGCGTATACTGAGGCTGACGTTTTTTTTTTTTTTTTTTTTTTTATAATTAGACTTCTCTCGGGAGAGGCGAACCTATAGCGTCGAGTGGGCGCCCCGAGATACCATCAAATAACTGTTGCAGTTCTTTTTGAACAGTTGCAGGTTGTAACGCTCCGGGAACACTCGCGTGGGAAGGGAGTTCCACAGCTTCCCCGCTCTGGTACGGAGCGAGTTCTGATACAGGGATGTTCGCGCCGTCGGGAGATGAACCACAAACGGATGCGATCCGTCGGATTGTCTTGTGGAGCGCATATAAACCGAATTGCGTGGAATAATGCCAAGAATCTCCGAAGAACAGCACCCGTGATAATATCTGTAAAACAGACAGAGGTCGGCCACGCGCCTTCGATGTGATAGCGACTGTAGTCCCGACGTCAGCGCCGAGTCCCCGATCAGGCGGATCGCTCGTCTTTGTACGCTTTCAAGTAGGTCGAGGGTATGTTTAGGAGCCGAGCTCCAAACATGAGAGCAATATTCGAGTGCGGGTCTAATTTGAGATTTATATAGGAGAAGAAGTTGGGCCGGAGTAAAGTATTTCTTGGCTCTAAAAAGATAACTCAGTTTTCCTGAGGCTGATCTGGCGATATCCGATACGTGTTTATGCCATGATACATTCCCACAGACCGTGACGCCGAGCAATTTCAAACTTTCCCCAGCCTCGAGGGCCCGGCCACTCATCATCAGCTGTGGAACCGATGATCCAGTTTTCTTTGTGAATGTTGTATACTGGGTCTTCGTTGCGTTGAAGTCGACAAGATTGGCCTTTCCCCACTGCAGGACTTTATCTAGATCCTGGTTCAGAGAGTCAATCTGTATACATCTCAGCTGGTGCGACGTTGATGCACCAATCGGCCGATCACTCGAAAAGGAGGAAACAAGCGTACTATCATCCGCAAAACTGAACACTTTGTTATCCGTTGTCTCCAACAAATCATTTATGTGAAGCAAGAACAAGGTTGGAGCTAAAATAGAACCCTGGTGCACCCCCGAATTAACAGGATACAGATCCGAACACTCGCCGTCCACAACAACCCGGATCGATCGATTCTCGAGGAAGCTCCTCGTCCAGTCGCAAAGCTGTTGGGAAAGTCCATATGAACGAAGTTTGCTCAGCAATGCCCCGTGCCAGACGCGGTCAAAAGCCTTGGCGATATCTAATGCGACCGCCCTTGACTCACCATGCCCTTCAATCGCAGATGTACATGGATAGTGTTGCTAACACTATCCATGTACTTTCTCAGACACCAGCTGAAAGTACTTACGCAACTAATATCAGCAAAGTTAAAGAATTGATAAAAAAAAATCGAAATCAAAAAAGGCTGCAGGTCTCGATAATATTAACAACAAATTAATCAAAGCACTACCACCTGCTGCAAGTAACTATTTAACGTTCATTTTCAACGCTTGTCTTAAGAATTGTTATTTTCCGGACTGTTGGAAAACAGCAAAACTAATACCTATCGCGAAACCCGACAAACCGAAGAACAGCCCCGAAAGCTACAGACCTATTAGTCTACTTAGCTGTCTAAGTAAGCTCTTAGAAAAAATCATTAAGAAAAGGATTGATCGTTTTGTGGAAGACAATAACATCTTACCAAACTTTCAGTTCGGTTTCCGTAGTGGTCACAGCACAATCCACCAAGTCTTGCGCATTAAAAACCACATAGCTGGTAAATTCATCGACAAGGAGTCAACGGGACTGGTTCTTCTAGACATCAAAAAAGCCTTTGATACGGTATGGCACGATGCCTTGATTTATAAGCTACTGAAGCTTAAGCTGCCAACGCCGCTTATCAAAATTATCCAAAGCTTTCTTCGTTCGAGAAAATATGTTGTGAGTATAGGAACCGACATATCCTCTACTCATCAAATCCACTATGGTGTACCCCAAGGCTCGGTCCTTGGTCCCATATTATTCACATTGTTTGTCGCAGATTTACCATGTCTAGGTGAAAACATTCAGGTAGCTATGTTTGCCGATGATACGGCCATTTTCTCTTCGGGTGCCTTATTCACTAATGTCTACAACTCTTTGCAAACAGCTCTTGACAAACTAGCAGTATATTACAGGAAATGGAAAATAGAAATAAATGGTAATAAAACACAAGCTGTCTGGCTTTCGAGATGTAGGAAACACTGCTACCTACCAAATGGCACTAAACTCAGTATGTGTGCAGTTGATATTGATTGGTCCGAAGACTGTAGATATCTAGGTATTATTCTAGATAAAAAACTCATCTTTCAAAAACACGTCACTACCACAATAGACAAAATAAACAAAGTCGTAAGAGTTATGTATCCATTAGTGTGTAGAAAGTCAAAGCTTAGCATCGAAAATAAAATTATAATATTTAAAACCATTTTTCAAGCTATACTCCTGTACGGCGCCCTGTATGGTGTAATTGTGCTCGCACACACAAAATAAAATTGCAAAGGTGTCAAAATAAAATATTGAAAATGTTGCTGAATTTGCCATGGCATTATTCGACACATGAACTACATGAAAACGCTAACGTTAAACCGGTAGAGTTCCTTATTGACAAAATCAATCGAAACTTCTTCGCCAATTGTTCTTTTTCTGACAATGTTCTCGTTTCCCGTCTTGCGTTATCCTAAATCACTACATATGTACTCTGTCTATGAAAATTATATCGAGGTCATTACTATATAAAATAACCGGAAGCTCGTGCAATATTAGTCTTAAGATTCAAATAAGGGTTTTTTCTTGTAGTTTTCCCTTAATTTATTATTTGTTATTCATTAAAATTGTGCTATTGTCGTTATATAGATTTAAGATTATAGTTGTAAAGGAATTGCGATCCTAAATCTCTTAAGTACTAGTTGTAAAATATACCATAAATGTAATTATCTACCAAATAAAATTGAATTGAATTGAATTGAGTAAGATTAGTCATGGTGCAAGGCTAATAACCTTGCCCAGAAAAACAAATTATTATGGAAAATTTAACAAGCCTCGGGACTTGTTAAATAAGGACAAGACCGGACCCCGGTTGTAGTTCCGATGATGATGATGATGATGAAGATTAGTTAAAGGAGAAAAGAAAAAATCAACAAAAAATAAAATGAAATAACATAAACAAATAATAATAATAATAACTTATTATTACTTATTTATTGCTATAGACTTAAGTAGAAATAGGACACTCGCCACCAACAACAAAATATAAAATATCAACAGATGTGTCATTTTTTACAGAATAAATGTTTAAACTGCTGCATTGTGCTTTCTGTAATTACAACATCCATGAGGAGACGTTGTTCGTTACTCGGATCTGCTCTCGTCCGAATCACACCAGCATTTTTATACAACCATGGCATTTCTGAACCTCCATTCTTTACCCTCATTGTAATTAACTTACGGCCGGTCGTTGTTAGAACCTTATCCTCCACCTCTTTAATGAGATCATTTATTCCAGAAAGTGTCTTTGATGAGACCAGCATTACATCCTCACTCTTGAAAAGTGAGGTATCTGAAACCAAATCAATTTTATTCCCCACATTAATAATAGGAGGCATTGTCTGATTTTCCACTTGCGACAAATTGGCCGTTAGTGACATCAACGTCTTCTCGACGTGCAACTGTTGCTCCAACCAATTTTCGTGAGCTAAATCCTGAATGTGAATGATAACGTCCTGGAAAATAAGGCAAATTCATTTAGGCCTTCATTGATATACATCACAGTTACCAACCGCCATCATCGCATCCTCCAACGTAGCGATGAAACACTCAATCAGACCAGTGGGAAGGTCTGACATGAACCCAACCGTGTCCATGTAGATAACATCCAGATTACAAGGCAGTTTACCTGCATGGGCGGTCACATCAAGCGTTGCAAAGAGCTGGTCCCTCGGTTGCATTTGTTCTTCATTAGTTAGTGCCTTGATAAGGGAAGTCTTTCCCGCATTTGTATAGCCCACAACCGCTACCGTGGGATAATTTTTCAGTTTCCTCTTGCTGCGGATTAGTTTCCGGTGGGATCGTATATTCTCTAGCTCATCCTTGAGCCTTCGTTCACGTGTCCTCAATATCTCCTTGTGAATGTCTGATAAAAAGTATCCCTGCTTCCGTGCTGAAGACAAATTAGCATCTTTCATTTGACCCCAAATATATGGAATCTCTGCCATTGCAACTTGAATCTTTGCCTCAGATGTTACCGCGTGCACGCGAAAAATTTGTATAACCACTGAATACCGATCGAGCACTGGGATGCCAAATTCCCCTTCAAGAGACCGTTTCTGTGCAAAAGTTAGAGTTCCCTTGCTAATGAAAAGACTTGTTATCGGATTAACATCCGATCGGGATTTTCTAACGATCGCCTTCAACTCTTCCAACTTTCCAGACCCAAACAATTGCTTCTTGTCTAAATTCTCTAAAGGCACTTTCATACTCATATGAACCTGCCAGTTAGGTAGAGAACGTACTAATGCTTCCGCTTCCTGTAGCTGCAGGTCGGGACTTACACTCAACTTTTTGGCGCCCCACTTGACGTACGGTTGTATGACGAATACTCTCTGCTCGATATGATCCCCATGTGAAAGATTCATTGCCATATTTGCTATCTCCTCATAATCTTTGTCTGCCAATTGCAGCTCGTTGTTGTTCTTACCACATTCACCATGGTCCTCATCAGAGTCGCCCTGATCACCTTTTATTTCGTAGAAAGATTTTCGACTCCGAATTCCTTTAACACCATTATACTGCGTATTCTTAAAGCGACTTTGATTGGGCTGAATCGAAACTGATGGCCTCACAGATTCGCACAGAAAAAGCGCCTGGGCACGAAGTATCCTAAATCTTCGCGCTAACATAGTTTATTGCTTGACAAACTGTTAATACGAATCTTCCTGCAGAACTGTGTGCTTATCCTCCACTGCCATCCAAGCAGCCTGACACACTTTTGTCCGGTCGCGTGTTACCTTGTACGAAAGCACAGCAGCGCAGAGGGAAGACACCAATATATTCCACTTTTGTGGGTAAGCTATTTTTGATTGTACTAGCTTTTGTCCGAAATATAAGCCGGAAAAACCTTAAAACGAATGATGGTTATGTAAATTCACAGGATTTAAAGTACACCGCTGTTACCCAACCAGAATGTAGCCAATCCGTTAAATAAAGATCTTGTCATACACTCCATGTACGAATCAAACCCTGGATGAATGTCGCGTTGTTGGTCCTTGAGTCGTTTAATATCATTCATTATATAAAATAATCGCAGTTTTATATTAATTCTCTATACGTTAGAGGAAGGTGACAGCTCTTATCTCATCAATGGTTGGACACTTGACAGGGATGTGTTCCGCAATTTAATTGTAATCGAGTGAAATGAAAACGAAACATATGAACATATGAAACTTTTTACCAGGCCAAGTCTGCAAATTCAAGTTTGCCATTTTACAATACGGATTGTTTAACTACCGAACAACGTTTAGATTTGTTAATCTTTTTCACAAAAATGACGATTCTAGCATTATGGTCATCATAATTGTCCTTATGAGCGCACAATTCTCAACACAGTTGAGACATTAAAAGAGTTTGAGTCTTTTCAAGCGCTACTCATTCATTTTGCAACATTTTTTTTATTATCGTTTTATAACCTTAGATTCTAAATTATTGGCGTTGGGGGATTGGCGACTTTGTATGAAAAACTGTGTAATTATGATGTATTATATGAAATGTGATTGTTGTAATAAGTGATTAAGTGATTTTAAGCGTCAAATGTTACAAAAATAATGATGTGTATAAAGCATAATGATTTTGTTACGAATAAAATTGGTTGATTTAAATATGTTGATATAAATATTGTAGCGGGCTTAGGGTTCGCTGGATTAATAATTTTAAAATAAATAAGAGCCGTTAAATTGATTTTTGAATTAATATAACACTTTATTAGTCCGTAAATCACAGCCGTCACTTTTACCGTACACAACGATTTCTTGATTTATCGCTTCCGTACTTATCGCGTATTTTCCTTCTTACTTCTAACTTGAGACTTATCCTTCCGCTCTGCGTGCGACGTATTTATACCGTTTTTGCTCATTCTGATTTGGTGTATCGTTTCCGTCCGTTCCATAGTCTTGAATGTTCTATTCCAGTTTTCCAGTACTTCCTAAAATAATCTAGTACTTTGTTTCGGACTTTCTCGAAGATTCCAGTACTGATTGTCATATGCGTCACACTACCCTCCGCCTAGATTAGTTCGTCCCGAACTAAGTTCACCGATCTCCTGGGTTAACAAAAGTAGCCAGTCGGTCACGATGTACCACTTTCATCTTGGCGTTCGGTCTTCGCTGAATCCTATAGACAACGTCGTTAATTCTTGTGAGAATCTTATACGGTCCTTCCCAATGTTGCTGCAACTTCGGAGACCTTCCTTTTTGCCCATGAGGGTTATAAAGCTACACGTTATCGCCTGCATTAAATCCGGATGCGTTGGCTCGAGCGTCGTACCTTGTTTTCATCCTGTCACTGGATACCTTGATTTGCTTTCGAACCAAATGATGAATCTCATCGAGGCGATTTCTCCATTCGGCTACGTAGTCTTCGGTCTTGTCTATGGCGTCTGGAGGTATTCCGAATCGCAGATCGGCTGGTAATCGTATCTCCCGTCCAAATATAATTTTTGCTGGAGAATGGCCCGTCGTGTCGTGATTAGCCGATCTATAGCTCATGAGAAAGGTTTGTACATATTTGTCCCAATCTCTTTGGTGATCACTAACGACCTTCGATAAATGCTCTTTCATTGTTCGGTTGAACCTTTCGACCATTCCGTCTGACTGCGGATGTAAGGGAGTGGTCCTGGTTTTCCTTACGCCCAGTGCCGCACAGATGCTTTGAAATATCTGTGATTCGAAATTTCGGCCTTGATCGGAATGAAGCTCACAGGGAACTCCATATCTGCTGATCCAATTATTGATTAGCTGCTCAATGACAGTTGTTGCTTCTTGGTTTGGAATTGGAAGGACTTCTACCCACTTGCTGAAGTAATCCATGATAACTAACATGTATTTGTTGTTGTCGTTTGTTTTTGGGAATGGTCCTGAGATATCAATCACAATTCGCTCGAAAGGGGCACCCACGTTGTACTGCTTCATAGCGCTCCTTGGTTTTGCCGTTGGTCCTTTGGTCGCAGTGCAAGTTGTGCACTTCCTACACCAAGACTCGACGTCATCTCTCATGTGAAGCCAGTAAAAACGAGATCGTAATTTTGAAAGTGTTTTATTAACTCCCAAATGTCCACCGGAGGCCCCGTCGTGCATTTCTGTTAGAACCTCTTTCACTTTTGATGGTGGGACTAGAATCTGCATTCGATGGGATTTTCCGTCCGCGGCTTCCCATTTACGCTTAAGAATACCATCTTCCACCAGCAAGGAATTCCATTGTGCCCAATATGCCTTAAATGTTCCACTCTTGTCGGAAATATTGTTCCAAGTTGGCCGTTCGTTCTTTTCTTTGTATTCCAGAATTAGCGACATATCTTCATCCTGAAGTTGAGCTGCGCGTAAAGCATCACTCGTCCACCCATCTAGTACTTCTACTTGTACATTTCGCAGGTCGTACGCCTCTTCTTTCTCTTCCGCTCTATGACAATGTTTAGAATCTGGCTTACATGGTCTTCTTGATAGAGCATCAGCGTTATTATGCACCTTCCCTTGACGGTGGGAAATTTGGAAATCGTACGTTTGAAGTCGTTCGATCCATCGAGCTTTTTGTCCTTCCGGATTCTTAAAATTTAACAACCATTTCAGGGCGGCATGATCCGTCCGAAGGTGGAATCGACGTCCGTAGAGGTATTTATGGAAATTCTTAACGGCTTCTACGACAGCCAGCAGTTCCTTTCTTGTTGCGCAGTAATTTCTCTCTGGCTTAGATAGAACTCGACTATAATATGCGACAACTCTCTCTTTACCATCGACTTCCTGTGACAACACTGCTCCGATTCCTGTGTTACTTCCATCAGTATCCAATATAAATGGGCGATCCGCTCTTGGAAATGCCAATGTTGGAGTCTTACATAACTCGGCCTACAATGTGTTGAATGCTGCCTCACACTTTTCTGTCCAATTGAATTACTTGTCTTTACCCGTTAGTTCATGTAGGGTTCTAGCCACGTTGGCAAAACCTTTAACAAACCATCGGTAATATGTGGCTAATCCCATAAAGCTTCTCAGCTGCTGCTTGTCTTCTGGAGTAGGCCACTCTCGGACGGCTGCTATCTTATCAGGATCCGTTTGAACTCCTGCAGATGAAACGATGTGTCCCAGAAATGTTACTCTCCTTTGGAAGAGTTCACATTTCTTCGAATTGAGCTTTAAGTTGGCCTGTCTTAGTCGTTCGAAGACGGAGCGCAGATTATTGATGTGTTCTGGTAAATTCCTTCCAACAACGATGATATCGTCCAAGTACACAAGACACGTCTTCCATGTAAGTCCCCATAGAACACTTTCCATTAATCGTTCAAACGTTGTTGGGGCATTACACAATCCAAAAGGCGTCACGTTGAATTGATAAAGTCCGTTTCCGGTAGTAAATGCTGTCTTCTCCTTGTCCTCCTCCTTCACTTCCACTTGCCAGTAACCGCTTTTTAGGTCCAATGTTGAGAACCACTGAGCTCCAGAAAGGGTATCTAGTGTGTCGTCGATTCGAGGAAGTGGGTAACTGTCCCTCTTCGTAACGTCGTTTAACCGGCGGTAGTCGACACAAAATCTAGTTGTCCCATCCTTCTTCTTGACGAGCACTACCGGAGAAGCCCATGGGCTCGATGATTTCTCAATGACTCCTTGCTCTTCCATCTCTCGAATCATGTTGCCTACTTCTGATTGTTTGGCCAACGGTAGTCGACGAGGTGGCTGTCTTATAGGTCTTGACTCACCCGTGTCAATGCGATGTTTAACTATACCGGTGCGTCCGAATTTATTATTTCCTGTCACAAAAATATCAGAAAAATCGTTCAGGAGTTATTCAACGCTTGTCTTTTCTCCATCTGTTAATCCGATTTTCTGGGGCATCAGCCTATTAATCCAAGGGGATGCACCAGAGGGCTTTTGAATTGAATGATCCTCTCCCCTTGTCTGAATTGAACTTATCATTGATACGGGTGCACATTCTGCGATTACTTCTCCTTTTCTTATTGTGAACGGCTCCTCGGACGCATTTAGTACTCTGACAGATACGATGTGCTTCTTCGCGTCGATAAGGGCTTTACCAACAAGGATGTTCCCCTTACGCTGATTTTGTGCAGCTTCGGTGATATAAAATCGATTGTCACCGGGATCACTCTCGAGACTGGTCCAAATTACAGAGTCTGAACGAGCTGGGATCTCATCCTCCTCACGCACATAACATTTCAGTCTTCGCAATTGTTCGTCCTGCAGTGTAAGAGCAACCTCCAAGTTACCAATTCGCAGTGTTCTTTGCCCGATATCTAGAACAACTTGATGCTCCTTCATGAAATCCATTCCAAAAATTCATTCGTCCGTAATATCGGCAACCAAAAATTGGTGGGAGATGGAAATATTGCCCAGCACTATTATGTTCTCGACTTTTCCGTAGACTGTAGAACATTCTCCTGTAGCAGTCCTCAAAGCGTATCTTCTATTTTTATTAAGGGCAATTTTGCCCACGATATCCGGCCGAATTATGGATCTCGTTGCTCCAGTGTCAATTGTCACAGTTGTTGTCCTTGCATTAACGATCGTAGTTATAACCAAACTTTGGTTATCCCGTTGGAGTTGTGATACAGTTACGATGCTGGGGCTGTACATTCCACCAGGCGACTTTCGCCCCGTAAAGTCTGCCCATACAAGTTTCCCGAGCTCTTGGCCTCAGGTTGGTCCGTTGATAGTCTCCTCTTATGATTAGCGCATGAACAACAATTCTCACTTGATGTTTCATTCGTTCGTCGACATTTCCTACAGTCAACAGAGATGTGACCGACTTCGCCGCATGTCGAACACCTCATATCAGGCCTCAGGGTTCTCCGTTGTACATGCCCGATTCTTTGGCAGGAACATTCCTCGACGGACATTTCTCGGACTCTATATGTACTCCTGGTGGCCAGTTTAGCAGATTCATAAGCCAATGCGAACGCCAGTATTTCATTAGTCGTCTTCTTTCCCGCCAAACTAACGGCCTGTTGCAAATCCCGATCTTGGAGTGCGTTTATAAATGCATCCAGTGCTACCTCGTTCAGAAATTCCTTAGTCATATTTGAATAAGACAAGTTTGCCAATCGCTCAATTTCTGCCTGCAACTGTTGAAGATTTTCTCCAGGTTTCTGCGTTCTGCTCCGCAGTTGCATGCGGTAGACCTGCTGCATGTGGTTGTCTCCATACCTAGCTTCAAGGCCGTCTCTTACCGCTTGGAAATCTGTTTGCTTCTCTGCTGGTATGGTTTGTAGCAATTCTGCAGCCGCCCCGCGGAGTGACAAGATTAGTGATGTTGACTTTTGCTCATCCGACCACTTATTATAATTGGCCGCGGCGTCAAACTGACGTATAAATACGGAGAAGGGTCCCGTTCCATCGAATGTTGGCGGTTGCATCCTTGTATCGTTGTAGTCATGTTGATTGCTAGGCGATGTCTTATTTCTCTCAACATACTCAAGTCTCTTTTCGATTCGCATTATTTCTTCGGTGACTTTTAGATCCAGATTTTCTACTTCGTTTCGAATTTCTGACTGGATTTCTTCCTTCAAGTGTTGAAAATTACATTTCATCCACTGTGTTTGAGCATCCAATTTTGCATTCAGATCTGCAGCTTGCGCGTCGAATTTTGAATTTTGGACATCCAACTTTGCCTTAACATCTGCAGCTTGTGCGTCGAATTTTGTCATCATCATCCGGAACATCTCCGAAATGTCCAACTGTGGCGAACTCTTCTCCGTTAAATTGGCACCATCTTGACTCGCTGTTTCTTCTCCATCCGGACAGTCTGGCGCAATCGCAAAAACATATGTGTCGACATCAATACCCTCTTCCTCCATTGCTGCTTGCAGACGCTGTCGAAGAATTTGCTTCTGTCCTCTGCTATCCAGATTCGGGTCCTCAAGTTCCTTCTTCAACTCAGGAACGCGAAGATCCTCCAAATGTCGATCTGACATCGTCACAACACACTTTCACACACTTATTCACTTAAACAATAATTAATCCCACTTCTGACACCAATTGTAGCGAGCTTAGGGTTCGCTGGATTAATTATTTTAAAATAAATAAGAGCCGTTAAATTGATTTTTGAATTAATATAACACTTTATTAGTCCGTTAATCACAACCGTCACTTTTACCGTACACAACGATTTCTTGATTTATCGCTTCCGTACTTATCGCGTATTTTCCTTCTTACTTCTAACTTGAGACTTATCCTTCCGAAAAAAAAAAAAAAAAAATTGTGGCGAGAAGGCCGAATTTGGCGAGACAGGACATATGTGTCCTTCATCTTGTCTCTGACTTCTGGTCATCTTGCGATAACCAGAATCACCCACATCCGTGAGGGTGTTGGGCTCGGTCTCGCGGCATCTGAAAAGAGAAGAAAAAAGGGGGGTATCCAAGGATAGTGTGGACAGTGTTAGTCCAAGTGTTCTCTAACTACTTTTATAGAGGGATGGTGGGAAAGAAATCATACAAGACCGGTAGGTCTTGGGTGCGGTAGTAAACGCAGATCACGTCTTTGGCGTCTGATAATCTGCTCTTTGGTCGGTGTGTATGTTTGTGTTTGTGCCGTCTTGTACTGTGCGTTCGTGTGTTTGGTTTGTTAATTGTAGACCCTATGGGATGGGTCCAGAAATCCTCTATTATAGAGGGGAATGTTGTTGGGAAGGGTGCTTTCTTCAGTTTTGTACTGAAGAAGAAATTGTGGGGGTTTGATCCGAAGAGATCGAGAGAGAGAAGGGTCAAGAACGCAAGAGTCCCGTACAAGTAGGTTCTCGCTGTTCTGAATGTTTTCGAGGTACTTATATGCTAATTGAAGCAAGTACTCATCGATAGGGGTAATGGAGGCGCCTTCGTATAGGTGAGAGTTGGGGTAATGACGACCGTCAGGCCTTCTAGAATGATTGGTGCATCTTCTGAGGAGTTTCCTTTCGAAAACCCGAAGTCTTTCCATTTGAGCCGAAGATATGCAGGACCATATGGGAAAGGCGTACGATATTCCAGATCGGATTAGCTGCTTATAGCAGAGAAGCTTAACTTTGGTGTCAACTTTGTTCCTCCACTTCAGGATGTTGTGCAGTTGCTTAGACCGACCAGGGCCCCTTTGGAGAATGTGGGTCACATGTTTGATGAAATTCATTTTTGGGGTATAAGTGACCCCGAGATATTTCATCTTGTCCTGTGGTCTAATCGTAGTATCTCCCATTTTTATTCTAATATACTGTGAATATCGAGAAGTAGGTTGGGAGTGTTTACTACTCAGAATTATGGCTACTGCTTTGGATGGATTAAGTCGGATTTTCCATCGACTGTAATACTGATACAGTTCGTCCAAGTGACGGTTGAGTCGATTTGTTGCGAGGTTAGGGCCTTTGGTTGACGTGTACACCAGGACGTCATCCGCATAGCATATTTGGTTTACTCTCCCGTCCACAGGGCGGGGAATATCGGAGGTGTAAATATTGAATAAGATGGGGCCTAGAATGGAGCCCTGTGGTACGCCTGCAGCGGCGTGAAAAGTTCGGGAAAGCTTTCCATTCATTCTAACTTGGAAGGTTCTGTTTAGAACAAACTGGTAGATGATGCTACATAGCGTTCTACTGAGGCCAGTATTCAGTAGTTTAAAAGTGAGACCTTCGATCCAAGTCGTATCAAAAGCTTTTTCAATGTCTAGGCTTACCGCAACGGTGGGTTCCTTATAAAAGAGCCGCACGCAGACGTGGTTTTGAAATAAATTGAGAGCCATAGTGGTGCTGTGCGCTCTTCGAAATCTGAATTGGAAATCAGGTATTAGGTGCCTGGCACTGACAAAGTTATTTAGCTTCTCGTATATGAATTTTTCATATATTTTGCTGATGCAAGTGAGAAGCGAGATAGGGCGAAAGCTTGGGGGGTGATACGTTGGTTTCCCAACTTTTGCTATTGGACAAATAATAGCGTGCCTCCAAGCTTGGGGAAAGTACCCCATGTTGTAAGCATGGTTGAACAGAATGGAGAGCTTTATAAAGAATAAGGCAGAAAGCCTTCGCAACGAGTGGTATGACATGTTGTCGATACCAGGTGACTTCTTAGGGTGTCGAGATTTAACCAGACTCTGTAGGGTATTTGGTGTGATGAAACCGTGACCATTATCACGTGTGTCATCGAAGTATGCACTGTTAGTTGGGTTAAAGACAACAATTGGCTCGTTGAAGTCGTCCAACTTACTGTGGACCTCTGAACTAACGATTGCATTAGTTTCCGGGTCGCCATCTTGGAGAGTGAGTTTGTGATTGTTTTCGAAGGTCTCTCCGATGATATTTGCTTTATTGGTGTCGTTATTGACAACAACACCATTGTGCATAATTGGCCCAGTGATGCGGGAAGGTCTTGCTTACTTTTTTGTACAACATTAGCTTCAAGATAGATCGCGTGCAACTCATGGTTGTATCGTCTCCGGAATCCCCCCACATATGGGGCCAACAATTCTCCTTAACACCTTCCTCTCGAACGCGGCTAAGAGTTCAGAGTGCCATTTATTGAGCACCCATGTCTCGGATCCATACATGAGTACTGGTAAGACCATAGTCTTGTACAGTAGTAGCTTGGATGTTCTGGATAAATTTTGGGATTTAAAGAGCCTTGATAGGCCATAGTAGGCTTTGTTGGATTTAATCAGCCGTTCGCGTATCTCTTCTTCCATATTGTTATCGGCTGATAGGAATGCACTACTTCGAATTCGTGGTCCACTACCCTGATAGTTTGACCAACATTAGGTTTTCTCTTCGCAGAAGTTGCCACCATTCTTAAACCCATATTAAGATTCCATGGTTAAGGTCGGTGAATCGCCTCAGTGTGTTGATTTAACATCATCACCACTTGGTCTGTCTTTGGATAACATTCTTCGATAGAAGAATTACTTGGGAGAAAGAAAATTGATGAAACCAAGGCCCCGGTTTCAATATAGGAGGAGCTATAATACAATTGGGGGGATTGGGGCGAACATACAGGGCAGAGTCTCTGATTGCTTTCAACCCGGCGAAAGCCAGGACGATCCTTGTCCATGTTCAACTAAAGTTGACATGCAGTCTCCACGTGACTTCCCTGGATAGCTACCGTGACACCCGCCAAGTAGTGAACCAATGCATACAGCGACATCCTGAGAAAGGTTGGCGCAAGATTAATATCCTTGCCCGGAAAAACAAAATATTATGAAAAATTTAACAAGCCTCGGATATGGACCGGATACACAATGACGACCACGGAAACGAAAATGGCTAAACGATTTTAAAAATTTTCTCATGGCGCGCAGATCGCCTTACGGATTGCATCCGCGGATCAGATTCGAATCAACACGGCTGCTTTACGCAATGAGAATACCAGCAACACCGTTGGTCACGCGTTAAGAATCGCCCTCGAAGAGCTCGATGGAGGTGTTACGGACCGACCTTGAGTCCAGGTCCCCCCAACATCCACTAATCCCCCTTCGTTAGTTTCCCCTCTTTACCTATAAAAGGAGAACAACTCGCCAAGTAGCTAATTTGCATAAACTACTTTGTGCAAATTCTACTTGGCAGAGAAAATAATAAAAACCGCCGTTGGCGCCGAATAATAAAATAAAACGTCAACGGCAAAAAACAAACGTTTTTGACATTCGACGTTAAACTTCGAAAACTATAAGTCAACATTTAAATAAAAAGCGTTCAAAACAACGAGAAAAGCTTAAGAGAGGAAACAACCAAACGCTGATCAGGGGAGCAGCCCATCAACGCCCCCTGCACCCAGTCGCAGCTCCCGCACTCCAATCAAAATAACCCAGGTAAGTGCTTAAGTACATTCAATAAACAATATATTCAAATAATTTTAATATAATTACAATAAATATATATAAACTATATTAAAATTAAAATTGTCATAACACTATAACAGAGGGAGAGTAAGTCCTGGGGCCAGAGTGCCGGGTGTAGAAGAGAAATGGACACGTCTTAGGAATACTGTCCTTAGTACTGCCAGCTCCACCTTAGGCAGTAGTCGTAGAGATCGGAGTGACTGGTTTGATGACGAGTGCAAACTACCAACTGAACGTAAGAATGCTGCATACCGGGCAATAAGCAGTCTCATAGGACGCGGGTACTATACTACTACTAGTTTTTGGCCTGTAGGAATCCGGAAGTTCGTGACCTCACCGACTCGACTCCGCCATCGTTCCCTGTCCTGTACACTCTCCTTCCACGCTTGACCATCTGATCCGATCTTCTCAAGGTCAAACCTTACATTGTCCTCCCATCTCCGTCGCGGCCGTCCTGTCGGTCTCTTTCTCGTTGGTCTACCGTCAAGAATTCTATGCCCGGTTCTATCGTTGCCCATTCGCGCCACATGTCGGGCCCATCTTAATCTTCGTGACTTGATTACTCTCACTATTGTAGGTTTGCGGTCCCCCGCTTGGTAGAAACCTTGACGTGGTGCGGGAGCTTAAACTACGATGAATCGCTCAGGCTATGCTGACGGAAGCATACGCTTCCAGTAGGGCCACCCATGTCAGACAGGCTAGCGAGGAGTAACACACAAAGATCTACCGCCCCTAATCCAGGGTGTTACGCGTCACCGTGCCCATTGGATGGTTTGCAGCCAGGGGTATACCGGCTGTATTATAACGGCGCCTCTCTGACACCGGGTCGAATCAGAGCAGTAAGCAGGCCTTACCATATCAAAGAGGGGCTCTGATATGGCGGACCATTTGAAACCCCAGAGTGATCCAATGAAATGAATGATCAATACACAAAAAACAATCTCACAAAAAACCCGGTAGGCGTAGGTGTGATGAGCCAACACTGCCATAAGGGAACAAATCATCAGGAAAACACCGACTCGGCAAAAAGAAGACGTAGGGAAAAACGGAAAAAGCGGGATATACGCGTCGGGACGTGGAATGTTCGAACGTTATATAAACCAGGCGCGATACAGACGGTCGTAGAAAACGCGAAACAATATAAAATGGACATCGTCGCGCTCCAGGAAGTTCGACTCCCACATCAAGTAATCGAAACCAACGGGTTTACACTGGCGTATGGAGGTACCGATACACATAACCTCGGAACTGGCTTCATCATAAGCAAGAAGATTACGCCCCATGTAAAAGATGTGCAATTCATTAATGACCGAATGTCTGTGCTAAAAATACAGGGCCGATGGTACAATTATGTATTTATAAACGTACACGCCCCAACAGAATCTGCGGACGAAGAAACGAAGGACACGTTCTACGAGACCCTAGAGGATGTATTTCATGGGATCTCATCATTCGATGTTAAAATCCTCCTCGGGGACCTCAATGCGAAAATTGGAAAGTAAGAAATCTTCCAACCAACTATAGGTAAAGAAAGTCTACACGACGTTTCAAATGATAATGGAATTCGAATTATCACGTTCGCAGCGTCAAAAGATCTGTTAGTAAAAAGCACGATGTTCAAGCACAAGGAAATTCATAAAGCCACATGGATATCACCCGACGGCGTAACGCGTAACCAAATAGACCACTTCCTCATAGACAAAAGACACCACTCGAATATCCTTGACGTAAGAGCATATAGAGGAGCAGATTGCGACTCCGATCATCTTCTAGTGATTGGCAAAATCAGGAGTCGCCTCGCAGCAATCCCACATGGGCAGTCACGGGAGACAAGCAAAAAGTTCGACACTGATAAACTGAAAGACCTACGCAAAAGGGCTGAATATCAAGACGAGCTAACGAATAGATTTAGCATTCTAGAGAATGTGAGCAGTGAGGAAGAGGAAGCTAATAGTGTGAAAACTAAATGGACATCGATCAGAGACACAATCAAACTAACAGCCCAAAAGGTATTAGGATTTAAGAAAACAATTAAGTCCAAACCTTGGTTTGACGATGAGTGCAGGGCGAAGATCGAAGAACGTAAACGCCTCAGAGTGATCCACTTAGAAAGATATGATGAAGTCAACGCAGAAAGATACGCGACAATTCGGAGTGAGACAATGAGGCTCTTCAAACGCAAAAAACGCGAATGGGAGAAGACTAGGATCGAAAAAATCCTAGAAAATTCTAGGGCAAAGAACATCAGGGGTATGTATGTCGGCATAAATTCAATTAGAAATGGCTACCGAGGAAGAACCAAAATAATTCGAGACGCAAACGGCTGTCTGGTCACAGAAACAAACAATGTCGTGACAAGATGGAAGCAGTACTTTGAAAACCTGCTCAATGTACGCACCCATCAACCACAGATAAATGTACCAAGCGTACATACAGCTGAGCCTCAGATCCCAGAGCCGTCTCTCAACGAAGTTGTAGACGTAATAAATCGATTGAAAATCAACAAGGCTCCCGGAGTCGACTGCATACCGGCAGAGCTTGTGAAGCATGGAGGAGAGGCAACCGCTCGAAAGATCCACCACCTCATCCAAACAATATGGGATAAGGAAGTCACTCCGGAAGAATGGAAAACCTCAATAGTCATCCCCATTTTCAAAAAAGGCGACAGATCTGACTGTGAAAACTACAGAGGAATATCATTGCTCCCAACCGCATACAAAATATTAACAAATGTCATTCTGGCGAGAATCACACCTTACGCAGAAGAGATATTGGGAGACTGCCAATGTGGATTCCGTAGGAACCGGTCAACAAGCGACCAAATGTTCACAATAAGACAACTGCTGGAAAAGAAGTGGGAATACGGCGAGACGGTTCACCAACTGTTCGTTGACTTCAAAAAAGCCTACGACTCAGTCGCAAGGCAGAGACTCTACCATATTCTAGTTGAGCTGGGAGTCCCAAAAAAATATGCCGCGCTCATTCAAATTTGCATGAACGAAAACAAAGGGCGAGTTAGAATAGAAAACCACCTCTCAGAACCATTTGAAATCCGGGACGGACTAAAGCAGGGAGATGGTCTATCACCGTGTCTCTTTAACCTTGTGCTCGAGTATGTCATCAGAAAGGTACAAGACGACAACATGGCCGGATCATCCCTGAACGGGGTCACACAAGTGCTCGCATATGCGGATGACATCGCCGTTCTGGGCGATAATCTAGAGACTGTTAGTAAAAACTGTGAAATCATCATGCAAGCGGCAGAAGAGGTGGGCCTAGAAATAAATGAAGACAAAACAAAATACATGATTACGGCGAGAGCAGGTGGGTCTCAGAGAACACATATAAACGTCAGAGGTAAGATCTTTGAAAAAGTTAAAGAATTTAAATATCTGGGAACGATACTGACGGCCAGTAACGAAATGTCGAAGGAAATTAACAAGAGACTGCATTCCGGCAACGCGAGTTGGCACGCAGTCAGTAAACTGCTGAAATCCAGACTGCTATCACGTAACATAAAGCTCCGTGTCTATAGAACCATAATCATGCCAATTGTTCTATATGGATGCGAAACATGGGCTCTCACAAAACGGGAAGAAAACAAATTCCGTCTATTCGAGAATAAAGTTTTGAGAGGCATCTTTGGAGGTAAATATGACGAGGAGGCAGGACAATGGAGGAGACTCCATAACCACGAATTGGAAGAACTATATCGCAAACCTACAATAGTGAGAGTAATCAAGTCGCGAAGATTAAGATGGGCCGGACACGTGGCGCGAATGGGCCATAGAATTCTTGACGGTAGACCAACGGGAAAGAGACCGGTAGGACGGCCGCGACGGAGATGGGAGGACAATGTTAGGTTTGACCTTGAGGAGATCGGATCGAATGGTGAAGCGTGGAAGGATGGCGAAGCCGAGTCGGTGAGGTCATGAACTTCCGGGTTCCTACAGGCCAATAAATAATAATAATAATAAATAATAAATTGTAGGTTTGCGGTATAGCTCCGCCAATTCGCTGGTTGTGGTGTGCCCTCCATTGTCCTGACTACTCGTCATATTTACCGCCAAAGATACCCCATAGAACTTTATTCTCGAATACGCGGAATTTGTTTTCTTCACGTTTTGTGAGAGCCCATGTTTCGCATCCGTATAGAACAATCGGCATGATTATGGTTCTATAGACATGGAGCTTTATATTGAGTGATAGCAGTTTGGATTTCAAGAGTTTACTGGATGCGTGCCAAGTAGCGTTGCCGGAATGTAGCATTTTGTTAATTTCCTTCGACATTTCGTTACTGGCCGTCAGTGTCGTTCCCAGATATTTAAATTCTTTAACTTCTTCAAATATCTTGCCTCTGACGTTTACATGTGTTCCCTGAGGTCCACCTGCTCTCGCCGTAATCATGTATTTTGTTTTGTCTTCATTTATTTCTAGGCCCACTCTCTCTCTCTTCTGCCGCTTGCATGATGATTTCACAGTTTTTACATACAGTTTCTAGATTATCGCCCAAAACGGCGATATCATCCGCATATGCGAGCACTTGTGTGACCCCGTTCAGGGATGATCCGGCCATGTTGTCGTCTTGTACCTTTCTGATGACATACTCGAGCACAAGGTTAAAAAGACATGGGGAGAGGCCACCCCCCTATTTTAGTCCGTCCCGGATTTCAAATTGTTCCGAGAGGTGGTTTTCTATTCTAACTCGCCATTTGTTTTCGTGAGATCGTGGTGCACGTATGGGAGCATGGGGAGATGCCGGAAGATTAGCGTCATGGTACAATTTGCCCCATACATAAGAAGGGAGATATCACACTGTGCAGGAACTGTAGGGGTATAACATTACTGAGTACCGCATATAAGATACTCTCCACTATCCTACAGGATCGGATAGCCCCATACGCTAAACCCATCATTGGTCAATATCAGTGTGGCTTTATCCCAGGCAAATCAGCGATTGATCAGATATTCACCCTTAGGCAGGCGATGGAAAAATGTCAGGAATTTAAGATTTCATTATATCATCTATTTATAGACTTTAAGGCCGCCTACGACAACATAGGCAGGGTAGAACTATATAATGCCATGAAAGAGTTCGGCATTCTAAACAAATTGATACGACTTTGTAGGTTAACCATGACCAACGTAACTAGTCAAGTAAAAATAGAGGGATTGCTGTCCAAACCAATAAACATCTTTAATGGACTCCGACAAAGGGATGGTCTGGCGTGCCTCCTCTTCAACTTGGCGTTGGAGGAAGCAAACCGCGACTCTGGCATTAAAACAAGAGATTTCGGAGACGCTACAACCATGAGTTGTACGCGATCTATCTTGAAGCTAATGTTGTACAAAAAAGTAAGCTCGGTAGACTCCAGTGGGCGGGACACCTAGCTCGAATGAGTGAAGAGGAGCCTGTCCGGAAAGTCCTTTGGGGTAGGATGTATGGAAGAAAACAGCGTGCAGACCTTATCTGCGATGGAGGGATGGCGTAGACTAGGACGCCCAGAGCCTGGGAGTGCCAAACTGAATGACATCGGCTCAAAATCAGGACGATGGAGAGTCTTTAGTAGGGCCAATGATGATGATGATAATACAATTGCTTGTGATATTTTGATGACTCTGCAAATAGCCAGACATATTATTTTGCATACATTAATTCAAATATTATCTAACTTTGCTATTGTAAAACATGCGTTTATTACATATCAATTTTTCAATTATTTATAACTTATTCTAAACTTCCTTTCAGGTCTCGTTTAAGCCAACTTTGAAAACCGTTTTAATGCGAAGCTCCAATGTAATAAATCAATATCAATGGTGGAGCTCTTCTTGTTTGCCGTATTGTCATTGTTACGTCAATTCTCTTATGACAACCGCGTCCGTCAATACAAGTCGACTAAAAGCCCCTCATCAATATTTACAAATTAATTGATTCTAAGTTGTTCAATGGGTATGTAAACAAAAAAATTGAAAATGACTCAAAATCTCGGCGGGTGGATCCATAGTTTTACGGTGACCGATGCCATAACCCACAAGAAGGGCTACACCATCTACAAGATAACCTCCGTTGCAAGTTTTCCTTATCATATTAAATTATCTATCATAATTAACAATTATAGTATTCCCATCACAGGTGTTCCCACGATCTCTTCCGGAAGCCTTAACTTGCGTCACAGTATGGAAGAGATTTCACGATATAAAGCGCCTTTACAAAGAAATGCTTCGTCGACACAAAACCATGAATCTCACTGGAGAAGTGCCTCAACCTTCGAACAATGGTTATTTCAAACGATTCGATACCAAAGTGATCCAAAGCCGCAAGGAATATATTGTCATGCTATTAGATTTTATTGCACAGCACCCGGCCTTATATAAATCGCACCCTTTCATGCACTTCTTTGAAGATGACCATTCGTTGACAAATTCCCCAAAACGAATCCTGAGTTCCACTAGTAATATCGAGGCAATTTGCGACAAACTTGATATCCAATTCGACAACAATATCACACTAATTGATCCGTCAAAAGAAACCACCCCAGACTGTCCCGATATGCAGAACAAACCAACAGAAACTAGTAATCAAACAGAAGGAAACAAATTAGATAATAAGGAGAACCATGATGTTCCAGATTATTCAAAAATGTTAACACCAATGGCATCCACTGAGGACGGAGATGGTGATTATATTTATGAAGCAGCTCTCGAATTCAGTAAAGCCGTGCAGGCTGAGGTTAACCTCGAATATGGGATCGCATATGCTAGCTACAAAAATGGCGTGGATGCGCTGTTGTCGGGTGCAAAAGGTAACGGATGTGAGATATTAAACAAAGCAGGAAGCAAAATCCAACTTGAAATACGATTTCTTCCCTTCGTTTTTAGATGATTGCAACGAAGAAAGAAAATTAATTGCTATGGGGAAGGTTACAAAGTATATGGCTAGAGCGGAGGATATCTATGAAAAGTTTCTACAGGACGTGGCAGACAACGACAAAGTAAGTTCAAATAGAGATTTATGGGAGAAGTACGAATTAGAAAGTCAAAAATGCCAATTTCAAGAATTTTTTTTCGCAACACCTTTTTTTTTTTTTTTTTTTTTACATTTCTGTATTTATTGACCATAAATAATTTTTACAATAAGCAATACAGATAACTTATGATACCTTAGCTATAATTGTTTACATATACTTACTAGTACATTTTTCAAACAATATGATAAAAGTTATATATTGGTTATGGATTAAGATTTTAGTGGGTAGAGCTTCCTGGAAAAGGTCAGAAAACCAGGATATAGTTATTTACTTAACCTATGCTAAATTGCTTAACTTAATTTAACTTATCTTAACTTAGTCTAGTTACCTAATTATTATTGAAATAAGTTAGTGTGGTGTGGAAGGGGGTAGCATAGTGATCAATGGGTTAGTGAGGATATTGTCAGTCAGGGATGTGGGTTGGGGAACTACTTTCCGTTTGTTCGTTGAAACGCAAAATATTGGAGAAGGGTTGAATATTACTATATTTAAATTGGTGAGGTGAAAGCTCTGTATTGTGGTATACAATCTCATTAGAGTTATTAACCAATCTGCCAGAGGTGAAGAACGTTCTGATGTGGAGACAGTTCGGGTAGGCAGTTCGGTTATCTGACGGATTCGATGTGAGCGCATTTATTATCGGGTTGGGATTATTGGGAAGATTTTCGATAAATTTGATGGACAGTTCGAGGAAGCGTCGATCTAAACGTTCAATATTAGCGACATAGTAGAGCGAACTACTGTTGTAATATTTGTGGGAGTTGGGATGTCGGTTGAGGCCAGTGATCAGTCTGAAGCATTTCCTTTCGAAGATGCGTAGCTTCTCCATTTGGGCGGGTGTGATATGGTACCATATCGGGCATGCATATGTGAGAGTGGGTCTGATTATCTGTTTGTAGATAAGTGATTTAATTTCTGCAGAGATTAAGTTGAATTGCGGCTTTGCGAATCGAGTTTTTGGTGTGGGCGGAGAAGGACAGATTGTTGGTGAATGTTATTCCCAGGTACTTTAAGGTTTTGGAGGGTTTAATTATATTGTTATTTAACTTGATTCTGATTTTGTTATGGCAGCGTATGGTGTTGTTAGTACAATTCGCATTTCTGCCTTTAAACACTATGAGTTGAGTTTTGGCTGGGTTGAGTCGGATTTTCCACTTAGTAAAATATGCAGAGAGATTCGGGAGATAGCTGTTAATACAGTTTCTTGCCTCCTTGACAAACTTGTTGCTTGAATAAATTAAAGTGTCATCGGCATAATTCAGCATTACTGTATTAGGTGACAGTGGCTGTGGGGTGTCTGAAGTATAAAGGAGGTATAATAATGGTCCGAGAATGGAACCTTGAGGAACACCCGCGGTTATACTGTATGGTGTCGAAAGAGTTGAATTTATTTTCACCATGAACTTTCTATCAGAAAGGTAGGAAGCGAGAAGTTTTATGGTGTGGGTGTTTAATCCGAACATTGAATGTAGCTTATAGAGCAGTCCTGCAATCCAAACGCAATCGAATGCTTTTGCTATGTCGAGAGAGACGCATATTGTAGGGGATTGGTTTTGGAGATTCATTGTTACATCATGTGTCAGTTTTAGCAGAGCATGACAAGTTGAGTGTTGTGGACGAAAGCCAAATTGAAAATTCGGGATAAGGGAGTTGTCTCTAGCAAATGAGAGAAGATTTTTGTATATCTTACATTCCAAAACCTTACTAAGCGAATTTAGCTGTGATATGGGACGGAAGTTAGCCGGGTTGTTGGAAGAACCGGATTTACTAATAGGGACTATCACCGCTATTTTCCAACATTTCGGGAAATGTGAAGCGTTTATTATGTGGTTGAGAAGAACGAGAATGGGGAGTAAGTTTTCCGGGTGAAGCCTTTTAAACAGAAGGTTAGGGATTCTATCCAAGCCTGTAGATTTTTTATTGTTACGCGAAGTAATCAATTCAGATAATTCTGTAAAGCTTAGGAATGTGTCGGTTCCCATGGGATGTGACGCTTTATTGGTTTCGTTGAATTCAGTAATGAATGGTGGGAAGGATGGCTCAAGTGTGCCTGAGATGAATTCATTCACGGTGTCGTGGAAATTAGTGACTGGGAGGGACGCAACACCTTTATTAGATATTAACATGAAACATTTTACAAACATCTTTACATTCTTGGAATATAGAAAAAAAACGTTTTTTTTTTTGGGTCTTTGAGAAATCTGCAGAGGGTGCCTAAGTCCAATTCTCGAAGGAGTCCCTGTCGCTTTGCGGAAAGTTTATCTCGGGATTGGCAAGTCTGAAATAAAGGGAACAGACATCTCAAAGAAAGACGTTCCTTATTTATGAATTCTTTCAGAAACGGTGTTGGATGCTTGAAAAAAAAATGCTGAAACAATTTACTTCTTCCAATTTTTGCCTTGCCAAATTTTTTCTTAACGTTTCTTACGCTTACTAAAAATCAATTAAAACAAGAAACTAGTGAATGCTTAAAAAGAAAATACGAAGGAATTAGTTTTTTAAAATATTCTTTGCTTTTCCATATTTTCTATAATTGATATTTTTACCAAAATCTCATGCATTATCACGTAGGGCGTGTTGGACAAAACAGATTATTATCGGATCAGCCGATCTTTGAGGAAATTAAGTCTAAGGCTTCTGTGACACAACGGAAAGCAATGAATTCATACATATTGATGTTATTGTAACCTCTCTTTGGAATTGTCCAACAAATTTTTCAGAGATGATTTCTAAAGAAATAAGGATTTGAAAAAGCAAAAAAAAAAAGACAATGACGGTTTTTTTTTTTAATTTCCTGCGTCGTACGAGTTCCTTAGGCAAATATTTTCAGACTCGATTCGTTTGCATTTTTCTCCAGTCAATTTTCAATTCAATTTTTATTAAGGGGATATTCCGGTTGGTCGGGTCAAAAAATAGGTTATTTTCATGATTTTTTTTAAGAGAAAGTATTAAAGATATAACAACAATTCAAAAAACCCTCATTAAACATACACGGTAAGAGCCGCAACTTCAATGATTTTCTTACCACTGTATGTGTGTTTTGGCGCCATTTTCCAGATAGTAGCATTGAAACTTTCGTTGTTATTTTGCGTGAAACCTCCCTCACATTTTTTTTAACAAATCGGGATCTGTCAGTTTTACGTAAACTGGGTAAATAGCTGTTCGTACTTTAGGATCCAAGGGAGGTTGGTCGTGGTGGAACTTTGACAGCTCATTCGCAGCTTCCGCGCGTTTCCATTTGCACCATGACTCCGGCCCCTCTAGACAGTTTTGATGTTGCGGATTTTCATCGGTTGATATTTTGTGGTAGTATGTTGCCCAAATTTCTTTCGCCATTTCTTCAGCAAAGTGAGCATTACGTCTAATCGCAAGTTCGTAATAAGTCGTCAGTTCTGTTATCATGTTTCCCATAAGTTTTCCAGGACCAGAAAACGTATGAAACGGACGCCTAAACGCGAGCACTGCACGCTCTGAGACCACGTTTACACTAAATACTTTTTCCTCCTCATGAAAAAGAAACAAAGAAACATCATAAATACCTACCCCGCGACATCACCGGCAGTAACATCTTCCATAGTCACCAAACAAGAAAAAACCACCAGCACCGTGCAAAGGGCAAGTTAGTTTCATATATATGAAACTAACTAAAACCCAGGCAATCGCAGGTCACCCGCAGTACGCCCGAATGCATATGAACATGTTGTTCAGTCGCACAAGATTACGACATATTCAAACAAGTGGCAGTTGGCCCAAGCCAACAGCGAAGCAAATTAGTGCCCATAAATGGATAGTCTGCATCTTTCTAAATACACGGTAGTTGCCACCTATGATACGAATTTGTATCCGCGGGAGACCCGACCCTTTAATGACCTATAACTTTGGAATCGCCTAAGATTTCGTTTCCAAATTTTAACATATTATTTTTGAAGATAAAACTATCGATTAGGCAAAAAAAAAATTGATTTTTTGAACCGAACAAACTGGAATGTCCCCTTAAGTAGATAATACATTTATATTTTACGACTAGTATTTCAGAGTCTTAGGGCAGCAATTCCTTTACAACTATAATTTTAAATCTATATAATGAAAATAGCACAATCATCCGGTCTTGGCCTTATTTAACAAATCTCTCCACCGGTCCCGATTTCGAGCCTATGTCATCCAGTTTGGCACTCCCAGGCTCTGTGCGTCCTGGTCTACGCCATCCCTCCATCGCAGACAAGGTCTGACGCGCTGTCTCCTTCCATACATTCTACCACAGAGAACTTTCCGGGCACGCTCCTCTTCGCTCATTCGAGCTAGGTATTCCGCCCACCGGAGTCTACCGAGCTTGATTTTTCTTACAACATTAGCTTCAACGTAGATTGCGTACAGCTCATGGTTGTAGCGTCTCCGGAATCGTCCTCCCTCACATTCGGGGCCAACAATTCTCCTTAAGACCTTCCTCTCGAACGCGGCTAAGAGTTCAGAGTGCCTTTTATTGAGTACCCAGGTCTCGGATCCATACATGAGTACTGGTAAGACCATGGTCTTGTACAGTAGTAGTTTGGATGTTCTGGATAAATTTCGGGATTTAAACAGCCTTGATAAACCATAGCAGTATTTCTTTTTCCATATTGTTATCGGCTGATACAATTGACCCAAGGCAGTTAAAGGATTGCACTACTTCAAATTCGTGCTCCACTAGCCTGATAGTTTGACCAACGTTAGGTCTTCTCTTCGCAGAAGTTGCCACCACGTACTTAGTTTTTCCCTCATTAATGTGCAGTCCTAGTTTTTGTACCGCCTGCTCGATCTGGGAGAGGGAATCCTGTACAGTTCTACCGATGATGTCGATGTCATCTGTGTAGGTAAGTATCTGGCTGGACTTAGTGACAATAGTCCCTCTTGTTTTAATGCCAGAGTCGCGGTTTGCTTCCTCCAACGCCAAGTTGAAGAGGAGGCACGTCAGACCATCCCTTTGTCGGAGTCCTTTAAAGATGTTTATTGGTTTGGACAGCAATCCCTCTATTTTTACTTGACTAGTTACGTTGGTCATGGTCAACCTACAAAGTCGTATCAATTTGTTTGGAATGCCGAACTCTTTCATGGCATTATATAGTTCTACCCTGCCTATGTTGTCGTAGGCGGCCTTAAAGTCTATAAATAGATGATATAATGAAATCATAAATTCCTGACATTTTTCCATCGCCTGCCTAAGGGTAAAGATCTGATCAATTGCTGGTTTGCCTGGGATGAAGCCACACTGATATTGACCAATGATGACTTTAGCGTATGGGGCTATCCGATCTTCTACGATAGTGGAGAGTATTTTATAGGCGGTACTCAGCAATGTTATACCCCTATAGTTGCTGCACACTGTGATATCCCCCTTCTTATGTATGGGGCAAATTATTCCGTGACGTCAATCTTCCGGCATCTCCTCTTGCTCCCATACGTGCACAAAAAGAACTCATGAATTGCGTGATGTAACGCTGTCCCTCTGTTTGATCAGCTCAGCTGGTATGCCATCAGCTCCGGGGTGTTACGTCTCCAGCGCCGTGCTTCCTCTTTCGAGGGAAGAGCGTGGGGGTTATATATTTATTAAATTAAGGGGTTATTAAAATAATTAAAGTTTTCTTTATTAAAATAATTAAAGTTTTCTTTATTAAAATAATTATTTGTTTTATTTTTATTTTATTGAACTCAGCTGTCTCAAGCTGAGCTCTATTCTGAACTACTTTACAATATAAATTTTCCTGTTTTTATAGAACATTTTGTTCCAACTAACTGTGTCGTATAAAATGAACAAAACAATCTAGAAGTCTCTGTGACTTAAAATTTTGAATAAACTTTGAACGAAAATCAAAGTGGCTATGTTTTGAAATGAAAAATGTGCTTGTTATGAAAAGGGGCATGTTTTTAAATGTGCTGTAAGTGACTGGATATAGAATATTGTGTCTGTTTATTTATGAATTGTATTAAATGAGAATGTAAGATATGTGAGGATGTAGTTTTAAAGGTTGTGTTAGAAAGGACGTGAGATTAGTGTTAAAGCGAATAAGGGTACTATTCTGGAATACAACAGGGGGCTTTATTTGATTTGAGCTGTCTAATGGCTTTTAATGATTCCTCAGTGCTTGGTGGCGGCAGCATTTGGTCTTGATCTTGCATTGGTGGAGCCTCCAATTCTTCTGTGAGCAGACCATTTAGAAATTCATTGAAGTGCACTTCCCATCGCTCCACAATGGCTTCAGGATCGGTGATCAGATTACTCTTTTTATCTTTGCAATAAGTTCAGCGTGGTGTGTACCGCGTCATACTGCGGATTATTTGGTAGAACTTCCGCGCCTGGTGCGGACCTCGCTCTCTACTTTTCTCTATTTCACAGAGAAGGTTTTTTCCGAGGTACTTTTCTTTTGTCTATGGAGTCTTTTTTCAGATCTTCTGAGCTCTTTGTATTTCTCCTCGCGCACCCGCGTCCTATGAGACTGCTGCATTGCCCAGTATGCAGCGTTCAGCCGCTAGTTTGCACTCATCATCAAACCAGCCGCTCCGATCTCTACGTTTACTGCCTAAGATGGAGTTGGCAGTACTAATGACAGTATTCTTACGATGCGTCCATTTCTCTTCTACGCCCGGCATTCTGGCCCCAGGACTTACTCTTCGAGGGCGAGTCTTAACGCATGACCAAAGGTGTTACTGGTATTCTCATTACGTAAGGCAGCCGTGTTGATTCGAACCTGATCCGCGGATGCAAAACGTCTCCGTAAGGCAATCCGCGCTCCGAAAACTGTACCAACAAGATAGTGATCCGAGTCGACGTCGGCACCTCGGTACGTTCGTACCGTCATCAGGCTCGAGGACTGGCGATGATCTATCAACACGTGGTCAATTTGGTTGCGAGTGGCTCCATCAGGTTATACCCAGGTGGCTTTGTGGATATCTTTACGCGGAAACACGGTACTCGCAACGCCAAGTTTTTTGATGCTGCCAGTTCCATTGTCATTAGTGTTCTCATGCAAACTATGGGAACCTGTGTAGTGCCTGAAAACCGACTCCCGACCTATTTTCGCATTCAAATCACCAAGAACGATTTTCACATCGTATCTTGGGCAGGCATTGAGGGCCCGTTCGACGTTCTTATAGTATTCTTCTTTTCGTCGTCAGGGGACTCGTCTGTAGGTCCGTGAACATTTATGAGGCTTATGTTCTTAAACTTGCCTCGCACGCGAAGCGTGCATAGCCTTTCATTTATTGCATTAAAGCCGATGATGGCAGGCTTCAGTTTTTGGCTGACTAGAAACACATGGTGTTTTACGTGACAGCTTTAATAAATGCCATACTCTTTACTTTGAATAACACCACTCCCCGTCCATCTTATTTCTTGTAATGCTGTTATGTCAGCCTTATATTCGGACAGGGCATCGGCTAGCTGTTGTGCAGCTCGAGCTCTGTATAGTGAGCGTACGTTCCATGTAAAAATTCTTAAATCATTTAGCCATTTTCGTTTCCGTGGTCGTCGTCGTGTATCCGGTCCATATCCGAGGCTTGTTAAATTTGCCATAATAATTCATTCTTACGGGTTATTAGCCTTGCGCCAACCTTTCTCTGGATGTCGCTACATGCATTGGTTCACTACTTGGCGGGTGTCGAAGTAGCTATCCAGGGGTGTCCGTGGAGACTGCATGTCGACTTGGATTGAACAGGGACAACGATCGTCCTGCCCTTCGCCGGGTTGAAAGCAATCAGAGACTTTGCCCTGTATGTTCGCACCCATACCCCCTGTTTATTTGATCACTCATTTTTAATTTCTCTACTTCGTGAAGTACACAATAATTTTGTGGGGTTTCTAACAGATACACGCAATACACAAGCAAATTGTGAAGAACACTGAACGAAAATCGAATAAGAAAAGGCATCACCCTTATACCAAGCAATAACATAGCAATTCCACATCAGTTGAGTGTACTTGAGTTTAGAAATCGAATTCGTACACGCGGCAGTGGCCTGATGCTTCAATGCTTCGCTTCTTACCCGTTTCATTCTGTGTTCAATTCACCTTCTTCACTATCCTTGCTAAACGCAACAATCCTCTCGTGTAATCTGACACATACATAGCACACGTTCTTCCATAGTAAACAGGACTTTACACCTTTGATCACAACTTCTGCACAGAGCATCGGCTCAATCGTCCTCTCCAACGTTCGCACACGAAGTTGATCGTAACAGAGTTACTGAAGAGGGAGTAGTTTAGTGTTTCTAACAGATACACACAATACACAAGCAAACCGTGAAGAACAGCGAACGAAAATCGAATTAAAAAAAGCATCAGCCATATACCAAGCAATAACATAGCAACTCTACATCAGTTGAATAAACTTGAGTTTAGACATCAATTCGTACACGCGGTAGTGGACTGATGCGTTGAGCATTGGTTCAATTTCTAGTGATTCTATCTATCTCTCTATCAATCGTCGCAAACGCTATAATGTCTTCTAACTGAAAACTTATATTCCATTGTTCAAATGATGAATCTTAATTACATTGAAGCGTGAGAGTAGGGGAATCATCATCATCATCGGCACTACAACCTGGAACCGGTCTTGGCCTTATTTAGCAAGTCCTGAGGCTTGTTAAATTTTCCATAATGATTTGTTTTTTCCGGGCAAGGTCATTAGTCTTGCGCCAGAGGCTCCCCGACAGGGAAACGAACCCCGGTCTCCCGCGTGACAGGCGGGTATACTAACCAGTATACTATTGAGGAGCTAGGGGAATACTGGCTTTTATATTAGATCGCTACAAAAAGACTAACAATCGTCGTTGAAGAGGAATTCATTTACTAGGTTTATGCATACGTTTTTTCCGGTTTCTTTGATAAAAAAAAACGTAATTTTCTAGGGAAATTAATACCTTTTATTCAATATATTGGCCATCGACTTCGAAATCGCTGAAGTGCTGCTCTGCGAGTGCGTGCCCCATCGATGCGAAGAGGTGATAGTTTGGGTGCACAAGGATGTCCCACCCAAACGATTCCAAAGTGTCTTTCACTAGTTGTGCTGTGTGCTGCGTTCTTTTCGCTGACGCCATCTCTTAGTTAAGCAGGAAAAAACTTATCATACATCTGGTATTGATCTTCCCAATTGCTCGTAAACGTCTGCTGTCTGTTCCTTGTGACACATGTAATGCTTGTGCTAACTGCCGTTGAGTTTGAGTTGGGTCATCATCCAATAACTCCTACAATTGGTCGTCTTCACATTTTTGTGGTCTACCAGAGCGCTCACTGTCTTTCACATTGAAATCACCACTTTTAAGTTGTCGAAACCATGTCTCACATGTTCTAATTGATGGAGCGTGTCAACCATATGTTTCTAGCTAGCAGCAAACGATGACTTTCAACAGCCTTTTTCTTCTGATTAAATAAGAAATGCAATGCGTGCCGCAAATGTTCTTTTTTAGGCACAAAATTCGATATGATCACTGAACGATGAAACAAAGGCGCTAGTTTTTGGCGGACTCAACTTGTGTGTGTTTGTGGGCAAATCTCAGAGGAACAAAATGACGTTTGTGTCAACTTAATAAGCTGCATACTTTTCACAGACGCCATATCGTAGTTAAACCTGAAAAAAACGTATGCACACACATGATACACATGCAATAAATCCTTGATTTTGACACCCCAAAAATATCACTTTCATTTTCTAATTCCTTTTTCAAACTAATTTATTCTTGTCTTTTCGCAGATGAATTTTCGGCTGTCTGTAGACGTTTCAGGCAGTCTAAACTCGGAATCTTCATCACTGTACCTCGAACGGCCTTGGAATCATCTAGCCAAATACAAAGTTCTTCGTATCATCGATAAAGTTATGCTCGTTCAAAATGTAACCGATAAGTCAGTATTTATTATGAAAGGAATAGAAAAACCGTCTACTAACTCGCACGTCCAATCAGTGTGCCTACCACAATCCGTTCCGTATATGGTCAGGTTGATAGCATTTTTTGAGTCAGAGCAGAAAATATTTTTACTGCTACAGCAAGCCAAGGGTGGTAAACTCTTTGATTACGTGAGATCTTATGCGCCGTCAACTGATGCCCGACCATCTATAAGTGATATATTCATTGAGGTGGATCCAGTTAAGAATTCAACTTCCAATACTACGGATGAACTGGCAAAATCCAATACACAGGATTCTGGATTTTCTGATACATTAGATATCCCAAACGAAGCAATGGACGTAAGTCAGATCGTAAATTGTTCTAAAAAACTTTTGGAATCAGTTTCGCACACTTTGGATGAGCTGAGAACGAAAGAGGGGAACTTGTCACCCGTATCACAGGATGATCTCATACACCAACGACTGCATTCGATGGCATCAAAGGTTTCTAAATCACCAAAGAAGAAGCTCATACTACCGGAAGCAAGTGTGAAACAATGGGCAAAAGAATTAATAACAACAGTCCATGCCCTTCACTGTAAGGGAGTAATATTGGGGTGTGTATATAAATCTTAAGTAATTATATTTGTAAATGAAATTCTATCTTTGATCCTAGGGACCTTTACACCGACAATCTACTACTTGGATCTAACGGTCAGTTGCTTCTGTCCTATTTTTATCAGAATACAGATGAAGCAGAAGGTGCTCCAAGAATCTACAATCGAAAGGCTTATGATGGGCATTTCGTTGCACCTGAAAGACCCTTAACAGAAAAGTCGGATTGGTGGAGTTGTGGAGTTGTTCTATTTGAGCTTCTTTTGGGTGTGGTTAGTCACGATACATCTAATTAAATCAATTCATTGCTTAATTATTTTTTTGTCTTTGTTCAAATGTATTAGCCGTTCATTGTATGTCATCCCGGTCACATAGAGCTTTATGGTGCAGTACAATTTCCAGCGGTTGAAATATCCGACGCAGCAGCAGATTTGTTGGAGCGGCTGCTGCAAGTTTGTCCTGATGCTAGAATTGATTATGAACAAATTTCCGGACACCCTTTTTTCAAAGACACTAATTGGGATGAATTGGCACAGAATGGACTCAACTCTACTTAAAATATTTATTCCAAAATAAAATAGCATTTCTAATAAAACCTGTTTTTTCTTGATGGTGTAGTGATCCTAAATCACTACTCGCACCGAATTCCTAATAAGCCTCAAGTAAAGTAGTTTTTCCCCAAAAGATGCGCCACGGTATGAACCTTATGTTCATACTGTGCGTTAAACAACGCGTATCTTCAAATGCATTTATGGTTGTGCCTTCCGGGAAGTTACGCAAACCAAAACCCCAATCATATTGCCTAAGTGAATCATCATCATCGGCACTACAACCGGGATCCGGTCTTGGCCTTATTTAACAAGTCTGAGGCTTATTAAATTTTCCATAATAATTTGTTCTTCCGGGCAAGTTATTAGCCTTGCGCCAACTAAGTGAATCATATGCGCCACAAATTAAACCAAAAATCTATTTGTCGCGCATTGATTCAATTCCTATTAATCCTAACATCATGAAATGCCTAACTCCAAATGCATTTCATGATCTTACCTTCCGGGAATTTGTTTGAATAAATTCGTTTGACTTCCCGGACACAAATCTTGTGTGTGCTTCCCGGAATTTGTATACACATTTTTGAGGCAAAACTGTAGCTCCCGAATATAAAAGGGCGGCGCATTTTAGTTTCAGATCAGTTTCCTCCCCAAGTATCGGCGGGAATATCTGACCACAACGCCGTGACCATGTCCATCCGCGGCTATTGGGCATCCCGGGCTCATATCAGATACATACCCGATTATGGGCGCACAAATTGGGACAACTTCAATATTACATTGAACGAAAACCTCCACCAACTCTCTTCCCACTGACAGGAACCTAACGACGGTTGAGATAAATAACGCTGCAACTCGACTTCACGAGATTCTAGTTGAAACTTCTGAACTTATGTCCCGAAGTATAAACTTGAAAAGACATCAGATTCCCCTTGACGATTTCGCTCTTCGTCTCATCCGGGAGCGAAAAAAGCTCTCCAGAATGAGATATCGTCAACGCTTTACCCAAAGGGAACCATTATTGCGATCCATCATTCACAATATTGGTACACTGATAAAACAAAGAATCCAAAACAATCGTACCCGACAATTGGAAGACAAACTGAAGGGTATTCAGATGGTCCAGCACGTTTATAAAAATCTTAAAAAGATATGAGGCTCTTCTCGTATCACTGGCCCAATCATCCACAACGGTGTTGTTAATAATGACACCAATAAAGCAAATATCATCGGGGAGACTTTTGAAAATAATCACAGGATTACTCTCCAGGATGGGGACCCGGATACTAATGCAATCATTAGTTCAGAGGTCCACAATAAACTAGACAGCTTTAACCGGCCAATTGTTGTCTTTAACCCAACTAGCAGTGCATACTTCGGTGACACATTTGATTATGGTCACGGTTTCGTCACGCCAAATACCCTGCAAAATCTAGTCAAATCTCGAAGCCCCAAGAAGTCACCTGGTATTGACAACATGTCGTACCACTCGTTGCGAAGGCTTTCTGCTTTATTCTATATAAAGCTCTCCATTCTGTTCAGCCATGCCTACATCATGGGGTGCTTTCCCCAAGCTCGGAAGCATGCTGTTGTCTGCCCAATAGCAAAAGTTGGGAAACCAAATTATCACCCCTCAAGCTTTCATCCTACCTCGCTCCTCACTTGCATCAGCAAAATATATGAACAATTCATATACGAGTAGCTAAATAACTTTATCAGTGCCAGGAACCTAGTACCTGATTTCCAATTTGGATTTAGAAGAGCGCACAACACCACTATGGCTCTCAACATATTTCAAAACCACGTCTGCGTGCGGCTCTTTAATAAGGAACCCACCATTGCGGTGAGCCTGGACATTGGGAAGGCTTTTGACACAACCTGGATCGAAGGCCTCGTTCTTAAATTACTGAATACTGGCCTCAGTAAAACGCTGTGGTAGTATCATCTACCAGTTCGTTCTAAACAGAACCTTCCAAGTTCGAGTGAATGGAAGGCTTTCCCGAACTTTCAATGCCGCTGCAGGCGTACCACTGGGCTCCATTCTAGGAAAATTCGACTTAACCCATCTAAAGCAGTAGCTAAAATTCTGAGTAGTAAACACTCCCAACCTACTTCTCGATATTCACAGAATATCCGAATACAAATAGGAGGTACTACAATTAGACCACAGGACAGGAGGAAATATCTTGGGGTCATCTATACCCCAAAAATAAATTTCATCAAACATGTGACCCACATTCTTCAAAGGGGCCTCGGTCGGTCTAAGCAACTGCGCAACATTTTGAAGTGGAGCAACAAAGTTGACACCAAAGTTAAGCTTCTCTGCTATAACCAGCTAATCCGATCTGGAATATCATACGCCTTTCCCATATGGTCCTGCACATCTTCGTCCCAAATGGAAAGACTTCGAGTTTTCGAAAGAAAACTCCTCAGAAGATGCATCAACTACTCTAGAAGGCCTGACGGTCACCTATACGAAGGTGCCTCCATTATCCCTATCGACGAGTACTTGCTACAATTAGCATATAAGTACCCCGAAAGCATTCAGAACAGCGAGAACCCACTTGTACGGGAGTTTTGCGCTCTTGAACCTTCTCTCTCTCGATCTCTTCGGATCAGACCACCACAATTCAGTACAAAGCTGAAGAAAGCACCCTTCCCAAGAACATTCTCCTCTATAATAGAGGATTCCTGGACCCATCCAATAGCGTATACTGCTAACACACCACACACACGCACGCACAGTACAACACGGCACAAACTTACACACACACCGACCAAAGCGCAGATTATCAGACGCCAAAGACGTGATCTGCGTTTACTACCGCACAAGACCTGTGGGGGGCGAAGTATGGGTGTGCCGGCGTACGGCACGGAGTTCACTTCTACTCCCATCATCACTGAGGAGTTCACCGAATACAACATTGAGCAACGCAGCAAAAGGTTCACCAAGAATCGAGCTCCAAAGCACGGAGCGAACACCACAAAGAATAAAACACGGCGATATTCATCATCATCATCGGCACTACAACCGGGAACCGGTCTTGGCCTTATTTAGCAAGTCCTGAGGCATGTTAAATTTTCCATAATGATTTATTTTGTCTGGGCAAGGTCATTAGTCTTGCGCCAGGGGCTCCCCGGCGGGGAATCGAACCCCGGTCTCCCGGGTGACAGGCGGCTATATTAACCACTATACTATCGAGGAGCCAACGGCCCGCTATACACCAGCTAAATACCGAAGCTTACCCACTACAAGTATATGTAAAGGTTGGCGCAAAATTAATCATCCATTTTGTTTTGGAATTACTTTTTTTTACTAAATAAAAAAATGATTTTGAGTGATGGACTTTTTTTTTGTTTTTTTTTTTTGTTTAGGCTTCTCTCGGGAGAGGCGAACCTATAGCGCCGATTGGGCGCCCTGAGATGCCATCAAATAACTGTTGCAGTTCCTTTTGAACAATTGCAGGTTGTAACGCTCCGGGAACACTCGCGATATTGTCTTTGTGTATATTTGAATTTATTGTTCTATTTATTACTTAATGATTTTAGGCAAAACATATTAACTTTAAGTGTACACTCGAACTCGGATTCTAAAAAATTTACAAAGAACTTTTGTTTTCTTATGATTTTTATTCACGATATTTGCACACATTAATCGACTAAAAATTTTATTAAGAAAACAACCCGTTCACAACTCAACACGGTACGCATACCCGCAGCGCAGGGAGAAGAAACGACCGGCTCGGTCGGTGGATGGAATAGGACTCACTGAGGAAAGAACTCCGACTTGCATTCCATCCTCAGTTAAAGGTGAGATTCGGAGGAGCGAGAGAAAATGTCTCTCAATGTGGTGAGTAACCAGCAAGGGAATCCTGTTGCCCGAATTCCGGTGATGTGTGTATGCGATCGTGTAGATCTTTGTTTGCTCATGCACGAAGGCCATGGAAAAACAAAGCTGAAAAATTGAAGGGAATAATGGGCATTGATGAGATGTGAGTTCAGCTACGTAAATAAGCTGTAACTCAGAATCTAACGCGCGACCGAAAAAAAAGAAGAAAAGCAGATTCCCGATTCCAAACAAAAAATTTAGAGCTCGATTAAAGTTAATATTGAAAATCACAAAAAATATCTCCTATTGACATCTGTCACACAAAATGAATAAATAAATCAATTAATAAATAAATAAATAAGTTAAATCGAAACATCAAAACAACAGCTTAAAACTAAAACCAAAACAATGCTACTATAATTAACATACAAATGTTTCCACTTCACTGTAAAAAAATAAATAAATAAATAAATAACAAACATTAATCGATTCAGAGGAGAGAAAAAAAAATAACAATAAAAAAATTTCCTTCTTTTTCACGCCCTCCGCTGCTGTTCTCTGGTGTCGTGTTGTATACAGTGGTTCCACTCTGTATCAATGTGATTTTTTTTATCTACATTTTCCCCTGTCGAGTCCCGAAATTCCTTCGTCGCCAGCAATTCATCTATGTCATTAGAAACACAATGAGGCACCGGTATCCATCACTTGGTGCAGCTTAACAGGTTCGTTCGGCTCGATGAGAAGAAAAATACAATCAAACCTGCCGTGGTTCGTCCGGAAGGTTTGTCCGCAGCGCCAGTTGTAGCATATACAGCCACAGAAAATTCAGATATTTAAAATGAACGGGTTACCTGTTTTTCCTCCTTTCTCCGGTGACCAGTTCAGCACTCCAACTGTGATCGGTGAAGGTATGTGCAGCAGCTCTTTATTTTATTCAATCTGGATAGTCTTCTACTTAGAAATTTCTTGGATTTGAAATCTATAGCAAATCAAATTGTCCGAAGCACTTTTCAATAACTTTTTATTTATGTTTTTGCCTGCTTCTTTACAATTTCTGTTTCGATTTTTAAACTTTACTTTTTAATTGTTAAAGATTAGGACCGGGGCTTTTCTTTCTTCTTTTCGGCGGCTCGGAAATCAACTCTTTTTCAATTCTTCAAACGGAACCTCACTTGCAAAACTGTATATATAAAGAACAGTCAACAACGGTTCCAAAACAAACCGAATTCAAATATCTTGCTGTTTCCCTCTCTCACTCTCCATCGACATCCACTCCGAATACAGAATTCGAACTCGCCCACGATCCACATTCGAACTGGGGCGTGTTCGAACACTCACATGTGGATCGTGCGCTTTTTTCCACCACCTTACCATCAAACTATATTAAAACAAAATTAATCTAAAAACAATCTACTGATGGGGGTGGCGGAAACCGCACGTAACAGCGCTAAATGCATTTGGGATACTTCAAACAATTTGGATTGTTTATCGTATCGACTGAATGCCTGCGGACGAACCGGATTCTTTTGTTTGCACATGATGCATGCTGAAGAATTCGGTTTTAGCGGCTATTGCGCTGATTGCATGCAGCTGCGTCAACAAGCTGCTGTGGTGTTGCTTTATGTCGTTAGACAAATAAGTCGCCAAGCAATGCGCATGCAGGAAAATTGACGAGATTACAAGATTACATTAAATGTGAACCATAATGTTTTCGGGGAAACGCAATGATGCGTTGATGCAAGGAATCATGATGGCCTTGGTGGTGGAAATGAATTGTACACGTGTGTAGCAGGATTGCTTGGCATACAAAGGGTGCCGAATAGTTTGAATTATATGAAGGCCAGGTCTCGGATCCATACATGAGTACTGGTAAGACCATGGTCTTGTACAGTAGTAGCTTGGATGTTCTGGATAAATTTCGGGATTTAAAGAAGCTTGATAGAACATAGTAGGCTTTGTTAGATTTGATCAGCCGTTCGCGTATTTCTTCTTCCATATTGTTATCGTTATGTTATTGACCCAAGGTAGTTAAAGAATTGCTCTACTTCAAATTCCAACCTTACGTCTTCTCTTCGCAGAAGTTGCCACCATGTACTTAGTTTTCCCCTCATTAATGTGCAGTCCCAGTTTTTGTGCCGCCTGCTCGATCTGGGAGAGAGAATCCTGTACAGCCGATTCGGTTCTACCGATGATGTCGATGTCATCTGCGTAGGCAAGTATCTGGCTGGACTTGGTGACAATAGACGCTCTTGTTGTAACGCCAGAATCACGGATTGCTTTCTCCAACGCCAGGTTGAAGAGGAGGCAGGCCAGACCGTCCCCTTGTCGGAGTCCATTAAAGATGTTTATTGGCTTGGACAGCAATCCCTCTATTTTTACTTGATTAGTTACGTTGGTCATGGTCAACCTACAAAGTCGTATCAATTTGTTTGGAATGCCGAACTCTCTCATGGCATTATATAGTTCTACCCTGGCTATGCTGTCGTATGCGGCCTTAAAGTCGATGAATAGATGATATAATGGAATCTTAAATTCCTGACATTTTTCCATCGCCTGCCTAAGGGTGAATATCTGATCAATCGCTAATTTGCCTGGGATGAAGCCACACTGATATTGACCAATGATGACTTTAGCGTATGGGGCTATCCGATCCTGTAGGATAGTGGAGAGTATCTTATATGCGGTACACAGCAATGTTATACCCCTATAGTTGCTGTACAGTGTGATATCTCCTTTCTTATGTATGGGGCAAATTATACCGCGACGCCAATCTTCCGGCATCTCCTCTTGCTCCCATACGTGCACCACGATCTCATGAATTACGTGATGTGACACTGTCCCTCCTTGTTTGATCAGCTCAGCTGGTATGCCATCAGCTCCAGGGGCTTTATTTGATTTGAGCTGCCTAATGGCTTTTAATGTTTCCTCAATGCTTGGTGGCGGCAGCATTTGGTCTTGATCTTGCATTGGTGGAATCTCCAATTCTTCTGTGAGCAGACCATTTAGCAATTCATTGAAGTACACTTCCCATCGCTCCAGAATGCCTTCAGGGTCGGTGATCAGATTACCCTCCTTATCGCCTGCCTCAACAGATACATTCTGTCAAATGTCTACCCATAATTTATCATTCCCGCGTGAGCCTATTGTAAAAAAAAACCAGATTGGCAACACTGTGAGACATAATGACGCCAAGTTTGAGTGCTATCTGGTAATTAGTTTGTTTACAGCTGCTAATTTTGTTGGTTCAGCTCAAATACCTCTGGCGACTCATTTCTATCGAAAACACAAGTGTATGAATGGTACAAAGCATTCAAAAGTGGTCGTCAAGACGTTAATGATTTGCCTCGTGCGAGTGCTCCAAGAACACTTGTGACTGAGGAAAGCATCGCTAAAGTGAAGGAATTGGTGCTTGAAAATCGTCGTTATAGCTTGGGAGAGCTAACACAAGAGCTAAACATTTCACACGAATCAGTTCATAATTTTTTGCTCGATATTTTGGAGATGAGACGCGTCGCAGCAATGCTTGTTCCAAAAAAACTGAATTTTTTGCAAAGAGAACATCGAAAAGCAAATGTTAAAGATATACTTTTTCGAGTCGCCAGGGACTCTACATTTATGCAAAGCATCATAACTTGTGACGTGACATGGGTATAAGATAAGATTTTGCTCGATATTTTGGAGATGAGACGCGTCGCAGCAATGCTTGTTCCAAAAAAGCTGAATTTTTTGCAAAAAGAACATCGAAAAGCAATGGCTGAAGATATACTTTTTCGAGTCGCCGGGGACTCTATATTTATGCAAAGCATCATAACTTGTGACGTGACATGGGTATACGAGTATGACATGCAAACAAGTCAACAATCATCCAAATGGCGCTACCAAAACGAGCCGAAAACGAAAAAATCACGACAAATTCGATCAAAAATTAGGGTCATGCTCACTGTTTTCTTCGATTATCGTCATGTGGTGCACTATGAATTCGATCCGCAAGGTCAAACAGGCAATAATAAATACTACTGTGTTATAAAGCGTTTGCGAGAGTGTTCGTCAAAAAAGGCCGGAGTTGTGGAAAGACAAATCTTGGATTTTGCACCATGATAATGCATCATCTCGCAAAGCTACAATTGTGAGTGTTTTCTTTACCAAAAACACAACTAAAATGAGCGAACAAGCACTGTATTCAACAGATAGGGCGCCTGTGACCTTTTTCCACCCAAACTCAAATTGTCGAGGAATACATTTCGAGTCGATTAAAACCATGAAGGAAATTCGAAGAATGACCTAAAATCGATGGCTCCCGCAGCCTATAAAATGTGCATGGATGACGGGATTAAGGGGGTATTCTGGTCTAGAATTTTGAAAAAATCGATTTTTTTCTTTTTATATTTTTTTATAGTTTTTATTTTTAAGAATATGCTGTCCAAAGGAAATTTTAAAATGCCAATAATTTACGAAGTTACAGCTGCTTTAGCAATATTATGTCACTTGAACCTGCTATGCCCTGAAATTTTTAAACGCGTTTTTCTCGAAACTGTCTTTTTTAAAACAATACCCACGATTTTTCAAGTTCTACTGAACCGATTTACTTCAAATTTAGTATATGTCTTCTTTATGGGCTTTTCTACTGCATGAACTATCCTCATACCCAAATTTCAATGTTAACTATTTTTTAAAAATTCAAAAATTAAAAAAAAGTGGTACAAAAATAAAATTTTTTTTCAGGCAGTCGCCACTTTGTTAAAAAAAAATTTTTTTCTACTTTTTTTAGTTCCAACGATAGAGGCATTTCTGTAAATTAATAATCTTTTTTTTCAGATTGCTAGGAGGGTTGAATCGCGGGTATGGTCGCGTGCCAACTTTTTGAGATCCTCCACTTCATCAGCTGCTAACTTTTTGAATTTTGAATTTTTTACTTTCAATTTTTTTTACTGTACTCTTGAAATATTGATAAACATCCTATAAAAAAAGGAATAGTAAAAATATTGATTGCTTTTTTGTTACAGCACTTCAAAAATTGCGTTAAATTCGTGCGTCTAGACCAGAATACCCCCTTAATCGTTGGCATAAGTGCATTGAATCGGACGAGTCCTATTTTGACGCTGATAAAATAATGATGATTAATTCAAATTTGTTGTTTTATTGAGAAAATCCGGGTAGGCATTTGACAGAATGTACATCCCCAATTTGGCAAAAAATGCAACACAATATTCATGTTCATCCATATTTTGAAAGACTGCCCTCACTTGTAACATATAAGAGAAGATGTATTTCGAAACTTAGATATTTATAAAATTCTTGATGATCCCAGCCCATAAAACATAAATAAGTTTTGTAAATACAATCAAAATTAAATTGTAAGCTAAAAGTACAGAGCCATTAGTCTCAGATGGTTGTTAACTTAATTGATATGTAATTTTAAATGACTAGTTAATAATAAATAAATAAATAAAAATATAAACTGCTCGTATTGTGCATTGACATTTAGGGGTATCCCAAAATTCCTTTTAAGCGCGCTGTGTGGAAAAAAGTTAAGCTTAATAAACATTTTAACATATTACAATGAGTTTATTTTTCTAGTCTTCATTTTAGTTTACAATCATCGTTAGCCTATATGCCTTTTTTAAATGAGGTTTTTGAGTGATTGAAGTCAAATATCCCATTTACGCAGCATTTGAGAGACCTGTTCATATGCAATTCGATATCCATTGGATGAATATATGTTTGATGGATTTAATACCCTATTTTCCATGTGCTCTCAAGAGGGAAAATAACATAGATGCTCAAATTAATCTTGACTGGTGACAGCATTATCATGACCTACTCTTGGTCAATGGAAAATATCACCACAAGAAAAACGGACAGGCTAATAAAAGTAGAGTAGTCTCGGATACCAAACCACGGAATCGATAAAGGCTTAATTAGTTACGAATTTTAGAACGAAGCGTACGCATTCTATTCATAACAACTCGTATATACTTGACTGTTTTGCCGTTGAATTTATGGGAAAAATAAACCAAAGTTATACTTGTGCATCGAGTAATTTGTAAAACTACTCTCATCAAATAAATTTTAATTGTAAGTCTTTTTTTTGTGATTAATATTGAAAGTACAAATAATTTAATAATGTATATTGGATACCCAAAGAACACAATACCTGCAGGCAAAAGTTAATCACCAGTTCTAAATACCAACCAGACTACAAAACTCAAGTTCAATCGGAACATTTTAAATGTAACAATACAATATAAATGTAGACGCAAGCAACTAAGTTTGACTACTTATAACTTTGACGGGACATTCTGAATAATATCTTCGTATAGTCTGTTGAAAGGAAGCAGCTGACAATAATCTAACAGCGTCGTTCTCAACTTGTGAAGGCTTTCTGGTTCTCCAACAAAAGTATTAGGATCATTTGTCTTCTTCAGATATCCTGCTTGGATGAATGATTGCACTGCTATCATTAGGTTGTCCAAAGCCAAGCAGTAAGGATGAACGTACTGCTGAACCTTCATCGTAAGAAGATGTTCGATTCTCTTTTGTGTCTCGACGAGCACCTGATGAATGGTGAACTCTTTCACCGTCATCTGGAAAGTAAAACATGAGTTGTAATCTCTGCAAAAAAGATTTTGTGTAAAAGCCTGAAATTGTTAAGCATACTAGGACAATTTTTAATAAAATGTATTATAGTGAGTATAAGCCACTGTAAAATATAGGTTTATACAATAGGTACTTGACAACTTTGAATTTAATTTGTGAACGCACCCTTTCACTAATCATTGAACTGTCTTTGTCAATTTATTCAGTAAACTCAACATTATCATGGTTAAGCACACGAACGAACAACGTCTGCAAATTATAAAAATTTACTACCGAAAAAAAGTTGTCAAGTCCCTATTGGAAAACCCATTATATTTAATAATTTATTATAACATATCGAATGAACCCATTTTAAAATATACTTGTTACTTACATGAGAAAGTGGACCATAAAAACATAAGATATACTAACCTCGCACAACGTCACCACCAACTGGTAATAAAGACAGATAAAAGGTGAAATGGCACTGAGCATAATACGAGAGCAATCGTCTTCAAGAAAGACTATTTCTCTTTGTAGAGCATTACTATTGAGCTTTTGTATGATGTCCACGATTTCCTGGAAGGTATACAATAATATACAATAAAACCTGCCACAATAATACTATATTATTAGTGATGCTTACATTCCCTTGAGTAGAAGATTCAATGATGAACTCGTGACTAAATATTCGGCGCAGCTCGTTGAATTTTTCTTGTAACACGTCAAGTGGAAGAGGTTCTTTGTAGCCCTTCGCTTTTAATAGTTCCATAGCCAAAATAACAAATGACGGTTTAGCTATCCAAAATAGGCAAGGATTGATATAAAGTTGTATATGTAGGGCAGGAACCGCAATGGCAATTGTATTCGAGGACAAAGGATATCCCTTTAGCTTCGTTCCATCAAAAGTTTTTATATCAACACTTTTTGGCGGTATTAGTGCTAGGTTCGCGTTCTGGAATGTTACAAGGTTGGAATGAATCTCAACAGACTTCATGATAGCCGGTTTGATACTATTCTCGTCGGTTTCTACGAGAGCACCGAATTTTTCAAATAGATTTTTCAATATAATTACGCCACGTGAGAGCTCGTCCAAATTCACTAACCTTTCGCTGTACGAAGCATATGCATAAAATAGAGCCACCAAATTAAAAGTCGTTATAACAATGTGCATTTGTTGTCGATAGACCACCTGGAATCATTTATATTTCATTCCACATCATTCAATAAATTATGTCAATAGAGTACGACAAAACTACCTTCCCAAAGTTGTCGAAATGTTAGAAGGGGTCCACATTGACGGACATAGCAGTTAAAATATTTTACGTTACTCTAGTTTTCCGTCACGGGAAAGTAAGGAAACGTTCAATTCGCAATATGTGATTATAACTATGTCAGCCGTGAGCATCCATTGTTAATTAGTTCAAAACAATTCACCAAATGCACAATATATATATTGGAATTATTTTCCCTAATAATTAAAGCCCTTCTTCTCGCCAACGACAACTTGGCAAGGTCATTTTGCCGCGTACTATACATAAACCATAATCTAATTGTAGTGTACCTCATTAGCAAGATCTTTTATCATTGCGACATCATTTTTGTTTAATATTTGAAGGTGTCCTGGTATATTGGCTCTCGGTATTCGATTAACTTGTGGACCAAAGAATTCTTTAATAGATATCGGTTCACCAAAATCCATATACATCCGACCAAAACGCTCATCCATAATTTTCCGTGCCTTCAAGAGTCCTGCTGTTGTTTCTTTCGGCTTGGGTACTCCTAATAACTCGAAAACAAAAAGCTGTTCCTCTAGGACTCGGTCATAGGAAACACCAACCGGTACTATCGTAACATCGGATACTTCACCAGTAAAATATGGTAGCAAGGCCATTGAAAGAAGGCCGACTTTTGGCATGAGAGCTTTGAAATTTCTACTTCGTGTGCCTTCTACAAAAAATTCGACACCAGTATGATAGGCCGTAATCAAAGCATGCATATACTCTCGGAATACATCCCAATATAGTCCATCACCCGAAAAGCAACGTCGCATAAAGAAGGCACCGGTGTTACGCAGGATTTTGCCCATCGCGAACATACTGTGAAAATCTGGAATAACGTGTTTTTAATAACATTTGTTTTTTTTACGAATATAATTAATAATTTATTTGTTTCTGTTTCTGAACCGTGACATGTAATAGATGAAGCATATGACTATGTGTATCTTATGACAGATTTAAACTATTTGGTCTTTTATTTTGTTTGTTATATACTTTTTCTTACAATGTAAATTACGTGGTAACTTAAATTTAGTAGCACTGTGACGGTTCCGCCAAACCCCACGGCCCACTTACCTAAAGAACCCCCATTCCTGCAACCCAATCGGCATACGTTTTTGCTAATGCAATCGCATTAGCACCTTAAATACTTTACGCATCTAGGTTATCTAAAGCCCCTAGAAGAGGATTCTTACCTTTCATAGATCTCTTCGCATACAAATTCCCTATAAGAATTCCTTCTTAACTTATCATAAATTCATCGGTTCCCATATAATACAACCGCATAATCAGGGAATCCTACCCTTGAGTTGGCTTATCCCAGCCTCAACATGTGTACAATAAAAACTACCTACATACACATTGGCTGGCGACCACTTTAACCAACGATAAACAGTCCAACGCAGCTGCATGTAATTAGCACCATAGACGTTGAGACTAATTCCCTAACTAGCACCATGTGCAAACAAAAGAACGCTGTCCTTCAAAGGTTTTCTGGCGATACCATAAACAATCACCATCGCTTGTGATATCCCAAATGCAATTCCCATTTAATGAGTTCCAGCTTATTTATTTAGCTGACCTTAATCACAGACCGATGCATTAGGTCGCTTCTCCTTTGTTCTTTTTCCCTCGCTGTAGGTTTTGTTTATCCTTGCTGGAATGCATCGATAAACACGGTGATGTGTACGTTCACACATAGACACCACTGCATCAAAAGATCGCGTTCCCTTTGTGGCCACATCCTTAAGAGAAACATTTTCTCTCTCTCTCTCTCTCTCTCTCTCTCTCTCTCTTCCGTTCCTTAAACCTAACCGAGGATGGAATAAAAGTCAGAGTTCTATCCTCGGGGAGTCTAATTCCATCTGCGGACCACGCCGGTCGCGCGATCTCCCGCTCTCCGACGGCTGCGGAGATGCGTAAATTCTTGGGTCGCAATTAACACCCCAGCGAGTTGCAACGAGTCGTCCATGTGAATTGATTGTGTTTTGTGTAATAAAGTCCCCGTCGCCTCGCGATATGTTATGTACCTCGCAACCTAAATATAGAGATTCAACCTACCATAAGTAATAACTCCATTAAATAAATTCAAAAGCAATAGCCGAGTGATAAAATAAAAGTACTTGACAACTTATATCTAGTGTGTTTTATTTATGGATTTTTCCTCCTGAGCGTTCGTTTTATTTTCTCCTGCCTTTTGGTGAACAGTGTACGTGTGTGCTTTCACATAATGTTTGGCGGAACATTTTTAAGAACTTTCATTCAGCAGCGAGTGGGTTGATGGTAGAATCCGCGTCCATGCCGACTGCACAGACCATTTACCCCCACAGCACTGTGTGGAATAAATGTCCGTATCATCATCATCATCAGCACTACAACCGGGATCCGGTCTTGGTCTTATTTAGCAAGTCTCTCCACCGGTATCCGGTCCTTATCCGAGACTTGTAAATTGTCCATAATAATTTATTTTTCCGGGCAACGTTATTAGCCTTGCGCCAACCTTTCTCAGGATGTCGCTGCATGCATTGGTTTACTACTTGGCGGGTGCCAAAGTAGCTACCCAGGGGTGTTACGTGGAGACTGCATGTCAACATGGATTGAACAGGGACAAGGATCGTCCTGGCCTTCACCGGGTTGAAAACAGAGACCTTGCCCTGTATGTTCGTTCCCACTGCCCCAAAAGTCCACATACCAAGTAGAGTAACATCTGTTAATGTGCAGCAATAGAGATTTTATTGCGGAAGAGTTACGACGAATTTAACTTCTCGAAAAAGTTATTTAGACCCCTCAGACTTCTGACCAAAAACAATGGTTTTATGGTACCTTTACCAACCACGAACGTCTGCTTGATTCATAATTGGATCAATATAAAACTGACATCGCGCCTGTGGGGGTTCTTTAAAGCTTACCTGAAGAACCACCCATTTTCTCAATTCAACTCCCCATTCCCAACCTGCAACATAACCCACTGCAAGATCATTATCTTGCCCCTGCAATCAAGCAGCATCAAGTTTCCTTGGAAACATTTCGGTTCACACCCAACGTGAACCATTTAGAATCTTATTGATTCCCCTCGCCGGCAATCTCTGTCCCATGTGTACACAGTAATTTCCCTGTTTACACATGACCAACCAATCTTTTGCCCAACGACAAAAGCCATGGCAAGTAGCTTGCTTACACAGCGGCAAGGCTAATTGCATGATTCGTTTGTCCAACCGACAACAATCATCGCAATACTCACGTCCCATGATCTGTTTGTCTAACTGACAAACAATCACCATTCTCGCGCTTGCCGCCGATAATCGAATTCTTCTGTATACACAACATGTAAACAGAAGAATCCGATTCAGCCCATTGTTGCACATTTTGTAGCCAAGTCAACGCTGCCTGATACATCAGTTCAGCCTCAACTTGAGCATAAGCAGTACACCATGAGATAGATTCACTTCCGAACGGTACTGTTGCCCGCGCACTCAAGGAGCTAAACGCAAACAAATCCGGTGGTCCTGATGGAATCCCCCCAATTCTCTTGAAGAAATGTTCCTTTTCACTCGCTAAACTACTGCGAAAACTCTTCGATTTGTCTTATTCTACTGGCCGTTTCCCAAATAGATGGAAGTCAACAAACATTCAACCAATTCCCAAAAAGGCGACAAATTGTTCCTCTCTTCTTATCGACCCATAGCACTAACTTCTATTCTCTCGAAGGTAATGGAATCCCTCATTACCCGTCAACTTTCGAAATATCTGGAATCAAATGTCCTTCCCAATGACCGCCAATATGACTTTCGTAGCAACAGATCCACAGGAGATTTTACGGCGTACCTTACCATCCATCCACTACTTCGGAGAAAGCAAGGTTGTTGCACTGGATATCTCAAAGGCCTTCGACACAGTTTGGCATCCAGCCCTTTTATCAACATTACATTCATATAGAGTGGACAATTCCTTGATCCAATGGATAAGAGACCATCTTTCTGGCCGTTCAATCCAAGTGGTTCTTGATGGTGTCAAATCTGCCTGCTATCAAATTAATGCAGGTGACTCCCAAGGTTCTGTGCTCCCATCCACTCTCTTTCCCATCTTTATAATTGATCTCTTGTCCATTACCCACAACCCAATCCACTCGTTTGCTGATGATAGCACATTGACTTTCTCATACTCATACGAACGTTCCCGACCAAACTCTTCCAACGTCAATACCAATCAGCAGGTTATGATAAATACACTGAATTCCGACCTCAACAATGGGGATTATCTAACCGAGTAGAGTTCAATGCCTTAAAAACTCAGGGCTGTCTCCTGTCGTCAAAGGCGAACCCCAAAGTAAGTACACTGTCGAGAACGGCACTTGCATCGATGAAGCTATTGTGATTCGTATTCACAACTCCTTTGCCTACTACCTATCCCGAATAACCACTTCCATTTATCCATACCTACACCTTTCCACTTACCTAAAACCCCCTAACCTATCCCATTCCTATACCTAAACACTTACCTGTCCCTAAGGTCCACCACCCTGCATACATTCCCCTCCTAGAGGACCGCATGTGCAACAGGCTAAGTCTAAACCTTATCTGTCGCACATTGACCTAATTACTAACCTTTTTATTAGCACAACAATCGAGTTTGTACTTGGCAAATAAAATACCGCATGTGTGCAATTCTCGATTGGCCACAATATAAAAGGGGCGGCTCATCTTGGTTTCGGGGCAGTCAATAACGAGCTGCCAAGCAGTCGGTCACGGGCAGTCAACCAGAAGCAGTCGCGGCAGTCAGCCGCAAGTAGCCCAAGACCTAGTAAAGTAAAATAAAATAATAACCAAATCACAAAAGAGTCATTTAATTCGCCCCAGGAAGGTAAGAATATAAACCCAAAAATAAAATTAAATATTGTTGGGTACCGACATTCCGGTACACCTAACAAAGCCAAGAAATTATCAATCTTCGGCACTAGTATTAATTCGACTCTTAATTGGAGCGACCACATTTGTGAAACTGCGAAAAGTGCGGCCAAATGTATGGTGTTCTTTAAAAGATGCAAAAGATACTTCACTCCATCCAACCTGGCCACTATTTACAAGGCGTATATTCGTCCCAAAATAGAGTTCATCTCCCATATTTACGCCTCCAGTCGGAAGCCACCAACAAACACGGCCTCTAACAGTCGGAAGCCGGTGTGTTGTTAAAAAAAATATATATACAACATTTTGGCGCCCTACGTTCTTCGTTTCAATTAACTCAAAATGAAGTGCCACACTTGACTGTCGGATTCTAATTCTCCGATGGGTTGATGCACCCCTTGTGGCGTTCTAACTCTAACTAATTTTACTTCCAATGGTACTCCCTATTTATACCCAAAATCCAAATCAAGATGTTCATACTTTCCCACGGGTCATTGCTGACTTCCAGACAGCCACCCGACGCTAGTCCCAGTCGAAGGCCATGCCAACGACGATGGCAACTGCAATGTCGCAATTTTTGCCGCCAGTCACCCTGAGGTGGCAACCTTACACCTACTCTGGCTGTAGTTCTACCCCAAGGCTTTGGGAAAATTTCGATGACGCGAATCTGATTTGCCCATTGCAAATAGCATGCATGTGCCTGGGTAAAATTACCTTGCAGGTGATGGGGTGTTAGGTGATTATCAACGTAGCTGTAATCCGCATCTTAGAACATGGGTATGGGCATGGCTGGGACGTGGGAATTGCAGAATTGCAATTTTAGGTATGCAAGTGGGAAATGCATAATTGAAATTTTAGGTATGCGAGTGTATGCATTTCAAGGTGATGGGAATTGGATTTGTCTATGGCAAATGGCGTGCAACATCTGATGCGTTGCAATTTCAGACATGGTTCAAGTTGCATTGTGCAATTTGCATGGAATGCTATTATTGGAATTGTCATGTGTACGCGAATATTAGAGTCTGGCAGTTTTTGATTATTAGAGTATTGGATGTTATACCAGGGTATTGGAATTCTGCGTGTAACACGCATCCAAAACTGCACTACACGTGCTCGACAGAATGCAAAAACGAGCAGTGAAACTTATTGGCGATCCTGCTGTAAGTCGATCAATTCCGTCGTTAGAACATAGGCGCAACGAATCATACCTATCTCTTTTCTATAAGCATTATCACGATCGTTGGTCAACTGAACTTGCTCAATGTGTTCTGCCTCTTCAGACATTTTCCCGGGATACCCGTCAATCTGAGAATGTCCATCAGTTCACGTTGAAAGCCAACTTCAGGCGCACAAAGAAACATAGAGAATCATTCTTTAGCCGCACCATATGATCATGAACTTCCGGGTTCCTACAGGCCAGTAAATAATAATATTATTGTGGAATACTCTACCTGATCATGTGTTTCCTCGTCGTTGTAATGTCTAGACATTTAAGACCAATGTACATCGATACCTCCTTTCCTTGTCCACTTCCTCTCCTTCCGCTCACACAGTGCTCAGACATTTAAAGGTACTCCAAAATCCTCTTTTGTGCGCGTATTTGTGTAAAAAAGGACAGGTTATAAGGTGATATGCTGGCGCAAGGCTAATATCCTTGCCCGGAAAAACAACTTATTATGGACAATTTAATAAGTCTCGGATAAGGACCGGAGGATGCCGGTGGAGAGACTTGCTAAATAAGGTAATAGGGTTAAGAAAAATACCACGCTCCTCGATAGAATAGTGGTTAGTATACCCGCCTGTCACGCGGGAGACCAGGGTTCGTTTCCCTGTCGGGGAGCCTCTGGCGCAAGACTAATGACCTTGTCCGGAAAAAACAAATCATTATGGGAAATTTAACAAGCCTCAGGACTTGCTAAATAAGGCCAAGACCGGTTCCCGGTTGTGGTGCTGATGATGATGAAAAATACCACAGATTGTACACTGAAAAGCCATGGAAATAAAACACAGTCCATCAGAAGTAATTAATACACGCTGTATGTTGGTTTTTTTAATTTTTCGTTTATTTGCATCGGTTGTTCTTACACCTAGCTTAAATTGTTCGCCGACCGTTGGTGGTCCTTGGTGTTAATTGACGATTTCACAGTAACTATTAAGGTATACAATTCACATAAAATGTAACATACACATTGGCGATTACAGGGTCTATTGCTTAACTAAAATTGACATCGAATACAGGAATACAAATTCGTGGTTACACGACACCCTTTGATTGTTAAATTAATATAGTCACAAGTTTCACTTCAGTTGTGATTTTTAGTTCTAATGAGTAGAACGGATATGGATATTATCGCGTAACTGTCTGTTGTTTTAGCGGACGGCACCCTTTGATTGTTAATTAATAATGTCACAAATTTCACTTCAACGTGGTTTTTTTCAATTCAAATGAAACGAACGGATATGAATATTATCGCGTAACTGTCTGTAGTTATAATCGGACTTGATTTACTAAAAGCTGTTTCTCGAAATTGATTTAACACGCAACCGCACTCCGTTGTGTACCCGACGGGGGATGAAATCTGACTCGCCGTGACTGTTGCACGGATCATGCAGCCACTCACGACTGGGGCGTTTCCTTTGGTGTGGTAAGAAAAAAAAATGGAATTTTCCTTTCATCCAGCGACCAATGGGAAACCAGAGAGAGATCGCGCTGGAAAGGTTCCGGTGGTTGATCGTACAGATCGTATTGCTTATCCATACACTGGAATGACGGATAAACGAAATTGTTTCAGGGACAAGGAACAAAGGAAAGAATCCATCCAGGGCATCGTGGCAGTGGAGGCATAGCTAAGCAAACACGCTGCCACTCATTAGGAACATAAAGGGATTGTGGGGAGGAAGTATGGTGTGCAGGCGTACTGCACCGGGTTGCCTTCCACTCCCATCGTCACTAAAAGAAAGTTCCGCCGAGCACCAAAAGAAAACTTCGCAACACACCGTCCACAAGAAGTAATTAATTTAAAGGCACGTTTGTTTATTATAAAAGGTTCTTTTATTCACAACAAATCTTACTGCATTTAATAAGATTACAGAAAACAGATTCTAATTACACTGACGATGAAACGGATGCACAAAAAATGTAAGACAGTGTACTCTACTTGTATGGCATTATACTGAGGACACAAGAAAAATTACTTTTAATTGAACATATTGTATTTAATTAATCTAATCCCGACTCCTGGATGTACGCGTTCGCGTCCCCGCAGGGCTACGGGGAGCGGGAGAAAAACCAACCGGCTCGGTCAGTGGATGGATTAAGACTCAATGATTCAACCCTCGTTTGGGGTGAGTTTGGTGGTGTGGTGAAAAGGAAATGAAATTTCCTTTGACCAGTGACCAATGGAAGGCGATCTCTGGCACGCAGTGGTGTGCGTGTGTGGACGTATAGATCTTTGTTTGCTCATGCATTTCGGCAAGGAACAAACGAAACCGAAAAATTGAAAGGGAATAATGGCATTGATGAGATATGAGTTCGGCTAAGTAAACAAGCTGTATCTCATTGGGTGCTAATGCATTTGGCTGTTTATGGCATCTCTGGCTGCAGTAGAAACAGGGTTCGTGTTTGCATTAGGAAATGCTGAAGATGCGGTAATTGCTTGTCGATTGAACAAACGAATCGCTGGTCGGTTTATTGCAGCTGCATAAACAAACGCAAGACTAATGACCTTGCCCGGAAAAAACAAATCATTATGGAAAATTTAACAAGCCCCAGGACTTGCTAAATAAGGGCAAGACCGGTTACCGGTTGTAGTGCCGATGATGATGATAAACAAACTAACCGACGTTGCTTTGGTCGTTGGACAAAGGAATCGCCGGCCAATGTGTATGTAGGGAAAATTGTTGTACACATGGTGAGGCTGGGAATAGCCGACGCAAGGATAAGATTCCCTGATTATATGGTTACATTATATGTGAACCGAATTGTTTCTTTTCGGGAATATGATGCTTGGTCTATAAAGAATTCTTCTCGGAAAATGCATATGAACTATGAATGCTTGAGAATTCTTTTAGGAAAATTTTGCCGATGCGTTGATGCATGGAAAATGCCCTTGTGGGAGAAATTCTTTTTACAGAGACTTTAACCTTAATACTTGTAGCTTTGTAGGTGCTAATGCCATTGCATTAGCAAAGAACAATGGGGTTATGGGAGGTTCCGGACTGTAAGCTTTTAGGTAATTTTGGAAGGTGAGTAGTGGCGTTTATGGAAACCGCCACAGGATTGCTATACCTACATAGGAAATTTTGTTTATGGGATCTCTGCCGAGCGGGCCGAATCGGGTTCTTCTGTTTGTATGTTGTGTATACAGAAGAATTCGATTTTAGGTGGCAAAGCGTGGGAATGATGATTGTTTGCCAGTTAGACAAACCGATCATGGGTCGTGTCTATTTCGATGAATGTTTATCAGTTAGACAACGGGTCATGCAATTGGTCTTGCAGCTGTGCAAGCAAGCTACTTGCCATGGCTTGGTCGTTGGGCAAACGATTGATTGGACATGTGTAGACAGGAAAATTACTGTGTACATGTGGGATAGAGATTGCCGGCAAGAAGAATCAATAAGATTCTAAATGGTTCATGTAGGATGTGAGCCGAAATGGTTTTTAAGAAAACCTCATGCTGCTCGATTGCAGGGAAAAGATAATGATTTTGAAATGTATTATGTTGCAGGTTGGGAATGGGAAGTTGGGTTGAGAAAATGGGTGGTTCTTCAGGTAAGCTTTAAAGAACCCCCACAGTCTTATTTCTTCGGGTTTAACTACAAACTCCAAAATGATGTTCATCAACTACATGTTGTTAATTGCATTGAATAATGGATTCCGAAGATGTAGCCATCAAAGCCGTGGTGACTACACTACAACCTCATGAATTTAAAACTATTTACTGCTATCCGAATATAGAAGAAAGTTGCTACTGAACTTTGAAGGCGTAGAACGAATTCCATAAATGAATTCACCCCAAACTTCAAGTCTTCCAGAGCTTCCTCACAAAACTATACACAGAAAGTGGTGTTTACCATCGCATGTCCTCGATCAGAATGATGCCACTGAACATATCGATCTCTAAGAGTTAATGGTTTGTTGACTAGAAATGTGGATATCTAACCAATTCGAGGTCATTCAATTCTTGCCTGACTTTAGTATTATTCTACTTTTGCGTGACCCCATAACACAATACAGGCAATTTATGAAGAGTTAAATTACCTTTGAGCTTGAACATCTAGAAGAGAGTAGGTGGGAAAATGCTAACAGATCAAAAAAAAAAATTGAAAGTGAAACATTTGAAGGTCTTTAAAATCATCTTGCTTATTCCTTCTTTATCATTATTTTCTTCCTATGAAAGACGTGTTAAACTTTCACGGAAAAAATTATTCTGAGAATATATCTGCCTTAAATCAGATACGTGCAAATCATGTAATGTTAATTGTGCACGTTCGTACTCTTAGAACTAAAACATATGAAGATCTCTAAGATCACCTTGCTTAACTTTTAGGGTGAATTTTTATCTACGAAGAACGAGTGAAACTTTAGCGAGAAAGACTAATTCTCAGACAATTTCCATCTTAAAGTAGATAGATATATTGTGCCAAAACTTCCCGGACTAATCAAATCAATGTCAACTTTTAGATAAATATGCTCCACAGGTAATTTTAAATGGAATATTGACAACGATTTGGTACGTAGATGAATATCAGGAACGATCAAATGCACACTAGTGCCGCTCATTAATTTACTTTGAACGATTACAATTTTTTTCTACGAGGGGATTTAAATCTAGGCAAAGATATTCCATTCAATCCGTAGGGGTGCCTTTGCTTTGATTTGCACCCCTCGTGCAATTTTAAAGACTGATTTATAACAAAACTGCGAGAATATAAACAAGTCACAACAGTTGTACGTGACCTTAGTGTATGTTTATGTAACTCTCTAGTCAATAGAAAAATCGTTATGCCTACAGGTTACCCAAGTGGAAAGATCGCGTTATGTATTTAATAGACTAAGAACCTGAAACATGCTATTGTAGTTGGGCAAGTGGAATTTGACCATATTATATACCTCGGCACAGCTAATTACATGAGTGCGTCTTTTTTTTATATCCTGTTTTCGTATTACAGGCTTGATGTATTATCAAATGTGGAGAATAAAATCAAATTCACTTATTCATCGCTAATTTCATTTATTTATTCTCAGTATTGCCTTTTGTCGTGACATATTTGCATACACTTTAGCTTGCAAGAGGTGTCTACTGTGTACGGATCACTTCTTAATAATAGTATACCCTAAAAGATTGAAGGTTGTTGACAATGTCAATAGTACTGGTACCTAAGTTACATTTGCGATAAAACATGATTTTTCAATCATTTACTTTTTATTTTGCCAGATTTTACAACAAACGCTACATGTTGCGATTGCGAAACCAATGAATTCCAAGGTTGTATGCCTAATCGTATCGTTGTATCTAATTGGCATGTGATTACACAACCATATTTAGTAGGAAAATGGTTATTTACTGTGATAAGAAACGCAATACCGGCGTAAGTATCGATGCACGCAGATTTGGGATACATGAAAATTAGAGTCACGAGGACACAAATAATCACTAACTTTAATGAAAAATAATAAACACAATCTGATTGGGATTTGCCACAGGAAAATTGGGTCCAACTAATTCCAGAGGTGGGTGGTATGCTGGATCGCAATCCCCGAATGGACGATGAGATACCCCATCGTCATCGTACAGGCTTTGTGAAGTAGGCGAGAGAAATCTTTGACCATGTTTCGAAACTTGGCTAATGGGCCGATGATTAAAGTTCGAACAGGCAGAACGTTACGGCCCTTCGGTGACGTACCACTTCATGATGCTAGAGGTTCCGCAGCCACACACAACTAAGCAAAGTCGTCGATGAAAGGAAAACTATCTGAGATTTTCATCATCGACTCAATTCGACTTCATTTTTGTAAAAAAATTTTTGCAAAAATGAAAATAAAACGAGTCGATTATGAAAATCTCAGATAGTTTTCTACATACAAATGGTGGCAAGTGTTATGCCATCTGATAGAGAGAGCTGCCCAACTTAGACAACAATTAACATTTACCCATTTATTTTCCTTTGTATTGCCATTACAGCAAACGTCCATTAAAACTAATGTCATCATGTTATACATTCTGTCAAATGTCTAAAACAACAAATTTGAATTAACTATCAACATTTATTTTATCGCTGTCAAATTAGGCCTCTTCCGAGGCAATGCACTTATGTCAACGATTAATCCAATTACCCATGCACATGTTATAGGCTGCGGGCGGATGTATTTACCTCTTTCTTGGATTTCTCTTTTATGGATTCAATTGACACGAAACGTGTTCCTCTAATTGGCAATTCGAGTTTGGGAGACTGGAAAAAGTCACAGGGGGCAATATCTGGTGAACACTGTGTTCTTTTGATCATATTAGTTGAGTTCTTGGTCAAAAACTCACACACAATGGTAGCTTTGTGAGATGGTGCATTATCGTGATGCGAAATCCATAATTTGTTTTTCCATAAATCCGGGCTCTTTTGACGAACACTCTCCCACAAATGCTTCATAACGCCTTAGTGGTATTCCTTATTGACTGTTTGACTTTGTGGAATGAATTCATAGTGCACCACACCATGATAATCGAAGAAAACAATGAGCCTGACCTTAAATTTTGATCGAATTTGTCGTGGTTTTTTCGGTTTCTGCTCGTTTTGGTAGCGCCATTTGGATGATTGTTGACTTGTTTGCATGTCATACTCGTATACCCATGTCACGTCACAAGTTATGCTGTGGCGTTTCTAAAAGATACACACACAATACACAAGCAAATAGTGAAGAACGCCGAACGAAAATCGAATAAGAAAATGCATCAGAGCCGTATACCATAGCGATACCATAACAATTCCACATCAGTTGAGTATACTTGAGTTTAGAAATCGAATTCGTACACACGGCCAGGATGTGTTACGGGTCAATATTTAGTGATTCTAAGTGTCATAGCGTCAGTTTGAATCACACGTTCTTCACTATCATCCCAAACGTTATAATTGGTGACCCACCGACGTGATCTGTACACACAGCACACACTTTCCCATAGTAAACAGAACTTCACCACACGATCACGACTTCCGCATAGGGCACCGGCACACTCGCCTGCTCCGACGTTCTCTCGTTCACTCCGTCGTTCGCACACGAAGCTGATCATAACAAAGTTACTGAGGAGGGAGTAGTATGGCGTTTCTAACAGATACACACACAATACACAAGCAAATAATGAAGAACACCGAACGAAAATCGAATAAGAAAATGCATCAGAGCCGTATACCATAGCGATAACATAGCAATTCCACATCAGTTGAATGTACTTGAAATTTAAAAATCGAATTCGTACACACGGCCAGGATGTGTTACGGGTCAATATTTAGTGATTCTAAGTGTCATAGCGTCAGTTTGAATCACACGTTCTTCACTATCATCCCAAACGTTATAATTGGTGACCCACCGACGTGATCTGTACACACAGCACACACTTTCCCATAGTAAACAGAACTTCACCACACGATCACGACTTCCGCATAGGGCACCGGCACACTCGCCTGCTCCGACGTTCTCTCGTTCACTCCGTCGTTCGCACACGAAGCTGATCATAACAAGGTTACTGAGGAGGGAGTAGTATGGCGTTTCTAACAGATACACACACAATACACAAGCAAATAATGAAGAACACCGAACGAAAATCGAATAAGAAAATGCATCAGAGCCGTATACCATAGCGATAACATAGCAATTCCACATCAGTTGAATGTACTTGAAATTTAAAAATCGAATTCGTACACGCGGCCAGTAGCCTGATGTTTCAATGCTTCGCTTCTCACCCGTTTCATCATGTGTTCAATTCACCTTCTTCACTATCCTTGCTTAACGCAACAAGCCCGACGTGATCTGTACACACACACACACACATTGTGTGTGAACGTCAAGGCAACTGGAACCAACAGCAGTCAAGGAGATCAAGGAGGAAGAGAAAGCAACCTCATTAACCATATGGCAAACTCGGTGGGACAACACTACGAAAGGCAGATGGACGTACAAATTAATCCCATCTATCGCCACCTGGATGAAGAGAGACCACGGTGCCTGCAACTACTATCTTACCCAGTTCCTGACCGGCCATGGTGGATATCGCAAATATCTGCACCGTTTTGAACACAGCAGCTCACCGTTGTGTCCAGCATGTCCAAACCAAGAGGAACATACGGAGCATGTGGTGTTCTACTGTAGACGCTTCAACGAAGGAAGACCAAATCTCCCAGGCCCGCAAGACCTCATAGAGCAGATGCTATGCTCCGAGGATAACTGGATGGAGATAAGCGCATATGTGACCAAAGTGCAACTCGAACTTAGAAGAATCGAGAAAGTAAGGCAAGCACAAATAGTCGACATGGAGAGAGCAGCTTAAAAAAGCATAAAGCTAACCAGCCCCGCGAAGTAATACCTAACGGCAGTCCCGCGGGGAGAGTGATTGACGGGAGCGAGGGTGTGATTTAGTACGCAGGCGTGCAACTTGGAACCGTTGTTCCAGGTACACGAATCGTGCATGCTAGTAGCACGGGCTGCTAGTATCTATGAAAATTCCACATCCGTCGACGCATGAAAAAAGAAAAAAAAACACACACACCCCATCATGTATGATGGTGTGCTCAGAGTCAATGTACCAGAAGGGGTTAAAATCATTGGGTACGCAGATGATTTGGCAATAGTAGCCGTCGCTAAACATCTAGATGACCTGGAAAATATTTGCTCCCAAGCAATCCAGAGCATTAAATGCTGGGTAGATATGGCCGGACTGAAACTAGCTGGACATAAGACGGAGGCAGTTTTAATAAGCAGCCGCAAGAAAGTTGAACACCTTGATTTGGAAATAGAAGGACAAATAATCAGATCCAGTCCCTATATTAAATATCTTGGTGTTATACTTGACAACAGGTTGAGCTTCAAGGAACACCTGAGGAAAACGAGTGAAAAAACGGAAAGAGTATGCAAAGTTTTGGCGAGACTGCTACCCAATGTTGGAAGACCCCGGCCCACATAAGGAAACTCATAACCAGTATCAACACCTCCACTATAATGTATGCAGCTCACATATGGGCACGAGCCGCACAGTATAAGTCATACATGAGGGGAGTGAACTCAGCGCATAGACTGGCATCACTAAGAGTATGCTGCGCATTTCGAACGGTATCCGAAGATGCCATAAACGTTTTGGCCGGAAGGACACCACTTGACATTGCCGCTAAAGAAAACGCTGCAATGCATAAGGTCTCCCAAGAGAATCGTCGGAGAATGCGGACACAATTAGAGCTCCCAAGCCTAAGAGAATGGCAACGAAGGTGGGATTCTTCCACCAAAGGAAGATGGACCCACACCATTATACCTGATATAGAAACATGGGTGAAAAGAAAACATGGCGAAACCAAAAAAAAAAAAAAACACACACACACTTTCCCATAGTAAACAGAACTTTACGACTACGATCACGACTTCCGCATAGAGCACCGGCACACTCGTCTGCTCCGACGTTCTCTCGCTCGCTCCGTTGTTCGCACACGAAGTTGATCATAACAAAGTTATTGAGGAGGGAGTAGGGTGGCGTTTCTAACAGATACACACACAATACACAAGCAAATAGTGAAGAACACGCCGAACCAACATCGAATAAGAAAATACATCAGAGCCGTATACCATAGTGATAACATAACAATTCCAAATCAGTTGAATGTACTTGAGTTTACAAAATCGATTTCGTACACGCGGCCAGAAGCCTGATGTTTCAATGCTTCGCATCTTACCCGTTTCATCGTGTGTTCAATTCACCTTCTTCACTATCCTTGCTTAACGCAACAACCCCGACGTGATCTGTACACACACACACACACACAAACACTTTCCCATAGTAAACAGAACTTTACGACTCCGATCACGACTTCCGCATAGAGCACCGCCACACTCGTCTGCTCCGACGTTCTCTCGCTCGCTCCGTCGTTCGCACACGAAGTTAATCGTAACAAAGTTACTGAGGAGGGAGTAGTGTGACGTTTCTAACAGATACACACACAATACACAAGCAATAGTGAAGGACGCCGAACCAAAATCGAATAAGAAAATACATCAGTTGAGTGTACTTTAGAAATCGAATTCGTACACGCGACCAGTAGCCTGATGTGTTAACCATTGGTTCAATTTTTGGTGATTCTAACTGTCATAGCGTCAGTTCGAATCACACGTTCTTCACTATCATCGCAAACGCTATAATGCTTTGCATGAATATAGTCACTGGCGACTCGAAAAAGCATAACTTCAGCAATTGCTTTTCGATGCTCTTTTGGAACAAGCCTTGCTGTCGCGCGTCTCATCTCCAAAATATCGACCAAAATCTTACGAACTGATTCGTGTGAAATGTTTAGCTCTTGTGTTAGCTTCTCAAGCTATAACGACGATTTTCAAACACCAATTCCTTTTAGCGATGTTTTTCTCAGTCACAACCGTTTTTGGAGCGCTCGCGCCAGGCAAACCATTAACGTTTTGACGAGCACTGTTGAATGTATTGTACCATTTATACACTTATGTTTTCGATACAACTGAGTTGCCATAGGTCTTAACCAACATTTTCAACTGCTCTTCACAAAAAATTCCGTTGGAAACACGAAAATGAATGCAAACTTTTGCTCAACCAAATTATCTATTATAAAAATCGAAAAACGTACTTGTGGTGAACCAACAAAATCAGCAGCTGTAAACAAACTAAATAACAGATAGCGCTCTAACTTGACGTGATCTCGCGGTGGTGTCAATATAGTGGCAAAAAGAATTTTGACAATAGGCTTACGAGTGAATTTTATATGAGAAATTTCGGGTAGACATTTGGCAGAATGTACAAAAATGCCAAACAGAACTGACAACGGCCAAGCGAAACGACCTTAAGGTGGGATTATCGATACCGATTGTTGGCGACGCATCATGCAATTACCAAGAAGACGTCACATCGTCACAGTGCATCAAGAGAGACGCAACGAGAAGCAACACACTCGATTCGACGGAAGACGCCACCAGACCGTGACGGGCTAATTCCCAGGAAGACGCCACAGCCAACAACGATTCATTTGATTCTTTGGAAGATGCTTCGTTCACAGCAGCTACGTAAACAGCATTGGTGCCGGCGAGCATAAAAGGCGGAAGAAAATGTGAAGCGTTTAATAGGGGACTATCAACGAGTACTTGCTACAATTAACAAACAAGTACATCGAAAGCATTCAGAACCTACTAGTACAGGAGTCTTGCATTCTTCACCATTTTACCTTCGATCTCCTCGAATCCGACCGCCACAATATCTTCTTCAGTACAAAACTGAAGAAAGCACCTTTCCCAACAACATTCTCCTCTATTATAGAGGATTCCTGGACCCATCCCATAGGGACATACTACAGACACCCACAGTATAAGACAGTCCAAATGCACACACACACACCCACCGACCAAAGCACAGATTATCAAACGGGAAAGACGTAATCTGCGTTTACTATCGCCCTCAAGACCTTCCGGTCTTGTATGATTTCTTTCCCACTATCCCTCTATCCAAGTAGTTAGAGACCATTTGAACTAACCTTGTAGACACTATCCTTAGATACCTCTCCCTTTTCTTTTTCAGATAAATTGAGACCGAGCCCAACATCCTCACGGACGTGGGTGATTCTGATTGTCGCAACGTTAACAGAAGCCAGAGACAGGATGAACGACACTTTTGTCCTCGTCTCGTTTAAATCGGCCTCCAGTGACTCTTTTTTTTTTGAAGCGCTTGCGTTCCGTTTTCGGAGCTTAAGGATTGCTTAGGCTTCTTTTTATCAGCTAAAATTAATTTTAGTTAATAATTGTAAAAACCTTTTTCAAAGTATAGGAAAACATTTTCTGTTCTTTTGAGAGAAGTTGTTTCGATCCGCTCTCTTGTTTCTTGGGTACCCCAGAATATTTCCCCCCACCAGTGGTAAGGGGCGTTTAACCGAATTTTATGGTACTTTACGGGCATCCCAGAGCACTTCCCCCCACCAATGTTTAGGAGTGCTCGAATTCAATTCCTCTTCGGTTAGATACATGAAAGGCGTTTCCTCCCACCAGTGGTAAGGGACGCCTCGCGAGAGAAAGAAAAGTATAGACACCACGGCATATCGAGCCGGTGGCACTGGGTAGAATCGCCGATAGGGTTTAGAAGGAAGCCTTTCTGAACTAATCTATTTTCAGGATATCCCTAACCATCCAGCCAATGTAGTCCACTATACTGTCGAGAGTTTGCGGGCCCGCTGCCAGCTAACCGTCCGTTCAATTAACCAATAATACCGATACTTTTGGAAAGATTGAGACACGACATCTAGCCGCGTTTAACAGCAAACCGGGCCAAATATGACTATTTTTTAACGCTCTACAGCACAAGACTAGGATGGTATAAGTCAGAAAATACATAGAAAAACCGGAGGTAATTCAAGAAGACCAGGAATTACCACACTGGGTACATTAAATGTACAACGTTTTTATGTAATCAAAAGGTAAAATGAAAAATATTATTCTGTGTCACAAGCACTATTAACTTTTGGGTCTTTGTGAAGAACATCAAAAAACCGTGTCTCCTCATCATTCCATCACTCATATTTAATAATAATCCCATCGTCAATGCGACAAACAAAATGAATCTACTTGATGCACACTTCACAGTCATGTCAGAGCTTTATGATACCACGGCGTCTTTGTCCTATGCGAACGCGAGAAGCATTCCATGAACCTAATTCATAGCCAAGCGGAAAATATTGAATATTAATAAATCTGCTGTACCAGATGGCATTCCCCCTATTCTTAGTATTCTTCTTCACTCCTATCCAACTAGTCAATATGTTGAGAACCGATCGGGATCAAATGGACAATTCTCAAATAAATTAAAGTCTGGATAATATGCAACCGATTCCCAAAGAGGCTGTTCCTTTGTCTATTTGTTCCCGTCAACATACACAAATTTACATTATATTGAGGTTCATGTCATTAATAAATCATAAGCTCACAAAATATCTCGAAGCATGCACATTTCTTAGTGACCCTGCAGCGTTTTCAACAAATATACTATAGGTGCTCCTTCGTCTCTTTATTCCCATCCATACATAGCAGTAACTTACATTCTATCGAAGTTTATAGGGCTATTAATAAATCGTAAACTCACACAGCATTGCGAAGCATTTACCTTCCGTAGTGACCCTACAGTTATACACAAAGACGCAAGCCACAATGAGGAGCATCCAAAGGAAAACCCCACAAAATAAACCGTCAGGGCCGTATACCATAGCATAGCATCCCACAGTAATAAATTGTAGTCGAAAATAGTAAGGGATGTCCTACATACGGCCGTTAGTTTAACGAGCTGGCATTTCGCTTCTCAACAATTTATTTGTGAGTTCGATTCACCGACGCTATTCACTCAATATGGTGTTCAGAGCAATGTATCCATATACTACGAGGGCAGTTTGATAAGTCAGTGACTTTTTGTATTTCCCGCGCAGTAACTTTAAAAGCAACACTGATCCCGTCAACTGCCATCTATAAATATATTACGGTCAAGCTGCGTCATTTAGTTCCTGGACCCATCTCATAGGGTCTACTGATAACACATCACACACACGCACGCACCGTAAAAGACGGCACAAACGTACACACAAACCGACCCAAGCGTAGATTATAAGACGCCGAAGACGTGATCAGCGTTTACTACCACACTCAAGACCTACCGGTCTTGTATGATTTCTTTCCCACCATCCCTTCATCGAAGTAGTAGAAAACATCTGAACTAACCCTGTCAACACTATCCTTAGATACCCCCCCCCCCCCCCCTTTCTTTTTCACATAACTCGAGGCGGAGCCGAACATTCTCACGGATGTGGATGATTCTGGTTATCGCAAGATGACCAGAAGCCAGACACAAGATGAAAGACACATTTGTCCTTGTCTGACCTACGTCGGCCTCTCGCCACACCGTTTTTATTTTTTGCGTCATTTAGTTTGTGTTTGACAACCATTGAAAGCAAACAACCTCGTAAACTCTAACGAAAAGGGAAAAAAGTGAATTTCGTGTAAAATTGGGTTACGAGCGATTTCCTGTTTCCAAACCTGAAGAAATGGCTGGGCGGTAAGAGATTTGGGTCGAATGAAGAGGTCATCACAGAAACTAACGCCTATTTTGAGGGCCTTAAGGAAACCTATAGGCTCCTCGATAGTATAGTGGTTAGTATACCCGCCTGTCACGCGGGAGACCGGGGTTCGATTCCCCGTCGGGGAGCCTCTGGCGCAAGATTAATGACCTTGCCCAGAAAAAAACAAATCATTATGGAAAATTTAACAAGCCTCAGGACTTGCTAAATAAGGCCAAGACCGGTCCCCGGTTGTAGTGCCGATGATGATGATGAAGGAAACCTATTCTTTGGAAGGAATAAAAAAATTGGAAAAACGTTGAACTATATGTATCGAGCTAAAAATGAACTATGTTGAGAAATAAAATGATTATTTGCCGAAGAATATATATTTTGTTCAAAATGTCACTGGCTTATTAAACTGTCCTCGTATTTAAAGCCATCATCATCACCATCGGCATTACAACCGGGATCCGGTCTTGGCATTATTTAGTATTAAGTCTCGAGGCTTGTTAAATTTTCCATAATCATTTATTTTTACGGGCAAGGTTATTAGCCTTGCGCCATATTTAAAGCCATCATCATCATCATCGGCACTCCAACCAGGATTCGGTCTTGGCCTTATTTAACAAATCTCTCCACCGGTTTCGATTTCGAGCCGATGTCATCCAGTTTCGCACTCCCAGGATCTGGGCGTCCTGGTCCACGCCATCCCTCCATCGCAGACAAGGTCTGCCACACTGTTTCCTTCAATACATCCTGCCACAAAGGACTTCCTGGGCAGGGTCTTCTTCGCTCATTCGAGCTAGGTGTCCCGCCCACCATGGTCTACCGAGCTTAATTTTTCTTAAAACGTTAGTCTTCATTTTGCATTGGTGGAGCCTCCAATTCTTCTGTAGGCTGACAATTTAGCAATTCATTGAAGTGGACTTCCCATCGCTCCAGAATGCCTTCAGGATCGGTGATCAGATTACCCTCTTTATCCTTGCAGTAAGTGCAGCGTGATGTGTACCGCGTCATACCGCGGATTATTTGGTAAAAATTCCGCGCCTGGTACGGATCTCGCTCTCTACATTTCTCTATTTCACAGACAAGGTTTTTTCCCAGGCACTTTTCTTTTGTCTGTGAAGCCTTTTTTTCAGATCTTCTGAGCTCTTTGTATTTTTCCTCGCGTACCCGCGTCCTATGTGACTGCTGCATTGCACGGTATGCAGCATTTAAAGCCACCATCATCATCATCATCGGCACTACAACCGGGAACCGGTCTTGGCCTTATTTAGCAAGTCCTGAGGCTTGTTAAATTTTCCATAATGATTTGTTTTTTCCGGGCAAGGACATTGGTCTTGCGCCAGAGGCTCCCCGACGGGGAATCGAACCCTGGTCTCCCGCGTGACAGGCGGGTATACTAACCACTATACTATCGAGGAGCCCATTTAAAGCCATACCTCACCCAAAATGGTTATTCCATTCTCTAGTACGATGAAGTCATGATTATGGGACTGGATATCTCAAAAACATTCGATAGCTTGCCACCGTTGCGGTTATAGCGTTTTGCGAAGTAGTGATGAACGTGATTCGAATCCAGGGTATGAACAGGCCGCGTGTATGCGAGAATGTCGGAACACTATATGAATGCTCTGGTATACGGCGTTGGTGACTTTTTCGATTCTCTTTTTATGTTTTATGTTCTTTACTGTGGTTGCACGTTGGAATCACCGAACTACTCTCTTCGGAGTAATAATGTTGCGATCACTTTATGTGGAAGAACGGAGCAGGGGGAGCGAGGAGGTGACGCCTTATGGGAGAGCTATATGTACAGATCACTTAAGAGTCACCAATTGTCAAATAACGGAATATAATTGTCGAAAGCTGCAATTCAATTGTCAATTAATGTGGGAGGATAAAAAAGAAGGGAGGATCAAAAAGAGTACTGCACATGTTTGATAAAACAAACACGCGCTGTGAAACTCAGAGGGGAATTAGGCGCTAGACGTTTAATTCTGCTATTAGATCACGGACGAAACTTTTCCTGTACGTCCCTGATATCATCATAAACATTGCATTGTCGTCAAGTCAAGTGTGTGCACACCAATTCATATCAATTTTTGACGGACAAAAACACACTAAGACTTCAGTCGAACTAGAGAACGTGGGACGTGCCACGTACAGGTTGCAAAGCCAATGCGCATCGAAACCTTCTTCCCCTACCCTTTCCCTCGTAATAACAAATATATGTATTGCCATTTAAACGTATTAAAGAATCCTTTTTATGTGCGCTTATTGTACAGAAAAAAAATCAAACTATCTATCTATCTATTTATTGGTATGTAGGAACCCAAAAAGAAAAAATTAAAATAAAAGACAAGACCGCCTTGTCTAATATTCCACAAAAGATGAGTGGAAGTATAAGTCTTACACCAATATAGCAATTGTTTAGACGGTTCACTGCGGAACCCCAACCTACAACCCGCCCGGTGGTTTTTGTTGACGGTTGGTTGAACACAATTGAACTCCTATACCATGTGGTTTGAAGAATAATATTTAAGAGAATGTTAGTCAAGTGAAGCACATATGGCCCGTCTCACACATAACTCCACAAACTGAACGCAATCTTATTTATTAATGCTGAAATGCTTTATTGGGTTCCTATCCCGTCTTCGAAATCATCAAGTAAAAGCCCTTTTTGCATTTAGGGGAAAATCTCGATTTCGATGTTATAGATCGTTAATTGTTTTTAATATCCAGTTTTCGATAATGACACTAGAATTATTTAACAATATCTTCGTAGATTGTTGACATTTTCGATATGCCAGTCACGAGGAGGCCTCCACCATGTGTCAATATTAGGAACAATAACAGTGTCACGGACAGATTGTTGTTTTTTTGCAACTTAGGCCACTAGAGTAAACATATTCGCACTTACCCATTCCAGCTGCAATGCCGGGTACCTCAATGTCGTAACAGAAACAGACATAGGACATCAATATAAAATCGCAGTAACTCCGATGACTAGGCAGATACAACACCGGATTCTTGCCAAGTATACTTTTGACTCGATTTAGGTTTTTCTCATTCACATAAATTCCTGAAGTGATACGACTAAGTACTGCTGTAAGGACTAAACCACACCATCTCATGATTGCCACGTTCCGATCAAGGCCAATTTCATCCAAGATCTTCTTGACTTGACTCTTCACCCTTGCGTTTTTCATATTATCCACCTTTGCATAAAAATCGATGATTTTCTGTATTCCTTCACTATGCATCACAAAACGTTTTAGAGAGCTAGGATTAAGGTATTTTGTAAACGTCTGTGCGACTTGCGGATTGTATGGCTTTAACATATCGGTTCGTCGAGCTTCTCTCAACATATTTTGAAAGTCGTTCATATTGAATTTATTGGCATTCATCGTTGCGTTTGAATTCACTTTGTTAAATGATTTTATTATTTTACATCAGATGATGTCTAAGTCAAACATGCTCATTCTATGTACACAAACTATCTACACACTAATTCTGAATTCCACTGAGCACTGAAATCCGAGTCCTACTTAAATAAACATAAAAAATACAGTAGACTTAAAGTAAGATATACACATAATCACATCACGACCGATTCAGAACTTTGAAGGCAACACTTTTATAATAACTTGCCACTTATAACGGGATTGTTAGCCAATTAAATTTAAAACATCCCTTGCCTATAACTACAGCTGCCCGAATGAAATTGACTCGAGTAATGTAAAATTTATTTAACAAACTATAATTAGAAGTTACGAATCACGGAGCCGCGAATTTTTGTAATAGATTATACTGGAGAAGAATTTTATCCAAAACAGTATCTGTTGAAAGCATAGAACATTTTGGATATTCTTATCTGTTGGAATCTGTAATGTCATATACCGAAGCAAATTGCACTACATTGCATTACTTTATTATAACACGGATTAATCAAAACGAAACTACCCAAAAACACAGACCATTGAATTTCACTCTACTAAAGACGAGTGCTGTTCCATTTAATTTCAAAACCTTATAAAACTAACGACATCACGGAATATTTTAAAATAAACAGTTTGTTAATTATTTATATTTCTTTTTGTTTTACTTTGGATAAAATTATCTCAGGAGAACTAGACAAGAAAAATTAATTAAATTATTGAAAACGTCGCCTCCGAATTTCGTACTTTTTCAGCATACAGTTGAAACCACATAAATTCCATCCTCTATGCAACTTAGAGTTAAGGTGGTTGACCTGCATCAAATGACCTGGGGCTAACTCCATCATCTGCACATTGGACTCAGAAAGAGTGTGTGAACGAATATATTGGGTGTGTACCACACGAAATGTCCAGTTTTATAGTAAAAATTTCAACGCCAATATTATTTCTTCCGTAAATTTTTATTCAATCAAAATGGGATCGTGGCGGTGCCGCCAAACCCCACGGTACACTTACCTAAAAACCCCTATAACCTCATCCCACCAGCATAAGTTTTCGCTAATGCAATCGCATTAAGCACTGAAAATGCTACACGCATTAATTAGATCAAAGCAATAATCGTAAAGCTTCTGCAAAAGAATTCTTACCTTTTCAAGCATTCCTTCGCTTACAAATCCCCTGTAAGAGTTCTTACTTTCCTTGTCATAAATTCCCTGAAAAGAAAATTCATCGGTTCGTATATCATACGACCGCATATCAGAGAATCTTACCATAGAGTTGGCTAAGCCCAGCCTCAATATGTGTACAAAAACTATTTAAAACACACATCGGCTGGCGACCCCTTTAGCCATCGATAATAGTCCAACGCAGATGCATGTAATTAGCACCATCCACGTTGAGACTAATGCCTTAGCAATGCACTAAGTGCAAACAAAGGAACGCTGTCCTTTGACAGGCATCGGGCGATACGACAGACTATAGTCGTATCACCCGCATCTGCCTATAGATAAACAATCTACAATTTCTTTCGTGCCACAAACGAATAATTCCGCATATTCAAATGCGAACAAGGGATTCGTTTCGGCAACCAACTCAAGATATGATATACAATTTGCATTGTATAAAGTATCGCACCACTTAGCACCTTTTTACCAACGTCCATCATAGCGACGTTGCATAGGGTAAACATGATCCTCATTACGGAGCGAATCATTTGGTCGCCTCTTCCTTTGTTCTCGCCGTCTGCTTGCTTCGTTGTTTCATTGCCTTCGAGCACGTGCAAATAGCATCGATCAGTACGGCCGCACACGCATACCATTGCACCGAATGAGTGCATTTCCTTGGCGACCACACCCTTAAGAGAAAAGTTTTTCTCTCTCCCCCCTTGTTTCTTAGCCCTAACCTAGGATGGAATTCATGTCAGAGTTCCATCCTCGGTGAGTCGAATTTCATCCAGCGATCGAGACGGTCGCCCCGCCATCCACCGTACCGGCGACAGTACGGTGGATACACACAAGGTCTCTGCGCGAGTTCCTACGCCAAGTCGGGCGTAATCGAGTAAGCGAGTATCGAGTCGAGGAGGTTTTGTTAATTACTTAAAGTGTGCGCTAACCTGATACCGTCCGTGATCACCGTCCGTGGAACAAATTGTACGAACCCGTCAATCACATATCTTCTGCAGCTGTGTAAATCCATTTTACCTTTATCGTGAGTTCGTCGATCCCAGTGCTTTAATCGGACGCGATTGCAGCTTTATTGTTATTTTTGTTGAGTGTTGTGTTTGGGACACGTTATGAATATTAAATGCATGCTATACCCTCATCAGCTTTTATTAATATTGTATAGCCCGAACGTGAACCTTATTTAACAATAAGAATGAATTAAAACAAAATGTTAACAAGTACTCATTAAAATACATTAATATAAAAGTCATTCGGACATTAAAAAAGTGTGTTTCATCTACTTTCTCTTCTTGCGTTGGTGGACGGTGTTTTGAATTTCCTTCGGTGGAACATTTCGTGACGGTGGAGACGAGGTAGAACTCTCAGCCATGCTGGCGGCGCGATCTCGTTCCCCACCGGATCCGTTGGCATCTATGACATTCTTCCTACGTGATACGAGGGTTGCCTTTTATATTTCGGGATTAGAGTTTTGTTCTCTATATGTTTTGAACATATGCGTATATGATACATGTTATATGTATGTAGGTATTGTTGATTATTGGAATTTTGATTATTGGAATTTTGCGTACAGCATACACGCGTATACGAGGGTTGCCTTTTATATTTCGGGATTAGAGAACAAAAACAAATATTGATCATCGAAAATCACTTTATTGTTTTTCAAAATATTCCCCATGAAGATCTATACACTTTTGCATGCGTTTGAACCAATTGTCGAAGCACTTTTGCCACTCTGATTGAGGTATCTCCAACACATGCATTCTGAACGCAGCAACCGCTTCTTCAGGTGTCGAAAAACGTTGACCTCTCAGTTTGTTTTTTACGTACGGGAATAAAAAGAAGTCATTCGGTGCCAAGTCAGGACTATACGGCGGATGACCCATCAAATCGATGTTTTGGGTGCTCAAAAATGCAGTTGTCGCAGCCGATGTGTGAGAGCTCGCATTGTCGTGGTGAAGAGTGATCCGTCTTCGGCGGTTGGTTTTCCTGATTTCTTGGAAGACAACTGGCAAACAAATGGTTGTGTACCACTCAGAATTGACTGTTCTGTGTTGTTCTAGTGGTACGGTTGCGACATGTCCAGTTTTTCCGAAAAAACAGGCGACCATTTGCTTGGAAGTGCTTCGTGCGCGAACAACTTTTGTTGGATTTGGCTCATCTTGAAACACCCAGACAGTCGACTGCTGTTTACTTTCGGGCTCATACGCGTAAATCCACGATTCATCACCTGTCACGATGTTATAGACGTGTTTCGAAGCACCGCGACCGTATTTTTTGAGCATTTCTTTCGACCAATTGACACGAGCCTTTTTTTTTTTTTGGGCGATTGACAAATTGTGTGGGATCCAACGCGAACAAATTTTTTTGACAGTCAAATGTTTATGCAATATTGAATGTATGCTGGTCCCACTAACGCCTAAGGTTGTCTCAATCTCACGATAGGTCACATGACGATCTTCCAATATCAGTTCGCGCACGGCATCAATGGTATTCGGAACAACAACTGATTTTGGACGACCTTCACGAAATTCATCTTGGAGTGAACTACGACCACGATTGAATTCACCATACCATCGATAAACACTGGTCATTGGTGGAGCTTCATCGCCAAAAATTGAATTAAGTTCATCCATGCACTGTTGCTGAGTTAATCCACGCCGAAAGTTGTATAAAATAATCGCACGAAAATGTTGACGATTTAATTCCATTTTTGGGCCGAGATGAATCTTTTAAGTTACTGTAAATAACACAAATAGCGCTCGTATGTCAAAACGTTCTGAGTGCGTATATCCTCGAAAATGTCCAACTTTACGACAGAGCTGTCAATTGCCGGATTGCAACACTAGGGTTGCCAAATCCCGAAACATAAGAAGCGACCCTCGTACAAGGTCAAATATTCCTTTTTCGTAGAACTGCTGACTTTTTGAGGCAATGAAATCTTCAAAGGCTTTTATCACCTCTGCTCGGTTCCGGAAGACCTTCTGCCGGCAAAATGAATCCAGATTGCGGAAAAGATGGTAGTCCGTTGGGGAAATGTCAGGAGAGTACGCTGGATACGGATGGATTTCAAATCCCAACTGCGAAAGTGTTTGCACCGTTACTTGTGAGGTATGGGTTCTAGCAGTGTCATGCAAAATAATCGGGCCGTGCCTATCGACCAACGCAGGTTGCATTTCATTCAATTTGGTATGCAACATATCGATTTCCTCACAATATTTGATAGCGTTTATCGTTTCTCCTGGTTGAAGAAATGAAAAGTGGATTGGTCCTTGCGATGTCCACCAAATTGTCACCATAACCTTTTTTGGGTGAAGTTCGGGCTTGGGCTGCGTTTTAGTTTTCCACATGCATCCAACCACTACCCAGGTCTTTTACGGTTATCATACAGAATCCACTTTTCATCACAGGTGACTAGCCGGTGCAAAACGATTCAATTTGGTTTCTTAATCTAACCGATGCACAGATTTCCAGGCGCCGCTGTGTTTAGGACTCGTTCAGTTCATGTGGTACCCACTTATCGAGTTTTTTACCTTTCCTATGAGAGAAAGGTGTCATTCTCTCTATAGCAATATCCAACGATAATCTACATCATAAAATAAAATATAGCTAATCACAACATTTTTTTGAAGAACTTAATCTTAACCTAAGCCCAACTTTAAACCTAGAAGGATTAAGCTTGCGCAAACTGGCCACCGGTACCACTAGACGAAGCAAATTTATCTTGTCTGGTCTAACAGGTCTTTAATTGCAATCTGACCACCAGAACTGTTAACCCTGCTTGTACACGTCATTTCCGCAGCTGCAAGTTATTCAAGAGGTGGCGTTCTCCCCCTCTGAGTGTGTTTTCAGGGTATTAATATAATCGTTCTCTTACGGTCATACGATGTGTAGCTTAAATCAGCGAAATGCTGAATTTGTCTTGGATAAGGAAGTAACATACACTCCCAATCACTAGGATGAGGCCACAAATTTTGCAATTGATTTTCGCTCTTTATACCTGTTGGAAATTTTGTACCCGAAACATATACTATGGCGCAAGGCTAATCACCTTGCCCGGAAAAACAAATTATTATGGACAATTTAACAAGTCTCCGGATACCGGTGAGAGACTTGCTAAATGAGACCAAGACCGGATCCCGGTTGTAGTGCCGATGATGAAGATGATGATGAAACATATACCACCTGTGAATAGGTACGTATTTTCGCAAAAGAAATTCATAAAATTAAAGGGTAGTTAGGAAACGACCGTTGGAATTTCCCAAGATCAAATAATAAACTACTTAAAAAGGGTATAAAAAAGTGCGTCACTAGGATGAGGCTGTGGGGGGTTCTCTATACTACACGGAGAACCACCCACCATTTCCGGCTAATTCCATCTAATTTCGACCGCCATACAGCGTGTCAAACCAACCCCATTCCCCTCTACTTAACTATTCACCTGTAAAGCATGTTACCACCAAGGACAGATAGCTAAACTCATTGTTCCATGCAGACCATGCATAAATGAGTTTAGCTACCCTTTTTGCCATACGGCAACTCTACTCCATGTCGGTTAGCGACAACCAAATCCAGCCGGACGAAGTTGTCGCACCATGGCAGAACCGCTGGGGAAATTATCAAGACATTCGATTGAATCACGTGATAATATTTCCCTAGCGTTACTTTGTCTTTTCCCAGTTCCTCCATCCACTGGGGATCAAACATCTCTTTTCTCAGGTGAATAGAGTAAAACACACTTTCCTTTCCTCCGCATTTCTTCCTTTCTATAGCCACACGCCTCCGGGATAATCAACACACCACACTACCCCAGTGTGGAACACCTCGGAGACCACATATCCACACGCACACTAAGCCAGATAAACTCCGAGTTATTGCGCTCCTCGCTTTGAGTTTTTCATCCACTCTACGCACATCGGCGTGCAACGAATACGCCAGCGCTTATCCACCCCGAGGCGCATGGGGAAATGAAGAGCGCACAAGAGAGAGAAAGCAATCACATCGGCTGGCTAGTGCGCTAAATCAGAAAATTTCCTTTATTTGTCATCCCCTTTCCGAACGATGGTCTTACAGAGACCATAGGAAGAGATCGATCACCAGAGTCAGTCGCTAACCATCTGCCAAATGGCACACAAGCAACTCAGTAGCTAATCATCACTCAAACGAGGCACACGTCCCCGGTCTAGAGAAGAACAGTCAGATTTTCACCACACAACCGTACACACGCGCCCAAGGATTGCTGCGTCAGAGTTGTGAGTCTAAGTCAGTATTGAAATAACCGTGTCTGGAGAAAATCTCGTTTGTACCTGTTCTCGTGCAAAGCGGAGTTAAAGCGGAGTCTTGCAATTTATAATAGACGATTATTCGGCAACGTGTTGTGCAACGATTTAATATTTTAAAGGCCAATAATTTGTAAAGCTTAGGATCCTGTCAAGTTATCAAAGAAGACGTGTAATTTATAATAGACAGTTGCTCAACAACGTGCTGTGCAACAATCTAATACGTCAAAGATTAATAATTTGTAAAGTTTAGGATTCTGTCAAGTTATCAAAAGAATCCTTGAATTGGAAATAAACAATAAAGAACGACTTACAACAATAGTCAATAACTCCAGCGTTTTAATTCTTGTAACTTCATTCGTGTACATTGGATACTTGTAACGAGTTTCGGGAGAATACAGTGGAAGGTTAAGTGAACCCGTGTCATTCCTGACACATACAAAAACTATACCCCCACAAGACCACATGCAAAAATTTTGGAAAAGAAGGAAAAAATTAATGAAATGTTTAAAGTTTATAGTTTTAAAACATTTATTTATAACGTTTTTCTACAATAATAATGAGTATGCCCGCCGTTTTTGGATATGATCTCTATAAGACGGTTTGGAATAGAATCATAGAGTTTTTTTTAAATAGTCTAGGGAAATTTGGTCCCAGGAATCACGAATAACCTCGATTAAGGTGTCCTGTCTTCAAATTGTCTGCCGCCTTCATAAACTTTACGAGATAGGCATGACCAAACGTTTTCGATTGTGTTTAAGTCCGGCGAACAGGGCGGCCATGGCAAAAGTTCCACATCTTCTGATTGAATCCAACTTGTAACAACACGGGAAGTGTGGATGAGGGCAAAAATGTTTTTAATTTTTGAAAATGACTGTTCCAGCAAACATTTGTAGGTGTTTCCGTTCATTGTTGTGGGTAAAAACTCCAAAATTAGCTCCTCTTTTCTCAGATCATGGAAATAAAAGTTGAAACCAACGGGACCGTCAAGGATAAACTTTTTTTCACCCGAAAAGACAACGCATTTCTATTCACTGGTCCAAGCGACATCTTACAATTCATTCGATGCTCCTTGTGTACTAGCCTCAAAACAGGTTTCTTTTTCAATTTTTTTCTCTTGAATCAGTATCACTTTTTTTATTATCCTTCGGACCGTTGTTTTACTGGCTGATGCTCCGGTTTTGGCCCTTACTTTAGTCGCTGGTAGAGTATAATTTGATGCAAGCCGTAGAATCAACCGCTTTTCTCGTGATGTTGTTGCTTCAGATGTGCGTCCTTTTTGATTTTTCCCATATTTTTGCGGATCCGCAAGATAACTGTTTACAACAGTCTTACTTCTGTTAAGCCTCTTTGCTATTTCTCGGCCTGATAGTCCTAAATCCTTGAAAGCAACTATTTGTCCTCTTTCTGTCGCTATCAACGTCTTTCCGGAACCCATTTGTGTTTCAAATTAAATAAAAACAGTTCTTTTAAATACTTTTCTAAATATTCTAAACAAAAGTTTATTAAAAATCGCTCATGTGCACTCCTGGAACGAAATATTCGCAATGGCCTCATCCAAGTGACGCACTTTTTTATACCCTTTTTAAGTAGTTTATTATTTGATCTTGGAAAATTCTAACGGTCGTTTCTTAATTACCCTTTAATGTTATGAATTTCTTTTGGGAAAATACGTATCTATTCACAGGTAGTATATGTTTCCGGGTACAAAATTTACAACAGGTATAAAGAGCGAAAATCAATTGCAAAATTTGTGGCCTCATCCTAGTGATTAGGAGTGTACATGTCAAGGAAAAGAATTATTTTTGATAAAAAATACGGCTGCGGCATACTCTCACAACATTTCATTTAACCGATATTATTGATCTTGGAATTTGGCGCAAGGCTAATAACCTTGCCCGGAAAAACAAATTATTATGGACAATTTAACAAGTCTCGGATAAGGACCTCATACCGGTGGAGAGACTTGCTAAATAAGGCCCAGACCGGATCCCGGTTGTAGTGCCGATGATGATGATGATTGATCTTGGAATAAGTCCTCGAATAGATTCCACCAAAAAATTATTAATTATGTTTAGGTTATTGTTGAGGTTATTATGTCTCCTTAGGTAGTATTGTTTACAATCGCGTTCATTATGAATATAACTTTATAACTATAGCTTTTAATCTGTTATCATGTTGGCTGCTCTGAAGTCACTTTCTTGTCTTAGCAAAAGCTCGCTTTAGGTTGATCAGAGTATTCGATTAAGATATAGATGCTCATATCGCAAGATATCAAGATATATTCGAACGCTTGTTTGTGAGAAAAAGGAAACAATAGAAATAATTGCCGGAAAGAATTCGAAGACGCATTTACGAAGTTTGAACTTGAATTATATGAAAATGGGAATATTATCTATCGGGTTTTCCAATACAGACTTGACAACTTTGAATTTAACTTGTGAACGCACCCTTTCACGGTGGTCATATGAACGTAGTCGAGTTCCATTCATAAATGTTTTGATTGTACTTCAAGCCGATAATAAAGTTTTTGAAATATCTCAAATGGTTTGCGTTTTATTAAAAAAAAAATGTTGTCTAGTCCCTATTGGAAAAACCGATATATTGATAGTTTCTAATGGATTAGTACAGTGGATTTCTCTAACTACAAAAGATCGAGTGATATACAAAGGCAAGTTGGGATATGTTTCGTATGCGATTTCACATTTGAGGAAATTGATATTTAATTTCCGATTGTCGCAATAGAATTAAACTGTATTGAAGTCATACTAAGTGCCCTGTGAGTAGGGCGTTAGAATATACTCACAGCTAGGCCAGCTTGTCGTAAGAGACGACTAAAGGCCGAGTGGTATCCGGGGTCCCAACGCCCTGTGCGCCCGGTGAAATACCACCCCATCAAGCTTTAGGCTCCGTGAAATGGTCGGGAGAAATCCCATCCAACTTTCGGAGCTTGGCTAATGGACCGGTTCGAGAAAAGGTTGGTTAGGTGGTAGTCGGTCCCATGGTGAGATACCACCCCGTCACGCTGTACATTCCGCGATATCGCCGAGAGAAATCTTCGACGGTGTTTCGGATGTGTGGCTGATGGTCCGGACTGACACGGGGATAAGTCATGATGGTGCCTTCTGATATAAAGATTTCCGGAGGTAAACTAGTCACCCATTCGGATCTCCGGGGGGGGGGGGGGGGCTATGTCAGGGGGAACATCATGCAAATATCATGATAAATAATGGAACTTTAAGAGGTTCGTCATCGCATAACCGTGCTCGCTCTCGAGGTTCGGCCCACGCTCGACTGGTGACGGCATTTTGTAACATCAGGGGCATCGGTTTCACCAATACCAATGTAAACGCCGTCCACCAATATTTGCAAACAACGAAACCTGATATCCTTGCCCTAACTGAGACCCAGGTCGATTCGTCAACTGATTCGACATATATTCGTTGCTCCGGATACGACTTACATTCGAGATTCCGTTTTAAGGGCGGAGTCTGTGTCTTCGCGCGGCCCGATCTGGCTTGCCAGAGGATGGAGGCGTTGGAACCCAATAATATGGACATCATATGGTTGAGGGTGGTGCTGAGGAATTCCGTTAAATTTCTTTGTTGTCTTTACCGCTCCCCGAATGACGATCGACCGGCGACATTTTTCGAACATCTTTCATATACCGTCGACTGGATACAGATCAACCACCCAGCTTCTGAAATTGTTGTCCTTGGTGATTTTAATGTGCACAATTCCGGCTGGTTGTTACATTCTAACAGAACCGACGAGGCTGGGAGGCTGGGAGGCTGGCGGAGATGTTTGCTGTAAGCCACAACTTGACTCAACTCGTGGGGGAGCCAACGCGAGTGCCAGATGCCGCGAAGAAGGCTCACAACGACAGGGTGATCAATAAGCTCCTTCGGTGCCCAACTGGTTCGCGCTCCTTCTGGTCAATGGCAAGGGCTGTCAGCGGTAACTTCGCATCCTCCTCTTTCCCTCCGTTGGTGACAGACAGCGGGACGTCAGTCGAGAATCCAAAGGATAAAGCTAATGTGTTCGCGAATTTATTTTCTGCGAATTCAAACCTCGATCCCGGCCTTTTGGAGCCACCTGTGATCTCGCCGGTACAGTCTTCCCTGCGGGATGTGAGATTTCGTCTGCGCACTATTCAACGCATTCTACGTGAACTGGATTGTAGGAAGGTAGCCGGCCCGGACGGAATACCAGCTATAGTCCTTAAGAACTGTACTCCAGAACTATCACCGGTTCTTGGCAGACTCTTCCGCTTATCTTATGCACGGAGGACCTTTCCTGCCTGCTGGAAAATCGCTCGAGTTCAGCCAATCCCAAAGACGGGAAAAAAGTGTCTCCCACAAAATTACCGTCCGATAGCATTACTGTCTATTTTATCTAAGGTAATGGAAAAAGTCATCAATACAGAGTTGGTTAAGTATTTGGAGTGCAACGGACTTTTGAATGATCGTCAATGCGGATTCCGCGGTAGGCGGTCCACGGGAGACCTTTTGGCACTTATAACCGATATATAGACATCTGCGATTGAACGGCATGGTGAGTCAAGGGCGGTCGCATTGGATATCTCCAAGGATTTTGACCGCGTCTGGCACGGGGCATTGCTGAGCAAACTTCGTTCATATGGACTTTCCCAACAGCTTTGCGACTGGACGAGGAGCTTCCTCGAGAATCGATCGATCCGGGTTGTTGTGGACGGCGAGTGTTCGGATCTGTATCTTGTTAATTCGGGGGTGTCCCAAGGCTCTATTTTGGTTCCAACATTGTCCTTGCTTCACATAAATGATTTGTTAGAGACAACGGATAACAAAGTGTTCGGTTTTGCGGATGATAGTACGCTTGTTTCCTCCTTTTCGAGTGATCGGCCGATTGGTGCATCAACGTCGCACCAGCGGAGATGTAGACAGATTGACTCTCTGAATCAGGATCTGGATAAGGTCCTGCAGTGGGGAAAGGCCAATCTTGTCGACTTCAACGCAACGAAGACCCAGTATACAACATTCACAAAGAAAAGTGGATCATCGGTTCCACAGCTGATGATGAGTGGCCGGGCCCTCGAGGCTGGGGAAAGTTTGAAATTGCTCGGCGTCACGGTCTGTGGGAATGTATCGTGGCATACACACGTATCGGGTATCGCCAGATCAGCCTCAGGAAAACTGAGTTATCTTTTTAGAGCCAAGAAATATTTTACTCCGGCCCAACTTCTTCTCCTATATAAATCCCAAATTAGACTCGCGCTCGAATATTGCTCTCATGTTTGGAGCTCGGCTCCTAAACATACCCTCGACCTACTTGAGAGCGTACAGAAACGAGCGATCCGCCTGATCGGGGACTCGGCGCTGACGTCGGGACTACAGTCGCTATCACATCGAAGGCGCGTAGCAGACCTCTGTCTGTTTTACAGATATTATCACGGGTGCTGTTCTTCGGAGATTCTTGGCATTGTTCTATGCAATTCGGTTTATATGCGCTCCACAAGACTATCCGACGGATCGCACCCGTTTGTGGTTCATCTCCCGACGGCGCGAACATACCTGTATCAGAACTCGTTCCGTTAAAGGGCGGGGAAGCTGTGGAACTGCCTTTCCACGCTGGTGTTCCCGGAGCGTTACAACCTGCAACTGTTCAAAAGGAACTGCAACAGTTATTTGATGGCATCTCGGGGCGCCCACTCGACGCTATAGGTTCGCCTCTCCCGAGAGAAGTCTAATGAAAAAAAACAAAAACAAAGAATGCTAATAACCTCAATTTTCAAAATGATGATAAGGTCATCTGCTTATACAATTGCAGTGTCTAGAGAATCCATCATGTTGCTAGGATTTATATTAATGAGATTCCAGATTGTACCGCTCCCTGTTGCAGAGCTAATTTAGGATTTCCAAATGCGTATTGGAAATCACACTGCCATTTATGAGAACCGACGTTTAACATATAATGTGACGCATATGACAGTCAGCTGTGATATCTGGCAGGTCTCCAAAACAAAGTACTAGAATATTCTAGAAAGTACCGGAAAACCGGAGACTTAGAGCAGTAGAAAATTCGAGGCTATGGAACAGACGGAAACGAAACGCCGAATCAGAATGAGGAAAAACGGTATACAGGTATTCCCCGACTTACGACCGAGATAGGTTCCTGGTCATCGGTCGTAAGTCGATTAAGTCGTAAGTCGAATTTCATATAAAAAAAATTCCGAGTTAGCTAATGTAATGTATTATTTGTACTAAAATATGTATGTAAATCGAATTTTTTTACTTTGTTTTTTTTTTTTAATTTTTCTCATATATTTTAGGGATTCCCCGCAACTACATATTTTTCTTCTTTAAGTATTTTCTATGAAAAAAATTGGAAAAAAAATGGTCGTAAGTGCGAATAGTCGTAAGTCGAACGGTCGTAAGTCGGGGACTACCTGTAAATACGTCGCACGCAGATCAAGGGGAGAGTAAGAAGGCGATAAGCAAGGAAGCGATACGTAAAGAAGCGGAGTAAAGAAGCAATGGGAATTAAACGATAAGTCTCGAGAGAAAGAGCAGTCACAGAATTATTAGCGAAATATCCAGGAACGGTTGTTATTAACAGACTAATAAAGTGTTTACGAAGAAAATCGATTTAACGGCTCTTATTTATTAAAGTAATTAATCCAGCGAACCCTAAGCTCGCTACAATAATATGCACACCGTGAACATTTATAATCTTTCAATCAAACTAACTTAAATAATACCCTTGAGGCCGTAAAGTGCGTATTGTTATTTGCATCTATTCCATTGGATCTAGGAAATCAGTTTAGATACGGCATGCACGCCTGCCTTTAAACCAAACTGTTCATTAAGATTAAATATACACCATGTAATCAAAAGTCCGGCCAGTTCTGTATATAATCTTAACTAAGTAATTCAATGTTTAATACAAATTATAAACTTCTTAATGAAGTTGTAACCAAGCTTAGTGCTTGTCAAACTAAAGCTGACAAATTTAACGTCATTACCTCATTAGCTATTAAGTACATATACTCGGGAAAAACATGTTAAGAAACTCTCTTAACATCATAACTTGGAATGCGAAAAGCATCAAAAACAAACAGCATGCATTTTTTAGATTCTTGATAAATTTTAATATTGATATTGCACTTGTTTCAGAAACCTGGCTCAAACAAGACATTTCTTTCTCTCATCAAAATTACATATGTTATCGCCTAGACAAGGTACATGCTAGTGGTGGGGGTGTCGCCATTGTTGTGAAAAAATGTATAGAACCAAGGTATGTTCTTCATTGCACCTTAAGGTAATTGAGGAATTTAGTATAGATGTAACATTAAGTGATAACTCCAAAGTGAATATTTTTTCGGTCTATTTCCCTGGGGGAAATGGAAACATTGAGAAATCTACTTACTTTAAGCGGGATATTCAAAAATTGTATAGAGTCAACACTCGAAACAAGGTAATTATTGGTGGTGATCTAAACTGCAGACATCAGTCGTGGAATTGTCTTAGGGCAAACTACTGGGGCAACATTTTACTAGATGTTACTGAATCCAGCCCAAGTTTTCCATACTTTATCCACTTCTCTCCATCTATATTCCAGCGAGTGCTAACAAGAACCCCTCAACTCTCGATCTATATATCACTAATAATCCAAATTACTGCTCAGTACCATTAGCCCTAAACGCGTTACGTTCAGACCACCTTCCGATCAGCGTCACAGTGAATCATACAGTAGTTGTAAATCGTACCAGTTTATACCACAACTATTCCGTCGCCAACTGGAATTGTTATAAATCATATATAAACACGAACTTGGTTCTAGGTGATACCAGCCTAAATTCTATAACCTGCAGCGAGCACATTGATATCCTATGTAACAATTTTGTTTCTGTTATCAATAGAGCGGCCGATCTTGCGATACCTAAATGTTCCACTGCTCCAGTTGATAAGGCACCGCTTCCTGAAAATATCTTACATCTGATTAGGCTACGAAACTCTGAAAGAAGAAAATGGCTGTGTTATAGAATCGATTGTTTTCTAGTTAATGTTAAAGTCTTAAATAATATCGTTAAAAAAGAAATCTCAGCATATAGGAACAAGTGTTGGAATAAACAACTTTCCTCTCTTGACAAAGCAAGCAAACCGTTCTGGAAAATATCAAAAATTATGAAAAAGAGAGGGTCAAGTATTCCTCGGTTTAAAGTTCACGACAATTTGTTTATTTCTTCAGTGGAGAAATCGAACCTACTTGCTAACACATTTAGTAAGAATCACTCCATATCTATGGATCTAAGCGACGCGTATACTGAAGCTGAAGTTGCTAACACTATCCATGTACTTTCTCAATCACCAGCTGAAAGTACTTACGCGTCGCTTAGATTTGTTGGAAAACAGCAAAAGTAATACCTATCCCGAAACCCGGCAAACCGAAGAGCAGCCCCGAAAGCTACAGACCTATTAGTCTACTTAGCTGTCTGGGTAAGCTCTTAGAAAAAATCATTAAGGAACGGATTGATCGTTTTGTGGAAGCCAATAACAGCTTACCAAACTTTCAGTTCGGTTTCCGTAGTGGTCACAGCACAATCCACCAAGTCTTGCGCATTAAAAACCACATAGCTCGTAAATTCATCGACAAGGAGTCAACGGGACTGGTTCTTCTAGACATCGAAAAAGCCTTTGATACGGTATGGCACGATGCCTTGATTAATAAGCTACTGAAGCTTAAGCTGCCAACGCCGCTTATCAAAATTATCCAGAGCTTTCTTCGTTCGAGAAAATATGTTGTGAGTATAGGAACCGACATATCCTCTACTCACCAAATCCACTATGGTGTACCCCAAGGCTCGGTCCTTGGTCCCATATTATTTACTTTGTTTGTCGCAGATTTACCATGTCTAGGTCAAAACATTCAGGTAGCTATGTTTGCCGATGATACGGCCATTTTCTCTTCGGGCGCCTTATTCACTAATGTCTACAACTCTTTGCAAGCAGCTCTTGACAAACTAGCAGTATATTACAGGAAATGGAAAATAAAAATAAATGGTAATAAAACACAAGCTGTCTGGTTTTCGAGATGTAGGAAACACTGCTACCTACCAAATGGCACTAAACTCAGTATGTGTGCAGTTGATATTGATTGGTTCGAAGACTGTAGATATCTAGGTATTATTCTAGATAAAAAACTTATCTTTCAAAAACACATCACTACCACAATTGACAAAATAAACAAAGTCGTAAGAGTTATGTATCCATTAGTGTGTAGAAAATCAAAGCTTAGCATCGAAAATAAAATTATAATATTTAAAACCATTTTTCAGGCTATACGGCGCCCTGTATGGTGTAATTGTGCTCGCACACACAAAATAAAATTGCAAAGGTGTCAAAATAAAATATTGAAAATGTTGCTGAATTTGCCATGGCATTATTCGACACATGAACTACATGAAAACGCTAACGTTAAACCGGTAGAGTTCCTTATTGACAAAATCAATCGAAACTTCTTCGCCAATTGTTCTTTTTCTGACAATGTTCTCGTTTCCCATCTTGCGTTATCCTAAATCACTACATAACATATTGTGACGCATATGACAATCAGTACTGGAGTCTTCGAGAAAGTCCGAAACAAAGTACTAGATTATTTTAGAAAGTACTGGAAAACTGGAATAGAAAAGTCGAGACTATGGAACGGACGGAAACGAAACGCCGAATCAGAATGAGGGAACGGTATAAATACGTCGCACATGGATCATGGAGTGGAGTCCTTCCAAGTTCGAGTGAATGGAAAGCTTTCCCGAACTTTCAACGCCGCCGCAGGCGTACCACAGGGCTCCATTCTAGGCCCCATCTTATTTAATATCTACACCTCAGATATTCCTCGCCCTGTGGATGGTAGAGTAAACCAGATTTGCTATGCGGATGACGTCCTAGTGTACACGTCATCTAAAAGCCCAAAACTCGCAACAAACCGACTCAACCGTCATCTGGACGAACTGTATCAGTATTACAGTCGGTGGAAAATTCGACTTAACCCATCTAAAGCAGTAGCTATAATTCTGAGTAGTAAACACTCCCAACCTACTTCTCGATATTCACAGAATATTCGAATAAAAATGGGAGATACAACGATTAGACCACAGGACAGGATGAAATATCTTGGGGTCATTTATACCCCAAAAATGAATTTCATCAAACATGTGACCCACATTCTCCAAAGGGGCCTTGGTCGGTCTAAGCAACTGCACAACATCTTGAAATGGAGCAACAAAGTTGACACCAAAGTTAAGCTTCTCTGCTATAAGCAGCTAATCCGATCTGGAATATCGTACGCCTTTCCCATATGGTCCTGCATATCTTCGGCCCAAATGGAAAGACTTCGGGTTTTCGAAAGGAAACTCCTCAGAAGATACACCAATCATTCTAGAAGGCCCGACGGTCGTCATTACCCCAACTCTCACCTATACGAAGGCGCCTCCATTACCCCTATCGACGAGTACTTGCTTCAATTAGCATATAAGTACCTCGAAAACATTCAGAACAGCGAGAACCCACTTGTACGGGACTCCTGCGTTCTTGACCCTTCTCTCTTTCGATCTCTTCGGATCAAACCCCCACAATTTCTTCTTCAGTACAAAACTGAAGAAAGCACCCTTCCCAACAACATTCCCCTCTATAATAGAGGATTCCTGGACCCATCCCATAGGGTCTACTATTAACAAACCACACACACGAACGCACAGTACAAGACGGCACAAACACAAACATATACACCGACCAAAGCGCAGATTATCAGACGCCAAAGACGTGATCTGCGCTCACTACCGCACCCAAGACCTACCGGTCTTGTACGATTTCTTTCCCACCATCCCTCTATAAAAGTAGTTAGAGAACACTCGGACTAACACTGTCCACACTATCCTTGGATACCCCCCCTTTTTCTCTTTTCTTTTCAGAGATCGCGAGACCGAGCCCAACATCCTCACGGATGTGGGTGATTCTGGTTATCGCAAGATGACCAGAAGTCAGAGACAAGATGAAGGACACATATGTCCTGTCTCGCTAAATTCGGCCTTCTCGCCACAATTTTTTTTTTTTTTTTTTTTTTTTTTTCATGGAGTGGAGTAAGGAGTAGAAAGTGAAGCAAGCGGTAAGTAGAGAGTTATAAGTAAGACAGTGAAGCAAGCGAAAGTCTCAAGTAAGAAGTAAGCAGTAAAAGACGCGATAATTACGGAAGCGATAAGTAAAGAAATCGTTAAGTGTACGGTATAAGTAACGGTTGTATTGCGGACTAATAAAGTGTTATATTAATTCAAACTCGATTTAACGGCTCTTATTTATTTACTAAAAATAATTAATCCAGCAAACCCTAAGCTCGCTACAATATGTACTCTGTCTATGAAAATTATATCGAGGTCATTACTATGTAAAATAACCGGAAGCCCGTGCAATATTAGTCTTAGGATTCAAATAAGGGTTTTTTCTTGTAGTTTTCCTTTAATCAATTATTATTTATTATTCATTAAAATTGTTCTATTTTCATTATATAGATTTAAGATTATAGTTGTAAAGGAATTGCTGTCCTAAAACTCTTAAATACTAGTTGTAAAATATTAATGTACCATATTATCTACCTAATAAAAATTGAATTGAATTATAAACTTACTGAATCAATTACTGTCACAACCATTGTGACGCCACCACATTACGCAAGTCTTTGACATCTGCATAACTTAATGTCTTTTCCTTCAGTCAATGGAACTATGATCCGGTGTAGGGATTGTCTATCAAGTATTAAACGACGAACAAGGTTTTTGATTCGTTTTCTAAGTAATTCAACAGGCAAGGAGGAAACAGATATCCACCTTACAGCTGGCTATTTGACTCGTATGCTTGGTAAAGGCATGCATACAAATTCTATAAATCGTAATTTTCTTATGATTACAAATGACTCTTCCTAGGCTCCAATCAAAAGCAATGGGAAACGATTCTATCAAAATATAAGCAGTTACACTCGGTGAAACGTGAAGATCTGGTGAATTCGGCGAAACTACTGAAATCCCTGAATTATACAATCGAGGAAATACAGAGGACACCATCTTTGTTGCATTATAATGCATTAACTCTTAAGAATCGGCATAGTGTCCTTTTAGAATGTGGCTGCCAGTCCATCGGTTTAATTCTCCTCAACAAATTCTTAACTGTAATAGGGAGAGATATAGTGCAGCTGAAAAGTCGAGGAATCATTCCATACAATCTTGATGTGGAAAGCAGACTAGCTGGACAGTTCACAGATGTGGATTTACAACTTCCAATAAAGTATGATGAAACTATTAAATTAAAAATTCTGAGGGAGAGCATCCTCAACGTATATTTAACTCAACGACTAGGATTAAATGAAGAACAATTGACGAAAATATGGAAAATTTACTCACGCATACGACACAAAAGCTTCCAGTCGATTCAACGGATGGTCGATATTTTAATGAATGACCTTCATTTCAGTCGCGAACGTATTATTAAGAATCCATATCTGCTCTATGGTGAGCCAGATAATGTTAAACGAATGCTTAAACTGATTAAGTCAATTGATGGTCAGGACTTTCGGGTGATTCTTCACAAGTTGCCCAAAATTATAATGTCGCATACTGATAACTTAGTAAAAACTATCGATCATATCAAATCATTCGGTATAGACGAAAGTGCCTTACTCAAGTGTTTGGAGCTTCTCACTTTAAGCTCGGATACGGTATTAGAGCGACTTCGTGACTTGCAACACATTGAGGAGTTTCAGGTCCTTCTTACAAATCCCCGCGTTCTTCGTTTAGTTCACTACCAAAACAAAGCGCGACTAAGACTGGAATATCTGAACCAGCTCAAAGTACGCTGCGCTTCCCTGCATGTGTTATCCTGTGGATCTGAAGCTTTCTCAAGGTATAATATTTTTCATCATTCCCAGGCACTTTTATTTTGTTAAATTAACCTTAGGTTTGCCCGCGAGGGAACAGATCGAACGAAAGGACGTGATATTGTAGTTTACCTAGCGACCATGTTAAAAAGTGATTTAAAGACTATAAGATCCGTCATCACACGGCATAAGAATTGGTGTCATGTTCCTTTAACTCAAGTCAAGCACTGTTATGATTACTTAAGGAAGCAGGGCTTCTCTGAAAGCGATATCTTCTTCAATTTGTATATTCTTCTATATTCAGTGTAAGCTTTTCAAAATCCATTTATATTTTTTTGATCAAATTTTTCTTTCATAGAAAACTAATCGAGGAAAAATTGGAATACCTCGACAACGAAGATTCCGCTGAAAAACTAAACATTGACAAACCCATGGTTGAGATTGCCAAATCGCGAAAGTTGACACTTGTTCTCTACCTCATCGAGAAAGAGTTTCATTTCACTGGCGATGGTATATGGAAGGACCACCAACATATTCACGTTGAAAACTTCCACAATATTCTTCCCGACTTCCCAGAAAGTGTTAAAGTTCATCGGTACGGCTTCAAGGAGAGGAAAAATAAAGGCACACAACAAAGTGCTGCTTTGTAAATGTATGTTGCAATTAGCCTACTTAGCGCAAGTCTATTTTGTTAATTTATTTTTTTATGAATAATATAGATGTTAAGCAGATTCTTAAGGTTGCTCCTTGTATTTGCTTGGAATGGATAAATGGTGTTATGTGAGCGGCTTGGGCTTCCTTCAGTGAATTTTGCTCACCTTATTTTAAATGCATACACATTTTTTTTACACTTTTGAAAGGGCACCGATGTACATTGGTCATGAATGCATGGAGATTGTGGGTACGAGGAAATAGATGATCCGACAGAGCGTTCTCTGCTCGTGTAGTTCGATTCTATGTATTTATCAGAATTGAAATTACATTACAGTTGTATACAAAACTGTTCACAAATAAGCAAGGCACAATTTCGCCCGGGGGAAAACCACCAAGAAGAAAGACAGCGGGCTTATTGCCAACGCCTGTGAGATCGACGAGTGCCAGAATTGCTGAGCCGTCGAATTCATTTAGATGTGAAGCGGCAATACTAACTAGAGGGGATCATTATGTCTTATAATCCATAAAAAACACCAAGTGGAATTTAAAAATTTGCTAGGACCCCACATGCTCCAGGTGTATCAATGTTTTATTCTTAAATACTTCAGTTTTTCCTTTTTGTCCTTTTATAAAAAAAATAATACCAAAGTTAGTCTTGCTGACAAAAAAGCAATTGCGAAATTCGTTTGGTTAATGATGTTAATTATAGGTTGCGCTACTAGCTACAATTTTACACGAATAAATACTATATGTTTCAAATGTATATCAACTTTATATACTGAATTAATTATATGAAGCAGTTCTCGTATAAAATTGTATATAACAGTGTGATAATTATTATTTTTATTTATTGGCCTGTAGGAACCCTGAAGTTCATGACCTCAACGACTCGACTGCGTCATTGTTCCCTGTCCTGTGCGCTCTACTTCAACGTTCGACCATCCGATCCGATCTCCTCGAGGTCCAACCTAACATTGTCCTCCCATCTCCGTCGCGGCCGTCCTCTCGGTCTCTTTCCCGTTGGCTTACCGTCAAGAATTCTATGCACGGTCCTATCGTTGCCCATTCGCGCCACGTGTCCGGCCCATCTTAACCATCGCGACTTGATTACTCTCACTATTGTAGGTTTGCGGTGTGATAATAATTTCGTTAATCTATAAAATTTAGAAAGATCATATAGAGGAGCAGATTGCGACTCCGCTCATCTTCTAGTGATGGGCAAAATCAGGAGTCGCCTCGCATCAATCCCACATGGGCAGTCACGGGTGACCAGCAAAAAGTTCGACATTGATAAACTAAAAGACCTGCGCAAAAGGGCTGAATATCAAGACGAACTAACGAATAGATTTAGCATTCTAGAGACTGTGAGCGGTGAGGAAGAGGAAGCCAATAGTGTGGACACTAAATGGACATCGATCAGAGACACAATCAAACAAACAGCCCAAAAGGTATTAGGATTTAAGAAAACAATTAAGTCCAAACCTTGATTTGACGATGAGTGCATGGCGTAGATCGAAGAACGTAAACGCCTCAGAGTGAACCACTTAGAAAGATATGATGAAGTCAACGCAGAAAGATACGCGACGATTCGGAAAGAGACAATGAGACTTCAAACGCAAAAAAACGCGAATGGTAGAAGACTCGGATCGAAAAAATCCCAGAAAATTCTAGAACAAAGGAGATCAGAGGTATGTATCCCGGCATAAACTCAATTAGAAATGCCTACCGAGGGAGAGCCAAAATAATTCGAGACGCAAACGGCTTGCTAGTCACAGAAACAAACGATACCGTGACAAGATGGGAGCAGTACTTTGAAAACCTGTTCAACGTGCGCACCCATCAACTACAAAAAAAACGCACCGGACATACATACAGCCGAGCCTCAGATCCCAGAGCCCTCTTTCAACGAAATTATGATGATGATGATCGGCACTACAACCGGGATCCGGTCTTGGCCTTATTTAGCAAGTCCTGAGTCTTGTTAAATTTTCCATAAAGATTTGTTTTTTCCGGGCAAGGTCATTAGTCTTGCGCCAGAGGCTCCCCGACGGGGAATCGAACCCCGGTCTCCCGCGTGACAGGCGGGTATACTAACCACTATACTATCGAGGAGCCCATCGAGTACCAACAGTTGATAGTTAATTGGGTTCGATGTTGTGAGTGCCATTCATCGACAGTGTGGTTAGATGAAGATTTGTTTTTGAAGACTAAAGGCAGCATTTGATTTTAGAGGCATTGAATTTGTTAGGTTAAGCACGTTGGGGCATCGCAAAAAAAACTGGTGAACGCTAATCGAGGTATCGTTCGAGAATGCTAGTGATCGAGTCGCAATTTGCGGAAAGTATTCGAATAAAGACAGATTCGATGAACTAGTAATAGAAGTTATAAAGAATCTTCGAGTTAATGCTGTCGCTTCTTACTGGCCAGCGAAATCGAACTTACCCATTGTCGCAGGGTCGAGTTTTAGACGAGTGATCAATGCCGTTGGTCACTCGAACGACAGCGTGACCGTTGGCGTAGCTCATAGTTTAACAGAAGGAACATTGGCATATGTCTTCGAGAATAGTAATGACCATAGTCATAGGTTTTCGAGGTACTGAAAAGTTTACAAAAATGGTCAATCACCGAAAACGAAGCGAAAGGAATTACTCGGCACCTCATCGAAATACAAGCCATCGGATAGCACATAAAGAAGAGCAAACTAGCTAATAGAATTAACTAATAAGGGAGCCAAGAAGACAGCGAGCAACCAGAACATCAATTTGACGAGGATGACATTTATTCTGAATTACCAAAATACCGTTGAACAGGACTCTCAAGGTAGTTTTCACCAACCCAAAAGCGATCATGAAGAAAAATTAAAGAAGATTTAATTTGGACTTATCGATTGGAGGTAACAGATCTTCATAGAATCTAATGTTACGAAATCCGAGTTATAGTCGCAACGTTGCGGACGTCAAACGATGTGTCGCCACAATGGTTGATTTGGTAAGGAGGTTGTGTCTTACGTTTGATTGTGCAAACCTAGGTTCAACTGCAGTTCGGCACAATCACTGAGTGGTAGGCAGGGTCCCAAAGCCCAACCACCCGGCGGTTGAGTTGGTAAGGAGGTTGTGTCTTGCATTTGATTGTGCAAACCTAGGTTCAACTGCAGTTCGGCACAATCACTGAGTGATAGGCAGCCCAACCGCCCGGTGAAATACCACCACGGTGATGGGTAGAGGGAGAAGTAAATAAAGACATATATTCCAATCTGCCTCTTGTTTATTATTGTGGGAAAACCGAATGACTACGAGGATCAATCTCCTGGGCAGTTGGGAGTCAGTTGTGTTTTGGATACGCCCAGTCAAAGACCGATCAGTGGCGTGACGTACTTCACGAAAGACAGAAAAATATCGACTTGTTGCAGAATTAGTGGAAGTTGTGCCTCATCCTCCAGGAATGAATACTTAATTAAAAGAACTCAGTTTTGTTGTGCATTCGTGTAGTGTGAACCAATGGGAAATCGATCGTGATCAGATCAGTGTGGATTGCTATAGTGTAGCGTTCAGCGTGCGATTACTTGTTTCGGTTTCATATTTAACACTCGATCAGGATTGGAGCGGCCGTGAGCTGTCGTTGCAAGTAAAGAGGTACCATTCGATCTTCGTATACATATTCTTGCAATTATCGCCTGGAGGCATAACCTGCACAAACGCGAATCAGTGTGTGGCGGTTCCGCCAAACGCCACTGTCTACTTGCCCAATTACCCCCAAGCTTCCTGTACCGAAGCTCTTCAAACTCCATTGTTTTCCGCTAATTCAATTGCATTAGCACCTAAAAACATTTCCCTGTCCAAGGACAATCAATGCTCCCAATGCATTACCTAGAAATTCCTGAAAAGAATTTCACCAACAAGGGCATTTTTCCATGCATCAACGCATCAGCAAAAATTTTCCCAACAAAGAATTCTTAGCATTCATAATCCAATGCATCATTAGAATTCGCTGGAAAATAATTCGTCTGCATACATGTACCATAAGTAGGAAAACTATTCCGGCACCATTGTTCGCGAAGCAATTTTGCCCCTCATCTGCACCCTAATCTTCCCACATGCACATATCTAGCAGACCCTTTTCCAAGGGACAAAAGCAAATACGCGCATCTAACGTCAAGTGCCATAAACCGAATTCCTTCGCATGTAAACATGCATAAAATCCAACCCATGATTTGTTTTCCTACTAATAATGGTTGGGAGAAATCCCTGGCCATCTTTCGGGGCTTGGCTGATGGACCGGTTCGAGAAAAGGTTGGTTAGGTGGTAGTCAGTCCCAAGGTGAGATACCACCCCGTAACGCTGTACATTCCGCGATATCGCCGAGAGAAATCTTCGACGGTGTTTCGGATGTGTGGCTGATGGCCCGGACTGACACGGGGATAAGTCATGATGGTACGTTCTGATATAAAGAATTCCGGAGGTAAACTAGTCTCCCATTCAGATCTCCTGCGGGACTATGTCAGGGGGAACATCATGCAGATATCATGATAAATAATGGAACTTTAAGAGGTTCGTCATCGCATAAGTAGGCTCGCTCTCGAGGCTCGGCCCACGCTCGACTGGTGACGGCATTTTGTAACACCAGGGGCATCGGTTTCACCAATACCAATGTAAACGCCGTCCACCAATATTTGCAAACAACGAAACCTGATATCCTCGCCCTAACTGAGTCCCAGGTCGATTCGTCAACTGATTCGACATATCTTCGTTGCTCAGGATACGACTTACATTCGAGATTCCGTTTTAAGGGCGGAGTCTGCGTCTTCGCGCTGTCCGATCTGGGTTGCCAGAGGATGGAGACGTTGGAACCCAATAATATGGACATCATATGGTTGAGGGTCGTGCTGAGGAATTCCGTTAAATTTCTTTGTTGTCTTTACCGCTCCCCGAATGACAATCGACCGGCGACATTTTTCGAACATCTTTCACACACCGTCGACTGGATACAGATCAACCACCCAGATTCTGAAATTGTTGTCCTTGGCGATTTTAATGTGTAAAATTCCGGCTGGTTGTTACATTCTAACATAACCGACGAGGCTGGTAGGCTGGCGAAGATGTTTGCTGTAAGCCACAACTTGACTCAACTCGTGGGGGAGCCAACGCGAGTGTCGGATGCCCGATGCGATTATGCGAACACCCTGGATCTGTTTTTGACATCCGAACCGAGTATTTATACCGTAGAGGTTTCTGCGCCACTGGGAAACTCAGATCACTGCTTGGTATCTGTCGCGCAAGCACTTGCATACCAAGCAAGCAACCGGCCTAGGCAGCTTCGCCATGTATGGAAGTATAGGGCCGCTAACTGGGACGATTTGCGAGACTTCTTCGCATCCTTTCCGTGGTCCGAGGTGTGCTTCGGAAACTCCGATGTTAACGCATGTGCGGAGTCGGTCACAGAGATTATTCTTCTGGGGATGGAGATGTATATTCCACATTCCATCAAACGAATTTCGTCTGATAAACCTTGGTTTTACAAAAAGTGCGAGCTGATTACAGCGGCAAAAAATAGAGCTTTTAGGCGATGGCGCTCCAATCCCACCGATGTTAACAGAACGAATTTTGTCAGAATCAGAAACGCGTGCAACCAGGCGATTGATACCGCGAAGAAGGCTTGTGGGGAGGAAGTATTGTACCTGACACGGGCACACGGTTCACTTCCTCCTCCATCCAATTGTCACTAAGGTTACAAAAATGTTCCGCCAAACACTGAAAGAACACTGTTCACAAACGCGGAAGGATGAACGAAAACATCCCGGAAACTGCAGCACAGGAGAGTAAAAAGATAAAACGCACTGTCTATGGTTTATTAATTAAAAAGTTTATTGCAGATAATGGATAATTACTTTAAGGTTGATTAAATGCAAAACATGAATTAAAAGTCATTTGTTTTTGTTACTTGTTAATTAAAAGGTTTGTTGAAGTTAACCGATAGTTACTTCGTGGTTGATTAAATGCAAAACATGAATAAAAATTCACTTAAATTAAAGCGCGCTTTCCCGACTCGACTTCGGATATATGCGTCCCCGCGTCGTCACGGGGAGCAGGAGATAGCACCACCGTGGTTGTCGGCGGATGTAATTGGACTCAAACGATATCCTCTCTAATAAGGATATCGTTTTTTACCTACCACCAGGAAAACGTAAAGTCTCTCTTGGTGGTATAGGAAACCAGATCTTGTAATACAGTTCATGGTGGTATGTGTGGGATCGTTGAGATCACTATTCACACGTGCAGTGGAACAGCGAAACAGGGAGGCGGCAAAGACAAAAGGAAGGCGACCAAATGGTTCGCTCTTTAATGAAGGTCATGTTTATACGATGCCTCGTCGCTATTTTCGACGTTAGGAGAAAAAGGTGCTAAAAGCAAATTGGATGTTTATGGCATCTCAGGCTGCAATAGAAACCGGGTTCATATTTGCATTAGGAAATGCTGGAGAATTTGGTTTCAGCGTCTATTGCGCTAATTATATGCAGCTGCTTGGGTTGTTTGTTGGTAAGACAAACAAAAAAGGTTGCCAGGCAATGTATATGAATGGTATATGACGCGGCTGGAAAAATAGACGGCGCGATATTTATGGTATTTGTCTGGTACCGAATTGGTTCAGAATACCAAATAAGCAAACGAAGAAATCTTATGAAAAATTGTATGCGAAGGGATGCATGAAGGTAAGTTTTCTTTATAGGGATTTCAGGGTTATAATAATTGGGTCTGTTTGATGCGTGAAGCATCTAAGATGCTAATGCTAATTGCATTAGCGAAAGCTGGTGCAGACCCGGGTTATGGTTATGGGGGTTTTTTCAGGAAGGCGAGCCGTGGGATCTGGCGGAATCGCCACAGTACTCCCCTCCCAGTGACGTAGTCACGAAAAAAAAGGTAGGGGCGAGGGAATGCTCGATGGTGGGTGCTGTGATGGTAGGGGGCTTGCTTCGGAATGCGCTGTGGTAATGTTAAGGGACTGTCGTGGTGACCAGTTCCTGGTTATTGTTTGGGCCTTTATCGATAAGATGGACACAGTTGTTACCGCTTGATGCCATCAAGGGCAAATGTGTGCGGCGTGGTCCATAGGCCTGTTATGGGTCTCGTAGACCAACAGGCTTATCGCCCGAATAGGTTGGAACCTATCGGAAATCCGCTCACATCCGCAGTGACGAAATAGTGTGTGCGAGATGGAGGGGGATTTATCCCAGGGTAATTCCCATCCGCAGTGACGGGTTGCCGTGTGCGGAATGGAAAGGGACCAAGTCCAGAGCGGGTGTCTTTTGTCCATACGTTTGTATGGCGATTTGTTTGCCGCTGGGACTGGTAAAAGGGGGGCGGGCCCTCAATTGCACGTTTTACCTATCGAGGGAGGACCGGTACATTGGTGCCAATGTAGCGGTAGCTGCGACCTCGACCGAATGGAAACTAGCTGTGAGGTGCTGGCCGTCGCTCTTGTTTAAAAAAAAAATAGGGGATTTTGGTTAGGGGGCTCCTGGTGGGTGGTTGATTGTGTCCAACCCCAGGGCGCCCTAGGGTTATTAGATGTGCGTTCCGAAGTATTATGTACCTAGGTATTTGAGGCGGCGTAGAGGGGCGTGTATAGCCTTTAGTTGCCGCTAAAGGGGAGCCATGGTGGTTAAAGGATTGGGGAAACAGGTATGTTGTCTCAGCCCGGTGGTATCGGTTTGATTTGTGGACCGGTGTTGCTGAGACATTTGGGAGACGTAGGAGATCTAAGGACGAATGTCCTGAAATTTAAATAAAGGGGCAAAACCAGGTGCCCTGATGGGTGCTGCTACGCGTAGTAGCTGTGGTAACGAGGGAAGCTGGCTTGCTGAAATCTGGTAGAAAGGTCGAGCATTGATGAACAGTTTCGCGTGATAACTGTTTTTGGCGTAGATGGGCGCCAATATATGAACAGAGACAGAAAAAGGTGTTAGAGGTCACGCAGAGTCGAGAAGGGTTGCTTGGGGTTGCGTGAAGGCTATGGTTGGTGAGCGTGAGCGCCAACCTTCAGAAAAGAGACAGAAAAGGGTGAGGTGTTTCACGCGAGACAAAACCGGGCGTCCTATTGATTATATGCTACGCGTAGTAGCTGTTGTTACCTAAGGGGCCGGTTTGCCGAGAATAGGTGTTGAGTAATGGCGAGCGTGTGCGCCAATATTTAAAAAAAAGGAGCCTTAAAAGGGTGGATAGGGCGAGTTTTGCCAGTATTTAAAGAAGGCCAAAGGTCATCACTTTGAACTCGAAGAGTCCGAAGGGTGTGATGAGGAGCCGGTTAAAGGAATAAATTGAGCCGATGTGGGGTCAAGTGAGGTTGGGTGGGGTCCAGTGTTTAAGGGGCATTGTGTCCCGATGTAAGAGACGAGCTGTTAAGAGAGGAGTCGGTTGTGGAGGAATGAATGGAGTCGAGAGAGTTGAATGTGAGCGACGTGTAGTCGAAAAAGAAATTAAATGTAGTCGGAAGAGGTTGAAAAGAAGTCGTGTGGAGTCGTAGGTGAGTGTTGTCGAAGGGGGTCTACCGAGAACGGAGTTGAAAAGGGGTTTAGTGGAGTCAACTGAAATGGAAAAACATTAAAGTGGAGGAGTCGCGTGTAGTTGAGAAGTCGAGAGAAGTAGGAATCGGAGTCGTATGTAGTCGAATAGTGTTGAAGGCAATACAAGGCGGAGTCAAAATAGAGTGCGAGCGAGTTGAAAGGAGTGAAGTTGATGGAGTCGAAAAGTCGAGTGTGTTGAGTTCGAGTCGTGTGGGATTGGTTAGAGTCACAAGCGAGGCGAACGCGGTTGGATGAACGAAAACATCCCGGAAACTGCAGCACAGGAGAGTAAAAAGATAAAACGCACTGTCTATGGTTTATTAATTAAAAAGTTTATTGCAGATAATGGATAATTACTTTAAGGTTGATTAAATGCAAAACATGAATTAAAAGTCATTTGTTTTTGTTACTTGTTAATTAAAAGGTTTGTTGAAGTTAACCGATAGTTACTTCGTGGTTGATTAAATGCAAAACATGAATAAAAATTCACTTAAATTAAAGCGCGCTTTCCCGACTCGACTTCGGATATATGCGTCCCCGCGTCGTCACGGGGAGCAGGAGATAGCACCACCGTGGTTGTCGGCGGATGTAATTGGACTCAAACGATATCCTCTCTAATAAGGATATCGTTTTTTACCTACCACCAGGAAAACGTAAAGTCTCTCTTGGTGGTATAGGAAACCAGATCTTGTAATACAGTTCATGGTGGTATGTGTGGGATCGTTGAGATCACTATTCACACGTGCAGTGGAACAGCGAAACAGGGAGGCGGCAAAGACAAAAGGAAGGCGACCAAATGGTTCGCTCTTTAATGAAGGTCATGTTTATACGATGCCTCGTCGCTATTTTCGACGTTAGGAGAAAAAGGTGCTAAAAGCAAATTGGATGTTTATGGCATCTCAGGCTGCAATAGAAACCGGGTTCATATTTGCATTAGGAAATGCTGGAGAATTTGGTTTCAGCGTCTATTGCGCTAATTATATGCAGCTGCTTGGGTTGTTTGTTGGTAAGACAAACAAAAAAGGTTGCCAGGCAATGTATATGAATGGTATATGACGCGGCTGGAAAAATAGACGGCGCGATATTTATGGTATTTGTCTGGTACCGAATTGGTTCAGAATACCAAATAAGCAAACGAAGAAATCTTATGAAAAATTGTATGCGAAGGGATGCATGAAGGTAAGTTTTCTTTATAGGGATTTCAGGGTTATAATAATTGGGTCTGTTTGATGCGTGAAGCATCTAAGATGCTAATGCTAATTGCATTAGCGAAAGCTGGTGCAGACCCGGGTTATGGTTATGGGGGTTTTTTCAGGAAGGCGAGCCGTGGGATCTGGCGGAATCGCCACAGGCTCACAACGACAGGGTGATCAATAAGCTCCTTCTGTGCCCAACTGGCTCGCGCTGCTTCTGGTCAATGGCAAAAGCTGTCAGTGGTAACTTTGCATCCTCTTCTTTCCCTCCGTTGGTGACAGACAGCGGGACGTTAGTCACGAATTCAAGGGATAAAGCTAATGTATTCGCAAATTTATTTTCGGCGAATTCAAACTTCGATCCTGGCCTTTTGGACCCACCTGTGATCTCGCCGGTACAGTCTTCCATGCGGGAAGTGAGATATCGTCCGCGCACTATTCAACACATTCTACGTGAACTGGATTGTAGGAAGGCAACCGGCCCGGACGGAATACCAGCAATAGTCCTTAAGAACTGTGCTCCAGAACTATCGCCGGTTCTTGGCAGACTCTTCCGCTTATCTTATGCACGGAGGACCTTTCCTGCCTGCTGGAAAATCGCTCGAGTTCAGCCAATCCCAAAGACGGGAAAAAAGTGTCTCCCACAAAATTACCGTCCGATAGCATTACTGTCTATTTTTTCTAAGGTAATGGAAAAAGTCATCAATACAGAGTTGGTTAAGTATTTGGATTGCAACGGACTCCTGAATGATCGTCAATACGGATTCCGTGGCAGGCGGTCCACAGGAGACCTTTTGACACTTATAACCGATATATGGACATCTGCGATTGAACGGCATGGTGAGTCAAGGGCGGTCGCATTGGATATTTCCAAGGCTTTTGACCGCGTCTGGCACGGGGCATTGCTGAGCAAACTTCGTTCATATGGACTTTCCCAACAGCTTTGCGACTGGACGAGGAGCTTCCTCGAGAAACGATCGATCCGGGTTGTTGTGGACGGCGAGTGTTCGGATCTGTATCCTGTTAAATCGGGGGTGCCCCAAGGTTCAATTTTGGCTCCAACCTTGTTCTTGCTTCACATAAATGATTTGTTGGAGACAACGGATAACAAAGTGTTCAGTTTTGCGGATGATAGTACGCTTGTTTCCTCCTTTTCGAGTGATCGGCCGATTGGTGCATCCGCGCCACACCAGCTGAGATGTAGACAGATTGATTCTCTGAATCGGGATCTGGATAAAGTCCTGCAGTGGGGAAAGGCCAATCTTGTCGACTTCAATGCAACGAAGACCCAGTATACAACATTCACAAAGAAAACTGGATCATCGGTTCAACAGCTGATGATGAATGGCCGGACCTTCAAGGCTGGGGAAAGTTTGAAATTGCTCGGCGTCACGGTCTGTGGGAATGTATCATGGCATAAACACGTGTCGAACATTGCCAGGTCAGCCTCAGGAAAACTGAGTTATCTTTTTAGAGCCAAGAAATATTTTACTCCGGCCCAACTTCTTCTCCTATATAAATCCCAAATTAGACCCGCGCTTGAATATTGCTCTCAGGTTTGGAGCTCGGCTCCTAAATATACCCTCGACCTACTTGAGAGCATACAGAGACGAGCGATCCGCCTGATCGGGGACTCGGCGCTGACGTCGGGACTACAGTCGCTATCACATCGAAGGCGCGTAGCCGACCTCTGTCTGTTTTACAGATATTATCACGGGTGCTGTTCTTCGGAGATTCTTGGCATTGTTCCACGCAATTCGGTTTATATGCACTCCACAAGACAATCCGACGGATCGCACCCGTTTGTGGTTCATCTCCCGACGGCGCGAACATCCCTACATCAGAACTCGTTCCGCTACAGAGCGGGGAAACTGTGGAACTACCTTCCCGCGCGAGTGTTCCCGGAACGTTACAACCTGCAACTGTTCAAAAAGAACTGCAACAGTTATTTGATGGCATCTCGGGGCGCCCACTCGACGCTATAGGTTCGCCTCTCCCGAGAGAAGTCTAATAAAAAAAAAAAAAAAAAAAAAAAAAAACACCATTGCGAGCCAGAGATCGCCGTTCAATTGGTCACTGGCAGTAAGAAAAGATGGCATTTACTTGGTGGCCACACCCTCCGTAGCGCTGCGGAGACGCGTATATACCGGAGTCGTGATTTTGGTGTTGTGTAAATTTGTAAATTGAGTCAGATTCAGTAAATAGCAAATATATTCGATTAAAGGAAATCTTTCTTGTGACCCCGGCCCGAATACAATAGTGTATAATGTAAAAAAAGTTAAACATTAATCAATAAACGACAATTTATTAAGCCGTGCGTTTTGATTCCAACCAACAATAAAAACATTCGATACAATAAACCAAAACAGTGCCTTTGATTTTCTTCTGGTGGACGGTGTGCTGTGACGATGTACTTGTTTTGTTTCTTTCGGTGGACAGTGTACTGTGGAACATTTAGAGGAAGTTTTGGGGACGGAGTAGAACTCTGCACCTATGTCGCTGCCACGACTTCGTCCCCCCCAAATGTATAAAAAGTTACAGACTCTATGCACACCAGTGAGAATAAGATTCATTTCAAAGAGTGATTGTGTTTTCGTGCAACGGAATCTTCTAAAACGTTTCCATATTCCATCCATTTAATACTCCATACCTATACTGCATGCGTTTGAAGAATTTCAATCGGCGCTATTCTATATCTACGGACTTAATGGGTTGTTGAAGAATATCTACGAGAGTCTTAAAATGGGACAGTGCTACTACGGAGTAACATGTAAGAGCTGCTAAGAATCGGAACCATCTCACCGGAATCTAGTAATCGATGTAACAATATTCTCCCACTGATAATTACATTCGAAGATTCTAATCGAGCGTGTTCGAATGAATACGAAGAGTTCAACGAGTAAGTTGGGTTGTGAGTATTGGAAATGAGGTCGTTTATAAAAATGTGAAGCACAATGGGTGAGACTACGAAGCCTATGGGGGACAGCAGGATTAATTTGATGGAAGGCAGAGTGGACACCATCTAGAATACTTGAATTGAACCAGGATAGTCTCTTATCATAAGACATGTTGCACCCTTCGCGGCTTCCAATACGTGATTATTCCATTCAGGGTTGATTTGGCGCAAAATATAAGGAGATGCCTTGAATTCGAAGATTTAAGTTCCATTCATGGAAAATGGGCCTACATTGTAGCTTCTTTTTTATGGCGGGCGGTAGCACTAGGTTCTAAAGACATTAAATTGTACTCGGTTAGTTAATTTCCACTGATATATCTTATTGAGATTATAGTTTAGTGAACTAAGCATATATTGCTCTTTAAGTGAAATATAAAATTCTTGTTTCGTTTACTCGCAATTGGCCATCTTGTTTTAAAGGCGTCAGTAACTCTTCTAAATAATAAGTTGCGAGGAATAGAGGGCTATCATTATTATTAATCTGTAATTCAGCATTGTTCATTTTATATTCATAACTTTCCTACTCAGCAACGAAAGGAGGACTCGATGTAAGACTGCTGAGTCAAAAAATATATGTGGGACTCCAAATTAGCACGGCCACTAATTAAGTTGTTTATTTTCATGTTCATCGTTCCTTTGGTGGTCAACAACAATAGCAGAATGTTTTATCGAGCACGTTTTGAGTTTTTCGAGAATATCTTTATAAGCCGGCGAAATGGGTTTCTGCACAACTTCACGGTACACATATTTTGAGTCAGGATCCAACTGTTGGTAACAAGAAAACACAATTTAGTTATATCAATGAAACATTGCATTGCATTACTCACATTGAGACTATAGGACATGTCTGAGTCGAATCCTCTCAAATCTCCGCAAACGATAAAAGGTACTATTTGCCGATTGACCTCTGAATCGGCAGCATTTGCAATAAGTTGAACATCATCAATCATTGGATTAATCATACGTGGAATATACCCTTCGGGACATTTATAATTTTGGCACACAACGAACGCCTCAATGCTAGAATTTCTCGAACTGTCTGGTTTAGCAATGGAGACTTTCTCAAAAAATATCCTTAATTGTGAATATAACAGACTGGTATCTTTGCCTCGAAATATTTTTGCTACAAAATTCCCACCAGTTGTGAGAACATGTGTAGTTATGCTGAGCGCGGCGAGTAGTAGTTGGGATTGAATGAATTCATCCAAGTCATGAAGACCGGTAACATCTGGGGCACCATCGCATACAACTAATTGAGCCTTTCTATCGCCGAAATGTTCAATTATTGCCTTTGCCGTACTAAGCTTAGTGATGTCTCCCTGGATCTGCGTTACTCCGGCCAGAGGTGCCATTGCTTGCAAATCGACAGCAATAATTTTCACATCATTCTTACTTGGATCTTCGTAGAGTCGTTTAGACAGGACTTGACTCCAACTTCCTGGAGCAGCACAAAGATCCACCGCTCTTGTTACGTCTGGAAATTATTGAAGAATTGTTAAGTGGCACTACACTTAATTCGGGGTAGGCATTTTGGAACAAATCTAAAATTCACCTTTGAGAATGTGGAACTTCTCATCGATGTGGATTAACTTAAACGCACTGCGAGCTCGCCAGCCTTCTTCTTTTGCTAGTCTGTAATAAATATCGCGTTTGTCTCTGGAAGTTTTGCCCATTGTTTACATTAATATTGTCCCACCTACTAAGTACACATGAATTAATTGTTTTGTTACACTTAAAATTAAAGTGATGTTTTACCAATTCTAAGCAAATTTACTTGTGTGTCAAAAATTTGTTTTACAATCACAGAGTACATGTTTACATATTAAGAAACAGAGATGTCAACTGTCATTTTCCCATGTGTCATATTTTGGGACACAAAACGTTCGTTACGTGTTTGCCTTCTGCTTTTGATTAAGAATTTTATTATAATTCCTAAACAATATATGTTACATTTTTCTGATCGAAATAAATACATTAATATTCTTATTCACAGGTTGTATAAGATACAATGGTGAAAGACTATTAATACTTCCTGCGCAGCTCTCCAGTATTCGTTTTAATTGTCCCGAGTATGAGCTGATGTTATCCAGTTTGGCACACCAATCTAGTTCTCCTGATCAGCTAAAGAACGGCTTCCCCGTCCCCATACTGCCATGTACTGTGAATCGGGTTTTTTTTAATATACTTGTCTCAGGGGACGCGAAACCGCCGAAACGGCGCCCCGAGATCCCACCACATAACCGTTGCAATTCTTGTAGAACAGTTGCAGGTTGTAACGCTCCGGAAATACTAGCGCGTGGAGGGAATTTCACAGTTTTCCCGCCCTGTAACGGAAAGAGTTTTGATGGAGAGATGTTCGCGCCGTCGGGAGATGAACCACAAACGGGTGCGATCCGTCGGATTATCTTCTGGAGCGCATATAAACGGAATTGCGCGGAACAACGCCATGAATCTCCGGAGAAGAGTACCAGTGACAATATCTGTAAAACAGACAGAGGTCAGCTACCGTCCGCCTTCGATGTGATAGCGACAGTAGTCCCAACGTCAGCGCAGTGTCCTCGATCAGACGGATCGCTCGTCTCTGTATGCTCTCAAGTAGGTAGGGGGTTTGCTTAGGACCAGAGCTCCAAACATGAGAGCAATATTCGAGCGCGGGTCTAATTTGGGATTTATACAGGAGAAGAAGTTGCGCCGAAGTAAAATATTATATACTCACAGTTGTCCTGGTTCGGAGTAAAATATTTCTTGGCTCTAAAAAGATAACTCCGTTTTCCTGAGGCGGACCTAGTGATGTTCGACACGTGTTTATTCCATGATATATACCCACCGACCGTGACGCCGATCAATTTCAACCTTTCCCCAGATTCGAGGGTCTGATCATTCATCATCAGTTGTGGAGCCGATGATCCACTTTTCTTTGTGAATGTTGTATATTGTGTCATCGATGCATTGAAGTCGACGAGTTTGGCCTTTCCCCACTGCAGGACCTTATCCAGATCCCCGATTCAGAGAGTCGGTCTGGCCACATCTCAGATCGCAGATGTCTATATATGGTTATAAAGGTCAAAAAGTCTGCCGTGGATCGCTTGCCACCGAATCCTTATTGACGATCATTCAGAAGTCCGTTGCACTCCTAATACTTAATTAACTCGGCATTGAGGACATTTTCCATCACCTTAGATAACATAGACGGTAATGCTATCGGACGGTAATTTTGTGGGAGACACTTTTTCCCCCTTTTTGGGATTGGCAGAACTCGAGCGATTTTCCAGCAGGTAGGAAAGGTCCTCCGTTCATAAGATAGCCGGAAGAGTCTGCCAAGAACCGGCGATAGTTCTGGAGCACAGTTTTTAAGCATTATTGCTGGTATTCCGTCTGGGCCGGTTGCCTTTCTACAGCCCAGTTCACGTAGAATGCCTTTAATAGTACGCGGGCGGAGCCTCACATCCTGCATCGAAGATCGTACCGGCGCGATCACAGGTGGCTCCAAAAGACCACCATCGAGGTTTGAATTTGCGGAAAATAAGTTCGCGAACACATTAGCTTTATCTTTTGAATTTGAGGCTAGTCTCCACCTCTCCGTCACTAATGGAGGGAAAGAGGAGGAAGCAAAGTTACTGCTGACAGCCCTTGCCATTGACCAGAAGGGACGCAAACCAGTTGGGCACTCAAGGGGTTTATTGGTTACTATATCGTTGTAAGCCTTCTTCGCGGTATCAATCGCCTGGTTGCACGCGTTTCTGATTCTAACAAAATTCGTTCTGTTCACCTCGATGGGATTAGAGTGCCACTGTTTAAAAACTCTATTTTTTGCCGCTGTAATGTGCTTATATTTTTTATCAAACCAAGTTTTTTTTCATCAGATGAACGTCGTTCGATAGAATGCGGATTGTAGGTTTCCTTCCCCAGAAGAATAATCTCTGTGACCGACTCCGCGCAAGTGTTAACATCGGAGTCTCCGAAGCACACCTCCGACCACGGAAAGGATGCGAAGAAATCGCGCAAATCTTCTCAGTTAGCAGCCCCACACGTCCATACATGGCGAAGCTGTTTAGGTCGGTTATTCGTTTGAAATGTAAGTGGTTGCGCGACTGATACCAAGCAGTGATCTGAGTTTCCCGGTGGTGCAGCAAGCCCCACGGTATAAATGCTCGGCTCGGATGTCAAAAACAGATCCAGGGTGGTCGTATAATCACCTCGTGCATCCGGCACTCGCGTAGGTTCCTCCACAAGGTGAGTCAAATTGCGGCTAACAGCGAACATCTCCGCCAGCCTACCAGTCTCGTCGGTCCTGTTAGAATTTACCAACAAGCCGCAATTGTGTATATAAAAATCGCCAAGGACTACAATATCAGAAGCTGGGTGGTTGATCTATATCCAGTCGACGGTACGTGAAAGATATTCGAAAAATGTCGCCGGTCGATTGTCATTCAGGAAGCGGTAACGGCAGCAAAGAAATTTAACAGAATTCCTCAGCACGACCCTCAACTATATGATGTCCATGTTATTGGATTCCAACACCTCCATCCTCTGGCCAGCCAGATAGGACCGCGTGAAGACGCAGATTCCGTCCTTAAAACGGAATCTCGAATGCAAGTTGTATCCGGAGCAGCGAAGATATGTCGAATCAGTTGACGAATCGACCTGGGTCTCAGTTAGGGCAAGGATATCAGGTTTCTCTGTTTGCAAATATTGGTGGACGGCGTTTACATTGGTATTGGTAAAACCGATGCCCCTGATGTTACAAAATGCGGTGATCAGTCGAACGTCGACAGCCTCGAGAACGAGCCCGATTACGCGATCAATGAATTTTTTAGAGTTCGGTTATTTATCAGAATATTTGCATGTTGTCCCCCCGGAGATCCGAATGGGAAACTTGTTTACCTCCAGAATTCTTTATCTCAGAAGGTACTGTGAGATGCAATTCGGTGTGCCAGGCAGGGGAACGGATTCACTTCTTCCCCAAACACTTGTTACTCCGAACGCACGTTGCAGAAAGAGGAGAAATAAAAGACACTGGTTTAGTTGTTTAAAGCTTCTTTTCTTTATTATATTTGCACATTATCCAATGAGATAGTTTGTAATATTTTTAGTTGTACTTTTTTTTTTACTATTTTTGAACTTGATTCAATATAATTAACGACACTGAGCCAAATTAGAATATTTGAGTTTCGATACAAAACGAGTTGGCGGCAACTAATTAGTAGTTCAATTTAAACGGACAGGCTTGTATTTACACAGGAAGGGATCACAACACAATGTAACTATTGTAAAAGTACGATTAGGTCAATAATACACAAGGAACTAAAAACATTTTGAAAGTACTGCGGCGAGTATTTTGGATGGCGTTTCAGACTTTTGTGGGGCTGCGTGACATAGCACGATGGTGATTGAGTAACGACACGCGTGTGAACGCTCTACGTAGCGTGTGCAAGCGATGGAAAACGACTGACTCGAATTAGGGATGAAGATGGGTAATTTAATTTTTGTACACAGGACAACCAATAGAGATCATACATTGCCACGCCCGTCGATGTGTGGGGAATACATCGGTTAATTCGATAGTCGACGAACATGGGAGAATGAGGGAACAGAAACACAAAGTAGTATAATCTCGGGGTGGGTTTGGTTGTGTGTGCATGAATCAATGCAGCTTTGAGGATAACCCATTGACCTAATTCGGCGAATATGGTGATCTCCGAGTACATTGAACTGTAGGGAGACAGAACTGTGAAGGAGAGGAAAATGTAGTTTGCGCTGTTCACCTGTAAAATGAGATCGTTGATCCCAGGCGAATGAAGTGTCTGGAGAAAGTCAATAGAACGCCGCTGATGCTTGGGAAATAATCAGGGTGAGAACCAGACTCTAAGACGCTGAAATAACCCCAGCGGTTTCGCTATGATGTAACGGCGTCGTTTGGTTAAATTTGTTGTTCTTAACCGACATGATGTGATTTCCGATGGAAATCTCATGTGCTAGCAAAAATGGAGTTGCCGTATGGCAAAAAGGTAGCTGAATTCAATTATGCATTATCTGCATAGAAGAATGAATTCAGCTATGCGTCCATTTGGAAAACATGATATATCAGGTGGATAGCATGAACGTTGGAATAGGGGATAATGTGACGCGCTGTAGGCGGTCGAAATTAAGTTGGAATTGTGGGTTGGTCCTCCATGTAGTATAGAGAACCCCCACAGTACCATCATGACTTGTCTCCGTGCCAGCCCGGACCATGAGCCATACATCCAACACATAGTCGAACATTTCTCTCGACGATATCGCGGAATGTGCAGCGTGACGAAGTGGTATCTCACCTTGGGATCGATTTACTATCTAAATCAACCTTTTTTTCGAACGGGTCCATCAGCCCAGCCCCGAAATATGGCCAGGGATTTCTCCCGACCATTTCACGGACCGTATAACTTGATGGGTTGGTATTTCACCCGACGACGGGGCGTTGGGACCCCACCTATCACTCGGCTTTTAGTCGCCTCTTACGACAAGCCGGAATAGCTGTGAGTACGCCCTACTCACGGGGCAAAATGTTTATAAATCACTAGCTGCAATGTAATCAGATGAATTCTCCAAATCAAAATCTAGATGAGCTCCTACAATGGCGAAAAGTCGCACCACACCCTATGATGTTCGGCTACCTCATCAAATCTAATAAAAACATGTATTCTCTCAGCATTAACCAGTGCGAATGTACGAGTAAGAATATATTTTACTCTACGAATCCCAAATTTGCTATGTGCTTAAATACTGTTCACATGATTGGAATTTTGTTCCTAAGCATACCGTTTATCTACGCGATAGCAAGCGGAGACGAATTACCCATTTAATTGAGATCACGGCACATATACCAATGCTAGACACACAGTCACATTGACGGCTATACTGACTACACTTTCATAGGTGTCTATAAACAAAATTTTTTTTTAATTGTTTAGACTTCGGCAATGTCATTTTTCAAGGAGAATTTTTCACCATGTGATTTATTATGTGTTAGTCTACCTTCGTTTGCATAGTTATTTTCGGACACAGTGATTCGGGCTCGTCAGTGGAAGAATCGGCCCTCAGACGTTTTGATTTGTGTCACAAGATAGCGGTACAGGCGAGGGACATGTGGAATATGGTTCACAACTCTCGAGAAAGCCGAGAGGGCGCTTGCGTATATGTCCCGTTCTGTTAGGCGAAGGGTCTGATAGTTGACTAAGCATCATACTTTGAATAGTCTCAACATAATTTTATTTGGTTAAAACATCGTAAACAGGTCGTCTTTATGTGGATGTTTGCAGTTCGCTGATAGTATATATCTAAGTCATGAAGTTGATGTTGCTACAGAATTTCTCCTAGATTACGCTAGCTTTCAACTCCAATATAATGTTGTATAATAGCTCGAGCCATGTGTTCTTTTCTTTATTTTGTTTTTTTTAGTGTAGCTCGAGCAATCTTTGGAGTCGGTTTTCTCGTTTAGTTTTGTCGTTATCAACTTTTTGTCAGTATCGGAATCTTCATCAGTTGTTTCATTTCGTTGGTGTTCTTTCTTTCCCCATTCAAAATTTTGCCATTAATGATTTTATAGATCTCTGTCATCTGCAATTTTTCTTCTTCTTCCTTTGATGATATTTACGGCTTTATTCTGCATCGTGTCGCCTTTTTTGTTTTAGATAGGGAGGCGAATTCATTTAGTTGAGTGTCGGATTTTAACCAACTAAAACTACCTCTCACGTCGTTCGCAGCTGAACTTTCTTTTTAGACATGTGGCGGTTCTACGAACCACACAACCCAATATAGGTTGAGATGTCCTTTCCGCCAAGGAACATACTCACCTTTATCCATTATACGTGCCCACAGACACGTGTCCCAAAAGTCCTTACTCCCACCTGAAACAAAAGGTAACATTACATAAACCAACATTGAATTCAATACTAAAAATCAATCGAAGTAAACGTTCAAAAGTCTCTAATATTGAATTCAACGCATCTGTGCAAGGCATCCAATCCAACGCATCCAATTCGACGCGCCAATTCGACGCATCCAAGCCAACGCACCCATTCAAGGCATCAATGCATTGCACCCATTAAACGCGTTCTTCGGCAAACAAACCGAACAACGAATATCTCCGCTGGTAGCTAATAGCAATTAGCACCTAAATTCCTAGCATGACCCAAAACCTAAAAGGCACACTTGTGCAAACAAAGGACAGCGATTCGCCGCCGACCAACAGTCATGCAATCATAAACATCGTAACGTAGATCTCACGCTAGATGTTTATGATTTGGAAATGCAATTAGAAACCAATACCAATCCCACGGTTCCTTTATTACCCATCTGAAGCGCACAAGAACATTGTTAGCTTAAGCCAGATGGGTAACCCAAATAAATCCCACGGAAAGATCGGAAAAAAGTGGCGGTACGATCGATCGTTCAAACAAAGGAACAAGATTCCGATAAGGAAGACGGAAAGGAGAATGATATACCATGGAAAAATTTTCTTTACAGATATGATGGGAAATTTTCTTTTGCAGATAAAAGGATGATAATAAGAATTGGAAATGGATGGGGAGAAACGAATAGTACATTGAGAAACCTCACGAGAAGGTCATCTTAAAACGTTATTATTATTATTATTATTATTATTTATTACAATGCAAGTAAATTACATGGTAACTTAAAACTAATAGCACTAGCGCCTAAGGCTTTCGGCTAGATCTTAAAACGTTAAAACGATAATGTAAAGGCAATCGCGTTTCAATTTAACATAACCAAAAATATATCGAGAGTCGTGAACTTTACTATCATCGAAGCCGGATGTATTTCAGGTCGTGTGTTGCGTGCGTAGCGAAATCCGGTGTGTGGAAGTTAGTTGGTATGTTGTGCTAAATAAAGTTTGAACTAAAATAAATAGCTAGTGCGATTTATGTGACTTTGGTTTTATGGTGTGTAAAAATAAAGAAAAAAAAGAGGACGAAACTGTATAACACCAAGTGACAGACTATAAGTATAATTTAACTTCCTACATGTAACGTTGAAACACAAAACATTAAAAATAAAAAAATAAAATTCAAAGGCACGTTTCGCAGTGTTTTCATTTGTGGATATATTAGCTCCGTATTCCGGAGTTTAATTTCGCTATTGTGTGGACAGTGTTCGGCGGAACACAACGGCAATAAAGACAAATTCCGCCAAAGACATTCCATCGGAAGGAACCTGCGAGCAATCAAGACAAAAGACATATTCAAAAAAGCGTATTTCCATATAATAAAAGTAAACAATACAATGCTACATAATCGTAATATCAAATCTCTTATTTAGAGTATAAAGTCACGTACTTGTAAAAATGAAGTATTAAAAACAATAGTAATGGTAACAAAGGTGTAATTTTGAATACTTGCGGAAAGCTAGTATTTTAATATAAGAAGGAAGCGAAATAATAAAACTACATTAAGCATTCAGTGTAAATGTATATACATTTTTATTGCTTGGTTTTATAATAACAACAAAAAACGATACCATTGCAAGAAATTAAAACATATATATATACAAAATATTATAATTCATTGCATAACAACAACAAAAAACGATACCTTTGCAAGAAGTTAAAAAAAATACACAAAATATGATAATTCATTGCTTCCATTGACATCTTCCAAAACAAACAGTTCTTCTCGCTAAGATGTATAGTCAAACAGAACTTTGACATTTCACTTGATGCACGTGCACAACTTTTTCAACAATCACTTTTGTTGGAAGGTATTTACCGGGTGTTATAGTTTTACTTTAATTCTCAAAAAGATCTACATACAATTCGAGAATGTCTTTACTACGCATCAGGTAGCTTTCAGAATACCAGCAATTATATGTTTGGTTTGTACTTGTTTTTCTTTTTGTAGAAAGCCAAAAACGCGGAAAGGAAAGAAGGTGCTACTTGCTAGAGAACCGCAGATCATCGAAGCAGCAAGGAAAATGCTATTCGTAGACGGTCGAAAGTGCTGTGGTAATGCAAAACAAGCTATGAAAGACATCTATCAGTTAAAAAAGCCTCTCGTCAAGGCACTAAACAGAAACAATGATATTACTCCATTTGAAGATCCCTCGTCACTAGAATTGTGAGCTGTGTATTATACTAACTCTCCAAAAACATTACCAATAATAGTATTTATTTCCTTTAGCTTAACCACAAAAAACGACTGCGCTCTCTTTTTATTTGGTTCAACATCGAAAAAACGTCCTGACAATTTAGTGCTTGGTCGCATATTTGAAAATGAGATACTCGACATGGTAGAATTAGGAATTAAGCGCTACACATCAATGTCGGATTTCAAAAACGACAAAATAGGTTCTTGTGTGAAGCCTTGCCTTATATTCAATGGACCACAATGGAATCAAACAGAAGAACTACGAAGATTGAGAAATCTTTTGATCGACGCATTCCATAAGGAGACTGTTGATGCAATTCGCTTGCAAGGTATTGAACACATTATAAGTTTCACATGTACAGATGACATGCGCATATTTATGCGATCGTACAAGATTCTACTTAAGAAATCCGGCCTTAAAACACCCCGCATAGAGCTATCAGAAATAGGGCCATCGGCAGATTTTTCAGTAAGACGAACTAAAATCGCTTCCGAAGATCTTTTCAAGCAATCAAGAAAACAACCAAAGGAACTCAAGGAAACAAAGAAGAAGAACGTTACAAGGGATGAACTGGGCAATACACATGGACGAGTACATGTAGGACGACAGAATATAACTAATATCCAAGTGCGCCGGGTGAAAGGTCTTAAAAAGACAGCCGAGGAGAAGAAAGCTGATCGAACAAAGAAAAAACTGGCGGCAAAGAATTCCAATAAGACAGCAGAAGTGTGATTATATCGGGTGATGGTTATTTGAAATAAAAATCGTGGATCTGAATGAGATTGACTTTTGATCTTTCATATGAATGCGCCTTCGTGAATGGATCGGATATGTAGTCGCAGCGGGTCAAAAAATTCTTTATGTAATTGTTAAACGGTCTTTTGGCGCAAGACTAATGACCTTGCCCGGAAAAAACAAACCATTATGGAAAATTTAACAAGCCCCAGGACTTGCTAAATAAGGCCAAGACTGGTTCCCGGTTGTAGTGCCGATGATGATGAAAGGGTCTTTTGCCGTTTCTATAGGGACGCGGCTCCTACTCTTTGGTCCTCGTGTATGAGTTTCTGCGAAGTTTCGCTCACAGCAGGTAAACACACATTTCTTGAAATGATGGAAGGAGCATATAAGAACAACCAGTCTTTCGAAAGGCCTTTGTGTGAACGATAACAGCCGGCAGTCAATTCAAATAAGTACCGGACTGACTAATGATTTTGCAGGTAATTCAGTTAATAATTTTGTAGGCTTTTTTCTTGATACGCGTCTATTGGGAAAATGTCGATGCACATTGGTCTTGAAAGCAGTAGATTGTTAAGGCGCGGAAACGAACGACATGGCAGGTCCTTCCAAGTTCCGTTGTGGTTACCTGTCCATCGAAAATGTACCACCCAGCTTTTGATGGGTGGGGAAAATCACATTGACGGTCACTAGGAAGGTTGAATATTCCAAAATTCTTCGTGAGTTATTTTATTTTTTATTATTATTATTATTTATTTTTATTTATTAGTAATAACTACTCTAACCGTCGACTAGACAGCACTTACGCTTCTGCCTCGGGATCCATACCATTGGATCAATTGTGTGTTGGGTATCTAAAGTAAACAGAAGATACCCAGTTGCACTATCAGTTCGGGCGACTAGTTTTCTGTGCGATACGAAGTACACAAACGGATATCCACACATGCGGCCGAATGGCAAGTGTTTCGAGTGTGATCCGAAATAAACGGATCTTCGAGAGCGTTCGTATACAGTGGGAAACGTAAAGATATACACGCGGGTGAAGCGCAGTGCAGGGAAATTTCCTACCCTTTTCTTTCCTTGCATCTGTTTTTCCTCTTTTTCGAACGTCGTTAGGATAGTATGGAGGGACGTAATCTCATGCGTCAATATTCTCGATTGATTTATAATCTTTAGTGTGTTTTTGGTGTTTGTATGCCTGTATTTTTGCATAGATCTAGTGGGGCAGATACTACAAGGGATTAACACCTGCAGTGGTTGCTTTCGCTTATCTATTGCTGGTTCCGACTTGCATATTTTCCCGAGGTGGTATTGGTTTTCTGTGTAGGTCCATTTCAATGGAGCGGGAATTTCGCCTTGATTTGTGTAACATTTGCAGCTTGAGATGCAATTTCTCCTTTGTGTCTGCCCATGTTTCTAAACAGAAGCCAACTATCCTTGCACTTACCGAAACCCAGGATTTTACCAATACAGATATTTCCGATTTTAATCTACCTGGATATAACTTAGTGCCACTGTTCTTTCCACATCGTGGTATAGCCACATACATACGAAATGATATTGCTTATCAGCTTCTGCCGCAATATGGGCTCTGTTCCAACCCAGGATTTAATTTCTCTTGGCTACAACTACACGTTCGTAAGCATATCATACATTACTGCTTTCTTTACAGAAGCCCAAACTTGGATAGAAATGCATCCTTAAACGAATTTGATGCTCTGCTCTCATTGGCTTTTTCGCGTATTGCGATGCTTAACACATCAGGCCACTGGCGCGTGTACGAATTCGATTTCTAAAGTCAAGTACATTTAACTGATGTGGAATTGCTATGTTATTGCTTGGTATACGGCTGATGCTTTTTTTAATTCGATTTTCGTTCGCTGTTCTTCACGGTTTGCTTGTGTATTGTGTGTATCTGTTAGAAACACTAAACTACTCCCCCCTCAGTAACTCTGTTACGATCAACTTCGTGTGCGAACGTCGGAGAGGACGATTGAGCCGGTGCTCTGTGCAGAATTGGGATCAAAGGGGTAAAGTCCTGCTTACTATGGAAGAACGTGTGTTATGTATGTGTCAGATTACACGAGAGGATTGTTGCGTTTAGCAAGGATAGTGAAGAAGGTGAATTGAACACAGAATGAAACGGGTAAGAAGCGAAGCATTGAAGCATCAGGCCACTGGCGTGTACGAATTCGATTTCTAAACTCAAGTACACTCAACTGATGTGGAATTGCTATGTTATTGCTTGGTATACGGCTGATGCCTTTTCTTATTCGATTTTCGTTCGGTGTTCTTCACAATTTGCTTGTGTATTGCGTGCATCTGTTAGAAACCCCACAAAATTATTGTGTACTTCATGAACTAGAGGAATTAAAAATGAGTGATCAAATACACAGGGCTCCTCGATAGTATAGTGGTTAGTATACCCGCCTGTCACGTGGGAGACCGGGGTTCAATTCCCCGCCGGGGAGCCTCTGGCGCAAGACTAATGACCTTGCCCGGAAAAAAACAAATCAATATGGAAAATTTAACAAACCTCAGGACTTGCTAAATAAGGCCAAGACCAGTTCCCGGTTGTAGTGCCGATGATGATGATGATGATGATGATCAAATACACAGGGGGGATGGGTGCGAACATACAGGGTAAAGTCTCTGATTGCTTAATAGTAAATATACTGTCTATGAGTGGCACTTGCATCGATGAAGCCAAGGAATTATCAATCCTCGGCTCTCGAATTAATTCGACTCTTAATTGGAATGACCACATATTTGAAGCTGCGAGAAGTGCAGCCAAATGTATGTAAAAGATACTTCACTCCATCCAACCTGGCCACTATTTACAAGGCGTATATTCCTCCAAAAATGGAGTTCAACTCCCATATTTGGTCAGGCGCATCCAAAGCTGCACTACACGTGCTCGACAGGATGCAAAAACAAGCAGTGAAACTTATTGGGGACCCAGCCTTAAGTCAATCAATTCCGTCGTTAGAACACAGGCGCAACGTATCATGCCTATCTTTTTTCTATAGGTATTACCACGGTCGTTGCTCAACTGAACTTGCTGGATGTGTTCCGCCCTTTCAGACATTTCCCCGCGATACCCGTCAAACTGTGAATGCGCATCAGTTCACGTTAAAAGTGAACTTTAGGCGCACATATAAACACAGAGAAGCATTCATTAGCCGAACCACACGAATATGGAATGTTCTGCCTGATCATGTGTTTCCCGGCCGTTGTGATGTCCAGACATTCAAGACCAATATACATCGACACCTCCTATCCTTATCCACTTCCTCTCGTTCCGCGCGCACTGTGCTCTGACATTCAAGGGTACATCAAAATCCCCTTTTGTGTGCGCGTTAGTGTAAAAAAATAAAAATAAAGTCATTCTTTAGTCGACTAACACGAATGTGGCACGCTCTACCTGAGCATGTGTTTCCTCGTCGTTGTAATGTCCAAACATTTAAGATCAATGTACATTGACTCCTCCGTTCCTTATCCAGTACCTCTTCTTCCGCCCGCACTGTGCTCCGACATTTAAGGGATTCCCCATTTTGCGCGGGCTAGTATAAAAAAAAGCGATGATGGGTAGGGAAAACCACATTGAGGTTCACTAAGAAGATTGAATGTTCCCAAAAACATTTAAGTCCACGATTTATTAATAATTACATACCCTTCAATAGAATGAATGACAATTGTATGGGTTGATAGGAGGGCCTAGATGAAGAATGGACCTGTTTTGGAATCGTCCAGTTGAGGACAAGGACAAATCTCTGGGAATCTTGATCAAAGGGCATCTCCTTACCTGCAATCTTTTTCAAAAGCTTGAATTCCCCATCGCCCTGAAATGGATGAGCCAGCTCCCTGATATTGTAATAATATTCGATAGAAAGGAGAAAGCAGAAGAGAACACATCATTGGTCAGCACATGCTGTCGAATGGTAAGGAAAGTCGCACACCGAACCGTGTGCTGCTGGGGCAGATGTAGAATTGGTATGTGGAAAATTCAAGGACCACGGATACCTTATTGTCCGTTCGGTTGGCCGATAAGTTAGTTTGTGGCGTTTCTAACAGATTCACACAATATACGAGCAAATAGTGAAGAACTCCGAAAGGAACTCGAATAAGAAAGTGCATTAGCCGTATACCAAGCAATAACATAGCAATTCCACATCAGTTGAGTGTACTCGAGTTTAGAAATCGAATTTGTACACGCGGCAGTGCCCCAATGCGTTGAGGTTTGGTTCTATCTTTTAGTGATTCTAACCGTGATAGCATCGGCTCGAATCACACGCACTTCACTATCGTCGCAAACGCTAAGTTACTCTAAGCGCACAAAACATATTTCTCGTAGAATGCTGATTTTCGAAATGCAGTTGAATAAGTTGTAGACGCTGCGCTGAGATAAGTCTTTTCACAACAAATTGGACCAAAAATACGATAACAGTTTGATCTGTCAACAAATCCCTATTAGAAAAAATATTTCCAAATGAATCATAATTGTAAAGAGGTGCCCGTATCGGTGGACTCCTCAGTCGAACCTAGCCCCTTACATGATTCCAAGGAAGGTGGCATGATAGATATCGCGGTGTTTCTTGAGAACGTGATGGTGTTTCTTATCCTGCTATTACTTGTATTTTGTTTATTTAATGTGAACTCCTTAGAGGTCGGTTGTTAGACTGCAACTAGTTGAAGATGATATCCCTATTGCTACTACTATCTGTTGCTGAGATTGGTAACAACTGTGGTTTTTCTCAGCTGTCAACGGGCTACACTAGATGTAATATAACAAAAAATTTCGTGAGGAATACTTTCGAAGTTCCCGGCATATACATAGAATATTTGTTCCCTTCTTACGTTTCTTTACTTTGACGGGTTCCTTAGGTAACTAGTTTTCTAGGGATTTGATTTTTCTGAAGTGAACATTAAATACAATAAAATCTAATGGTTTTATAAACAAAGCGCTTTAATTTGGTTTCAAATAAATATTTCGATTTGTTATAATTAACACAAATTCCGATTGAAATTTATAATATTACAAGAGATCATTAATTGCGCAAGGCTAATAACCTTGCCCGGAACAACAAACTATTGTGGAAAGTTTAACAAGCCTCAGGACTTGCTAAATAAGGCTAAGACCAGATCCCGGCTGTGGTGCCAATGATGATGATTATGAATAGATCATTAATAAATATATTTGAAATCTTTATATGGATCTTTTAATTTGGTCCTAAACAAATATTTTGATTGTAATTACCATAAATTCTGGCAACAACTTGTGGGGGTTTGAAGTTGTGTGCTGAGGTACGACACAGGTTCACTTATCACCCACCAACTGCGTCGCCGAAAATTGTTCTCAGAAAATTGTTCGTGAAAGTTGAAGGTCCGCCACACACTGTGCACTTGTAACAAAACGAAAATAAAACACACGACTTTGTTCAGTATAAATGTTGTTTAGGTGTTCCTTTTATTTTTTTCTATATAAATATTATTTAAGTGTTCTTTTTTTTTTGTACAACTTTGTTTAAGTGTTCCTTATATTTTGTTACTTATTTCCTTTAAAAATCAACTTTTGCATTATAAGGGGAAATCTGTGTACAATAATAACACAACACAAATGTAAAAGAAAGGGTTACACACTACACACGTGTAAAGGGACAGTTTCCTTTTTTTAGTATTAATTGTTTTTTTTTGGATGGATTAGTCAGCGATGAGAGATTTGTTTTTCCTCTAGATGTTTTGTTGCAATATATGTTCCTTTACTGGTGACACAATCGATCTGCGTTTTGATCACGTTTAATCAACCGAAAGGGTTCAGTGAAAAATGAATCGGTGAACAATAACGAGCGGAAAAATGTTATTTTCCGAAAGAATATGAATTTTCAAGGACGGAATGCTCAACGGTGATTTGTGAACACATGAATCTGACACGTAATTTAATATACTCTCCCGACTATGACAACGCAACGACTTCGACTTGACTTCTTCAGAGCTGACATTCGACTCATCCCAATCAGGGATGAAAGTTGGCTTTAGCCACACGATCAACCAATCGAGAGCATACTCTCATCTGTGCTCTCTCATTTTCCCCGCCCATCGAGGTGAATAAACCGCTTTGGTTAGTTCAATAGTCGATGGACTAGAGAGAATGCGAGAACCGACGCGAAGAGCGCAATGATCCCGGGGATGATTTTGCTTATTGCATGCACGAACGCAAAATCTGGTGATGACCGAGTGACCTAGTTAGGACATCGGTTTGATCTCAAAGTGCAATGCACTCAGCGAAGGGGAAAAGGAAATGGAATGGAAACTGGTTTGTGCTATTCACCTGAATAAAGGGGGTATTGATCCCCAGCGAATAGCGTTGTGGCGGTTCCGCCAAACCCCACGGTTCGCCTTCCTGAAAAAACCACAATAACTGCTACCCAGTCTGCATAAGGTTTCGCTAATGCAATCTCATTAGCATCTTAAATGCTCCACACATTAAAACAATCAAATTTATATAACCTAAAAGTCCCTGGAAAAGAAAACTTACCTTTTCATGCATATCTTCGCATACAATTCCTATAAGATTTCTTTTTCTTTTCCTTTTTCCCCCAGCAATAATATACCAGCAGCTGCATTCAATTAGCGCAATCGACGCTGAAGCCTATTTCCCTAACTCACACCATGAGTAAAGAAAAGACCGCTGTCCTTCATCAGGCATTCCGGCGATACGCAAATAATTTAATACCTACCCTTACTAGCGATGCCATAAACATAATTTCTCAGTAACCTAGGTAAAACCAATTAGCACATTTCCACATCGTATCGTCGTCTCTTTGTTTAGCCGCAACGCACATGTTCCAACAAAGACCCCATTAGCATCCAACGATTTCGGTTTTATTTGCTTTACCGAAATTGTATCCTATGAATGCACTTTATGCCCTTTCTTTGTTCTAGGTTCGTTCTGATCCATGAAAGAACCATGTGCACACACCATTGCACTGAAAGAGTGCATTTTCTACAGCGGCCGTGCCCTTAAGAGAAACGTTTTTCTCTCTCTTTTCCCCTTTTTTTCTTAGCCCTAACCTAGGATGGAATTCATGTTAGAGTTCCATCCTCGGGGAGTCGATTTCTAACCACTGACCGTCGTGGTCACGCGTCACTCCCGCTCTCCGCCGGCAGCGGAGATGGGTAAATTCCAGAGTCGCAAGGTAACACCCCCGAGTGTAGTCGACGAATAGTTTAAATATAAAACCAGTGCGCATTAATTAGGAACGTGTGAATTTACAACTAAATATTGATTCGAATTTTTCTCGCGGCATCATGTGCACTTGGACGCCATCACAATATGATAATAAAGAGAACTTTAAATATGTTATAAAGATTTTTAGTGTTTCATTTAAATCGTTTCCTGCGGACGCTGTGTTGAGACGTCTGATTGCTTTTCTTTTCTTTCGGGCGAACAGTGCGCTTTCTTTCGTTAGTTTTGGCTTGCTGTAGAAGAACGATCAGTAGGGGAGCGGTGTTAAGTGGTTGTGGGGACGAGGTAGAACTCTCGCCCATGCAGGCATCGCGATCTCGCCCTCCACAGTGTGTCTAAGGGAAGACAAAGGGACTCTGCAATAGCTTGAGAATTTTGAACGTGAGAACCAAACTCGAAGAATTTAAAAATTACCCCAGCGGTTTTGCGATGATGCAACAAAATCTTTCGGGTAGACTTGGTTGTTGCTAACCAATATGACATTGAGATTTTCGATGGAAATCCCATGGGGTTAATGTAGTGGAGTTGCAATATGACAAGTGGTACTGAATTCAATTATGCATTACCTGCATAAAATAATGAATTCAGTTATGCGTCTTTTATGTAACTACCTTTTTGCAGGTGAAATAGCTGACGGAAGGAATTGGGGTTGAGGTGGTGCGCTGTTAGCGGGCGAAATCGGGCTGAAATGGTAGGTTGGTTCTTCGTATAGTGTAGCGAACTCCCACAAACTAACACTTCTTCTGTTTAACTAATCCTTACGACTGATTTCAGCCAGCTTCTTGCTATGAACTGCTTCACACTTGAACTCTCACTTTCGACTGCCGTATATTCATTGCGGCAATTGCAAGGATTCGAAAACTTGCGGACAAGATCACGTGTTCGAACGTCTCCTTTAATACTCAGGGATGCGCACATTTGCAAACCTATATAATTATTGATGCGCTCTTTTGTTTTTTTCTTTTTTATTGGTGGGTGAACATTTGTGAGGAGTGGTTGATTAATTGCAGGCCAATGGTGCCGATATATATCTTATGCACCGTCGCGATGCTTTCTTCAGAGAAACGCCGGAGATATGCTTTTGCATTTTGACATTCCAGAATTTTATGGACGCCATAGATTACAATTTGATGCACACCGAGGAATTTTTCATAGACTTTTCTGGCTTGTTACGAGGGTTGCCTTTTATATTTCGGGATTAGAGAACAAAAACAAATATTGATCATCGAAAATCACTTCATTGTTTTTCAAAATATTCCCCATGAAGATCTATACACTTTTGCATGCGTTTGAACCAATTGTCGAAGCACTTTTGCCACTCTGATTGAGGTATCTCCAACACATGCATTCTGAATGCAGCAACCGCTTCTTCAGGTGTCGAAAAACGTTGACAGTTTGTTTTTTACGTACGGGAATAAAAAGAAGTCATTCAGTGCCAAGTCAGGACTATACGGCGGATGACCCATCAAATCGATGTTTTGGGTGCTCAAAAATGCAGTTGTCGCAGCCGATGTGTGAGAGCTCGCATTGTCGTGGTGAAGAGTGATCCGTCTTCGGCGGTTGGTTTTCCTGATTTCTTGGAAGACAACTGGCAAACAAATAGTTGTGTACCACTCAGAATTGACTGTTCTGCGTTGTTTTAGTGGTACGGTTGCGACATGTCCAGTTTTTCCGAAAAAACAGGCGACCATTTGCTTGGAAGTGCTTCGTGCGCGAACAACTTTTGTTGGATTTGGCTCATCTTGAAACACCCAGACAGTCGACTGCTGTTTACTTTTGGGCTCATACGCGTAAATCCACGATTCATCACCCGCCACGATGTCATAGACGTGTTTCGAAGCACCGCGACCGTATTTTTTGAGCATTTCTTTCGACCAATTGACACGAGCCTTTTTTTGGGCGATTGACAAATTGTGTGGGATCCAACGCGAACAAATTTTTTTGACATTCAAATGTTTATGCAATATTGAATGTATGCTGGTCCCACTAACGCCTAAGGTTGTCTCAATCTCACGATAGGTCACATGACGATCTTCCAATATCAGTTCGCGCACAGCATCAATGGTTTTCGGAACAACAACTAATTTTGGACGACCTTCACGAAATTCATCTTGGAGTGAACTACGACCACGATTGAATTCACCATACCATCGATAAACACTGGTCCTTCATGGAGCTTCATCGCAAAAATTGAATTAAGTTCATCCTTGCACTGTTACTGAGTTAATCCACGCCGAAAGTTGTAAAAAATAATCGCACAAAAATGTTGACGATTTAATTCCATTTTTGGGCCGAAATGAATCTTTTAAGTTACTGTAAACAACACAAATAGCGCTCGTATGTCAAAACGTTCTGAGTGCGTATAACCTCAAAAATGTCCAACTTTACGACAGAGCTGTCAATTGCCGGATTGCAACACTAGGGTTGCCAAATCCCGAAACATAAGAGGCAACCCTCGTATACATTCCAAAAAATGTACATTGCACCAGGATATCCTGAATATGGTATTCTGATACGACATAATTGGGGTTGAACAATCGAAGGATTGAATTAACATGACGTTACAACGTAAGCGGCTCCCAGAATGAAGGGGGCGACCCAAAACTGTAAGTATTAAGGAGTGAACATGTTCAATGTGCTACAGTTGTCAACAGGGATAGCTAGCAGTTGTGTCTAGAGTAAGGTATCACATTCGCGTCCACTTCATTTCGAGAAATAGTCCATGGACTAAGTGGACTCATGTATTTGAATACAGGTAAATTCGTTGATATTCTCCAAGTATTTTGAATATATGGTTTTATTCTCAAAAAAGACTCGCACAAGTTTTTCTGTCTATTCTATCACTGGACATTGCATTAAGGCAACTTTTTGATTAACAAATTGAGTGTCCTTTGCCGGTTTGTGATTTATCTTCTTCGAGATTGTATTAGAAACTTTAGGAATACGTACTGATATTACCGATTGTGCCATCTATAGCGTTTAGATACACCTTATATTAGACAATATATGCGCGGTTATAAGAGAACAAGGAGTTAATATCCAACATGATGTGAACCGCCAACGACATAAACCAGACTTTAAAGCGGAACCATTATCCCAAGTTAACCGAAAAAACACACAATATCAAAGCGATAAAACAAATTCATAATAATGTGGCCCAGCTATGTTAATCTCTTACTAACAACCGGAAACTAACTTCTTACCCGACACCATCATCATCATCATCGGCACTACAACCGGGATCCGGTCTTGGCCTTATTTAGCAAGTGCCGAGGCCTGTTACCTTTTCCATAATTTATTTTTACGCGCAAGGTTATTACCCTTGCGCCAATCCGATATCATAGACTATTAAATATTGTATAGAATTCTTCGTATGGTAACACATTCCTTTATTTTCTTGGTAAAACTAAGAGAGGACTCTCTGTATATTTATGTCGAATACAAGAATAAAATTAGGCACGTCCGCGAGAACTCGCAACAATGCTCCCCTCCCATTGAACAACGCAGTTCACTAGGATTTGGGAGTTTTTATTTCTCTGTATATATCACTTCCTACTTTCTTTCACTACACTATTCTACAGGTACAAACTACAGTAAATACTATTTGAAGCATTCTTAGGTCTAGTGAATTGCAGTAACTAGATTACGAATACGACGAGTCTTCGACTCTAACATCGCCTGTTCCAGGACATCGATTATATGCATAAGATTGTTAACGTCCGTTTGAACGATGATATCTTTTCGATTCTTAGCTTCACTTTCGTGGACTTGCTTATTGTCGTCGAAGTTAATTAGTTCCCTGTTCTCACTTCTTGGTTCCGTATGCAGATTCAATTTCATAGTGACAATGACAGTAGTTTGATTTAATAGGCTTTTGGACGCAATTTTAGCCTCGAGCCTCCATTCCAAATTGATTAGACGGTATGACTTGATGTTGGCCCATTTGATTGAACCTTCTATGAATGGTTTTTTGCTCATTACAAACTGCGACAAGATAGATATGTGATCCGCGGAGAATCCATCTTTTTTGAGATTTTCGAAGTCTTCACTCGTTGCGTGGGCTTTAGTGGCATCAATTAAAATACATATTAATGCCTCAACCGCTGTTCGAACTTTATCCGGCGTGCAGGAGTATTTTTTGGCTATTACGTCAAATTTCGAATTGCTTGGGCCATTGGTTAGATAGTCAAATGCGAATTTACATAATTCCACTGCGTCTTCTGGCGATCTGTCACGGACAAGTTTTAGGTGTTCTCGTTGAATATTTTTAAGATAAAACGCGGACATGATTCTAATAGGATTTAAAATAAAAAACAAAAATTTTGAATAATATCTTCAGTAGATTCTTGACATTTTTAATTGGACAGATGACAGTGACAGTTGGCAGTTTACTTTTATTGATACACAATTCGTTCGCAATTGGAAGATTGTAAACTATTACTTTTTCTGTGTTTCAATATCTACGGAGATGGTCCTATTGTTGCAAGGCCAGACTCAAAATTTGCCGACGTGGCTGAATTTTTCTTCTTTCCCTCTTTTTTAGAAAAAAATTTTCTCTTTTCCAAAAACACGACGGCCCAAAAAAGCTGGGGTTCTGCTATAATGTTAATTAATTAGCGCATACGTGTAATTGGTATTACACATATGGACATTCCTCTGTGCTCAATAATACATCTGTGGCGGTAATTTATTAAAACTTCAGCCAAATTTAATTTTTTTAAAATAGATTTACACTTTGGAAACGGTCTCCCGAATATTTTTATTAGCAACATCCCTGATGTTTGGTTGCTACATAAGTTTTCGCCATCAAAGCTTACCTGGCGGGAAATAAACAAGATCAAGGCATTCAGAATTCAAACTTTAAAAAAAAAACAAAACAAGAACTCGTAGGAAAATATTTCAATGAATATTACATGACCACAATAGAGAATGGACATGTGTTGAGTTCGAGTCGCGGAATTAGTGACCAGTCTTAACACATTGTAGCGAGCTTAGGGTTCGCTGGATTAATTATTTTAAAATAAATAAGAGCCGTTAAATCGATTTTTGAATTAATATAACACTTTACTAGTCCTTAATACAACCGTTACTTATACCGTACACTTAACGATTTCTTTACTTATCGCTTCCGTACTTATCGCGCCTTTTACTGCTTACTTCTCACTCGAGACATATCGCTTGCTTCACTTTCTTACTTATAACTCAACTCCCGATCTGCGTGCGACGTATTTATACCGTTTTTCCTCATTCCGATTTGGTGTATCGTTTCCGTCCGTTCCATAGTCTTGAATGTTCTATTCCAGTTTTCCAGTACTTCCTAAAATAATCTAGTACTTTGTTTCGGACTTTCTCGAATATTCTAGTACTGATTGTCATATGCATCACAATATTGTGTACTAGAATATTCTAGAAAGTAAAGGAAAACCGGAGACTATGAACAGTAGAACATTCAAGGCTATGGAACGGACGGAAATGAAACGCTTATCAGAATGAGGAAACGGTATAAATACATCGCACACAGATCATGGAGACATGTAAGAAGTAAGCAGTGAAGCAAGAGACAAGTCAAAGACGCTGTCCAAGAGTGGCCTACTCCAGAAGACAAGCAACAGTTGAGAAGCTTTATGGGATTAGCCACACATTACCGACGGTTTGTTAAAGGTTTCGCCAATGTGGCTAAAACCCTACACGAATTAACGGGTAAAGACAAGAAATTCAATTGGACAGAAAAGTGTGAGGCAGCATTCAACACATTGATGGCCGAGTTATGTAAGACTCCAACATTGGCATTTCCAAGTTCGGATCGCCCATTTATATTGGATACTGATGGAAGTAACACAGGAATCGGAGCAATGTTGTCACAGGAAGTCGATGGTAAAGTGAGAGTTGTCGCATATTAAAGTCGAGTTCTATCTAAGCCAGAAAGAAACTACTGCGCAACAAGAAAGGAACTGCTGGCTGTCGTAGAAGCCGTTAAGAATTTCCATAAGTACCTCTACGGACGTCGATTCCACCTTCGGACGGATCATGCCGCCCTGAAATGGTTGTTAAATTTTAAGAATCCGGAAGGACAAATAGCTCGATGGATCGAACGACTTCAAACGTACGATTTCCAAATTTCCCACCGTCAAGGGAAGGTGCATAATAACGCTGATGCTCTCTCAAGAAGACTATGTAAGCCAGATTGTAAACATTGTCATAGAGCGGAGGAGAAAGAAGAGGCGTACGACCTGCGAAATGTACAAGTAGAAGGACTAGATGGGTGGACGAGTGATGCTATACGCGCAGCTCAACTTCAGGATGAAGATATGTCGCTAATTCTGGAATACAAAGAAAAGAACGAGCGGCCAACTTGGAACAATATTTCCGACAAGAGTGGAACATTTAAGGCATATTGGGCACAATGGAATTCTTTGCTGGTGGAAAATGGTGTTCTTAAGCGTAAATGGGAAGCCGCGGACGAAAATCCCATCGAATGCAGATTCTAGTCCCACCATCAAAAGTGAAGGATGTGTGGGGTTTCTCTATTCTATATGAGAAACAACCCACAATTCCAACCACAATTCCTACCTAATTTCGACCGCTTTACAGCGCGTCAAATCAACCCCATTTCCTCCTACTTACCTGTTCACCTGCAAAGCATGTTTCCACCAAGGACACATAGCTAAACTCATTGTACCACGCAGACAATGCATAAATGAGTTTAGCTTACCTTTTTTGCCATACAGCAACTCGTGTCCATGTCGATTAGCGACAACCAAATCCAGCCGGACGATGTTGTCGCATCATTGCAGATCCGCTGGGGAAATTTATCAAAACATTCGATTGAATCACGTGATAATATTTCCCTAGCGTTACTTCGGCTTTTCTCCAGACACTTCATTCGCTGGAGATCAATGTTCTCTTTTTGCAGGTGAATATCATCAGCTTAATTCTCCTCTCTTTCTCAGTTCTGTCTTCGTATGGATCAATGTACACTGAACTCACCATACTACCGAATCAGGTCAATGGGTTCCGCTCAGAACTACATTGATTCATGCACATACAACCAAATCCACCCTAAGATAATCGTACAGCGTGTTTCTGTTCTCTCATTGTCCCGCTCTCTTCGATCATCAGTTTACCAACGTAGCCTACCACACATCGAAGGGCGTGGCAGTGAGAGGGCAGAAGTATGTTCTTTTTTGGTTGTATTCAATTTCTTCCCTTTTCAGACAGTCGATTAACGTGATTACCGGAGAGAGGTTGTGTCGCTAACCGCCGCCGCGTGTGCATGATTATGCACACGTTTGTCCGCAGATATTCACAGAAGAAGTGTAAAGTTTAGAGACCTAAATAGTAATTATACCGATGAAAAATGGCGAATGTATACGGTGCTAGTGTAATTGAATTATTACTAACTGTTTTAATTAGTTGCAATTTTTGTGAAGTCCTAGAAATTAAACAAACGTATTTACATTTGCATAACGCTACTTTGAAGTCGTACTCCGAAGTACTCCTGCGGAAAAGACGGCAAACACATTTGAAAACACAATATGAGAGTGTTCGACAAAATCAAATAAAAAGAAAATTATTATCAAACAAACAAACACCAGAGTGTTATTTAATGTTCCAGTTATTCTGGGTGGACTATTCTCGCAACCGCGCAACATCGTCGGGAGATATAAGGAATACGTGCCATACGCTGGCACATCCACACTTATACCCCCATAGATGTACTAACAGAAATGCACGACGGGGCCTCCAGTGGACATCTGGGAGTTAATAAGACACTTTCAAAATTACGATCTCGCTTTTACTGGCTTCACATGAGAGATGATGTCGAATCTTGGTGTAGGAAGTGCACAACTTGCACTGCGACCAAAGGATCAACAGCAAAACCAAGGAGCGCTATGAAGCAGTACAACGTGGGTGTCCCTTTCGAGCGAATTGCGATTGATATCTCAGGACCATTTCCAAAAACCAACGACAACAACAAATACATGTTGGTCATCATGGATTACTTTAGCAAGTGGGAAGTGGGAAGTCCTTCCAATTCCAAATCAAGAAGCAACAACCGTCATTGAGCAGCTTATCAATAATTGGATCAGGAGATATGGAGCTCCCTGTGAGCTTCATTCCGATCAAGGCTGAAACTTCGAATCACAGATATTTCAAGGCATCTGTGCGACACTGGGCGTAAGGAAAACCAGGACCACACCCTTACATCCGCAGTCAGACGGAATGGTCGAAAGGTTCAATCGAACAATAAAGGAGCATTTATCGAAGGTCGTTAGTGATCACCAACGAGATTGGGACAAATATGTACAAACCTTTCTCATGAGCTATAGATCGGCTAATCACGATACGACGGGCCATTCTCCAGCAAGAATTATATTTGGACGAGAGATACGATTACCAGCCGATCTGCGATTCGGAATATCTCCAGACACCATAGATAAGACCGAAGACTACGTAGACGAATGGAGAAATCGCCTCGATGAGATTCATCATTTGGTTCGAAAGCAAATCAAGGTATCCAGTGACAGGATGAAAACAAGGTACGACGTTCGAGCCAACGCATCCGGATTTAATGCAGGCAATTACGTGTGGCTTTATAACCCTCATCGGCAAAAACGAAGGTCTCCGAAGTTGCAGCAACATTGGGAAGGACCGTATAAGATTCTCACAAGAATTAACGACGTTGTCTATAGGATTCAGCGAAGACCGAACGCCAAGATGAAAGTGGTACGTCGTGACCGACTGGCGACTTTTGTTAACCCAGGAGACCAGTGAACTTAGTTCGGGACGAACTAATCTAGGCGGAGGGTAATGTGACGCATATGACAATCAGTACTAGAATCTTCGAGAAAGTCCGAAACAAAGTACTAGATTATTTTAGGAAGTACTGGAAAACTGGAATAGAACATTCAAGACTATGGAACGAACGGAAACGATACACCAAATCAGAATGAGGAAAAACGGTATAAATACGTCGCACGCTGATCGGGAGTTGAGTTATAAGTAAGAAAGTGAAGCAAGCGATACGTCTCGAGTGAGAAGTAAGCAGTAAAAGACGCGATAAGTATGGAAACGATAAGTAAAGAAATCGTTAAGTGTACGGTATAAGTAACGGTTGTATTACGGACTAATAAAGTGTTATATTACTTCAAAAATCGATTTAACGGCTCTTATTTATTTTAAAATAATTAATCCAGCGAACCCTAAGCTCGCTACAATGTGTTTAGAAAGTCCGAAACAAAGCACTAGAATATTCTATAAAGTACTGGACAACTGGAGACCATGAATAATAGGACATTCAAGACTATGGAACGGACGGAAACGAAACACCGAATCAGGATGTGAGGAAACGGTATAAATACGTCGCACACAGATCATGGAGACAAGTAGTAGAAAGTAATAAGTGAGGAGTAAGCAGTCAAAGACGCAATAAGTACGGAAGCGATAAGCAAAGAAATCGTTAAGTGTACGGTAAAATTAATGGTTGTTATAAACGGACTAATAAAGTGTTAGATTAATTCAAAACCGATTTATCAGCTCTTATTTATTAAAAATTAAAATTAAATTAAAATTAAAATTTAAAAATAATTAATCCAGTGAACCCTAAGCTCGCTACAATACTAAAATCGCGTTGGGAGCTGAACACTGGTCCAGTAAACCCTTACACGTTTTACTTAATTAAACTAAATTAAGTACAATTTAAACCTAGTATTAAATTAAATTGTTAAGATTGATTCATATCCAATAAAGGATGTTATTAAAAAAAAGCTTTAAATTTATTAAATTTTGAAGAGAAATAAGTTTATCGAATGAACTAAGCCAATACCATCCCTAAAAGGTGTTGTCATTATATAGATTTAAGATTATAGTTGTAAAGGAATTGCTGTCCTAAAACTCTAAAATACTAGTTGCGAAATATATCATAAATGTAATTATCTACATAAAAAAAAAATCGAATTGAATTGAAAAAAAAGAACCTCTAAAAGGTTCGTGCTGCATTAAAAAAAAACAAATTAATAAATATATTGTTTTAAGGGTGAATTCACAATATACAACAGACAACATACCCAACGAACGCATCGGTTGATCCACTGAACCGTGTTTCGTAGTTGTGACGTATCCCAACCAACCAATAGCAATGCGACAAGTTCGTCCACTTTGTGATGTGTCAAGCATGTTCAATTGCACCGGTCGTCTATAAGAGAATTGAGTAAACGGTAGGGTACGTGCATATCATTTTTTACAATTTTATTTGGAAGGGCGATCGCTCTCAGCATTCATCAATTAGGTTGAAATTACGCCATCAATTTGCATCTTCGTCTACTTCTATTTTGTGAAACCAACACGTATTTAATTCATCACCATGAAATCACAACTGCTTATAGTATTTATTGTACTATACATTTCTCAAATTTCCGGGCTTAAGGAGGAGGATTGTGAAGGTAAGAGCAACAGATCTGGGTTGTGTAGGCGTCACCCAATATTTTTGAAATGCTTACTACTCTATTCTACCCACAGTTTGTGTCAGGACGGTCACAAAATTCGCAGAAACACTCACCGACGCCATAAAAAAGGATCATAAACTCATTGAGGCTGATTTCAAGAAATTCTGCAAATTACAGAAAAACAAAGAACACAGATTCGTAAGTAGCCCATTGACGCCCACACATAATATGCCTTGTATCTGGTTATGGCATTTATTCGATTTTTATTTTAGTGTTACTACCTTGGTGGACTAGAGGAATCCGCTACAGGTATACTACAAGAACTTTCAAAACCCCTCAGTTGGTCCATGCCCGCTGAAAAAGTATGCGAGAAACTCAAAAAGAAAGATGCTCAGATCTGCGAACTTCGTTACGGTAGGCTTAATTAATTTCATTCAATTTAGTCGCGTATTAATGATCGACGTTGTGTTTGTAGAGAAACAAATCGATTTAAACGCTGTCGACCTGAAGAAGCTCAAGGTGCGTGACCTGAAGAAAGTATTAGCCGATTGGGATGAGACGTGCGACGGATGCATTGAGAAGTCGGACTTCATAAAGCGAATAGAAGAACTCAAACCCAAATATGTGCGCAATGAATTGTAGAAAATAAAATAAGTTATTCCGGTAAATCAGCAGTGAAAGTATATTGTACCCATTTTCCTCGAGCAAAAAAATCAATGCAGGGATGTCAAACAGGTTCTTTAATTGTGTTGCAAGTGGATTGTAAATTTTCTTCTGAGCACAGTCCTTGAATATATACGCAATTGAGTATTTGATACAAAGTCCTTTATTCGTGTTACATTTCGTGAACAGGATTAGTTTTTCCAATTGGTTGGTTACGGATTCCATCGCGTGTTAAGTTGTGATCCAAGAAGCTTCTCGGCGATTGTTAGTTGAAGCGATGCGTGAAAATACGGCTTAGCTCTTGACAGTCCTCGCGAGGGTGTTTTGTGCAGCACTTCAGGCGACGTTTGGTGGTCAGCGACGATACGGTTGACTGTAGCGTATCCTGATGTTTTCGGATAGGATGATAAATTCACTGTAAACCACACACCAGCAATATGTGACGATAGCTGAAAAGATGGAAACATAATTAATGATTTAGATTAGTGGATTACTCTAACGTGAATTAGGGGTTCGTAGTTTAATAGCTATAGGATAGAAATTCATTGTAGGGGATCGTGATCTAAGAGGTATGTCGGCAATGGTTCCCATTTTTTGTTTTCTTTATTGGCATCCTTTATTGAATAAGAATAGTACAATCTTAACAATTTAATTTAATACTAGGTTTAAATTGTACTTAATTTAGTTTAATTAAGTAAAACGTGTAAGGGTTTACTGGACCAGTGTTCAGCTCCCAAGTCGATTTTGGTATGTTCGATTTTAACATGTTAATTCATGAGGTTGTGGGGGTCGGTGGGTGCTGTGCTCCAACGTATGGCACTGGTTCACTACCGCCCTACTTACGTGTTCGTCGCAACCGTCAGTGGAAATTCGTGGTGCCAAGGGAAATGAAAATACCTGTTTTATTTGTAGACGTTCCTTTAAATGTGTTCTTTATTCTGCTCCCGCACAGTTCGGCTTAACTTGATACAATTAATTCACGTACTTAATCGTAAAGATCGCAACCTTGTCACTTGAATCTACTTAATTACCACCACTCGGCTGCCATAAGATCTTATTCTCTCCACACTCTCGATACTAGAAGCACTTAATGGATAATCCAAATGATTAGTTATTTTGCTTCGGTGCGTGACACTTTTCACTTTGCCAATTTCTTTTTACTACTCAAAAGCGGTTTAAACCAACGGTGAGAACCGACCCTCCGATCGCATATCTACGCAGCTTGAGGATTCAGAAAGAACGCGGACTCCCGGTCGACTCGGGTGAAGGTAACACGCGACTGTGTGCACTCGGTGGTACTTGGATTGCGACTCTTTGTTGCGGACGCCACGGTGGATAAATTGCGACTGACTATGGAATTGAAAATCCATTGCGTTGTGGTAGTGGCATCGTAAACTCATTGTCACTTCCTAAGAATCTAGCGAATCCTTGCCGTATAAGCTAAGTTGGATTCGTTGGTTGTGTATACCAGGAAATTGAAATTGCTTGGGTGCAAGAAGGGGTATCGTTTAGATAGAAATGTTAACCGAGATAATTTCGGGGGAAATGTGCGCGGTTTGGTATACTTGCTAATGTTCCGTTGAGGATTTGAATATACGCTTTGTTAAGGCATATGAACTTCGGAGAAATGTGTGCGGCTTGGTATACTTGCTAATGTTCCGTTCAGGATTTGATTTTTGCATGTTTGCAGGTTAGGGTTGTGGGTTGGTTCTCCGTGTGATGTAGAGAACCCCCACAAGGTTTCGTCCGTTTTAGCCGTCTCAATTCGTGGGTAATATCCAAGAGCTGAATATCTTCTACGTTGGTATGATTATGTAGGCGTCTTTCGTGTTTAACGGCATATTCTTCGATAACTTCATAAATCCATTCGATCTCTAGGTCATCATGAATTTCCTGATTTGTCACAAAACGGTAGGCATCCGTGATAATGCGAAAGAATTTATTCTGGGTTCGTTGAATTATATCTCTATTGGATCGCTTTGTACAGTCCCATAATTGGAATTCATATATCCAGATCGGCTTGGTGATAGATCGATAGATCAATCTTTTACAATAGAGACTGAGTTGAGAGTGATTTGCGATTAACCAATACATCTGTCTACGTTTCAGCTTATTTTGTTTCACATGATGTCTCCAGTTTAGTCTGCTATCCAAATGTATACCGAGATATTTCGCTGAATCTGCTTCGGGAACTGGAATTCCGTTGAGATATGTAGAAATATTGTTATCTGATGTCGCAATGTAAATGTTACGTGAATAGATTTCATCTCGTTGAGTTTAATTTTCCAATCAGTGGTCCATTGGCTAATTTCGTTGAGTGCCTGTTGCAATTGTTGTGTAGCTTTTTTTTATTATCGCCAGCTGATATTATAACTGTATCATCTGCAAAGGTGCCTAAGAATGTGTTCTTGGTTGTTGGTATGTCTGCTGTGTATAGTAAGTAAAGGAAAGGTCCCAGGACACTTCCTTGTGGTACGCCTGCTTCTATTGGATAGAAGCTAGAGTGAGCTCCTTCGTGTGTTACTTTGAACGTTCTATCAGACAAGTATGATTCGACTAGATGGCAATAGTTTGCTGGAAACAGTTTACTCATTTTATATATAAGACCTTCATGCCATTGTGGAGGTTATATTTTTAAGTTAATTTTAATTCTTACCTCCTTTGGGGGGATCCGGTTGTTTCCGGGGTTCAATATTGAAAGAAGATTTTATTATAATAAGTTCTTTTATTTATTATTTATTTATTATTTGATGTCTTAATTTTACCTTTGGCCGTTGCCTTGGCCTCTGGATTCCGACTGATCACGAATCCAAAATGTGCCGCCCATTTATACTCTGTGGCAACAGAGATTTGTTAAAAATTTTATTTAAAAATTCCAAGAAGCACAAACAAGATTTTGTGTGCTTCAATTGGAATAGGATTCTGGGATGTGTATAGGAATTTACTTAAATAAATTCCCGGAAGGAGATATCATGAAATGCATTTAGAGTTAAGCATTTCATGATGTTAGGATTATTGGGAATTGAATCAATGGACGACAAATGGACTTTGCTTTAAATTTATCGGGCATATGATTCAATTGGATTGGGATGTAAGGTAATTTGAAATTGAATCAATGTGCGACAAATCAACTTTTGGTTTGACTTGTCGCTCATATGATTCACTATGGGAATTAGGTTGGGATTATAGGTAATATTGGGGATTTGGATGGGTGTAGTGATTTAGGATCACTACACCATACTCTGTCGAATGCTTGGGAGACATCAAGAAAGACAGCTGGGCAATATTTCTTTTCTTCGAAAGCCTTTTCTATTGCTGTGGTCACATGGTGAACCTGTTCAATAGTTGAGTGTTTATTCCTAAACCCAAATTGAAAGTCTGGAATATTGATGAGTGGCTTGAGTCGCTTGAGGCGTATTTTCTCAAACAATTTTGAAATGGATGGCAAAAGCGATATGAGTCTATAAGACGTTAAATCTTCTGCTGGCTTCTCTGGTTTCTTGAGCAGTATTATCTGGGCTGTTTTGAATGAAGTTGGAATGTATCTTAGTCGAAAGCAAGCATTAAACAGATATGTTAGCATAATGATAGCTTTTTGAAGTAATTCCTTGTACACGCCAGGTGATATTTCATCGATGCATGGTGTTTTTCGGGGTTCAAACTTTTGTCGATTCCTTGGGCAATCTCCATTGGGGTCACTGGTTTGATTGTTTGCTCAATTTGATACCTGGCTGAAGGATCAATACTACTGTGGATGTGGTGTGGTTTGAACACTGAAGCCAGGTGGTGTGCAAATATTTCAACTTTATCTTCAGTTCTGCGTACCCACTGTCCCTGCGTATCTTTTATAGGTGGCACTTGTATATTATTGCTATTATTATTATTATTATTATTTTTTGGCCTGTAGGAACCCGGAAGTTCATGACCTCACCGACTCGTCTCCGCCATTGTTCCCTGTCCTGTGCGCTCCCCTTCCATGTTCGACCATCCGATCCGATCTCCTCGAGGTCCAATCTAACATTGTCCTCCCATCTCCGTCGCGGCCGTCCTGTCGGTTTCTTTCCCGTTAGTTAACCGTCATGAATTCTATGCATGGTCCTATCATCGCCCATTCGCGTTACGTGTCCGGCCCATCTTAATCTTCGCGACTTGATTACTCTCACTATTGTAAGTTTGCGGTATAGTTCTTCCAATTCGTGGTTGTGGAGTTTCCTCCATTGTCCTGACTCCTCGTCATATTTACCGCCAAATATACCCCTTAAAACTTTATTCTCGAATACGCGGAATTTGTTCTCTTCCCGTTTTGTGAGAGCCCATGTTTCGCATCCGTATAGAGCAATCGGCATGATTATGGTTCTATAGACACGGAGCTTTATATTACGTGATAGCAGTTTGGATTTCAACAGTTTACTGGCTGCATGCCAACTAGCGTTGCCGGAGTGTAGTCTTTTGTTAATTTCCTTCGACGTTTCGTTTCTGGTCGTCAGTATCGTTCCCAGATATTTAAATTCTTTGACATTTTCAAATATCTTGCCCCTGACGTTTATATGTGTTCCCTGGGGTCCACCTACAATCGCCGTAATCATGTATTTTGTTTTGTCTTAATTTATTTCTAGGCCCACCTCTTCTGCTGCTTACATGATGATTTCACAGTTTTTACTTACAGTTTCGAGATTATCGCCCAGAACGGCGATGTTATCCGCATACGTGAGCACTTGTGTGACCCCGTTCAGGGATGATCCGGCCGAGGACAAAGTTAAAAAGGCATGGTGAGAAGCCACCCCGCTGTTTTAGTCCGTCCTGGGTTTCAAATGGTTCTGAGAGTTGGTTTTCTAATCTAACTCGCCCTTTGTTTGCGTTCATGCAAATTTGAATGAGGGCGGCATAATTTTTCGGGATCCCCAACTCAACCACAATATGGTAGAGTCTTTGCCTTGCGACTGAGTCGTATGCTTTTTTGAGGTCAACGAACAGTTGGTGAACCGTCTCTCCGTATTCCCACTTCTTTTCCAGCAGTCGCCTTATTGTCAACATTTGGTCGCTTGTTGGCCGGTTCCTACGGAATCCGCATTGGAAGTCTCCCAGTATTTCTTCTGCGTACGGTGTGATTCTTGCCAGTATGACATTTGTTAATATTTTGTATGTGGTTGGGAGCAATGATATTCCTCTGTAATTTTCGCAGTCAGATCTGTCGCCGTTTTGAAAATGGGGATTACTATTGACGTTTTCCATTCTTCCGGAATGACTTCCTGCGAGCGCTTGCCTCTCCTCCATGCTTCACAAGCTCTGCCAGTATGTAGTCGACTCCGGGAGCTTTGTTGTTTTTCAATCGATTTATTGCCTCTACAACTTCGTTGAGAGAGGGCTCTGGTATCTGAGGTTCGGCTGTATGTACGCTTGGTGCGTTTATTTGTGTTTGATGGGTGCGTACATTGAGCAGGTTTTCAAAGTACTGCTTCCATCTTGTCACGATATTTTTTCTTTCTGTCACCAGACAACCGTTTGTGTCTCGAATTATTTTGGCTCTCCCTCGGTAGCCATTTCTAATTGAATTTATGCCGGGATACATATCTCTGATGTTCTTTGCTCTGGATTTTCTAGGATTTTTTCGATCCGAGTCTTCTCCCATTCGCGTTTTTTGCGTTTGAAAAGTCTCATTGTCTCTTTCCGCGTATCTTTCTGCGTTGACTTCATCATATCTTTCTAAGTGGAGGCGTTTACGTCCTTCGATACTCGCCGTGGACTCATCCTCAAATCAAGGTTTGGACTTTATCGTTTTCTTAAATCCTAATACCTTTTGGGCTGTTTGTTTGATTAGGTCTCTGATCGATGCCAATTTAGTGTACACACTAGTGGCATCCTCTTTCCCACTATTCTCATTCTCTAGGATGCTAAATCTATTCGTTAGTTAGTCTTGATATTCAGCCCTTTTGCGCAGACCTTTTGGTTTATCAGTGTCGAACTTTTTGCTCATCTTCCGTGACTGCCCACGTCGGAGTGTTGCGAGCCAACTCCTAATTTTGCCCCTCACTAGAAGATGGTCGGAGTCGCAATCTTCTCCTCTATATGATCTCACGTCAAGGATGTTCGAGACGGGTCTTTTGTTTATGAGGAAGTGGTCTATTTGGTTACGCGTTGCGCCGTCGGGTGATATCCATGCGGACTTCCTGAAGCGCGACCATGTCCATTTTATATTGTTTCGCGTTTTCTATGACCGTCTGTATCGCGCCTGGTTTATATAACGTTCGAACATACCAAAAGCCGACCCGTATATCCCGCTTTTTCCATTTTTCCCTACGTCTTCTTTTTGCCGACTCGGTGTTTTCTTGATGATTTGTTCCCTAATGGTAGTGTCGCCGGGATAATATATATGTGAGAGGGAAATGGTAGAGCTTCGTAGAGTACTACAGGGGATTGGATGAGAGTTGTGATTTGGGATCACTACACATTACACCACGTACATCGGGTTCTAATTATTGGTATGGAATTAACATACTGCAATACTGTGATGCAAGTCGTCAGAATATACGCACAATTGGGTCAGCTTATCGGCGACTAAAAGGTGTGTGTCAATCAAAAATATCGGATATTTTTATCGATCATATGATTATTGTGTGGACGTGTGTAAATGTGTGAACTTTCAATAGCTAAACTATGACAACCAACTGATCAGACATGGATTGTTGCGTTGGTAAACCAACACACTTTATGGGAAAGGCACAACACAATTCGCGTTTGGGAAATTTGCTGGATTTTCACTTTCGTCTTTGCTTAGTGGCGGGGAATTACTGTTTTGCAAGGCTGTTTAAGGGTGTGATGCAATTCTCCTTTGCACGTATCACCTTGTTCAAAATGTTCCCACATTTTATTTATCAAATGCAAAATACAGGTTGATTAATGAAAATTGATATTGTCTCCTTCAAAGTACGAACTTACATCAGCGCTTGATCAAAACATTTGAAACATTTTTTATATTCGCCGTTTGACGTTCGACGTCTTCGATTTTTCCATTAGCCTCCGCGCTCCTAAAACGCATCCCCGCAGAGACTTTTTGACTCGATTGAACTGATAGAAGTCACAGACAGCACAGATATATATGTGGGCCATTGGATGGTAGTTATTCCATGCCAAGGCAAAAAGTCACGAATAGTGACATTGTGCAACGGTGCGTTATTATGGTACAAAATCCATGAGTTGTTTGCCCACAATTTGGGTCTTTTGTGGCGAAAGGCTCCACGCATCCGATTCACAACGTCCAATTAATATTTCTTGTTCACTGTCCAACCTTATTGCAACAATTCATGATACATAGCAGGGTCGTATGCATCAAAATCATTAACACCATCTTCCTCTCTGATTGAAAACGTCTTGGTTTCTTTGGTTTGGATTATTGGATGCACGTCATTTATTCGGCCGATGTGTCGTTCATTCGTCATTAATCCTGGTCTGGTTTCCGCTAATGATGTGCTTGATGAACGCTGAGTCGGATTCGTCCTTCGAAATGATGTCTTTGGAGATGCCATCTAGGTGCCGCTTTTACAAGAAGTTCTGGTCTTTCGGCATCAAGTTAACTGCAATGTGGTAGGAACCCAAATCACTAACTAAAATGCCTTGAAGGTATCAGTTAATGTTCAGGTCGTTTGCTAGTTTTCTTATGGTTAATTTGCGGTTTTTTGCCAACATTTCCTTTTCTTCAACGACGTTTGAGGTTTGAGGTTTTCAATGTTGCCAGACTCTCTGGCTTCATCATAATCATTTTGCAACATTTTTGTATGTATTACGTCCAAAGAATTGTCCATTGTTAGTTATGATTTTCCCCATCTTTCAGGCAGCATACGGTTTCCGCGTTGAATAATTCTTCGTCTTTTGAGGCGATCCAAGAATCGAGCCAATTTTTGGCTTCTTCGTAAGAAATAAAGTGCTTCTCGGTCAAGTCATGACTCATCGACCGGAACAAGTAGTAGTCGGAGTGAGCAATGTCTGACGAATTCGGTGGGTGGGGTAGGACATCCCATTGAATGGCCTCCAAAAATTTCCTTGAGGACTTTTGCAACATGTGGCCGAGCTTTGTCGTGGAGAAAGATCACTTTGTCATGTCTTTTGGCATATGGGGGCGCTTGAGCTTTAATGTTCAGCTCAATTGCACCATTTGTTGTTGGTAAGGTTCCCCAGTGATCGTTTCGTTAGGTTGGAGTAGCTCATAATATATCATTCTGAGCTTATCCTGTAATAGTTGGCTTCGCTCCCAGGTAGCGTGTCACCCGGTCCTGAATAGGATGAGGGATCTCTATTGACCGCTCCTGAGGGGACCCGCTGCAGTCGCCGCCGTGCTTCCTCAAACCAGAGGGAAGAGTAGCGACCGATCGTTGTCGATTGCTAGTGCCGCAAACATCCTAGCGCAACATCCAGTGGCCTCTGCTGGCTTCCGTGGGCAAGTGATCCTCGGCGTCAGCGATACCCTGTGGATAGACAGAAAGGGGCGAGCGCCACAGCTCTACTCCCCAGTCAAGAAATGAAACTCCGCTTTATCAGGTACAGGGTCTTCTTTATTCTCTTAGTTATAAGGATTTTTCTATCTTGTTGGTCTCCTGCAGCACTCCCGCCAGGGACCATGTACAATAATCAACTGCCGCCCGGAGATCGCGATGCATCTTCCTTTTAAATGGAAACAAATCGAGATTTGTATCTTAAAACGAACGTTTCAGATGGAAAATCTCGATTTCGATACACTGGGTGTGGTGTTCAATGTTTGTTTAAGGACAAGAATACAGTTTTATGAATTCTCATGAAACTATGGTACATATGAGGATATGCATTGGAATTTGGGTTTTGTTTGTTTATGGCAAATTGAACATCTGGTTCGATTTGCCATGGGTTTGGTTTATTGAGTTTATGAGGGATTTTACCAGATTGAGATAATGTATTTCTGGATTTTGAATTTAGATTATGCCGTGGGGCAAATGCAAAGCGATAAACGAATATTTGATTTGTTTATTGCGAATTTTTGGATTTCGATTAATGTTTTATGATAATCTAGGTTTAGGTGTAGGATTATGGGATTTGGATGTGTGTATGGGGGAAAAGAGGTGGTAGGGCTTTTCAGAGCACTACAATCCCACCAGATGCACAGCATTAGCTTCTTGTCATGAATATTCGGTTTGCCCGTTGAAGCAAGACCGGGCTTACCCTGCCATTTTTGTGCTTTCGGTTGTCGTAGTGTATCCACTTTTCGTCCCCCGTCGCGATTCGATCCAAAAAACCGTTCCGATTTTGCCTTTGGAGCAGTTGCTCGCACGCGCTCGACGTCTCTGAGCTTGAGTTCACACAAGACCTAATTTTCTTGTTTTAGCACCATACTCATGGCCTTAAGACGATTTGAAATCATTCGTTGAGTCACTCAAGTTTTAATGAAATCCTCCAGTTTGGCACGAATCTTGGCCCAATAGTGCCTCCACATCAGCGTCTTTAAACTTGACTCGCTTCCCTTCGCTCTTTTTGTCGCCGGTGTCAAAATAGCCACTTTTAAAACGCCGGAGCCAGTACTCACATGCTTTTATTAATCATGTATATTCCCCATATGTTTCATACAGCAATCGATCTCCATCAGATGTATGCAACACTTCCAGCGTTTTGTTGGCACAAAGATGACATGGTTAGAGCACAACGTAAGAATGTTGTTTATACTTTAGCCAAATGACACATTCTGATGTTTAAAAGGAAATTAAGACGTTATGACATGAATGTTGTTACAAGATGGTTCTATACGGTTTAATGCTAGTTACACCATCTTTCGTAGAACCATCAAAACTTATTTGTCCACCCAATATCTTCCCGGTCCCTATGGGAAACTTGGAAACTTGAACCGCAAGCGCTCTTCTGTAGTGCGCGTGACTTCCTGATCGTAGCATAATCGCCCGCTTACGGAAGATCTACCTACATGGTAAATCAGCGGAATTTCGGATTCATCCGTTGCAAATCTTTTATTTCACTAAGGCAACATGGTTTTCTCAATGGCCGATCAACTACAACCCACCTCGTTGATTTCACTTCGTTTCCACTCTCAGCACTAGAGCACGGTAACGAGGTCGATATGGTTCGACAAAATCTCCCACTATCTAATCCTCTTCAAACTATCCGCCCTCGACTTCGATTTCCCCGCGATACCCGCCAGTCTGTGAATGCGCCTCAGTTCACCTTAAAAGTGAACTTTAGGCCCATAAATAAACATAGAGAGTCATTCTTTAGCCGAACCACACGAATGTGGAGTGTTCTGTCTGATCATGTGTTTCCTGGCCGTTGTGATGTCCAGACATTCAAGACCAATACACATCGACACCACCTTTCCTTATCCACTTCCTCTCCATCCGCTCGCACTGTGCTCTGACATTTAAGGGTACTTCAAAATCCCCTTTGTGTGCGCGTTAGTGTAAAAAAAGAGAATAAAATGCAATAGCTTATCGACATCCATCTCTTATACAACTGACGCACCTGGAATGACAGTTTGTAAATCACTAGTTAGGTTGGCTTGTAAACAGCGACTAATGGCCGAGTTTTAATCGCTCAAAAAACATTGGCCTCGATAATTTCACCAAATGGTTGTTTCGTACTTATTTTGACGGACTTAAACTTGTAATGACTGGGAAACCAAAACGCCAAATAGCGGATTAAGGTAACGTGTATACCCACCTTACGCTGGTCTTGTCCTGTAAAAAGCTACCGATCATTATCATCATCGGCACTACAACCGGGAGCCGGTCTTGGCCTTATTTAGCAAGTCCCAAGGCTTGTTAAATTTTCCATATTGATTTGTTTTTTCCGGGCAAGGTGATTAGTCTTGCGCCAGAGGCTCCCCGACGGGGAATCGAACCCTGGTCTCTTGCGTAACAGGCGGGTATACTAACCACTATACTATCGAGGAGCCAAAAAAAAAAAAAAAAGCCACCGATAGCCGTGTTTTAATCGTTGTTTTATTTAATCGTTGTTATTTCTCTTTTATGTTTATGCGTGACATGATTGGGTTTATTTTAACACAATTTTAACGGATATAAAATGTTATGACTGAATTTTGACAACAAACAGGCACGTAGTGGATTTAGGGTTATTGTTTCATAGGGCGGCTAGAACACTTACCAAAACGCCATAAAACTGTATGAGGTGTTCACCTTTGTTTTTCTTTACGGTTCTGTCCGATTGTTTGTTTTTGTGACGATTTGTTTTGCTTAACAAAAGGCTATTACCCGACGCAACGCTTAGCATATATACAGAAACCATTGTGGCACTCATCCGTTTATTTCCATTTTTGTAACCTTCCTTTCTTCACTATCAGTTTCACATATTCGTGTTCGCCCGGCATTTTTGATACAATAAAGATAGGTCTGTTTTTGTTGTGAAAAAAATCTCAGGAGCTTCAAAAGCAGCGTTGCACGTGATGAATAATATGCAAAATTGAATAAAACAACTCTTAGGGGACTCGGGGTATATGTTTAATTTCGTCATTAAAGTACAAATTGGATCTATCGCGTCTGTCTCTGGTCTACAGATATTATCCCAAATATACGAGGGAAGGTCTGTGGCGGTTCCGCCAAACCCCACTGTACACTTACCCGAACAACCCCCATAACTACATCCCAGCCATCATATTTTTCTGCTAATGCAATCGCATTAAGCACCTGTAAATGCTTCACACAACAAATGACCAAATGTATTTAGGTAAAAGCTTCTGGAAAAGAATTCTTACCTTCGTTCATTTATTCGAATTAAAAATTCCCTATAAGAATTCTCTCCAAACTTATCATAAATTCCCTGAAAGAGAACTCATCGGTTCACATATAATGCAACCGCATAATCAGGGAATCTTAATCTTGAGTTGTCTATTCCTAGCCTCAACAAGTGTACAATAAATTTACCTACATACACATTGGCTGGCGACCCTTTTACCCAACGAGAAACACTCCAACGCAGCTGCATACAATTAGCGCAGTAGATGCTGAAACTAATTCCCTAGCATGTACCATGTACAAACAAAAGAACGCTGTCCTTCAGCAGGCATTCTAGCGATACAGCAAATAATTCAAATCATTCAAGTATTCCAAATGCATCTACTGTGGCGGTTCTTTAATACATTCCCAAAGAACCGCCCATCCTCTTAAATTAACCACCTTCCAAACCCACCATACCTACCTGCAATTTTGAGGCAGCGTAAGCTACCCTTCATTCTCTTTCACCTGAAAGCAAAACCCCAGCAAGCATGCACATCAAACAAATTACTTCATTCATACATGCACCGTGCCAGACAATCGGCTCGGCTTGTCAGCAATTATAAAAGATAAAGACTCGCTGGCCAGCGTAATTGTTGACATAGCCGTAGCCGGTATTCTTGCTGCGGTTCATGAGTGAATATTGCCCAAATCCCAAGGGTCGCAACACTTGCGACCAATTTCCCTTATCGGTTATCTACCGGTCATGGGATTTGGGCACTAATATGATAGACGTTGACAATCATACCCCAGATCATGCCGAACGATGCTCCGGCCTGTTAAATAAACAAACACGATGTGCATATCATCGTGACCATTGAAATAGCGTTTTTGTGTATCTTAAAGCAAAAACCTATTTCGTTCTCAGGCGCAGGTCATCAAAGATTTATGGCCCTCGAAATAGCGTTTCTGTTTATTTAAGACACAACTTATTTCTTCCTTCGGTGATTTTTCGCCATCGCTTATCTCAACGACGCCTGCAGCCCGCAATACAAATTCATTACACCAGCCCATGTTTATTTAGGACACAGGAACCTATTTCTCCCTTTGGCGACTTCGCTATCGCGTATCTCATAATGCCTGCTATTCTTTACATGTGAATTCCCACTTGGAGTCAGATTTCAACCCCCGAAGGCAGCACACGAGTCGAGTGTTCACCGCGCCCGAGTTGTCATACGCGAGTCCAATAATTGTTAAATTTTTTTAATGCAAAGTTAGTGCTTGTGTTCAACGCGATTCGGTTACTGTGGTTATCTAATTAAGACGAACGTTTAGATGTGTACCAAAAAAACAGCATTGTATTAGACTGTAGTGATCGTGTAAGTGCCGACTAATGTATTCAAAGGAACAATAAATGATAATAAAAGCACATTCAACGGAACAACATCTGTGTTTTCATCTGACATTTTCCTGTAGTGCGCAGTTTCCAGGAACTCGGGTGTGGAGAACGGTGACCGTAGGAGCAGTGACATTTTTGGCAGCAGGCATCAGTAGTGTTGTGTGGTGTTGTGCTCAACCTGCGTCCGTGCTGACGCCTCTAGCATAATAACCCACACTACCATCTAATGAGTTGCAACTTGTTTACTCAGTTGAACTCTCAGATCATAAATTCCCTTTGTCCTACATATTCCTGGATCCGTTTACCATGGACCTTCTCACATAAGCAAACACAAAGCCAATTAGCATCTAATGAGATTCGGCTTGTTTGCTTAGCCGAACTCACATCTCATGGATGCACATTACGCCCTTTCTTTGTTTCAGTTTCGTTCTCATGGCTTTGTCCCATGAATGAACCAATGTACACACATACATGTGTACCACCATGATCTTTATTACGAGATCTGGTTTTCTGTTCCACAGAGAGAGACTTTACGTCTCTCTTGTGGTAAGTAAAAACATATCCTTAGCGGAGAGGATATCCACCACACCGAATCGAGGGTGAATTAAGAGCCAGATTCCAACCCTCGATCGAGTAGTATTTTAACATCCAGCCACGCTGGTCGGTTCTTCTCCTGCTCCCCGTGGCGCCGCGGGGACGCATTAGTCCCAGAGTCTATTCTCAACTAGCACAGGAGTGCCCTCTTTGTGTTGCGTACGTTTTCCGGAAATATAATTGAAATCGTGTATATCCGTCGTGAACGTTTTAAACCTAACATAGCATAACTCTACATTGACTTCTAAAATGCGACAAAGACTTAATTTAATTTAGTGAACGTTCATTATATGTTTTAAAATTAATACAAACAGTTTTACACTAATTAAGAAAATAAAGTAACCTCTTAATAAATAGACAGTACTCAGTGTATTTTATTTCCAAGCTGCAGTTCCTGGGTGTTTTCCTTTATACTTTTCACTCGTGCGCCCCGTGTTTCGATCTCTCGGCAGTTCACCGACCAGCGAACAATTCGTGGGACGAAGTGGAACCCCGTGCCGTACGCCGGCACCACGACTTCGTACCCCACAGGTCAATAAGTTCTTAGAAGATGACGACGATTTTCTTTTATTTTCTCTTCAACTGACCTAATCATGGCGCATAATGCTGTCCAGTTGTCGTCTGTCCCTTTTCCAAATAGTCAATGAAGATTAAATTGTACTACGTGCATCCCAAAACACGGTAGCCATAACCTTTTCAGCTGATTTCATCGTCTTTGCCTTCTTTGGAGCCCGTTCATCTCTTGCAATCCGCTGTTTTGACTGTTCTTTCGTCTCGAGAGTGTGGTGGTGTATCCATGTTGCATCTACAGGTACTAATCTGCGCAGAAACTCATCTGGGTTGCGACGTATGCGCTCCAAAAGTTCTAAGCCAGGAGGAAATGCTGCACTCATCTCGTAGATATTTTATTTATACACAATTTATTATGCAAAACGGAATCATGAAACAATTTCAAAATTCACAAATACCTAGTGAGGAGTGATGCTTACTAAAAACATACCATTAGCGATGCTACGAGCGCCATCGTAGGGTTTTCTAAGCACTTATTGACCTACCCTCGTAGTTCAAGCCAAGTCTGAAGTGGCGTCCCTCTACAAGTATTCGCCCGCAGAAACCGCCAAAAGTAGTCTGGACACAGTTTCAGAATACAGGTAAATTTTAGAGGGGCAGATAAATATTTATAAGAAATCATTCTTCAGTCGAACTACACGAACATGGAACACTGTCAGGCCATGTAGTCCTAAAGGCATTCAATACCAATGTACATTGAAACTTCCTTCCCCAATCTTCTCCTTCTTCCTCCGACGGCATTTGCATTCCAATTTAAGGGTATACACAATTGTTTTCATGTGCACTTATAAAAAACGTCCTATTTCTGAATGGTATACTATTCCATTCGTGGATACAAATAACACAGCATAATAATAGCCATGACTGATCACCGATCGTCACAAAAGTTGTAGTAAAAGTACACTTATGTCCAAGAGTTGCTTAGTTAACCCACGATTAAAAGCCGAAACGGAAATTAATTAATTAATAGAACAATTGCGTATATATAATAAATTACTAATATATTATTAACTATAGTTAGGTATGAAGTACAAGCCGTCTACGTTATCTTTTGGTTATCTGCAGAACAGAAAAACGATTTTAGAAAAGATCAAGACGCCAGATTCCTTTATTTGTCAAATATGATTTAGTCACTAATTGTTCCAGTGGATGAATTATGCGGATTGTGAGACGGTTAGTGTTTCTATGAGACATCATCGTGTCGATTAGTTGGAGTGATGAATAAATATGTAGCTTAACCCTGTGCGGTTTGTGAGTATAGCGCAAAAGTTTGTATTGTGGCCGGTGCTCAACGGCGGTACGGTTGCTTGTTGTAGCGACCCCTGATGTTCTCGTCGGACAAAATGATGTATTCACTGTAGACGACGCACCAGCAATATGTGATGATAGCTGAAAAGACGAGAGTGTTGGCGATTAGCATCAGTTGATTTTGGAAATTTCGACACGATGAGGATAAAGAAGGTTCCTAAATTGTGGATCAACTCATGATGGAAGTGATGGAGAAGTATTGCCGGCCGAAGGCTACGTATAGGGGTTTCCGTTTTCTGTATGTGGAGATTACCTTCACCAAATCGATTCTTATGAAATCGGTATGACTAGAGGTCGTACACTTTATTTCCGCATGCAAGGCAAATGTTGCTAATAACTGGCAAGTTGTGGAGAGAGCGTTTCTGGCTCTAATGGTTGAAAATGGCTTTGCAGTTCAGATTGATATACAACAAATTTAAGACTTTTTTTACGATTCTCCCGTAAAAATGGCTATTATGGCAATTGAATATAAAACGCAAGTGATTGGAATGGTTATTTAGATGTGATCTCTATATATAGTCAATCGTCGGTTCAATTGACCAATATATCATGTAGTTGGCCCTTATTACTTTTTTATACTCACTAATATATGTGGTAATAACATTTTACTTCGAAGGATACGGAAAGCCAATCACGGAAGTAAAACTAAGGACCTAATCTAATCTATATTATCCACCATCATTATTGCAGTTCTCGTTAAAATAAAATCATGTGAAGAAATTCCATGTTCTATGATTCGCAACAATTTCATAGGAATTCAGAGCGAGCTTCTTGTCCAACCGCTACAACAGTAGAAAGTTGTGGGGATTAGAAGTCGTTGTGCCGGCGTACGACACGGGGTCCTACTTCGTCCCACCGTCACTAAAAGTTTCGACAATGTTCCGCCAAACACTGTCAGAAAACTGTTCACCCGGAAAGTCATCATCATCATCATCGGCACTACAACCGGGAACCGGTCTTGGCCTTATTTAGCAAGTCCTGAGGCTTGTTAAATTTTCCATAATGATTTGTTTTTTTCCGGGGAAGGTCATTAGTCTTGCACCAGAGGCTCCCCGACGGGGAATCGAACCCCGGTCTTCCGCGTGACAGGCGGGTATACTAACCACTATACTATCGAGGAGCTACGGAAAGTCATCACCCGAACAAATAAAACACTGACGCACAGGTTTGTTATTATTACTGTTTTTTATTTCGCGTTTGCGCGATTGATAATTCCACTTAACAATTAGAACTCGCGCAGCAGAGTCACGCGATGCGGCTCGACTTTACTTTACACACGATTAAAGGACGCACAGAAACAACATATAAGGCGTTAAACTCACTTTAATTGAAAGCACGCTTACTCCACTCGACTTAGCATATTTACGTCCCCGAGCGCGAAATGAGGAGCGGGAGATCGCTCCATGATGGTCAGCGGATGGAATTTGACTCACCGAGGATAGAACTCTGACATGAATTCCATCCTAGGTTAGGGTTAAGAACAAAAGAAGGGAGAGAAAAACTTTTCTCTTAAGGGTGTGGCCGCCACAGAAATGCACTCTTTCAGTGCAGTGGTGTGTGTGCGTGGTTCTTTCATGGATGAGAACGAACCTAGAACAAAGAAAGGGCATAAAGTGCATCCATGGGATACGATTTCGGTAAAGCAAATAAAACCGAACTCGTCGGATGCTAATGGGATCTTTGTTGGAAATGTGCGCCGCGGCTAAACAAAGAGACAACGACGCGATATGGAAATGTGCTAATTGGTTTTAGCTAGGTTACTGGGAAATGGTGTTTATGGCATCGCTAGTAAGGGAGGTATTGAATTCCTATTTGCATTTGTTTATGCTGTAGGATTTAATTGATGCCAAAAGACACGGAATGCGTATTTGCTTTGGTCCCTTGGGTGTAAGTTGCCAGCCAATGTGTATGTAGGGAACATTGTTGTACACATGGCGCGGCTGGGAAAATAGACGGCGCAATATTTTTAGGTCCCTGTCATGACGGTTACATTGTATGCAAACCGAATCATTTTGTTTACAGGAATTTGTCTGGTACCGAAGGTGCCGAATTGGTTTGGAATTCCAGATAAGTAAAGCAAGAAATCTTACGGAAAATTGTATGCGAAGAGATGCATGAAAAGGTAAGTTTTCTTTACAGGGACTTTAAGATTATAGATTTGATCTATATAATGCGTGAAGCATTTACAGGTGCTAATGCTGTTGCATTAGCAGAAACTGATGTAGATTGGGTTGTAATAATGGGGGTTCTGCCTGATAAGGTAAAGAAAGAAATCTTACGGGAAATTGTATGCGAAGGGAATGCATGAAAGGTAAGTTTTCTCTGACAGGGACTTTTTAAGATCATAGATTTGATATATATGATTCGTGAAGCATTTTCAGGTACTAATGCGATTGCATTAGTGAAGTTAGGAAATTGGCTGAATGTTATGGGGGTTTTACGGTAAGTAGACAGTGGGGTTTGGCGGAACCGCCACAAAGTCGTTAGTTAAATAGCAGAAACAGGTAAGCAGTACCAACCGTCTCATATGTGGGTAATAAATGTTCTTATGGATGCATATATCCACACTCATAAGAACATTTTATATATTATACAGCTATTATATAGCGTTTGGCGATGAAGTAGTGCAGACTGTGTTTCGAACCGATGTAAGGAAATGTTTAGAACAAAAGCATCAACACATTAACCACGTTTCAACTCGTTACTTAAGGTGTGGATAGCTAAATTTAATGCTCTGGTAAATCGGTCTGATGATTTCTTTTTCGGCACTTTTTTATGCACACGAGGTTGTTTCAACTTGTTACTTAAGGTGTGAATAGCTAAGTTTAATGCTCTGGTAAATCGTTCTGATAGCTTCTTTTTCGGCTCTCTCTTATGCTGAATTCTTCCCTATGATTATATGTTCGTGTGTGTCTATTGTGATCACCACACTACTCCCTCCTCAGAAACCATGCTACGATCACTTTGTGTGTGGAACAATGTAGCAGACGGAATTAACCGGACTTTAGCGAGAAAGTGAGCCCCCGGGTGATAACGGAAGGTCATCATGGGAGAGTGTTTTACTGTGTGTACAGATCACGTCGGGATCACTAATTATACCATTTTGCAGTGAAGAATGTGCTTTGAAACTACGCCATGTAAAGCATCAACACATCAGACCACAGATGCGTGTACACGAGGTTGTTTCAACTAGCTACTTAAGCCTGGTCTGCGGCACAGATGCATTTTTTCAGTTGCGTGTTTGTTTGTTCTATTGGAGTCGTTACAATATCACGACATGGAGAGAAAAGAAGCGCTAAACTAATTCCAGGCACGTTGTAATATTCATTACAGAGACGTGGTGTGCTAAATTTCTCCAGAAATTCAATAGGTCAACTTCTAATAGGTTGGCAAGAAAGTAATTGCCAATTTTACACATAGGTGGCATTAGCAAATATTTTTTGAATGACTTGCTAATGTTATGATATTTTCCTTTGGCACTTGTTATCTGCCACTTTTAGCTTGCTTTAGAAACAAACTGATCGTTATTTTATTTACAGGTGTTTGTTTGGTGCCAATTTCAACCTAGAGTGTACAAATCAGCATTTTCGTCATGGTTTGCTTTTCTAATAGGTGTGCAAGTAGAAACTCGGCTTTTTTTGTAAAATTAAAATTTATTTGAAAAGATATTTATACAAATATTGATTGATATTGCTTGATGAGAGACTCCTAACTGTTCTGCAAGCATTTCTTGAGTTTGACAAGGGTTTTCAGTTGAAGTTCTTCGTCGTCAAATTATTTTACTGCACTTGGACGTGGAGCGTCCTCAAGACTAAAATTTCATTCACGAAATTTTGCAAACCACTTCTTTACTGTTGAATGACTCAGAATGTTCGACCCCAACTCGAATTAATCAATTCCGTAGCTTGAGCAGCATTTTTATCAATTAAAAACAGAATAGAACGCGATGGCGTAAATGTTGCTTATCGACATCCATCTCTTATACAACTGATGCAGACGGAATGACAGCTTGTAAATGACAAAACTTTGTTATGAAACCGGCAATGACTAAGCTACTTATATCCAAAATGACGAGTGAATTGGATGCATTCAAGTATGTTTTTAATCCAACCAAATTCAGAGCTGAGTTTCTTCTTGCACACCTATTATTTCCATAAAGAAAAGAACGAACCACAAGCTGCTAAAAAGTTACGATGTATATGGTGAAGAAGCGCCTCAAAAGAAAGACAGTTCTGAAATTGGTTTGATAAATTTCGTTCTGGTGTCTTTTCCATCAAAGATGACCAACTTTCTAGTCGGCCAGCAGAAGTGGATGATGGCTAAACTAAGACCGTTATAGAATCAGATCATCATATACCTGTGCGAGAATTTACAAAATGGTGAAATGTACCACGCACAACAGTTTAAAATCATATAAAATATCTTGGATTCGTTAAGAAGCTCGATGTTTGGGCTCCACATGAATGGAAAAAAATTCATTTAATACAACGTATCAACATCTATGATTTGCATCTCAAAGGCAATGACATCGAACCATTTTGGAAACGAATCATTACTGGTGATGAAAAGTGGGTCGTTTACGATAACATCGATCGAAAACGATCATGGTCCAAGCGAAATAAACCAGCACAATACACATCGAACGCTAAATTTCACCAAAAGAAGATCATGCTGTCAACTTGATGGGATTGTAAAGGTATTGTGTATTTTGAGCTTCTTCTATGAACCAAAGGAGCAATTTTTATCTAAACTGACATCGACAGGACGAATTAAACTGTTACAGAAAAGCGACCAGAATTGGTAAATCGATGACAACACCAGACCACACAGATCCTTGGTCACTTGCCAACATTTATTTGACCCTTGATTGGGAAGTGATGTCACATCCACCATATAGCCCTGACTTTATACCAACGGATTACCACTCATTTTTATCTTTACGAAACTCCCCGAATGGTTAAACCTTCAATGGTGTTGACTCTGGGAAACCGTAGTTGGTTTAGTTTTTTGCCAGTAAAAACAGACATTTTATGACCGTGGAATTATGAAGCTAAAATGGCAAAAGATCATCAATCTAATTCGATAATAATCATCGATTAAAGTTCATTCATTGTATAAAAAAATCATGAATTTGAATGAAAAATCGGAAATTACTTTCTTGCCAACCCAATATAAGAGCATGAAACGTATAGCGTTCACTTGCGCTCGTCCATGGCGGACCTCAAAATATATCCAAATCCGAGGTGGGAACTATTGGTATTCTGTGAATGCCGGGTCGACCTCTACAACAATTATTTTCTGGTCAACCCGTTATAAGGGCGTAAAACTTATAGGAGCCACTATTGCGTTTGCTACGATAATGAAGAAGTGTGATTCGAACTGATGCTATGAATGTTAGAATCACTAAAAATTGAACCAATGCTTAACACATCAGGCCACTGCCGCGTGTACGAATTCGATTTCTAAACTCAAGTACGCTCAACTGATGTAGAATTGTTAGGTTACGGGATGGTATACGGCTCTGATGCTTTTTGCTTATTCGAATTTCCTTTCGGTGTTCTTCACTATTTGATTGTATATTGTGTGTGTATCTGTTAGAAACGCCACACCACTTGCGGACATGGCGGACATATCTAAATCCGATTCGAGATTTATTGGGCCTTCGTGAATTCCTCGTCGATCTGTCTGTGGGGTACGAAGTCGTGTGCCGGCATACGACACAGGGTTCTACTTCGTCCCACCGTCACTAAAGGTTCATCCGCGCATTGTCCACAACGAAAAGAACAAACACACCCAGGATAAAACGTACACGGCAGGAAAAGGAAACACACCGATTTTCTTTATTCCGTTTTATTCTCTCACTTAGAGTTATTGTTAATATTAAATTGCTGGGATTTATTTTGAACAAGGCGAACAATTCCTTGCAACACCCGACTTCAGGTATTTACGCGTCTCCGCAGTGACGGAGAGCGGGAGCGGCATGACCACTGTGGTCAGCGGATGGAATTTGACTCAGTGATAATCATCTCGCGCAGAGATGATTCGCTTAGCAAGGGATATTTTTGGGTGCAATTCCCCTTCACTAGGGAAAAGAATTTCCTACCACAAGAGAAAAGTAAAGCCTCTCTTGGTAGAACAGACAACCAGATCTCGTAATGGGATCGTTGTGGTATGTGTAAGATCGTTCAGATCTGTGTTGTTTACACGTGCTTGATGGCAATGGGTAAACGAAGCAGACAGGCGGTAAAGACAAAAGGGAGAAATGACCAAATGCGCCGTTGGTAATGCGAGTCATTGTTTACGCGATGCGTCGTCACTATTGTCGACGTTGGGAAAAAAGGTGCTAATGGGATTGGTGGCCGAACGAATCCCTTGCATGCCTTTGTATATGCCGGGTAATTAGTTGCGGCAGGGAAAGAAATTGAAGGTTGTTTGTTAGTGGGAAAACAAACGATGAGTTGAATCCTATGCATGTTTACATGCGTAGAAATATGGTTTATGACATCTGTAAAAACAAGCTGTCCGACATAGGATTTTAACACAGACAAAGGGTGACGACTGGCTTGGGATTCATGATGCCATATGCACTTTAAAGAATTATTTCTAGGAATTTTAGATAATGCGTTGTATGCATTAAATGTCCTAGTAAAAAGAGATGCGTGTATTTGTTTTGGTCCCTTGGGTGTAGGACGCCAGTCAATGTGTTTGTCTGGTGTTTTATGATATACATGATGAAGCTGGGATAAGCCAACTCAAGGGTAAGGTTTCCTGATTATGCGGTTGAATTATACATGAACCGATGAATTTTCTTTCAGGAAATTTATGATAAGCTTGGAGAGAACTCTTATAGGGGATTTTAAATGCGAAGTTATGCATGCAGGTAAGAATTCTCTTTTACAGGGACTTTTTTGTTTACAACTTTGTTCTTTTTAATGCGTGAAGCATTTAAGATGCTAATGCTATTGCATTAGCGAAAGCTTATGCAGACTGGGTGAACGTTATGGGGGTTTTTAGGAAGGCGAACCGTGGGGTTTTGCGGAATCGCCACATGTCTACCATAAGATTCGTGTTTTTAGGGGCTGTTTATCATTTGTATCTCCCCATATAGATAACCACATTTTCTTGCGGTAAGTGAAACCTCTGAAATCACTAATAGCGATGCCAGGATGTAGTTTAACACCTTTTTCCCATGTCGCAACACAACCATATATCTAAGTAGTGATGTCACACGTATAAAAATCCCTAGAAGTATCTGTCACAACATGAAGTCTGTGCCAAACAAGAAATTAACTCGTTGTAGCTAAAGCTTCGCAATAGAAATGATCTCGTTTTTAGTATGTTCTGCATACATGCCGAATTGAGACAGAAACGTTTCCTTAAATGAATTCGATACTTTATTGACAAGAATTGGATCCTATACTTGTACATTGAAATCATTATGGTGGATGATTTAATTGTACATATCTCTACTATGGTCTGACATTTCTGGTCCGAAGAGCATTTTATTCAGTGATTTGTTGATTTAAATAATCTTCCTCAGCTGGTAAATGTGCCAAACGCATCATTGAAGCCAGAGGAATTAATATAGCAATATAGTGGGAAAATACAACCTTGTGTACACGCGGCTGTGGTTTGATGCGTTAGCGTTCCGGTGCAAACCTTTTTTAGTCTTCGTAGCGTGCGTTCAAATCATGTACTTCATTGCTATTGCTAAATGCTATAATCTAATTGAGTAGTACATATATAATGCCTCAACAACCCAATGCAGCCTCTTGTTGTCAGAGGGAAATTCCAACGTACATCCACGGTCGATGACCTATTTATTATCGACATTCGAACTAATTAGCCTCTTAATTGGAGTAACCAACATGTTTGAAGTTGCGAAGAGTCTGGCGAATTTTTTAAGGTTGTCTTTTGAAGAGATCCAAGACAAATTTTCACTCGCTGTATATAAGGCCTGTGTTCGTACTAAACTGGAATTTAGTTCCTATTTGGTCTGGTGTATTTGTGCGTGCTTGATAGGATACAAAATTGAGCAGTGAAATTTGTTGGAGACCCAGGTGCTAGTCTATCCATACCTTCATTAGGAGGCTGGCGCAAAACACCCTGCATAACTTTTTTCTGTAGGTATTATCATGATTGCTCCTCAACCCAACTTGGTGAATGTATTTTATCTCTTTAAATATTTTTTCGCGATACTGGTCATTTAGAAAGTGCACATTGGTTCACCTTAAAAATGTACCAGACCTGCGTATAAGTGCAGAGAATCATTCTTCAGTCGAACCACACGAGCGTGAAATGTTCCTTCAGGTCAACATGTGTCTTCCGGTCATTATACGCTTCCTTATCATCATAATCATGCAAGATCAATGCACATCTTCCCTCATACTCTATCTCTTCTTATGTCCATCCTGTGCTTTGACATGCAAGCGTACTTCCAAATCCCGTTTGTGTTTCCTTATCCTTCTCACACTGCACCTGTCGATATGGTAAGTATATTTATTATCCCTTTACAACGTGAGGAGTTTATGATCACAATACCTTATTGCATGTGCCTCTCATCTTTATCGCATCGTCCAATCTCTTTCTAGAACTGCAATTTTAATTTTGCAAATCCCAAAGGGGTTGAACTCTTGGCACAGGTTCATTTAGAACTTTTGAATTAAGGTTTAAGCTTATCCTTAATAAATAATTAGTTAATTACAGAATATGTTTAGTCAAATATAGCGCAGATTATTCTATCCGAAATGTGGTAAGTAAAAAAGCAGCTTGATTATAAAGTGTTACATAGCAGATAGTAAGGCGGTGTCAGTATTGTATAGGGTATTAGAAATGTACAGGTAATATGTATGTGATTAAAGTAATTAAAGTAATAGATAATATTATATCAATTCTGTGTTTGAAACTCAGCTTGAAAAAAATATCAAACACCACTACAACAAGCCCTTCGAGGTCCACACGAAAATCAAAAGAATCAAAAGTGTATTTCAACTATTTGGCGTCTTATACTGTTTTTATATTCTATAATTGTTGAAAAAACGGAAAAGAACAATGTATAAGTTGTAGTAAAAAGAAATCCATTCGTTTTCTAATAGATGATTTTGGTAATCTGTATCTCGCGTTGAATAACCGCGATCGAGTTACGCTATACGGCGTTAGAAACATAAGATTTCATACTACAAAAACTTTCAAGACAGTTTAGTGATTGCTTGACTCAGTTTGAGCGCACGTCAAGTATGGTCACCAGCAAAGAGAAAATATACCATCATTTGCAGTTTTTATTCGATAACGGCGAAAACTTTATGGTTCTGATACTGTAACATCCAATCACGCGCAATTTTGGTTTCGTCGATTCCGTTTCGGTAATTTGAATGTCAAAGATGTATCACGTCCTTGTCGAATTCACATCCCACACACTCCTTGCCCTAGAAAACGGCGATGAGGTCGATGTAGTCGCTACCGACTTTAGCAAGGCCTTCGACAAAATCTCCCATAAACTCATTCTCTTCAAGCTATCTTCCCTCGGTTTCGAACCCCTGCTGATTAAGTGGGTCTCATCCTATCTCAGTTATCGAACCTGCTGCGTGCAATTTAGATCTACCTTCTCCGATCCTTTTTTCCCAACCTCAGGTGTCCCCCAGGGCAGTCATCTCGGCTCTCTCCTATTTATCCTAACCATAAACGACATAGGCTCTTGCATTAATCACTCCTTCATCTCGCTTTACGCGGATGATTCCAACATTTTCAAAACCATCCGCTCTCCCCTGGACTCCTCACTTCTCCAATCGGCTCTTGACAGCTTCTCGACTTGGTGCCAAAATAACTGCCTAGAAATAAATATCGCCAAATGTCACACAATCACCTTCTCTCGGAAGAGTTCCCCCACTCACCCACGCTTCTACCTCTTACTGAACCAACCGATAACATCGGTTGAATTGATTTGCGATCTGGGCGTCCTATGCGACAAGGGGCTCAAATTTACCGTACATATTGATCACATAATCCACAAGGCCAATGCCGCCCTTGGGTTTGTCAAACCCTGGTCGAAGCAATTCCTTAACCCCTATGTCACCCGATCACTCTACACAACTTTCGTCCGGCTACTACTCGAATACGCTAGTCAGGTCTGGTCCCCGTATCAAGTGACTCACATTCGCAGGATTGAGGGTATCCAACGTCGTTTCTTGCGCTTTGCCCTCCGCGGACTAAACTGGGAAAATCCGCTGATTCTACCACCATACACAAGCCGGCTCCCTCTAATCAATCTAAACACGCTTGAAGAGCGCAGAGTCCATGCCGACATTATATTTGTCCATCGCCTTCTGTCTGGCTCAATCAATTGCCCAAGCTGGCTCTCCCCTTTAACATTGCATACAAACCCCCGTAACGTACGTAACCTTCGACTGTTTTACGTGCCCGCTCATCACACTTCTTACGGCGCCCAACGAACCCATATCGCGTATGCTACGACTGGCCAACTCTTTCCCCACCTCCTCCGATTTCAACATCTCCACTCCCGCTCTTAAACGACGTCTCAGAATAAACCCGTCCTAAATCCGTCCCCTCCCTTCAATAACCCCTCTACCCAGCAATCCTCTCCTCTCCCTCCATCAAACTAGTTCTCCCCTACACCCCCCCGCACCCTAACCACCGCCCCCGTATCAGTTCGTACCCATGCCCTCCACTGTCGCACAAAGGCCGCGTTTACCACCCCCACATACACTCGCTCTTCCCTGGCCTCCTACCTCCCCTATCGAACAGTAATCTTCAACTTCCTGGTTTTCTTCTCCTTTTTTTTTCAATTGAATAATTGAATAAGGTCTTAACCACTACTCTAGATTTTAAGATAGTCTGTAAGGTTTTATGTTAAGTTAATTTTAAGCTTGCAGTAAGTTAATTAAAATTGGGGGTTCCGCCTTCAATCAATCAATCAAAGGCCAATTGTCGAAAAAATCATGGAAACCGTCGAGTCCGACAGTCTTGTAAGCACTGTTTCGATTGCTTTGGAATCACTTGAATAAAGCTGGATACAAGAAGAAGCTTGATGTATGGGTGCCACACGAGTTAACGCAAAAAAAGAACATGGACTGAATTTTCATCTGCTGAATCGCAACAAAATCAACCCATTTCCGAAACGGATGGTGACTGATGATGAAAAGTGGGTCACTTACGACAGCATCAAGCGAAAACGGTCGTGGTCGAATCGCGGTGAGACGGCGGAAATGGTGGCCCAACGAGGATTCACGGTCAGGAAGGCTTTGCTGTGTATTTGGTGGGATTGGCAGGGAATCATCTACTATAAGCTACTTCCTACGGCTTAACTCGAGCGTGTTCTATCACCAATTGGGCAAACATAGGAAGCAGTTGCCCAGAAGCGGCCATCTTTCGCCAATGGGAGTGGAATTGTGTTCTATCAGGACAACACCAGTCCACACACATCGATAGTGGCTCGCCAGCAGTTCCAGAAGCTTGGTTGAGAGGCTCGTATGCATCCACCTTGTTACAGAATTAAAACACTCCCCGAATCATTAAACTGATTCGCATTCATATGTTGGCCTAAAATACAAAATTAAAACACCCCCCGCATCATTAAACTGATTCGCATTCATATGGCGATTGCCGGGGGTACAGCAACCACGTAAATTCCCTAATTATCACTAGATATTTTAATAATTTTATTGAGTGTAATAAAAGTGTTACACAGCAAAAGTGTTACAACCTTATAGTGCGAACCTGGGGTCAAGTAATTACAACCGTTGCTGTCTAGGGCGAATGCCTTTGCTGATGGAAAATTCGCCTCAAGACAAGCTTGTGAAAATCGACTGTCCCAGTTTTTTGCCAAAAGGGACGACGGTTTCTATGAGAGAGGCATAATGAAATCACCTTCGAAATGGCAACAAGTTATCGAACAAAACGGTGCATATTTGAACTAAATCGAAGCATTCTAACTATGCTAAATATAACCTTCAATTTCATACAAAAATAATGGATTTCTCTTTATTACACCTATTAACATAGAACAACAAAACAAAACAAAAATACAGTATAAATATAAAAGTAATAAAAGAATTTAATTGAATATAAACGAATGTGTATATTGAAGTAAAAATAAAGATTAATAATAGTAAGCACGTACTGCCTCGTGATCCGTACCATCGGATCAGTTGTGCAATCCGTTTTGGGAATCTTAAATAAACACAAGATACCTGTTGCGGATTCGCACTGGATGCAGCCAGCGAATTCACAATTGAATGCAACCATCGCAACCATAATCAACAAAAGTCAGCAAGACAACGAATAAACAACTAAATTGCTAGCTGTCAAGCAACTTCATTCAAGTTTTGCTTCTTCGTTTGCTATTCAAGAGACACAGGTCGCAATAAGTTTGAATCGATACAAAATCCAAATAATCGATGAAATAAAGTAATAGTTAAGTAAAATAAACCAACCCGTTTTATTGTTGCAGTCTGGAGGAGGATTATTTCTAGGATTGCTGCACACTCTTTCACAGCATTACTTTCACGATTGTTTCAGAACGACAACCAACATAAAGGCACGCCAGGAGCAGCTCATTGTTCCTGACGTCATCCCACGGCCCACCGAGATCCAGTTGTTGGTGGACGTTGCGTTCGACGCTTGTGGATCGCACAGATTCGCAGTAAGCAAGAATTACTTATTGGCCGATCGATTGCCAATACAATACCCAATTACACTATCGGTTGGCGCGACATGTCTTACTGTGGGGCCCTAATCAAACAAACGCGTCCGAAAACATGGTGAGCTGAACTACCACTTGACGCAGCTGATATCAGGGCATGAATGCTTTCGGCAATACTTGCACAAGTATAAGCATGTCAATCACCCACACTGCTTGTACTGTGAGGGCAAAATAAAAAATGGGGAACACGTACTCACAGAGTGCGTGAGATTCGAGACCGCACGAACTATTTTGGAGAGACATACATGGGTGGGCTGAAAAGTTTCCTATCTCAACGTGAAGGTAGCAGCACTCGTCAATAAAAGTTAGTGAATGTAGTTGTGCATATTTTGACAGTTACTCACCAAAATTTCAGCCATTTTGTAGGCGTAATTTTTATTTGACAGTGTCTGAGTGAGTCGATGTGTGTTTTTGTGAAAATGGACAGAATTGAGTATCGGGTTATCATTAAATATTTGTTTTTGAAAGGAAATACATCTACGCAAATCAAAGATGAGTTGGACTCTGTGTATGGGAACTCTGCACCATCATTTACCACAGTGAAATTTGGGCAGCTGAATTTAAACATGGCCGTGAGAGCTTGGGAGACGATGAACGTTCGGGACGTCCAAAAACTGCAACAATTGACGATAACATCGCTAAAGTTCACCAAATGGTGCTAAACGACCGCCGAATTAAAGTGAGAGAGATAGCAGAGGCTATGAAAATGTCCAAAGAACGTGTGTGTCACATATTAAATCAAAATTTAGGGATGAGACATCTGTCCGCGCGTTGGGTGTCGCGTTTGCTCACGTTAGACCAAAAACGTGTTCGAATGAACATTTCCAACGCTGTGTTGGCGCAATTTAGGCGCAATAAATCTTAGTTTTGTCGCCGATTAATTACTGTCGATGAAACTTGGATACACTATTATACGCCCGAAACAAAAATACAGTCAAAACAGTAGACTTCAAAGGGGGAATAGGCTCAAAAAAAAGCAAAAACTGCTTTTTCGGCTGGGAAAGTGATGGCGACTGTTTTTGGGGATAGTCATGGAGTTATCTTAATCGATTATCTTCAAAAGGAAAAACCATTACAGGAGCATACTACGCATCATTACTTGACCAACTGAAGGCAGAAATTGCGGAAAAACGGCCACATTTGCAGAAAGAGAAAATCCTGTTTCATTAAGACAACGCGCCGTCTCATACCTCAGCGGTTGCCATGGCGAAAATCCATGAATTACGGTTTGAACTGCTTGACCATTCGCCTTACTCACCAGATCTAGCCCCAAGCGACTTCTTTTTGTTCCCTTATCTAAAAATTGCGCTCGGAGGACACTTGAATATTGTCTAAATCCAACAATCCAATGTGTGTAGTTATATCTGTGTGGCATTAGTAAAAACTCTTGTGGAAAACAGTTCTCTTATCCCACACATCCATTCACCTCCAGTCCTAGGTTAAGAATCATTGTATACTAGGTATAGCACAAGATTAAATATATGATTTCTGTGAGTAGAGTTTTAGATCATACAGCTAGGCCAGTTTGTCGTATATTAAAAGGACGAGTGGTTGGTTGGGTACTAACACCCAAACGGCTTGGTGAAACACCACCTCATTAAGCCGTAGGTTTCGTGAAATGGTCGGATGAAATCCCTGGCCAATTTTCAGAGTTTGACCGATGGACCGTAGATGGCAGGTTGGTTGCAACACTATTTTCTGGTGAGATGTCACCCCGTCACGCTATAAGTTCCACGGTATGGTCGGGCGAAATTGTTGACTATGATTCGGACGTTAAGGAAAATTCTATGATTCTACGAACCTCCAAAAAACTACCCAAGAAATTTCGTATCCTTCGCCAAAAGGAAGCACACACCCTTATGCTCTACGTCCCAAATTATCTTCAGACACAGGGGTAGTATTCCTCTAATAATGTACTATTTCTGTAAGGATATTGCAGGATTTAGGGCCATAAAATTTAAACTATTTAATGGTCCATTTGCTGTATAACCCCAAGTGGCTGGTAGCAACATCGCTTGAGGCTGACAGTTACGACAATCTCAAGCGGTAACAGCGCAGCCAAGAAATCAAAAAGTCCTTACAATTTCTTTTTGAGTCAGCGGCGATCGGGTTTTCCTTTATGACCATTGGAAATAAACGATTTAAGATAGCCCCATAATAAGGCGACTGGCACCAATCCCTTCAAAAAGATGAACGACGACTGGAAAAATGCGATTCGAGGGTGAATGTGTGCTTTGCCTACGTCCAGTTCATTACTTTTTTTTTTTATTTTGATTTCTCTCAGGAAAGGCTGAATCAGCGCCCTGGGACGCTATTTTTTCCCCACCGTGTTCAACAGCCAAGATTCGAAAGGTTGTCAAGAATATCTTCCAATATTTATACAATTTTATTGGGCGGCCGGGTCTTGGGACCCAATCTACCACTCAATATTTTTGCCGAACTGTACAATAACAAGACATCAGGTGAACCTGGGTTTGCATAATGAGACTATCATAACATCCTTACCAACTCAACCACTGATGATGATACTCGCACCTTCGCTTCAATGCGCCCAATTGAAATCAGAAAGTTCCCCTGCCCCACCCTGTATATAAAAAAATTTTACAGACGAGACGAAATCTCTTGTGAAGTATTCTCATAGAAGAATTGGCTAGCACATTAGAGACTAAGACACAACTCTGTATAATATGCCACACCACGAAGATAGAATATATAGAATATGAATACAATTTTCTTGGTTTTTTTTTGTTGTTTCCGTTCTTAGAATAGGCTTCCAACTTGTAAGTGAAATGAAGCCATAAATGGATCAAATTTCTCCTTGAAGCAAGATGAATCAACCCCAACGAAGACCCCCTTGAGCCCCTTATTATATTGAAAAGATCGTACTAGTATAGTATAGAAATTTGTGTACTTATTCCGGTGCTTTCTATACCCCATTTAAATGTTTTTATATTGTTAGGTTTTTAATATGGGTAATTATTGTGTATGGGCGTTTCCATATGAAGTTAAATTCACAGCCGTTCACTGCAATACTCTCCCATTACGGTGTTACTCTACTTGCCAAGTTCATTAAGTAGTTCATAGACACCAAGGTTATCCATCATAAAACGATTGGATTCGCTTTAAACCCCAATTCCATCGCATCGGCGCCCACAATGAGGCCAATGCCTCTCTCTGCCTCTATTATGTCGCGATGTCAACCAACTTACCGCACCACAGCAATCCGAATATAAGCCACAAAATGCCGGTAACAAGAAATCCATCAATGAAAAACACCACCGCCGTGTATATAACTGACACCAGCAAGCCCAGGGCTATCATGATACCCAGCACAACCCACGGCATCATCAAGTAGTGATTCCTCTGAACGTGTCCGACGACATGGAATAAATAACGGGTGCACAATTAATATTTAATTACGATGATAGAAATGTGTAATTATGGAGAGACGTACCTTCATAACACCGGCGATCATCAGCGTCGATATGAGAATCGTCATACAAAGGTTGACGGTGAGAATGACTTTGACAACATTGGATGGGAGCCAATCGAGGAGAATGGTTTTGAATTCTACCCGGCTAACGAAGATGAGTATGATTGTGATGATGGAGAGGATTATGGCCAGTATGCCGGATATGATGGAGCCCGATCGGAGGGACGCACATCGGCAGCATGATGTCAAAAGCGGTCCTGTCATGGTTAGGAGTCACTCTTGTGATAACTCTGAAATGAAACAAAATGCAAATATTTGTGAGCATTGAAAATGTGAGGACTAATAGAATTCTGTGGCTAAAGTGACTTAGCGATATTTTTCTTCCAATATAAATTCTGTCAAAAAAATGCCGGGAATTAATTATGTAGAACGCTTAAAAGGATTCTAAAAATTCATTTTTTTTTCTCGCTAGGTTGGCATAACTGTGCTCTATCCTGATGTGCTGACTTTTTTTTCTTTCCAAAACTCAAATTATCACTTCGGGGTACCCGTTTTCAGTTGGTAGAAGACACAAAAGAGAATTCGAGGCGATAAATGAAGTCGATTTCGGAAAATGCTTTCTGTAAACAAACTAAATGACAGATCACGCTGAAACTTCATCTCCGTATAGAGGACATTCAATCCAACCTAGCAATAGAAAGAATTTTTACTATCCTTTTAATCGGGGTTTTTAAATGATCAATTCTCGGTACTTTTTTAACAAAATGTATCTTCTGATGGTGGCGAAAGACATTAAAACTGCAACATTAAGACCACCCGTGCAACAGATTTGTTGTGGATGAATTTAGTGTGTTTTTTTCTTCCGTTTTCGGGAGGACAATGAACTTCTTCAAAAGATGCCCCTTGACCAATCCAGATGCACACAGAATTTTTACCGGCTAAAATCACCCACAAGCACGGAACTTTCTATCCAGATATTCCATCGCGGAGCTCTCTTTGAGTATATTCACCTAATTTGGTTATAAGGCGCTAATTATTTATTCGTTCTTACCGCCATTTTAGGAGTGCGGTGGCGGCGGGGGGGGGGGGGGGGGGGGGGGGCTTATATAAGAATCTGGAGTCTTTCCACACATTCTCCTTGGTTTAATGGAAACTGGAAGAGACAGTGAAAGTTTGGACTAAGTGAGAATTGCAATCAGGTCCAAAATCGAGATCTCAACGAAGTTCTGTTATGGGAACAACTAATCCCACTGATTTCAATGGGAATATGATTGAACATACAATTTACCCCCTGTCCCGGTGTGCTCTTACCATCCAAATTAACTTTGACTCAACTCTCTTTGCTATATCTTCCACACCCAATCTCGATCACGTCTCTGTTAAAATAAAAGTACTCCCCAATTCAATACACGTCATCTCCCTCTACATTTACTGTTATCGATCACATAATAGAGATATGCGACTTTAACCTCCCACATCTAAAATGCACATACGACTATCATTCATTCTATGCCATTTTCCCCTCCGATTACCTAACAGACTCAAACCTTTATTAGGTTAGTAATGTCTCAAACCACATGGACAGTCAGCTACACCTTATTTTACATCTGACCCTACTAATTCCCCAGTTGTACTCTCTCCCCTTGTCCTGTATACCACCACACTCCGCGACATTTACTCATATGCCTTCTTCAAAGTGAATTTCCGACATATTACGATTATCTCAGCAAAATCTTATTTCATTTCGATCATCTAACTGTAGAGGATGCTACTATCAATCTTAACAGAAATTTTTATTTCCATTTGCCTTCACGTTCTCTATTCTAGGCATCAAACTTCAATCTTCTCACCTTCTTGGTTTAACCGCAAGCCTCATGTGTTATGAAATAAAAGGAACAGACTTTTTTACTAAATAAAAAAAAATGTTTTTGAGTGATGGAAATCTTTATTTGGACCTTTACAATTTTTGTCGTTAAGTTAAGAGATGACTGCAGGTGTCTAGTTCACAAATGTCAAATATGATTGACGTATGACGCCATTTGGAAAAGTTATAACGTCTTTCGATAGGGTGATTAATTTTGCGCATTATACTTTTATGATGCTTGAATTAAGCCAATAAATGGGGTGGTAGTCCTGTGCTGGTTCTCTGTACCACATGGAGAACCAACCCACAAGGCCAACCAATCTTGACCGCTAACAGCGCGTCACCTCAACTCAACTCCCCATCCCAAACCTGCAACACACATATTCGCAACAATGCAAAACCTGCCAGCGCACCCATCCCAATATGCAACAGCATCCGTCCCCAATCCGCAATTGCATACATTCCCCAATTTACCAGGAACCCATTTCCCAAGCTTGCATTTATTTCAGCTTAATTAACAACGGAATATTAATCATTTCCCTCAATTACATCACCCCACATACATTTTCCCAAAATTGCTTCGGTCAATATCTTATCTAAACGATATTCCTTGCTTGCACCCAAGCAATTCCAATTTTCCCCGAAAACCACTTCGGTTCATTTCCTCCTTAAATTATACTTCTCGCTTGCAACCAAGCGGCAGCCAATTTTCCACGAAACGATCACAACAACCAAGACCCTCGATCATACTTGGCTATGCCGTCAAACCAATTTCCCAGTATACACAACCAACGAATCCAACTCAGCTTATACGGCCAGGATTCGCTGGAACTGAATTGCTATGCAAGCATAGCAATTCTACTCGAAATTAGAATAGATTTTTTTCCATTTCAGCCAGTCGCTTTCCAACGACCAAGGGAGCCGGTCGTGTCCGCCATCCACCGTACCGTGTGCGCCGCACGGTGCGTACCCACCAAGTATCTACGCGAGTCCCTCTAACCCGTTAATTCAGTACTGGTGAATTCCCTACCTGTCGATTCTCCACCCCGCATAAATCTTCTTTTAAACGCGCATCAAAAGTACTCTTAACGAACATTAACACTAGCGTCGTGCAATTGTCCCTTAACGGATGATCACGTGAAACCCGCGGTAACAACAGAAATGTATTCAGTGTCCGTGATTAGTTCCATACCACAACGCTTAATCCCACTGTAAAATGGCTTAACAATCTGCGTCGGATCTAACTTGGCAAACATAACGAACAGTATTGCGAAATGAATTCTCGAAGTTTTGTTTCTTTTATAAATTACCAATTGTGAACTCTCAAAATTATTTGGCTCGAAATACATTAAAATAAAAATCATTTGGATCGAGTGTAACAGCGTGTTTTATTCCTACTATTTTCTCCGGCGCGATCGTTGTATTGTCCTTCACTGGCGTTAGGTAAACAGTGCCGCAATGAACCAATCGACGCTGGGGATAGGAGTGAACCGCGTGCCCCTGTAGGCACAATAACTCCGTATCCCCACAGTCCCACTAAACTTGTCGTAAAGGGCGACTAAAGGCCTAGTGGTGGGTGGGGTCTCAACGTGCTGCTGCCTGGGTAGATACTACCTCTTCAAGCTATAGGCTCAGTGAAATAGTCAGGAGAAATCCATGGCGATCTTGCGTTTGGCTAATGGACCGGTCAGAGAAAAGGTTGTTTAGGTGGTACATCGGTCCCAAGGTGAGATACCAACCCATAACGCTGTACATTTCGTGATTTCGTCGGGAGAAATTTTCGGCTGTGTTCCGGACATTTGGCTGATGCCCTCGACCGGAATGAAGATAAGTCATGATGATACTGTGGCGGTTCCGCCAAACTCCACTGTCGACTTACCGTAAAACCCCCATAACATTCAGCCAATTTCCTAACTTCACCAATGCAACAGCATTAGCACCTGAAAATGCTTCACGCATCATATAGATCAAATCTATGGTCTTAAAAAGTCCCTGTCAAAGAAAACTTACCTTTTCATGCATCCCTTCGCATACAATTTTCCGTGAGATTTCTTGCTTTACTTATCTGGAATTCCAAACCAATTCGGCACCTTCGGTACCAGACAAATTCCTGTAAACAAAATGATTCGGTTCGGTGCACATTTCCACATCGCATCGTCGTTTTTTTGTTTAGCCGCGACGCACATTTCCAGCAAAGATCCCATTAGCATCCGACGAGTTCGGTTTTATTTGTTTACCGAAATCGTATCCCATGAATGCACTTTATGCCCTTTCTTTGTTCTAGGTTCGTTCTCATCCATGAAAGAACCACGCACACATACCACCATGATCCTACCCCACAATACTATAGCGTTTGCGACGATAGTGAAGAACGTGTGGTTCAAACCGACGCTATGACGGTTAGAATCACAAAAAATTGAGCCAATACTCAACACATCAGGCCACTGCCACGTGCAGGAATTCGATTTCTAAACTCAAGTACACTCGGGTGGTTGGGATACGGATGATGCTTTTTCGATTTTCTTTCTGTGTTGTCCTTCACTATTTGCTTGTGTATTGTGTTTGTATCTGTTAGAAACGCCACACTAGTCCCTCCTCAGTAACTTTGTTACGATCAACTTCGCGTGTGAACGACGGAGCGAAGAGTGAGGGAGCGAAGAGTGAGGGAGCGAGAGAACGTCGGAGCAGGCGAGCGTGTCGGTGCTCTATGGCGCTCTGAGATACCATTTTTTGAACAGTTGCTGGTAACGCATCGGAAATACTCACGCGGGGATGTCACAGCTTTCCCGTTCTGTGATGAAACGATTTTTGGTACAGAGATTTGCGTTTAGGGAAACCGATGCCCTTGATATTACAAAATGCCGTTACTAGCTGAACGTTGACAGTGTTTTGGGGGCGAACCCGATTACGCGGTGACGAGCAGTTTACAGTTCAATTTATCAAAACATTTGCATATTGTTCCCCTGAGATAGTCCAGATTCGAATTTCCACGGAGATCTACCTCCGGCATTCTTTAGATTTACCTCCGGTATTCTTTAGATTTTTTTGGCGCAAGGCTATTAACCTTGCCCGGAAAAACAAATTATTATGGACAATTTAACAAGTCTCGGATATGGACCGGATACCGGTGGATAGACTTGCTAAATAAGACCGGACCCCGGTTGTAGTGCCGATGATGATGATGGTGATGATTCTTTAGATTTATCTTCGGGATTCTTTATCTCAGAAGGTACTGTGGCGTTTTTAACAGATACACACACAATACACAAGCAAATAGTGAAGGACAACACAGAACGAAAATCGATTAAGCAAAAGCACCAGCCATATACCAAGCAATAACATAGCAATTCCACATCAGTTGAGTGTACTTGAGTTTAGAAATCGAATTCGTACACGCGGCAGTAGTCTGATGCTTCAATGCTTCGCTTCTCATCCGTTTCTCCGTGTGTTCAATTCACCATCTTCACTATTCTTGGTTAACGCTTACCTTGGTGACCCTGACGTGGTTTGTGTGCAAGAGTACACAATCTCCCATAGGTAAACATGACTTTACTACTTCGATCCCGACATCTGCACAGAGCATCGGCTCATTCGCCTGCTCCGGCGTTTCCCGCTCCGTCGTTCGCACATGAAGTTGATCGTAACAAAGTTACTTAGGGGGGAGTAGTGTGGCGTTTCTAACAGATATAAATACAATACACAAGCAAATAGTGAAGGACAACACAGAAAGAAAATCGAATAAGTAAAAGCATCAGCCGTATCCCAACCACCCGAGTGTACTTGAGTTTGGAAATCGAATTCGTACACACGGCAGTGGCCTGGTGTGTTGAGCTTTGGTTCAATTTTTAGTGATTCTAACCGTCATAGCGTCAGTTCGAATCACACGTTCTTCACTATCGTTGCAATGCGCCATAATGTCATCCTCAATAATGAGCTCGTGATCGAGGATCCTTTGAAAAAGATGAACGCTGTGGGAAGTCTTTCAGGAAATCCCAAGGTGAAAAAAGAATAATCCGAATCCATGACTTGGAGGACGGAGCTCAACTGAATGACCCACCCTCGAAATGAAGGAAAGTTAGAGAATTTGGTGACGATAATCTGGCCAAGTCCATTAATGCCAATGACAAGGGTAATAGCCTATTATTAACGAGGGAAGAGATCCAGGATATCTTCAAGTCATTGAGAAACAGAAAGTCTGTGGGAATGGATGGAATACCTAACATCGTACTCATGTATCTTCATCATTGTTGCGCAACAGACGCATGTCTTGCTCGCTGAAGGCTGTCCTCTTCTTCCCCTCCTCTTCATAAACCAAACAACAGCCACGCAGAAGAATATGTAGCTCGCAACTTGTTGCGAAGCAAAAAACTAAAGTTACCGTTTATATTTGGCCCTCGTATTTAGGACAAGTGTTTCCAAACTGATACAATTTGCGACTGCTAATAACCAAAAAAAAAACATCAGCATATCCGTCGTTTACCTTTTAGTGAAAAAACAAAACAAAGAGAAAAGTACGTAAAATAATGACAAGACGTCAGTGAATTGATAAAAATGATTAAATTAAAGAAAATAATTAATTATGCTGTAAATTTGTCACCACTTGTTGAAGTTTTTCCATGTACACAACCCTATCTGGTAAAAGTCGAGCAAAGTAATTTGAATATATTCTGGGTAAAATCTTTTTTATTTTAATAGACTGCGGGTAGAAAAGGGATTTTTATAATGTTAAATGTTAAATTACTGGGAAAATGGGAAAAACGAATTCTAAAAAGAAATGTCACTGCACATTGGTTTTCAAGGTGCCGAGATCGGATGCGCTGGAAAATATCCGGATAGTCTATTTTCGCATTTCAAAAACGTTTCTTTCGAGAATGAAGGTGGCAATAACGATGTTGAAAACAATAATAACACAAGAACCCATCACAATGCCTTCTAATGCTGACAAAAAAGGGACTCCTTTGGAGTTCCAGCTCAAATGTTGTCGGAATCCCCACATATCGAATTCCAACTCCGCAAATTGCCATAATTTTTCAGGAATAAAAAGTAAATCCATGGAACAACTACTACAATGGAACAAGGCTTACTCCAAGTGCATCGCTAATAGGATAAAAGACCCGAAAAATAGTTGTTTTTTTAAATAAATCTCTCAGCAAAGGCAAACCTATATCGCCGAGTCCGTGCTTTGGTGTGGAGAAAAAGCAAGAACCTACCATCTATAGAAATATATTTGGAAAATATTGAATATGGATTCACGTGACATGAAAATCCAAGAACAACTTGTTTACGGTTTGAAACATTCAAATTCTGGGATTGTTTTCTGCATAGGAGATTCGGTGTTTTGAAATGTGAAACAGAGACTATTGTCGAAGTGTTTAGGTGAATTTAGGAAATAACCATAGTGCAATATATGATGCTCAAAAGATAGTGCTGAATAAACAGGATATTAGGAAAAGAAGAGTCAATAGTAATACAACCTATGTAGGGTAAGAGTACTCTTTTAATTAACACCTCGCTAAATGACAAAGTTCTGCAGAAATTAGCAATTGTGGGAAGAATATATGAGATTTTATGATGGTAGAATAACGAAAAGCTGTAATTGTCAGATTCATTTTGGTAATTCATATTTCAAGTTTAGTGATGAGCTTCGTGCGTTGCACCTTGGTATTGCAGGAGAAAAGAACTTCGAATTGGCACCCAATTAGTTTGAAGGAAAGGACACTGGTTTGCCCAGTGTTCACGAGATGGAGCTGAATGTAAGGAAAAGCTTGAATGAGTGGTGAAGCTTTCGAATAAAACCTTCGCATATGTAATGGGTGTTCCAATAGGGACTTGACAACTTTTTTTCGGTAGCAAATTTTTATAATTTGCAGACGTTGTTTGTTCGTGTACTTAACCATGATGAAAATGTTGAGTTTACTGAATAAATTGACAGTGACAATTCGATGATTAGTGAAAGGGTGCGTTCACAAATTAAATTCAAAGTTGTCAAGTTCCTATTGGATAACCCGATACATGCTATGATTGAAACAACTGGCTTACAGAAAAAGTCTAATTAAGTCTCAATCCATTAAGCATTCATTTTAGTTATGCGTTATCATAAATTCAATTTATATCTTATTTAATATAAAAAGAAGACCAAGTGAAAAGTAGCACAGCTGGCTATGTTAGATTACAACTTCAGGACACTTCTGGGAAAAAATGATGTGGAAATTATCCCTCTCCGACCATACATTACTTTTTATATTCATCAGATTTTTTTTCTCCTTCTTTCATTTGTTCTAGTTAATGTCGGGATTTGTTGGAGATTGTATTAGAAAAGGGTTTGATGAATGGATATCTGTGTATTCTTCCAGAAAGAACCCCCTTCCGATAACGAATCCTTTGTGCTATTTGCTTGAAATAAATGTTATAAAAATAGGGGAGAAAAATTTGCACAAACGTACCTAATATTTTCCGGTTAAATGATCCAATATTTCGCAAGGTTAAATAGCACATTTATTGCTCAACTATTAGAGGGTGCTTTTTATGTTCCTGGTCGATGTTTTCTTTAATAACTTTTAAATCGAATACAATTTTATAATTTATATTTTACTTTTTTTATATTTTTTTATTACACTTCTCTCGGGAGAGGGGAAGCTATAGCGCCAAGTGGGCGTTTTATTTGTGGCAGTGTCCCCGTGTTCCAGGTTGTTTCTCTCCTCGTGAACAGTGTTCGGCGGAACACTTCGGTGACACTACGACAACAACATTCAAATCCGCCAAAAGTACTCGTGATAATATCTGTAAAACAGACAGAGGTCGGCTACACGCCTTCGATGTGATAGCGGCTGTAGTCCCGAAGTTAGCACCGAGTCCCCGATCAGGCGTATCACTCGTCTCTGTATGCTCTCAAGTAGGTCGAGGGTATGTTTAGGAGCCGAGCTCCTGATTTGGGATTTATACAGGAGAAGAAGTTACGCCGAAGTAAAATATTTCTTGGCTCCAAAAAGATACCTCAGGTTTCCTGAGGTTGACCTGGCGATGTTCGACACGTGTTTATGCCACGATACATTCCCACAGACCCTGAAGCCGAGCAATTTCAAGATATCTCCAGATTCGAGAGTCTGACCATTCATCATCAGCTGTGGAACCGATGATCGACTTTTCTTTGTGAATGTTGTATATTGTGTCTTCGTTGCATTGAAGTTGACGAGATGGGCCTTTCCCCACTGCAGGATCCTATCCAGATACCGATTCAGAAAGTCGATCTCGCTATATCTCAGCTGGTACGACGTTGATGCACTAATCGGCCGATCACTCGAAAAAGAGGAAACAAGCGTTTTATCATCCGCGAAACTGAACACTTTGTTATCCGTTGTCTCCAACAAATCATTCATGTGAAGCAAAAACAAGATTGGAGCCAAAATAGAACCCTGGGGCACCCCCAAATTAACAGGATACAGATCCGAAGACTCGCCGCCCATAACAACCCGGACCTATCGATTTTCGAGGAAGCTCTTCGTCCAGTCGCAAAGTTGCTGTGAAAGTCCATATGAACGAAGTTTGCTCAGCAATGCCCCGTGCCAGACGCGGTCAAAAGCCTTGGAGATATCCATTGCGGCCGCCCTTGACTCACCATGCCGCTCAATCGCAGATGTCCATATATCGGTTATAAGTGTCAAAAGGTCTCCCGTGGACCGCCTGCCACGGAATCGGTATTGATGATCATTCAGAAGTCCGTTACACACCAAATACTTAATTAATTCAGTATTGATGACTTTTTCCATCACCTTAGATAACATAGACAGTAATGCTATCGGACGGTAATTTTGTGGGAGACACTTTTTTCCCGTCTTTGGGATTGGCTGAATTCGAGCAATTTTCCAGCAGGCAGGAAAGGTCCTCCGTGAATAAGATATGCGAAAGAGTCTTCCAAGAACCGGGGATAGTTCTGGAGCACAGTTCTTAAGGACTATTGCTGGTATTCCGTCCGGGCCGGTTGCCTTCCTACAGTCTAGTTCACGTAGAATGCGTTGAATAGTGCGCGGGCGAAATCTGACATCCCGCATGGAAGACGGTACCGGCGCGATCACAGGTGGCTCCAAAAGACCGCGATCGAGGTTTGAATTCGCGGAAAATAAATTTGCGAACACATCAGCTTTATTCTTTGAATTTGTAACTAACGTCCCGCTGTCTGTGCCCAACGGAGGGAAAGAGAAGGACGCGTAGTTACTGCTGGCAGCTTTTGCCATTGACCAGAAAGAGCGCGAACCAGTCGGGCACCGAAGGAGTTTATTGGTCACTCTGTCGTTATGAGCTTTCTTCGCGGTATCAATCGCCTGGTTGCACGCTGTTCTGATTCTAACAAAATTCGTTCTGTTAACATCGGTGGGATTGGAGCGCTATAGCTTAAAAGCTCTATTTTTTGGCCGCTGTAATCTGCTCGCATTTTTGTCAAACCACGGCTTACCAGATGAACTTCGTTTGATGGAATGTGGAATGTAGATCTCCATCCCAAGAATAATCTCTGTGACCGACTCCGCGCAAGCGTTAACATCGGAGTCTCTAAAGCACACATCTAACCACGGAAAGAATGCGAAGAAATCTCGCAAATCGTCCCAGTTAGCAGCCTCATACTGCCATACATGGCGAAGCTGCCTAGGCTGGTTATTCGCTTGAAATGCAAGTGCTTGCGCGATAGATACCAAGCAGTGATCTGAGTTTCCCAGTGGCGCGGCAACCTCGACGGTATAAGTGTTCGGATGTCGAAAACAGATCCAGGGTGTTCGCATAATCGCCTCGGGCATCCGGCACTCGCGTGGGTTCCTCCACGAGTTGAGCCAATTTGTGGCTAACAGCAAACATCTCAGCCAGCCTCCCAGCCTCGTCGGTTTTGTTAGAATGTACAAACCAATCGGAATTGTGTACATTAAAATCGCCAAGCGCGACAATTTCAGAAGCCGGGTGATTGATCTGTATGCAGTCGACGGTAGGTGAAATATGTTTGGAAAATGTCGCTGGTCGATCGTCGTTCGGGGAGCGGTAAAGACAACAAAGAAATTTAATGGAATTCCTCAGCACGACCCTCAACCATATGATGTTCATGTTCTTGGGTTCCAACGCCTCCATCCTCTGGCAAGCTACATCGGACTGCGTGAAGGCGTAGACTTCGGCTTTAAAACGGAATCTCGCAACGGAGATATGCCGAATCAGTTGACGAATCGACCTTGGTCTCAGTTAGGGCAAGGACATCAGATTTCGCTGTTTGCAACGGCGTTTACATTCGTATTGGTGATACCGATACCCCTGATGTTACAAAATGCCGTTACTAGTCGAGCGTGGACAAACGCTCGAGAGTGAGCCCGATTATGCGATGACGTATTTCTTTATTTATCATAATATCTGCATGATGTTCCCTCCGACATAGTCCCCTCCGGAGGTCCGAATGGGAAACTACGTTACCTCCGGAATTCTTTATATCAGAAGGTACCATCACGACTTATCTCCGTGTCAGTCCGAGCCATCAGCCACACATCCGAAACACTGTAGAACATTTCTCTCGACGATATCGCGGAATTTACAGCGTGACTACCACCTAACCAATCTTTTCTTGAACCGGTCCATCAGCCAAGCTCCGAAATATGGCCAGGGATTTCTCCCGACCATTTCACGGAGCCTATAGCTTGATGGGGTGGTATTTCACCGGGCGACAGGGCGTTGGGACCCGACCTACCATTCGGCCTTTAGTCGGCTCTTACGACAAGCCGGCCTAGCTATGAGTATATTCTAACGCCCTATTCACGATAATATCGGTAAACTTCACCGAATGGCGCTAAACGAGCGCCGAATTAAAGTGAGAGAGATAGCAGAGGCTATGAAAATGTCCAAAGAACGTGTTTGTCACATATTAAATCAAGATTTAGGCATGGGACAGCTGTCCGTGCGTTGGGTGCCGCGTTTGCTCACGTTAGACCAAAAACGTGTTCGAATAAATATTTCCAACACTCTGTTGACGCAGTTTAGGCGCAATAAATCCGAGTTTTGGCGCCGATTAATTACTGTCGATGAAACTTGGATACATCATTATACGCCCGAAACAACAATACAGTCAAAACATTGACCACCCGCCTTACTCACCAGATCTAGCCCCAAGCGACTTCTTCTTGTTCCCTAAACTAAAAACTGCGCTCCGAGGACAGAGATCTTCGTCAAAAGAGGAGGCAATCACCAATGATTGATGCATTCTTTACACCACCTGCCAAAAGGCACTACTTCCGCCTGCCTTCGCGAATAGTCCCCTATGTTAGGGGAGGGCTCTGGTGTCGAGGTCCTGATTAATGCCAGTGAGGTGATCTGCTGGTGGTCGGTGACGGTGTAGGTGTTGTTGTCTCGGGTGGGGTGGGGGCGCTTCCCGCGAGGTGGGTGGGAAGTTACTGCGGGAGGCCCCCTCCACGAGGAGCACTGAAGGCTTATGTTTTGTTTCTTATTTTCCCCTGCGACGGGGGCTGACTCCGACGATGTTGTGAGGTTCTCGGTACCCTGGGAACGCCCTTCGCCCTTATGATTGCTCACCGCACTAGGGGTGTGTTCGGTAGTCGTGTCGCACAGGTGATCGATGGTGGTGTGCTCCGTGAACTTCTGGTATGGACCATGAATCCGATGGCGATAGGATCTTCCCTCCATTCGCTGGGATCCATCGCGTTTTGTGGTCGCAAAGCCAGCCAAATGATCTGGGTTGGAGTTGTAGGGTCGCACCGGGACTGGATGAGGTGGTGGATACTGCGCCTGTTAGCATCCATCTCGAGCGAGTAGTCTGCGCGATGAGGCCTGAGTTTTCGGGCTTCTTCTCCCACTCCATGATGGGGCAAGGGTACAGGAGGATGCTTGGCGGCGGAGGCGTAGCCGTTGGGCGAGAGATTCCGAAATGAAGGTGGCCACTGAATAGGGGTTCACCACGGCACGAACCTCGATCCAACGTTGACGTTCCGATTGGATGATTGCTGTAGCCAAGAGTATCGCTTGCTTCTGGGGGTGATGGTAAATGAGGTAGTAGGGTTGGCACGTCTTGGTGGAGCAGCAGTCGCGAAACAGATGTCTCCCCAGATATTTGAAGCACCGTTTTTGCTGATCTGCATGTGACTACCGGGTTTCCCGGCCGAGCGCTTTGAATCCCTCGCAGGAGCTGATGATGGAGTGCGATGATTCGCCGAACGAGCAGGGAGGTTGTAGGTTCTGAGCGGCGGGTGTGGCCGTGTGTACTGAGAGACGTGACCTCTGGTTGGAGTCCGGGCGGCCGTTCTTTAGAGTCCGTTGGAATTGGTCGACGGTGACTCTAGGCAGCACAACGGACTCCAACGGCTCGATCCTGGTTTATAGGAAGGCGTTGAGCTGCTGGTATGTAGAGGGTCCCGCGGTGTTTCCCTCCGCGGTTTGCCAATTCCGTCCCGTGCGTGGATGTAGGCCTTAGGTGACCAGGTAGACGAGTATGTCGTCCCAGGTGCTTACGAGACGGCCGAATGCATCCAGGGTCTCGACAGAGTCATTGGTGGCGTCGCGAAGTTGACGTAGTTCCACAGCAGATTCCTTGTGGATAGCTGGCACGTGAAGGAGAGCGCTCAAGGCAGAGTGGACCAGGGCAGGAGTGTTGTCGTAATGCTCTACCACTCTGTCCCAAGCCCGATAATAGTTTTCCTCCGTAACGGGGATGTTTTTGATGGTCCTGCGACGTCACCCCGGAGGCTGGACTTTAGGTAGTAGAGACGTACCACAACCACGAGGTCTGGGTGGTCAACCAGTACTGCTTGGAATAGGTCTTTGAATGGCTTCCATTCTGAGTCCTCTGTCCGAGAATGTTGGTTACTGTCCTGGAGGTAGTTTACGGGGGTTGGCACGAGGTGATTTGAAGGCGAGCGAACCGCCAGCGAAAGTGTCCCGAGTTCTAGTCAATGATGTATTTGCACTTTCGCTACTCGATGGCGGTTCAGCTTATAGCGTGATGTAGGCGATAATGACCCGGCTCGAAGTACCAAGGCTGTTGAGTGCTGCAGGCAGTAACGGATGAGAAGGGCAGCAACGAATGTAAGCAATCGCGTCTAGCGCGGTTTCCAGACCGCGGTTGGTCCGGACGTAGGAGCAGTAACGGATGCGAGGAGCAGCAACGGATGTAAGCAATCACGTCCAGTGAGGATTCTAAGTGTCAGCTGGTCCGGGTGTATGAGCAGTAATGGATGCGAAGGGCAGCAGCGGATGTAAGCAATCATGTCCAGCGAGGTTTCCAAAAGGCAGTTGGTCCGGATGTGGGAGCAGGAACGAATGTAAAAGGACAGCAATGGATACAAGCAATCACGTCGAGGGCGGTTTCCATACGGCAGTTGGTCCGGACGTAGGAACAGTAACAGATGCGAGGGGCAGCAACGGATATAAGCAATCACGGTCAGCGAGGTTTCTAAAAAGTAGTGGGCCCGGATGTAGGAGCAGTAACGGATGCAAAGAGCAGCAACGGATGTAACCAATCGCGACTGGCTAAGTTTCCAGATGGCAGTAGGTCTGGGCGTAGGAGCAGTAATGGGTGCGAGGGGCAGCAACGGATGTAGGCAATCACGGCCACCGAGGTTCCCAAAAGGTAGTTGGTCCGGATGTAGGAGTAGGAACGGCTGTAAAAGGGCAGCAAAGGATATAAGCAATCACGTCGAGCGAGGTTTCCAGATGGCAGTTAGTCCGGACGTAGGAGCAGTAACGGATGCGAAGGGCAGCAACGGATGTAAGCAATGACGTCCAGCGGGGTTTCTAGGTGGCAGTTGGTCCGGGCGTAGGAGCAGTAACGGATGCGAAGGGCAGCAACGGATGTAAGCAATCGTATTCAGCGAGGTTTCCAAAAGGCAGTGGGACCGGATGTAGGAGCAGTAACGAATGCAAAGGGCAGCAACGGATATAAGCAATCGCGACTAGCAAAGTTTCCAGATGGCACTAGGTCCGGACGCAGGAGCAGTAATGGGTGCGAGGGGCAGCAACGGGTGTAAGCAATCACGGTCAGCGAGGTTTCCAAAAGGTAGTTGTTCCGGATGTAGGAGTAGGAACCGATGTAAAAGGGCAGCAATGGATATAAGCAATCACGTCGAGAGAGGCGCCCAGAGAGCTGGACCCACCGATGTAGCAGACGAAGGTGTAAAACAGTCCGGAGATGTTGCAAAAAGGCAGTTGAGTGGAAATTTTAAATTTGACGTTTTTGTGACGGCCCTTTTCTGATATCGACGCATTGTCAGCTGACGGGTGACAGTTGACAAATGGCAGGCAGATGTGAACGTACTAGATTTCCCCAGTACATTTATTTGTGAATGCGCAACAGGCGGCTGGAAAACCACGAAAGCCGACCAAAGCGGCCAAAAAACCAACGCTCGGCCGGGAAGGTTATGGCCTTTGGTTTTTTGGAGGCGCATGGCTTAATCTTCATCGATTACTTGCAGAAGGGAAGAACAGTCACAGGAGAGTATTATACACCGTTATGGGACAAACTGAATGACGAAAAAAAGAAAAAACGGCCCCATATGGCGAAGAAAAAAGTACTGTACCATTATGATAGCGCACCGTCACACACGTTCTTGAAAGCGATGGCCAAATTGGACCAATTGCAATTTGAATTGGTTGCTCACCCACCGTATACTCTAGACTTGGCCTCCAGCGACTATTATCTGTTCCCAAACCTCAAGTGGTGGCTCTAAGGAAATAGATTCAGATCATCGCGGAAACCGAGGCGTATTTCGAAGGGTTGGATGTTTCGTACTACAGAATGAAATGATGGAAAATCGCTATATTATGTTAAGTGTACCGCAATCGAAGCAACAATGGTGAGGAATAAATATACATTTGTCTAAGAAAACGCTTGTTTTCAATAAAACTCCCGGGATTTTCGGCCTATGTAGTAATTGATTCAATTCGGACACAAGAAAGTTTTCCAACTTGTCCCGATAGCCGTGACTAGTAATTGTTACGGCATTGCCTCTATCATCCTCAAGGAAACATACTTGAGATCTTTTGTTTATTAACAAAGCCAGCTAAGTCGAAAAATGCTTCGTCGCTCATGACGATTTTTTGCTAGAAATGGTGGTCGTCTATACTATACTGTGAAGCTCTAGCTCACCCATTCCACCTTTCATAGTAATTTTCCAACTGTTCTGTCATTTTATATGAGTAAGAATGCTAACCTTTTTTGAGAATGTTTAACAAGCATGGCGGACACATTCCCAGTTCTTGTGCACGGGGCCGATGAGTTGTACCCGGACATTACCATACTACATAATACGCATTCTGATGTATGTGGGCTTAATTGTCGACCAGTTTTTACTTTATTTCCCAGGTCTACACAATTTAAAAACGCACAACGGATGACTTATTTGACATATTTTCAGCGAAAAAGACAAAAGGTTTTCTCCTGGGATTCACAATTGAACTATTATTTTGGAGAATATTAGTACACTGAGAATTCTAATTGATTGCCGGTACTTGTTTATTTTTTGAGATATGCGTATAACGATTCCAAGCAACTTATGTTCACACAAGTTTCCATTCGTGGTCAACAATACCAAAAATATTTTTGTAAATCTTATTTGATCGTTTCCACATAATTGCTTATTTTATCAGTATCACTATTTGTGCTTTAGCGTGTTTAAGCCACAAAATCCCTCACGTTTCATTTAAAAGAAACAAAACGGTGAGTAAGAATATAACTAAATTTAATTAAATTGACGTTCGATCATTACGAATAATTTAGGGAGATTTATTCCACTTATCGAATCACCATTAACTACATGTATATTCTGCACGTTAGGGCATAAGCCAGTAATCGCCGGTGCTTGTGTCCGTACTCCTAGGCAAGATTTAAGGAGTAATGTAATTACTGTCGGTTTCCTAGTTACGGAATATCTGTGTTTCATTCTCATTTGTACTGTGGGGTTAGGTGAATCGTTACACGACTCGAAGACACCTGTACTCACCTTGGATTCACAAAATTGCCCAGTAGAAAGAAATACAAGTACCTTCAGGACTATTTCTCAGTAGCCTCGAGTTTCACGTCCACATACTTCACCTTGCTGCACAATGGGACAGTGATTTATTTCTCATCCAAAATCGCTAAGGAAATGACTAACTGGGTCGACCTTAGCCACAAGTACACGGTGAAGGTGTTCGTGAGAATTTTATTCTCGGGACGGATGTGAGCAATCATGACCGTCTGTCCGCTGACGTGTTGGCCCCAACGTTAGGGGCGCTGTGATGATGAGATACGAATCTGCCCAGAGAAATAACGAATGTCTGAATTAAAAAATGACGCAATTTTTCGGGCGGCACTTTTTCCGAATGCTGCTACTGTGGGTGGCACGACCGGTGGTTACCTTCGATGGGGCGATGATGCTCAATGGAAACAATCCGCTGCTAGCTGGTGTCTGTGGTGTGGGTTGTGTGTAGAGTGGGAGAGGAGTAGGTCTTGGATTGTGCACAAATCGGCACGCCATGTGGCGTGAGTCAGTCTGACAGATGATTACGTTCATCAGCCCTTGTAAGGGGTTGTACCTATTACCATTCTACGCCCTAAGGGTTTTAATTTAGACATCTGCGCAGTATTTTTTGAATGGCAATAATTTTTTAATTTTATCCTGGCTGAAAACGAATTTCATTCAAATTGATCACGCGCCGAGGATGGTAATGAATAAGGGATTTGAGAAAAAGGCTGGAGATTAGTCTTTTTTGTGTAAAACTGTGGATTATGTGGCATTACGGTGTCCCGGTAAAAAATGATACTTGGTGGATAAATGAACAAAAAGTTGGGACTTTCTTTGCATACGTTACAGAATTAATTTGAAATACTTTCTTCTCCAAACTGATTAATTGTTCTTGTTTTCGAGGTACTTGGAATGTTGGATTCTGCTAATTGATGCTAATAGAAGTTATTCTCTTGGGATTTTGATGTGAATTTGGAATTGGTAAAGCAATGTCCAATGGGTAGATCCGGGCCAAATGTGCTTTTGAGTGTTTAGACACTGTGTATGCGTAGGTGAAATGGGTGACTATGATAATATGTTGTGATTATAATCCTCATCACAGCATTGCCGTCGATTTCCAATCAATTAGCTAATTGTGCAGAAACCAAAATAAAAATAATTACTGGCTTCAGAGCTCAAGTAGGGCGACACTGAAATTAATTGTATATCTCTCAATGTGCCACAATTTTGAAGGAATACATAATAAACTTAATGCCTAAGGGAGATGAAGCGATGAAAATATGTACGCTGCGGGCCATTAATAATGTCACTATGTATTTCTATGATATACTGATGAGTAGCAGAACCTGCAGTTAATTTTGAACGGGATGGACCTTAACTGGGCTAAAAAAGGAGCATATGAGCAAATGAAGTACATCATTGTGGTGGACTTAGCTAGTGGCGGATTAAAATAAAAGGGGGCCTGGGGCTGGAAACAGTTCGGGGGGCAGTTTAAGGAGCAGACTGAAATATAAAAACAATGCACAAATTGTGTGCAAAAATGTGTTATGAATAATAAATTTATATTGGTTAGTAAATATAAAAAAAATGATTCGAACGATTTTTTATTCCTTTCTCTTTGCCAACATTTATGAGGTCATTAAAATTGATTGCCGACAATGACTCATTTTCAACCGATAGAAGCGTCAACAAAGATTGTCTGGTAACTAACATTTTTGATTGATACATATTTTTATCCGTTTTTTATTCTCTGAGAATGCAATCAGTGATGTGAATTGTCAAAAGCAATTTATATGCAAATAAATATTGGGGGATGCAAGCTTTAGATCCCAGTCTATAATCCAATTTTTGAATTTTGGAAGGTCCAGAACTAGATCTTTCTTCTTGTCTTCTGAGTTACTACGATTTAAAAAAAAAACCTTTTGGTAAAAATCGCATAATATTCTTATTTGTAATAACGTGTTTATTATCTTTTTAAGCTAGGAAAATATTCTTTTACTTTAATTTATATTTTCTTTTCTTTTGCTGTCAACCGATTTTTTTATACAATCTTCTCAGGGGAGACAAACCTAAAGCGCTGGATCAGCGCCCTGAGATGCTATTATACTCGTATAAAAGTTGGAGTTCTTCTTGAACAGTTGTTTGTTGTAGTTGTCTCTCACACTCAATAACCTTTCAGTTCTGTGATAAAATAAGTTTTGGTACAGAGATGTACGTGTCGTTAAGAGATGTACAGCAAATTGGTAGGATACATCTGATTGCCTTGGGGGGCACAAATAAACCGAATTCTTTGGAACAATATCTTGGATTTCCAAAAAAAAAAGATACGATAATATCTGTAAAAGATGCAAAGGTTCGCCACGCGCCTTTGATATTTAATTTAATTTAGTGAGGGCAAAACCCTCGTTTATTTCACTTAGTACAAGCGGTGAAAAGATTTAAAAGTAAAAACTTACGAACTAACTTAAAAACTAGGGATTAAAAAAACTTAATTTAGATAATTAAGTTTTAGGGATTAAAAAAATTAATTTGGAATAAATATGAAGGTAATATGGTGGGAAGGTGGCGGTGTACGTGGTGGGGTGGCGAAGACCTGGTAGTAGGATTATAGCGTTTGGAATAATAGTGAAGAAGATCGTGTGATTCGAACTGACGCTATGACAGCTCGAATCACGAAAAAAATTTGACCTAAGCGTTACACACCAGGCTACTAACCGTGTTTAGAATTTGATTTCCAAACTCGACTATATTCCACTGGTATGAATTATTTTTATTTTATCGCTTGGTATACGGTTCTGATGTATTTTTCTTATTCGATTTTTTTTCGTTCGGTGTTCTTCACTATTTTTGCTTGTGAATTGTGTGTATCTGTTAGAATCGCTACACACTCCCGCCGCAGTAACTTCGTTACGATCAGATTCGTATGCGGACGACGGACGAACGAGAGAGAAGCGAGAAAACGTCGGAGGCTGGGCTCTATGCGGAAGTCGTGACCGTGTGTGAAGTTCTGCTTTACTATGGGAAGTGGATGCTGCGTGTTCAGATCACGTCGGGGTCACCAATTATAGCGTTTGGAATAATAGTGAAGAAGATCGTGTGATTCGAACTGACGCTATGACAGCTCGAATCACGAAAAAAATTTGACCTAAGCGTTACACACCAGGCTACTAACCGTGTTTAGAATTTGATTTCCAAACTCGACTATATTCCACTGGTATGAATTATTTTTATTTTATCGCTTGGTATACGGTTCTGATGTATTTTTCTTATTCGATTTTTTTTCGTTCGGTGTTCTTCACTATTTTTGCTTGTGAATTGTGTGTATCTGTTAGAATCGCTACAGGATAAAGGGGCGGGATGATTGGAATGTGTACGGGTTGTAAGAGTGTAGACTGTGGGTGGGGCAAGGTCGGGAGGGGAACAAGAGGAGACGACGTTTGAGTGCAGTAGGGATGAGGTAGAAATCGAAGGAGGTAGGGTAAGAGTTTGCCCGCCTTAGCATTCGTGAAATGGGTTCATTACAGCCGTAAGAAGTGTGGTGGGAGGGCAAATAGAAGAGACGAGGGTTTCGTAGGTTACGGGGGTTTGTGTGGAGTGCGATGGTGGAGAGCAAGCTAGGGCAGTTGATTGTGCCGGAGAGGAGACGGTGGATGAAGGGGATATCGGTAAGAATTCTGCGCTCGTCAAGTGTATTGAGGTTAATCAGATGGAGCCGGCTTGTGTATGGGGGTAGAATCCGAGTATTCTACCAGTTCAGTCCACGGAGGGCAAAACGCAGAAAACGACGTTGCACGCTCTCGATCCTGCGGATATGGGACGAGCAGTGTGGAGACCAGACCTGACTGGCGTATTCAAGAAGGGGGAATTAGGGAATTCCTTAGACCAGCGTTTCACAAACCCAAGGGCGGAGTTGGCCTTAAGAATGATATCATCGATATGTGGTACGAGGGTTGCCTCTTATGTTTCGGGATTTGGCAACCCTAGTGTTGCAATCCGGCAATTGACAGCTCTGTCGTAAAGTTGGACATTTTTGAGGTTATACGCACTCAGAACGTTTTGACATACGAGCGCTATTTGTGTTGTTTACAGTAACTTAAAAGATTCATCTCGGCCCAAAAATGGAATTAAATCGTGAACATTTTCGTGCGATTATTTTTTACAACTTTCGGCGTGGATTAACTCAGCAACAGTACATGGATGAACTTAATTCAATTTTTGGCGATGAAGCTCCATCAAGGACCAGTGTTTATCGATGGTATGGTGAATTCAATCGTGGTCGTAGTTCACTCCAAAATGAATTTCGTGAAGGTCGTCCAAAATCAGTTGTTGTTCCGAAAACCATTGATGCTGTGCGCGAACTGATATTGGAAGATCGTCATGTGACCTATCGTGAGATTGAGACAACCTTAGGCGTTAGTGGGACCAGCATACATTCAATATTGCATAAACATTTGACTGTCAAAAAAATTTGTTCGCGTTGGATCCCACACAATTTGTCAACCGCCCAAAAAAAGGCTCGTGTCAATTGGTCGAAAGAAATGCTCAAAAAATACGGTCGCGGTGCTTCGAAACACGTCTATGACATCGTGACAGGTGGTGAATCGTGGATTTACGCGTATGAGCCCGAAAGTAAACAGCAGTCGACTGTCTGGGTGTTTCAAGATGAGCCAAATCCAACAAAAGTTGTTCACGCACGAAGCACTTCAAAGCAAATGGTCGCCTGTTTTTTCGGAAAAACTGGACATGTCGCAACCGTACCACTAGAACAACGCAGAACAGTCAATTCTGAGTGGTACACAACCATTTGTTTGCCAGTTGTCTTCCAAGAAATCAGGAAAACCAACCGCCGAAGACGGATCACTCTTCACCACGACAATGCGAGCTCTCACACATCGGCTGCGACAACTGCATTTTTGAGCACCCAAAACATCGATTTGATGGGTCATCCGCCGTATAGTCTTGACTTGGCACCGAATGACTTCTTTTTATTCCCGTACGTAAAAAACAAACTGAGAGGTCAACGTTTTTCGACACCTGAAGAAGCGGTTGCTGCATTCAGAATGCATGTGTTGGAGATACCTCAATCAGAGTGGCAAAAGTGCTTCGACAATTGGTTCAAACGCATGCAAAAGTGTATAGATCTTCATGGGGAATATTTTGAAAAACAATAAAGTGATTTTCGATGATCGATATTTGTTTTTGTTCTCTAATCCCGAAATATAAAAGGCAACCCTCGTATGAAGCTGAGCTCCCTGTCGAATAAGATTCCGAGGTCACGTATTGAGGATACGTATGAAAGCTGCTCGTTTAGCAGGAAGTAGGAGCGCGGTGGTGGGGGGGGGGGGGGGGGGTTGTGGGAGAAGGTAATGGAGTGACATTTGACCACGTTGAGTTCCAGGCAGTTATTACGGCACCAAGTTGAGAAGCTGTCGAGGTCCTGTGGGAGAAGTGAGGAGTCGAGAGGAGAGATGATTGTTTTGTAGGGTTTGGCGTCGTCCGCGTAGAGGGAGATGGATGAGTGTTTAATAATGGAGTCGACACCATTGATGGTAAGGATAAAAAGAAGGGGGCAAGGTGACTACTTTGCGGAACCCCTGACGTGGGAAAAAAGGGTCGGAAAGGGAGGATCTGAATTTCGCACGGTAGGATCGGTCTTTCAGATAAGAAGATAACCATTTGATCAATAGGGGTTCGAAGCCTAGGGAAGACAGCTTGGAAAGGATGAGATTATGGGAGATTTGGTCAATGCCTTGCTGAAATCGCTGGTGATAACATCGACTTCGTTGCCATCCTCTAAGGCACGGAGAGTATGGGATGAGAACTCGATCAGATTCGTTGTGGTCGACCTACCCGAAAGGAAACCGTGCTGGTTGGGTGAGATGATGGATTTACAACTGAAAGATAACGCAGTGTAAAGAAGCTCTTCGAACAGTTTGGCAATGGGCCGGTAGTTGCTGATATCATTTTTAGGTCCCTTTTCATGTATGTGGGTGACATAGGAGAATACTAGGGAAAGTCCCTTGAGAAAGGGATAGGTTGAAAATCTTTGATATCGGGAGAGAAAGAGAAGAGGAACAGTTTTTTAAAAATACAGACGGGAGTCCATCAGGTCCAGGGCTGAATTCGTCTTTGAGTAAGTTTAATTTCTTCTCAACTACGTGACGCTGAATAAGTTGAGGGGTGAAAGGGCCGAGGGAGAATTCGGGCAAGTTATTGAAATCCGACTGATTGGGTTCGAAGGAGATGTCTGTGAAGGATTTATTGAAAAACGAAGCGAACAGGTTGGCAATAGTTAGGGGGTCGGTTGAAGTAGTCGCCCCATAAGAAAGGGAGTTAGGATAGGCGTCGGATTTACGTTTATAATTTATAAAGTGGAAGAAAGATTTGGGGTCATTGATCAAATTGGATTGTGTTTTGGTAAGGTATTTGGAGTAGAGCGAGTTGTAGAGTTCGGAAAACTTATAAAAGGAACCGAGATAGTTGGAGTCGTTTTCAATGGATCGCATTTTGAGGAAAATGTTCCATAAGTTATTCCTTTTGTTCCGAAGATTGCGGAGATTGCGGTTGTACCAAGGCGGCGAAGAAACCGATGACCTGTGGCAAGAATAGGGGACATATAAGGCAACGGCATAGTAAATCTCCTTATAGAGAGTGGCCGTAGCTTCTTCAACACCCAAATTATCAAAGCGAAACGCTGTTTTGCTTAGTTGCGCATTTAGAAAGCGGAAAATAGCCTTGTGGAAGTTGTAGGAAAAACAGTCAAGAGGTAGAGAGGGCTGGGTTTCATGGTCGAGATATAAGGATAAGAGCAGTGGGGGGTGATAATTATCAATGGTAGAGAGGGCGTGAGGGCTAGGGGCAACTGCGGACATGAGGGGGTCGGTTGTGAACACGAGGTCTAGCTGTCTCCCCATATGATTTGGGATATTGCTAATTTGATGGAGGCATAAGTTGGTGAAGCCGTTTATAAAAATACGTTCATTGGGACGAGTGGGGTTAGAGACGTAGAAGGCTTGTTCGTCAGCCGATGTCTATTGTAGATGGGGGAGGTTAAAATCGCCAAGAACGACGATATGATGATGACTGTAGCTTTGACGTTAAAAATAATGCGAACCCATGATAGCTTTCTATCGGGCATAAAGTATCAGTGCATTGAAAACTTTGTCTTTAAATAATATGTATGCACCTAGAATCTCGCCTTTTTTGGCCAAATTCAATTCATTGGAAAAGATACTTATACAGAGATTAAGTGATATTGCTTGGTGAGAAACTCCTAACTGTTCTGCAAGCTCTTCTTGAGTTTGACATGGACTTTCATCCAGTAAAACTTGAAGTTTTTCGTCGTCACATTTTTTACTACATCTGGACGTGGAGCGTCCTCAAGACTAAAATTTCATTCCTGACCCACAGAATGTTCACCCAAATTCGAAATAATAACTTTCATAGCTTGCGCTGCATTTGTTTTTCATTTGAAAACAGAAAATAGTCGATTTAAAACCGCAAACGAGACAGCACGTGCGCTTCTGCCTCGTGATCCATACCATCGGATCAATTGTGTAATCCGTTTTGAGAATCTTAAATACACCTAAGATACCCAATTGCATTATCGGTTTGCGCGAGAAGTCTTACTGTGGGATACTAAACAAAAAAACGGATCTTCACACACGCGTCCGAGTGCAGTGCAAAGTTTTCTGTGCGATGCTATGCAAATAAACGAATCTCCACACTCGCGCCTTAGTGCTGTGAAAAGTGCGAAGATATACACGCGAGTGATGTGCAGTGCTCCATAATTTCTACCTATCTATACTCCATAATTTCTACCTATCTATACTCCATAATTTCTACCTATCTATACTCCATAATTTCTACCTATCTATACTCCATAATTTCTACCTATCTATACTCCATAATTTCTACCTATCTATACTCCATAATTTCTACCTATCTATACTCCATAATTTCTACCTATCTATACTCCATAATTTCTACCTCATTCCAGTTCTTGTCTTTGTTTTCCCCTTTTTTGCACCTCTGTTTGTGTCCCTCAGGCATCGATACTCTCGATTGATTTATAATCTTTGGAGAATTTTTGGCGTCTGAGTGGCATAATGTTCGTCATGGAAGGGATGTGACCTGGATTTCGGCACGGATCTAGTGGGGCACCTACTACAAGGGCATAACACCTGTGACGGTTCCGCCAAACCCCACTGTCTACTTACCGTAAAACCCCCATAACATTCAGCCAATGTCCTAACTTCACTAATGCAATCGCATTAGTACCTGAAAATGCTTCACGCATCATATAGATCAAATCTATAATCTTAAAGTCCCTGTAAAGAAAACTTACCTTTTCATGCATCTCTTCGCATACAATTTTCCGTAAGATTTCTTGCTACTTATTTGGAATTCCAAACCAATTCGGAACCTTCGGTACCAGACGAATTCCTATAAACAAAATGATTCGGTTTGCATACAATGTAACCGTCATGACAGGGACCATAAATATTGCGCCGTCTATTGTCCCAACGCCGCCATGTGTACAACAATGTTCCCTACATACACATTGGCTGGCGACTTACACCCAAGGGACCAAAGCAAATACGCATTCCGTGTCTTTTGGCATCAATTAAATCCTACAGCATAAACAAATGCAAATAGGAATTCAATACCTACCATTACTACCGATGCCATAAACACCATTTCCCAGTAACCTAGCTAAAATCAATTAGCACATTTCCACATCGCATCGCCGTCTCTTTGTTTAGCCGCGACGCACATATCTAACAAAGATCCCATTAGCATCCGACGAGTTCGGTTTTATTTGCTTTACCGAAATCGTATCCCATGAATGCACTTTATGCCCTTTCTTTGTTCTAGGTTCGTTCTCATCCATGAAAGAACCACGCACACATACCACCATGATCACGATCAGCGAGTGAGCTCTGCACGAGCAAGATATCGCTAAGTCTTATTCGCTGACCGCCACGGCCACGCGTCACATCCGCTCTCCGCCGGCAGCGGAGACGCGTAAATACGTATCCGGAGTCGTGTGGGTATTCGTTTTAAAGTATTTTCTTAAAGTTGTGAACGTAACGAACCGCAGACGTGACGGCGATCGTGTCAAAGTTGGTGAAAGTATTAATTAAAATTTTGTCATTTTTATGTGTTGTTCGATTTTGATATACATTCAAAACTAAAGAATTTATAAGTGAAAAAAGTAACCTTATTTGAAAACAATAAAAACCAATTGCAATAAATAAAAACAATGTTTTATTTTACTTTCTTTATTGGTGCATGTCTTGTGGCGAAGTTTCGTTTCTTGTTGGTGTTTTCTTCGGTGCAAACATTTAGTGACGATTTGGTTGGCGGAACTTTATCTTTGCGATGATGGAGGAGGAAGTGAACGGAGTGCCCGTGTATTGGCGCAATACTTCCTCCCCACACACCTGTAGTGGTTGCTTTCGCTTATCTATTGCTGGTCCCGACTCGCATCCTTTCCCTAGGCGGTATTGGTTTTCTGTGTCGGGCCAATTCATTGGAACAGGAATTTCGTTCGTCTTCTGTGTCTGCCCACGTTTTTAACCAGAAACCAACTATCCTTGCACTTAGCGAATCCCAGATAATTACTAATACAGATATTTCCGATTTTAATCTACCTGGATATAATTTAGTGCCTCTGTTCTCTCCACATCGTGGTATAGCCACATACATACGAAATAATATTGCTTGTCAGCTTCTGCCACAATATGGGCTCTGTTCCAACCCAGAATTTAATTTCTCTTGGCTAAAACTTCACGTTCGTAAGCATATCATACATTACAGCTTTCTTTACAGAAGTCCAAACTTGACAGACTCTGTCTGATTCTATCGATAGGATCTTGACCCTATATCCGCACACTGAAATCGTTATTGCGGGTGATTTTAATGTGCATAACTCTCAGTGGCTTTATCGCGTATTGCGATGCTCAACACATCAGGCCACTGCCGCGTGTACGAATTCTATTTCTAAAGTCAAGTACATTCAACGGATATGGAATTGCTATGTTATTGCTTGGTGTACGGCTGATGCATTTTCTTATTCGATTTTCTTTCGGTGTTCTTCACTATTTGCTTGTATATTCTGTGTATATCTGTTAGAAATGCCACAGCTTCGTCACTCTGGACACACAACACCTGAAGGTCAATATGTTCAGTTTTTTGCTGATTCAAATAGTTTAACTCAACTTGTTAATGAGCCAATGACATATATGGTAATTTGGCCAACACACTGGATCCGTTTCTCAGCTCCCACCCAAACAAACACACAATTGAAGTTTCTTCGCCCTTGGGCACTTCAGACCACTGTGTCGCGTCAGCTAAATTTCCTCTAACCAACAGCAACGTTAACGAGAAAACTCCCAAAACGAGAAAGCCAACTGAGAAGGACTGAACGACTTTTTTGGGAGGTTAAATTGGTTGTTATTTTTCCTCAATAACGATGTTGACTCTATAGCGGACACATTAACAGACACGATTCTACTTGGCATGCGGACTTCGATTCCGGGTGCAGAGAAGCCATTAAGGCTAAAGAGTATAAATCAAACAATACTGAGGAAAACCGGAAAAGATTTAAGGGAGCTAGAAATGACTGCAATGCGTATATTCAACGCCCTAGATTCTTGCATTATCAGAGAGTGAGACAAACGATACTATACTCTCCCACTGGTAATAGAAACTTCTGGGCTTTCGTGAAAATCATTCAAAATTCGGCATCTTCATCCATTCCATCATGTATAGTCGATGACAGACCAATCACCAGTGCAATAGAGAAAGCGAATCTACTTGCTGGCCATTTTGCAGCCAACTCAACGCTGCCTGATACCACATTAGTTCCACCTCAATTTGAGCGTAAGCAGCACACCATGAGCCAGATTCGCGTCCGAACGCGTACTGTTGCCCACGCATTCAAGAGCTAAACGCGCACAAATCCGCTGGTCCGGATGGCATTCCTCCAATTCTCTTGAAGAGATGTTCCTCTTTACTCGCTAAAGCACTGCGGAAACTCTTCCATTTGTCTTATTCTACTGGCCGTTTCCCAAATAGATGAAAGACAGCGAACATTCAGCCATTCCCAAAAAGGGTGACAAACCATCCCTTTCTTCTTATCGACCCATAGCACTAACTTCTATTCTCTTCAAGGTAATGGAATTGTGGCGGTTCCACGAACCGCACAATTCACCATAGGCTGTGATACCTTCATTTCACCAAGGAATATACTCACCTATAACCAAACTTCACGTGCCCACAGACACTTGCCCCCAAAGTCCACCTTTTCACGAGACCAAAGGTGACATCCATACTGGTATCAACAGCCCCACGTTTCCACAGATACGTGGGCCCCAAGTCCCGAACAATTATCCTACGCCTGCACGGCGACCGCAGGACACGACCCAGTATAGAAATTTTGTACCAACCCATTAGCTGGATAAACACAAGTGGTTGGCCCAGCTGCACCAGATGTCGACAAACATCAAATCCCCGGCGATAAGCAAATTGCCGTAAAACAAGCCATCGGCTAAATCTTTAACCCTACCGCGACGCACTTCGCCTAAACAAAGGCCATTACGGAGAAACAGCAATAAGCTAAAACCCTGTTCCCATAGGGCAAGGCAAATACAATTATCATAACCAACGATAATTACCACGATCCCGGGATCGCCAAGAATGTATACAGAAGCAACGCAACAGAAGGTGCGAAAATTCTGGCAATCTCAAGAAGATCTACGGCCACACAGACGGCAACCTCCGCACCTGTGTGTGTGAGTGCATCCACACATCTGGCCTGCGACGAAGCGGAAACCGCAGGACCAAAAAAAGAGTGCGATCATCCCTGGTGGAGAGAGTCTCGATTAAGAGAAAAACGAAAAAGAGAACTGTGGGGTGAGTAGAATCATCCCCAAAAGGAAATTTTTAATTCAGTTACATCGACAATCCCAAGGAGGAGACACAGGAAGAGGAAGGATAGAACGTCGCGCGTGTGTCATTAACAACTGCAAATTAAAAATTAAATGTATTTAGAAAATCGTGATGTGTGAATTTCAAATTCAAAAATGTTCGTTTTCGGTCGTTTTAAAGACAAAACAAGAGTTGGTAAATTAACCGTAAAAGGAAAACGAGATACTTGTGTTACGGTGACTTCCGAGGTCTTTTGCATGTGACAGAAGACAATTGTAAGGAAAAGAAAAAAATCCGATGCAGACCTGTGTATGTTATAGTTAACGAACACGTATTATTTAAAACTAAGTTTGTTTCGTAAGTGTTGTCCTTAAGTGATTGTAAACTATTCATAAAGCCTTATAAAAAAAAGAAGGAAAATAATAAAACGACTTTGAAAACAATTTCTCCGTGTTTGATTTGTGAACGGTATTCGGCGGTACACATCAACAATCGACATTCGAAAATCCGCCAAAGAATCACTTATCAACCGTCAACTTTCGAAATATCTGGAATACAATGACCTCCTCAATGACCGCCAATATGGCTTTCGTAGCAACAGGTCCACAGGAGATCTGATGGCGTACCTTACCGAAAAGTGGAGCCATTCTATCTACTACCTCGGTGCAAGGAAGGTAGTCGCATTGGATATTTCAATAGCCTTCGACAGAGTTTGGCATCCAGACCTTTTATCAAAATTGCATTCACATGGAGTGGACAATTCCTTGATCCAATGGATAAGAGACCATCTTTCTGGCCGTTTAATTCAAGTGGTTCTTGATGGTGTCAAATCTGTCTCCCATCAAATTAATGCAGGTGTTCCCCAGGGTTCGGTACACTCACCCACTCTCTTCCTGATCTATATATGTAGTATTCATAACCCAATTCAACCGTTTGCTGATGATAGCACGTTGAGTTTCTCATACTCATACGAACACTCCCGTCCAAACTCTTCGAACGTCACTACCAACCAGCAACTTATGCTTGATTCATTGAATTCAGACCTCAACAAGATATATCAGTGGGGATTATTTAATCGAGTAGAATTTAATGTCCAAAAAACTCAGTGCTGCCTCTTGTCGTCAAAGGCGAGTCCAAAAGTAAATATACTATAGTGTAACATTAGAGTGTAACCCCTAATGTTAACATTTAATATTTGATTATCTCTCGGGGAAAACTCCTCCGAGGTTATTGATTTATTGATAGTTCCACGTCTCCTGGGGGCGGTTTCTTCTTGGCGGCAGGTTCTTTGTGGGGGCTTCCTGCGGTCTTGATGTGATTGCTTAACTAACCGGGTGGCGATCTTCCTTCGGTTTGTGGTTTTTGATGTGAATTGAAACAACGCTTTTTCTTTATACTAACTTTAAAGCTTTACTATTTATTAGAAATACTGGTAATGTCCATCCCTTTAATTATTTTACATTTTGACTTTTAAAAACAAGAAGACCCGCTGTGCAATTCCGATGGCTGCAGTCTTCTTGTTATATTATTACACTGCAAAGAAAACTCACTTGCATTACCCTTTAAATACCAAATTGTTGGTGACTTAATGCAGATGATGCATTTTCCTCACCCAGAACGTGTAACCTATTCTGAAGTTATTCGCCTGACATAATCCATTCGCAATATTCAATATTCGTTTAATTGTTCTGCAAAAACTGCAGCGACTGAGAATTGAGCAATTCCATAATCGTTTAATTTTCCTTGCCAAAATGCAACGGTAATGATTTGCGCAATTACTTAATTGCTTTCCATGCGGAGAATAAATTATAGGCCATTGTCCGCAGGTGCCAATCGTATCATACGATTTATTACGCCTCACTGCTGTGTTCGCTACTTCGCCGAACTCAGCACTTTTCCGACGCTCGATTATTTAGTCGTCGGTGGCCGTTGCTAATGCCGCTAGTGCTCGCATATCATGTGTCACACTTGTAAACATATGTACTTGTAACATGAGATCGTGTAGGTCTGTGGACAGGTGCTTGTTTGATTTTCGTAATGCGAAGCAGAATGCAAGGTCAAGTGTATGACTGATATATGCTTTGGAATGGATTATGAACAATCATGAATTAATTGTTCGTGGGGAAGGCTTTGCTTCTGAATGAATGCGAGTATTGCATTGTATGCAAAATACTTGTGATGATTGAATTTTTTATGCTATTGTGAATGATCATGAAATGGATAGGCTTGTATCGGGATATGGGTCAATTGAATGATGATTGAAGATTTATTGTTTGAGGATGGTTGTTTGGGATTATGTATGGTATTGTTTAAGAGGGGGTGAATAGCGAGGTGTAAAAATAGCGTTTGCGACGATAGTGAAGAACGTGTGATTCGAACTGACGCTAAGACGGTTAGAATCACTAAAAATGTAACGAATGCTCAACACATCAGGCCACTGCCGCGTGTACGAATACGATTTCTAAACTCAAGTACACACAACTGATGTGGAATTGTTATGTTATCGTTATGGTATACGGTTCTGATGCATTTTCTTATTCGATTTTCGTTCGGTGTTCTTCACTATTTGCTTGTGTATTGTGTGTGTATCTGTTAGAAACGCTACAATACTGTCTATGAACGGCGCTTGCATCGACGAAGCCAAGGGACTATCAATTCTCGGCACTCGAATTAATTCGACTCTTAACTGGAATGACCACATATTTGAAGCTGCGAAAAGTTCAGCCAAATGTATGGGGTTCCTTAAGAGATGCAAACGATACTTCACTCCACCCAACCTTGCCACTATTTACAAGGCGTATATTCGTCCAAAAATGGAGTTCAACTCCCATATTTGGTCAGGCGCATACAAAACTGCACTACACGTGCTCGACAGGATGCAAAAACGAGCAGTGAAACTTATTGGGGACTCAGCCGTAAGTCAATCAATTCCGTCCTTAGAACACAGGCGCAACGTATCATGCCTATCTCTTTTCTATAGGTATTACTACGATCGTTGTTCAACTGAACTTGCTGAATGTGTTCCGGCCCTTCAGACATTTTCCCGCGATACCCGTCAATCTGTGAATACGCATCAGTTGACGTTGAAAATGAATTTCAGGCGCACAAGTAAACATAGAGAGGCATACTTTACCTGTAGGCTCCTCGATAGTATAGTGGTTAGTATACCCGCCAGTCACGCAGGAGACTGGGGTTCGATTCCCCGTAGAGTAGCCTCTGGCGCAAGACTAATGACCTTGGCCGGAAAAAACAAATCATTATAGAAAATTTAACAAGCCTCAGGGACTTGCTAAATAAGGCCAATACCGGTTCCCGGTTGTAGTGCCGATGATGATGATGATGATGATACTTTACCTGAACTACACGAATGTGGAATGTTCTCCCTGATCATGTGTCCTGGCCATTGTGATGTCCAGACATTCAAGACCAATATACATCGACACCTCCTTCCTTATCGACTTCCTCTCTATCCGTTCGCACTGTGCTCCGACATTTAAGGGTACTTCAAAATCCCCTTTGGTGCGCGCGTTAGTGTAAAAAAAAAGAGAATAGAATGCAATAGCTTAACGATATCCATCTCTTATACAACTGACGAACATGGAATGACAGCTTGTAAATGACTAAAACTTAGTCATAAAAACAGCAATGGCTAGCTACATATATTCTAAATGGCGAGTGAATTGGATGCGTTAAAGTATGTTTCTAATGCAACCAACTTCAGAGCCGAGTTTTTACTTGCACGCCTATTATAATCGCACCAAAGAACATTTCATATTGTTACCATACCAATGGCAAGAAAAAGCATGTAGTTGGAGAATACAGTATACCATAACATATAATTTTAGAACTCGTTTATTGTACCCTGCCAATATATCCGCTCCAGCAGTATATACTTATCTATCAACAGTCACTAATAGATTAACCATTGTTCGGTATTGCAGTTGCCCTTGGCTTCTGGGTCTTTAGAACCATAAAACAATTGCTGACGAGGCTATAAAAGGCGAAGATATCGTTCTCATCGACCAAATAAATACTGATAACTAGGTCTTAAGGTCAGTAAGCTGTTCTCAAAGATCCACTCTCAACGCGTTTTTTCAATTAAAACATTCAATTTCCTTGAGCGTTATATTCCCTTTTTACCGCGTTTATCTGGGTGTACTGTGGGATCCGTAATCGACTTATCAGTGTTCAACAGATCATCGGCTAAGTACAAAGTTTGTGTTCGGCTGATGAAAGTAAGCGATTTTAAACTCAAAGCAACCGCATTTGCGCACCACGTAATTTCATCCGTTTTTAATCGCTATTATTAATTACATACGAGCCGCTTCCTCATCACGAACAGAAGCTCGTGTACGTGTTCACGAAGCGATTTATTACGTATGCAGCTATCTGAGTATTGCCCTGAACGAACCTAATGTAATTTCTCAGATGTAAATATTGAAACGTTCCAGACTCCTTTATTCACTTGTCGCGTATTCGTATTCACACAACTCGAATGGTTTGGCCAATCGTACTGCTGCCGAATTGGGCTAAAGTATGTTAATTGAACATTGAGCGGTGGTCTGTGGTTCAATGAAATTATGAAAGTTCCTAGATCGTACTCGAGCTGAACCGCCACTTCCTTACGTGGCCTTTGAAGTAGCTCTTGCCAAATCGTTGAACATGTGTACGGGGGCTGCAACGAGTCGGAGGCCTTTTGAGTGGGTATCCATCGCTGTTCGAGGAATGCCAAGTGGACGGCTGGGTTGTGTAATTTCGGCTGCAGGAGACCAAAGGGGGTAAACGATAGTTAGAACGAGAGTCTGGCTTTTCCCAAAGCACCACACGTCTTTTGTACTCATGCCACAGGTTTTATCATCAGACGCACAACGTACGTGTGGATAGATGGAATGCTGAGTAAACATTACAGATTTGATGCGATTTAGGTCAGCAGAGGATTGTTGTATGGTCTTGATGTTTGGTAAAAAAAATGCGCACGTTTGATTGTTGACATAGAGACCACAATAGCCGACGCTGCACACATAGTCGGACTCTGGAAATATTCTAATGTACTTGACATGGCTACTTAATTGCCACAAGTCTGCATTCGCGTCTTTCTTAAAACACGCTTCGCATGTAGTTAGTCAATTGACGCCATTCTTAAATGATGCTACAGTATAGTATGTTAATTTGACGGCGGTTTTTCTAGGACAAGCAGTGTACACTAGCATATCTTCCCCTCATACACTGCTCTTGATTTGATACTTTATAGGACAGAAAAAAATTATACATACACTTGGTAGCCTATAGAAATAAATTGTTATATTTGTAGCACCCAATAAATCGATTCTCGTATGACGTGATATCACAAAGTTAATACTCAATAAAGTTGCGATCATTTGTGGCCGATAAATTGGAACATGCCATTATATCATTTATGAGCTTTTCATAGGCTTCTTCATGGGCTAGAAAAGAATTAATTTTAGGGCAGGTGGTGAGGTTAACATTAAGTAGAAGAGAAATGGCAATGCAATAATTAAGATAGTATTGTACAGTCCGAGAGATGGCACCACTAATGTGTGGTAATATATGAATTTGGCAAACATCTTGGGTTAGTTTCTTCAAAAGATGATAGTGAGAGAAAATAATATTGATACGCACTACGGGTGTTGACTGGTAGATTACCCAATCACCCTGTGAAATCTCTCGGAGCTTAGTTGAAGGTCAGGTCGAAAAAGTTTCAAAGTGCGGCAGGTTGGGGTGTAACGTCGGTTATATATATTTTATTATTTATTGGCCTGTAGGAACCCGAAAGTTCATGACCTCACCGACTCGACTCCGCCATTGTCTCTCTCCTCGAGGTCCAACCTAACATTGTCCTCGCATCTCCGTCGCGGCCGCCCTGGCGGTCTCTTTCCCGTTGGCTTACCGTCAAGAATTCTATGCACGGTCCTATCGTTGCCCATTCGCGCCACATGTCCAGCCCATCTTAATCTTCGCGACTTGATTACTCTCATTATTGTAGGTATGCGGTATACCTCTTCCAATTCGCGGTTATATATATATATATATATATATATATATATGCATGTATATATATATATATATATATATATATATATGCATGTATATATACAGTTGTGGTGAACTAATTAAGAACGATACTAGAAATTTTGTTTGCAATAATTTTTTATTAAAATTCTTTGCTATAAACAGTTCGTTAAATGTTTTTTAAATATGTATTTTAGTATATTAATTAAAATATAAATAATATTTACAAAAAAATAACAAAAAAACATAAAATTAAATTCAAAAGGTTTTGCAAAACAAAATTAGCTGGCGATCTAATTAAGAACGATTGATTTTTAGTCCAAATTTGATGTCTTAGCTTAGTATTTTGTAGGAAAACCTTTGTTTTTAATCACTGCCTTACACCGCCTGGGCATTGAAGCAATAGGGTTCTGACATTTATTCGTTGTGATGTTTTCCAAAGCTAATTTAGCAATCTCATACAATTCATTTAAGTTACTTATTTTATGCTTGTTTATTTCTCTTTCTAATTCGTTCCAGAGGTTTTCTATTGGGTTTAGGTCCGGGCTACATGAAGGCCAATCGATGACATCCACGGAATTATTAGAAAACCATGCTCTCGTTGCTCTCGCGGTATGCTTAGGGTCATTGTTCTGCATAAATTTCCATGTCACAGGCAATTCTCCATCTGCATAGGGCGGCATTACATCTTCAAGGACATTAATGTAGCTTTGGGCGTTCATTATACCATCTATGCGATGTAACGGACCGGTTTCTTTGTATGACATACAACCCCATAGCATGATACTTCCTCCAAATTATATATCTAATGCCAGAGGAAATCAGTTGGCTGGTTGGTTAGATCAGTATCATATTGAATATAGAACTGACCTGCTAGCTACGAAATATCCATCGTTCCCCAGAGGTAGATCGTTCTTAGATATCTTGCTAATCGACTCACGACTGAGATTACTTAACACCAACAGACGAAACACAAACTGTTTACGGACAATTGAATACGACAGTGACCACTGTGCATTCACGGCAGTAATAGAGCTTCCGAACGAGCTCGCAGATCTGGAGGAATTCGTGATCCCGCAACCCTATAACTACAGGGCAATGCGATGGCCGCGGTTCACCAGATCATTAACAAGAGAACTTTGTTCGAATGACTTGAATCTGCCAGTAAACAGAAACCTGACAAATGACGAAATCGACAAATACATTCAACAAATGGACGAAACCGTAAAACGAACAATGGACAAAACAATTCCCAAAACAACAGTTACAGATCACATTAACATGTACAGAAACGCAACAATAAACGCACTCCACAAGAAAAAGAGCAGACTGCTATCGAAATTAAAACAATTACACAGACAGTTTACAGACAGACAAGACCAGGAGATAATATCACTGAAATCTCAATTAAAAAACCTCCAACAATTACTTAAAGCTAATTATAGATTAGCAATAAATTTGTATTGGAACAACAGAATTCGAGCTATAAAAACTAATAACCCGAATATGTTCCCACAAATAAATAAAATATTCAGGAGAAATAATCAAAACGAGATTCAGTGTCTCCAAATTCCACGTACCGAGGTAAACAAGCAGCTGCTAACCAACATCGGCATAGATACAGAGAACGCTATCCTCAATAGTGAGCTCTTCGTGATCGAAGATCCTTTGGAGAAGGCGAACGCTGTGGGAGCTGTCTTTCAGGAAATGTACAAGGTGAATGAAAGCATTCGCCGAAACCATGACCTGGTGGACAGAATTCGACTGAATCACCTGCACCTCCGGAATGAAATTTCACATTGGCAATCGGAGAATCCTGGTTTTACCGAATTCAGTGAAGATAATCTGTCAATTGACATTAATGCTAATGGTGGGGCTAATAGCCTTTTAATCACAAGGGAAGGAATCCAGAGTATCTTCAACTCATTAAGAAGAAAAAAGTCAGTGGGAATAGATGGAGTACCTAACATCGTACTCAAGAACCTGCCCCCAAAGGCAATAGATATATACACGGTCCTGTTTAACAACGCGTTGAATAATGCATATTATCCCGCGCGTTGGAAAACGGCTATCATTCAGCCCATCCCAAAAAAGGGCAAAGACTGTACAAACCCAATGAACATGCGTTCGATAAGTTTACTCCCAAGCATCAGTAAAGTATTTGAAAAAATCATTAACAAAGCTCTGCTAAAATGGGTAGACGACAATAGCATTATTCCAAATAACCAGTTTGGCTTTAGGGCGGGTCATGAAACCACACATGCCGCAGCTGAACTGGTCTCCGACATACAATGGAATAAATGTAGGAACCAATGCACAGGTGCCTGTCTGATCGACTTGGGAAAAGCCTTTGATACCGTCTGGATCGAAGGGTTGTATTACAAACTGGTCAGACATGGCATACATAAGCCTTTACTATATGTACTTTACGATATGTTAAAGGACAGGAGGTTCGTGGTCAAAAGTGGTAATGTGACCTCTAATAAAACGTATAATATCAAGAATGGCTTGCAACAGGGCGCGGTACTCTCTCCGATTCTTTTTAACATTTACATTAGCGACTTATTAGATGCACTTCCGCAGGCTATTGCGTACGCAGACGATCTCATAATTTACAGAACAGCTCCGAAAGTTGCGATCATAAATAGGTTAATACAGCGAGACTTCAACAAAGTGCAGCGCTATTGCGATGACTGGAAACTTAAGATCAACTTCCAGAAATGTGAAGCCATCCTATTTAGAACTCCATTATATAAAGCCACGTACGACACAAGGAAAAACTGGCGAAAGCTAGTTATCGTGGGACCGCATGGAGATAAACTGGAAACCAAGAGTTTAGTTAAATACCTGGGCATCTGGCTAGACCAATATCTGTATTTCAACAGACATGTAGAGACTGCTTTGCTCAAAGCGAGTAAAACTTTTGCTATGACAAGGAGGCTATTTCACAGTAGCCAACTTGACAGCAGGGTAAAAGTCATATGCTACATGACGCTAATCAGGCCAATGCTCATATATGGCTGTCCAGTATGGTTTAACATAGGTCCAAATTTGATGGAAAAGATTCGGGTGTTCGAAAGGAAGTGTCTGAGAACCTGTCTCAGATTATATCGAACACCGGAATCGGAATACAAAAAGTACTAGTCAAATGAGACTTTATATAATGAAGCCTGCATAAATAGGGTGGATAATTTTATGATTAAATTAATCAGAGGACATATTGCGAGAGCAATATGCTCGTCCAATGACCTAATTTTCGGGGCTTATTATCCAAATACCCTGTACTATGAGAGCGTGCGTCGTAACGGTTTTGTTCCACCAGAGGCGTTCCTTGATTTGGACATAAAAGGGCTTATACAGGATAGATCCGGAATTCCGCTGATCTATCATGTAAGTAGATCATCCGTAGACGGGCGATTGTGCTACGACCGGGAAGTAACGCGCACCGAAGAAGAGCTCCTGCGCTTCAGTAGGGCTATCTCCCACAGAAACCGGGACGATAGTATTAGACAGCGTCAACAGTTCTGGTGGTTGAATGGCATATAAAGACCTGGATACCAAAGTCGGTATAGAATCACACTATCATCAGCTAGCTTACATAGACTTAGCTTTTCTAGAATTAGGGTAGTATAAGATTTAAGTTAAGTTAAGCTAAGTGATTTTACATAAAAAAAAAAAAAAAAAAAAAAAAGTAGATAAGTTTAGGTAAGTTAAGTAAGTTAAATTTTAAGAAAAAAAAAAAAAAAAAAAAAAAAAATTTACAAAGTTTTTCAATTTGTCTTTCAAATAATTATAAGTTATGCCACAAAGTTCTGTCGCCGAAAGGCAAATTATACAAATATTAAGTAATGTTCAGCTTAGAGCGTCTGCGAAGGACCAGTAAGTTATTATATAAGCTATTTAAGCTAGAATTTAAGCATTTTTTGTCTAGCCTTTAATTTAGAAACTAAGAATATAGAAAGAAAATAAAAAAATGTTTAAAAAATGGAAAAAAAAAAATGATACTTCCTCCTCCATGTTTGAGGGTGACAGTTGTGTATTTAGGGTTGAATGCTTGATTTTTTTTGCCGTCGACCATATTGCTTTCCATCGGAACTGACTCTGTTGATTTTTGTTTCATCACTCCACAATATTTTTTTTCCACTGTGAGATGTTTCAATTCTCATGTTCCCTGGCAAAAGCTAACCTAGCCTTTCGGTTTTTTAATGATAGCAATGGTTTTGTTTCTAGCTGATCTTCCAAAACGCTGGCTTTCAATTAATCGATCTCTAATAGAGTGTGCTGAAAGTGCATTTGGGTCCTCGCCGAAAACTTCCTTTGTATTTCTTTTGAACTCATAAATAGATTTTTTTCTGCAGCTCGAACAGTCTTTTTTCTGCAGTCGTTTTACGAGATCTTCTCCGTCTTGCTACGAGTTCTGCTTTTCGACATATTTTATAGCATTAAATATCATTGTTTTAAAGCAATTAAGCTTTTTTGAAATTTCTTTATACGACAACCTTTCATTATTTCGAAGATTTATTATCGCTTCTCTCATGTTTTTTGTACAGCTTTTTACAGCAAGAACTTATAATTCCGTTTACTTTCAAACAAATTATTATATTTACCAACGAATATTTACATTTAAAACGAAATTATACAAAAAGAAACAAATCGTTCTTAATTAGATCGTCCGTTAATTTTGTTTTACAAAACCTTTTGAATTCAATTTTAAGTTTTTTTGTTATTTTTTTGTAAATATTATTTATATTTTAATTAATATACTGAAATACATATATAAAAACATTTTACAAACTGTTCATAGCAACGAATTTAAATAAAAAGTTATTGTAATCAAAATTTCTATTATCGGTCTTAATTAGTTCGCCACAACTGTATATATATATATATATATATATATATATATACATATATATATATGTACATATATATATATATATATATATATATATTATTATTATTATTATTATTATTATTACTATTTAGGGCCTATAGGAACCCGGAAGTTTATGACCTCACCGACTCGACTCCACCATCGTTCTCTGTCCTGTGCACATTCCTTCCACGCTTGACCAGCCGATTCGATTTCCTTGAGGTCAAACCTCATCCCATCTCCATCTCGGTCGCCTTCCGGTCTCTTTCCCATAGGTCTACCGTCAAGAATTCCACGTACGGTCCTATTGTTGCCCATTCGCGCCACATGTCCGGCCCATATTAATCCTCGCGACCTGATTCCTCCCACTATAGTAGGTTTGCAGTAAAGCTTGTGGGGCTTTTCAGGGCCCGAAGAGCCATGCATCGCTCGATCCCCACCATTCCCAGCGATGCGACTTACCTTGAAGTCGAATCTTCAGCAAGATTACGCAACCTTGCTACGGCATTAACCGCCAACCAATTCGCTGGAATTAATTCGGTTATCCCCAAGGATAACTGACATAAATATATATTAGGCAGCTTACCTTTTTTGGGTGCTTTTCCAAACCTCTTCCCCACGGTCATTCCTAAAAGCATAATTCACGGCAAGATTATCATCTTGCCATGACATCAATTCATCAACCGAGCTTCCGCGACCGAACAATGGATGGCACATATCCACCAACACACGCTGATCTTTCCGTGTGTTATTTTCGTACCCATTCATTGACCTAGCATTATTTCGGGTTGCTTGCACAGCTGCAAGCCAGATTTCCAACGGCATGTCTACGATCTATCTTTCCTTAAGTAAAGAAGATCAAATCAAACATTGGCCTTTAAGGCGCCCATATTTTGCTTGGATCTAAGCATGACCGATTTTATGATCCGTTGCCGTTTCTTGGAACTATCACCAGCATCGGTCATGGCCACCAATTTTAGTTTACACAAAGTAAACATTCAAGCGGATACTTTCGCCTGACAGTGCTTTTCAACGGGATTAACACATCCCTAACATAACATGCATCGAATCCCCAGACCGAAATTTGTTTATGCTAGATGATCTAACAACGGCCATGCCCGATGTTCGATACATTTTTCCAAGATAGATTTCTGCCTTCGGCAAGGGTTTTATTGACTCACGTCAATCAAGAATTTATCCCTTGCGTATGGCGGCAGTTTATCTTGCCCAAACATGTAGCAGCCGATTCGATCTGCTACATGAGTTTTTCCCCTTTTCCTTTTGTTTGGACCTTCGCCATTGGCGGCGAATCCTTTAGGTTCGTTTTCGTTGGATGTCTGTAAAGAGACATCCAATATTGAGTCAGATAGTAACCTTTGAAGCGCGCACACGTACCGGGTACGTGGCGTTTTGCTGAGTCAGATTTTCCTCCAGAGAGTGTGCGGTTGTCGAGGAGATCAACGAATCTTCATACTATTTGTTGTGCGTGTGTCCGAATTAGATTTTATAAAGAACCAATTTGGATTAATTTTTGTGCAGTTGAGAACTCGTGTAAATTGAAATTAAGCCTTCGTAGCTAATAAAGGAACATTAAAATTAATCCGGCGAGTTTTAATTATTTTCCTCTTTCGGCGAACGTTGTGCGGTTTTTTGAGAACTATCAGTGGGTGTTAGCTGAATCCGCACCCGTGCTTGGTGCATAGCTAAACACTACCACAAGCTCTTCCAATTCGTGGGTGTGGGGTTTTCTCTACTGTCCTGCATCTTCGTCATATTTACCGCCAAAGATACTCGTTAAAACTTTATTCTCAAATACGCAGAATTTGTTTTCTTCCCGTTTTGTGAGAGCTCATGTTTGGCATCCGTATAAAACAATCGGCATGAGTCTATAAACACGGAGCTTTATATTACCTGATAGCAGTTTGGATTTCAGCAGTTTACTGACTGCGTGCCAACGTTGCCGGTCTTTTGTTAATTTCCTTCGACATTTTGTTACTGTCCCTCAGTATCGTTCCCAGATATTTAAATTCTTTAACTTTTTCGAATATCTTGCCTCTGACGTTTATATGTGTTCCCCGAGGTCCACCTGCTCGCGCGGTAATCAAATATTTTGTTTTGTCTTCATTTATTTCTAGGCCCACCTCTTCTGCCGTTGGATGATGATTTCACAGTTTTTTCTTACAGTTTCTAGATTATCGCCCAAAACGGCGATATCATCCGCATATGCGAGTAATTGTGTGAGCCTGTGGCGGTGCTTTCAAACCCCATGGTACACTTACCTTAAAAACCCCGATAACCACAACCCAGTCTGCATAAGCTTTCGCTAATGCAATTCGCATTAGCATCTTAAATTCTTCACGCATTATATAGATCAAATCTACACTACATCTACATCTACAAACTTACCTTTCCTGTATTCATTTCTTTGAATTCAAAATTCCTCTTAAGAATCCTGTTCCAAACAGCATATCCCTGAAAAGAAAACCTCGGTTCACAAAGCATGTGACCTTCACCAGGGATCATAAATATTGCGCCGTCTATTTTCCAACTTCGCCATGTGCACGATAAATTTCTTTATGTACACATTGGCCGGCGACATTTTTCTCCCAGCAATAAAATTCTCTGACTCGCACAATGTGCAAACCAAAGCAAATACGCATTCCGCGTCTCTTGGCACCAATTGAATTCAAAGCATAAACAATGCAAATATAGAATCCGTTTCCCACAAACGGATTTCCCTGCATATACAAATGCTAGCAAGGGATTTGTTTCGTCCACCAACCCATTAGCACCTTTTTTTCCTAACGTCGATAATAGCGATGACGCATCGCGTAAACAATGACCCTTATTACCAACGGCGCATTTGGCCATTTCTCCCTTTTGTCTTTACCGCCTGTCTGGTTCGTTTACCCATTGCCCTCGAGCACGTGTAAACCACACAGATCTGAACGATCGCACACATACCACCAAGAGAGACCTTACGTTTCTCTGGTGGTATGTAAAAACGATATCCTAATTGGAGAGGATATCTACCACGACACCATAAACTCACCCCAAGAAGCGAATCATCGCTGCACAAGATGATTATCGCGGAGTCTCATTCCATCACCAGACCAAGTCGATCGGGTCTCCAGTACGCTCCCTTAGCGCTCGGTACGCGTAAATACGATGGGCCACCCTTTTACCATCGAGGGGTGCGATCGGAGTTCGCACCCCTGCGAGTCGTGTGTGTACAACTTTTTTCTTTCGTGGCGAATAAAAAAAGACAATATTATTTTTCTTAATTAAATACACAATATTCTATTATATTATAGTTTTTACTTTGCAACCATTAAAACATTCGTTCAACACAAGCTATTCATTTAATTGTGCTCCCAAAACCAGCGTGTAAACTAAAGTTAATCGTTTTTCCAAAAGTAATCCTTTTTGTGTGGAAAAGTGCTGCAACCAGAAAGAAATGAATTCTGCTTCACATTGGATTAACAATTTAATTAAATATCAATGGAGATACAATTAAGTAAAGTGAATAAAATAAACTATGATAAATCTTGTGTTTATTTTTTTCATTCCCGTCTGGTGATTGTTTGGCGTTTTCCTATTGTGTCGGTGGAACATATATATGATGGAGGAGAAAGTGAACCAAGTACCCATGCTGGTACATACTTTCTCCCCACAAGCCCATTCAAGGATGATCCGGCCATGTTGTCGTCATGTACCTTTCTGATGACATACTCGAGCACAAGGTTAAAAAGACATAGTGAGAGGTTGTGGCGGTTCTGCCAAACCCCACTGACTACTTACCTAAAGAACCCCCATCCCTACAACCCAGTCTGCATCAGCTTTCGCTAACGCAATCGCATTATCACCTTAAATGCTTCACGCATCAAATTGATCAAGTTCATTTAGCTAAAATCCCCTGGAAGAGAATTCTTACCTGCATGCATAACTTCGCATTTAAAATCCCCTATAAGAATTCTCTCCAAGCTTATCATAAATTCCCTGAAAGAAAATTCATCGGTTCATATATAATACAACTGCATAATCAGGGAATCTTACCTATGAGTTGGGTAATCCCTAATCTACATGTGTACAACAAATCCCTTTTCATACACATCGGTTGGCGGCCTTTTCTCCTAACAATAAACAACCCAAGCAGCTGCATATAATTAGCGCAATCGACGCTGAAGCCAATTTCCCTAACTCGCACCATGTGCAAACAAAAGAACGCCTTTCTTCCGCAGGCATTCTGGCGATACGATAAACAATCTATATCGTTTGAAGTATCCCAAATGCATCTCCTATTTAATGAGTTACAACTTGTTTACTCAGTTGAACGGTCAGATCATAAATTCCCTTTGTCCTACATATTCCTGGCTCCTTTTACCAGTGACCTTCTCACATAAGCAAACACAAACCCAATTAGCATCCAATGAGATTCGACTTGTTTGCTTAGCCGAACTCACATCTCATTGATGCACATTTTCTCTTTCTTTGTTTTAGATTCGTTCCCATGGCTTTGATCCATAAAAAAACCAATGTACACACATACATGTGTACCGTGACGATCTTCTCTATGAGATCTGTTTGGTTACCCCAAAGGGAGACTTTACGTCTCTCTTGGAATAGGAAAATGCAACCCTTAATTAAGAGAGCCAGTTTCACTGGCCGAATTTCTTTCGAAAAATGAATATCGTGGAGTCTTATTACCATCCACCGACGGAGCCGGTCGTTTTACTTCCGTTCCCCGGTCCGCACGGGGACGCGAAAATCCACCGCGAGTCGAGTAAGAGTGCAAAAGTTCATTCGTTTTCAATCAACCGCGAAATCTGTCCGCCGATCTGCTCTATTCCATTCGCTTCTTTTCTAAGCTAATAAAAAAAAACATATAAATAAGAAAGCAAAAAATTCAGTGTAATAGTTAGAATCCCAAAGTTCAAGTGTACACTTAACGTTAATTGGTTTTATAAACCGCATGAATTAAAAACGAAACATGATCACAAATAAGTAAATAAAATAGCATTTCTACAATAAACCAAACCAGTGCGTTTCCTTTCGTTTACGTTGCTTGCTCTTGGAGAACGATCAGCAGCGGAACTGTGTCAGTGATTTGTGGGGACGAGGTAGAACTCTGTCGGTGCCACGACTTCGCCCCCACAACGTAATCACCCTGTTTTATTCTGTCGCGGGTTTCAAGCGGGTTTGAGAGGTGGTTATCTATTTCAACTCGCCCTTTATTTTCGTACATGCAGATTCGAATGAGGGCGGCATATTTTTTCGGGATTCCCACAACTACAATATGGTAGAGTCTTTGCCTTGCGACTGAGTCGTAGTTTTTGTTTGAAGTCGACGAACAATTGGTGAACCGTTTCTCCGTATTCCCACTTCTTTTCCAACAATTGCCTTACTGTGAACATTTGGTCGCCCGTTGACAGGTTCCTACGGAATCCGCACTGGTAGTCTCCCAGTATTTCTTCTGCGTATGGTGTGCTTCTCGCCAGTATCATCATCATCATCGGCACTACAACCGGGAACCGGTCTTGGCCTTATTTAGCAAGTCCTGAGGCTTGTTAAATTTTCCATAATGATTTATTTTGTCTGGGCAAGGTCATTAGTCTCGCGCCAGGGGCTCCCCGACGGGGAATCGAACCCCGGTCTCCCGGGTGACAGGCGGGTATACTAACCACTATACTATCGAGGAGCCCTTCTCGCCAGTATGATCTTTTGTATTTTGTATGTGGTTGAGAGCTGTGATGTTCCCCTGTAGTTTTCGCAGTCAGATCTGTCACCTTTTTTGAAAATGGGACGACTATTGAGGTTTTCCACTCTTCCGGAGTGACTTCCTTATCCCATATTGTTTTGATGAGTTGGTGGATCTTTCGAACAGTTGTCTCTCCTCCCAAAATGGGGATGACTATTGAGGTTTTCCATTCTTCCGGAGTGGTTTTCTTTTCCCATATTATTTTAATTAGTTGGTAAATTTTTCGAGGGGTTGCCTCTCCTCCATGCTTCATAAGCCCTGCCGGTGTGCAATCGACTCCGGGAGCCTTGTTATCTTTCAATCGATTTACTGCGTCTATAATTTCGTTGAAAGAGGGCTCTGGGATCTGAGACTCGGCCGTATGTATGTCTGGTGCGTTTTTTTTTGTGGTGCGCACGTTGAGCAGGATTTCGAAGTGCTGCTTCCATCTTGTCACGATATTGTTTGTTTCTGTGACCAGACAGCTTTTTGCGTCTCGAATTATTTTGGCTCTGACTCGTTAGCCATTTCTAATTGAATTTATGCCGGCATACATACCTCTAATATTCTTTGCTCTGGCATTTTCTAGGATTTTTTCGATTCGAGTCTTGTCCCATGCGCGTTTGAAGAGTCTCGTTGTCTCTTTCCGAATCGTCGCGTATCTTTCTGCGTTGGCCTCATTATGTATTTCTAAGTTGTTCGATCTTCGCCCGCCACTCATCGTCAAACCAAGGTTTGGACTTAATTGTTTTCTTAAATCCTAATACCTTTTGGGCTGTTTGTTTGATTACGTCTCTGATCGATGCCCATTTAGTGTACACACTGGTGGCATCCTCTTCCTCACTATTCCCATTCTCTAGGATGTTAAATCTATTCGTTACTTCGTCTTGATATTCAGCCCTTTTGCGCAGGTCTTTTAGTTTATCAGTTGTAGTAGAATGATGGTACGCTTGTTTCCTCCTTTTCGAGTGCTCGGCCGATTGGTGCATTTACGTCGCTCCAGCTGAAATGTAGACAGATTGACTCTCTGAATCGGGATCTAGATAGGGTTCTGCGGTGGGGAAAGGCCAATCTGGTCGACTTCAATGCAGCGAAGACACTATACAACATTCGCAAAGAAAAGTGGATCATCGGTTCCACAGCTGAAGATGAATGGCCGGGCTCTCGAATCTGGGGAAAGCTTAAAATTGCTCGGCGTCACGGTCTGTGGGAATGTATCATGGCATAAACACGTGTCGAGCATTGCCAGGCCTCAGGAAAACTGAGCTATCTTTTTAGAGCCAAGAAATATTTGACTCCGGCTTAACTTCTTCTCCTGTGTAAATCCCAAATTAGACCCGCGCTCGAATATTGCTCTCATGTTTGTAGCTCGGCTCTTAAACATACCCTCGACCTACTTGAGAGCATACAGAGACGAGCGATCCGCCTCATCGGGGACTCGGCGCTGACGTCGTGACTACAGTCGCTCTCACATCGAAGGCGCGTAGCCGACCTCTGTCTGTTTTACAAATATGATCACGAGTACTGTTCTACGGAGATTCGTGGTATTGTTCCACGCAATTCGGCTGATATGCGCTACACAAGACAATCCGACGGATCGCATCAGTTTGGGGTTCATCTCACGACGGCGCGAACATCCCTGCATCAGAATTCGTTCCGTTACAGAGCGGGGAAGCTGTGGAACTCCCTACCCACGCGAGTGTTCCCGGAGCATTACAACCTGCAACTGTTCAAAAAGAACTGCAACAATTATTTGGTGGCATCTCAGGGCGCCCACTTGGTGCTACAGGTTCGCCTCTCCCGAGAGAAGTGTAATAACAAAAAAAAAAAAAAAAACCATGTGATGCTTCAATATGCCGGAGTTAACTTTTAGGACACCCTTTATATATGCATCCCATTTTATTTTGCTATTGTTAAATTTTAATGCGATACTACCGGAGTATATGGTGCTTCTAAATTATTACCATTTACCTTGTAATGTTCGTTCGTTGAGACATTCTCAACTTCAGTGAACTCCCTAGCAACACATGACACATTGTAAATGATCTAAAGGTTCAGGGAAATTAAATGTTATCCCAGAAGACACGTTTCGCCTACCACCTTTATTTTAAATTTGACGTACCATAAATTTCGATCGAAGACGTTGTCAAGACGTTTTTATTATTCTTAATTATATTTCATACAGGTAGGAAATTATCTTACTGTATCTAGCGCAGAGCAGCATGCCGTACACAACTGCTATGTCGCTAAACGTTAAACAGATGCTACTTAAGAAATACTTAGTGTTGATTGATTCAAATGATGATTGATGGAGGAGCTACTCCGTTTTGAAGGTGTGTTGCCACTGGAAGACATTGCCGACAAGTCTAGGAAGTGAGGAATTCAGAAATAATGAAAACGATACTTCGCTTCAATACGCATATTTAAGGGTCGCTATATTGGCCTGGTTTCTACTCTACTTATCAAAGCGAAAGCACTTATTAGGAAATTTTATCCTATTTTCATCAATTGCTCGTTTCTGACACTTTCCGTTCTGAGGCTTTAGGGGCCATCAGCCCGATGTTTGTCGTCTGACCGCAACTTTCGAAATTCCCGGTCCCACTCTTGTCCGGCGAAGTAATTTCTCATTTAAACTGCGCTGTTAATTGCCTGGATTGTAAAGTATTCAAGAGCATTTTATTTTGCCATTTGCCTTCTCTCCAGCCCAAGATAGAGCTCGTAAATATACGTCCCCGAGTCTCTTGGAATATGCCCAACGCAACCAAATACGCTGGTGGACACTGTTTCATCTCCACCAAATTTATACGCAACTTTATCACGAAATTTTTCCGTTAAACAATAAGTAACGAGTTTATTTGGCCAGCCCAACCGGAATGAAGATTTATATTATAAATTAAGCCAGGAGTAGGCGGCAAGGGCGAGCGACGGCTTTGAATAAGACAAACGTCTTCCACGGGATGTAATATCCTTTACTTTCGGATTTTGGCTAAATTTTTCAAAGGCACAAGAGCGGGTTCACATGGCCCGTGACATAGGTAGCGACGACCTTTCCCAGGGGGCAGTTTCAGGTTCATTTAACTTCGAACCGAACGCACGTAGGTACACCCCCGGGCAACGTTGTCACTGGTAACGGCGCCTTTATGCCATAAATTAAAATTATTACACATTGTGGATGATAGATTGTTGGAAGGTATTGCCGGTGTCAAGGTGCCTTTGAAGCACGGGTGGCGCCACTCGGCTGTAATTGAATTTTTGAGCTTAAATAAATTAAAACGAACGAAAAACGGTAATAGGGAAATCTAATAAAATGACGTATAAATACCGGAAGGGAAAATAATAAAACGTAAAATGCAAGTCAACCATAGCAGCGACTTCAACTGACAGTGCTAAGACGCGGTTTCGGGTGCAAAGCCAAGGCAAGCTTGAGTCCCGCAGCTTGCCCTGCACATGACACACACCGACCTCAATGTGCACGTACTCGTGTATCACCCAAATGTAATTGTCGTCATAAAAAACAAACGTGCATACATGAAGGTACTTGCAGACGAGCCAAAAACATCAATTAAATGCTGTTCCACATATAGCTATTGTGTCATAGACATGGGAGTGTACGTATGTGATGTATGGAAGCGGAAAGATGAACACTAGGCGAATCTATCTTCGTTGATGTACCTCGCTGATGCATTCGGATGCGCCTGCTACCGCTGGGTTTCGAACTGAGTAATAAGTTTTACCCTAAGACTTGGGCTGGCATTAGCTAAGCTAAGAGTGTGCAGTTGACTCTGATACGCTGCTCTAACCTCATCTTATACAAACCGTGGTTTCTAACCTCTCCACTTTATGCGGGAGAGGGAGTGTGAGATAATGTTGTACTTTCCTTGGTTTTTGTGACTTTCAGCCACGTCCCTTTATCCGTGACGGATGTCGGCTCACCGAAATCCTGTTGGATAAGTTATGAGGAAAAAATTTTGTTTGTTTATGGAATGATATTCTCGGGCGATCCCCATAAATGAAATTGCTGGTGAGTACCAAGAAAATATTGTATACTCGTATGGGGCGCGCGGAAGGCACAGTGATTAAATAATAATATAAGAGACGGCGGCTCAGAGATTTATATATGCGGTCATAAAAAATAGAAAAAAGTTCAGGGAGGGAGAAAGAGAGAGATGAAAAAAGAAAAGAATGAGTAAGTCAGGGCGTGCGGGGGGGGGGGGGGGGGGGGGTTTAGAGAGGAACAGAGACATTGCGGAGTGAGTAAAAGTGAGAGCTGGATCATTACAGTAGAATAAGAGGGGGGAATGTAGGAATGTGAAAAACAAAGACCGGTTGTTATAAACCAAAACCCTCCCGCTCCCCTCACCTTTCATTTTCAGATTAGTATTCACAAATCATTTACAGGAATAATTATCGATTCCTATTCATGGGGTTAATACTGACATTTTGACCCAATCTATTTCTCCTTCGCCTCTCGCAATAACATTTAAAATTCAGCAAAAGAACAAATGTCGAATCCTCTATACAACGTTTAGGATCAATAGATATTCTTATCTTCAATACATGGTGTTCCATTTGAACTGCAACGAATTTCACACTTTTATAACTTCTAAACTGTTGGTACTACTACTGCAACATATTGCCTGGTGACAGATAATTTTATTCTTCACAAGCGTGTCAAACGATTTGCGACTCTTTTGTGTGAAAAAATTTTGATCCGTCATGAAATTCAAACGCGATGACGCGGCGTGCATTTGACTAGAATGCCATAAGTGGCTATCGCTACATTCCTTCAATATTTTGCGACGATTGTGAAAAGAAAGCCATTTGAAGCGACACTATGATGGTTACAGTAAAAGATAGAATCAAACCCTTAACGCATCAGACCACTATTGCGTCTAGAAGATGGCCTACTATTCTTGACTAACATTTATTGATGTGGAATTGTTATGTTAATTGTTATAGTAAACGAATCTGAGGATTATTCTTTGATTTCTCTTTTGATGCCGTTCTTCTCTATGGTTTGCGTATTTGTGTGTATCCTGTTGAAAATGCCATACCATCACACGAAGCACGCGTCAACCAAGAATGGATATGAAACAATATTCCACGCTTGATTTCGACTGTAAAATGGCTTCCGGGGTCAACGGATTTCTAGGCATTGGGTATTTGGCAGATCAAAGTCACCACTAAAAAATAATACTGGGTCACAGTCAGGTAGCAACCGATACGTTTTCCGACAGAGTCAAGGCCATAGTCTACACCAAAGAGGATATATAGGAAATTTTAAGTAGGTTCTTAAATTTTATGTATTTCTTGACATTTTTTTGTTTACTGCAATCAAATTAGTGAAGTAATAAAAAAATTATAGAGTTTTGAAAAGTTTCCAGTTTAAATGGGCCACTCTGTATATATGTTCCTTAACGTGAGAATATTACGTTTAATGTACATCATCCACCCCAACAACTCCTCAAAAGCAAATTAGTCAACCTGCTTGGTGAAGTTTAAAGTTTAGTGGGACTGCCAACCCATTTATTGGCTTAATTCAAGCATCATAATTGCCTACAACTAAAGTATGTATAAGTTACAAATTAGAGAGCTTAAGAACTATCTTAACTAGGCTTAATCTAAGGTAACCAGGACAAGTTAAGAAGGCACGAGTAGGGGCGATAGGCGGGGGCAGGTTGCAGTACAGTGTAGAACCGCCGCTTAGGATTGGTGGTGAGAATGGGTTAGGAAGCGGTGCTTGAGAGTATGGGTGGAGAGGTGGAAGTCAAACAAGGTGGAATTGGAGTAGACATTTGTTAGCATCCGCGAAAGAGCTCGTTGGGACTGTGGCAGTTCTACGAACCACACAATAGACTGTAGGTTGAGATATCGTCGTTCCACCAAGGAACTACTCACCTATATGCAAATTGCACATGCCCACAGACACGTGTCCTCAAAAGTCCCCCTTTCCACCTGAAACAAAGTTAACATGCATCTGGTGGGCAACAACCCCACGTATCCACAGATACGTGGGTCACAAGCCCGACCAATTGTCCTACGCCTGCACGGCGATCGAATGACACGACACAGCAAAGAAATTGTGCACCAATCCATTAACTGGATATAGACAATCGGTTGGCTCAGCTGCGCCAGATGTCAACAGACATCGCATCTCCCGCGATAAGCTAATTGCTGGAAAACCACTTCGTCTAAACAAAGACCAATGCGATACACCAGCAATAAACTAATGCTGTTCCCATAGGGATATGTAAACAACGCTAATTACATTATCCCATGATCGGCTAGAGAAAAACCCTCACCCGATTATTTACGTAAACAATCCATTAGAGGTGTGAACATTTTGACGATCACAGGATGATCTGCAGCATGCAGCAATAACCTCCGCGTCTGTATGTGTGAGCATGATCTTGACTGGTGGACAGATTCTCGATGAGAGAAAGTCACCACCCAAGGAAAGTGAAAGGAGGAAAAAGAAAACTATGGGGTGAATAGGATCATCCCCGAGAGAAAGTAACCACAGTCGTCACAGAGAACCCGAACGAGAAGGGTAGTTAGTTTGCGCCGCGCAATTAATCAAAACCCCTGATTTCGCATTTAAGAAAAATGATCGCGAACACAAACAATACTTAAAAACGAAAGATAGACAATACTTTTCGTGTCGGTCGAAAGTGCATGCGTGCCGGATATCCGTTCGATAATTAACAGTCACGGAGGTCAGATCCTCCATTCAAGCAAAGGTGTCTGTGACGTGTGTCGAGTTTAATACGTGTCCCGGAATTAATTCAGTGCCATTCGATTTTTCATATTTGTTATCGCATACAATGTGTTTACAGATACAATAAGAACATTCCTTTTTTTCGATAAAATACTCGTCACTTATTTCTTAAGAAAAACAGCGAAACTTGTAACACGATATATCAATAAAAGTGCATGTCTTTCAACAAAAAAAGGAACAATAAAAAAATCTAAATAAACAACCATAACTCCGTGTTTTATTTGTGCTGTTTTCGCTCCGCAGTGTTCTCTTTGGTAACAGTGTTCGACGGAACACTGCAGTCGTAGACATTCAGACATTGACAACTCCACCAAAGGACCATAAGAGGTCCGGTGAGGGGGAATGTAGAGAAGGCGGGGATTACACATATTTCGAGGGTTTGTGTTCAGAGGAATTCAGTTAAGGAGGTAGGCGGAGTCGACCGAGCCAGAGAGGACCCAATGAATGAACATTATGTCTGCGCTCTTCAACGGTTCTGAGGTTGATTAATTTGTGGCGATTAATTTACGGGGGAAGGATCAACAGGTTTTTCCATCCTAGCCCTCGGAGAGCGAACCGAAGGAAGCGACGTTGAATACTTTCGATTCTACAGATGTGGAACTGGTGATAAGGAGACCATACCTGGTTAGCATATTCATGCAGTGGACAGACGAGGGTAAGGTAAAGGGATCGAGTAACGTCAGTAGAGTGCCTTTTCTAACAGATACACATACAGTACATAAGCAAATAATGAAGAACAACACAGAAAGAAAATCGAATAAACAAAAGCATCAGCCGTATACCAACCAATAACATAGCAATTCCACATTAGTTGAGTGTACTTGAGTTCGCGGCAGTGGCCTGATGTGTTGAGCATTGGTTCAATCTTTTGGTGATCCCAGCCGTCATAGCGTCGGTTCGAATCACACGTTCACTATCGTCGCAACCGCTATAAGCTCATCAGGGCATGGCTCGACTACATCAGGCAGAAACTCCACAGACTACGAGAACTGCAATAACTTTAGAGACCTTATACCTCGACTCTGCCCACTTGCAATTTATTTACACTGGTCACATCACAGTCCTTCCCCCTTTGAAGGGAAGGGTGATTGTCCAGTTTAGCTGAAGATTAAAAGGTCCTTTGGTTTTTAGTTGTTTGTATATTTATTATTATAACTTTAGATAGACAAAACAGAATTTTTTCGAATTACAAGAGACTGGTTGTTTTTAGGAGCGACCTGTTTCATTTAAATCCTTTCTTTCACTTCAAACTTTTAACTGTTCGTTTATATACAACAGACACTAGCCCGGAACCAGGAAGACGTCTTTAGTCTTAAGTCGCTCAATGCCAAATCTCAAGTCATCCATTTATTTCGTCTATCATTTTCGTCCGGGAGGAAAAGAAAAGGGACAACGGTTTCACGTAGACTTCGGCACGGAACAATAGATTAGAATTTGAAAAGGGGACCTGCCGATGTGCATTTATGACCCAAGATGTTGATGAGCGATAAACGAACATGTGGTTCGTTTTATGGCGCATTAGTTGGGTTTGGAAAAGGTGTTAATGGAAAGGACTGTGTTGTGGGAACACAGCATTGAAAACAAATAAGAATTCTTGCAAACAAATTCGTAGAGATTCATAAAATTGCAAACTTGCATTTTTTGATTCCAAACAATATTTTTTGAGGATCTGTTCCGCATATTTAATTTGATTTTGGATTTTGCGAATTTGCGTGTATTCGAACCAAATGGACATGTGGTTCGTTTATTACGTATTGGATTTTGTTTGATAGGATATGTATTTTAGGTATATGGGGATTTCAATGTTTGATATATGGGGGCGTTATATATGGGGGGGGGGGGGGGGGGGGGGGGTAGTAGGGATTGGTGGACATTTGGTTCTTTTATTACGTGTAGGGTTTTCTTTGATAGGATATGTATTTTAGGTATATGGGGATTTGAATGTTTGATATATGGGGACAATATATCGGGTTTTCCAATAGGGACTTGACAACTTCGAATTTAATTTGTGAACGCACCCTTTCACTAATCATCAGACTGTCACTGTCAATTTATTCAGTAAACTCAACATTTGCAATAACGATGTTGAAAACAATAATAACACAAGAACCCATCACAATGCCTTCTAATGCTGACAAAAAAAGAGACTCCTTTGGCGTTCCAGCTCAAATGTTGTCAAAATCCCCACATATCGAATTCCAACTCCGCAAATTGCCATAATTTTTCAGGAATAAAAAGTAAATTTATTGAACAACTACTATCGGGTTTTCCAATAGGGACTTGACAACTTTGTGAACGCACCCTTTCACTAATCATCGAACTGTCACTGTCAATTTATGGTTAAGTACACGAACGAACAAGGTCTGCAAATTATAAAAATTTACTACCGAAATTTGGAGTCGGTGACCACAACTTTATGAGCGTTAACTCCAATTTTCGGTCGTAATTCTCGCCCTAGTAGACAGGCAATAACAAGTTTAGTGCAAACATTTGAGTCTACATATTCGTTGTGTGATGTTGCCGTGCCAATGACACAACGGGTTGGTCGAAGTGTTGAAAATATCGCTGCCGTTCAGGCGTCCGTAGCAAACGGTCCAAATCAGTCAATTCCACGGCGTTCTCAAGAATTGGCATCGCCCAAACCACTTTATGGCGAATTTTGCGTAAGCATTTTGGTTTACACCCATACAAGATCAAGCTGACTCAAGAATTGAAGCCGGTGGACCATTTGAAGCGACATACGTTCTCCGATTGGGCTCTGGAAAAGATGCGCCAAGATGATGAATTTCATGGCAAAATCATCTTCAGTGACGAAGCTCATTTTTGGCTCAATGGGTTCGTCAATAAGCAAAACATGCGTTATCGGTCGGGTGAACATCAACATGTGCTTCATGAATCACCACTTCATCCACAAAAAATAACTGTTTGGTGCGGTTTGCATGGCGGCGGCGTCATTGGGCCATATTTTTTCGTCGACGATAGCGATCGTCACGTTACTGTGAATGGTCATCGTTATCGCGCCATGATTACCGATTCTTTTTGGCCGGAATTGGATGATATGGGTGGGTTCAGTAAATTCCCACCGATGTTACTCCGAACACTGCTCGCCAAAATGTCAAATAAAACACACTGATTGGTTTGTAGTAAAAGGGTTCTTTAATTGATTACAATTGCGTTTCATTTATTAGTTGTAATACACCTTGGTTATGACAATGTTTTCCTCCCTCTTTATTTGGTAAACTACCGTCCAAACACAACGAACAGAGACACGTACCGGGGAAATGGTGGTCGGGCTATAAAATGTCACTGTTTCTGTTTTTATTTTTGTTAAACTAGTGTTTATACGCAACGGACAAACGCGCGTAGCGGAGAGATGGTGGTCGAACTCTGAAATGTCACTGTTTCTACTTTTGTTTTTGTTAAGCTAATGCTTATGCGCGACGGGCGAGGGCGCGTGGCGGAGAAATGATGGTCGAGCTCCGAAATGTCACTGTTTCTGTTTTTATTTTGTTAGTGGTGATGTTTAAACGCAACGGGCAAGCGTAAAGTGCTCAAGACACTCGGTTTCTATTTCTGCTCTGTTAAGCTAAGGCGTTTAAACGCAACGGACAAACGTGAAATGCTTAAGACAACCGACCGCGCTCTTCGAGCGTAGAATTCGGACCCTTCTCGATTGGTTGTTAAAACTCGACTGACTAATTATTGGAAGAAAAAGGTTTATCGCGCCGCGGCAATGGAGTCAAAGCTAAAATAAACTCACTGCCGCTTACGAGGAATTTCGAGAAGAGTTGCTATGCTTGCATAGGAATTCAGTTCCAGCGAATCCTCGCCGTATAAGCTGAGTTGTATTCGTTGGTTGTGTATACCGGGAAATTAGCATTGCCAAGTATGATCAAGGGTCTTGATCGTTGTTATTGATTCGTGGAAAATTAGCTGTCGCTTGGTCGCAGACGAGAAGTATGATTTAAGGAGGAAATGAACCGAAGTGGTTTTCGGGGGAAATTGAAATTGCTTGGGTGCAAGCAAGGAATATCGTTTAGATAAGGTATTAATCGAAGTAATTTCGGGGAAATGTATGCGGCTCGGTGGTGATGGTTAATGTTCCGTTGTAGGTTTGAATATGCGTTTTATTACAACGTACGAATTTCGGAGAAATTAAGATTGCTTGGTCGCAAGGAGGGAATATGAAGTAAAGAATTGACCGAAGCAATTTTGGGAAAACGTATGCGGGGATGATTTAGAATATATTCTGTTGAATTGTATTCTGTTGCGGGTTTGGAGTGTATTTTATTGCGAAGTTTGGGATGTATGCTATTGCGGATTTTGCATGGGGAGTTGGGTTAAGGTGACGCGCTATTAGCGGTCAAGGTTGGTTAGAATTGTGGGATGGTTCTCCATGTGGTGTAGAGTACCCCCACAATACTATCAAGAGAAAAAAATTGAAAAAGAAACCGGTTTTGAGGCAAGTACACAAGGAGCATCGAATGAATTTTGCAAGAGAACATGCCGCTTGGACGGAAAAAAGGTTTCACCTTGACGTTCCCGATGGTTTCAACATTTATTTCCATGACCTGCGAAAGGAGGAGCTTATTTTGGCAAGACATCACAGCCGTACATCAGGTGTCATGGTGTGGGGAGCTATTACCTACAATGCCACAAGCGAGTTTGAGTTTTTGTCCACAACAATGGACGGAAACAACTACAAATGTGTGCTGGAACGGTCATTTCCAAAAATTAAAAACATTTTCGGACCCCTGTCTTGGATTTTCCAACAAGGCAATGCCCCCATCCACACTTCCAGGGTTGTTAGAAGTTGGATTCAATCAGAAGACGTGGAACTTTTGCCATGGCCGCCCTGTTCGCCGGACTTAAACACAATCGAAAACGTTGGGTCAACGCCATCTCGTAAAGTTTATGAAGGCGGCAGACAATTTGAAGACAAGGACACATTAATCGAAGCTATTCGTGTTTCCTGCGACCAAATTTCCCTAGACTATTTAAAAAAAAAACTTTATGATTCTATTCCAAACCGTCTTATAGAGGTCATATCCAAAAACGACGGGCATACTCATTATTAATGTAGAAAAACGTTATAAATAAATGTTTTAAAACCATAAAATGTAGACATTTAATTAATTTTTTCCTTCTTTTCTAAAATTTTGCATGTGGCCTCATCCTAGTGACGCACTTTTTTATACCTTTTTTAAGTAGATTATTATTTGATCTTGGGAAATTTCAACGTTCGTTTCTTATTTACCCTTTAACTTTATGGATTTCTTTTGGGAAAATACGTACCTATCCACAGGTAGTATATGTTTCCGGGTACAAAATTTCCAACAGGTATAAAGAGCGAAAATCAATTGCAAAATTTGTGGCCTCATCCTAGTGATTGGGAGTGCATATTCGTGTAGTTCGGTTAAAGAATGATCCTTTGCATTTACGAGTACTTGTACGTCAATATGAACTGGTGTGGACTTTTGGGAATCACTCTGTTTTTCTAGCTCCCGAATTAAATAAAATAGATATAAAAATCTGTTAATTGTAAATTATTAGAATTTAAATCGTTGTAAAAGAGGATTTATTCCACGGAACCACTGTAATTAAGATAAATTTAAATTATTAACAATTATTCACAGTAGTTAAATAAACTTAATAGTTTAACTTTTTTATGACTTCTTTTATTTCAAATATTTTTAATTTTTTTTAAGTTCCTTAAAATACTCGACTCATTTGTTCAAAAATTTCACCTGCCAAATAAATTTTGACAGCGAAAAATTAGAAAAACTATTGGCCATCAGAACTGACAATTAATGCCTATCTAAAGTGTTTTTACAATAGTTGAAACACCGCCTGCTGTTGATCAAAACAAATTGTGTCGCCGCCACATACTGTGAATATCAAGGGAGAAGTTTCAAGGGAGAAGTTTGGAGAGGTACAATGTATTCACCAACTTCTATTGAGATTAGAAACTGTTTAGGCAGCATCGTTCTCTATCCCATTTAAATTGTTATTCACTTTTTTATGAATATGACTAAAATTAAAAAATAAAAATCTTTCAACCAGATCAAACGCCGAAAGAAGTTATGACATACAGAGCTTATACTGAACTAGATGATATACAAAAGCTGTGTGGGAGTGCATACTGACGACAATATATCTAATACAAAAACAAAAAATCCATAAAACGAGTTCATTGTTGTGACCCTCAATGTCGATTGCAAGAGACATTCTTCTACGCTTTTACAAGGAATTATCAGAGTTTAAAATATGGTAGATTACAATCGCACTTTCTCCATTACTCCTTTCAATTTCACTAAAATTGTTCTTTAACGATTCACATTGAATGTCCTTTGATATTGATCGGAATTAATATTCCATGCCGTAAACAATTTCCAATAGTGCAAACCCCAAGTAAATAGTAATATCGCAACCAAGAATGATATCAAGTATGACAACAATGATTTTGCGGACTACCCTTTCATTAGTGGGGCTGTTATGTGGTTGTTGAGTGGTGGAGGTTGAAGAGTCTGTACTTATATCTGTAGGATGATATCATTGTTCATCCTCTGCAACTTATGTAGGTCTGGACTGTAGGTATTCTGTATTGCAGAACTTACTATTGTATATTTCATAGTTTTAATACAAACGAGCACTCCTTAGTAATGAATACTAAAGAAGAGAATTGCTCAAATACCGAGATAGTTATGAGTAAAGTACATTAACTTAAGACATTAAGGACGTTCAATGTCTTTTACTATAGAACGAAGGCAGTATATGAGACCCACTCGCATTAGGTCACCAACATCTGAGGCAATTCTGATTGACTTCATCACTACTCTTTTCAGGATCTTCACCTGTAGTCAATTTGTTTTTAAAATGTCTAACGTGGATTGAGATTGGTCTGCGCAACTTTATGGATTTCCGATAACTAGTTTGATGCCACGAATAATTTTCAATCTAAAGTGATATATAAAAGTGCTTACTTGCACTAGTCGTTCGGGAAAAACTGAACAGTAAAGAAGAACTCTTGTGAAACCAAAGTAGTGCTACCTTGGTTTGACAAAAAATGCGAGCTGATTACAGCGGCAAAAAATCGAGCTTTTAAGCAATGGCGCTCCAATCCCACAGATGTTAACAGAACGAATTTTGTTAGAATCAGAAACGTGTGCAACCAGGCGATTGATACCGCGAAGAAGGCTCACAACGACAGGGTGATCAATAAGCTCCTTCGGTGCCCAACTGGTTCGCGCTCCTTCTGGTCAATGGCAAAGGCTGTCAGCAGTAACTTTGCATCCTCCTCTTTCCCTCCGTTGGTGACAGACAGCGGGACGTTAGTCACGAATCCAAAGGATAAAGCTAATGTGTTCGCGAATTTATTTTCCGCGAATTCAAACCTCGATCCCGGCCTTTTGCAGCCACCCGTGATCTCGCCGGTACAGTCTTCCATGCGGGATGTGAGATTTCGTCCGCGCACTATTCAGCGCATTCTACGTGAACTGGATTGTAGGAAGGCAACCGGCCCGGACGGAATACCAGCAATAGTCCTTAAGAACTGTGCTCCAGAACTATCGCCGGTTCTTGGCAGACTCTTCCGCTTATCTTATGCACGGAGGACCTTTCCTACCTGCTGGAAAATCGCTCGAGTTCAGCCAATCCCAAAGACGGGAAAAAAGTGTCTCCCACAAAATTACCGTCCGATAGCATTACTGTCTACTTTATCTAAGGTAATGGAAAAAGTCATCAATACAGAGTTGGTTAAGTATTTAGAGTGCAACGGTCTTCTGAATGATCGTCAATACGGATTCCGTGGCAGGCGGTCCACAGGAGACCTTTTGACACTTATAACCGATATATGGACATCTGCGATCGAACGGCATGGTGAGTCAAGGGCGGTCGCATTAGATATCTCCAAGGCTTTTGACCGCGTCTGGCACGGGGCATTGCTGAGCAAACTTCGTTCATATGGACTTTCCCAACAGCTTTGCGACTGGACGAGGAGCTTCCTCGAGAATCGATCGATCCGGGTTGTTGTGGACGGCGAGTGTTCGGATCTGTATCCTGTTAATTCGGGGGTGCCCCAGGGTTCTATTTTGGCTCCAACCTTGTTCTTGCTTCACATAAATGATTTGTTGGAGACAACGGATAACAAAGTGTTCAGTTTTGCGGATGATAGTACGCTTGTTTCCTCCTTTTCGAGTGATCGGCCGATTGGTGCATCAACGTCGCACCAGCTGAGATGTAGACAGATTGACTCTCTGAACCAGGATCTAGATAAAGTCCTGCAGTGGGGAAAGGCCAATCTTGTCGACTTCAATGCAACGAAGACCCAGTATACAACATTCACAAAGAAAACCGGATCATCGGTTCCACAGCTGATGATGAATGGCCGGGCCCTCGAGGCTGGGGAAAGTTTGAGATTGCTCGGCGTCACGGTCTGTGGGAATGTATCATGGCATAAACACGTATCGGGTATCGCCAGATCAGCCTCAGGAAACCTGAAATATCTTTTTAGAGCCAAGAAAAGCCGGCCCACCTTCTTCTCCTATATAAATCTCAAATTAGACCCGCGCTCGAATATTGCTCTCATGTTTGGAGCTCGGCTCCTAAACATACCCTCGACCTACTTGAGAGCGTACAAAGACGAGCGATCCGCCTGATCGGGGACTCGGCGCTGACGTCGGGACTACAGTCACTATCACATCGAAGGCGCGTGGCTGGCCTCTGTCTGTTCTACAGATATTATCACGGGTGCTGTTCTTCGGAGATTCTTGGCATTGTTCCACGCAATTCGGTCTATATGCGCTCCACAAGACAATCCGACGGATCGCACCCGTTTGTGGTTCATCTCCCGACAGCGCGAACATCCCTGTATCAGAACTCGTTCCGTTACAGAGCGGGGAAGCTGTGGAACTCCCTTCCCACGCGAGTGTTCCCGGCGCGTTACAACCTGCAACTGTTCAAAAAGAACTGCAACAGTTATTTGATGGCATCTCGGGGCGCCCACTCGACGCTATAGGTTCGCCTCTCCCGAGAGAAGTCTAATAAAAAAAAAGAAAAAAAAAAAAAAAAAAAGGAAAGTGGAAAACTTTAGAAGGTGAAGAAATCGACAAAATTAATACTTCTAAAATTGAAGGATATTCAAACAGACCAAGTGTTTTGAACATCGGTCGAAGTCACGTAAGTTAAATAAATTATTTAGAGATCTTTAAGTTCCTGGAATGAGAGAACTCGGTGTGGCCAACAGAATTGATTTTAGGAGATATGGTGATATCCTCAAATCCTCCGAACTACAATCGAATACGACTAAAAAAGACGGCACTATGATATCTAATTAATTTCATCAGACGTGAACTATGTTATATGTGACTATGGGTTAGAAGGCCATCATTTTCATGACTCGAGAAAAGACACATTTTTACCGTCGAATTGGCCTTGTTACAGGTTTCGGTTTTTTACCACGGCTTAGTAAATTTATAGCACTAATCAGAAGTTAAGGGTAAACTATAGAGTAAGAAAAACCAAGTATATTTCAGGACTTTTTGCCCAATAATGGCATCAATCGAAATTGTATAAAATGGGTTTTGTAATACAAATACTACCAACACAGTACAAAAATACTTTCTTCAAGTTAATGGCTGTGCAGCATTTCTCCGTCGAATCTTTTTTCTTGAAGAGGTCCACGGCTGAATGCCCACAATATTTACCCTGGAATAAAAAACCCAAGTTTTTCGGCAACAACAGCAAAGGACGTACCAACGATTTTTTTTTTGAAATTATGATTTTTCGAAAAGTTAAAGAAAAGAATTGACCGGTTAACGCATCTAGGATGCACCAGTTCGGATGCTACCAGGTCGGTTCCCTTAATCGAGATCTGGGTAGACCTCGCAGTGAGTAGGGCTGTAGTGCTCCAAAAAGCCCTACTACCTTTTTCCCCCATTCCTACATCCAAATCCTAGCTATCATAAGCTAACACCAAAAAACCTATCAAAACCCACAAAAACCCAAACATGATCCAAAATTCGCAATAAACGAATCAAACATTCGTTTATAGCCTAACATTTGCCCCCACGGCATTATTAACCCAAAATCCGAATTAAAATTAAAAGTTACAATAAACGAGTCTAATATTCGTTTACGTTTCACATTTGCCCCACAGCATCACCAAAATCCAAAAATTCAGAGATCATTATCTCTACCTGAAAATTTTCCATTCAGGAAAACAAACAAAAAACCAAAAGCGGATACATTCCCACATCTGCGCAATAGTTTCGTAAGAATTCAAGAAATTGAATTCTTATCTTATGCAAATACAACATCTCGCTCGAAATATCCAAAAATCGAGATTGTTGTACGAAAATGTGTATCTTTGGGATCCAATTTTCGATGTGCTTTCCTTTATAAAGGAATAGTAAAACGATCTCGGGGCCGCAGTATCTAAATCCTCATGCCACAGAGCAGTGATTTTTCTAATTCTAATTTTACATCTGCTGTAATAATTTAATATAAAATACACAATAAAACTTTAACAAAAATTAAAACGAACTTCTTTTAAATGCTTTGGAAATTGTGTGTTGTCACCAACGCTGGATGATTCTTTCTTTTGTGTACGAGGACGACTCCGAAAATTAGTACAGGAACCGGTACTAAGGCTGCAGAGCATAAGGACGTTATCCCCTAAGTTACGTCCTACAAACAATCAGGACGTTGCTCTTCCCTCTGGGCCAGAGGAAGCACGGCAACGACCCCTTGCTGGAGGGTGTTGTGTCAGGAACTATCAACAAAGAGATCTAACGTCCTTTTCAAGACAAGAAAACGCGCTTCCTGAGGAACAACCCCCACAACAGCAGAACAAGGCCCAATCTTGTTTTTTTTTTTACACTAATTGCGCGCACAAAAGAGGATTTTGAAGTACCCTTAAATGTCACAGCACAGTGGGAGTGGATGGAGAGGAAGCGGATCAGTAAAGGAGGTGTCGATGTATATTGGTCCTAGATGTCTGGACATCAAAACGACGAGGAAACACATGACCAGGTGGAACATTCCACATTCTTGTGGTTCGGCTAAAGAATGACTCTCTATGTTTATTTGCGTGCCTGAAGTTCTTTTTCAACGTGAGCTGATGCGTATTTACAGATTGACGGGTATCGCGGGAAAATGTCTGAAGGGGTAGAATACATTCAGCAAGTTCAGTTGAACAACAACCGTGATAATACCTATAGAAAAAAGATAGGCATGATACGTTGCGCCTGTGTTCTAACGACGGAATTGATCGACTTACGGCTGAGCCCCAATAAGTTTCACTGCTCGTTTTTGTATCCTGTCGAGCACGTGTAGTGCAGTTTTGGTTGCCCCTGACCAAATACGGGAGTTGAAGTCCATTTCGGGACGAATATACGCCTTGTAAATAGTGGCCAGGTTGGATAAAGTGGAGTATCCTTTGCATCTCTTGAAAAACCCCATACATTTGGCTGCACTTTTCGCAGCTTCAAAAATGTGGTCGCTCCAATTAAGAGTTGAATTAATTCGAGTGCCGAGGATTGATAGTTTCCTGGCTTCGTCGATGCAAGTGCTATTCATCGACAGTGTATTTACTTTGGGGTTCGCCTTTGACGACAAGAGCACTGAGTTTTTAGGGCATTGAATTCTACTCGGTTAGATAATCCCCATTGATATATCTTGTTGAAGTCTGAATTCAATGTATCAAGCATAAACTGGTGGTTGGTAATGATGTTCGAAGACTTTGATCGGGAGTGTTCATATGAGTATGAGAAACTCAACGTGCTATCATCAACAAACGAGTGGATTGGGTTGTGGGTAATTGACAAGAGATCATTTATAAAAATCAGGAAGAGAGTGAGAGTAAAACACATTATCCTATGCAGATAATGCATAATTGAGTTTAACTACTCTTTTGCCATACGGCAACCCCATTTCGCTAACCCATGAGATTTCCACAGGAAATCGTATCATGTCGGTTAGCAACGGCATAGTATGATCAAACAGCGGTTGCTTAATCTTGCGACCGCTGGAGAAATTATCAAAGCATTCAAATTAGTTCCCATGATCAGATTTCCCTAGCCAAGTCAGTGTCCTTTCCATTTTCTCCAGACACTTCATTCGCTGGGGACCAATGCTCTCTTTTTGCAGGTGAATAGCGCCAGCTTAATTTTCCCCTCCTTCACAGTTCTGTCTTCGTACAGATCAATGAACTCTGAGCTCATCATATTACCGAATTAGGTCAATGGGTTCCGCTCAGAACTACATCGATGCATGCACATACAACCAAATCTACCCCAAGTAATCATACATCGAGTTTCTGTTCTCTCGTTTTCCCGCTCTCTTCGATCATCAGTTTACTGATGTAACCTACCACACATCGAAGAACCTGGCAATGAGAGAGCGGAAGTATGTTCTCTTTTGGTTGTCAAGTGCGAAAATAAAATTACCCAACTTCATCCCTTTTAAGTGCAGTCGATTTCCATCCATCGATCGAGCCGGTCGGTTCTCCGCCACCGCTACCCGTAGCCTGCGGGTATGCGTATGCGTATCACCATCGCGCAGTCGCTGTCCTATCTCCCTTGTGGTCGGAAAGAAAAGTATATAAATCGAGTTAACGATATTGAAGTATTCTTACCTATATAGAACCATAAATCATTTTAACGATATCGAAGTGTTCTTACTTATATAAAACATAAATCATTTTAACAATACTGAAGTGATCCAACTGATATAAAATTATATAAAGCATGTGAACCATATTGAAGTGTTTCAACAAAAAAGGAAAACGTATATAATCCAATCTAGTAATATAGTCTAAGTTAAGTGAAATAAAAGTAAGCCATCATTTTAACAAACAATAAATAAAGAGAAACGAACAACTAAATCGAACGACAAAGGATATATTATTTCTCCTCCGTTTCTCTTGGATTATCTGGCGAACATTTGATTTCATAGTGTCGGGGATTAAAGTGAACCGCGGGCCATAAAAAAAAAAAAAATTGTGGCGAGAAGGCCGAATTTAGCGAGACAGGACATATGTGTCCTTCATCTTGTCTCTGACTTCTGGTCATCTTGCGATAACCAGAATCACCCACATCCGTGAGGATGTTGGGCTCGGTCTCGCGGCATCTGAAAAGAGAAGAAAAAAGGGGGGTATCCAAGGATAGTGTGGACAGTGTTAGTCCAAGTGTTCTCTAACTACTTTTATAGAGGGATGGTGGGAAAGAAATCATACAAGACCGGTGGGTCTTGGGTGCGGTAGTAAACGCAGATCACGTCTTTGGCGTCTTATAATCTGCTCTTTGGTCGGTGTGTATGTTTGTGTGTGTGCCGTCTTGTACTGTGCGTTCGTGTGTTTGGTTTGTTAATAGTAGACCCTATGGGATGGGTCCAGGAATCCTCTATTATAGAGGGGAATGTTGTTGGGAAGGGTGCTTTCTTCAGTTTTGTACTGAAGAAGAAATTGTGGGGGTTTGATCCGAAGAGATCGAGAGAGAGAAGGGTCAAGAACGCAAGAGTCCCGTACAAGTAGGTTCTCGCTGTTCTGAATGTTATCGAGGTACTTATATGCTAATTGAAGCAAGTACTCGTCGATAGGGGTAATGGAGGCGCCTTCGTATAGGTGAGAGTTGGGGTAATGACGACCGTCAGGCCTTCTAGAATGATTGGTGCATCTTCTGAGGAGTTTCCTTTCGAAAATCCGAAGTCTTTCCATTTGAGCCGAAGATATGCAGGACCATATGGGAAAGGCGTACGATATTCCAGATCGGATTAGCTGTTTATAGCAGAGAAGCTTAACTTTGGTGTCAACTTTGTTCCCCCACTTCAAGATGTTGTGCAGTTGCTTAGACCGACCGAGGCCCCTTTGGAGAATGTGGGTCACATGTTTGATGAAATTAATTTTTGGGGTATAAGTGACCCCGAGATATTTCATCTTGTCCTGTGGTCTAATCGTAGTATCTCCCATTTTTATTCGAATATTCTGTGAATATCGAGAAGTAGGTTGGGAGTGTTTACTACTCAGAATTATGGCTACTGCTTTGGATGGATTAAGTCGTATTTTCCATCGACTGTAATACTGATACAGTTCGTCCAAGTGACAGTTGAGTCGATTTGTTGCGAGGTTAGGGCCTTTGGTTGACGTGTACACCAGGACGTCATCCGCATAGCATATTTGGTTTACTCTCCCGTCCACAGGGCGGGGAATATCGGAGGTGTAAATATTGAATAAGATGGGGCCTAGAATGGAGCCCTGTGGTACGCCTGCAGCGGCGTGAAAAGTTCGGGAAAGCTTTCCATTCATTCTAACTTGGAAGGTTCTGTTGCGAACGAACTGGTAGATGATGCTACATAGCGTTCTACTGAGGCCAGTATTCAGTAGTTTAAAAGCGAGACCTTCGATCCAAGTCGTATCAAAAGCTTTTTCAATGTCTAGGCGAACCGCGTGCCATACGCTGGCACACCTACTTATACCCCCACAGGGTAGATGCCAAACTCTGTCGAAGGCTTTTGAAATATCCAATGCAACTACCTTGCTTTCGCCGAGATAGTGGATGGAATGGCTCCACTTTTCGGTAAGATACGCTATCAAATCTCCTGTGGACCGGTTGCTGGGAAAGCCATATTGGGGGTCATTGAGGAGGTCATTTGATTCCAGATATTTCGAGGATTGGCGGTTAATCAGTGATTCCATTACCTTCGAGAGAACAGAAGTTAGTGCTATGGGTCGGTAAGAAGAAGGGAACGATTTATCACCCTTTTTGGGAATTGGCTGAATGTTCTTTGATTTCCATCTATTAGGAAAATGGCCAGTAGAATACGACAAATGGAAGGGTTTTCGCAGTGGTTAAGCGAGTGAAGAGAAACATTTCTCCCAGCCTCGTCGGTTCTGTTAAAATGTAACAACCAACAACAATTTCAGAAGCTGGGTGGTTGATCTGTATCCAGTCGACGGTATGTGAAAGATGTTCGAAAAATGTCGCCGGTCGATCGTCATTCAGGGAGCGGTAAGGACAACAAAGAAATTTAACGGAATTTCTCAGCACGACCCTCTACCATATAATCTCCATATTATTGGGTTCCAACGCCTCCATCCTCTGGCAAGCCAGATCGGACCGCGCAAAGACGCAGACTCCGCCCTTAAAACCGAATCTCGAATGTAAGTCGTATCCTGAGCAACGAAGATATGTCGAATCAGTTGACGAATCGACCTGGGTCTTAGTTAGGGCAAGGATATCCGTTTTCGTTGTTTGCAAATATAGGTGGACGGCGTTTACATTCGTATTGGTGAAACCGATGCCCCTGATGTTTCAAAATGCCGTTACCAGTCGAGCGTGGACAGAGCCTCGAAAGCGAGCCCGCTTATGCGATGACGAACCTCTTATAGTTCCGTTATTTATCATGATATCTGGATGATGTTTCCCCTGACATAGTCCCCCCGGAGATCCGAATGGGAAACTAGTTTGCCACCGGAATTCTTTATATTAGAAGGCACTATCATGACTTATCTCCGTGTCAGTCGGGCGATCAGCCACACATCCGAAACACCGTCGAAGATTTCTCTCGGCGATATTGCGGAATGTACAGCTGACGGGGTGGTATCTCATCTTGTGACCGACTACCACATAACCAACCTTTTCTCGAACCGGTCCATCAGCCAAGCTCCGAAAGATGGTCAGGGATTTCTCCCGACCATTTCACGGAGCCTAAAGCTTGATGAGGTGGTATTTCACCGGGCGACATGGCGTAGGGACCCCGGCTACCACTCGGCCTTTAGTCGGCTCTTACGACAAGCCGGCTTAGCTGTGAGTATATTCTAACGCCCTACTTACAATAACATCGCTAAAGTTCACCGAATGGTGCTAAACGACTGCCGAATTAAAGTGAGAGAGATAGCAGAGGTTATGAAAATGTCCAAGGAACGTGTTTGTAAATGCGTTAAATAAGAAAAAAGTAGGCCCCATATCAATCAAGACGCTCGCAAGACCTGGTGCTTTCCTAAAAGGCGTGAAGATGTGGCTCTTCAGCATCGCTTCTTGAGATTCCCGTGTTTCTGGTATTCTAGTCTAATCATAGTTTGCATCCTTTCATTTGCCTCAATGTGTTTAACGTATTGTACTAACACATATTTTGTTTTGTAAGTTTGAAATGAATTACGTTTGGATCAATTAAATGAATTATATTTTCACTTTTTTTTTGTTTAATGCCTTGTGTACAATTTGTCCTTTGAATCTTTAATGCCAAGCTCACCCTAAAAACAGATGTTTTTATTTATTTCAGACAATGTGAACGGACATTCAACTCTGCTTTTTCTTTAAATGAATGTCTTCTATTTTGTCTTATACATTATTATAAGACGATGGTATCTGTAATTTTATTGTAAAATTGAATGTATATGATCATATAAGAAATAAAAACAAGTACACTATTGCATATAAGAAATAACACCAAAAATGTGTTCTTTCCTTACTCTTTCCTACGTCGTTTGCCAATACTACGTTAGGGGTTTAATGTCATCACAAAATCCCTTTTGGTGTGTATGACATAAAAATAAGCTCTACGTCGTCATTTGATTTATTTCCATCATATAGTCGTAATATTCAAACGAGCAACCGCACACTTGGGGAATAGTACATGTGGAATTCATATTTATGGCCTGATGGTCCAACGTATATGTTAGCACCCAAAAGTAAAGATCTGCATGCACTCAATGAGGAATTTAGTTTTCAAACGCAATACCCATCTCTCAATTTAATCTGTTTGCGAAATCTATACTCGTCTCCTTCTATTCCCAAACCTTGATCTCTGCCCACAATAAGCTGTCGCTTTGAAGGACATTCAAATATTGAACACGGAAACCAAAATATTAACCCTCGTATATTTGAAATAATCTAAAACAAAAATAAATCGTATGAATCCAAACAAATTGTCGGGGTCGAAATTAATAGCTGTTTGGCAACGTGCCTAATTTCCGTCGATTTCATGCCATGGTGTCTTATCAGTGAGTATTCAAATAATAAGTACTCATGAAATTTCAGCGGCTCGTCAAAAACAAGAGAAACCAGAAACCTCCTTAGGCAAGACTTCGTGGGAGGGCATCAACAATCCCTTGACCTTGTCGTAGTCAGCCCGCGTGGGGTAAGCATCATCTTTTGTTTAGCACCTCAAAGATTGTATATGCGGTTTAATAAAAATCCACACCCGTTCAAAATGAACTATATCAGTTTTCTAGTATAATACCATCCCAGGGCGTTGATTTGGGTTCGCAATTCCTGAGAGTTTGAAAAAAAATTTTAAATTAAAAAAAAACGATTTAAAAAAAATATGCTAAGAACTTTTATATAAGCTGTAGTAGTTCCCAGGGATCTGAAGGCGTTTAATTATTACTTCCGGGAATACATCAGACCAAGGGCCGACAACAAAATGATATCAATAATAGAATTCAATTAAAATACGGCTACTATTATAAAAAGTCATTAATAGCTATGTAGTGATTTGTGTTTATTCGAGACCGGAGACACGTATATGTGTTATATACGACTACGTCGACAAGCGTGGCATTGAATTCCTAGACAGACCTCCTCAAGTTGGTGATCGAATTTAAGCAATGTTCTGATTACGACGATCATTCGCTTTGAGTTACACTGGCGAAAACCGAAAGTATTTTAGTACCTTGAATAAGTTTTCCTTGCTTTGTTGTGAAAATTTCCTTTCTTTTTAAAGTCGTAAAAAGTGTCACTAAAAGTATTGTCCGTCGCTAGCCCTTCCTTTTCCACATCTTTCGGGCAGCATTTGAATTCCATATCCAAATCCAAAGGACATGCCATTAGAGGCTATTTGAAAACAAACCATTTCTGGCATCTTCATAAGAATGGAAGAGCTGTCCAGCCAGGCCACATATCATCAATCGGAATAAGGGCTAATCGGAAGAGGCAATGTCTGGTGAATACCACTGGCGTGGTAAGACTATCCATTTAAGTGTTTCTAATTAGGTTTTCATAGGTTGTGAAACATGAGGCCGAGCGTTGTAATGTAGGAAATCACTTTGTCGTATCTCTACTCGCTTAGTGTCCTTTTTCCTTCAATATTCGGCTTGTCGATGGCGACCTTCACTGATGGTTTCATTCGACTTTAATTTTTCGAATATAATAAAGCACACCCAGCTGATCCCACGAGCGGAAGTTTCGAACCATGTACCATATATTCAGCTTCGTTAACGATGTTCATGCATGACCGGGCTTACCACACGATCTTCTACGCCTAAGTTTATCATAGTGTAATCGCTTTCCACCGCCAGTCACGATACGATGCAAAATACCGTTATCCTGCCGTCCGACGTCTCTCAGCTTCAACTCGTACGGCAGTCAATGTGCCTAGTACTTTCAAGCCTTTCAAAACTTTTGTATGATCAACAGGTTTAGGTGTCGAATTCTGCTGAATGTTTTTGAAATATCTAGTGCAACAACCTCGCTTCCGTCGAAGCAGTAAATGCAATAGCTTCATCTTTCTCCAAGGTACACCATAATATATCCCAGCGAACAAACCACCTACAAAACAATCCAGAGGATCCATTTTGTGTTCCAAACGGTTAGATTTCATATCACCATCATCATCATCATCATCATCATCATCATCATCATCATCATCATCATCATCATCATCATCATCATCATCATCATCATCATCATCATCATCATCATCATCATCATCATCATCATCATCATCATCATCATCATCATCATCATCATCATCATCATCATCATCATCATCATCATCATCATCATCATCATCATCATCATCATCATCATCATCATCATCATCATCATCATCATCATCATCATCATCATCATCATCATCATCATCATCATCATCATCATCATCATCATCATCATCATCATCATCATCATCATCATCATCATCATCATCATCATCATCATCATCATCATCATCATCATCATCATCATCATCATCATCATCATCATCATCATCATCATCATCATCATCATCATCATCATCATCATCATCATCATCATCATCATCATCATCATCATCATCATCATCATCATCATCATCATCATCATCATCATCATCATCATCATCATCATCATCATCATCATCATCATCATCATCATCATCATCATCATCATCATCATCATCATCATCATCATCATCATCATCATCATCATCATCATCATCATCATCATCATCATCATCATCATCATCATCATCATCATCATCATCATCATCATCATCATCATCATCATCATCATCATCATCATCATCATCATCATCATCATCATCATCATCATCATCATCATCATCATCATCATCATCATCATCATCATCATCATCATCATCATCATCATCATCATCATCATCATCATCATCATCATCATCATCATCATCATCATCATCATCATCATCATCATCATCATCATCATCATCATCATCATCATCATCATCATCATCATCATCATCATCATCATCATCATCATCATCATCATCATCATCATCATCATCATCATCATCATCATCATCATCATCATCATCATCATCATCATCATCATCATCATCATCATCATCATCATCATCATCATCATCATCATCATCATCATCATCATCATCATCATCATCATCATCATCATCATCATCATCATCATCATCATCATCATCATCATCATCATCATCATCATCATCATCATCATCATCATCATCATCATCATCATCATCATCATCATCATCATCATCATCATCATCATCATCATCATCATCATCATCATCATCATCATCATCATCATCATCATCATCATCATCATCATCATCATCATCATCATCATCATCATCATCATCATCATCATCATCATCATCATCATCATCATCATCATCATCATCATCATCATCATCATCATCATCATCATCATCATCATCATCATCATCATCATCATCATCATCATCATCATCATCATCATCATCATCATCATCATCATCATCATCATCATCATCATCATCATCATCATCATCATCATCATCATCATCATCATCATCATCATCATCATCATCATCATCATCATCATCATCATCATCATCATCATCATCATCATCATCATCATCATCATCATCATCATCATCATCATCATCATCATCATCATCATCATCATCATCATCATCATCATCATCATCATCATCATCATCATCATCATCATCATCATCATCATCATCATCATCATCATCATCATCATCATCATCATCATCATCATCATCATCATCATCATCATCATCATCATCATCATCATCATCATCATCATCATCATCATCATCATCATCATCATCATCATCATCATCATCATCATCATCATCATCATCATCATCATCATCATCATCATCATCATCATCATCATCATCATCATCATCATCATCATCATCATCATCATCATCATCATCATCATCATCATCATCATCATCATCATCATCATCATCATCATCATCATCATCATCATCATCATCATCATCATCATCATCATCATCATCATCATCATCATCATCATCATCATCATCATCATCATCATCATCATCATCATCATCATCATCATCATCATCATCATCATCATCATCATCATCATCATCATCATCATCATCATCATCATCATCATCATCATCATCATCATCATCATCATCATCATCATCATCATCATCATCATCATCATCATCATCATCATCATCATCATCATCATCATCATCATCATCATCATCATCATCATCATCATCATCATCATCATCATCATCATCATCATCATCATCATCATCATCATCATCATCATCATCATCATCATCATCATCATCATCATCATCATCATCATCATCATCATCATCATCATCATCATCATCATCATCATCATCATCATCATCATCATCATCATCATCATCATCATCATCATCATCATCATCATCATCATCATCATCATCATCATCATCATCATCATCATCATCATCATCATCATCATCATCATCATCATCATCATCATCATCATCATCATCATCATCATCATCATCATCATCATCATCATCATCATCATCATCATCATCATCATCATCATCATCATCATCATCATCATCATCATCATCATCATCATCATCATCATCATCATCATCATCATCATCATCATCATCATCATCATCATCATCATCATCATCATCATCATCATCATCATCATCATCATCATCATCATCATCATCATCATCATCATCATCATCATCATCATCATCATCATCATCATCATCATCATCATCATCATCATCATCATCATCATCATCATCATCATCATCATCATCATCATCATCATCATCATCATCATCATCATCATCATCATCATCATCATCATCATCATCATCATCATCATCATCATCATCATCATCATCATCATCATCATCATCATCATCATCATCATCATCATCATCATCATCATCATCATCATCATCATCATCATCATCATCATCATCATCATCATCATCATCATCATCATCATCATCATCATCATCATCATCATCATCATCATCATCATCATCATCATCATCATCATCATCATCATCATCATCATCATCATCATCATCATCATCATCATCATCATCATCATCGTCATCATCATCATTATCATCATCATCATCGGCACTACAACCAGGATCAAGTCTTGGCCTTATTTAACCAATCTCTCCACCAGTCCCGATTTCGAGCCGATGTCATCCAGTTTGCCACTTCCAGGCTCTGGGCGTCCTGGTTTACGCCATTCCTCCATCGCAGACAAAGTCTGCCGCGCTGTCTCCTTCCATACATCCTGCCACAAAGCACTTTCCGGGCAGTCTCCTTTTCGCACATTCAAACTAGGTGTCTAGCCCACCGGAGTCAACCAAGCTTGATTTTTCTTACAACGTTAGCTTTAAGGTTGTAGCGTCTCCGGAATCGTCCTCCCTCACATACTGGGCCAACAATTCTCCTCAAGACCTTCCTCTCGAACGCGGCTAAGAGTTCAGAGTGCCTTTTATTGAGCACCCAGGTCTTGGATCCATACATGAGTACTGATAAGACCATGGTCTTGTACAGTAGTAGCTTGGATGTTCTGGACAAATTTCGGGATTTAAAGAGCATTGATAGACCATAGTAGACTTTGTTGGATTTGATCACCTGTTCACGTATTTTTTCTTCCATATTGTTATCGGCTGATACTATTAACCTAAGATAGTTAAAGGATTGCTCTACTTCAAATTCGTGGTCCACTACCCTGATAGTTTGATCAATGTTGGGTCTTCCCTTCGCAGAAGTTGCCACCATGTACTTAGTTTTCCCCTTATTAATGTGCAGTCCCAGTTTTTGTGCCGTCTGTTCGATGTGGGTGAAGGAGTCCTGTACAGCCGAATCGGATCTACCGATGATGTCGATGTCATCTTCGTAGGAAAGTATCTGGCTGGACTTGGTGACAATATTCCTTATAGTTGTAACGCCAGAGTCACGGATTGCTTTCTCCAGCGCCAGGTTGAAGAGGAGGTAGGCCAGACCGTCCCCTTGTCGGAGTCCATTAAAGATGTTTATGGGTTTGGAATGCAATTCCGCTATTTTTACCTGTAACTAGTTGGTCATGGTCAACCTACAAAGTCGTATCAATTTGTTTGGAATGGCGAACTTTCTCATGGCATTATATAGTTCTACCCCGGCTATGCTGTCGTAGGCGGCCTTAAAGTCTATAAATAGATGATATAATGGAATCTTAAATACCAGACATTTTTCCATCACCTGCCTAAGGGGGAATATGATCGCTGATTTGCCAGGGATGAAAATAAATTGAAAATAATAAATTTCATATCACTACTGTATATTAACCCATCCAGGGCTAGTCAAAATCATCTGATCGGTAGTGACTTTCATTGGGTTGTCATACATTTGCCGAGATCCTCGTCGCTTTGCCCAGACTGAAGTCAAGACTTAAGTAAGTATTCATAAAAACTATCTCCCAGTGCTCCCCGAGACATGTAAAGCGTACCTATTTTCCGGTTTTGGGATTCAAATAATTCGGATATAGACCTTTGGACTCTTCAATCTCTTTTAGAACCTGTCTAATCGCTTGAACTCTTTCACTGTGTAGTGGATTGCCAGTGATATTGTGAGGGTTCCACGAGCCGCACAAACCACAGTAGACTGAAACACCTGTCGTTCCACCAAGGAACATACTCACCTTAGCCTAAACTTCACGTGCCCACAGACACGTGCCCCCTTAGTCCACTCTTTCGCCTAGCCGAAGGTGACATTCATACTGGTGTCAACAACCCCACGTATCCACAGATACGTGGGCCCCAAGTCTCGAACATTTGATAACGCCTGCACGGCGATCGAAAGATTTGACCCAGTAAGGAAATGGTGTATCGATCCATTATCTGGATAAACACAAGTGGTTGGCACAGCTGCGCCAGATGTCGACAAACATCAAATCCCTGGCGATAAGCAAATTGCTGTAAAACAATCCATTGGCTGAACCTTTGACCCTACCGCAATGCACTTCGCCTAAACAAAGGCCATTGCGGAGGAACAGCAATAAACTAGCCAACACTGTTCCCATAGGGCAAAATAAATACAATTATCGTAACCGACGATAATTATCACGATCCCAGAGATCACCAAGAATAATAAACTACACAACGGAATATATACAGAAGCGATTCCGCAGAAGGTGTGAAAATTCTGGGGATCCTAGGAAGATCTCCGGCCACACAGGCAGCAACATCTGCGCCTGTGTGTGTGGGTGCAACCACACATCTGGCCTGCGACCAAACAGATAGAGGGTGCGATCTCCTCTAGGGGAGAGATTCTCGATTAAGAGAGATTCTCGATTAAGAGAGATTTTCGATTAAGAGAGATTCTCGATTAAGAGAGATTATCGATTAAGAGAGATTTTCGATTAAGAGAGATTCTCGATTAAGAGAGATTATCGATTAAGAGAGAATCACCAGGACAAGGGAAACGAAAAGGAAAAAAACAATCGGGTGAGTCGTGACATCCCCTAAGGAAAATTTTAATCAGTTTAAAAAAATTCGTTAACGAGTATGGAGATAACATTCGCGGTGCACGGATTATGGTCAAACGAGAAAATGGTCCAGAGTGGTCGGCGCGAGTTCCAATACAAAAATTATAATAAATCGAGTGTGGAAGTAAAAAAAAATAAATCGAGTGTGAAAGTAAAAAAATAAATGAATAAATAAACCACAAAAAACAAATTGAAAGTCCTTTTTTTTATTCGTGGACAGTGTTCGGCGGAACACCGCGGCTAAAATCCACCAAAATATCACTTAAATAGACGCCAAGTGAAGTGTTCCACATTCTGAAAAAGATTGAGCCCGCGCCTAAAGTCCATCCGTAATGTACTAATTCCAGTTCTGCCATTCATAGACGAATAAATAATCCCTGTCGGTGTTTGGAGTGTGGGCAAGAGTTTATCGATGATATATTGAGCCTTTTCCTTTTAAATGGATTCGCCTGTAAACGCGTGTAAAGTTAGGAGTCAACCAACAAACCAAGTACGAGGGTGAATCAAATATAAACGGTAGTTTTACTTTTTTGCTTAGCAATAAGTTGCGAGCTAGATAATCTTGTGCTTGGCTGTTGTTTGGTTTATGAAGAGTAGGGAAACCCGGTTTGGGTAGCGGTCGCGCTCGACTTTGTAGTCAGTACAGTCATGAGCGAGCAGGAGGTACATATGTCTGTTGCGCAACGGATTATTATAAAATTGTTAACAAATGAAGGCGTTAAACCCTCGGAAATTTTTTCTCGATTGAATAGAATAGTGTGTATACGTGGGCCAGAGAATTTAAAAGTGGGCGAGAAGGTTTCGAGAACGAAAATCATGATCGATGCCCAAGGACAAGTCGTACAGATGACAACATCCGTGCCGTTTGAGAGCTTATTGAAAGTGATCGCCGCTTAACTGTTGGAGAAATCCCATTAGAAGTGGGTATAAGCTATAGAACTGTTCAATCCATTATCACTGATGATTCTAGCTCCAAAAAAATTACGGCTCGATGGGTTCCGAGGTTTTGACCGTAAATCAAAAACAGGTCAGATCGGAGATCAGTGGAAGACCTCTGGATCGATTTCGACAAGAAGGGGAGGATTCTGAACGTGGGTACATCATTATATTCTCGAGACGAAAATGACAAGTAAGGAGTGGCGAAGGAAGAATGAAGGCTGCCCAGTGAAGACCAAGACTCGTCTCTCAGCCGGAATAGTTCTTGCAACGATTTTTTGCGACTCAAAGGGAGTTTTAATGATTGATTTTCTTGACGAACAACGAACAGTGAATGCAGCTTACTACTGTCAGGTGTTACATCGGCAAAAGCCGCATATCGAAACAAAAGACGAGGTATGCCCATTCGAGATGTCACCCTTCTTCTTAACAACGCCAGACCACACCGCGTCCTTGACGAGGGATACATTGAGAGAAATGAGCTGGAAAACCCTCGAACACCCCCCTTATAGCCCAGAATTGGTTCCCGGTGACTATTTTTTGTTCGCACCCTTGAAGAAATCACTTGGAGGAAAAAATTCGAAAGCAATGAAGAAGTCGAGGAGCACGTGCGCAATTGGCTAACAACTCGCCCTAAATCTTTCTACGAACAGGGGATATTCAAGTTTCCAAATCGGTGGCAAAAGTGTGTAGATCACACAGGAGACTATATTGAAAAATGTTGATAGAATAGTAAGTGTGCAACCTTATTTAATAAATGTATAACAAGAAGTTACCATTTATAAATAGAACCCTGTGGCACCCCTGAATTAACAGGATACAGATCCGAACACTCGCCATCCACAACAACCCGGATCGATCGATTCTCGAGGAAGCTCCTCGTCCAGTCGCAGAGCTGTTGGGAAAGTCCATATGAACGAAGTTTGCTCAGCAATGCCCCGTGCCAGACGCGGTCAAACGCCTTGGAGATATCCAATGCGACCGCCCTTGACTCACCATGCCATTCTATCGCAGATGTCCATATATCGGTTATAAGTGTCAAAAGGTCTCCCGTGGACCGCCTGCCACGGAATCCGTATTGACGGTCATTCAGAAGTCCGTTGCACTCTAAATACTTAACTAACTCTGTATTGATGACTTTTTCCATCACCTTAGATAAAATAGACAGTAATGCTATCGGACGGTAATTTTGTGGGAGACACTTTTTTTCCTTCTTTGGGATTGGCTGAACTCGAGCGATTTTCCAGCGGGTAGAAAAAGTCCTCCGTGTATAAGATAAGCGGAAGAGTCTGCCAAGAACCGGCGACAGTTCTGGAGCACAGTTCTTAAGGACTGTTGCTGGTATTCCGTCCGGGCCGGTTGCCTTCCTACACTCGAGTTCACGTAGAATGCGTTGAATAGTGCGCGGACGAAATCTCACATCCCACATTGAAGACCGTACCGGCGAGATCACAGGTGGCTCCAAAAAGCCGGGATCGAGGTTTGAATTCGCGGAAAATAAATTCGCGAACACATTAGCTTTATCCTTTGAATTCGTGACTAACGTCCAGCTGTCTGTCACCAACGGAGGGAAAAAGGAGGTTGTGAAGTTACCGCTGACAGATTTTGCCATTGACCAGAAGGAGCGCGAACCAGTTGGGCATCGAAGGAGCTTATTGATCACCCTGTCGTTGTGAGCCTTCTTCGCGGTATCAATCGCCTGGTTGCACGCGTTTCTGATTCTAACAAAATTCGTTCTGTTAACATCGGTAGGATTGGAGCGCCATTGCTTAAAAGCTCGATTTTTTGGCCGCTGTAATCAGCTCGCATTTTTTATCAAACCAAGGTTTATCAGACGAACTTCGTTTGATGGAATGTGGAATATACATCTCCATCCCCAGAAGAATAATCTCTGAAACCGACTTCGCGCAAGCGTTAACATCGGAGTCTCCGATGCACACCTGGGATCATGGAAAGGATGCGAAGAAATCTCGCAAATCGTCCCAGTTAGCAGCCCCATACTTCCATACAGCAGCCCCATACTTCCATACATGCAAGTGGTTGCGCGCCAGATACCAAGCAGTGATTTGAGTTTCCCAATGGCGCAGAAACCTCTACGGTATAAATACTCGGTTGGGATGTCAAAAACAGATCCATGGTGTTCGCATAATCGCCTCGGGTATCCGGCACACGCGTTGGCTCCACCACGAGTTGAGTCAAGTTGTGGCTTACAGCAAACATCTCCGCCAGCCTCCCAGCCTCGTCGGTTATGTTAGAATGTAACAACCAGCCGGAATTTTACACATGAAAATCGCCAAGGACAACAATTTCAGAATCTGGGTGGTTGATCTGTATCCAGTCGACGGTATGTGAAAGATGTTCGAAAAATGTCGCCGGTCGATCGTCATTCGGGGAGCGGTAAAGACAACAAAGAAATTTAACGGAATTCCTCAGCACGACCCTCAACCATATGATGTCCATATTATTGGGTTCCAACGTCTCCATCCTCTGGCAACCCAGATCGGACCGCGCGAAGTCGCAGACTCCGCCCTTAAAACGGGATCTCGAATGTAAGTCGTATCCTGAGCAGCGAGGATATGTCGAATCAGTTGACGAATCGACCTGGGTCTCAGTTAAGGCAAGGATATCCGGTTTCGTTGTTTTCAAATATTGGTGGACGGCGTTTACATTCGTATTGGTGAAACCGATGCCCCTGATGCTACAAAATGCCGTCACCAGTCGAGCCTGGGCAGGGCCTCGAGAGCGAGCCCACTTATGCGATGACGAACCTCTTAAAGTTCCATTATTTATCATGATATCTGCATGATGTTCCCCCTGACATAGTTCCCCCCGGAGATCCGAATGGGAGACTAGTTTACCTCCGGAATTCTTTATATCAGAACGTACCATCACGACTTATCTCCGTGTCAGTCCGGGCCATCAGCCACACATTCGAAACACCGTCGAAGATTTCTCTCGGCGATATCGCGGAATGTACAGTTGACGGGGTGGTATCTCACCCTGGGAACGACTACTGTAGAGGACGTGTTTTGGCACCAGGCAAGGGTGCGAGTTCTACGTCCTCTTCAACCGTCACGAATGTTCCACCGTCGATTTTCAGTATCACAAATTGCAGGAGTGAAACAAAACAAAACCTCCGCAACACAATGTCCACCATAGGAGAGCGAAAACAGGCACTGGAGGAAAAGTTAAACGCACTGTTTTACAAGTAAATGTTCTTTTATTGCGTCGATGTATTTTAATTTTAGTAATCTATTGGTCCGCAAATCCAATCGTTCTTAATTGTATCAACAAACTAAATAATTGCACCGAAGATAAAAAGACGCACAGAAACAACATATGAGGCACTAAACTTATTTTTATTAAAACGCGTTTACTCGACTAGCAGTATATTATCGCATCTCCGCATCCGGCGGAGAGCGGAAGTCGGCACGACCGTGCTGGTCTGCGGATGGTAAAGGACTTTTTGAGGATAGAACTCTGACTTGAATTCTATCTTCAATTAAGGGTGAGATATGGAGGGGAAAGAGAAGATTTTCTCTTAAGGGTGTGGCCACTAAGAAAATGCGATCTTTTCGGTGCAGTGGTGTGTGTGCGCGATCGAACAGATTCAATGTTGTTGCACGTGTTCGAAAGCAGTGGAACAACGAGAAAGGCAGTCGGCGGGAACAAAGGAAAAGGCGACCAAATGGTTCGCTCCGTAATGAGGGTCATGTTTATGCAACGTCGCTATGACGGACGTTGGTAAAAAGGCGTTAATGGGATACACCTTATCCTTTAAGGTGTATCTTTACTTTATACAATGGAAATTGTATATCGTATCTTGGGTTAATTGCCGAAACGCATCCCTTGCTTGCATTTAGGTATGCCAAGCAATTAGTGGTGACGACGAAAGAAATGCACCATCGTTTGTCTATTGAATCGCTAGTGTTGCAGCTGTAAAAACAAGCTGACGACATAGTATTTTAACTCAGACAAAGGGTGTCGAATGTTTGGTATTTATGATGCATATGCACATTAAGGATCAATTTTAGGAATTTCAGGTAATGCTTGAAAGCATTACATGTCCTTGGAAAAGGAAAAGTTTTCTGGGGCAAATGCAAATGCATTGGCGGGAAACAATGGGAGTTATGGAATTCCTAAAAAGGTCATGAAGAATTCTTACAGAAAATTGTATGCGAAGAGATGCATGAAGGTAAGGTTTCTTAATATGGAATTTAAGATCATGGGTTTGATCTCTTAAATGCGTGCAGCGTTTTTGTATGCCGAATGCGATTGCATTGGTGAAATTATATGGGAAGATGGGTGTTATGGGGGTTTTTAAGGAAGGCGTACCGTGGGGTTTGGCGGAACCGCCACACTACCATCTAACCAACCTTTTCTCGAACCGGCCCATCAGCCAAGCTCCATTTCACGGAGCCTAAAGCTTGAAGGGGTGGTATTTCACCGGGCGCACAGGGCGTTGGGACACCGGCTACCACTCGGCCTTTAGTCACCTCTTACGACTTAATGGGTTAGTCATTCACCGGGCGGTGTTTTGTGACCCAACCTACCACTCAGTAATTGCACAATAGCATGAGTCATCAGCTGAACCTACGTGTGCACATTCAATACTTAAGACATAATCTCCTTACCAACTCAGCTATAGAGGCGTCAACCCCATAAATATCTAAAAAGTTTCATACATAATTTCTCAGGCCAAAAAAAAAATCAGTTATATAAACCAAAGCCATGGTAAGACTAAACTTCTACAGACACGCCACGCTAAACGGTTGGTTGTCGCACATTTAGCGTATTGATATTATGGGGGTACACTAAGAGTCTCGTTATTTAATAGCCCCAACACATATGCATTTTTATTCAAGTTCAAGCATCTGTACAGGAAAAATTTAGGAATGATATGCTTGCTAATACGTAATATCCCACAATAACGGCTTTTATACAAACGAACACCACAGAAAAAATCTCTGCAGACATGGGAGGGACGATAATCGAAAAAGACAACTTTACACCACATAGTGGTTGGTAATACAAACTTGGTACATTTGTAGCTATTGAGATACATGAACAGTCTCGTTATTTAATAGCCCCACCATGTGCATTTTAGTTCTTGTTGAGCGTCCATACAGACAACCGTTTTGAATGATATGCTCGCAAAGAAGAAATGTCACACTGATGATTTCAGTATGTGGGTAAGGGACCGAGATGTTGTCAACAGTTTTTAATCCATTTAATGATATGCTTCCCAGCATGTCAACACGCTTACGAAGGTAAAGTTTTAGCCACGAGAAGTTAAATTGGGTTAGAATGGATACCATATTGTGGCGTAAAGTCATAAAGAGTATTACTTCCTATGAAGCATGTTGCTACTACTCGTATGTCGCGATGTGGGAAGAAGTGTGGCACACGATATATCTGGACAGGTTGAAATATTGGCACTAGCATTCACCTGTGTTTGTTAGTGCAAGAACAGTTAGCAGTTGTGGAGTTTTGCTTTAAAGTAAACTAAATAACTAAAGGTATCTAAAAATCCTCTTTTATGTATAAAGAAAAACAGGATGTTTACCTTTGTTTGTGACAAAAAGCTTGGGTTTTGTGGCATGGTTTGTTTGGATGGGAATTTTCAGGAGACCTCGTATACAATTTTGGTATAATATGACATGGACTTTCTAAAACCATTTTCTACCTGCATTAGCCTGAAATCGTGAATTTACATTGGTATTTATTGTTTTCTCTATTGTCCTGTATCTCTTGTATTATGGTTTCCGCTTGGTAACTGCCGTAAAATCCTTAGCCCAGTTCAATTATTTAGAGAACACAGAATTCTTCAACTGTCCCACTTGTGGCAAAACTCAAAACTCTTTATGCACACGACGACTCTGAGGAATCAATTCGCATAAAGGTGAATGGACCAGACCAGAGTCATGTCAAGTACGTGTTTACAATATTTCGCGATGACCTAACTTATATTTACGGCGTATTCTCATACTCACCATGGGAGGTATGATTAAGATAAACTGGAATTTACAGCCCACACAAAAAGTATTTAGATGATGTGACGATCAAAATGTGGAAAACTTGCTCAGATAGTGCTTACGCGACACTTTCAGTAAATACACTCAACGAATCGCAGATTCCATTGCCAATTGTAGATCTGGAAGCTGATGTCAGCAAACCACTTCAAGATTGTTTACCTGCCTTCACATTGTAGATTTACCATGTGTTAACAAGTAACGTGATTTATTTACGATGCAGCAATAGTCTCACAAACACACCCATCAGAATACGAAGGGTCCTTCAGAAATTCAGTTTATCAATGATCGTGGCTCGGGCCATTTCCATTTCAGAGTCATGTAAATATCCCTGACAGACAAAGTACATCATCTTGACCCACATGCCAGTTCCGATTAAACAAATCACATTAGACGCTTATAGATAGCATACTAATGGCCAGCCAGCATACTAATGAACAATTTTACACGGCCGAGTGCTCGGCAAACAACACAACCGACGTCAGACACTCATTCGATACATGTGCCCGCTAATTGTTGGCCAGTGATCGTAGATAGATCGTTCTCACTGGAAGGAATAATACCTGCACCCGAATACCAATTGCTCTCGCTTTCTATGGCAAGAGTATTCCAACCGGTTTACCTCAATCACAGTCAATTTCGTTACTGCACTGGAAGACTGTTATCCTTGTGATCGTGCCATTCGCGTTGAATCAAAACAATAATACGATCACAAAAGTTGGTATCATTGTGGAATACGCACGAACCAGCCAAAAAGTCGCGTCATCAACCAAAATTTCTGATTTGCTAAAAATATACATGTTGTGAATAAATTAAAAAAAGAGATTACAAAAAAAGTAATCCAAAGCCAGAAGACTGGCCGATGGGGGTGAGGCACGAACGGTAGGATGGGCGCGAGAACTTCAAGCGTCAAGATCATCGAAAGTGGAATAATGTCGAGTGCGACGCCAGCGACGAATTTTGTCTTTGGCACTAAGGAGTCAAGGTCTTTGGCTTAATATAATTTATTTTGTGGATGCGTTTCTGCGTATCTGCGTTTCTGGGATTAAACATCGACTGGCTGTAAATAAAAGCGAGTAAATATACGCGATATGTATAACGTGGGTCGTGATCGTACGACGCGCGAGGTACACCTTTTAGCGAACGAGCTTCAACAAATTTGCACTGTTGTAATGGGAGTCTGCCGTGGACTTGTGGAGTGTGTGTGACTTGTTGATGACCTAATTTTATCATTAAGCAAGTTGCACTTGATACCAAGGGTATTAACAGATACTATAGCTACATGATCACTTAATTGGTTACGTCTGATCAACAACTTGCTACTCACTATGATATCTGGTATGTGTGTCGATCGTTGAGCGTCGATCGATTTAAGGTATAATCTGACGAATCTGATGTCGCGAGCTTAGCGAATTTAGCTACCGCCACAGATGTTGACGACTTAGTCGAGGATTTTGCCGCGTTTGGTACGAGAACTAAGAAACACATGAACGAGTCGGAACGGAGAACTAGTCAAGAAACGCGCACCTTCAATCTCCCAAGTCACTACTAGATCGCCGGAGCGCTGAAGAACAACTGAAACAGCTTAGAGGTGCTTTGACGGATTTCTACCGCGCGCCGACCAGCGTACAGAAAGATGAGATTCTCTTGTTGTTGCTGTATGTGTATTTTGCCTGCTGATCGTTTGCTTTAAATCGTTGTTTACTACGCCTGTCGACCCCAACTCGACCCGAGTTGCTCCGCAGTTGCAGTTTAATGGGTTCCTTCGTATTTAACCTGGCCATCTGTTGAAGATCTGGAGATGGAGAGGAACAAAAAATTAACTAATTTAACTTTTTTTTTTGTAAACCGACTGAGTAAATGAAATTTGAATTTTTGGCTAATTTTTTTTGTGTGTAAAGAATGAGGATTGTGAGGAGAAGTGATCATCCCCACAGGTGCAAGCGCCTACCTTTGCGAGTAGGCCAGGGGAAATAGATTCAGTCGAAGGCCACTATAGATGTGGTTTATAGGCCCATCATGTTTAGATGTCCTTAATTTCCTAAAACGAAACTTAGACATATGTGCTGAAAAGTGGTGGGAGTGGGTTTTCAGGACGAAACATATGCTCAATCCTACACTTAGCAGATTATAATAATCTTAATACTAGCCTTTGGAATAATTCTTAAGCTTAGGCGTGAGGATCAGAAGTGGTTGTGTAGGTTATGAGAGTTTTTAAGTAGTGGAAGTCGAATGAGACCATTAAATCGTTGCGTTTAGGCAATTTCTCAAGGACCGACATCAGTTCTATGTGCGTCGATGTAGAACACGGGAACAATTCGGAGTTTTCGAGCATTAAGTTTTAAGGCGACGGAGTGAATATTACCATTCATTAGTGGGTATACGAACAGTATGTCAACATAATCGTAATCGGTCTCCTGGTCAATGTCTGTATGTCAACCAAAATTGTTTATTTTCATACGAGGTAAATACTATTACATCGCACACAGAGCGAACTGAATGAATCTACGTCGGATAGATTCGATTCAGCTATATGCGAATCATGGTATGGTGACCATATTTGACTTGCATACTCTTGACTAAACGAATGTCATGTACATGGACTTGGTGATGTAGAGATGGGAGAACTATTTAGTTCAACTTCTCATGAAACCTTGTATTCGAGTCGTTTTAGATATTATTTGTTCGTGAAGTCAGTCATAAGTGATATTAAATACAGGCACTGTTGGTATGGGAGTGTGATAAACTAAGTGTGTTTGTACGTGTGTGATATAGTGCGGGATAGACAACAATTCGTTACCCAAAGATTTTTTTTACACATCCGTTACGTCCCTCAAGAATGATCAATCTCGGATGGTTTGATATCATAGTTTACGGTGGGAGGCTGGCGTACTTATGGACAGGTGGGAGGTGAAATCTCTGCAGATATCGAGACAACGATCTGCTGTAAAGGCATAACCATGATAGCAGTCGCCTTCTTTTATCCACAGTGGATCTCATAATTCACTACTTTGCGATGTTTTCTTTTGTGCCGAGTTATTGAAATACACAAGAGTTTCGCGACGATCAATGCAACATCTGTTGCTTTTTGAACGCAAAATTCTTCGCGTATTATTACAAAATTAAACTTTGAATTTGACGAGAGATGTAACATCATCGAATTCGCTAGTTTCTAGACAAGAATCATTTTTTTCTCGTTATTAGTCATGAGAATATTATGCTAATTGCTATGATATATGACTTTGATGATTTTTTATTATTATTCAGTTTTTCTTTGTTGGAGTGTTTCTTCACATTGGTTGTCTGTTTGTATCATATCTGCTGGAATCACTACACTACTCCCTCCCCAGTATCATTGTTACAATCGTTTTGTGTCGGGAAGGACGAACGGAGCAGGTGAAGTGAAAGATGGTGCAGGTGGAGGATCCGAGCAGGCAGAGAGAGCCAGTGCTAACATAGGCTGTGAGTAAAGTTCTGGTTTGCCATAAGATAGTCTGGGCTGTGTGTGCATACCACGGAATGGGATTGAACCCATGCAGAAAATGGTGAGAAGCGAAATATAAATATATAAGACCATAGCCGCGTGTAGACGATGATGTATTTTTTCACGTTTAGGGGGTTTGCTATGTTATCGGGCTCTGCTGATTTTATGTTTCGATTTTCTTTTGTTACTGTGTTTCTTTAATGTGAATACATGTTCGTGTCATGTGTCGTGTCTGCTGGAATTGCTGCCAGCATGTTTCGCCTCAAGTGGAAGGTTGATCTTATTTTCTTTACAATTTAGGGAGCTTAACACCCTTATAATATCAGAAAATAAAGGGCGGCCATAGAAATGGTGGAAGTATAGTGAAGATAGTGAGGTTAGAAAAAGTAGCAGAAAGGCAATCAAAGAAAGAAGTTTGTACCATAATACTTTGGTTTGTGTATCTGATAGCTATTGTGCAGGGTTTCTATAACGTATATTCACCAGAAAAGTTTATCATCAAAATGAATAACCACAAGCAACTTTAGTAAAACACAATTAGGTAAAAATGTACGTGAATATCTGAAATAATTTCCCAAGTACAAACTGTTTTCAAGTGTTATAGCTATATGATGAAATGAGCTCGCTATCCTACCGAATAATCACTCTTATTTCGCTATTTTCCATTACCGCTTCGATCGAGCGGTCGGGCAGGTGCTCTCCTATCCGGCGGATCAGTGTATCGTCAACAAGACTGGATACTAGATAAGAAGTAGTTTTCATAACAAATTGAAAGCGAATGTTTTTCCACCAGAGGCGTTCCTTGATTTGGACATGAAAGGGCTTATACAGGATGGTTCCGGAATTCTGCTGATCTAACATGTAAGTAGATCATTCCTAGATGGGCAATTGTGATACGGCCGGGAAGTCACGTGCACCGAACAAGAGCTCTCGCGGTCCAGTAGCGCTATCTCCCAAAGAGACCGGCACGACAATATTAAACAGAACCGCCACTTGGTAGAAACCTTGACGTGGTGCGGGGGCTTAAACTACAATGGATCACTCAGGCTATGCTGACGGAATCATACGCTTCCAGTAGGGCCACCCATGTCAGACAGGCTAGCGAGGAGTAACACACAAAGATCTACCAACCCTAATCCAGGGTGTTACGCGTCACTGTGCCCCTTGGATGGTTTGTAGCCAGGGGTATACCAGCTGTATTATAACGGCGCCTCTCTGACACCGGGTCGAATCAGAGCATTAAGCAGACCTTACCATATCAAAGAGGAGCTCTGATGTGGCGGACTATTTGAAATCCCAAGACTCGTGGGAACAAAAATGAATAATCAATATACAAAAAACAATCTCACAAAAAACCCGGTAGGCGTAGGTGTGATGAGCCGACACTACCATAAAGGAATAAATCATCAAGAAAACACCGACTCGGCAAAACGAAAAACGGACAAAGAGGGTTATACGCGTCGGCACATGGAATGTTCGAGCGTTATATAAACCAGGCGGGATACAGACGGTCGTAGAAAATGCGAAACAATATAAAATGGACATCATCGCGCTTCAGGAAGTCCGACTTCCACATCAAGTAATCGAAAACAACGGGTTTACACTGGCGTGCGGAGGTATTGGTACACATAACCTCGGAACCGGCTTCATCATAAGCAAGAAGATTACGCCGCATGTAAAAGATGTGCAATTTATTAATGACAGAATGTCGGTGCTAAAAATACAGGGCCCATGAAACAATTATGTACTTATAAATGTACACGCCCCAATAGAATCTACCGACGAAGAAACGAAGGACACGTTCTACGAGACCCTAGAGAGGATGGATTGATGGGATCTCATCATTCGATGTTAAAATCCTCCTCGGGGGACCTCAATGCAAAAATTTGAAAGGAATATATCTTCCAACCAACCATAGGTAAAGAGAGCCTATACGACGTTTCAAATGATAATGGAATTCGAATTATTACGCGCGTAGCGGCAAAAGATTTGTTAGTGAAAAGCACGATGTTCAAGTACAAGCAAATCCATAAAGCCAAATAGACCACTTCCTCATAGACAAAAGACACCACCCGAATATCTTTGACGTAAGATCATATAGAGGAGCAGACTACGACTCCGCTCATCTTCTAGTGATGGGCAAAATCAGGAGTCGGGTCGCAGCAAACCCACATGGACAGTCACGGGAGACGAGCAAAAAGTTCGACATTGATAAACTAAAAGACCTACGCGCAAAGGGACTGAATATCAAGACGAACTAGCGAATAGATTTAGCATCCTAGAGAATGGGAGCAGTGAGGAAGTGGAAGCCACTAGTGCGGACACTAAATGGACATCGATCAGAGACACAATCAAACAAACAGCCCAAAAGGTATTAGGATTTAAGAAAACAATTAACTCCAAACCCTGGGTTGAGGATGAGTGGAAGGCGAAGATCGAAGAACGTAAACGCTTCAGAGTGATCCACTTAGAAAGATATGATGAAGTCAACGCAGAAAGATATGCGACAATTCGGAAAGAGACAATGAGACATTTCAAACGCAAAAAACGCGAATTGGAGAAGACTCGGATCGAGAAAATCCTAGAAAATGCCAAAGCAAAGAACATCAGAGATATGTATGCCGGCATAAATTCAACTAGAACTGGGTACCGAGGGAGAGCCAAAATAATTCGAGACGCAAACGGCTGTCTAGTCGTAGAGATCGGACCGACCGGTTTGATGATGAGTGCAAACTAGCGACTGAACGTAAGAATACTGCATACCGGGCAATGCAGCAGTCTCATAGGACGCGGCTACGCGAGGAGAAACACAAAGAGCTCAGAAGATCTGAAAAAGACTCTACAGACAAAAGAAAAGTGCCTGGGAAAAAGAACTTGACTGTGAAATATAGAAAAGTAGAGAGCGAGGTCCGCACCAGGCGCGGAAGTTCTACCAAATAATCCGCAGTATGACGCGGTACACACCACGCTGCACTTACTGCAAGGATAAAGAGAGTAATCTGATCACAGATCCTGAAGGCATTCTGGAGCGATGGGGAGTGCACTTCAATGAATTGCTAAATGGTCAGCTCACAGAAGAATTGGAGGCTCCACCAATGCAAGATCAAGACCAAATGCTGCCGCCACCAAGCATTGAGGAAACATTAAAAGCCATTAGACAAATAAAGCCCCCGGAGGTGATGGCATAGCAGCTGAGCTGATCAAACAAGGAGAGACCGCGTTACATCACGCATTTCATGAGATCGTGGTGGGAGCAAGAGGAGATGCCGGAAGATTGGCGTCGTGGTATAATTTGCCCCATACATAAGAAGGGAGATATCACACTGTACAGCAACTATAGGGGTATAACATTGCTGAGTACCGCCTATAAGATACTCTCCACTATCCTACAAGATCGGGTAGCCCCATACTCCAAAGTCATCATTGGTCAATATGAGTGGGGCTTCATCCCAGGCAAATCAGCGATTGATTAGATATTCACCCTTAGGCTGGCCATGGAAAAAAGTCTATATCATCTATTTATAGACTTTGAGGCCGCCTACGACAGCATAGCCAGGATAGTACTATAAAATGCCATGAGAGAGTTCGGCATTCGAACCAAATTGATACGACTTTGTAGGTTGACCATGGCGGACGTAACTAGACAAGTAAAAATAGCGGGATTGCTGTCCAAGGGGACGGTCTGGCCTGCCTCCTCTTCAACCTGGCGTTGGAGAAAGCAACCCGTGACTCTGGCGTTACAATTAGAGGGACTATTGTCACCAAGTCTAGCCAGATACTTGCCTACGCAGATGACATCGACATCATCGGTAGATCCGATTCGGTTGTACAGGATTCCTTCACCCAGATGGAGCAGGCGGCACAAAAACTGGGACTGCACATTAATGAGGGGAAAACTAAGTACATGGTGGCAACTAATATCGTGACAAGATGAAAGCAGTACTTTGAAAACCTGCTCAATGTGCGCACCCATCAACCACAAATAAACACACCAACCGTACATACAACCGAACCTCAGATCCCAGAGCTCTCTTTCAACGAAATTATAGACGCAATAAATCGATTGAAAAAAAAAAACAAAACTTCCGAAGTCGAATGTATACCGGCAGAGCTTGTGAAGCATGGAGGAGAGGCAACCGCTCGAAAGATCCACCAACTCATCAAAACAATATGGGATAAGGAAGTCAGTCCGGAAGAATGGAAAACCTCAATAGTCATCCATCATCATCATCGGCATTACAACCAGAAACCGGTCTTGGCCTTATTTAGCAAGTTTTGAGGCTTGTTAAATTTTCCATAATGATTTGTTTTCTCCGGGCAAGGTCATTAGTCTTGCGCCAGAGGCTGCCCGGCGGGGAATCGAACCCCGGTCTCCCGTGTGACAGGCGGGTATACTAACCACTATACTATCGAGGAGTCATCCCCATTTTCAAAAAAGACGACAGATCTGACTGCGAACACTACAGAGGAATATCATTGCTCGCAACCACATGAAAAATACTATCAATGTCATATTGGCGAGAATCACACCGCACGCAGAAGAATTTTTATTTTTTTTTTATTTTTTTTGTTTTTCGTGGACTTCTCTCGGGAGAGGCGAACCTATAGCGCCGAGTGGGCGCCCCGAGATGACATCAAATAACTGTTGCAGTTCTTTTTGAACAGTTGCAGGTTGTAACGCCCCGGGAACACTCGCGTGGGAAGGGAGTTCCACAGCTTCCCCGCTCTGTAACGGAACGAGTTCTGATACAGGGATGTTCGCGCCGTCGGGAGATGAAACACAAACGGGTGCGATCCGTCGGAAACTACCAATGTGGATTCCGTAGAAACCGGCCAACAAGCGACCAAATGTTTACAATAAGGCAACTGCTGGACGAGAATTAGGAATACGGAGAGGCGGTTCACCAACTGTTCATTAACTTCCAAAAAGCTTACGACTCAGTCACAAGGCAAAGACTCTACCATAATATGCCTCCCTCAATCAAATTTGCATGAACGAAAGTAAAGGGCGAGTTAGAATAGAAAACCACCTCTCAAAACCATTTGAAATCTGGGATGGGGGGTGGCCTCTCACCGTGTCTTTTTAACCTTGTGCTCGAGTATGTTATCAGAAAGGTACAAGACGACAACACGGCCGGATCATCCCTGAACGGGGTCACACAAGTGCTAGCATATGCGGATGAGATCGCCGTGTAAAAACTGTGAAATCATCATGCAAGCGGCAGAAGAGGTGGGCCTAGAAATAAATGAAGACAAAACAAAATACACGATTACGGCGAGAGTACGTCGAACTCAGGGAATACATATAAAGAGGCAAGATATTTGAAAAAGTTAAAGAATTTAAATATCTGGGAAAAATACTGACGGCCAGTAACGAAATGTCGAAGGAAATTAACAAAAGACTACACTCCGGCAACGCTAATTGACACGCAGTCAGTAAACTGCTGAAATCCAAACTGCTATCACGTAATATGAAGCTCTCGGTCTATAGAACCATAATCATGCCGATTGTTCTATGCGGATGCGATACATGGGCTCTCACAAAACGAGAAGAAAAAAAATTCCGTGTATTCGACAATAACGTTTTAAGGGGTATATTTGAAGGTAAGTATGACGAGGAGGCAGGACAATGGAGGAAACTCCACAACCACGAATTGGAAGAGCTACACCGCAAACCTACAATAGTGAGAGTAATCAAGTCGCGAAGATTAAGATGGGCCGGACATGTAGCGCGTAGAATTCTTGACGGTAGACCAACGGGAAGGAGACCGGTAGGACGGTCGCGACGGAAATGAGAGGACAATGTTAGGTTTGACCTTGAGGAGATCGGATCCGCTGGTCAATCGTGGAAGGAGAGTGCACAGTCCAGGGAACGACGGCGGAGTCGAGTCGGTGAGGTCATGAACCTCCGGGTTCCTACAGGCCAATAAATAATAATAATAATACTCGTAACAGTTCTGGTGGTTGAATGGCAATTAAAGACCTGATTACCAATGTCAGTAGAATCACTGCATTATCAGCCAGCTGGCAGAGACTTATCTCTTTTATAACTAGGGCAGTATAAGATTTAAGTTAATTTCTTTTAAGTAAATAAAATAAAATTAAAAAAAAATAGAGTTAAGTTAAATTTTAAGTAAAAACAGAAAAAAAAAATTCGACGCAATGTAATTCGAATTTTTCTTTGTTAGACAAATAATCACAACTAAAGCCACAAAAGTCCTGTCGCCGAAAGGCAAATTGCACAATAGTCTTATTATGTTTTGCTTCGAGCGTCTGCGTAGGACCAGCAAGTTATAATATAAGATAATTAGGCTAGAATTTGAGAATTTTTTGTCTAGCATATAAATTAGAAACTAAAAATATAAAACGAAAATAAAAAATGTTACAAAAATAAAAAAAGAACTAAAAAAAAGGACGGAATAATTCGTCGCCGGTTTTTAGAGGTTGTTGGATGACTTCCATCTGTTTGGGAATCGATCACTTGAATAAAAGCAGTTTGGGGAGCGAAGAAAAACATATCTTTAAAAAAATATAGGGAATGCCATTTATTTCATAGGATTTGTTAATATTCACTTCTTTGAGTGTTTGGGTGAGAGTATGAGTTAGAAAGTGAATCTGGTCCTTGGTGTGTTGTTTGTGCTCAAGTTGAGGTGGAGCTAATGTGGTATTATAGCGTTTGCGACGATACTGAAAAGCGTGTGATTCGAACCGATGCTATGACGGTTAGAATCACTAAAAGATAGAACCAATGCTCAAAACATCAGACCACTGCTTTCTCGAATTTTTTTCTGTATTATTCTTCACTATTTGCTTGTATACTGAGGGTATCTGTTAGAAACGCCACAGTATCACGCAGTGAAGAGTTGGCTACGAAATGTGCAGTAAGTAAACTCGCTTTCTCTAGTTCGTTGATGGTCGGTCTGTCAACAACTGTAAGTGAAGAAATGTATGAGGAGATCGAGTTTTTGAGGTTCTTTACAAGTGTCCACAAAATTCGAGTAGCTATGGAGAGGTTAACATTTTCTGTCTATCGGTCTATCTGGTCCTGTAAGAGAATATGTTAAATGTGCGCAGACAGTCATTGCCAAGCATCTGGAATATTATTTTTCTATTTTCTATTCGTTTTTTTTGGCTAATGCTTAACACTTAACGTTACAACAAACAAACGTTTTCAATCTAAACGAACATAAAAGCCCTGATACCCAGTTTTTACAATCTTCTCTCGACACTATTTTCTTATAACTGAGAGCGTTTCACTATGACAAAAAAAGATGGTAATCAATGGTAATCGAAGTATAAGGTGGATACATCAAAACTTCCCAACTAAACCCGCGGAGTTTCTGGCAAGTCATCATAGACATGTGTGTGCTGACTTGGCTTGATGGAACACAGAGCCTATTGACCATTTCTGACAATTTTTGATCAACCGCCAGTTCAAGCAGGGTAACCGTTGGGTGGAGAAGTCTGAATTTAGTATTGGATCATATGGAAGTATCCTATAGTAGATGATTCCTTCTCAGAACCATGCGATGAACAACAAAACCTTACAGGCTGTTAGTGTTGGTTTGACCACCATTTGAGCTTCCCCACTGCCCTTTGACTACGTTTTCGCGCAATATTGCCGTACGTGATCCACTTTTTATCTCCAGTCAACATCCGTTTAAGAAATGGGTCGATTTCTTTGCGTATGACCAAGGCTTGGCAAAACGCAAATTCGAGGCGTCATGCTTTTTTTTTGTGCCAAAACGCCCATTGTCTTTTTGAACCCAGCTTTATGCAGATAGTTTTGATGTGTCTTTTGGTCGATATTTAGCCCCTGGGGGACACCATGACTCCTAATATGCCACTCCACTATAAACGAACATATAAATAAAGAATGAAATAAAGTAAAATATAAATATAATGGGAAAGGGAAAGAGAAGTATTGTACGTGATAGGCATAAAATATTTGAGGACGTAATGTCCTGTCTTCGTTACATGGGCCCCACCAGCTGGGACGGTTTTGTTGTGTTATTGATTTATCTCGTACGCTAATCGCTATACTAAAACGTAGGTGATCTGGAACATTGAAACACTGGCATGGAGAGTTTGTTTATCGCTGGGACTCCGAAAATACCGGTAAAATCAATGAAGTAGGTCCATTCTAAAGAGTACTTTCCAGATACATATCGTATTCTAACAGGTCAATAGAAAAGTCCCCGGCCTGACACATAGATGGCGGCATTAGAATTAAATCCATACGATTTTTAGTTAGCCGTAACCTTCAAAAGACGCGTGTATAAATTTGACAGATGTCGGATCATTAGTTTGTGAATTATAGTATTTTGAGCTTTTAGCTTCAAAATAGGCCTCAGTTTCGGCGATCACCTCTTCATTCGACGAAAATTTCCTCCCAGCGAGCATTCTTTTGAGATCTGAGAACAGAAGATAGTCGCTGGGGGCCAGATCTGGAGAATACGGTGGATGCGGAAGCAATTCGAAGCCCAATTCATGGATTTTTGCCACCGTTTTCACTGACTTGTGACACGGTGCATTGTCTTGGTGAAGCAGCACTTTCTTTTTCTTCAAATGCGGTCGTTTTTCGGCGATTTCGTCCTTCAAACGGTCCAATAACGCTGTGTAATAGTCGCTGTTGATGGTCCTTCCTTTTTCAAGATAGTCAATGAAAATTATTCCGCGCGCATCCCAAAATACAGACGCCATAACCTTGCCAGCCGACTGTTGCGTTTTTCCACGCTTTGGGGCGGGTTCATCGTATGCAGTCTACTCGGATGACTGTCGATTGGACTTCGGAGTGAAATGATGGAGCCATGTTTCATCCATTGTCACATATCGACGCAAAAACTCGGGTTTATTACGCTTGATCATCCCCAAACACTGCTCCGAATCATCAACTCGTCGTTGTTTTTGGTCAAAAGTGAGCTCGCGCGGCACCCACTTTGCACAGAGCTTTCTCATACCCAAATATTCGTGAATGATATGATGTACACGTTCAGTTGATATCTTTAGAGTGCCTGCTATTTCATTCAATTTCAATTTACGGTCATTCAAAATCATTTTGTGGATTTTTCTAATGTTTTCGTCGGTAACAACCTCTTTTGGGCGTCCACTGCGTTCACCGTGTTCGGTGCTCATTTCACCACGTCTAAACTTAGCATACCAATCCTTGATGGTTGATTTTCCTGGGGCGGCGTCTGGAAACTCGTCATCAAGCCAAGTTCTTGCTTCAACTGTATTTTTTCCCTTCAAAAAGCAATATTTTATCAACACGCGAAATTCCTTTTTATCCATTTTTTTCACAATAACAGAAGTTGCTTCACTCAAAATACTATAATTCACAAACTAATGATCCGACATCTGTCAAATTTATACACGCGTCTTTTGAAGGTTAGGGTAACTAAAATTCATACGGATTTAATTCTAGGGCCGCCATCTATGTGTCAGGCCGGGGACTTTTCACTTGACCTGTTATACTAGGTGTATGCATACGTTTTTTCCAGTTTAACTATAAGATGGCGGCAGCAAAAAGTACGCAGCGTATTAATTTGATACATACGTCATTTTGTTCGTCTGAGATTTAACTACAAACACACACAAGTTGAGTCCGCCAAAACTAGCGCCTTCGTTTTATCGTTCAGTGATTATGTAGAGTTTTGTCCATGAAAAAGAACATTTGCGGTACACATTGCTTATCTTATTTAATCAATATAAAAAGGCTGTTGAAAGTCATCGTTTGATGGTAGAAACATATGGTGAACACGCTCCATCAATTATAACACGTCAGACATGATTTTGACAGTTTAAAAGTGGTGATTTCAATGTGAAAGACAGTGAGCGCTCTGATAGACCACAAAAATGTGAAGACGAGCAATTGCAGAAGCTATTGGATGATAACCCAACTCAAACTTAACGGCAATTAGCAGAAGCATTACATGTGTCACAAGAAACAATCAGCAGGTGTTTACGAGCAATGGGGAAGATCAATATTAGACGTATGCATAAGTTTTCCGGTTTAACTAAGGGATGGCGCCAGCGAAAAGTACGCAGCACACAGCAAAACTAGTGAAAGACACAATGGAATCGCTTGGGTGGGACATCTGTGGGTGTGTTGTATGGATGCCAAGACAGGGGCAATGTTTCACTCAAACCCACCAGCGTCTCCGTGCGAATAAAAAGGATTTTGGCCACAAACAGTTCACCAAGGAGAAAGGAAAATATTAACACACTTTGTTTTGCTGGAAATTTATTTAATTTATTTAATTGCTTTTTGTATTTCCAAAATAGTTTTCGTTATTTACATAATATGCACTTGATTTTCGGTACAATAACGGGACACGATTACTAGCACATATTTCGAAGTTCATTTTATTTATTAAATGGCTGCAGCCAACAGATAACACTCGACTTGGTTTGGTTATTTAATTTTTTTTTACGGTTGACCCCGAAGGCAATTCAATCTCGACTTCTCTCCTCAAGTGTTGATCATTGACTAACTGGAATTAGGGATGAAATTCGAATTTTTAATTTTGCACTACCATCAGCCAATGGTAATCGCGCTCTCTTGTACATCTTTCAATTCTCTACGCTCACCGAGGTGAATAAATACTTGTATATTCGTTCGACGGTCGATGGCCTAGAAAGGATGAAGAAATCGAAAGGAAAGCGCAATAACCCAGGGTTGATCTGGCTTAGTGTGTGTGTATTAATGCAGCCTCTGAGGATGATCTACTGACCTAGTGCGGTGACTGTGGTGATCTCAGAGTGCATTGAACTATGGAAAGACAGAATTGTGAAGGAGAGGAAAATGTAGTTTACGCTATTCACCTGTAAGAAGAGATCATTGATCCCCAGCGAATAGAGTGTCTGGGAAAAGTCGAGGTGACGCTACTTTGGCTAGGGTAATATTATCGTGGGGGACACGCTGTGGAATTCGATAATTACCCAAGCCGTTGGATAATGGTGCACCCGCGTCGTTTGATTCGACTTGTTGTTGCTAACCAACATGAATTGGAATTTCCGGTGGAAACCTCATGGGTTAGAGGACTGGAGTTTCCGTATGGCAAAAAGGTAGCTGAATTCAATTATGCATTACCTGCATAGAATAATGAGTTCAGCTATGCGTCCGTTTAGAAACATGATTTCCAGGTTAATAGGTTGGTAGGATGAATTTGGGGGGTGATTTGACAAACTGTTAGCGGTCGAAATAAGGTTGAAATTGTGGGTTGGTTCTCCATGTAGTATAGAGAATCCCCACACATCCTTCTGCACCCGCCGTACTCCTCAGACTTGGCGCCATCTGACTATCACCTCTTCGCATCAATGGGGCACGCGCTCGCAGAGCAGCACTTCAGCGATTTCGAGGAAGTTGGAAAATGGCTCGACGAATGGTTTGCCGCGAAAGACAAGCAGTTTTTCTGGCATGCTCTTCATAAACTAACTGAAAGATGGGCGAAATGTGTAGAAGCCGATGGCCAATATTTTGAGTAAAAAAATTAATTTCCCTAGAAAATTACGTATTTTTTTACCAAAGAAACAGGAAAAAACTTATGCATACACCTAGTATATGTTCAATATGCAATTTAATGATGTATTCAACCTTTATTTTCGTTCTTTATATAGTTGTTGTAGTTCTGTTTTGATGTCCCACATTCCATAGGACTAGAAACCATACATTTGGTTGCTTTTTACACGGTTTATATTTTTACATTAGATATTATGTTGTATAGTCTTCAATCCTTTTTACATTCCATTATCTATGTATGTAATCTTACTAAGCGGAAAATTGTTAGACCTCCAAGTGCCATTTTTCCACGGTTGAATAAAGTCCGGAAGAACCATGATATTAATCGGAATGGTTGAGGTTTGGAGTTATCTTGGTGAAAGACATCGACTTGAAATCTGGTTTAATGAAGCCAATGGAAACCAATTTGCAATGCACGTTTGCTCCCGTGTCAACAGTTAGGGTTTTATTACCGGTCTTAAAAATAGATCACTAGTCGCCGCCAATGGCTGGGAGTATATACGTCCAGAAGATGTAGCCGACGTAAGTAGTAAAGATACAAGAATATCTAAGAGTACTTTCTAAACAATCTTCTCCAGTCATTTATATAAATTCAGGTCAATTGTGATACCAACGGTTTTCCTGATACTCAACCCTCCATTCTCCATGGTGACCTTAATAAGTTCCTCAACGTGATTTCGTTAAGAGCTTAATCCGCTGAAGACCTTATTCTTTCAACAGCCGATGTTGATGAAAATAATCAGTTCACATTCTCTTAGGTAATAAAGATTCTCCAATCAAATTATACCGTTAATTCAGAGGCCGACTGATTCGTAAATTGGTTGTCACTAAAGGCCACCAAGCCGAAGAGGCCTCTGAATGAGATATCAATGATTTCTTTCTGCGTTCCCGGTGTATTATCATAGATGCACTTCATTCATATACGACGAGTATAAGTATCAAGACGACCTGTGGGCATTAACAAGGTGAACGGACCAAAGCGCCATCAAGCTAACGAGTTAGCGCCGACATATTTTGGAGGCACCCACATCAAGGCAAAGAATAAAGAGTCGTTGTTATTATAAGAATGCTATCTTCCAGCAGAGGTGTTGTCGATGCACGTATTAAGATGTCTGACGATGGTTGCGGCAATACGATTGCACGTCGCTCTTTTACAGTCGGATTAAATTTCATTATTGTTGTCGTATCTCGAACCACTCAGAAGTTGCAGATAACGACTTGAAGTGAGAATGTTAAATTAAACTCACGTGGAATTAACAAACATATTGCAGGAGTCAACGATTGTGTTGTGCTGTGAAATGTGTGGCATACGATCGTGACGCAGCTTCTAATGTGAGTGAAAGCTGTTAGGTATTAGATTGATGTCATGCAGTGAATCAACACACTGACCACAGACAAAACCGATTAACAATCAACAATCTGTTAAGACCGAATTAGTACAGAAGAATGCGAAAGCAATCGGTATTCAATTGCGTTCATGACTCTCTCGGGTCTTAATTCGCATACTAATGGGCTTACAATTGCCCTTCACAAGCATTTGATTGACAAAGTTGACTGAAAATGCATTTAAAGAAGGCTAGAAAACGTTCTTACGAGGCATCCGCAATTTTCGGAAAAAGAAGTCGAATATTTTTTGCTAGGCAAGTGCAACCATATATAACTCGCAACGTATTGATCAAACACATTCAGACTTCTGGAAAAGTGACATTTTTACTAAAAATTATTTCTAGACACTTTTTTGTTCTATTCAGGATAAAAGGTAACGAAGTTAGCTAAGAGAAAATTCTTTATACATGTATATCACGCTTTAGCTTTGATAGAGGCGAAAATGTAACCCAGGTGGTTGAAATTGTGGGTGGTGTTTATGGTTTCGATATTTCCAGAGACATTATGATTTCGTTGATTCTGTTCCAGTACTTTCGATTCTAAATCGTCGAATATCTCAATAAAATCGGGGAAACAATCGAAGTGGAGGTTTTTTTTTTTTTTTTTTTTTTTTTTTTTTTTTTTTTAAATAATATATTTCTCTTATGAGAAGCGAACCTATAGAGCAGCCACGGCGCCCCGAGATGCCACTAAATAACCGTTGTAGTTCTTCTTCAATAGTTGAAGGTTGTAATGCTCCGGAGACACTCGCATGGGGTGGGAATTCCACAACCTTCCCGTTCTGTAACGAGTTCTGATGCGGGGATGTTCGGGCCGTCGGAAGATGAACCGGAAATTGGAGCGATCCGTCGGATTGTCTTGTGGTGCGCGTATGAACCGAATTGCGTGGAACAGTACCACGAATCTCCGAAGAACAGTACTCGTGATAATATCTGTAAAATAGACAGACGTCGGCTACGCGCCTTCGATGTGATAACGATGTGTAGTCCTGATGTCAGCGCCGTGTCCCCGATCAGCCGGATCTCTCGTCTCTGTATGCTCTCAAGTAGGTTGAGAGCATGTGGCGTTTCCGCCAAACCCCCCTGTCTACTTACCCGAAGAACCCCCGTAACTACAACCCAACCTTCATAGTTTTCCACTAATGCAAACGCATTAGCACCTGTAAATGCTTCATGCATCAAGTATCTAATGTATTTAGCTAAAAGCTCCTGGAAGAGAATTCTTACCTTCGTTCATTAATTCGAATTCAAAATTCCCTACAAGAATTCTATCCAAACTTGTCGGATCCAAAGCCAATTCGGCACCTTCGGTTGCCAGGCAAATCCCAATCTTATCATACGTATTTTCCCTAGACGAATTCCTGAAAACGAAACAATTTGGTTTACATATAATGTAACCATCATAACAGGGATAATAAACATCGCGTCGCCTATTCCCAGCCTCATCATGTGTACAATGAATCCCTTACATACACATTGGCTGGCGACCTTTTTCTCCCTACTATAAACAATCCAACGCAGCTGCACACAATTAGCGCAAGCGACGCTGAAACCAAAACCTATAGCATAGGCAAATTCAAACAGGAATTGTATACTTACCCATGGCGGAGATGCCATAAACACCAATTCCCTGTGAATATGCTAAAACCATGTCCACCAGCATTGCGGTCTATCAATACAGCTGCAAGGCACATCATAGACAATGATCTATACGACCCCTTCGACAATATTTCTGGATCTGCTCCTCATGACCTCGCGGCGTGAGCAAACAGAAATCCATTACTAACCAATGAGATACGGCTTGTTTACTTAGTCCAACTTACATCCCATTGATGCACATTATTCCCTTTCTTTGTTTTCAGATTCGTTCTCATGGCCTTGTCCCATGAAAGAACCAATGTTCACACATACATGTGTACCACTTCGATCTTCTCTGTGGGATCTGGTTACCTATCCCCAAAGAGAGACTTTACGTTTCTCTTGGGATAGAAAATGCATCCCTAAATTAAGAGAGCCAGTACCTCTGGTCGAATTTCCTTTGCCAGCGAATTGATATCGCTGAGTCGTTTTACATCACCCGACCGAGGCGACCATAATAACTATAAGTCGAGTCGAGAAAGCGCGCTTTTAATTAAAAAAAAAAGTTTAATGTCTTATACTTTGTTTCTGTGCGTCCATTTTATCCTTGATGTAATTATTTTGTTTATTTAATCTAATAAAGTGCAGTAAGATTTATGGATCAATAAAAATAATAAAATTAAAGAACTAATTTCGAACAACATACGCTGGTGTTTATTTGTCCAGGTGATTGCTTTTCTGGTGAACAGCTTGCTGCGGTGGAACTTTCGATTCTTGATGGGGAGTGAAGTCAATCAGCGCCGTACGCCGGTGCACACGACTTCGGACCCCACAGGCATGTTTAGGAGCAAAGCTCCTAATATGAGGGCGATATTCGAGCGCGCGTCTAATTTGGGATTTATACAGGAGAAGAAGTTGACCCGGAGTAAAATATTTCTTGGCTCTAAAAAAAAAACTCCGTTTTCCTGAGGAGGACCTGGCGATGTTCGACACGTGTTTATGCCACGATACCATCCCACATACCGTGAGGCCAAGCAATTTCATGCTTTTATGCACATTCGAGGGCCTGGTCATTCATCATCAGCTGTCGTGTTGTATAATGTGTCTTCGTTGCATTGAAGTAGACAAGATTGGCCTTTCCCCACTGCAGGAACTTATCTAGATTCAGAGAGTCGATCTGATTACATCCCATCTGGTGCAACATTGATGCACCAATCGGCCCATCACTCAAAAAAGAGGAAACAAGCGTACTATCATCCGCAAAACTAAACACTTTTTTATCCGTTGTCTCCAACAAATCATTCACGTGATGCAAAAACAAAGTTGGAGCCAAAATAGAACCCTGGGGCATCCCGGAATTAATAGGATACAGATCCGAACACTCGCCGTCGATAACAACCCGAATCGATCGATTTTCGAGGAAGCTCCTCGTCCAGTCGCAAAGCTGTTGGGAAAGTCCATATGAACGAAGTTTGCTCAGCAATGCCCCATGCCAGACGCGGTCAAAAGCCTTGGAGATATCCGATGCGACCGCCCTCGACTCACCATGCCGTTCAATCGCAGATGTCCATATATCGGTTGTAAGGGTCAAAAGGTCTCCCGTTGACCGCTTGCCATGGAGTCCGTATTGACGATCATTAAGAAGTCCGCTGCAGTCCAAATACTTAATTAACTCGGCATTGATGTCCTCCCTTTGCTCCTCGATAGTATAGCGGTTAGTATACCCACCTGTCACGCGGGAGACTTGGGTTCGATTCCCCACCGGGGAGCCTCTGGCGCAAGACTAATGGCCTTGCCCGGAAAAAATAGATCATTATGGAAAATTTAATAAGCCTCAGGACTTGCTAAATAAGGCCAACACCAGTTCCCGGTTGTAGTGCCGATGATGATGATGATGATGATGTCCCTTTCCATCGCCTGAGATAACATAGACAGTAATGCTATCGGCCGCTAATTTTGTGGGAGACACTTTTTTCCCCTCTTTGGGATTGGCTGAACTCGAACAATTTTCCAGCAGGTAGGAAAGGTTCCTCGTGCACAAGACAAGCGGAAGAGTCTGCCAAGAACCGGTGATAGTTCTGGAGGACAGTTCTTAAGGACTATTGCTGGTATTTCGTCCGGGCCAGTTGACTTCCTTCTGCCCGATCCACGTAGATTGTGTTGAATAGTACGCGGGCGGAAGCTCACATCCCGTATCGAATACTATACCGGCGTGATCACAGGTGGCCGCAAAAGACCGGAATCCAAGTTTGAATTCGCGGAAAATAAATTCGCAAACACATTAGTTTTATTTTTGAATTTGTGAATAACGTCCCGCTGCCCGTCACCAACGGAGGAAAAAAGGAGGAAGCGAAGTTACTACTGACAGCCCTTGCCATTGACCAGAAGGAGCGCGAACCAGTCGGGCACTCAAGGAGTTTATTGGTGACTCTGTCGTTGTCGGCCTTCTTCGCGGTATCAACCGCTTAGTTGCACGCGTTTCTGATTCTAACAAAATTCGTTCTGTTAACCTCCATGGGATTAGAGCGCCATTGTTTAAAAGCTCTATTGTTTACCGGCGTAATCTGTTCGCACTCTTTATCAAACCAAGGTTTATCAGACGAACTTCGTTTGAAGGAATGCGGAATGTAGATCTCCATCCCGAGAAGAATAATCTCCGTGACCGACTCCGCGCATGCATTAACATAGGAGTCTCCAAAGCACACACAACGAAGATATGTCGGATCAGTTGACAAATCGACCTGGGTCTCAGTTAGTGCAAGGATATTATATGCGCTCCACAAGACAGTCCGACGGATCGCACCCGTTTGTGGTTCATCTCCCGACGGCGCGAACATCCCTGTATCAGAACTCGTTCCGTTACAGAGCGGGGAAGCTGTGGAATTGCCTTCCCACGCGAGTGTTCCCGGAGCATTACAACCTGCAACTGTTCAAAAAGAACTGCAACAGTTATTTGATGGCATCTCGGGGCGCCCGCTCGGCGCTATATGTTCGCCTCTCCCGAGAGAAGTCTAATAAAAAACATATATCAGGTTTCGCTGTTTGCAAATATTGGTGGATGGCGTTTACATTCGTATTCGTGAAATCGATGCCCCTGATGTTACAAAATCCCGTTATCAGCAGTCGAACGTCGACAGAGCCTCGAGAATGAGCCCGATTACGCGATGATGAATTTCTTAAAGTTCGGTTATTTATCAGAATATTTGCACGATGTTCCCCCTGGCATAGTTCCCCCGGAGATCAGAAGGTACCATCATGACTTATCTCCGTGCCAGTCCGGTCCACCAGTCATACATCTGAATCATAGTCGAAGATAGCGCAGAATGTACAGCGTGACGGGATGGGACCGACTACCACCTAAACCAACCTCTTCTCGAACCGGTCCAATAACCAACCTCCGAAAGATGGCCAGGGATTTCTCCCGACCATTTCACGGAGGCTATAGCTGGATTGGTTCCTGGATAGTATAGTGGTTAGCATACCAGCCTGTCATGCGGGAGACCGGGGTTCGATTCCCCGTCGGGGGGCCTCCTTGCCCGAAAAAAAAAAACATTATGGAAAATTTAACAAGCCTCAGGACTTGCTAAATAAGGCCAAGGCCGGTTCCCGGTTGTAGTGCCGATGATGATGATGATAGCTGGATGGGGGTGGTATTTCACCGGGCGACAGGGCGTTGGGACGCCACCTACCACTCGGCTTTTGTCGCCTCTTACGATAAGCCGGCCTAGCTGTGAGTATATTCTAACACCCTACTTAGAGGGCATATTAGTGGAGTGGCATATTAGCAGTCGATAGGCAAAATGTTCACTTTTCTCGGGTGCAAGAGTCGGAAAACGAGGCCTGACGCCAACCCAAGTTTATGGAAGACAGACAAAATTTTTCTATTTATAACATTAGATTCCTCGAAGGAAGACCGATCCACGATTTTTATTTTATCGAACTCAGCTATCTCAAGCTGAGCTCTCTTCTTTCTACCAGTGTTACGGCTCCAACGCCGTGCTTCCTCTTTCGAGGGAAGAGCGTGGAGGTTATTATAATTATTAATAATTAAGGGGTTATTAAATAATTAAACTTTTCTTTATTTAAATATTTTGTTTTATTTTTATTTTATCGAACTCAGCTATCTCAAGCTGAGCTCTCTTCTTTCTACTTTTTTCATATAAATTTACTTGTTTATATAGAACATTTTGTTCTAACTGACTGTGGCGTATAAACTGAACAAAACAATCTAGAAGTCTCTGTGACTTAGAATTTTGAATAAACTTTGAACGAAAATCAAAGTGGCCATGTTTTGAAATGAAAAATGTGCTTGTTATGAAACGGGGCATATTTATGAAATGTGCTGTAAGTGACTGGATATAGAATATTGTGTCTGTTTATTTATGAATTGTATTAACTGCGAATGTAAGATATGTGAGGATGTAGTTTTAAGGGTTGTGTTTGAAAGGACATGAGTTAGTGTTAAAGCGAATAAGGATAGTATTCTGGAATACAACACTTGTGTCACAACCGCTGAGCTCAGTTTCGATTACACTGAGCTTTGGCACAAGAAACATTTGGGGCGAATTCAAGAGAACAGCACAACAGCACTGCTCATGATCGAAAACAGCACAAAAAGCACTGGAGAGAAGAGGAGCGACTATATCGTTTCTCGAGAACAACGAGTGGCGAGTGATAAGAAAAAAAGGGACGGCACGCACGAACTAAGAGGAAATTGGTTTTTTGCTGTGCTGGCTGCAAAATTAAAGTTGGAGGAAGTAAACTCCTAAAAGTCAACACATAGAAAGGGTTAAAAGTTGTGAGAAGAAAAAGGAGAACAAAAGGAGATCTACGGTGCGTGATTAATGGAATTGAGAGAACGTAAAAATCCAAATAGCAACAATTAAGTACACACAACTGGAGGCAAGTGGATAACAAGATTGTTGGTCGCCCGTACGATTCATTCGCAGCAGTCATCCCATCTGATTGGTGTTCCAGCCAACCGACCAACACACGCACTTCGGCATCTCGGCAATAGTTTGGGCCAACTACAACCACAACAGAAATAGCATTGGGTAATCTTAGTTGGAATAGACTAGGCAATGAATTAGAACATGAAACGCACGTGAAACTTTTAATAAATATTGTATAAATATTTCCCCGGCTTTAATTTTACATCGGGAGTTTGACAACATCATCTAAATATAGTCCACTAACAGCACAGGATTTAACATAAACCAAACCATATTAAATAAAATAGACGTAAAAATAATGAAATATACTAAAAATAGCGAAATACAAATAAAATAATGACATATACGCAGAAATAATGGATTTATTTTTCCCCAGCATGATGTTATGCTATTTCCATCCCAGCGCAAAAATTCTACAGTTGATTGTGTACTACGCCTTTGGCATTAATAGCCGTAATATTAAATGGTGAAGAACAATTCTGTTCAGTGAAACCCCGACTCTGGCTCGGCTGACGTCTACTTGTGCCCTCGATCCAACCCAGGTTCAGCCCAGATTCAGCCTAAAAGCAAACTCAGCAGAATGAAGAAAGCGGAGGACGAATCGAAGAAGTGTGGCTTAAGGAAAGAAAAAGAGAAGTCCCAGTCGTGCACAAGTTGGTAGTCCATGAAGGACTACGAGAAAATGAACCAGGTGAGGGCAGCAAAGAAGTAGGAGATACCAAAGAGGAAACGACACCGGATAACGACGAACAAAACACAGTCAAGAAACTAATGCACGAACTTGAAGCTTTGGAGGCAAAACTGGTGCAAATTGAGCTCATCCGAGCATATGAACGAAGGGAGGAGACGCCTGCGCCATAACAAAGAATAAGCGCCACAGAGAAGAACACGATATCAAGGACTGGATAAACGGGGAAGGATATGACCGAGATGCTCTGTGAATTCGACCCTAGGAATACAGCAGGACTATCCTCCACGGCATATGTAAGAAGAGTCCGGGAAATTATAATTGTCTGCTAACTAGATGGAAGACTGGTCATCATGGCAGCCATCTGTAAACTGGTAGGAGCAGCAAAACTTTGGTGCATGGGAGTCCTTCACTCATCATTGGCGGAATTCCTATGCGATTTACTAAATAATTTTCCGACAGAAGATGATGCACTCTGCACGAATGTTTGCGAAATAAAAAACAAATGGCGGATGAGGATACAAAGGAATTTGTATTCGCCATGAAAGCGATCACCTCGAGAGGTCAGCTGGACGACAGGACTCTTGTGAAATACGTGGTACGAGGCATAACCAACACGAAGCGTCGCAATATGTCGAAAGCAGCGCAGCCCGACACCATATAGGAGCTCCTAAAGAAAATTCGGTGGAACGAACGTGTAACACCAAGGTGAAGGCATATATCAACTGCAAGGCGCAATGTGGACGCAGTCAAATGCAGGAAATCCAACATTATCCGCAATCAGATGCTTCAGGTATAACCTGATTCGACGAAATTGCCCAGCAAGCAGACGGGGTAGAGAAACAAGTACAAGCGGATTAAAGAAAACCACCCTGAGCAGGACATACGCAGAACAACCGACGGCAGCCAGAAATTCAAATGCAATGAGGTCGGGCACATAGCCCGTAACTGGATAGTAAGTGGGAGCCCAGTAGGTCACAGCTCCAGTGGGCATTACCAAGAAAAGAGAGCACGCCGGCTGTCGCTGCGAGAAGACGGCAGTGTGTACCACAAGACGGTATATGCGAACGGGCAGGCGGCCGACGCTTTTATTGACCTGGGGAGTGATTGCGTCACGATGCGGGAGTCGATCGCAAACGCCTACAAGTTTCGCTACGAGGAGGATGCCAGAAAACTAATCGGGTTCGGCAGAGTAGGGTGCCAAACAATAGGAAAATTATATGCGGACATTCAAGTAGATTACCTACGAAGTTGGTGCGAAGTGCTAGATGTCCCGGATGACAGACAACCATACAAAATAATCATTGGGTGACGATTAATGGATCAATCACATGTTCGAATCGAGAAGAGCCACAACGAACTCAAAATTAGCGATTGTAATGCCAGTAGTGAAACGAAAGTTTTGGCCGTCACAGACAAATCGGCCAAACAGGAAAGGACCGGCATCAGAAGTGACGACCTGGACACGGGGGAACTCGGAAAAAGAGGGGAAAGGGAAACTAAGTGAATTAGTAAACGCTCACCGAGATCGCTTCGCCCGAAGCTCTAACGAACTAGGTCAGTATAACTGGGGGGAATGCACAATAGGACTTAACACCACACTGCCAGTGTGCGTTCGACCTCACCGCATACCCCTCACCAAACGAAAGATAATAGAGGAAAAGGATGAAATGCTGCAACAGGGAGTTATCCCACCATCAATCTCCAGTTTTTGTGCACCAATAGTTCTTACGAAGAAGAAAGATGGCCAAGACGGGATGTGTATCGACTACCGGGGACTGAACCAAGTAACGGTCAAGCAGAAGTTCCCGATGCCTACTGTGGAGGAGATTCTTGCAACATTAGTCGGAAAAAAGTACTTCACGACGTTGGACCTCCGGATATCCGGATATCACCAGATACCCATAGCGAAACAAAGTATAAAGTATACCGCTTTTGCTACAGAAAACGGGTTGTATGAATTCGTTCGCATGACGTTCGGCTTGGTGAATGCCCCAGCATACTTCCAAATGTGCATGAATTAGATAAAAGCATGCACGAACCGCGGAGATATAGTGGTTTATTTAGATGACATTGTGACGGTTCCGCCACACTCCACTGACCACTTACCTAAAGAACCCCTATCCGTACGACCCAATATTATAAGTTCTCTAATGCAATCGCATCAAATATATCAAATTTATTTAACTAAAAGTCCCTGTAAAGAATTCTTACCTTTCATGCATCTCTTCGCATACAAATTCGCTAGAAGAATTCTTTCCATTATACAGGAACATTAAACCAAAACCTATTCGGTACCTTCGGTTGCCAGGCAAATTCCCACCTTCCCACACCTGCACCACAATCTCCTCACAGCAAAAATATTTCATTCCCAAGGATAATTAATGCTTTCAATGCATTAACTGGGAATGGCTGCCAAGAATTTTTCCTACAAGGGCATTCATACATGTGTCAATGCATCTCTGCATTAGCGACCAAGAACCGAATTCCCAATTAGTGTAGATATTCACACTAGAGTTCGATCATGGCGTCGCCGTAGATGCCATGCATAATTGACACAGATGGTATACACAACCGTCATTGTGTATCCATCTAAATTACTTTCCGAAGACTTGCAACTATTGATTCAGGTGCAAGTACTTCTCTCGGAAATACTTCTTTGTTTGAATCTTCAAACAATCACCAAAGGCGCGTTTGGCCGCCGGATTGGATTCAATAGCATAAACATATGCAAACAAAAAAATCCGATTCTCCCAGTCGGCAGATATACGATACACGATCTCCATTGTATAAAGTATCGTAATCCCTTTTAGCATCTAATGAGTGGATACTATTTACTCAGGTGACCCTCATTACCGGACGATGCATTAGGTCGCTTCTTTCTTTGTCTGTATCCCTTGTCTAGGTTTCGTTTCGCTTTTGACCTGCAAGCGTTGTGTAAACAAGCTGATCTCAACGATCGACTTCACGCACACACTACAGGACCTCACCAGTGAGATCCTCTTTCCTCGTTTTCACCACGAGAGGAACACTTTCTCTCGCGGTGAAACTCACCCCATTAGCGAGTCGGCTCTGCACGAGCCGTTTATCGCTGAGTACAATTACATCCGCCGACCACACCGGTCGTGCCGCTCCCACTCCCCGGTGCGCACGGGGACGCGAATATAATATAACCGGAGTCGATTAAACATACCGTAAAACGAAACAATTAAATTAAATAAAAGTTAAGCAATAAAATAATACCTGGATAACATTTAGCGCGTTTTATTTTTGGATTTCCCGATGACTACCAACTGTGTGTTTTGGACCGTTCCTGAGAACAATTTCCCCTTTACTCCTGGTTGTGAACAAACGTGGAGGTGTTTCGTTCTTTTGTAGGTGTATTTATTTCTTTCGTTGATGGTCAATTCGCGCCGGAGCTGTTTAGTGTATGATGGAGGAGGAAAGTGAACCTAGTGCCTGTGACAGGCACATATTTCCTCCCCACAACATCATCATCGGAAGTGGTTCGGTAGCGGGAGGTCAACAAAAACTCGGAAAATTTCTGGAAGAGTCGGGAATGACCCTCCTGAGTTTGTCGGACATCAACTGGACGGGAGCGGAATATACCCAGGCGAGCGGAAGACAGCGGCGGTTAAACAGTTTCCTGAATCAGAACATCTGCATCACGTGAGGCAGTTCTTGGGCCTTACCGGTTATTTTCGGATGTTTGTACCTAGGTACCCACAAATAGCAGCGTCTTTAACCAATCTGTTAAAAGAAGGAAATCCCTTCGCGTGAGTATTTGAAGTCCTCAAGTCCGCACTGATTAACGCTCCTCTCCTGGCATTGTATGATGGAGAATGTAATCACGAGCTCCATATGGATGCGTCAGCACTATGCCTTGCCGGTATATTCATGCAGCGTGGGAAGAACGTCGACACACTGAGACCGGTGGGATATTTTAGTAGAAAGGTAACGGATGTGGAAGCAAAATACCACAGCTACAAATTGGAGAAATTAGCGATAGTGGAAAGCCTGGACAGGTTCCGAATATATCTAATGGTTAAATCATTCAATGTCATCATAGATTGTGAAGTCATAGTAGCAACTCAGAACAAACCAATGATGATACCACGTGTCGCAAGGAGTTTACAACGGTTCATCAACCTGGGGGGAAAGCAGGATATGTGGTTGCCATGAGTCGTCGCCCAGTAGAAAAAGGACGGGACATTGCAGAGGCATCCGCGATTATAGTCAACATATGCATTGACGACGAGGATTGGTTAGCCACCATGCAATGGCAAGACGAGAAGCTACGCGACATCATAAACCAACTTAAAGGAGCGACGAACTGCACGAATGGAAGGAACCTCCATAAGGAATACCAGCTACACGGAGGAAGACTGTTTAGGTGCGACGGCAATCAAAGAAAGTGGGTCGTGCCGAAACGAGTTCGATGATGAGGCGGCGCACATGGGCTTCGACAAAACCCTTGAAAGGCTGAGAAGGACGTACTGGTTCCCAAGGATGCGAAGTTTTGTTAGGGGCTATGTCAAGGGATGTGTGGAGTGCACGCATACAAAGAAAATGGGTGGAGCGACAGAGGGAGAGCTGCAGTGTGCGAAGAGGGTGCCCATACCCTTCCATACGGTCCAGTTGTATCATATCGGACACCTTATCACTGGAAGAGAAGAAGCTAAACACTTGATAGCACTGGTGGACAATTTTACCAAATACACGGTCTTGAAAGCCACAAGGACAAGTAATACAAAAGGAGTTGTGGCGTTTCTAACAGATACACACACAATATACAAGCAAATTGTGAAGAACACCAAAAGAAAATCGCATAAGAAAATGCATCAGCCATATACCAAGCAATAACATACCAATTCCACATCAGTTGAGTGTACTTGAGTTTAGAAATCGAATTCATACACGCGGCAGAGGCTTCATGTGTTGAGCATTGGTTCAATTTTTAGTGATTCTAACTGTCATAGTATCAGTTCGAATCACACGTTCTTCACTATCATCACAAACGCTATAGAGTGATAGCCATGCTGAATCCTGTCAGCGAATTCTTCGGTATGCCCAAGCGTCTAATCACCGACAGAGGTACAGCATTCCCAGCCAGAGAATTTACAAGATATTGTCAAACGCACAGCATACAGCATATTATGGTAGCCGTTAAAACATCACGTGTCAATGGGCAAGTGGAGAGGGTCAACCGACCCCTCAAGAACTAATGTTTGTCTATACGCCAAGGGAAATTGCTGGAGACAAATTATTGTTGGAACTGGAACGGGAAGTATGCAATGATTAAAGCCCAATGAAACAGAAGCGAGGTGCTGCCTTCGCGCAACATCATGGTATATCAAGAAAAGCAGAAGGAACGCTTCGATAAGGCCCACAGAAGACCAACTACATATAAGGTAGATGATTTGGTACTGGCAGAATGAGAGCTGGCAGCAACCGGTGAGACCCAATTTATAGGGGACCATACGTCGTGCGAACGTGTTGGGAAATGGCCGATAGGTTGTCAGAGATGCCCCAGGAACGCAACGGATCCAAAAGTAATTCGAGTCCATAGAAAGGCCAGGCAAGATGAAGGGGTGGTGAGCCCTTTTAGTGACGACAACCATTCCGAGGTCGAAACAGACGAAACGGAATCAGAAAATCTGGACATCGACACGCCCGAGCCAAGGATACCAGAACGACACGAGGACTCTTAAGTCAGGATGGCGGAGGTGTGGGGGTTTTCTAACCTCACGCAAGAACCACCCACAATTCCATCTCAGCTCCCTTTGCATACCTGCAAACATAATCCACCCCAAGGCTATCATCATTCCTCGCATCAACGCATCAACGCATCATTGATTTCCCCCGAAAACATTTCGGTTCACATTTAATGTAACCATCGTAATCAGGGGAATCTTATCGATTCTTCTCACCGGCAAATGCCTGCCCCACATGTGCACAACAATGTTCCAGGCATGCACATGTCTAGCCAACCTTTTCGTCCAACGACAAAAGCAACACCACGCAGCTTGTTTGCGCCGCTGCAATGTACCCGACCCACGATCTTTTATCCAACCGACAAGTCATCGTCGCTTCTCACGCTTAGCCGCCAAAAATCGAATTCTTCAGCACACACAACATGCAAACAAAAGAATTCGATTCTTCCCGTCGACATCGATTCTATACACAATTTCCATTGTGTAAGTATTTAAATCATCCATTAGCCTCCAATGCTACCCTAATGAGATACAGCTTGTTTACTCAGCTGCACTCTCATCGCTCATGATGCCCTTGGTCCATTTTCCCTTTGTTCTTTTTTCCCTTGCTCGATTTCGTTTATCCTTGGCCGCAGTACCAGAGTAAACAATGCGATCTACACGATCACACACACCACTAGGATCTACACTGAGCGAGCCGATCCTCTATTCACCAGAGAGAGAAATTTTCTCTCGCCACCATGAAACTCACCCTTAGCTGGGAGGGTATTCACAGTGACTCGTCAACCACAAACCGGTGTGCATCAACATTCAACCACCGCTGGGTGCGCGGTGAGTGTGCACCGGAGCACCCCAGGGAGTCGTAGTCGGGCGCTCGCGAAATAATTACAAGTGATTCGCCACAGATAGTTTTGTTACAATGGTGTCGCGGATGAATTTTATATTTCACCCAGATTTTTGTAGACCAGTGTAATTCAGAAACCGTTCCTTAAACTATGTGCAAATATCCTCAATGAACAATAAACACAAATTACAAACAACAATACCTTGTGTTTTATTTTTCTTGTTGTGAACGAAAAGTGGCGGATTTTTGCTCTTTCTGTTGTGGACAATTTTAGGCGTAATCGAGTGGGGTATTAGTGAATCAGTGCCCGTGCCGGAACGCCTACTACGCACCCCCACTGAGGTGTAATACACCTTTCCCCCCAATGCCCGTAATTTTAAATGGTGAGGAACAATTCTGTTCAGTGTAACCCCGACTCTGGCGCGGCTGACGTCTACTTGTGTTCAAGGGCACTGAAGGAACGCTAACTGTTCGTTGAGTACACAGTATAAAAAGAGCGCATGACGGGCACTCGGCCTTTCTTTTTCCGGTGTTAAGTGTCAGGGTTATTAATGGAAATATAAGACCCTTTGTTAACATTACTAGAATAAATAAAGAAAACTAACTTTTTACAATTTATTTTTAATGTCCGTGCGCTAGAGGTCATCGGAGGAAAATAAAATCCGATTTCGCTGGTGTATACAGTTTTTGTAGCAACCACTGGGAATCAATGCAAAAGATTCTTTTTTTGGTCCTTCTGAAATTGAACAGGAAAAGTCAACTTATAGGCGGGAATCCGAAACCAAACTTGTCTTCTGTTGGATGATTACGACATAATGAGCTCTCGCGACAATTCATGTTCCAAATGAACACAATCTGAATAATAGAATCTCAAGGCGCCATCTTAGAAATATAGGTTCATTCTCCTGAGATAAATCAGTTAAGTTGCTCACCATAATTCCTTTTTACCCAGGATCTTATTAACATTTTGGATGATGATTATATTTATGCAAGGTGCATCCTTAAGATCGAATATATTGGAACACAATCGACGACACCAGAATTGTCTATGGACATGTCGAAACCATAAACACCATCCACAGTCTATGCGACCCTCGACTCTTGATTTCTATTTTCGAATGACTTGAATTCCCCTTCGCGACGCTCGAGGAAAACTTTTTGTCGCCCTCTTCTCTTGTGTGTCACTTTATGCATAAGGATAAGATGTTCGTGTGCACACAGATATAATTGTCGTTGTTCATGGGAATGCAGCCGCAAGCAGATTTCTCAATCCTCGCACTCTAGAGGTGTTTTTATATATAAGACCAATGTTCTTCCGTGCAATTCAAGACCACAATGAATCTGCTCGCTTAATATCCGTATCCGCGGATATAGTGGTTGGTTCATTTCGTTTTTCAATGGGGAGATGAATCTTGGGTAGAGTTCTAATTTATAGAAACAGCATATCTCGAATAATTCAGATCCTACTGGCTGTATTTCGTGAAGTACAAGCCCATTCGGTGGTGACTGAAAGAGGATCATTAAATTTGTTTATGCTCGATGCTTCTGTGGTTGCGTTATTATTGCCTGGGTTTCTGCAGGCTGCCAGCATCTGGCGGTATTGCGGACGTCTAATTCGTTCACCCAGCGAATGGGTCACCCAACTACTTCGGCTATGCAGCCATGTCCCGAAAAATATCAGTGCAGGGATACATCGTCGATCACCGTATGGCGTAGAGATCCGGGGTTATGAGCCTTTTTCGCTGGTCGGAGAGTCGGGAAGTTCTCCGAGTTTTGTGGGGACTCCTAGAGCCATCACAATTCTCTCCTCCTGTTGGTTAGTTTTGTTCTTTACGGGGAAATTTTCTGTTGTCTATAGGACTGTTACGCCGCTATTTTCCTATTTGTAAGTATTTATACCGTTGTCAGACATTTTGTGTTGTTTGTTTATGAGTACCACGTCTGTATTATATTTCTTCGAGGTTTGTGAGTGGAGACCTGTGGGGGCTCTTAAAACGCACCTGAAGGACCCCTCATATTCGCAACTCATATTTGCACCTCATTCTTCATGCATCAACGCATCTCCTACGGATTCTCAGCCATTCATAATTCATATCCCTGAAAGAAAACATATCGGTTACAGTACCATGTAACCATCATCATCATCATCATCATCATCATCATCATCATCATCATCGGCACTACAACCGGGCACCGGCCTTGGCCTTATTTAGCAAGTCCTGAGGCTTGTTAAATTTTCCATAATGATTTGTTTTTTCCGGGCAAGGTCATTAGTCTTGCGCCAGAGGCTCCCCGACGGGGAATCGAACCCCGGTCTCCCATGTGACAGGCGGGTATACTAACCACTATACTATCGAGGAGCCATGTAACCACCATAACCAGGGATAATGATCATTGCGTCGCCTATTACCAGCCTTACCATGTGTATAATAAATTTCCTTACATAGCAACCCCTAGCAGCTAATTGCCGCAGCTGCTAACAATTAGCGCAATAGACGCTGAAACCAATTTCCTTAGCACGCAGCATGTGCAAAGAAAAGAACGCTGTTCTTCCGCAGGCATTCTGGCGATACGACAAACAATTCTAGTTGTTTTAAGTATCCCAAATGCATCTAACATCTAATGAGTTCCAACTTGTTTACTCAGTTGAACTCTCAGCTCATAAATTCCTGTACGTCTTTTAATTTTCCGGATCCGTTTCTCATGACCGCGCGGCAGAAATCCAATTAGCACCCAATGAGATCTGGCTTATTTACTTAGCCGAACTCACATCTCATTGATGCCCATTATCCCTTTCGATTTTTCCGATTCGTTCTCATGACCTTGTCCCATGAAAGAGCCAATGTCCACACATACATGCGTACCAATATGATCTTCGCTATGAGATCCGGTTACCTACCCCAAAGAGAGACTTCATGTTTCTTTTGTAAAAGGAAACACACCCTAAATTCAGAGAGCCTGTATCGCCGGCCGAATTTCCTTTCCTAGCGAATTGACATCGCGGAGTCGTTTCCCATCACCTGACCGAGCCGGCCGGTCCCACTCCCGCTCCCCGGTGCGCACGGGGACGCGAATATATCCCGTCGAGTTTCGTGTTGATAGAGTATTTTATATTAATGAACAACGGAAATAAAAAGTTATGTGCACCCAATAGACCTTATATTAAATCCGGGATCAGTAATCGAAAGTAATGTGTAAAACTCTTCTAACTCGTTAACCAATAAAAGAATCTTTAATAATAAACGAAAAGTGAGTTTGTGGGGAGGAAGTATTGTGCCAGGCATGGGCACTCGATTCATCTTCCTCCTCCATCATAATAAGTTCCGCTGAAGCGAACCGAGAGAAGAACGAAACGCCACCACGTTTGTCCACAACCGGGAGTAAGGGGAAAACACAGCCCACCGATGGTGATTGCACTTCACGAGTTAAATAAAACACTGGTTTGTGTTGTAGTTCAAATGCATTTGTTAATATTGTTTGTAAATTAAAAATCACAATCATCGACTTCTTTATTATGTCATTTGAAATTATTACATACTTTCAGCGCAGACCAACCGGGGGAGAAAATACGATTAAGCAGCAGAGCACTTGCGCTCGGTGGCGTGCACACCCCCGTGTGCTCGCGGCGGTTACAAGGCGACTCCTGGTGTGCTCGCTCTGATGGTTGTAACAAGACTCAACGATATTCGTTCTTTGTCAAAAGGAATTCGGCCAGTGAAACTGGCTCTCTTAATTAAGGGGTGCATTTCCCTATTCCAAGAGAGACGTAAAGTCTCTCTTTGGGATAACCAAACAGATTTCATGCAGAAGATCGCCACGGTACACATGTATGCGTGTACATTGGTTATTTTATGGATCAAAGCCATGGGAAAGAATCTAAACAAAGAAAGAGAAAATGTGCATTCATGGGATGCGAGTTCGGTAAAGCAAACAAAAAACAAATGTGCGTCGCGGCTAAATAAATAGACGCGACGCATCGAAGAAATGGTGTTAATGGGTTTTAGCTAGATTACCGAGAAATGGTGTTTATGGCATCACTGGTAAGGGTAAGTACTGAATTCGTATTTGCATTTGCTTATACTGTAGGATTTAATTCGTGCCAAGAGATGCGTATATTTGTTTTGGTCCTCTGGGTGTAGGTCGCCAGCTAATGTGTTTGTATGGTGATTTATGATACACATGATGAAGCTGGGATAAGCCAACTCAAGGGTAAGATTTCCTGATTATGCGGTTGTATTATATATGAACCGATGAATTTTCTTTCAGGGAATTTATGATAAGCTTGGAGAGAACTCTTAAAGGGGGTTCTAAATGCGAAGTTATGCATGCAGGTAAGAATTCTCTTCCAGGGGATTTTAGCTAAATACATTTGGTGAATTTTGTTGCGTGAAGCAATTCAGGTGCTAATGTGATTGTGTGACGGTTCTTTAAAACCTTCCTAAAGAACCATCCATTTCTTTAAAACAACCTACTTTTCCCTCACTCCATAAACCACTACACTGACCTGCATTCGAGCAGTGTAAGCTTTCTTTCAAATAACTTTCACCTGAAAGTAAAACCCCAGCAGGCATGCACATCAAACAAGTTGTTTCATTCATGTTACATGAACCGTGCCAGACAATCGGCTCGGCGTGTCAGCAATTATAAAAGATAAATACTCGCTGGCCAGCGTAATTGTTGACACAGCTGTAGTCGGTATTCTTGCTACGGTTCATGAGTGAATATTGCCCCAATCCCAAGGTTCGCTACATTTGCGACCAATTTCCTTTATCGGTTATCTATCGGTCATGGGATTTCGGCACGAATATGATTGACGTTAGACAATCATATCCATGGGCATGTCTAATGATTCGTTGTCTAAACAACGACCAGCCACTATTCTCACGCTGGCTATTCTAAACGAAATGCTTCTGTGTACTCTACGTAAACAGAAGAAATTATTTTTGCCTGCATACCAGCATTCCTGTGCACTTGTAGTGGTCCTTCTCTCAGGGAGCGTGTCTCGTCCTGAAAAGGACGAGGGATCTCTTTAAGATAGCTCCTGAGGGGACCCGTTGCGGTGCCGCCGTGCTTCCCCAAACCTTGAGGGAAGAGCACCTACCGATCGTTGAATATGGTTCTGGGAATCGGCCAGGATCAATTAAAAATACATTTTATATACTTTAAAATTTATTTCATTAGTAAATTCATTTTCTGGCGTCCTCACACCTCGAACGCCAATTGAGACTGATCCTCGAATCTGATTTCTCCCGCAGGCTGAGTTGAACTCGCCTACCATCGGCTAAGAGTCAGTAAGCTTGCACTCGCGCCAAACGATGATTTCCTCGAATCTGAATGTCATGACCCTTATAAAGAGAAGCAAATCGAGATTTGTATCTCGAAAATACACATTTTCGTACAAGAATCTCGATTTTTGTTTCAATTTCTTGAATTCTTACGAAACTATTACGCAGATGTGGATATGTATCTGCTTTTGGTTTTGTATTTGTTTTTCCTAGTGGAATTTTTTTCAAATAGAGATAATGATCTCTGAATTTTGGTTTTTATGATGCCGTGGAGCAAATGTAGAACAATAAACGAATATTAGATTTATTTATTGTGAATTTGATTTTAATTTGGGATTTTGGTTATAATTATGCTGTGGGGGCAAATGTTAGGCGATAAACGAATGTTCGATTCGTTTATTGCGAATTTTGGATCATGTTTGGGTTAATTCGGGTTTTGATAGGATTCTGGATGTAGAAATGGGGGAAAAAGGTGGTAGGGCTTTTTAGAGCACTACACATTATCCAATGCCTAAAATAAACATTCACCCAAATCTAGTAGCCTTTGCCATCGCAGCGAAGCTATGTTGACTTAACGTCAATCAAAAATCGATAACCCAATCGTACCTTGGCGATACAGCCAGCCTGTACATCGATCATCATATTTGACCAGCGGCATGTTTGTTTTTCCTTTCCTGCGCCCAGCGAGTGTTTCGTGCGTCTTTTTTGCAGAGGAAAAGACATTCACCCTATCTGGAAAGATTGTTTTCCCCTGCGATGACATGCGTGGAAACTCATCGCAATCACCAGAGGCTGGGTCAACGTCGCCCAGCTCGGGGAGTCAGACTTTATCACGCAAAGTGCGCACACGCACCGACCCGAGAGTCAAACTTAACAACATCAAAGAGTTCATGTGCGAGTCAGTTTTCAACGGTTACACCACGCATTAAAGTCGCGAGTTATTTTTCCCTTAACGCAGCGGAGTCAAGGAGTACGAAGTCCAGGATCGAGTAATATCAGTGTCCAGAACAGTCTTGTAAAAATTACAACTGACTCGTATATCAGTGTCCAGAACAGTTACGTGTCTAAATTATTGTGTCCAGAAGTTTGTTTCATTTAAACTATCTTCTCCGGCGCAATCGGTGATTCTTGTGTTTTGCAACAGTGGTGTTTTTATGGAACCCGCATCCTTACTGATGCCATCGTAACAACCACCCACAATTGCATTAGCGAACTTAAGGAAGTTGGGTAGCAGTTATGGGGATTTTTTCAGGTAAGTGGACCGTGGGGTTTGGCGGAACCGCCACAAGTTTCGATTGAACACTTCATGTGGACGGTGTGTTGCAAAGTTTTCTTTTGGTGTTCGGCGGAACTTGCTTTTAGTGATGACGGAGGAAGAAGGGAACCCGGTGCAGTACGCCTGCACACCATACTTCTTCCCCACAGACCTTGTGCGACTTCGCTGCCTTAAGTGCACACGTTACGAGGTTTGCCTCTTATGTTTCGGGATTTGGCAACCCTAGTGTTGCAATCCGGCAATTGACAGCTCTGTCGTAAAGTTGGACATTTTTGAGGTTATACGCACTCAGAACGTTTTGACATACGAGCGCTATTTGTGTTGTTTACAGTAACTTAAAAGATTCATCTCGGCCCAAAAATGGAATTAAATCGTCAACATTTTCGTGCGATTATTTTTTACAACTTTCGGCGTGGATTAACTCAGCAACAGTGCATGGATGAACTTAATTCAATTTTTGGCGATGAAGCTCCATCAAGGACCAGTGTTTATCGATGGTATGGTGAATTCAATTGGGTCGTAGTTCACTCCAAGATGAATTTCGTGAAGGTCGCCCAAAATCAGTTGTTGTTCCGAAAACCATTGATGCTGTGCGCGAACTGATATTGGAAGATCGTCATGTGACCTATCGTGAGATTGAGACAACCTTAGGCGTTAGTGGGACCAGCATACATTCAATATTGCATAAACATTTGACTGTCAACAAAATTTGTTCGCGTTGGATCCCACACAATTTGTCAATCGCCCAAAAAAAGGCTCGTGTCAATTGGTCGAAAGAAATGCTCGAAAAATACGGTCGCGGTGCTTCGAAACACGTCTATGACATCGTGACAGGTGATGAATCGTGGATTTACGCGTATGAGCCCGAAAGTAAACAGCAGTCGACTGTCTGGGTGTTTCAAGATGAGCCAAATCCAACAAAAGTTGTTCGCGCACGAAGCACTTCCAAGCAAATGGTCGCCTGTTTTTTCGGAAAAACTGGACATGTCGCAACCGTACCACTGGAACAACGCAGAACAGTCAATTCTGAGTGGTACACAACCATTTGTTTGCCAGTTGTCTCCCAAGAAATCAGGAAAACCAACCGCCGAAGACGGATCACTCTTCACCACGACAATGCGAGCTCTCACACATCAGCTGCGACAACTGCATTTTTGAGCACCCAAAACATCGATTTGACGGGTCATCCGCCGTATAGTCCTGACTTGGCACCGAATGACTTCTTTTTATTCCCGTACGTAAAAAACAAACTGAGAGGTCAACGTTTTTCGGCACCTGAAGAAGCGGTTGCTGCATTCAGAATGCATGTGTTGGAGATACCTCAATCAGAGTGGCAAAAGTGCTTCGACAATTGGTTCAAACGCATGCAAAAGTGTATAGATCTTCATGGGGAATATTTTGAAAAACAATAAAGTCATTTTCGATGATCAATATTTGTTTTTGTTCTCTAATCCCGAAATATAAAAGGCAACCCTCGTACTTAATCCTGTCAGTTGCACATGTGTGGAGATCTAGTTGTGTACTCTGAGTTCAACACAAAACCGATCGTACAAACCGATAAGTGTTACTGGGTATTTTGTGATGGTTTAAGATAAATGTATACGAGGCTTAGGGGTTTTCACAGCTTCAAAATTCCACCGTTCCGAGATGTAGAAAGGACCACAGCGGGTTTATGGAGCCTGACGAGAGAATAAACTGTCTCTTTTTACTTTCGTATGATGAATGCTAACCCATTTTTGAGGTATCATCAAAACATATTTGCCATTACAATCAAACAAGAGTCGACAAGTGGGCCGACTATTTTCTTCTGTGGCTTTTACTTTTCAAACAATTCAAACGAGCGTCAAACGATCATTGCCGAACGCTTATAACGAAAGCAATACACAATAATTTAAAAGAAAAAAAAACAAAACCTCAATCCGAAAACATTTTTTTACAATACCTGGCTTCACTATTGAATCCTTAATTAGGCGGTGAAAACAAAAACATCCCCACGATTGTATTCAACTGCCGTTAGCGTTTTCGTTTTTTTTTCTTTCTTCTCGTAAAAGTGTTTTCCTGCTCTAAAAAGCCCCTCAACGATTCAACAAATGCACTCCTCAGGTCCTTGAACGCTGAATTATGTTGTAAAACCGACGGACGGGAAAGAGTGCAAGAGACAAAGGCAAACCATAAAAACTCCTTTTTCATTGATTTCTTTGATTTCCAGCCAAAATGAGTCCCTTTTCTTCGCCGTCGACTCTCGTTCGTGAAACTTCATTAAACTCAACGTCTTCACTTAAACATGAACCAGGAATTGCTATGCTTTGCATAGGACTTCCTCTTTCAAATTCGACTACAACCAGAAAACGAAGAACAGGAACGGGAGGAAAGGAGTCAAATAAAGTGTAGACTGGCTTTTGTGACTGCCTGCGTGGGTGTTTCCGCGAGTGCCAGTGCGCCAAGGATACTAGGGGCAATTTCGAAATGATGTTATGCAAATGCGTTTTTCGACACAAAATTCCTCACGAAGTTTCATTTTCGTCTCTTTTGTTTTTCATGGCGCTCACATAGTCGGTCTTTTGATGCTTGATGGCGGCGGCAGGTTGTTGAAAAAACAAACGCACATCTATGATCCTTCGCCTATCTTTGTTTTGTTTTACTTCTATTCGTTTTTTTTCCGTCTTCTTCAACTTTTGGTGGATGTACTCCCTCGGCCGGTGTTTTCCTAAAGTCGGCTTGCCCTAACGCTGGGCACATACCCATGCACATGCACAAGGAGACAGCCATAATTGGAACAATGAAAAACGGAAACAGAAGGCGGGCACCTGAGCTTTAAATTACAATGGAAATCTTTTACGAAGATCTCAAGTCGTTTACGTCGAATTGAAAACCCTCGCCTCCACAGTAGATCATCGCATACTCCATCCCACGTTTCTATATACACGTAGTGGGTGCCGAGAGCGGCGCAGAAACATTTGCATAAAGAATGTATGCGTGTTGCAAACAACAGTTCCGACGTCGAATGATGCGGATTATTTAATGCGCGTTTTATTCTAAGGATGTAAATAAAATTATCCTCCGTGAAGCACGGCAGCTCCCACTAGAACATCGACTACAGCAATGCCGGCGGTAGTAGCTGTGACGGTGCTTGCCTCTATATTGATGGCCGCAATTTAGGCTTCTTTGTTGGCAATTGGATCTTTACCCGGCCAAATTGTGGACTTTTAGGGTTTTAAAAATTACTTTTTGACGTTCGTATCCATGGAGAGGCGCAAACTTTTAACGATCCCATCATTTTACACATGTGTGCCGTCATTCAAGAACAGATGACAGAGTGCCTTTTAACTGTTATCGACCGACCGAAGCACGTCAACAGATACTGGTGCGTTTACTGGCGTTCTGTTGAATAGAGATAATATTCTTTAAACGCGTTGACTACTTTGTCGTCTTACGCAAGGACGTGTCTTTATGGGATGTTAGTAAATACCAGATATAGCTGAACGTATCACAGTAACTCCACCTTTTGATTGTCTCAAGAATTTTGAATTAATTCTCAAGGTAATGCTGTGAAACGGAATTTTGGGGTACTCCGAGGATTTTCTAATATTAATTCGGTTTGATTTTTTTTGTTTGCGACCTGGATTTAGTAATCTTTGGAAGATACAAGTGGGCTTAGTCTTTCACTCAATAATAATTTTTTTTTTTTTTTTTTTTTTTTATTAGACTTCTCTCGGGAGAGGTGAACCTATAGCGTCGAGTGCGCGCCCCGAGATGGCATCAAATAACTGTTGCAGTTCTTTTTGAACAGTTGCAGGTTGTAACGTTCCGGGAACACTCGCGTGGGAAGGCAGTTCCACAGCTTCCCAGTTCTGTAACGGGACGAGTTCTGATACAGGGATGTTCGCGGCGTCGGGAGATGAACCACAAACGGGTGCGATCCGTCGGATTGTCTTGTGGAGCGCATATAAACCGAATTGCGTGGAACAATGCCAAGAATCTCCGAAGAACAGCACCCGTGATAATATCTGTAAAACAGACAGAGGTCGGCTACGCGCCTTCGATGTGATAGCGACTGTAGTCCCGACGTCCGCGCCGAGTCCCCTGATCAGGCGGATCGCTCGTCTCCATACGCTCTCAAGTAGGTCGAGGGTATGTTAAGGAGCCGAGCTCCAAACATGAGAGCAATATTCGAGCGCGGGTCTAATTTGGGATTTATATAGGAGAAGAAGTTGGGCCGGAGTAAAATATTTCTTGGCTCTAAAAAGATAACTCAGTTTTCCTGAGGCTGATCTGGCGATATCCGATACGTGTTTATGCCATGTTACATTCCCACAGACCGTGACGCCGAGCAATTTCAAACTTTCCCCAGCCTCGAGGGCCCGGCCACTCATCATCAGCTGTGGAACTGATGATCCAGTTTTCTTTGTGAATGTTGTATACTGGGTCAACATTGCGTTGAAGTGGACAAGATTGGCCTTTCCCCACTGCACGAGTTTATCCAGATCCTGATTCAGAGAGTCAATCTGTCTACATCTCAGCTGGTGCGACGTTGATGCACTAATCGGCCGATCACTCGAAAAGGAGGAAACAAGCGTACTATCATCCGCAAAACTGAACACTTTGTTATCCGTTGTCTCCAACAAATCATTTATGTGAAGCAAGAACAAGATCATCATCATCATCGGCACTACAACCGGGATCCGGTCCTGGCCTTATTTAACAAATCTCTTCACCGGTCCCGATTTCGAGCCGATGTCATCCAGTTTGGCACTCCCAGACTCTGGACATCCTGGTCTACGCCATCCCTCCATCGCAGACAAGGTCTGCCGCGCTGTCTTCTTCCATACATCCTGCCAAAAACGACTTTCCGGGCAGGCTCCTCTTCGCTCATTCGAGCTAGTTGTCCCGCCCACCGGAGTCTACCGAGCTTGATTTTTCTTACAATATGAGCTTCAAGGTAGATTGCGTACAACTCATGGTTGTAGCGTCTCCGGAATCGTCCTCCCTCACATACGGGGCCAACAATTCTCCTTAAGACCTTTCTCTCGAACGCGGCCAAGAGTTCAGAGTGCCTTTTATTAAGCACCAAGGTCTCGGATCCATACATGAGTACTGGTAAGACCATGGTCTTGTACAGTAGTAGCTTGGATGTTCTGAATAAATTTCGGGATGTAAAGAGCCTTGATAGACCATATTAGGCTTTGTTGGATTTAATCAGCCGTTCGCGTATTTCTTCTTCCATATTGTTATCGGCTGATACTATTGACCCAAGGTAGTTAAAGGATTGCACAACTTCAAATTCGTGCTCCACTACCCTGATAATTTGACCAACGTTAGGTCTTCTCTTCGTAGAAGTTGCCACCATGAATTTAGTTTTTCCCTCATTAATATGCAGTCCCAGTTTTTGTGCCGCCTGCTCGATCTGGGTGAAGGATTCCTGTACCGCCGATTCGGTTCTACCGATGATGTCGATCTCATCTGCGTAGGCAAGTATCTGGCTGGACTTGGTGACAATAGTCCCTCTTGTTGTAACGCCAGAGTCACGGATTGCTTTCTCCAACGCCACGTTGAAGAGGAGGCAGGCCAGACCGTCCCCTTGTCGGAGTCCATTATAGATGTTTATTGGTTTGGACAGCAATCCCGCTACTTTTACTTAACTAGTTACGTCCGCCATGGTCAACCTACAAAGTCGTATCAATTTGTTTGGAATGCCGAATTCTCTCATGGCATTATATAGTTCTACCCTGGCTATGCTGTCGTAGGCGGCCTTGAAGTCTATAAACAGATGATATAATGGAATCTTAAATTCCAGACATTTTTCCATCGCCTGCATAAGGGTGAATATCTGATCAATTGCTGATTTGCCTGGGATGAAGCCACACTGATATTGACCAATGATGGCTTTAGCGTATGGGGCTATCCGGTCTTGTAGGATAGTGGAGAGTATCTTATAGGCGGTACTCAGCAATGTTATACCCCTATAGTTGCTGCACAGTGTGATATCTCCTTTCTTATGTATGGGTCAAATTATACCGAGACGTCAATCTTCCGGCATCTCCTCTTGCTCCCATACGTGCACCACGGTCTCCTGAATTGCGTGATGTAACGCTGTCCCTCCTTGTTTGATCAGCTCAGCTGGTATGCCATCAGCTCCAGGGGCTTTATTTGATTTTAGCTGTCTAATGGCTTTTAATGTTTCCTCAATGCTTGGTGGCGGGAGCATTTGGTCTTGATCTTGCATTGGTGGAGCCTCCAATTCTTCTGTGAGCTGACCATTTAGCAATTCATTGAAGTGCACTTCCCATCGCTCCAGAATGCCTTCAGGATCGGTGATCAGATTACTCTCTTTATCCTTGCAGTAAGTGCAGCGTGGTGTGTCCCGCGTCATACTGCGGATTATTTGGTAGAACTTCCGCGCCTGGTGCGGACCTCGCTCTCTACTTTTCTCTATTTCACAGACAAGGTTTTTTTCTCAGGCACTTTTCTTTTGTCTGTGAAGTCTTTTTTCAGATCTTCTGAGCTCTTTGTATTTCTCCTCGCGTACCCGCGTCCTATGAGATTGCTGCATTGCCCGGTATGCAGTATTCTTACGTTCAGTCGCTAGTTTGCACTCATCATCAAACCAGTCGTTCCAATCTCTACGACTACTGCCTAAGATGGAGTTGGCAGTACTAATGACAGTATTCTTAAGGCGTGTCCATTTCTCGTCCACGCCCGGCATTCTGGCCCCAGGACTTACTCTCCTTCCGTCGAGCTCTTCGAGGGCGAGTCTTAACGCATGACCAAAGGTGTTGCTGATAGTCTCATTGCGTAAGGCAGCTGTGTTGATTCGAACCTGATCCGCGGATGCAATACGTCTCCGTAAAGCAATCCGCGCTCGGAAAACTGTACCAACAAGATAGTGATCCGAGTCGACGTTGGCACCTCGGTACGTTCGTACCGTCATCAGGCTCGAAGAGTGGCGGCGATCTATCAGCACGTGGTCAATTTGGTTGCGAGTGGCTCCATCAGGTGATACCCAGGTGGCTTTGTGGATATCTTTACGCGGAAACATGGTACTCGCAACGACCAAGTTTTTCGATGCTCCCAATTCGATGACTCGTAGTCCATTGTCATTAGTGTTCTCATGCAAACTATGGGAACCTGTTTTTGCATTCAAATCCCCAAGAACCATTTTCACATCGTATCTTGGGCAGGCATTGAGGGCCCGTTCGACGTTCTCATAGTATTCTTCTTTTTCGTCGTCAGGGGACTCCTCTGTAGGTCCGTGAACGCTTATGAGGCTTAAGTTCTTAAACTTGCCTCGCACGCGAAGAGGACATAGCCTTTCATTTATTGCATTAAAGCCGATGATGGCAGGCTTCAGTTTTTGGTTGACTAGAAAGCCTACCCCGAGCACGTGGTGGTTTGCGTGACAGCTGTAATAAATGTCATACTCTTTTCTTCCATACTCCATACTTATTGGATGCACCTATAGACTAAAAACTGCCTCCATTTGCAACACATACCTGTTTGTTTTTCCAAGGCCGACATTTCTTTGGTTAGTAGGGTTGACGTATTTTGTCGCTGATTCAAATAGCAACATGGATAAATGAAGGTATAGAAAAACGACTTATCCCAAAAACCCTGCTCAAACTCTGCACACTAGCTTATAAAGTCAGTAAATTATTGGGAAAAGCCCTTAAATACACTTCAAGTGGAAAATCATATAGCGATGGTGCAAGGTCAAACACCATAAAGTGATCTTTCGATCCTCAGATCTGGCTTTCGATATGGGCCTTACAAACTGCTTGAATTGGTCGAACGAAAAGTCAAGCACACAGTGGCATTTAATAGAGAAAAATCCGTTCTTAACAATCAGGATCTCCAACGCTACGCACGTAAAGAGTAAGTTGCCTCTATAAATAAAGCCCAAGAACTCAGCAAGTCCGGAATAGTTGACGAAGTACTTGATGAAAATTCCCCACTTCGACAACTGAATATTTAACAATGTGTCACTGTCTCAACAATGGGTATTTCCTAAGGACATGGAAATAAGAAAAAATATATATTTACTTCATGTCCCACAATACACCGGAGACATCGTATGCAGATGGAACCACTGATGCCACCTGTCGACTGGCGATTGATTTATGTAGTGTCATCCTTTCTTAACAGGGGGAATGGGAGTGAACATACAGGGCAAAGTCACTGCTTTCAACCCGGCGAAGGTCAGGACGATTCTTGTCCCTGTTAAACCCAAGTTGACATGCAGTCTCCACGTGACACTTTAGCGGTTTAGTTGGTCGAGTCACTGCGGAAAGATGCTGGAGTGTTCCGCCGAACACTGCTTACATAGAAGACAAATACACGAACGGAGCGGAAACAGGGTCAAGTGAAATCACGGAATGCTTTTCTTTAATATCCTGTCTTATTTATTTTTCGTTTAATTTTATAATTAGGTAATTTTTACAATTTAGTTTTTAAGTACACATTTGGTTCGTTCCACCACCTTTTAATTCACTTATTGTTTAGGATGTCCAATTGATTAACTTAGCTTAAGCGGCCTTTAATAAAACGGCGCAGGTATTTCTCGCAACAAACGTTTTGTACCGTCGGATTCCTTTTAATTCGCCACTATGACACTAAAATATTGTTACTCGTACATACGGTCTATGGGTTTTCGAAACAATATCCGATTCTAAAAATACGTATCTTTTGTGCGGTTGTCTCACAAGGGAACTCAAAACTTAATTCACTTGATCGCGTCTTAAAAACACTGTGCCAAAAATCCGCTTCTTAAAGTCGACCTCCTCGATTAGGGATACTCTCCGTTCGACTATTTTTTCTCGACTAAATTCCAATTCCCCATCGGCAAGGGAAATCTTCCCAGCGCATCTCTGCACAGAACTTTCCATCATATCTGCTAACAGACTTTTCCATAGTATCTGTTAAGAGCACAAATTTCCCATTGCATCTCAAAAGGAGAATTTCCCATAGTATCTGAAAAGGAGAAATCTTTCCTCATAATCATCAACACCATTGGCTGTTGGTTATCGGAACCTTGTTCCTTTTGTTTTAAGATCAGATGCCGCCGCTTATTCTCCGATCTTTTCGTGGGATTTGTTTAGGTTACCCATCTGGCTTAAGCTAACAATGTTCTTGTGCGTTTCAGATGGGTAATAAAAGGAACCGTGGGATTGGGTATAGCTCCTTTGTTAGGATTTTCGAACCATAAACATCTAGCGAGCGATCTACGTTAAGATGTTTATGACTATTGGTCGGCAGCGAAACGATATGCCTTGTTTGCACAAGTGTGCCTTTTGCGTTAGGGTCATGCAAGGGATTTAGATGCTAATTGCTATTAGCTACCAGAGTAGGCATCCGTTGTTCGGTTTATTTACCGACAATGGTATTTCATGGGAAACATCGCGTTGATGCTTAGGATGGGTGAGTGATTTACATGCGACGCTTTCCTGCATGGCGCATTTGCTTAGATGCGATGCTTTCCTGCCTTTTGGAATGGGGTTGAATACAATGTATGGATGCGTTGAACTCGATATTGGGAGCTTTTGAACGTTTAGTTCCTTGCTTTCTGATATCGGGTTCAACGTCGTTGCATGTCCTATAACCTCTTGTTTCAGGCATGGTTACTGACTATTGGGACAGGTATTTGTGGGCACGCGTGGTGAAAAAGTTGAGTAAAGTTCCTTGGCGGAAAGGATACCTTAAGCTGTAGTGAGTTATATGGTTCGTAGAACCGCTACAACACCCCTGGATAGCTACTTTGGCATCCACCAAGTAGTGAACCAATGCATGCAGCGACATCCTAAGAAAGGTTGTCGCAAGGCCAATAACCTTGCCCGGAAAAACAAATTCATCATCATCGGCACTACAACCGGGAACGGGTCTTGGCCTTATTTAGCAAGTCCTGAGGCTTGTTAAATTTTCCATAATGATTTGTTTTTTCCGGGCAAGGTCATTAGTCTTGCGCCAGAGGCTCCCCGACGGGGAATCGAACCCCCGGAAAAACAAATTATTATGGACAATTTAACAAGTCTCGAGTAGGGACCGGATACCGGTGGAGAGACTTGCTAAATAGGGCCAAGATCGGATCCCGGTTGTTGTGCCGATGATGATGATGATCCTTTCTTAACAAACCGTCGAAGTTTGATAAAATATCGTTCAGTGGAAGCCGAAAAAAAATGCGTTAAGGACACAAGTTTTGGTGCATCGGTCAATAATGTATAGAGTTCAAAGAATCATAATAATAAATTTGTTTTAAAAATGATGTCGAAATGTTTGAACTACTGAAAAAAGTTGATGGTGAAATTTTTTTTATCAAAAACACAAGTGTTTGGGTGGTTTTGAAGATTTAAGGGAGGCAGAGAAGATGAGTATGACTATAGCTGTGCACGTCATGCATTTGAAGTGATTAAATAAATAAAAGAGGTGGTTTCGCGACAGTTTCAAAGAAATATTCAGCGCGACTTATTGAAATGGAGCCTAGCATACAGAAAATAGCAATTGACGCATTTTAACTTTCGACCGATAACGGCATTTTGTGACATCAGGGGCATCGGTCTCACCAATATAGACGATAGACCAGCGATAGGTCCAGAGATCGAAAATCTTTCACGTACTGTTGACTGGATACAGATCAACCGCCCAGCTTCTGAACTTGTCGTCCTTTGCGATTTTAAGGTGCACAATTCCTGCTGGTTGGTATATTCTAACAGAACCGACGAGGCTGGGAAGGTGGCGGAGATGTTCGCTGTTATCCGCAATTTGATTCAACTTGTGGAGAAACCTACGCGAATGCCGGAAATCCGAGATGATTACGCGAACACCATGGATCTGTTTTTGACATCCGAGCCGAACATTTATACCGTGGAGATTGCTGCGTCACTGGAAACTCAGACCACTGGGTGGCGGTTCCACCAAACCCCACTGTCTACTTACCCGAAGAACAACGCAACTACAACCCAACCTTCATAGTTTTCTGCTAATGCAATCGCATTAGCACCTGTAAATGCTTCACGAATTAAGTTTATCAAATGTATTTAGCTGAAAGTTCCGGGAAGAGAATTCTTACCTTTCATTCAATTATTCGAATTCAAAATTCCTTATAGGAATTCTAGAGGGAGTCTAAATACAACCACCGATCGTGACGGTCGGTTCTCCTCCCGCTCTCCGTAGCGCTACGGAGGCGCGTATACATCCCAAAATCGTTTTTAAGTATATCAAAGACGGATCGCGTTTCAAAATCTGACCGTGTCCAACATAGTTTATGTATTTTAAACAGTGTTCATAAAATAAATAAGTGAACATTTATTAAATAGAACAATAAATTCAAATATACCCAAAGACAATATCATCATCATCGGCACTACAACCGGGAACCGGTCTTGGCCTTATTTAGCAAGTCCAGAGGCTTGTTAAATTTTCCATAATGATTTATTTTTTCTGGGCAAGGTCATTAGTCTTGCGCCAGGGGCTCCCCGACGGGGAATCGAACCCCGGTCTTCCGGGTGACAGGCGGGTATACAAAGACAATATAGTCGTGTTTTATTCCTGTGTGGTGTTCGCTTCGTGCTTTGGAGCTCGATTCTTGGTGAACCTTCGGCAGCGTTGCTCAGTGTTGTATCGGGAACTATTTGCAGCGGAATTTATAGTGATGATGGAGGAAAGAAGAGAATCAGCGCCGTAGGCAGGTGCAAAATACTTCTTCCCCGCAACTGCTTGGTATTTTTCGCGCAACCACTTACATTTTAAGCGAATAATCGACCTAAGCAGCTTCGCCAAGTACTGAGGTATGGGGCTACTAACTGGGACGATTTGCGAGATTTCTTCGCATCTTTTCCGTAGTCAGAGGTGTACTTTGTAGACTCCGATGTTAACGCATGCGCGGAGTCAGTCCCAGAGATTATTCTTTTCAGGATGGAGATATACATTCCGCATTCCATCAAACGAAGTTTATCTGATAAACCTTGGTTTGCGAACAGATAACATCGGCAAAAAATAAAGCTTTTAAACAATGGAGCTCTAATCCCACCGAGGTGAACAGAACGAATTTTGTTAGAAACAGAAACGCGAGCAATCAGGCGATTGATACCGCGAAGAAGGCTTACAACGACAGAGTGACTAATAGACTCCTTGAGTGCACGACTGGTTCGCGTTATTTCTGATCAATGGCAAGGGCTGTCAGCAATAACTTCGCTTCCTCTTCTTTTCCCCCGCTAGAGACGGACAGCTGGAGACTAGTCACAAATTCAGAAGATAAAGCTAAAGTGTTGCGAATTTATTTTCTGCGAATTCAAACCTCGAAGCGGGTCTTTTGCAGTCACATTTGATCGCACCGGTAGGGTCTCCGATGCGGGTGTGAGGTTCCGCCCGCGTACTATTCAACGGATTCTACGCAGACTGGACTGTAGGAAGGCGACTGGACCGGATGGAATACCAGCAATAGTCCCTGAGAACTGTGCTCCAGAACTGTCGTCGGTTCTTGGCAGACTCTTTCGTTTAACTTATGAACTAAGGACATTTCCTACCTGCTGGAAAGTCGCTCGAGTTTAGTCAATCCCAAAGAGCGGAAAAATGTCTCTACCACAAAATAACCGTCCGATTTCATTACTGTCTATGGTATGTTATCTAAGGTAATGGAAAAGATCGTCAATGCCGACTTAATTAAGTATTTGGAGTGTAACAGACTTGTGAATGATCGTCAATACGGACTCCGTGGCAGGGGGTCCACGGGAGATCTTTTGACCCTTACAACAGATATATGGACATCTGCGATTGAGCGGCATGGTGAGTCACGAGCGGCCGCATTGTATATCTCCAAAGCTTTTGACCGCGTCTGGCACGGGGCATTGTTGAGCAAACTTCGTTCATATGGACTTTCTCAGCAGCTTTGCGACTGGACGAAGAGCTTCGTCGAAAATCGATAGATCCGGGTTGTTGTGGACGGCGAGTGTTTGGATATGTATCCTGTCAATTCCGAGGTGCATCAGGGTTCCATTTTGGCTCCAACATTGTTTTTGCTTCACATGAATGATTTGTTGGAGTCAACGGATAACAAAGTGTTCCATTTTGCGGATGATGGTACGGTTGTTTCCTCATTTTCGAGTGATCGGCCGATTAGTGCATCAACGTCGCACCAGCTGAGATGTGGCCAGATCGACTCTCTGAATCGGGATCTAGATAAGGTCCTGCAATGGGGAAAGGCGAATCTCGTCGACTTCAATGGAACATTCACAAAGAAAAGTGGATCATCGGTTCCACAGCTGATGACGAATATGGGGAAGGTTTGAAATTGCTTGGCGTCGAGGTCTGCGGGAATATATCATGGCATAAACACGTACCGAACATCGCCAAAACCGCCTGAAGAAAACTGAGTTATTTTTTTTTAGAGCTGAAAAATATTTTACTCCGGTCCAACTTCTTCTCCTGTATAAATCTCAAATTAGGCCCGCGCTCGAATATTGCTCTGAAGTTTGTAGCTCTGCTCCCAAACATACCCTCGACCTGCTTGAGAGCATACGGAGACGAGCGATCCGCCTGATCGGGGACTCGGCGCTGAGGTCGGGACTTTAGTCCCTATCACATCGAAGGCGCGTAGTCGACCTCTGTTTTACAGATATTATCACAGGTACTGCTCTACGGTGATTCGTGGTATTGTTCCGCGCAATTGGGTCTATATGCGCTCCGCAAGACAATCCGATGGATCGCACCAATTTGCGGTTCATCACCCGACAACGCGAACATCCCTGTATCAGAACTCGCTCGTGGAATTCGCTCGCCGGCCAAGTGTTCCCGGAGCATAACAACATGCAACTGTTCAAGGGGAGCTGCAACAGTTATTTGGTAGCATCTCGAGGCGCCATGTCGCGCTATAGGTTCGCCTCTCTCGAGAGAAGTATATTAAAAAAAAAAACAATTTGATTTAAGGAACTTGAGTATAAGTATTATTCCACTTCAATAATAAAAAATTGCCCCAAATTGAACATTGTATAATAAATAAAAACATCATTAAACACCCTCGATAGGAAGATAACGTCTTAAAATCATTGTAACTGTGATGAAACATGGTATTTTTAATATGAATAAGAAACAAAGCATTAGAGTGTTTTATGGCGGTCACCAGATGGAGGTAATCCAAAAAATAAAAAAACCTATTGGGCGTAGTCAAAAATCAAAACAATGTTCATTTCCTTTTTATATTCCAAGGGAATTATCCACAAAGATTTCGTTCCAAGTAGGATAACCGCTCATGCTGAGTATTATTTTCAGTCCGCGATCGAATCCTCGTTGCACGGCAATTCCCCATTGTTCCGGACGCCGCGCCGTTGCTGGTGGACAACACATACATTTTGGTCCTTCGAGCCGGATCCAGTCTGTGGATCCAATCCACTGCTGCCAGTTCGCAGCATATTAGAAGGTCGCGGGACACACCAGAGTCCAGTCGCAAAGACCCACTGAGAATAAAGGAAATTCGTCAGCAAGAAGAAAATGTCGGCATCATCGGGCGACGCCAGATCGAAAACGGCAAAGGCCGCATTGGGTGAACGTCAAAGACTGACCAGAGTAAAAGCGGCTCCTCAATGCTACGACAACGCCCCCTGCCCAGCCGAGGGTCCGAGCAATGGGACCAGGATCGCTGGAATAAAGACCAACTCATGGCCGAACAACTAATCAGCGCCCAGTTCGCCGCCCAGGAACGGATGTCGGGTGCATTCGTCAATCTTGAAAAGAGAGGGCCGCCAACGTTTTTCGCGGTGGAAATGCGCCAGAATAACCTCCAGCTCGAATGGGAGGACTTCAGATGCCGGAATGCAGAGATAATCCGCCTGGCCAATCGAGAGACGATCATGGGCCACCGCTACTTCGTGGAAGGGTTCTATGGGGCAGCCGGGGAGACCTACATGGAAGAGGCCACCAAATTCGCCGAGGTACGTCACGCCCTTACCGCTGAGCTTTCGTCCACATCCAGGGCTGCGAAGGGCACCTTCAGTCGGCCACATGTAAGAAAACTTCCCCCGGTGCATATGCCAACATTTTCCGGCAAATATTCGGAATGGCGATCCTTTAAGGATCTGTTCCTAGTGGTACTGGCAGACCACCCCGTACTTGTGGATATGGTGAGTCTGTGAAGTAAAGTCTCCCGGACGAGGCCGCCAGAGCCATTCAGAATATTCCCGTGATGGAGGAAAACTACCATCGAGCTTGGGATAAGCTGGTGGACCACTATGACAACACTCGCGCCTTGGTCCACTCTGCCCTGACTACGCTCCTCAACGTATCTGCCCTTGCTAAGGAGTCAGCCGCAGACTTGCGCACACTCCGCCAAACCACCAACGATGCCATTGACAGCCTGGATGCCCTTGGCCGTCCCGTCGCCGCCTGGGATGATATCTTGGTCTACTTGACCACCCAGCGCGTGGACCCCCGAACAAGTCGTGACTGGCAGACCACACAGGGCAGCACCACGGAACCACGTACATACAAGCAGCTGGACGCGTACTTGAAAACAAGGATTGAGGTCTTGGAGTTCGTGGAGTTGCCCCGAAGCAACATCGAGCACCCTCATCGGAACAAGAGCGATCACCAGCCAAACATCCAAAGGACATGTCTCTCGGCCTACACCGCCTCACACCCAGTCCAGAGCCCGGCTTATCTGTCCGTTTTGCAACTCATCGCACTGTCTAGGCTTTTGTGATGAATTTAAGGAGCTCAGTCCGGACCAGCGATGGTTCAATGTCAACCAACGGAGGCTATTTTTCAACTGCCTGCGGGGACATTTGCTCCGCGACTGCCACTCCACCAGTAGGTGCCGACATTGCCAAGGACAACACCATGCCCTGCTTCACACCAGTACGACAGCATCTCCGCCACGTCCAAACGTGGACACTGCTCTTAATCAGGACTGCCAGATGCCTGGAGTGTCGTCGCACACCCTAACCGCCCATCAACCGCGGGAGACCCCCCTTGCTACTGCACGTATCATCATCAAATCAGGGGACCAACGCCGGGTGGAGGCCCGTGCCCTGATGGATCCCTGCTTCGAGGTAACATTTATATCCGAACCTCTCGCTCAGCGTCTGCATCTCCGCCGTAGAACATCGTTCATCCCAGCTCACGGAGTAGGGGGTGCCCGTCGCCACACCGCTAAGGCCCAGTCGCCCATCACGATACTACCTCGTCACGACGGCGCTCGGGCCTGGACGACCAACGCTCATATCCTGCCTCATCTGTCGGATTACGTGCCACCCCCTCGATTCCTGCCTGGCGACCTCGCCGTCGCAGCAGGCCTGGACCTTGCGGACCCGGACATCCCCGCCAGGGAATACCAGGGTGGTATTGAGTATTCGAAGCTCCCTGTGAATGATGAACTGGACTCGGCAATGTTTGGTTCTGCGTAGTGTCTACAGGACGACCAAAAGGATGTGGAGTATTCACAGTGTGGTACTGGCTATACGAAGCTCCCTGTGAATGATCTGGTGATGTGGGGTACGAGGTCGCTGTGCCGGCGCACGACACAGAGTTCTACCTCGTCTCCACCAGTTCTAAGAGCGTCTGCCGCAGACCGAAAGAAAGACACAAAACAAAACTTAACAACACCGGAAATAAGTCAAATGAAACACACGGAATTTTTTTGTTCTTTATCCATTGTTAAATATTCTAGTGTTTGCATACTTCACTTAACTTATTATTAAGATTAAATTGATTTCTTATTAATTTTAACACGTGAAACACTCCTATCCCTACACGACTTTATGTATTTTCGCGTCCTCGGCGCGCGACGAGGAGTGGGAGCGACAACGAACATGGCGGTCTGCGGATGGAAATGTACTCAACGATATTCAATCGTTTGGGGTGAGTTTTCCCCAGAGAGAAAGTGTTTCACTCGTGGTGAAAACGAGGAAGAAAGACTTGGCAATGTATGTGTATGTGTGAGTGAAGATCACATTGGTTTTTTTTCGCACACAAGGCCATGGGAAGGAACCTGAAACAAAGAAAGGGAAAATGTGCATTCATTAGATGCGAGTTCGGTAAAGCAAACAAAACCGGAACTCGTCGGATGCTAATTGGATCTTTGTTTGAGATGTGCGTCGGGGGTAAATAAATAGACGCGATGCATCGAAGAAATGGTGTTAATGGGTTGGTGAACTAAACGAATCCCTTGCTTGCATTTGTATATGCAGGGAACTTCGTATGTGGCAAAGAACGAAATTTGTGATTATTTATTCGTCTAGGTGAGGGATCATGGTCGGGTACATGCCAGCTGAACAAATAAGCTGCCCGACGCTGCTTGGCAGTTGGACAATGAATCGATGTGTATGTAAGACAAGTTGTACACACGTTGGGCTGGGAATAGCCAACTCAAGGCTAAGATTCCCTGACTATGCGGTTACATTGATAGGCTTGGAGAGAATTCTTATAGAGGATTTTAAATGCGAAGTTATGCATGCAGGTAAGAATACTCTTCTAGGGGATTTTAGCTAAAAGAACTTGATCGATTTGATGAGTGAAGCATTGAAGGTGCTAATGCTATTGCATTAGCGAAATTAGGAGATTGGGTGAAAGTTATGGCGGTTTTTCGAACCGTGGGGTTTGGCGGAACAGCCACAGTGGACTCGACAAAGTTTTGTTTGGCGGAGTTTCCCTATTCAGGAATGATGAAAAACGGTTTGTTCTGTGCATGGTCGGTGTTGTGGCCATCGTGAGGTTGACTTGGGTTGACAACTGTCTCATTGTGAGAAGATATTTGGTAGTTTTCAACCCTAGTTGTGTCTCCCATACCAAATACACCCCTTTCTCTGAGCATCTCCTTTTGTGTTTTTTCCATTCGGAGGAGCCGCCTGATGATATTTTGGAGACGCTCATCCCCGAACGCCAATAGATGATTTTGGAAATGATCCTCTCTGACTCCAACCATTAGTGCGGGCTTCGCCAACCTCTCTATTTGGATGACGAATGCGGCACTACTTATCTGTAGGCAGAAGCGCGTCGCTGCCTCCTTGCAGAACACCACAGTTTGTTTCAGACGAGATATGAAATCTGTGATGTCTTCCGCATGGAGCTGTCGGACTCTGGAGAGTTGTGAAAACAACTCCTCATACGGCTCTTGCGGTAATAACGCGCTCCGGTGCCGCTGCTCAAACTCCAGTGAAGATACTGGGGTTGATGATCCGGTAGGCTTCTCTGCCTAATCGTGTGGGCAACCATCACAGGAAACTCTGCACCTCCTCTTTGGAAAAACCGCTTAGGGTGCTGCTACAGCTGTCAATGAACATTTATAGTTCAACAGGTGCTGTAAGACCTTTTTGCCCATTAAATACCGGCACAGTTCTTTGTAGTTGGTCCAGAACTTTATCAGTTCCCAACATGGTGTCTGTGGGCTGGGCTGCTTTGGAAGAAGATGTTTTTCTTTATTCCCCGGTGACCGGTATTTCGGTCGAACAGTGGAGTTCTTCGAGCAAAGTTTCAGGGGAGGATGGGGTCGGGTCTACTTTTTTTTGTTGCCCCGTTTTCATTGAGGAAACAGAACAAAAAACCTGCCCGAAAGGAGCACGAAAACTGATGCTGATGTTAAATATTCCGACATCCGGAAATCATTCTGTGAAGGAGTATATTTTGAATGATTATTTTTTTATTTATTTAGCTTCGAATACTTTTGTTTTTAATTAGTTATGACTAAAGTTCGAAAATGTTTGATATATTTGTGGGGAAGAAACATGTTCCGCTGGCGTACGGCGCTGATTTTCTTCTTCCTCCATCATATATTGTTCGCGCAGACACTGCTCACAACACAAATGAAATGGAGCACACATATTGTTTATTGTTTTTCCCGGGGAAGTAGTGCGGCAGTTGATCCAATGCGGAATGTGGAGCGGACACAAAACGGAGAATGTTCTTTTATTTATTTAAACTGTTTAAAAATGAAGTGTTGTGGTTATTGTCTATATGTTCCTTGTAGGTAAGATTATTTAAGTTACTTTAAACAAACACCGTGCGAATTAACTTCCACTTGTACTATTATGGTGCAGACGACTTACACGATTCAAACTAAATTCGAGGGTGTTAAATTCGCGACTCCGGGTATATAATTACGCGTCTCCGCTGCCGGCAGAGAGCGGAAGTCGTGATGACCATGGTGCTCAGCAGTTGGAAATGGACTCCCCGAGGATAGAACTCTGAAATGAATTCCATCCTAGGTTAGGGATAAGGAAAGGGAAGAGAGAGAAACACTTTTCTCTTAAGAGTGTGGCCGCCACAGAGATGCACTCTTTCAGTGCAGTGGTGTGTGTGCCTAGAACAAAGGAAGGCATAAAGTGCATTCCTAGGATACGATTTCGGTAAAGCAAATAAAACCGAAATCGTCGGATGCTAATGGGATCTTTGTTGGAACATGTGCGGCTAAACAAAGAGACGACGGTGCGATGTGGAAATGTGCTAATTGGTTGGTGGACAAAACAAATCCCTTGGTTGCTTTTGTATATGCAGGGAAATTCGTTTGTGGGAAACGGATTCTATATTTGCATTGTTTATGCTTTGAATTCAATTGATGCCAAGAGACGCGGAATGCGTATTTGCGAGTCAGAGAATTTTATTGCTGGGAGAAAAAGGTCGCCCGCCAATGTGTACGTAAAGAAATTAATCGTACACATGGCGAGGTTGGAAAATAGACGGCGCAATATTTCTGATCCCTGGTGAAGGTTACAAAGTATGTAATTCAAATCATTTGTTTACAGGTATTCGTCTAGGGGAATTTGTCTGGCAATGTAGATGCCGAAATTGGTTTGGAATTCCTGATAATCCAATAAAGAAATCTTAGAGAGGATTGGTATGCAAAGAGAATGCATGAAAGGTAAGTTTTCTTTACAGGGACTTAAAGATCATAGATTTGATCTCTTTAATGCGTGAAGCATTTTCAGGTGCTTAATGCGATTGCATTGGCGAAAACTTATGCGTCTTGGGATGAGGTAATGGTGGTTTTGAGGTAAGTGTACCGTGGGGTTTGGCGGCACCGCCACATATTTCTAGCGTAAAATATTTTCGAGAGCCACAAACTACGACTACTATTTATTGGCCCGTAGGAACTCGAAAGTTCATGACCTCACCGACTCGACTCGGCAATTGTTCCCTGTCCCGTGCGTTCTCCTTCTACGTTCGGCCATCCGATCAGATCTCCTCGAGGACCAACCTAACATTGTCCTCCAGTAGCGATTCTAACAGATACACACACAATTCACAAGCAAAAATAGTGAAGAACACCGAACGAAAAATCGAATAAGAAAAATACATCAGAACCGTATACCAAGCGATAAATAAAAATAATTCACACCAGTGGAATATAGTCGAGTTTGGAAATCAAATTCTAAACACGGTCAGTAGCCTGATGAGTAACGCTTAGGTAAAATTTGTTTCGTGATTCGAGCTGTCATAGCGTGCGTCAGTTCGAATCACACGATCTTCTTCACTATTATTTCAAAACGCTATACTCCCATCTTCGTCGCGGCCGCCCTGTCGGTCTCTTTCCCGTTGGCTTACCGTCAAGAATTCTATGCACGGTTCTATCGTTGCCCATTCGTGCCACGTGTCCGACCCATTACTCTCACTATTGTAGGTTTGCGACCTGATTACTCTCACTATTGTAGGCTTGCGGTATAGCTCTTCCATTTCGTGGTTGTGGAGTTTCCTCCATTGTCCTGCCTCCTCGTCATATCAAACATTTGACGTAATCACTTTTTACCCTTTGCCTATCGGGAAAAATATGTGTATTACTTAGCGGCCAGGTTCATTGGACCTGTCGAGTAGACCGAGTGTTAAGTGTCAAATCATCATATGCATTGTTAGGAATATTTCTTCGTTTTCGTTTCCTCATTAGCCTGTGTAGTTTCTATCGGCCGATAAGAGACAAAACTATCCCAGTGCTTTCAGTCTATAACATCCGCTTACAAATATTATTAAGTCTACACCAATTTCTTATACGATTAAAAAACTACATTCATTGGAAAATGTATTTTTTATGTAAATACTTTCAAAAAATGTCTATCGTTCGATGGTGCTGGTTCAAAAGAGAAAGCGTGGGTAAATTTTCAGTTTAGTCAAGAAGTTCCGTCCATGAATTTATTAACATCCGCTCGTTGGCACAATAAGGACATTACCTGCACTTGTGTATTCAAAGAGCATTTTCAAATAAACCCTGAATACAGAAAAACTTTTGTTATAGTTACAAATTTCGAATCGATCGCCGGTAAATAAACTTTCATCTTCTAGGGGTGAAACAGTATTTTCCAGGTGCCCCTCAAAAGTAACTTTTAGTCCTTTAATTCATAGCGAAAAGACTTTGAAAGTCGAACACCTATTTATTGGCGGAGGAGCTGCACGCTATAGCACACCATCAGGGTGTGTTTGTGTTGTGTTTATGAATAATAACTCATCGATTATGAACGATGAACTGATATCTTGCCACAGGTAGACAATCAAAGTTGAAGCAAAATATGAAGAGATGGTTATGAAGTTTTCTCTATGGTGAAAGAGTTTTTAAAGTCTTATGTTGGCTATAGAATTACTCTGTTTTTATAAAAAGCGTGCATAAAAGGAACTTATTGATACTCTAAAGTGTCATGGCACATAGCGGACAGAGGAAAAGGGAAAGAGTAGGGGGAAATGAAGAGCCAACCTGTATTGGTTTTAAGAGGTAACACCACAGTAACATTTTCTAAAAAATAAAAAGATTTTTCTCTGTTCGAAAAATCCTTTGAACCTTGTAGTATATGGGGAAGAAAGTTTAATAGGGTTTCACCAAACTCGCCGAAAAACAATGAAATTAGTCTCCAACATCTTCTCTAGTGGAAAGAAAGTCCTAAATATAGCAATGGATATCGTTGTATTCGGTTTATATGATGGAGCGGCCAACATTCTAGGGATTTTGAAAGTTCTAGAGGCGGACATTGGCGTCCAATCCTACAATTCTTGTGTCGAATCCGATGCCAAGCGAATTAAGCATTCTCAGCGTGTATTGCTAGATGTGGCAAGAGAGGCAGGCTCCAGTATTAAATCATCGAGGAAAGAGATTATGGAAGACTTTCCTAAATTAGAAGGACTGCTTCATCGTCCTAAGATTGCAGATGAATGGTAAACTTTTGTTTAAAGCGGAATTTTTCATTTTATTATGTCTATAACATATTTCAAAATTTTCCACGAAACTCGATTTTCGAAAACGGCACACAACTTTGTTCAAACAATTTTTATTCTTGTCGTTCGAGAAATACGTAGGGGACTTTCGATAAGTTAATTTGAAAATTATTGATTAACAAATAGCTGTTTTGCATTCAAATTGGACGAAATTATTCAAATACTCCCCGAACACACGTATTTCTCTATGTACACTCTTGTAGATTAAGTGATTTTTCTGTTTGTTCCAGATTCAAAATTACGTTAGTTACGCTGCATGCAACAGAGCGGCTAATTTTCAAGCCGCCTCGGAAGAATGACTCTAATGCTACCATTTTGTACAATTTTTCACTAAAAATGTTTTCTTGAGAACTAAAAAACATGTTTATTTACTTCTGAAAATATTATTAATCTGTTTCCTTTCCTTCGATTAAAATATTGTCGACAAAAACGCTTTTTTAGGTTTGTTGCAAAACATCATTTGATCAAAAAAAATATAATTATACATATAATGTAGGAACGTACTGTTGTTACTGGGGCACGAGTCCACGTTGAGCTGCTATCCCTCTATCCAGAATTAGTTATTATTGTTTTGTGGCGGTTCCATTGAACGCCACTACTTACCTTCCCATCAATCATAAGAAACAGCTTCCTAGCGCACAAAAAACCTGGAAAGCATTTACTTACCTTTACATCGTTTGCGCAAACTATCACCTGAAATGCCTTAAATCTACAATTTTCTCTGATGCAACTCCATCGTTACCAAACAGGTATTTTTCCTAAGGGCATGGTTGTGTGGTTTCTCTATATCATATGGAGAACCAGCCCACAATCCTAACCTAATTTCGACCGTTAACAGCGCGTCACATCAACCCCTATCCCACCGTTCATGCTATTCACCTGAAATACCATATTTCCAAATGGACGCATAGCTGAATTCATTCTTCTATGCAGATAATGCATAATTGAATTCAGCTACCTTTTTGCGATACGGCAACTCCATTTTTGCTAGCCCATGAGATTTCCATCGGAAATCACATCATGTCGATTAGCAACAACAAGTCGAAGCAGACGACACTGTTGCATATTCATGCAGCCGCTGGGGAATTTATCAAACTATTTAATTAGTTCTCATGATAAATTACCCTAGCCAATTTGGCGTCACTTCGGCTTTTCCGCAGATCATCCATTCGCTTGGGATCAATGATCTCTTTTCGCAGGTGAATAGCACCGGCCGCATTTCCTCTCCTCCACAATTCTGTCTTTCCATAGTTCGATGCACTCTGAGATCACCACCATCACCGCACTAGGTCAGTGGATCAGTCTCAGACGCTGCATTAATACACACTAAGCCACACCAACCCTGGGTTATTGTGCTTTCCTTTTGAATTCTTCATCCTTTCTACGCCCATCGACGTCGAACGAATACGCAAGTACTTATCCACTTCGATGAGCGTGGAGAATTGGGGGATGCACAAGAGAGCAACGATTACCATTGGCTGATCGTTGTGTAAAAGCAGAAATCCCAATTTCCATCCCTAATTCCAATCAGTCGCTAATCATCACTCAAACGGAGCGCACGTCTCCCGAGTCGCTAGTAGTTACTCAATCACTATCGCGGGTGCACACGCTCGAGCCACAAGTTTTGAAAAAAAAATCTGATTTACAATTAAAACATTATTTGCGAATGTAGACGTACCGTGAAATCAATCGTGAGTTAATACTTAATAATCAAGAACTTCGTAGTGCACTAGATAAATCGAAACGCGAAATTTGCTATTTAAATTCGTTGCTTATAGAGCAACGAGAAAAATATTCTCGGCTGAAGGATCGTATTGTTGCTGAACTACAGAAAGTTACAAGTGTGTAATTAGAGATAAACATAGGCTAAACCAAATTAAATTAATTCAAAACAATAAAAAAACAAATTATTCAATTAAACAACCAACACAGCGGCGTATATATTTTTCTTGGATACTTGTGTAAAGTGGACTATTCGTCGAAACATCGTTGGGGATTGAAGAAACCGAGCCATACGTTGGCAATCATACTTCTACCCCCACATGGCCGCATGAAACGCACCCTGTTCCTAAAAAGAAATTTGGTTACACCACCAAGCTACCAACATGGCTCGAACCATTTCGGTGCACACATCTCCGAACGAATTCCGCTGCACACATGCAGGAGATATTCCTTCTTTCATTTTTACCTACAAGCATTCGGTCGGTAAACCGATCGACAAATAAAGGCTTTAGCATCCTATAAGCATTTCCCCCAGGGGTATGCCTGCATACAACGCAGCATGTTCCTGAAATTCAATTCGGCTACGACATTACGTAACCTACATAAATCCTTGAACTTGTCCATGCACACAAGAAATAAGTATTTTTTCCCACACACGTGCATGGCAAGTCATAGCAGCAGGCCCATCGATCGATCGTTCAATCTGCAATAGCATATCTCGCCACTGGCTGCCAAAGGGAATCGAATTCTCGTTAATGTAAATACACACACGAGAGTTTGACCCTTGCTAGACGCTACCGATATGTGCACGATCAGCGTAAATGCTGTACGCAGTTGCTGATCGTGTAAACAAATATCTTCTTCATGATAGTTGCCCAGCTGCAACCACTTCATTTTATTTCCCCCTAGCCAATGGTATGATTCTCGTTTCGCAGACACATGGATACACATCACGAACGAGCAAAAGGGTCATCGTGTGTGTGTTTCGCGCCCTTTGCTGGGACCAATGTGTGGAGAATCTTCCCCTATTGGTCGACGACCGAAAATCGAAATTCCCCTCATTAGTTCTTGTGTCACAGCTCAATGTAATCGAAACTGAGCTAATTGGTTGTGACACAAGCTAACATATCTAGTGTAGAGGATGGAGACTTATTGTCCTTTCTCACACAGAGCTTCCACATCATAATTAGTTATATCGTGGAACAGAAATGGACCTCACACCATGATACCTGATATAGAAATATGGGTGAAAAGAAAACATGGTGACCTGAACTACCACCAGCTGATATCAGGACTGGGATGCTTTCGGCAATACTTGCATAAGTATAAGCATGTCAGTCCCCCATACTGCTTGTACTGCGAAGGCAAAACAGCAAATGCAGAACACGTACTCACAGATTGCGTGAGACTCGAGTCCGCATGAACGATTTGGAGAGACATATGAGGCGGACCGTTACTCCGATGGGAGTAATAAAACATGCTAAGTTCCAAACAAACATGGCCCGTACTATTACTACTACTACTATTTATTGGCCTGTAGGAAGTTCATGACCTCACCCACTCGACTCCGCCATCGTTCCCTGTCCTGTGCACCGTCCTTCCACGCTTGACCATCTGATCCGATCCCCTCAAGGTCAAACCTTACATTGTCCTCCCATCTCCGTCTCGGCCGTCCTGCCGGTCTCTTTCGCGTTGGTCTCCCGTCAAGAATTCTACGCACGGTCCTATCGTTGCCCATTCGCGCTACATGTCCGGCCCATCTTAATCTTCGCGTCCTGATTACTATTGTAGGTTTGCGGTACAGCTCTTCCAATTCGTGGTTGTGGGGCTTCCTGCATTGTCCTGCCTCCTCGTCATATTTACCTCCAAAGATACCACTTAAAACATTATTCTCGAATACGTAGATTTTGTGTTCTTCGCGGTTTGTGAGAGCCCATGTTTCGCATCCGTATAGAGCAATCGGCATGATTATGTTTCTATAGACACGGAGCTTTATGTTACGTGATAGCAGTTTGGATTTCAGCAGTTTACTGACTGCGTGCCAACTAGCGTTGCCGAAATGCTGTTTTTTGTTAATTTCCTTCGATATTTCGTTACTGGCCGTCAGTATCGTTCCCAGATATTTAAATTCTTTAACTTTTTCGAATATCTTTTCTCTGACGTTTATGTGTCATCCATGAGGTCGACCTGCTCTTGCCGTAATCATGTATTTTGTTTTGTCTTCATTTATTTTTAGGCCCACCTCTTCTGCCGCTTGCATGATGATTTCACAGATTTTACTTACAGTTTTTAGATCATCGCCCAAAACGATCTGAGGCTCGGTTGTATGTACGTCTGGTGCGTTTATTTGTGGTTGATGGTCCGTAACAAATGATATTCAGTGTGATATAATCCAGCAATTGCCGCGCGACGAGCGGAGTAACAGTTCAACTCCGTCCCACACCGCGATGGAATATCCAAATTAAAGTTCCGCTGGGATCAACGGGAATATGTGTTGGCTGGAGGTGGTTTTCATCATCATCATCATCATCATCGGCACTACAACCGGGAACCGGTGTTGGCCTTATTTAGCAAGTCCTGAGGCTTGTTAAATTTTCCATAATGATTTGTTTTTTTCCGGGCAAAGTCATTAGTCTTGCTCCGGAGGCTCCCCGACGGGGAATCGAACCCCGGTCTCCCGCGTGACAGGCGGGTATACTAGCCATTATACTATCGAGGAGCTGGTTTTAGTCGGTAAAAATCCGGCATACCTCTGGATCGGCCCAGACGTATTTTTGGAAGATTTCCACCCCCCTACCGAACCAAAAAAAAATCTTTTGTTTTCATTACGAAATTAGCAAAAAAAAAGTCCAATAAATATCAATAATTAAAATGTTGAATTTATTGAGCGTTTTACCGTCTATATAAACTGAATTTGGAATAACGGAAAATATTTCAAAAAAGTACTGCCATATCTCGAGTTCTTAGTGACTGATTTTAGAGCCAAACATCCAGTTATCCTCCAATTCAAAACAGTTCAAACCAACACCACTTTAGACCGTTTTTTCTAGTTGATTTTCGGCAGTTCCAGCACCGGGGGTCATTGCTCTGAACCTGTTTTCGATTATCGCACCGAAAGAAGAAGGCTGGCAACGGTTCCAACTGAAGGTCATTCCACTGCCTTTCCAGTAGCCTGAGATCACACTCCAGATTTTCTGAGCTCAACTTTCCGCTGCCTACTCTTAGGCGATGTATTGCAAGTGCGCCTTAAATGGGTTTCAATTATCACTCAATTCGTCGTTTGCAAGCACTACATTCAAACACAGTCGTACAAACAATAATTTCCGCCACCATCATTCAAAATGTCGTTGCAATTTGTTGATTAGTTTGTCGCTCCTGCAACACCTTATCTATCTCTTATCCCTCCTTTCACCAAATTTTTTTATACCTTAGATTTTACGTTAGTTCGTAAGTTTATTTATATCGCTTGTACTAAGCTAAATAAATAGGGGATCTGCCCTCACCAAATTCAAATTCATATTCATCATCATCATCATCGGCACTACAACCGGGAACCGGTCTTGGCCTTATTTAGCAAGTCCTGGGGCTTGTAAGATTTTCGATAATGATTTGTTTTTTCCGGGCAAGGTCATTAGTCTTGCGCCAGAGGCTCCCCGACGGGGAATCGAACCCCGTTCTCTCTCTTCATATTCAAACAGGTGCCTATTTCTGGCAAATCAGCACAAACTACAAGCCCCACGCAGTCGTCGCAAGCAAAGACTCACACCGAGAGTGGCTTTCGACTAATTAAATCAAGCACACTTTCGGTCATCCTCACACACAAAGGAGAATCACGGCTGAATTGGCGTGTGGTCGACGCGGTACTACATGGGTCTCCCTCACACGTAGAAGGAGAACCGACGCCGGATCTTTCCCGCCAATTTCGTTTGACACACAACACATGTGTGGACAATTGGCGCGAATACTTCACTTCGACATTAGCCGCCGCCACGACCGGACGTGTGAATCATCAATACGCAGAGATATCTGGACATCGGATGCTATTTGGGGAAGACATCCCCAAATATTTGAAGATAGAAAACATCGAATTGGCGGGTCATCCAATGATTTCTTTTTATTCCCGCAAATCAAAAATAAATTACGTGATCAACGATTTTCGACTCCCGAAGAAGCGGTTGTTGGATTCAAAACACAAGTATTGCAGGTGCCCCAATCCGAGTGGAAAAGGTGCTTCGAAAATTGTTTTAAATTATGTTGATCTGCACTAAAAATATTTTGAAAAACAATAAAATCACTTCTGCTTTTTCAGTTTTAGTTTTTAGCATCTCTCATCATCATCATCATCATCGGCACTACAACCTGGAACCGGTCTTGGCCTTATTTAGCAAGTCCTGAGGCTTGTTAAATTTTCCATAATGATTTGTTTTTTCCGGGCAAGGTCATTAGTCTTGCGCCAGAGGCTCCCCGACGGGGAATCGAACCCCGGTCTCCCGCGTGACAGGCGGGTATACTAACCAGTATACTATTGAGGGGCATCTCTCATACATTCTTAAAAAAAAGCCATCAAGATGAAGGTGAAGAACATCGTTGGAGACTATTTTATTTAAAAAATTAGCATCCGTTTGTCGTTTTTTTAAAAATCTAATCAACGAATTATCTTCGTTTTGTGTGGTGGTATGTCATCATCATCGGAACTGGTCTTGGCCTTATTTAGCAAACCCTGGGGCTTGGTGGTGGCATGTGGGGGTTCTTTAAAACTACGCGAAGAACCGCCCACAATTCCAACCCCAACTCCCTTCACCAACCCGCAGTCACCTGCAAACATTTCCTCCCCAAGGGCATTGCTTCATGCATTAATGCATCACCACGATTGTCCTGAAAATAATTCGGTTAGCATACAAAGTGACCGCCATAAGTCAGGGAACCTTATCGGCACCCACGTCAGCCGGCGTATCCTGCCACACACGTGCGCAGCAGATTTTTCCGGCTTACCCACATTCAAGGAAGCCTTTTGTCCTACCGACAAAAGCATCTTTCGCATCTCGCGTCTAGCCGCCAAAAACCGAATTCACCAGCATATAAATATACACACAAAAGAATTCGACACCGTGCACAATCACCATTGTGTAAGTATCTGAATTACTTTTAGCACCAGTTCCTTAATGGCATGCAGCCTATTTACACAGCTGCATGCACATCTCCCACGATGCCCTTTGTCCCATTTCCTTTTCCCGGTTTCGTTTACCCATCACCTTATGGTAGTTATGTTTAGTTTTCTTAGCTATGTGCAGGCAGGTGCACTGGTTCTCTAAAGCCACCAAGTTAATAGTCACTGCTCCAAAACTCCCACAGATTGAAACACTGTAGCAGCGTATGCCGGGTTGACAAGAATGAATTTATTTTTACACATTTATTGCTTCTTTCTTCAATCACACTAAACTTAAATGTATAAGAGGTCTTTACTTATTCACAAAAAGGTGAGAATACGTCTTTATTTATTTCACAAAACTTAAATGCTAGACTAAGTCTTTAATTATTTCACAAAACTCAAAGATGACACTAAGTCTTTAAGTATTTCAAAAAACTCAAAGATGAGACCAAGTCTTTAGATATTTCACAAGCAATGATAGGATTTCGTTCAAGTAACAGAAAACGAACGCTCCATACACAACCTTAAAGCAGGACCGGTTACTACTCCACAGATATTCAGACTAACTGTAAAGTTAACGATCCCTTGGGACGGCCCAAGAGGGATGTAAACTAACGTGAGGGCGCGATCTGCCCTCACGGAATCCGAACCGAGATTAAATTATTTCATCGAAGCCATAGGATACCAAAATCCCATCATCGCTTCGATGACCATATTTGGTAATATATATTCTTTTTGCGTTAGGTTCAACTCAAAAGGGGTTGAAATACACACACGATGATTGCCTCTGCTGCTCATCGCGTGCGTCCGTAAGTATGCAAACATAGCATAAGTCCCCTTCAAAGTTCGCAGCAGGTGCGAGTATCTCCACGGCAAAAGGATTGAAATGTTTACAAGATCAGTGGCTACGAGTAGCGTGATGCTGATCGTGTGGGTGTTGTTGGTGTATCCTCCCAGTCGAACTCTGATGGTAATTTTCCATTTGCGAATTCGACTGCCGGGGTGCCAGCCGGATGCCCTCATGTATCGGTCTGTTGACGTCCGGCGCCGTGCTTCCTCGGATGAGGGAAGAGCGGGGACCTTTCTTTTATTCCTTTACTTCCTTTTCTCAATTAAAAACTCTAGAACTCAACTTCAATTAGAACTTATAATTCCAAAACTCATTTATTCACTCTTTTATATTTTACTATATTTTATTCTATATTTATAATATATATTTAACTTGACTGAACTCAATTTTACTTTTTCTCAAACTTAAACTCAAAGTCAACTAACTGATCTGACTCAACTCTCTTCCTCAACTGATTTTACAAATGAATTTTCTTGTTATTATAGAACATTTTGTTCCAACTAACTGTGTCGTATTAAATGAACAAAACAAATTTCATAAAGTTATTCCAGAAGTTTCTGCTGTGCCAAGGCAAAATACCCTTTTCTGCTGTGTGCAGCTGGCGTACAAAAGGATATCGTGTAGATATTTGCACAGGCAATATTGGTTGGTTGGTTGGTAAACCAAATTGCCTTGAAGATATTATATTAGTTGCCGCTGTAATTTCATATCAGCGAGAATGTATGTTTCATGGTTATACTTCGATTTTGCAGGTACAGTTTTGAAGGTAAGTACAGGCTTTTAATGTATTTCAGGGGACTGTTACCTTTTGTACCTGTAAGGTAAGTAGTGGCGTTCAATGGAACTGCCACGGTACTTGTTTCTCTTTTGTTGTATGCCCTATTTGGGGGGTTTTACTTAGGTTTATTGGAAGATTGGTTAGTGCCGTTCGAATGAACCGCCACAACCTCGCAGCATGGGTAAACAATGTAATCAACCGCACACTCGCCAGAACCTACTCGGAGAGATCCTCTTTCCTTGGTCACCAAAGAGAAACTTCACTTTCTCTTAAGAACGAAACTCACCCCTAGCCGAGGGTTGACTCTGCACGAGTCAAAGGAGTCAAGTTATAATAAAAATTTGATCAAGGGTGTCGCGACGCGCAGTGTGTTACAAGAAATAGGGAATCAGAAATTGTTTAAGAATATAATAATCAGTGCTTGAGTGTTCTACCTTAGTTATGTGTAAACCTGATTTAATTGATGTACTATAAAACAAAAAACAAAAAAAAAAACAAATAAACAAAAAACAAAAAAAAGAATCCGCCAAAGACCTTCCTGCTGAATGGAAACTGTGACGCTTCAAATGTGTATTGACCGCTATTTTTGTGGAAATCTCCTTATTTTGGTATTAGTTGCATTCTGTGGCTTTTCTAAGGACCATTGCTGGTTCAGTGATCAACTACATCCCCCACGTGAATCGGTGGAATATTAGTGAACACGTTCCCGTGCTGACACAACTACTTAATATCCCCACAGGTAGGTAATATTCTGGAATAGGGCTTTAATAATTCCTTCATTTCGATTTCCTTTTGGTGGTGTGTTCTTCACTATGGTTGCGCGTTCGTCAATGTCTTTGGGACTCGCCACAGTCTGTTCAGTATTATTCCCCGAGGTCAGGCCTGACATTGTCCTCCCATCTCCGTCCTTCTCACCTGTCGCCTTCCAGTTGGTCTTCCGCCGAGAATTCTATGGACAGTTGATGACATTAACTCACTATTCGGACCAAAAATTATTGCGAAAATTGCGAACTGTAGCCGCCAAACCTTTATTTTCATTTTTTTAAACAGTTTTTTTTTCCTTTTTTCTTCTTAGTTTCTAAATTAACAGGTCAATTGAAAAGTCCCCGGCCCCCCATAGTAAAACACATTTTTTTGGCAAAATTCGTTTTTTTTATTCAACATGATTCCCTTCGAGGGTGATACACTGATTATAGCGACCCTCCAACTTTTCGATACCTTTTTTGTAGTACGATTTGTCCTTTGCTTCAAAATAGGCCTCAGTTTCGGCGATCACCTCTTCATGCGACGAAAATTTCCTCCCAGCGAGCATTCTTTTGAGATCTGAGAACAGGAAAAAGTCCCTGGGGGCCAGATCTGGAGAATACGGTGGATGCGGAAGCAATTCGAAGCCCAATTCATGGATTTTTGCCACAGTTTTCACTGACTTGTGACACGGTGCATTATCTTGGTGAAGCAGCACTTTCTTTTTCTTCAAATGCGGTCGTTTTTCGGCGATTTCGTCCTTCAAACGGTCCAATAACGCTGTGTAATAGTCGCTGTTGATGGTCGTTCCTTTTTCAAGATAGTCAATGAAAATTATTCCGCGCGCATCCCAAAATACAGACGCCATAACCTTGCCAGCCGACTGTTGCGTTTTTCCACGCTTTGGGGCGGGTTCATCGTATGCAGTCTACTCGGATGACTGTCGATTGGACTTCGGAGTGAAATGATGGAGCCATGTTTCATCCATTGTCACATATCGACGCAAAAACTCGGGTTTATTACGCTTGATCATCCCCAAACACTGCTCCGAATCATCAACTCGTCGTTGTTTTTGGTCAAAAGTGAGCTCGCGCGGCACCCACTTTGCACAGAGCTTTCTCATACCCAAATATTCGTGAATGATATGATGTACACGTTCAGTTGATATCTTTAGAGTGCCTGCTATTTCATTCAATTTCAATTTACGGTCATTCAAAATCATTTTGTGGATTTTTCTAATGTTTTCGTCGGTAACAAGCTCTTTTGGGCGTCCACTGCGTTCACCGTCTTCGGTGCTCATTTCACCACGTCTAAACTTAGCATACCAATCCTTGATGGTTGATTTTCCTGGGGCGGTGTCTGGAAACTCGTCATCAAGCCAAGTTTTTGCTTCAACTGTATTTTTTCCCTTCAAAAAGCAATATTTTATCAACACGCGAAATTCCTTTTTATCCATTTTTTTTCACAATAACAGAAGTTGCTTCACTCAAAATACTATAATTCACAAACTAATGATCCGCCATCTGCCAAATTTATACACGCGTCTTTTGAAGGTTAGGGCTAACTAAAAATCACACGGATTTAATTCTAGTGCCTCCATCTATGTGTCAGGCCAGGGACTTTTCAATTGACCTGTTACATGCTAGACAAAAAATGCTTAAATTCTAGCTTAATCATCTTATATTATAACTTACTGGTCCTACGCAAACGCTCTAAGCTAAACATTACATAACGACTGTATAATTTGCTTTTCGGCGATAGCATTTCGTTTGTGGGAGTACTTATAATAATTTAAATGACAAAGAAAAACTTTGAAAACTTTGGTCTAAATTTTTTTTGTTTTTTTTCTTAAAATTTAACCTACTTTTTTTTTTTTTTTTGATATAATTTTATTTAAAAAACTTAACTTAACTTAACTTAAATCTTATACTACCCTAATTCTAGAAAAGCTAAGTCGATGTAAGCTGGATCGCCAAACCTTTATCATGTTTATAATATGGAGCGGCAATGTAAGCTCTTGGTTTTTGATACACATTTTAATAAGCTGTCACGCTGTCTTTTTTTTCTTTGACAACTATCTACGACCCGAATGTCATAAAATTCTATAAATTTTGAATTTCGGGACAACCGTTGATTAACATTTATTATTATTTTCTTGTCTAACTGAACGATATTCATAGTGGGAGAAAACTTTAGCAGTATATCTTAGTAATTGAAAAAAAAAAGCTCTAGAGCCTAAATTACGGATATTTTTTTCACAGAATAGGTAGAAAGTGAATAGTTAGATAAACAATAAACAAGCATATCGGCTGAGGCCAGGTTTTTGACTTACACAAATCATATTTGAAAATTAGTGATGTTCAATTTCATATGACAGCCACCAAAGCTCTTAAAAACAAGTTTCCGGAATCAGAACTGTTGTGTACCAACAGATTAACGAACTATTTCCCATGAGATAGTTGAGATAATGAATTAACGTGCTCATCTGTCTTAACAATTGCTGAGCTCTTGGCTGTGACTTCAGAAGTGATGCAAATAATTTCAGACGTCGTTACACACATACAAGAGCTATGCATATGTTTAAGCGAACTTTTTCATAATGGCCATTTTATACTTCTTTCACGTCTAAATCCGATGAATTCGCTGCAGAGCACGTACACGTAAACCTTTATTCTCGTTCTATTTAAGCCTGCCCTGGATCCTTCTAATTATCCATTTTAAAACAGTTGTCTTACGAGCATAAACCCTCTTCGTTGCCGAAAAGTGACGCACGTGTTTTACCTTTTTATCTATTCAGAGCCCTGAACTTTTTTTCGTTTCGTTTCTTTTTTTCCTGGCGAAAGCAAGCGAGTCCAATAGGGGCGTAATAGGAGCCCTGTCGAACAGATGGGGATCGTCGTTAAATGTTAAATTTCTGGAATGAATCCGCAATTCCCTTCACGGCCATTTGACCATGTCAAAGGTTGGATTGCTATGGTAAATTTTGGACCAAATGAGTATTAAAAAATTACCCTAAGCGGATTTAAAGTAATGCGTGTTAAGACTGGAGCAACAATATGTATTTTAGAGTAACAATAAAGTGGGGTGAGGAATGGATGAAAAACGTTCCAAGGACACCGCGAAATTGCGGAATAACATGTCAGTTGATGTTATTATTCAAAAGCTTATTAACGCAAACATGCTGAGGCGGCGGCTAAACGTATGGATATGAGAGTCATTGCAAGGCAATTGCTGACTATGCCAGAAAGAGAAGGAAAAAACAAACAACGGATATGGGTCACATGGGAAGGGGATATTTGACACTGTGGAAGCCAACGTCTCGGTGGGTTTGTAATCCGAAATTTACCAGTTTTGGTCGAACACATGAAATGGAAAAAAATGGTTGTAGCTTAAAACTTGAATGAGGTCGAAACTGAGTAGGTTCCTATAGCGGGAGCAAGCTATAACTGTCTAAATAAGGATACGTTTTGAATACTACTTCTGTTTTAGTTTATAATCAGGACGTGGGAAGTTACCAGAAGTTCGAGTGTTAAGCCCATCCCCAATCCATCATTGTTTTCCCAAGTCAGGTTATGTTTAAATCTTGGGTTAATTTTGCTTTTTTGTACATACTTATTTCAGAAGAAGCAAACCTACAACGCTGAGCGTCTTAAAATGCAAGTAGATAACTGTCGGAGTTGTTTTTGTCGAGTTGAAAATTGTAGTGCTCTGGAAATACTCGTACGGGAGAAGGATTTGTGGCGGTTCCGCCAAACCACACGGTTCGCTTTCCTAAAAAAACCCCCATCCCTACAACCCAGTCTGCACAAGCTTTCGCTAATGCAATCGCATTAGCACCTTAAATGCTTTACGCAGCTAGGATTATCTAAGGTATAATCTAAAAAGTCCTTGTAAAAGAATTCTTACCTTTTCTTGCATCTCTTCGTATACAATTCCTGTAAGAGTTCTTTATTACGTTATCATAAATTACCTGAAAGAAAATTCATCGGTTCATATATAATACAATCGCATATCAGGAAATATTACCCTAGCGTCGCCTATTCCCAGCTTCATTCATGTGTACAACAAATCCCTTTCATACACATTGGCTGGCGACCTTTTTTCCCATCAATAAACAACCCAAGCAGCTGCATATAATTAGCGCAATATACGCTAAAACTAATTTCCCTAGCACGCAATGTGCAAACAAAAGAACGCTGTCCTTCAAAGGTTTTCTGGCGATACCATAAACAAGCCACATCGGTTGTGGTATCCCAAATGCAATTCCCGTTCAATGAGTTTCGGCTTTAGGTGACCCTAATCACAGACCGATGCATTAGGTCGCTTCTTCTTTGTTATTTTTCCCTACCTGTAGGTTTTGTTTATCCTTGCTGGAATGCATCGATAAACACGGTGATGCGTACGTTCACACATACACACCACTGCATCAAAAGATCGCATTTACTTGGTGGCCACACCCTTTAGAGAAAATTTTTCTCTCTCTCTTCCGTTCCTTAACCCTAACCGAGGATGGAATTCAAACCAGCGTTCTATCCTCGAAGAGTCTCATTCAAACCACTGACCAGAGCGGTCTTCGTACACCCCCTTTCGCGTGTGCATCGGAGTGCACATGCCCCGGAGTCGTGAATTTAAACCCCCGAGAGTTTAGTAACAGTGTGTTTTGTCGATGTCGAGCCGGGTCCTTTTTCTAAACGAAATCCCGGACATTTCCCGCCACCATGCGCGAGTAATAGTTAAAGTGGAATAAAAAATAGCGTTTACATAAAATTAATATATATATATATATATATATATAATACGAACAATGTGAAAGTGCACTTCTCGTTGACTAAACACTAAAAAGAATAAAAGAAAGGAACTTATATAAACGTTGAGTGTTTTATTTTCACTTATTTGACTTGTGTTGTGTCCGCTCCCCATTTTAGAGTTCGATTTTTCCTGTGCTGCAGCTTCCAGGGTGTGCTTATCCTTTCTTTTGTGAATATCGCATGATGGAGGAAGAAGGGAATGAGCGCCGTACGCCGGGGCAACATACATCTTCCCCACAGATTCACAAAAATCCTGTTCTGTTGCAAGACCAAATTTGATATGGAGATGTACAGGGTTTTCCAATAGCGACTTGACAACTTTTTTTCGGTAGTAAATTTTTATAATTTGCAGACGTTGTTCGTTCGTGTACTTAACCATTGTTACACCTCGCTTTGCAACCCCTCTCAAAACAAGCTAACACTCATTTTGCAAACAATGCAATTCGCACCTCTTAAACAATCCTCACAGGCATACAATGCAAAATACGCCTTCTTCCCACAAACATTCAAATTGAAATAGATATCGCACATGTTGCGATAATCACTCGTCCATTCAGACGCCGCAGAAATTAGTTCATATCATAATATTCCCACAGCAATTAACTCATATCATATTATTCATAAATACAGGCCGGCGCAAGGCCCCTATCATGGCAAACAAGCACATGGTCGCTCGCTACGATCATTCTGCTGTGTCACCATGAAACCAAGCAAACACCTGGCGTGCTCATGTTTCAATGCACGTCTTCCTTTTTTTTACCATGTCCAAAATAAGTGTCATACAAGCTATATGACACGGGCGGTGTTGTCAAAGGCCACCAACGACGAATTAATTGAGCGTCGGTAAAGTGCCGAGTTCGGCGAAATAGCGAACACAGCAGTAAAACGCAATCAATCGGATGATACGATGGGCACACGGGTCAATGCACTGTGGGGGTTCTCTATACCACATGGAGAACCAACCCACAATTCATACCTTATTTCTACCCTTATTCCCCTTATAAGCTATTCCACCTGTAAATCATGTTAAACGGACGCATAGCTAAACTCATTATCCTATGCAGATAATGCATAATTGAGTTTAGCTATCTTTTCGCCTTACGGCAACCCCATTTCACTAACCCATGAGATTTCCATCGGAAATCGCATCATGTTGGTTAGCAACGGCATTGTCTGATCAAACGACGCGGTTGCTTAATCTCGCGATCGCTGGGGAAATTATCAAAGCATTTAAGTTAATTCCCATGATCAGATTTCCCTAGCCAAGTAGGCGTCCTTTTCACTTTCTCCAGACACTCCATTCACCGAGGATCAATGCTCTCTTTTTGCAGGTGAATAGCACCAGCTTAATTTTCCTCTCCTTCATAGTTCTGTGATCGTATAGTTCAATGTACTCTGAGATCACTATATTCATCGAATTAGATCAATGGGTTACTCTCAGAACTGCATTGATTCATGCACACACAGCCAAACCCACCCCGAGATCATCATACATCGTGTTTCCGTTCTTTCATTCTCCCATGTTCGTCGATTATCAATTAACCAATTATCTACCACTCATCGACGAACGTGGCAATGAGAGAGCAGAAGTATGTTCTCTTTTGGTTGTCAAGTGCGAAAATTAAATTACCCAATTTCATCCCTAATTGGGATCAGTCTTTACTCAAACATCATCGCGGATGGTCACACCGCTTAACGAATCGTCTTTCCATCACCGCCGTGTCCGCACGCAGGTGCGTACACGTCCTTCGAGTTGCCTTGCTGTCGAGGATTAGTTGTGTTGGATACTTACCCCTTAAATTGTATTTTTCTATTGTTCACCGATTTGAACAATCATCTCCACTGAACAAAAAGAAAACTAAGAAATTAAAACAAATACAAAAATAAAAGTCTAATCACCGTGATCAAGTGTTTTATTATCTTTGCCTGGGAACAGTTGCACCAAGCAGCAGGACAACTGAGTGCATCGCCATGAGCAGTGTTCGCGTAATATGATGGGGATAGGAGTGACCCGCGTGCCCGTGTTCTGCACATCAACTCGTACCCCACAGCACTATAATTGGTTCACCATTAAGTAATTGCTCAATTCACTACCGATGCATTTTAAGCAAATTGAATGCGAAACAATTATTGGAAAATTTCAACAACATGTGATAGGCAAATAGCCTCAAGATAGGTTATTCATTCTGATAGAGGGAATGCATCAATTGCATTAATTTCCCAAAAACTTGGTATATAAAGAGTGGTTGCGAATGGGTGAAAAATATAGTGTAATTACCAGATAAGAAGGTTGCAACCTTAGCGTTGGAACAGCGGGCCTTCTTACTTTTCTTTTTAAAAGTAAATGTGAGTAGAAAACTAAGGGATCGACATGCCCCATCAATAAATTGTTCAGTCAAATGTAGTGGTTCTTTTATTTTAACATTTTAACCTTACAACCACAACGCTGAGGAGCCTGCCGCCACAGAGAAGCCGCGCTGAATAGTCTTACCAGAGAAGCTGCGCCGAGGAAACTAAGACAGCGTGGTATAGTTTAGCCACGCTACATTGTCTTACCACGTAAGTACCTCCTGCCGCCACAGAGAAGCTGTTCCGAGGAAACTAAGACAGCCTGGTATAGTTAAGCCACACTAAATTGTCTTACCACGCAAGTACCGGTGAGCAGAGTAAACCTGCCAACAGAAACCAAAAACAAATAATAACCTCCGATAACCAAATAATAAATGTGAATGTCGGAGGTTTGCTCTCTGACGTTACATTAAGACCACCAACGTGAGTAAAAATAACGTATACAAATATATCACGGTAATCAAATATTAAATGCTAATATCAGAGGTTACACACTGATGTTACATTTTGGCCCCCAACGTGGGGCCATAACAGAAGAGAATATAAATAACATAAACAAACTTTTTCCGATAACTAAATATTAAATGTTAATATCAGAGGCAACTATCCTGATGTCCCACCGTAATAAAAATGTTGAGTTTACTGAATAAATTGACAGTGACAGTTCGATGATTAGTGAAAGGGTGCGTTCACAAATTAAATTCAAAGTTGTCAAGTCCCTATTGGAAAACCCGATATATGCCGTTGAAACCTGAATTGCAAATTAGGTTCATCGGATTGCCTTGTGGGGCGCAAATAATCTGAATTCATTCGATGTTTCGGTCAGTGTAGTATTAATTACTGCTATATTATCAAATAAGCGAATTGCTTGCCTCTGAATGCTCTCAGAACAGAGTTTCAAACATGTGAACAGTATTTGAGCGCGGCTCTAATTTGGGATATGTAGAGAAAAAAAAATGAGCCGAAGTAAAATATCTTTCAGCTCGCAGTAAACACCTCCATCTTCTTTTGAGACGAAGTTGGCGATACTTTTAGGGATAGTCCCAGAAGTGCCCGATCTCACAAAGAAAATACAAGATATTTGGGGAAAAATGTTTCACAGAACAATGAATATGTTTCAACACTCAAACCATGCCTGAGTAACTAGCAGTTCCATCTATGGCTGGCATTTGATTGTGATATTCGTCTTTCCCATAAAATTAATTTTGTTTCAATCAGTTGATAAATTAAAGACCTCCCAAAGCAACTTTTTTGGTGATGATGGAATACTACGAAGAGCGATCATTAAACTCCACACACAACTAATTAAAAATGCATCTGAAATATTCCGATTGTTTCCACAACTGCATGGCGATGATTTATTGAATAGAGCAAATGTTTTTCTGTGACATACGTCTATTTTAGAAGGCAGGGATAGGTTAGTTGTTACATAATTACAACCCCCGAATCATTGACCTTATTCGCGTCCTTTTGTATAAAAACCGGTTTCCTAAATCCCACATAACAGTACCCTAAATGTATCCACCATCACCCATCATGCTGTTTAACAACAGCAAAACATTGGCAGACGACGCTGTTTCTACATTGTGAAACAGTTTAGTCCACCCTCAAATTCCTTCGCACATTCCGATGTAAAGGTTTTCCCAAGCCAAAGTTCCCCTTTCAGATAAAAAAAGTACAGGCTATTAACTTGGGAATAGTTTCAACATCCGGTAAAAAGTGTGCAGGCCTATACTTTTTAACCCTCCCCATTTCCCCTTCTCGGAATGCACATTGTAATTCTGCATTCCGAGAATTACCCAAGCTTCTGGACGAGTACACACTGTCTATCCATTAGTTTCGCTTTACCTTCCCAGCGAAACCAAATCAACACCCTAACCCACGCTGCTCTCCTTTGCAATTTTCCCATTCTCTATGGGTTCATTGACTGCTGTGTGAATTCGCAGGAGTTGCTTGGCATTTAGTGGGCGGTGAAATGGGAAATTGAGAATTAGTGTGCGATCGGTAAAAATGGCCGCGAATGGGCAGAGAACCGGTGGTACTCTAGTAAAACGTGGATATTCAAAAGTCGATGCGAGTATGTCGATTAAGGGAGTGGAGGCTATAGATGGCCCGCGCGAGTTTGACAGAAAAAATAAAAATAAAATAAAAAAGAATTACGCGAATTAAAAGACATTAAATTTATAACAATAAAAAAAAGCGAAAGAAATAATCAATAATGTAAACGAAAATTGTAAATGTGAAAGACATTAAATCATTTGGTGGATACAACGTCATAGTAAATAAGTCGTCAGAGAAATTATATATTAGATAAAAAGACTGAAGCATTATTTAAAAAAAAACGTACAAAGTTGTGCAAATTTATTTATCTTACATTGTGCAAAATATCCTGCAACAATTGGCGCCAAGTATTGTCACGCGGGGGACCGGGGTTCGATTCCCCGTCGGGGAGCCTCTGGCGCAAGACTTAATGACCTTGCCCGGAAAAAACTAATCATTATGGAAAATTTAACAAGCCTTCAGGACTTGCTAAATAGGCCAAGACCGGTTCCCGGTTGTAGTGTCGATGATGATGATGATTTATTCCCTGTAACAAGCTTATAGAAACTGTAACAAGCTTCTGGAAACTAGAGGATTTTGAATAAAAAAATCGAAAAATATTCAGATATCTTGTTCAATTCAGTTTTCCACGGCTAATCTTGAAACACTATGTATATACGAGGGCAGGTCAATACGTCTTTAGAAAATCTAAGAGATGGCGCTCGTAGAATCGTTAATGGTCAGTTTTTAGTAAACAGCATTCCGCACTAAGTATCTGTCAAATACAACATATAAATACTTTGTAGGTATCTACTAAGATGGGCTCCTCGATAGTATACTGGTTAGTATACCCGCCTGTTACGCGGGAGACCGGGGTTCGTTTCCCCGTCGGGGAGCCTCTGGCGCAAAACTAATCACCTTGCCCGGAAAAAACAAATCATTATGGAAAATTTAACAAGCCTCAGGACTTGCTAAATAAGGCCAAGACCGGTTCCCGGTTGTAGTGCCGATGATGATGATCTACTAAGATGGGTGCCCGCTCTTATATGAGAACAAACGCAACCGCGTGGTCTCTGCTAAGGTTCTTTTGAAGCGCATGCGTCGCAATCCAGATGTGTTTCTGTGCAGATTAATATTTCTAGATGAATCAAGGATACACCACTACACTGCCGAGACAAAAGAACAGTCAAAACAGTGGATTGTTAAAGGCAAACGGGCTCCAAAGAAGGCAAAGATGGTGAAATCGGCTGGAAAGGTTATGGCTACTATATTTTGGGATGCACGTGGTGTTATCTTCATCGACTATTTGAAAAAGGGACAGACCATAACTGGACAGTATTATGCGTCATTATTACGGCAGCTAAATGAGAAAATGGGGGTATGGGAGCAAACAGACCGGGCACATACACCTTATCCAAATACACCTATAGCGTTAACGGTGATAGTGAAGAACGTGCGATTCGAACTGACGCTATGCCAGTTAGAATCACTAAACATTTAACCAATGCTCAACACATCAGGCCACTGTCGCGTGTACGAATTCGATTTCTAAACTCAAGTACACTCAACTGATGTGGAATTGTTATGTTATCGCTATGGTATACGGCTCTGATCCTTTGCTCATTCGAATTTCCTTTCGGTGTTTTTCACTATTTGCTTGCATATTGTGTGTGTGTATCTGTTAGAAACGCCACGCACCCACTACCCTGGGTTTCTCTCTCTCTCCATCTTTGTTTACTTAGATAACAAGGTAGGTCGTAACTCAAGGAATTTCGCGCGAACTAACCTAAATAAATAAGTAGATACTAAATAAATAAACCCAGTAACCAACTCGCCAAAGAGACCCCCCTCCTCTTTTTTGTTTTTTATCTATACTTTTTATACTTTAGTTTTAAGTTATTTGTTAAGTTATCGCTTGTATTAAGCCAAATATATGAGGGTTCTGCCCTCACTAAACGTAAATGTAAACGGAAAGTCATTGATTGTTTTCAATCCGGCAAAGGCCAGACGATTCTTGTCCCTGTGCAATCCAAGTTGACATGCAGTTTCCATGTGACACCCATGGATAGCTACTTTGACATCCGCCAAGTAGTGAACAAATGCATGAAGCGACATCCTGAGAAAGGTTGGCGCAAGGCTAATGACCTTACCCGCAAAAAACAAATTATTATGGACAATTTAACAAGTCTCTGATAAGGACCGGATACCGGTGGAGAGACTTGCTAAATAAGGCTAAGACCGCATCCCAATGCATGCAGCGACATCCTGAGAAAGGTTGGCGCAAGGCTAATGACCTTACCCGGAAAAACAAATTATTATAGACAAACTAACAAACCTCGGATAAGGACCGGATACACGACGACGACCACGGAAACGAAAATGGCTAAACGATTTGAAAACTTTCTCATGGAACGTCCACTCACTATACAGAGCTCGAGCTGCACAGCAGCTAGCCGATGCCCTGTCCGAATATAAGGCTGACATAAGGCCCCCCCCCCCCCGCCCCCCCAACAACCGCCGCCTTCTCTATCATTCCCAATATGCCTTGTGGCAACTCAACCTGTGGGATTACTGATGCTAATGCAGACTATGTCAGCTGTAAAGGCACCTGCGGCAAATCTTTTCACGCCTCCTGGTTGGGTCTTAATAAGCGAAACACACTGTTCGTAAAGGAATTCCCCGACAATCTCCTATTCTTTTGCGACGAATGTCTCAACATATCGCTCTCTTGTGGGGGTTTCTCTATTCTACATGAGAACCAACCCACAATCTCAACCAAAATTTCCACCTAATTTCGACCGCTTTCAGCGCGTCATACCTACCCATTTCCTTTATATGTATTCCCCTGTAAAACATTTCAAACGTCCGTTGACAACTTTTTTTCGGTAGTAAATTTTTATAATTTGCAGACGTTGTTCGCTCGTGTACTTAACCATTGTTACACCTCGCTTTGCAACCCCTCTCAAAACAAGCTAACACTCATTTTGCAAACAATGCAATTCGCACCTCTTAAACAATCCTCACAGGCATACAATGCAAAATACGCCTTCTTCCCACAAACATTCTAATTGAAATAGATATCGCACATGTTGCGATAATCACTCGTCCATTCAGACGCCGCAGAAATTAGTTCATATCATAATATTCCCACAGCAATTAACTCATATCATATTATTCATAAATACAGGTCGGCGCAAGGCCCCATTCATGGCAAACAAGCCCATGGTCGCTCGCTACGATCATTCTGCTGTGTCACCATGAAACCAAGCGAACACCTGGCGTGCTCATGTTTCGATTGCACGTCTTCCTTTTTTTTACCATGTCCAAAATAAGTGTCATACAAGCTATATGACACGGGCGGTGTTGTCAAAGGCCACCAACGACGAATTAATTGAGCGTCGGTAAAGTGCCGAGTTCGGCGAAATAGCGAACACAGCAGTGAAACGCAATCAATCGGATGATACGATGGGCACACGGGCCAATACACTGTGGGGGTTCTCTATACCACATGGAGAACCAACCCACAATTCATACCTTATTTGGACCGCTTTCAGCGCGTCATTTCTACCCATTCCCCTTATAAGCTATTCCACCTGTAACTCAAGTTAAACGGACGCATAGCTAAACTCATTATCCTTTGCAGATAATGCATAATTGAGTTTAGCTACATTGTTGTCATACGGCAACTCCATTCTTGCTAACCACGAGTTTCCCATCGGAAATCTCATAATGTCGGTTAACAACAACAAGTCTAAACGAACGACGCTGTTGCATCATAGCAAAATAGCTGGGGTTATTTCAGCGTCTTAGAGTCTGGTTCTCACGCGGATTATTTCCCAAACATCAGCGGCGTCCTATCGACTTTCCCTCAGATCACCCATTCGCTTGGGATCAATGATCTCTTTTTGCAGGGGAGTAACATCAGCTAGGTTTCCCTCTCATTCGTATTTCTTTCCACGATTCAATGTGCTCCGACTACACCATAGCCGTACCACTGGGTCACCAGGTCATGTCAGTAGCTGCATCTGATACCAACACACACAACCAAAGCTACCCCGAGATCACAGCATATCATGTTTTCTGTTCTCTCATTCTTCATGTCCGTCAATTACCCTATTAACAAAAGTTACTCACACTTTGACGGGCGTGAGGTTGAGAGAGCAGAGGCGTGGTCTCTTTTGGTTGTCCTGTGTGTGGAATGAAATATGAATTTCAACCCTAATTCACACCAGTCGCTAACCATCACCCAAACGGAGCACACGTCTCCTGAGTCGCACCTCAACCATCGATATAGTCGTGTCGCCGCTCGCCGTCGTAACAAAAGCAAAAAACTGCAAAATTTCGTTTCTATTGCCAGAAGTTTCTAAGTATAGAAGAAGTTTATTATTTGTCTGTGACGCAATTGTGTATTGAAATTATAGAGTGATATAAAATTAATAAAAACAACAAAACTCTTCTTTGAGTTAAATAAATGAAAAAAGTGTTTTCCTGTCTTCCTGTGGAACAATTCTTGTGTAAGGAGTAACCGTGCTAGTGGGGAAGAAGTGAATCGAGTGCCCGTGCTTGGTGCAATACTTCTTACCCCCCATACTCTCACGTCTCCCTGGCTAAAAAATGCCCGAGCGACACTAACGATAGTTCTCACAACTCCAACCTCAAACAATCACCAAAAAAATTTTACATCTTGAGAGTAGTCTCAAGTACATCGATGACCTCGGTTCTCTGCAACAAACGTCTCTAACCGACATCAAGTCCCTCATTGGAGACAGTAACAAAATGGTCGTGAACCAGGTGGCCCATGCTATTAATGACTCCCTTAACTCACTCGCACAGGAACTAATCACTTCCTTCCGCACAAACCTCGACAGATGCCTGCAGTCGACATCCAAACGGCCGCCCGTTTGGCATACCAACCCCATTTTTGAGAATATTCTCTCCCGACTTAACAGCCTTTCTGATGAATTTGCCTTGCTGCACTCCTCCTCTCTAAACCTTCCCGCCCTGCCCGACCAGACCCTCTACACGAGGTTATCCTACAAACGCTCGGCACTGTCCTAGGCGAGCTCGCGACTTCCCGATCCCTCTTAGGGCAGCTTGACGGCGCCATCTCATCCTTACAACTAAAATTTACCAACCCCCACCCCTCACCTCGACGTGAGTTGTCTTTGTTCGAAGAACTACACAGCGCGACGGCATCCCCCCCCCCTTTCCTACTTCATCTCACCCACCTGCGTCGCCCCTTCCCCTTTCTGCGACGGTCCCGGATGATAACCCGTTAATTGTTCACTTTGCTACTTCCTGAACCCGCGAAGAATGTCTGGCCGGTATTAACAAACTTAACCGTTCTAATAACCCAACCACATCTTATCTGCTAAAGGGCGTCCCCAAATCCGCGAGCTCCGAATGGATTTCAGAATTTTTTCGGAAAAATTACAAGATTGCCGTAACAGATTGCATCGTGCTTCCTCCCTCCAGGTACGACTGGATTTTCCACCCGAATAAAACCGGTTGCTGCAGGATTGGCAGGCTGTCAATGACTAACAGCAACCCCATCCAATCAACAAAACTCCATGCTCCCTCTCCTATACTCTTAGTACATAGTATTAGCCGCCCCCCTCCTAAATCTGTCCCCAACACCAACCCGTGGGTTACGGGAAGTATTGTGCCAGGCATGGGCACTCGGTTCACTTCTCAACCCCATCACAAATACTGCTGAATACAAAAGACACGAGCACCAAGGGAACAACAATGAAGAAAACACACCGGGAGAATAAGATGAAACGCACCGAATTTATTTGTTCTTAGCCATTATTGCATATGTTAGGGTTTTTATACTGCACTTAAAACTTATTATTTCACATTAAATTGATCTTTGTAAATTTTACACACGGTGACACACTTCTTCTTAACACGACTTCGCGTTCTACGCGCTTCTCCGCCGCGCGACGGAGAGCGGAAGCGACAACGACCGCGCTGGTCTGCGGATGAAATGTGACTCCTCGATATTCATTCGTTGTTTAAGGGAAATTTGGGTGCATTTTACTGTGGTGATAACCGGATCTCATAGAGGAGATCGTCATGGTACACATGTATATGTGTACGTCGGTTCTTCTCATGGGTCGAACCCATGATAACGAATCTGAAACACCACGAAGGGGCATAATGTGCATCCAGGAGATGTGTGTTCGTTGAAACAAACAAATCGAATCTCGTGGGGTCCTAATGGGTTTGAGTTTGATTATGCACTGAGCTCATGAGAAGTGGATTCAGGGCAATTACAAGACAAAGGGAAAAGCGACCTATGCATCGTTCGGTAATGAGGGTCAGCTGGATAAATAGCAGCCACTCATTAAATGAAAAATGAGTTTAGGATACCACAAACGATATGGATTGCTTATGGTATCGCCAGGAAGCCTATGGAGGAACAGCGTTGATTTCTTGCACTTGGTGCGAGTTAGGGAAATTGGCTTCAGCGTCGATTGCGCTAATTGAATGCAACTGCTTGGGTATTTTATTGCTGGGAGAAAAAGGTCGCTGGCCAATGTGTACGTTAAGAGATTTATCATACACATGGCGAAGCTGAAAAATAGACAGCACAATGTTTATGGTCCCTGGTGAAGGTTACATAGTATGTAATCCAAATCCTTTGTTATTAGGAATTCGACTAGGGAAATCTGCCTGGCGCCGAAGGTGCCAAATTGAATTGGAATTACTGATAAGTTGAGCAAGAAATCTTACGGGGAATTGTATGCAAAGGGATGCATGAAAGGTAAGTTTTCTTTTACAGGGACTTTTAGGTTAAAGATTTGATCTCTTTAATGCGTGAACCATTTAAGATGCTAATGCAATTGCATTAGTGAAGTTATGAGATTGGGTGGAAGTTATGGGGGTTTTTTAGGTAAGCGAACCGTGGGTTTTGGCGGAACCGCCACAAACCCACTTGCCGTGTCCCCCCGTCGCTCCTCCCTTCCTAATTACAAATCGTCCCCTGCCAATGCGTACGCGCCCTCTCCCCGCATAATCCGCCCACCCCGCCCCGGCCAGGGGATGAGCCGATCCACAAAATACCCTGCGCCAAACCATACTCTAGCTCCTCCCCCTTGCCCCAATCGCGTCGGCTACCTTCACTCTGGACCCCCCTCCTCGTCCACCCGTAATAAAGCCCCCCGTAATAATAGCAAACCTACTCGGCCCACACCACCCCCCGGCCCCTATCTCCAATTCCACCCCTCTCTTCGGCCTAAAAACAAGCGCGAAGTATTCCAACCTTCACAGGTCACACGCTCTCAATCCTCTCCCCTTCCACCTGGACGCGCCTCATTCATACACAGAACCTAACTCGAGGCCGCCCCTTGCACCACTCCTTCCGGCACCCAGTTCTCGCTCCCGTCCATCTCGCCCTCCCTCTAGACCTTCAATCGACCCACTAATACCCCAATCTGCCAAACTCACTCAGCAAACCATTAATTCTTCTAATAACCGGAACAAAACGACCCACGAGAATGTCCGCCTCTATCTTTAATACCTCCACGACAAGTCTGACTCTGTCTGTTATGAAGATAAAACGAAAACCAGCGTAACGGCCTCCATCCAACAGGAAGGTCTACCCACCGACTTTCCTAGCCTTCACAGCCTGTTCGTTAAGTTCCATAAAAATCTCGATATGTTCGTCGTTCAATTCCGTCGTTAGAACATGTGGGGATTAGGAGTATTGTGCCAAATACGGACACTCGGTTCACTCCTATCCCCATCCGACTGGCCTAATGCAAGTTCCGCCAAAAGTTAATCACACGTAAATGACCGAACGCCGCCTCGTTCGTTCACAACCAGGGGTAAAGGGTGAGAGATAAACACCCAGGACACTGCGACACAGCAAGGAGACAAAACCGTTGAAATAAAACACACAGTATTGTTCGGATAATGGCTAGACATTTATTATTCATTTTATAACACTGCCGCGAGATTTTATAAATTATAGTACTGGTGATAATTCGAGTGATTGTATTTTTAATACGCGACACAAAAAAATGACTAAACGCTCGGACTCTCGCGACTTCGAATTTAACGCATCTCCGCAGCGCTAAGGAGAGCGGGAGCGGCAACGACCGTGGCGGTCAGCGGATGGAAATGGACTCCAAGATTCAACCTTCGTTTGGGGAGAGTTTTCCAGAGAGAGAAAGTGTTTCTCTCGTGGTGAAAACAAGTGTTACGTGCGACTTCCGTCACCTCCATCGTTTGTTCGTTTTTAATATAATTTAATGGTAGATGGTAAGGTGGTGGGAAAAACACACGATCCACATGTTGAATGTGCGAGCATACCCCTGTTCGAGTGTGGATCGTGTGGAAGTTAGATTTCTGTTTTCGGAGTGGATGCTGATGGAGAGGGAGAGAAAGATGATATTTTGATTCCGTTTATTTTGATTTTGGTTGCTCGATACGGTTTTTTTAAAGAATACAGTTGGTTGATTGAGTTCAGTTGCAGCCAGCAGTGAAGTGGAAAAGCAGAAGAAAATTGTCCCGTTTTTGAAAAAGAAGTAACATTTTTGAGAAAGGAAAAGATTGTGAAAGTAAAAGTTTGGAAATAAACGTAGAAAAGTTAAAGTTTAGAAATTAAACGTAAAAATAAAAGTTTGTAAAAGTTAAAGTTGGAAATTAAACGTAGAAAAGAAAAAGCTCTTTCCTTTCTTGGAGCGCCGTTTACAGGCGCAAGTGTTTAAACTTGGATTGGCCAGATCTATCCATCATGCTCGTGTTTTAATCCGTCAAAGACGGAAGCAGGAGGTGAACATCCCATCGCTTGTGGTGCGATTGGATTCGCAGAAACACATCGACTTCTCTCTAAAATCACCATTTGGCGGTGGCCGCCCTGGTCGTGTAAAGAGGAAGAACCTGAAGAAGAACCAAAGTGGTGGAGCAGCCTCTGAGGAAGAAGAGGAGTCCTAACTGGAGAACGAAATAATAGACACCCCACTCTGAACTGGTCACCGGAGAAAGGACTAACCACAGGTAACCAATTTGACTTTACACTGAATTTTCTGTGGCGGAAATGTCACACAAGGAAGAAAGTCTTGGCAATGTATGTGTATGTGTGAGTGAAGATCACCTTGGTTTTTTCATACACAAGGCCATGGGAACGAATCTGAGACAAAGAAAGGGAAAATGTACATTCATTAGATGCGAATTCGGTAAAGCAAACAAACCGAATCTCTTTGGATGATAATTGGTTTTCTGTTTGCTCTTGGCGCTGCTGATGAGAAGCAGATCCCGAAATATGAAAAAACAAAGGAAACGTTTGGGTCTTTGTCTGAGATGTGCATTGCGGCTAAATAAATAGGCGGTAATGCAATGTGGAAATGTGCCAATGGGTTTTAGCTAGATTACCGGGAAATGGTGTTTATGGCCTCGCTGGTAAGGGTAGGGTATTGAATTCCTATTTGCATTTGCTTATGCTGTAGGATTGATTGGTGCCAAGAGACGCGAAATGCGTGTTTTGGTTTCTTGGGTGTAGGTCGCCAGCCAATGTGTACGTTAAGAGATTTATCATACACATGGCGAAGCTGAAGAATAGACAGCGCAATGTTTATGGTCCCTGGTGAAGGTTGCATAGTATGTAATCCAAATCCTTTGTAATTAGGAATTCGACTAGGGAAATCTGCCTGGCGCCGAAGGTGCCAAATTGGTTTGGAATTCCTAATAAGTTGAGCAAGAAATCTTACGGGGAATTGTATGCGAAGGGATGCATGAAAGGTAAGTTTTCTTTTACAGGGAGTTTTAGGTTAATGATTTGATCTCTTTAAAGCGTCGAGCATTTAAAATGCTAATGCGATTGCATTAGTGAAATTAGGAGATTGGTTGGAAGTTATGGGGGTTTTTCAGGAAAGCGAACCGTGGGGTTTGGCGGAACCACCACAAACACATGCGCAACATATTATGCCTAACTTTGTTTGTAAGTATTATTAAGATCGTTGCTCAACTGAACTTGTTGAATGTGTTGCTCCTCTCCAGACATATTCACGCGATACCTGTCAATCTGAGAATGCGCATTAGTTCACGTTGAAATTCAACTTCAGACGCACAAACAAAACAAACATGTAGAGAGCCATCCTTTAGCCGAACCACACGAACGTGGGATGCTCTACCTGATCATGTGCTTCCTCGCCGTTGCAGTGTCCAGGCATTTAGGACCAATGTACGTCGGTATCTTTTTTCTTTATCCACTACCTCTTCTTCTGCTCGCACTGTACTCTGACATTTAAGGTTACCTCAAATTCCCCTTTTGTGGGTGCGTTAGTGTAAAACAAGGTGTTTGGGTTGCATGACTAGATCGGATCCAAAGTGGTCACGAAATCACCCTGGTTGTCCGGCACTTGTGTGTGTTTCCCCTAGCTGTGTTAAATTGCAGCTGATAGCGAACCCTTCAGCTAGCCTTCCACCTTTGTCAGTTCTATTAGAGTGCACTAACCGGTTGGATCTGGGTACATTAAAGTCTCTAACAATTTAGAAGTCAGGTGGTTCATTTATATCCAGGCGAGCGTATGAGTAGGAGTGCTGCTGATTGATCAATTTGATAACTCATGTGATACCTAGTTATCACACGCTGTTGAAACACCCGTTCAACCGAAATGAAATACAAAGAATCACCTTTTCCACCGTTTTTATTAAATCTTAATCACGTTAGTACAGTTTCACGTTTAAGTTATTTACATTTTTATTTAAAATATATAACTGCAATCTAGAAGTCAAAATTTTATGTGTGTTTACTCTGTATCCCTAGATCCTCGTAAGACAGTAGATTCAGATGTTTTTGTATTTTCTAAATTAAAATTACTTTTACCAATCTTTTTTTTTTGTTTGTTTTTTTTTTTACTTTCTCTTCTTTTTATTTTAAAATTTATTTTCCATCTATATTTGTAGTTCAATAATAATACGATATTTTTCATAATTTACAACAAATTATTATTTCTATTTATATATTTTGCTGCTTTGTTTTTGCGATATTACTGATTTTCTCTGTTATACAAATTCAGTTGGATTTATTATTTATTTATTTATTTCTTATGTTTTTACAAAATTATACAAAAAGTCAGATTTGAAATGCTTTCCATTTTTCGTTCTCTTCAGATACAATATATTGTAGTAGTAAACCGTAGAAAAAGGAAAAACCAAGTTCCTCGAAAAAAAACAATACTACAATTGTAAAGACAATATGGTTTACGGCAGTTAATTAATATGTTTTCAATTTATATCGATTGCGCCTTCTCATTTTGCCTACTTGACAATCAAATTCGACAATTCCCTTCTAGGTGTAGTGACCTTCCATTATGGTTTCCATTTTCCTTTGCGGCATCATATGTGTATTAAACAAATTTATGTGTAAACGGTTTTTTGTTTTACTACAATCATTTATTTTTGTATTAATTCATTTCATTTCTGTATTCATTTAAAGTTGAAGTTAGTATTAAAACGCTGGTAGGAACTAAATAAATATTAATAGTGGCCTCCCTATTTGTGTTAGATGAAAAATTGCTAGATATCAGAAAATAAAAAACAAGTTAATCAAATTAGAAATTGAGAAACAACAAATTTAGCTAATAATTATTTAAAAACAAATTTTTCCCGAAATTTGTTTAAGGTTTTTTTTTGTGTTTTTTATTTTGATTTTTTATTTGTTTTAGTTCGATTTAAACTTATTGTATACATTTTTAATGTATACTTAACTTTTTTCTTTGTATTTACGAATAAAATGTATATAACAAACATCACAGCATAAAATTATAAAATTCACTTAATCAATTGCATGCGAGATATTGATGTATTTAAAATAATTAGCCTTGAGAAATTTTTTGAAAACAACAAACATATTTTTGAGAAAGTAGTGTAACTGAAGTTTATTTATTTATTTTTTGCATTATTCATAACTGAGGCTGAATGAAATGGATGCAAATTTAAATTTAGCAGCAAGACCCCCATGTGTTCAAGTGGGCTGTGAGAAATCATAATATAAAAACCAAAGGAAACAGGAGGCGGTTTTGGTAACAGACGAAGTAATTCAATTAACCGAAAAGAGTGCATTAAATTTTGTGTTGAACCTGAAACATCAAATAACTATTTAATCAGTGGTGTCAGTTGTTATTTGTGAAATCATCCAGTATGACAGAAAAACTCTCAGAACCTGGACTAATTGATATCTGGCCATATTGAAATTCAATAGCATTACAACCGTTTTACCTAGTGCGCCATTGACTTCAAACACAAAAATATGTAAAGGGTGATTCAGCTTCTGGAAGTTTATACAATGTGGCGCAAAATTAATCATCCATTTACTAATTAAAAAAAATCATTTTGAGAGATGGAAATCTTTATTTGGACCTTTACAATTTTTTCTGTTAAGTTAAGAGATGAGTGCAGTTGTCTAGTTCACAAATGTCAAATATGATTGACGTACGACGCCATTTGCGAAAATTATAACATCTTCCGATAGGGTGATTAATTTTGCGCCCACCTATATACATGGTATACCTGCCTGTCACGCGGGAGACCGGGGTTCGATTCCCCGTCGGGGAGCGTCTCGCGCAAGACTAACGGCCTTGCCCGGAAAGAGACAAATCATGATGGAACATTTAACAAGCCTCAGGACTTGCTAAATAAGGCCAAGTCCGGTTCCCGGTTGTAGTGCCGATGATGATGATGATATACATGGTATTAATAACGCAACATATTTATTATGCCCATCAAACACGTTAGACCGTTAATTCGAAGTACGACTATTTAGTTTTAAATGTGACTTGTTGACTGACTTCGTGGTCTACGTGATCCTTTAAGCATGTCTAACTTCGCGCCAGTCTTTCGAATAAATTGGTTCGGATTTCGGCAATGAAGCGTGTTATGTTTCCTTCTGAACATACATGAATCGAATCTATTTTAAAAGCGAAAAATGGGTTAATAGTGTATGAAGTCACACGCTTTAGGTAAATGATCCAAAATGTATAATAATTAATAACATTAAATTCAATTGGCAACAGCAAAACAATAGTATTATCGTCAGCCGGGAATTGAAGATGTATGTAAAACTCTCGTTGTAAGACCAATAAAATGTTATTTGTGCTTAGAATGCTTTACAATTAAAACATAGGAATGACGATACACGTATGAAATTAGCTCAACTGACATATGATTCAATGTTCTTTAAAAAAAAGGGCATTTAAAGAAAGATTCCTTTCCCGGCGGTGTATAACGAAGATGCTTAACGAATAACGCCTAACAAATGAAACTCAACGAATGACAGTTAACAATGAAGCATGTTCTGATCGATGCTTTAAAAATTATCACACCAAGGTTATACGTTGAGGACGATGTATATATATAGGCTCCTCGATAGTATAGTGGTTAGTATACCGGCCTGTCACCCGGGAGACCGGGGTTCGATTCCCCGTCGAGGAGCCCCTGTCGCAAGACTAATGACCTTGCCCAGAAAAAATAAATCATTATGGAGAATTTAACAAGCCTCAGGACTTGCTAAATAAGGCCAAGACCGGTTCCCGGTTGTAGTGCCGATGATGATGATGATGATACCCGCCTGTCACGCGGGAGACCGGGCTTCGATTCCCCGTCGGGGAGCCTCTGGCGCAAGACTAATAACCTTGTCCGGCAAAACAAAAAAAAATCGTTATGAAAAATTTAACAAGCCTCAGGACTTGCTAAATAAGGCCAAGACCGGCTCCCGGTTGTAGTGCCGATGATATATATATATATATATATATATATATATATATATATATATATATATATATAAATATATACATATATATATATATATATATATATATATATATATATAGCGTTCGCGATGATAGTGAAGAGCGTGTGATTCGAACCGACGCTATCACGGGTAGAATCACTAAAAGATAGAACCAAAGCTCAACGCATTAGGCCTTTGTCGCGTGTACGAATTTGATTTCTAAACTCAAGTACATTCGACTGATGTGAAAATGCCATATTATTGTTATGGTATACCGCTTTAATGGATGTGCTTTTGGTGGTGTTGTTCTTCACTATTGGTCGTGTGTATCTGCTAGAAACGCCACATCACTCCCTTCCCAGTAACTTTCGTTAGGATCAACTTTAAAATACAAACGACTGAACGAAGAGGGAGCGAGAGAGCGATCGAGAGAATGTCAGAGGAGGCGAGTGAGCCGGTGCTCTGCGTAGAAGTCGTGTGATTGTAAGTGGTCAAGTTCTGTGAGCGTATTGGAGTATGTGTTATGTCGTACAGATCACGTCGGGGTCACCAGTTATGGCGTTAGCGCTGATAGTGAAGAGCGTGTGATTCGAACCGACGCTATCACGGTTAGAATCACTAAAAGATAGAACCAAACCCCCACTGCCGCATGTACGAATTTGATTTCTAAACTCAAGTACATTCGACTGATATGGAAATGCCATATTATTGTTATGGTATAACGCTTTAAGGCTCCTCGATAGTATAGTGGTTAGTATACCCACCTGTCACGCGGGAGTCCGTGGTTCGATTCCCCGTCGGGGAGCCTCTGGCGCAAGACTAATGACCTTGCCCGGAAAAATACCAATCATTATGGAAAATTTAACAAGCCTCAGGACGTGCTAAATAAGGCCAAAACCGGTTCCCGGTTGTAGTGCCGATGATGATGATGATAACGCTTTAATGGATGTGCTTTCGGTGGCGTTGTTCTTCACTATTGGTCGTGTGTATCCCCTAGAAACGCCACTTATATGCGTTTAAAATATTTGTATAAAAATAGGGTTAAAAATATGACAATTCTAAAATGGTGTTTTGTAACGTCAGCTTAAATATGCGCATTGAGAACGACGCCCTCAGAAAAAAATTCCATACATTATAACCACCGCTTAAATATCACAATTTTATGTCCTTAGAATGCTCCTTAAAAGCGGTTTGTTAACACTAGAACTCTAAGCATGATGTCTAGATCAAGAGATCGAAGCAATGGTGTCTGAACGGTGTGCAAGAATTTTGTATTTACAATTGTTTTAAAAACAGTCTCTAAAGAAATGTCTAACGAATAATTTTTTAAGGAAGGTAACTAACGAATTGCGTCTGAACAATGCTATTGTAAAAACATTGTTTCGAGAGTTGTGTTTTAAAACTGGCATCCTACGAATTGCGCCTTAACAACACTTGCAAAAACGTTGCTTTGAGAGTTGTGTGTTAAAAATGGCATCTTACGAATTGCGTCTCTTGTAAAACCATTGCTTTGAGAATTGCGTCTTGAAAATGGTATCTTACGAATTGCATATTAACAGCGGTCTTATAAAAACATTGCTTTGAGAATTGTGTCTTGAAAATGGCATCTTAGGGGTGGCGTTTTACAAGTAGTATTTTAAGATCGGTTTCTTAAGGGTGGGATCTGAAGAATGGAGCTCGAGCAGTTTCTTGGACACTGTGTGATTGGAATTCTATCCAGAACAGTTTCTAAGGAAATGTCTGAACATGGCAATTTAAAAGGGTTCACGTAAGAATGGTTTATTAAAAATGATATCTTAGAGTAGTGTCTCATGACTGGTATCTGAAGGATAATAGATATTTTAAATAAACCACTTTACTCACATGTGAATATTCTATTTAGGAATGGTATCTTAACCCAAGTTCCAAGAACAAGAATTTGTTTGTGAATTTATTTACGATCCTACCATAATAACCTATTGAACCTAAAGAGTGGCATTCGAATGTTGTTGTAAGGTTATAGCTTTAAAAACTGTAGTGATACAATAGCTCATTGAGAAAGTGTATAAAGAAATGTTGTTTAAAAAAACAGTATGTTAGTGTTGTTCGTTTTTAAAACTATGACTATGAAATCTTAAAAGGGTAACTTTTGGATGATTCGATGAAAAGTGGGTCCAAAAATATCGTGCGGCAATTACGTCAAAAGCCTTAAACAGAGGAGGTGCGAATCGAACCGTAGAATGAATTCGAAAACGTTGTTACTAAGATGACTTTAGAAAGAAACATAAGTCCTATCTAAGAGTGTCCTTAAACGTGGTACTTAAGAAATGCTGTTTTACAAGTATTTTGCTTCTCCCAGGATAGGCGAAAATTTAGCACTGACTCAGCGCCCCGAGATGTTTTTTTTTTCTCGATCGGGGCCATCAGCCAAGCCCCAAAAGATTGTCAAGGATTTCTCCCAACCATTTCATGGAGCTTATTTCACCGGACAGCTGGGCTTTGGGACCCAACCACACACTCAGAAAGCTACATCATAATGGTTCTGTGGGGGGCGAAGTCGTGGCACCGACATGGGCGCAGAGTTCTACTCCGTCCCCACAACTTCCACTAAATGTTCCACAGTCTTCTTCCGACAATTGTTCAGCAAAAACACAAGCACCGAGAGGATAAATAAAAAGGCACTGGAGGATTTTTGACGTTAACTTCTCTTTATTCGAACTAATTTTATTTCACTTAAATTACGTTTACAAGAGAACTTAATTTTGTTTTGATTTTTAAAGCGGAATTTCGCAAATCGATTTCAATTAACACGAAGGAGGACTTTTGAAAATAACGTCTCAAGACACTTTGCAACTCGACTGTGTATCTACACTCCTCCGCTGCGCGACGGAGAGCGGGAGTGACAACGACCACGACCTGCTCGGTCGGTGGGTGTAAAAGGACTCCACGATATTCCTTCGTTGTCAAAGGAAATTCAGCCAGTAAAACTGGCTCTCTTAATTAAGGGGTGCATTTTCCGATTCCAAAAGAGACGTAAAGCCTCTCTTTGGGATAATCAAACAGATCTCATACAGAAGATCGCCACGGTACACATGTATGTGTGTACATTGGTTCTTTTATGGATCAAAGCCATGGGAAAGAATCTAAACAAAGAAAGGGAAAATATGAATTCATGGGATGCGAGTTCGGTAAAGTAAACAAAACCGAAACTCGTCGGATGCTAATAGAATCGTTGTTTGAGATGCGCGTCGCATAATAAATAGACGCGACGCATCGAAGAAATGGTGTTAATGGGTTTTAGCTAGATTACCAGGAAATTGTGTTTATGGCATCACTGGTAAGGGTAGGTATTGAATTCCTATTTGCATTTGCTTATGCAATTATGATTTAATTGGTGCCAAGAGATGCGTATATTTGTTTTGGTCCCTTGGGTGTAGGTCGCCAGCCAATGTGTTTGTATGGTGATTTATGATACACATGATGAAGCTGGGATAAGCCAACTCAAGGGTAAGATTTCCTGATTATGCGATTGTATTATATATGAACCTATGAATTTTCTTTCAGGGACTGTTCGAATTAGCTTCGAATTGAGCTGTTCTCAGAATCATATTTTATAAACCAGATCTGGAATATGATCTCAGGTTAATTCGTAAGTTAGTTCGTAGGAATACCTAATCACGAAACAACAAAACTACAAACTACCTCGAGAATATGTTTCATGAAAATGTTTGTCTGAAGATGATCATTTTATGATGTCTTAAAATTTTTAATTCAAGAGGAGGGTCAGAAAATTGAAAATGGTACGAAAAAAATATGGGTAGGAAAGCAACATCTCGAGAAGAACGTCTAAATACGACAATGACTAAACAACAGGGTAGTAAGAATGCTATCTGAAAATGGTAATTAGAAAACGGTGTTTCTAAAAGAAAGCTGAAATTTGCCATTAAAATCATCATCATCATCGGCATTACAACCGGGATCCGATCTTGGTCTTATTTAGCAAGCCTCGAGGCTTGTTAAATTTTCCATAATGATTTATTTTTACGGGCAAGGTTATTAGTGACTCAGGAATGGTGTTTTAAATATAATATTTAAGAATGGTAGTTGAAAAATTACAATTTAAGCTCACTATCTTACGACACTTATTTCAAAAATGGTATTTGAAGTAAAGCTGGCGCAAGGCTAATAACCTTCCACAGAAAAACAAATTATTATGGAAAATTTAACAAGCCTCATACTTGTTAAATAAGGCCAAGACCGGATCCCGGTTGTAGTGCCGATGATGATGATGATGATGATTTGAAGTAAAAGAATTACAAGAGATTTTTGAGAATGGTCTTGAGAGAATGAATCTTTATAAGGTTTCCCATGAAGCGCTGTTAATAAATGGTGTCTCAAAAGTAACAGCTTACAGTTATTTTCAGAATATCGTCTTCAAAAAACTTCTTGGGTTTGACTTCGTTGGCAGATTTTCTTCTGCATGATTTTTTGAGCATGCGGTTTTTTTAAACACGGTTTCATGGACCTTGATATCCCGGTCAGCGTTTTAGGGCATGATTTCTTGAACATGGTTATTTGAGCCTGATATCTCGACAACTGACGTTTCTGAATAACATTTTCAGAAAGGCCCATTTAGTAGGATATAAGAATATCTTAAGAAGAGAATATTGTACGTGGAGCCGGAAATTTCCGTCGTTCTTATTGAAAATTATAAAATTAAAAAGCGTCTGAATTCTAAAGCAATAATTAGTTATTAAACTTGCTCTTGACGACGGGACATATGTAAGTGTTTGATGAGTTCAAAACGATGAACTGTAGTTGTCAAGTATTCCTGCTGTTAAAGGACACAAATTACATGAAAGAGTGAATGTACAAGGTTCGGAGGAGAAGAGTTAATTGTTTTAGTTTAGAAAAAGTATAACCAGGTCGGTGTCGTTAATAAGTCATCATCATCATCATCGGCACTACAACCGGGAGCCGGTCTTGGCCTTATTTAGAAAGTCCTGAGGCTTGTTAAATTTTCCATAATGACTTTTTTTTCCGGGCAAGGTCATTAGTCTTGCGCCAGAGGCTCCCCGACGGGGAATCGCACCCCGGTCTCCCGCGTGACAGGCGGGTATACTAACCACTATACTATCGAGGAACATTGTTAATAAGTAAATTGCTAAAAAATTGGCGGGCAGTACAAGCGCTGGATGAGGAAAATTCAACAACGAAATTAATTATAAGAAACTGAACTGAGTATGTGGCGCAAGGCTAATAACATTGACCGGAAAAGCAAATTATTATGGACAATTTAACAAGTCTCGGGTAAGTACCGGATACCGGTGGAGAGACTTGTTACATAAGGCCAAGACCGGATCCCGGTGGTAGTGCCGATGGTGATGTGTGAACTGAGTATGTGACACACGGTAACTAAAAGCAGAATGAGATGATAAGCAGATTAATTATTTCTTCGCAATGGTATCTTGAAAAAAGGTTTTTGGTCACGGTTTCGTGGTGTTACTTTGTTGCGTTTCTTCAATCTGGAGTCTTTATCTTCCGCGATTGGCGTTTTTAGGAGTGTATTTGAGTCTGATGATTGAAGAAAATCAATTTTAAGGTATAATGTCGGAAAACTGACGTTATACTACATAGAGAACCAACCCACAATTCCAAACACAATTTCCGCCTTATTTCGACCGCTTTCAGCGTGTCATACTAACCCCTATCCCAGCGTTCGGTATTCACCTGAGAATCATTGATTTCCCAAGGGACGCATAGCTAAACTCATTATCCTATGCAGATAATGCATAATTGAGTTTAGCTACTCTTTTGCCATACGGCAACTATATCTTGCTAGCCCATGAGATTCCCATCGGAAATCACATAATGTCGGTTAGCAACAACAAGTCTAAACGAACGACGCTGTTGCATCATAGCAAAATCGTTGGGGTTATTTAAGCGTCTTAGAGTTTGATTATTTCCCAAGCATCAGCGGCGTCCTATTGACTTTCCTTCAGATCATACATTCGCTTGGGATCAATGCTCTCTTTTTGCAGGTGAATAGCACCAGCTTAATTTTCCTCTCTTTCACAGTTCTGTCTTCGTACAGATCAATGTACTCTGAAAACACCGTATTACCGAATTAGGTCACTGGGTGCTGCCCAGAACTACATTAATTCATGCACACACAACCAAATTCACCACACATCGACGGATGTGGCAATGAGAGAGTAGAAGTATGTTATCTTTTGGTTGTCAAGTGCAAACATTAAAATCCAATTTCATCCCTAATTGGGATCAGTCTTTCCTCGAATATCATCGCGGATGGTCACATCGCTTAACGAATCGTTATTCAACAACCGCAGTGTGTGCACACTGGTGCACACGCTACGACCACCAAGCAAAAGGAAAGACGTGTCTGTCGGCAATTTGAGTATCACAACCATTCCCGTTAAAGACTTAAAACGAGTTTGATTTTAAATTAGATCCATTCGAATTCCGTTCGGTCAGCAAGTTATTATTGTAGGATTTTCATAATGGGCATTGCTGTTAAAATACCAAATGAAAGTGCTTAGGGTTTGTTTATCTGTACAAATAAAGTGAAACTCCTTTTTTTTAATGTTGTGTACCAGTGTTTGATACGAGGGTTGCCTCTAATGTTTCGGGATTTGGCAACCCTAGCGTTGCAATCCGGCAATTGACAGCTCTGTCGTAAAGTTGGACATTTTTGGGGTTATACGCACTCAGAACGTTTTGACATACGAGCGCTATTTGTGTTGTTTATTCTTACTTAAAAGATTCATCTCGGCCCAAAAATGGAATTAAATCGTCAACATTTTCGTGCGATTATTTTTTACAACTTTCGGCGTGGATTAACTCAGCAACAGTGCATGGATGAACTTAATTCAATTTTTGGCGATGAAGCTCCATCAAGGACCACTGTTTATCGATGGTATGGTGAATTCAATCGTGGTCGTAGTTCACTCCAAGATGAATTTCGTGAAGGTCGTCCAAAATCAGTTGTTGTTCCGAAAACCATTGATGCTGTGCGCGAACTGATATTGGAAGATCGTCATGTGACCTATCGTGAGATTGAGACAACCTTAGGCGTTAGTGGGACCAGCATACATTCAATATTGCATAAACATTTGACTGTCAAAAAAATTTGTTCGCGTTGGATCCCACACAATTTGTCAATCGCCCAAAAAAAGGCTCGTTTCAATTGGTCGAAAGAAATGCTCAAAAAATACGGTCGCGGTGCTTCGAAACACGTCTGTGACATCGTGACAGGTGATGAATCGTGGATTTACGCGTATGAGCCCGAAAGTAAACAGCAGTCGACTGTCTGGGTGTTTCAAGATGAGCCAAATCCAACAAAAGTTGTTCGCGCACGAAGCAGTTCCAAGCAAATGGTCGCCTGTTTTTTCGGAAAAACTGGACATGTCGCAACCGCACCACTAGAACAACGCAGAACAGTCAATTCTGAGTGGTACACAACCATTTGTTTGCCAGTTGTCTTCCAAGAAATCAGGAAAACCAACCGCCGAAGACGGATCACTCTTCACCACGACAATGCGAGCTCTCACACATCAGCTGCGACAACTGCATTTTTGAGCACCCAAAACATCGATTTGATGGGTCATCCGCCGTATAGTCCTGACTTGGCACCGAATGACTTCTTTTTATTCCCGTACGTAAAAAACAAACTGAGAGGTCAACGTTTTTCGACACCTGAAGAAGCGGTTGCTGCATTCAGAATGCATGTGTTGGAGATACCTCAATCAGAGTGGCAAAAGTGCTTCGACAATTGGTTCAAACGCATGCAAAAGTATATAGATCTTCATAGGGAATATTTTGAAAAACAATAAAGTGATTTTCGATGATCAATATTTGTTTTTGTTCTCTAATCCCGAAATATAAAAGGCAACCCTCGTATCAAGTTATTCGACATTTTATCGAAAATCATACGAACCCATAGCAGGCAAACACAAATAACTAATGGAACAAATTATGGAATTGTTGAACGACAAAAACTCGTTCAAAACGACCTCGAGACCTAAGAAGAGCCAACCAACCAAGTGACCACGGCCCCACCAGGATATTCGTCAAGCAACATCGTTGGGGAAGAAGTAAACCGCGCGCCCGTGTCTGGCGCAAATACATCCTACCCCCCACAGTGTTATTACAGAAGGATAGAAAACTTAAAAGTTTTTGCAAACAATTTTGCACACTATATACATTCTAGATGATCATTTGCAACTCCTTCTTGGATTTGGTGAACTACTTTACAAATGCTTGGCAGAGATAAGTTTTTTTCGAATACTAACCATTTCTGACGGCTTACAAGTTGAGATGTGTAAAACTGACGAGCCAGTCATAAAATCCCGGTAGTAATTTTTCTCTAACGCTATCAATAACTTACGTGGGTAAATAACTAAGCATAAAGGCACCCTTTCGTCGTTTAGCACAGAATTCAACAATGTAGTTAGAGAAAAATGTAGTTAGTTAAGGGGGTATTCTGGTCTAGACGCATGAATTTAACGCAATTTTTGAAGTGCTGTAAAAAAAAGCAATCAATATTTTTACTATTCATTTTTTTATAGGATGTTTATTAATATTTCACGAATACAGCAAAAAAAATTTAAAGTAAAAAATTCAAAATTTAAAAAGTTAGCAGCTGATGAAATGGGGGATCTCAAAAAGTTGGCACGCGACCATACCCACGATTCAACCCTCCTAGCCATCGGAAAAAAAAAGATTATTAATTTACAGAAATGCCTCTATCGTTGGAACTAAAAAAAGTTTTTTTAACAAAATGGCGACTGCTTGAAAAAAAAATTTATTTTTGTACCACTTTTTTTTTCTTTTCGAATTTTTAAAAAATAGTTAACATTGAAATTTGGGGATGAGGATCGTTCATGCAATAGAAAAGCTTATAAAGAAGACATATACTAAATTTGAAGTAAATCGGTTCAGTAGAACTTGAAAAATCATATAGAGGAGCAGATTGCGACTCCGATCATCTTCTAGTGATTGGCAAAATTAGGTGTCGCCTCGCAGCAATCCCACATGGGCAGTCACGGGAGACAAGCAACAAGTTCGACACTGATAAACTGAAAGACCTACGCAAAAGGGCTGAATATCAAGACGAACTAACGAATAGATTTAGCATTCTAGAGAATGTGAGCAGTGAGGAAGAGGAAGCTAATAGTGTGAACACTAAATGGACATGGATCAGAGACACAATCAAACTAACAGCCCAAAAGGTATTAGGATTTAAGAAAACAATTAAGTCCAAACCTTGGTTTGACGATGAGTGCAGGGCGAAGATCGAAGAACGTAAACGCCTCAGAGTGATCCACTTAGAAAGATATGATGAAGTCAACGCAGAAAGATACGCGACAATTCGGAGAGAGACAATGAGGTTCTTCAAACGCAAAAAACGCGAATGGGAGAAGACTCGGATCGAAAAAATCCTAGAAAATTCTACAGCAAAGAACATCAGAGGTATGTATGCCGGCATAAATTCAATTAGAAATGGCTACCGAGGAAGAGCCAAAATAATTCGAGACGCAAACGGCTGTCTGGTCACAGAAACAAACAATGTCGTGACAAGATGGAAGCAGTACTTTGAAAACCTGCTCAATGTACGCACCCATCAACCACAGATAAATGCACCAAGCGTACATACAGCCGAGCCTCAGATCCCAGAGCCGTCTCTCAACGAAGTTGTAGACGCAATAAATCGATTGAAAAACAACAAGGCTCCCGGAGTCGACCGCATACCGCCAGAGCTTGTGAAGCATGGAGGAGAGGCAACCGCTCGAAAGATCCACCAGCTCATCGAAACAATATGGAATAACGAAGTCACTCCGGAAGAATGGAAAACCTCAATAGTCATCCCCATTTTCAAAAAAGGCGACAGATCTGACTGCGAAAACTACAGAGGAATATCATTGCTCCCAACCGCATACAAAATATTAACAAATGTCATTCTGGCTAGAATCACACCGTACGCAGAAGAGATACTGGGAGACTACCAATGTGGATTCCGTAGGAACCGGTCAACAAGCGACCAAATGTTCACAATAAGACAACTGCTGGAAAAGAAGTGGGAATACGGAGAGACGGTTCACCAACTGTTCGTTGACTTCAAAAAAGCCTACGACTCAGTCGCAAGGCAAAGACTCTACCATATTCTAGTTGAGCTGGGAGTCCCGAAAAAATATGCCGCCCTCATTCAAATTTGCATGAACGAAAACAAAGGGCGAGTCAGAATAGAAAACCACCTCTCAGAACCATTTGAAATCCGGGACGGACTAAAGCAGGGAGATGGTCTATCACCGTGTCTCTTTAACCTTGTGCTCGAGTATGTCATCAGAAAGGTACAAGACGACAACATGGCCGGATCATCCCTGAACGGGGTCACACAAGTGCTCGCATATGCGGATGACATCGCCGTTCTGGGCGATAATCTAGAGACTGTTAGTAAAAACTGTGAAATCATCATGCAAGCGACAGTGGGCCTAGAAATAAATGAAGACAAAACAAAATACATGATTACGGCGAGAGCTGGTGGATCTCAGATAACACATATAAACGTCAGAGGTAAGATATTTGAAAAAGTTAAAGAATTTAAATATCTGGGAACGATACTGACGGCCAGTAACGAAATGTCGAAGGAAATTAACAAGAGACTGCATTCCGGCAATGCGAGTTGGCACGCAGTCAGTAAACTGCTGAAATCCAGACTGCTATCACGTAACATAAAGCTCCGTGTCTATAGAACCATAATCATGCCGATTGTTCTATATGGATGCGAAACATGGGCTCTCACAAAACGGGAAGAAAACAAATTCCGCGTATTCGAGAATAAAGTTTTGGGGGGCATCTTTGGAGGTAAATATGACGAGCAGGCAGGACAATGGAGGAGACTCCATAACCACGAATTGGAAGAGCTATATCGCAAACCTACAATAGTGAGAGTAATCAAGTCGCGAAGATTAAGATGGGCCGTACACGTGGCGCGAATGGGGAACGATAGGACCGTGCATAGAATTCTTGACGGTAGACCAACGGGAAAGAGACCGGTAGGACGGCCGCGACGGAGATGGGAGGACAATGTTAGGTTTGACCTTGAGGAGATCGGATCGAATGGTCAAGCGTGGAAGGAGAGTGCCCAGGACAGGGAACGATGGCGAAGCCGAGTCGGTGAGGTCATGAACTTCCGGGTTCCTACAGGCCAATAAATAATAATAATAAGAACTTGAAAAATCGTGGGTATTGTTTTAAAAAAGACAGTTTCGAGAAAAACGCGTTTAAAAACTTCAGGGTATAGCTGCTTCAAGTGACATAATATTGCTAAAGCAGCTGTAACTTCGCCAATTATTGGAATTTTTTCGTTTTCCTTTGGACAGCATATTCTTAAAAGTATATACTATAAGAAAATATTAAAAGAAAAAAATCGATTTTTTCAAAATTCTAGACCAGAATACCCCCTTAAATACTTCCTGAACACTAATAATGTTGAGCTTTGTAAACATGTACATCCTTCCTAAATTAAATAGCTTTAAAAGCAAGTACTCAAATTTAATGCTTTTTAACTTCAAGAGCTTTAAATAACATGTCAGGGCTATATAGTTGCCAGTTATTGCCCAATTTCTTACTATGCATTCCAATATGCGATAGAAAACTCGGTGTGAACGCTGTTCCGACAAACCGTCCCAAGTAAACTTTTAGTTTGTGTATATTTTCATGAATTAATTTCCATATATGACTTACTTATGACCCAGAGACAAGACGTACACTTCCCTTCGCTTTCGGGATACTCTCCACTGCCATTACATTTTACCACTTTTTAATTAAAAGAGGAACGTCATAAGCATACATAAGCATATTAGATCGCCATTACACTATTCAAAACTACACATGTACAATATGAGAGCGGAAAGGAGGAAGCTTAGTTTAAATCAAAGTAAGTATATGTACGAATTTAATCCCTTTTTGTTTTTATTTAATTTGTGAGAAAAAATTGTAACGTTTAAAATTATACAATTATTTTTAACAATTTTAATTAAGCCAACAAATACAAATTTTGCTTAAAAAAAAAAAGAAAGAAACATTTATGTAGATTTATATAATAGATATATATATATATTTATAGACATACGCATGCACATGATGTAAGCAGATAAACGAAACTCTTGCCAACCAACGATAAATAATAGAATATTGTTTTTGTTTTTGGTTTGCTAATAATAGTTTCATCGTCAAAGATTCTTGTATCAGTTCAACGGCGAGCTCAGGACTGCTGTTCATATTCTATCTCCTCTTCCGGGTTCCTGTATGAAATTTCATTGAATATTGTAACAACTAAATAAATCGAACATAACAAGCAAAGGGAAAAATACAGTACAATGGAATAAAGAAACTAAATAAAAATATAATTATCTGATGCAGTTACTAGTGATGTGTAGGTTGCACATTAGACTCTATTTAATATTATTTTATAATGTAATGATTAGCTTTTGTTGCTGTTTCTATTGCTGTTGTTTAGTGAAAAGTTTCTCTATTGATTTATTTGGCGACGTTTAGTTTTTATACACATTCAGTCCCTAATTTGGTGAGCGGCTGTCGTGACTAGAAAAAAGAAAAAGAAAAGAAAAAAATAACAAGGAAATAAGCAAAATGTAAAAATAAATAATTGATTAATGAAATTAATAAAACATATATATATATATATATATATATATATATATATATATATATATATATATATCACATCAACAACTAGATTCTTATTTTATTTATGAAATGGAATCTGCTTAACATTTACTATACATATAACTTTAATAAGCATACATTTACAAAAGCACTATAACATAAAATAATATTGTAATTTTTAATGCTGTGCATCACTATCTAGTAAAAGAAGGTGCCAAACAGAGAAAACGCTATACAACATACAAATATGATGATCATCATGCTTTTGTTCGAATAAAGACGTTCACTTGAAAGGATATGTGTGTTAAATCAGAAGGACCTGGCAGAAAAGGCACCCTGCTGTGAAATGAAGATTACTTTGAAAACTTGCTTTGTCGTGGCACCTCTCTGTAGAGTTGCGAATGTTACGAACTGCACGTTCCTAACAAATTTTTTATGAGCACGAACTGGAAGTCTTGTACACGGTGTATACCCGTAATTTCTTTAGTCAGGCAACTCTTTAATAACGAAACTCAGAAATAGAGGTAACAAGGTAACATTGTTGGAATGCCAAGTGACTTCCTGCCGTCGTCAAATGCTATACGGTGGCATCGACTATTCGTTTTGAATTCAGATATTATAACTGAAGACCTTGATAATGCACGATGGAAGTTATTTACTTATGTACTTAGCCGGAAGTAGACTGCACCTTTAAGAAAATGAATCCACTCCTGCAGAGTGTAGGATTATGGATTAAAGGTAATCCAGGAAATATTGATGCCAACTTTTGAGTAAAGGTGTAAGGCTAATGTTGTAGACTAACAAAAGAAAGGGTCGTGGGAGAGAGGAGAGGGGGAATGACGGAGAACTGTAGAAAGAAAACTGAAATGTAGAAGAAATTGCATAAAATGGTGATTGAATGGCGATAATATTCAAGGCAGGCAGAGAAAGCCTTGACTGAAGCGACATCGCTTAAGATAGGCAGCCCCAAAAGTGAAAGACAAAAAGCTAGTGAAGGGGGGTTCCCAAGGAATGTGTCGGTTTTATTATTAAACAATTGGGATACCGTAAAACCTGTGGGCGATGGGTCCCACGCCGTCACACAAACGAGAAGAATCAGTATCGTTTGGAATGCTGCGAGCAACTTTTGAGCCTGAAGCTTGGATCGGTTCCACACTCTCATTATTCCCCTGATCTCGCCCATGCGATTTTTATTTTTTTCCTGTAGTCAAAAGATACATCAAGTGTAACCAATACACCTCGGGCGATGAGATGAGAGCCGTTGTCAAGTCTTGTATTCGAAAAAGTCTAAAGAATTTTTCAGTGACGGAATTAAAAAAATTGTTACACGTTGGGAGAAATGCATTAGCCTCAATGGTGGCTATGCTGAAAGATAAATATATGATTTTAAAGCATAAGAATTGTACTTTAATATACTTCTTGTCCGAAAATGGGTTTTTTTTGTACGCCCTCCACAAGCATGTGTATATTACTTTTCAGCCTACTCTCACAATTCAAAAGGGCACGGAATGACTAGGATGTGCGTATTCAAGGCGCCAAGTTCTTGCAACTTAGAATAAAAGAAATTGTATATAAATAGCGTGTAAAGACAAATAAATATTCATTCGCAAAGGGACCTTTGAAGATCCGCCTTTTATTTATTTTTATTTATTTATTTATTTATTTATTTGTTTATTTATTTATTTATTTATTTCTTTATTTATTTATTTATTTATTTATTTCTTTATTTATTTATTTATTTATTTATTTATTTATTTATTTATTTATTTATTTATTTATTTATTTATTTATTTATTTATTTATTTATTTATTTATTTATTTATTTATTTATTTATTTATTTATTTATTTATTTGTTTACTTTTTCTTTTTTTTTTTTTAATAGAAATTTTACACGTACACCCGAGTTCCCCCTACTAGTGGAAATGGGGCATTTCAACGGACGTCAAACAGATACATCGAAGTCGCTTACTCCCCACAAAGTCGTTTTCGCCCCCTCTTACCCCCCCCCGGTAAGGAACAGCTTGCATTGCCACGAAGGCACGATATATCGAATCTGTGGTATCATTCGGTTGAACGAGTTAATGTACCCGGGTCAGCAAATCCTGTACTCAAGGGTCCGTCAACATTTCGCAACCCAGAATCAGTGGAAAAGCGCATTCACGAGATCGTTATTTTTATAAATAAACACGGTTTTTATTGATAATTTATTGATAAACAATTGTATTATAAAATAGTTTTAATTTGGGAATAGGAGAACATATGTTGTCCACATGACCGACGACATGCATCCTTGGGTGCGCGAAGCCAATTGACTATATTCGCTGGAGAATCGATGTCCGAAGACATTCGACCGTTCTTGGTGCTAATACCGAAATCGCTCGTTAAGTCGAGAGCGGAACTAGCACAGGCAGGCCACTTGTTGTGGTAAATTATATATTATCGAAGAGTGAGTATTTATTTTGGTAGAAACCTTGACGTGGTGCGGGGGCTTAAACTACAATAAATCACTCAGGCTATGCTGACGGAAGCATACGCTTCCCGTAGGGCCACTCATGTCAGGCAGGCTAGCGAGGAGATCAAAGATCTACCACCCCTAATCCAGGGTGTTACACGTCACCGTGGGCTCCTCGATAGTATAGTGGTTAGTATACCCGCCTGTCTCGCGGGATACCGGGGTTCGATTCTCCGTCGGGGAGCCTCTGGCGCAAGACTAATGACCTTGCCCGGAAAAAACAAATTATTATGGAAAATTTAACAAGCCTCAGGACTTGCTAAATAAGGCCAAGATCTGTTCCCGATTGTAGTGCCGATGATGATGATGACGCGTCACCGTGCCCATTGGATGGTTTGCAGTTAGGGGTATACCGGCTGTGTTATAACGGCGCCTCTCTGACACCGGGTTGAATCAGAGCAGAGCAAAGAGGGACTCTGATATGGCAGACTATCTGAAACCCCAAGACTCGTGGGAACAAAAATGAATAATCAATATACAAAAAACCATCTCACGAAAAACCCAGTAGGCGTAGATGTGATGAGCCGACACTACTATAAGGAAACAAATCATCAAAAAAACACCGACTCGGCAAAAAGAAAACGTAGGGAAAAACGAAAAAAAGCGGGATATACGCGTCGGCACGTGGAAGGTTCGAATGTTATATAAACCAGGCGCAATACAGATGGTTGTAGAAAACGCGAAACAATATAAAATCGACACCGTCGCGCTGCAGGAAGTCCGACTCCCACACCAAGTAATCGAAACCAACGGGTTTACACTGGCGTGTGGAGGTACCAATACACATAACCTCGGAACCGGCTTCATCATAAGTAAGAAGATTACGCCCCATGTAAAAGATGTGAAATTCATTAATGACCGAATGTCGGTGCTAAAAACACGGGACCCATGATACAATTTTGTATTTATAAACCTACACGCCCCAACAGAATCTACCGACGAAGAAACGAAGGACACGTTCTACGAGACCGTAGAGGAAGTATTTGATGGGATCCCATCATTCGATGTTAAAATCCTCCTCGGGGAGTCAATGCAAATATTGGAAAGGAAGATATCTTCCAACCAACTATAGGTAAAGAAAGCCTAAGCGACGTTTCAAATGATAATGGAATTCGAATTATTACGCGCGTCGCGTCAGAAGATCTGTTAGTGAAAAGCACGATGTTCAAGCACAAGCAAATTCATAAAGCCACATGGATATCACCCGACGGCATAACGCGTAACCAAATAGACCACTTCCTCATAGACAAAAGACACCACTCGAATATCCTTGACGTAAGATCATATAGAGGAGCAGACTGCAACTCCTATCATCTTCTAGTGATGGGCAAAATTAGGAGTTAGGTCGCAGCAAACGCACATGGGCAGTCACGGGAGACGAGCAAAAAGTTCGACATTGATAAACTAAAAGACCTACGCAAAAGGGCTGAATATCAAGACGAACTAACGAATAGATTTAGCATTCTAGAGAATGTGAGCAGTGAGGAAGAGGAAGCTAATAGTGTGAACACTAAATGGACATCGATCAGAGACACAATCAAACTAACAGCCCAAAAGGTATTAGGATTTAAGAAAACAATTAAGTCCAAACCTTGGTTTGACGATGAGTGCAGGGCGAAGATCGAAGAACGTAAACGCCTCAGAGTGATCCACTTAGAAAGATATGATGAAGTCAACGCAGAAAGATACGCGACGATTCGGAGAGAGACAATGAGGCTCTTCAAACGCAAAAAACGCGAATTGGAGAACACTCTTATCGAAACAATTCTAGAAAATTCTAGAGCAAAGAACATCAGATATATGTATGCCGGCATAAATTCAATTAGAAATGGCTACCGAGGGAGAGCCAAAATACTTCGAGATGCAAAGGGAAGTCCGGTCACAGAAACAAACAATATCGTGACAAGATGAAAGCAGTACATTGAAAACCTGCTTAATGAGCGCACCCATCAACCACAAATAAACGCACCAGACGTACATACAGCCGAACCTCAGATCCCAGAGCTCTCTGTCAACGAAATTATACACGCAATAAATCAAAATTATGCACAACAAGGCTCCCGGAGTCGACTGCATACCGACAAAGATTGTGAAGCATGGAGGAGAGGCAATCGCTCGAAAGATCCACCACCTCATCCAAACAATATGGAATAAGGAAGGCACTCCGAAAAAATGGAAAGCCTCAATAGTAGTCCCCATTTTCAAAAAAGGTGACAGATCTGACTGCGAAAGTTACAGAGGAATATCGTAGCCCCCAACCACATACAAAATATTAACAAATGCCATTCTGGCGGGAATCACACCGTACGCAGAAGAAATACTGGGAGAATACCAATGCGGATTCCATAGGAACCAGTCAACAAGCGACCAAATGGTTACAATAAGGGAACTGCTGGAAAAGAAGTGGGAATACGGAGAGACGGTTCATCAACTGTTAGTTGACTTCAAAAAAGCCTACGACTCAGTCGCAAGGCAAAGACTCTATAGCGTTTGGAATGATAGTGAAGAACGTGTGATGCAAACTGACGCTATCACAGTTAGAACCACCAAAAATTGAACCAAAGCGCAACCCACCAGGCCACTGGCCATGTTTAGAATTCGATTTTTAAACGAAAGTATATTCCACTGATGTGATTTGATATTTTTTATCGCTATGGTATACGGCTCTGATGCTGCATTATACCAAACAGCTATCGCGTAACATAAAGCTCCGTGTCTATATAACCATAATCATGCCGATTGCTCTATACGAATGCGAAACATGGGGTCTCACAAAATGGGAAGAAAACAAATTCCGTGTATTCGAGAATTAAGTTTTAAGGGGTATCTTTGGCGGCAAATATGACGAGGAGGACAATGGAGGAATCTCCACAGCCATGAATTGGAAGAGCTATACCGCAAACCTACAATAGTGAGAGTAATCAGGTCGCGAAGATTAAGATGGGCCGGATGTGTGGCGCGAATGGGCAACGATAGGGCCGTGCGTAGAATTCTTGACGGTAGACTAACGGGAAAGCGACCGACAGGATGGCCGCGACGGAAATGGGAGAACAATGTTAGGTTTGACCTTGAGGAGATCGGCTCCGCTGGTCATTGTGGAAGGAGAGTGGACAGGACAGAGAACGATGGCGGGGTCGAGTCGGCGAGGTCATGAACTTCCGGGTCCCTACAGGCCAATAAATAGCAGTAGTAGTAATAGTACGGGCCATGTTAGTTTGGAACTTAGCATGTTTTATTGCTCCCATCGGAGTAACGGTCCGTTATATTATAGTTATAGAGTATTTATTTTGGGCTCGTAGAGCTGCTGCAACAACACATTGAGTTTCTCAATCGAACGTTTTTTTACTTAACGCACGCACAAACGGAGATTTTAAAGTGCCCTTAAAGGTCGGAGCACAGTGCCAGCTGTGTGAGGAAACATGCTCGATTAACAACTTTGAGCTTAACCTTCTTCAGCAGGATATGCTCTATTCATAGAATTCCGACCTCGACATAATATACAATAGGAACTACCTGATCGGGTACATCTCAATGTCTTTAAAAGCAAGGAAACACATAGTCGTTGAATGGCACTTGTATCGATGAAGCCAACGAACGGCCACACATTTGAAGCTGCGAAAAGTGCAGCGAAATGTTCTGGATGCTTTAAGGGATGCTATAAAATTTCACTCCATCGAATTTAGCCACACTTTGTAGGAAGTACATTCGTCTCTATTTGGAATTTAATTGCCATAAATGTTTAGGTGCATCTAGGACATCGCCGTGCGTGTTCGATAGAATGCAAAGATGGCCAGTGATATATAGTGTGGCGTTTCTAACAGATACACACAATACACAAGCAAATAGTGAAGAGCAACACCGAAATTCGAATAAGCAAAAGCAATAGAGCCGTATACCACAGCAATAGCATAACAATTCCACATCCGTTGAGTGTACTTGAGTATAACAAACGAATTCGTACACGCGGCAGTTGCCTAATGTGTTGAGCATTGGTTGAATCTTTTAGTTATTCTAAGCCAACGGGAAAGTGACCGAGAGGACGGCCGTGACGGAGATGGGAGGACAATGTTAGGTTTGACCTCGATGAGATCGGATCGGATGGTCGAACGTGAAAGGAGAGCACACAGGACAGGGAACAATGGCGGAGTCGAGTCGGTGAGGTCATGAATTTCCAGGTTCCTACAGGCCAATAAATAATAATAATAATAATCATCATAGCGTCGGTTATAATTATACGTTCTTCACTATCGCCCCAAACACTATAATAGTACCACCCCATCAAGCTATGAGGCTCCTCGATAGCATAGTGGTTAGTATACCCGCCTGTCACGCGGGAGACCGGGGTTCGATTCCCCGTCGGGGAGCCTCTGGCGCAAGAGTAATGACCTTGCCCGGAGAAAACAAATCATTATGGAAAATTTAACAAGCCTCAGGACTTGCTAAATAAGGCCAAGACCGGTTACCGGTTGTAGCGCCAATGATGATGAGGATCAAGCTATAGGATCCGTGAAATGATTATGAGAAATTCTTGATCATCTTTCAGAGGTTGGCTGATGGACCCTGTCGAGAAAAAATAGCATCTCAGGGTGCCGACACAGCGCCTTTCCTGAGAGAAGTAAATTAAAATAAAGTGAAACTTCTTGGGAATATAAGCGCAAATTGCTCAATATTAACATTATCATATGCAGAGTGGCCCAACTTAGACGAGCGCATCGGTAAACACATAAGTTGAACATTTTTTATCTGACTGTCAACTGTATGTAGAGCACGTGTTCAAAACTTTTTTGTTGAGGGTTTTTTCCTGCACATCAATCGAAGTTGCTGAAATTCTTAAGCCATACATTCAAAATAAGTTCTTGACTGCGAATACTGAACGTGCACGGAGGAAAAAAAAAATAAAATGAAAAGTACGCCTTCAAAAGATATATACTATGAAATATTTGTATGGAAGGGTTTTGTATTCTTCCAAATAGACCTCGTCTTAGTCGATCCGATGCAAGTATCGCAGTAATGAGACTTGTGGGTATTTGTCACTAATGGGTCTGCACGGACGCGGGTTCAGCACAAAACACCACCGATGAATCCTTCCCTAGAATAGTCCGCCAAGGAAGGAGAAGTTAAAACACCTGATCTTCTTTTCATTCACTTAGACATTTATTTATCGATTGTTATCAACATCTACACTTTCTGATCTATTTATAAAGTTAACAAATATCATCGCACTGTGATACAATTAGTTCGATTTTCTAAGAAACAAAAAAACTGCCAGCAAAGCGGTTTTTTTTTACACGATATCAACTTGGAACATTAGTTAAAAACGCACACGAAAGAAAAGACACAGGCGTAAAGAGAGAACTCTCGGACAAACTCTCCGCGGGGATTTCTAAACGAACGTGTGCACCTCCTGGCTGTTAAAATCTGACTCTTCGATGCAATCCACATCCGTCAGATTCAACGGTGGTGGATCACATCGATGTGGGAGGAGCGAGTAGGCTCAACTTGACGATGGCCAATGAGCGATCATAAAGGAATCGAACGGAAGGATTCCCCATGTGTCCGTATAGGACAAGTACGATGCCCCTTAGCCTGCATATCGGCAACGACGAAACTGCACCTGAATAAACACGGGCGGGGATAATGAACTGCAGGCATTGTGTTTATGTAATGCCGTTGTAGGTAATACCTTCTCCGGTGACGATAGGTCGACCGACGATAGGGGTTTATAGCGTTTGAAATAATAGTGAAGAAGAACGTGTGATTCGAACTGACGCTATGAGAGTTTGAATCACCAAAAATTGTACCTAAGCGTTACCCATCAGGCTACTGGCCGATTTTTGAATTTGATTTTTAAACTCGACTATACTCCACTGATGTGAATTATTTTTGTTATCGCTATGGTATACGGCTCTGATGTATTTTCTTATTCGATTTTTCGTTCGGTGTTCTTCACTATTTTGCTTGCGAATTGTGTGTGTATCTGTTAGAGTCGCCACAGGTTTATTTGTTTTAGCCGTATGGCTCTGGTGCTCTAGAAAGGAAGAAATTTTGTTGGCGTTAAGTCAACAGAAATCTTGCCGACGGTGGCCAAGGGTCACGTTGGATGTTATCTTTTTTTAGGTTAATATGCTGATACATGGATATGGTGGCGAGGAATTTGACCTGCAGATGTGCAGGCTAACGTCTCGCCCAGGGGAACCATGGACCAGCGGTTAGTAACCAATAAACACAGTGAGGTACTGTGTGTTTGCTTTGCTTTGCTGTGGGTCATCATATGGCATGGCATGGGTAAGATTGTCTAAACAATGATCATTTCCATGCCCTAATTCCACGATCGGTTGATAACCGATGAAAGGGAATTGTCGCAAGTGTTGCGAATAGGAAGAATGCGTTGTTTATTCATTGGCCATTGCGTACAGCATCAATTAGCTTGCACGCAGATTGCCAACGTCCCATCGGTCGGTGTGTTATTTGTGTTAACACAACACTAGAAATTCCTATAGGCGGCCAGCAATGGTTGCGCTGTATGTTGTTGATTATACCATCGACCGATGGTACAGCGGTGATGGGAATAAACATGTCATGCACATGTGCACAAGAGGAAATGCTTCTTGGTATAGAGAATTGGCCTGTGCATGAATCGATGCTGGTTACCTGATGAGGTAGCTGAATTAGCTTTTGGGGTTTATGATGCTGGTGAAAGTTTGATGTCATGGCAAGATGGTAATCTTGCCATGAACTGTATTTTCAGCTGTAAGGAAATGCTCATTTGTAGGTAAGTGGGAGACAGGTAATTTATGGAAATGGGAGGTTCTTTGGAAGTGTGTTAAAGAACCCCCACAGAGTTCTTCGACAATATAATCGAGACGTTGTCTTGGGCAGTTGGCCATCAGGCAAACTATCTCACGGAACATAATTCATGTTAATTTGTACGCAAAAATCAATTGAGTCAAGAACTGTTGACAGCTGATAAGATTTGTCGCTTGGCATATGCGAACTTCGTCGCCGAGGAGAGTTTTTGACCAAAAAAATCATCATTAGTGATGTGGTACATTTCACTCTAAACCGTTCTTCTTCGGCAATCAAACTGATCAAACAGAAAGCATTAATCAAGTGCGCTATCAAGTTATAGCAACCGATTTATTTATTCCGATTCGACATAAAAGTGTAAGGATCGGTTCTGCTTTTAACAAGATGGTGTTTCACACTGCACAGCTAAAACTACAATCGATTTTGTTAAGCCATTGTTCTCCAGTTATTTGATATCAAAAGCAGTGATTTTTCCTGGCCTCGGCGTTCACCCGATTTGACGCTGCCGGAGTTTTTCCTGTAAGGATACTTGATATCAAAGGTTTGTATCAACAAGCCAAAGATTATAGATGCATATAAGGCCAACATTCACCGGGAAACAGTTGTCATACATAAAATAAAATACCGAAAAATAAACACAATACACCAAGCATTTGAGCTGGGAGTAAATGGGTTTTACTTGAAGAGCAAAAAGCCTTTTTTTAATAGTTTTATCAGACGCCCAAACGGGCTCACGTAGGTTGGGCCACGCTGTACATCGATACCTCTTCTCCTTATTATTTCCTTCTTCTATCGTTCGTGTTACGCTCAGACACTACTCGACAGAAAATCCTGCAACACCAATTGAGGCATGTTACAGACATAACATAATTAATCACCAATATAAATGGCATCCCACATACTCCATACATATTCAGATATCTTTCGCAAATTTCACGATCCCTGAAGTAGTTCTATTAATTATATTCTGCATGCAAGCAAGTTTGTGGATGTGTGCCAAATCAAAATCTAATAACACGGTTTTCAAAAAAATTAGGAACACATCATTATGCTTAAATAACCTATGTACTAAAGAGGTAAATCTCTAAATAAGTCGTGGAGTGTACACTTTGGCGCAAAATCAAAACAAACAACAACAAAAACTTTCTAAGCCCCTCACACAAATGTACGCCCAACGACCTTGCCATACGTATTTACAGTTGCAAGTAGTTCCCACGTGGCATTAAATTACTCTTCCACTGGGAATTGCGACATACCTTGCCATAACTATCAGTCCTCAATGTGCTTGGGATTTTGAACGCCCATCACAAGTCACAATAAGCGGATTACTTGCTAAACAATAACAGTGTACGACACAAGAAAGCCTTTTAATAGAATTGAAAATACGATTACAGGGGCTCAGAAGAAACGGGCCACCATCCATTTCTAATTTACATTTAGCCTCAAGCCCACAAAGCAATTACGCAGACCCGCAACCTCATCTCCCCACTAACTAAACACAATTGACCCAACAACCGCTCCAAGGACCTCATCACCCAGTTCGCTTCAAGAGCACAACGGAACGCAGCGCGCTTCTAGTAATTATCGCAAATACAATCCTCAAAACTTTTACCTCCAACCAGACAACCAGCCCACAAGCCCACTCGTCAGCCTCCAATTCCTACCACCACCCACCCACACCCGCTCCGGCGTGTGATTCAAACTAAGGTCGTAAACCGCTTAAGTTGTTAGTATTTACGAACAAGCCATTTTGTGGCACCGGGTTAACACTAGTATATTAATTAAGAACGTATTTAATCAAAATATTCGCAGGCCGACGAATACCGTAATTTGGATCCTATGGAAACAATTTCGATTCAAATTATAGTCACGCTATTTTACCATAACGAAGGGCGGTTTTTAATTAACGGATTATTTCAAACGCGGCCCGTGATTGTATCTGCGAAACTTTCATAACTTTGCCTGCAACATTTCGCCGCGCTTTGAAGTGTTAGACACCGGGGACAGGCCATGCGATATAATGATCCCGTTGCTGAAATCTCATCTGGTTCAATTGGATGGTTGCGCAGTGGTGGGCTCTGTATTAATTGGGATCATGTATAATATTCGAAGGACAATTAAGCTTGTGTTTCCAACCCTTAAGGACACCATGGACAGCTGGGATATTGTCAGGCAGCCGATGTATGATCCACCACTCCAAATCCGCGGCGCTTTTATCGAGATTTTATACATCGACATGAAATGAGGACCTTAATGTGGGTGGCCTTTAATTGGGAGTCGCTGTTTTCGTTCCTTTCTTCTTAAAGAGCTGTTTCCTTTACTAATAGGTTCTCCGTGCTCTGACTATTAACGCAATGGACTTTGTTTTAACAAGGTCGTCAGGTGAAAGAAGAAGATGTTATTGTCCTAGATAAAGTCGCGATTGAAGTTTTTTAAAGGACACCTATGAGATGGAGTAACAGACATAGACAGAGGCAGATATGGGGATAGAATATAGACAGGGATAGATACGAGTAGAAATGGAATCGAGGTACAGCTAGGGGCAAATAAGGGGATAGAGCCAGGCATAAAGATTAAAGGAGCGGGATGTAGGGATTAACTTTAAAGTATCATAAAAACTGGGGAATGGGGAACTAAACAAAGGTGGATAGACAATAGTTTAAGTGGTAGGACACGGAAGGGCGAGGATAGGCCAGAGGCTTGGGTGTGAATATGAGTCCAGGTTATGCGAGTGAAGGCGGTGAGCGGGCGGGGTCAGGGGGGGTAAGCGAGGAGACTAGGTTTGAGAGCGGGAGAGGCGAGATTGAAGTCAAAGTAGGTGGGCTAAGAGTTTGCCCACTGCACCATTCGCCAAATAAGTTCATTAGAGCCGTAAGAAGTGTGATGTGCGGGCAAGTAGAAGAGACGAGGGTTTCGCAGGTTTCGGGGGTTAGTGTAAAATCTGATGGAGGAGAGCAGGCTTGGGCAATTGATTGAATCTGAGAGAAGACGGTGTAGAAGAGGATGCCGGCATGAATTCTGCGCTCTTCAACTGTGTTTAGGTTAATTAGATTGAGACGGTTTGTATTTGGGGGTAGAATCAGACTTTTTTCCCAATGCAATCCTCGGAAGACTAAACGCAAAAAACGACTTTGCACACTTTCGATCCTGTGAATATGAGACTGGTAGTGAGGATGTGGGGTTTATAACAGATACACACATAATACACAAGCAAATAGTGAAGAACACCGAACGAAAATCGATTAAGAAAATGCATTAGAGCCGTATACCATAGCAATAACATAACAAATCCACATCAGTCGAACGTACTTGAGTTTAGAAATCGAATTCATACACACGGCGGTGGCCTGATGGGTTGCGCTTTGGTTGCATTTTTGGTGATTCTAACTGTCATAGCGTCAGTTCGAATCACAAGTTCTTCACAATCATCCAAAACGCTATAAGGAGACCAGGCCTGACTAGCATATTCAAGAAGAGGACGGACAAAGGCTATGTAGAGCGATCGGGAAACCTAGGGATTAGAGAATTCTTTTGACCAGCGTTTCACAAAACTAAGGGCCTTGAGGGTAATGTCATCAATATGTAGAACGAAGATAACCTCCCTATCACATAAGATGCCAAGGTCACTAATTGATGGTACAGGTGATATCCGTTGTAAGAAATAGCAACGCGGAGGGGGGGCGTTTACAGGAGAAAGTGGTTGAGTGACATTTGGCAATATTTAGTTCAAAGCAGTTGTTTTGGCACCAAGTTGAAAAGCTGTCAGGATCAATTTGGTGAAGTCAGGAGTCGAGATAAGAGCGGATCGTGTCGTCCACATATAGAGAGATGGAGGGCTGCTTGATACTAGTGTCTATATCTTTAATAGTAAGAATAAATAGGAGGGGTCCATGGTGACTGTCCTGGGGAACCCCTGGCGTGCGAAGAAAAGGATTGGAGAGGGTGGACCTAAATCTGACACGCTAAGTTCGATCTGTTTAATAAGAAAACTTAACGCAAATTGGAAATTTGCTCATGAGAAGCATGTGAAGGTTAATACGAGTGGGCAACGGGTTCATAGTAGCACAGAAAATGGGGTGATCCCTCCCTTAAGCTGCTTTTTAGCGGACCAGTGAAGGTTGAGTGGCTGCTTCATATTTCTGGACGAGGCAATCGACGATCTCTGGAGTTGTCGAGTTCCGAAAGGTCGTCCTTGAAGATGTTTTCGCGCCTAAATAGATCTAAGAAGGCGCCTTTTTAATTTATCGTACTGGCTCAATGCGCACTCGAATAACCAACAAATGCTTGTGTGATTCGCCATCATTAGACCAGAAACCCGATGGCTACTCTGTACATATGAGCTGCTCCGAGATAGGGCCACTTGGATGCTGGCCGGTCCCCATGGGATGAATTGAGCTAATTTCCTTTCTCTGATTCGTTGCAGAAATTTGTGCACCTGGGTTGGGTCAACTTCACCTTGTATTATATTGAGGTTTAATATGTAGCAGTGATGGTTGGTTTTGTCTAACCCCGTTGTCATGTTTTTCGGCTGAAGTAGGCGGTGCATCACGTCCAACACGGTTGTCTTACGAATGTTTACTGTTTGATCATTATCTGTGGTCAGAGGAGTATATCGTTTGGAATGATAGTGAAGAACGTGTGATTCGAATTGACGCTGGCAGTTAGAATCGCCAAAAATTGAACCAATGCTTAACCCATCAGGCTACTGGCCGTGTTTAGAATTCGATTTTTAAACGCAAGTATATTCCATTGATGTGGATTGTTATTTTATCGCTATGGTATACGGCTCTGATGCATTATCTTATTCGATTTTCGTTCGGTGTTCTTCACTATTTGCTTGTGTATTGTGTGTGTATCTGTTAGAGACGGCACACTACTCCCTCCTCAGTAACTTCGTTACGATCAGCTTCGTTTGCGAACGAGAGAACGTCGGAGCAGGCGAGTGTGCCGGTGCTCTATGCGGAAGTCACGATCGTGTATGAAGTTCTGTTTACTACGGGAAAGTGCGTGCTGTGTGTACAGATCACGTCATAGTCACCAATTATAGCGTTTGGAATGATAGTAAAGAACGTGTGATTCGAACTGACGCTATGACAGTTAGAATCACCAAAAATTGAACCAAAGCGTAACACATCAGGCTACTGGCCGTGTTTTGAATTCGATTTTTAAACGCAAGTATATTCCACTGATGTGAATTGTTATTTTATCGCTATGGTATACGGCTCTGATGCATTATCTTATTCGGTTTGCATTCGGTGTTTTTCACTATTTGCCTGTGTATTGTGTGTGTATCTGTTAGAGGCGCCACAGGAGTGTAGCCAGTCATAAGGAAATGCAACTGTGGTGTTAGAATCAGAGGAGCAGTCAATCCAATCAAGTTGCTATGCGATCGGTAAGATAGGAAGAAATCCACTTAATCAGTAGAGGTTCGGAACAAAGGGAGGATAGCTTAAAGAGAATCAAATTGTGGAAGATTTTGTCGAAGGCCTTGCTGAAATTGGTTGTGATTACATCGACTTCGTTGCCATTCTCTAAGGTACGGAGAGTGTGGGATGAGAACTCAACTAGATTGGTGGTGGTCGACCCACCCATAAGTAAACCATGCTGGTTGGGTAAGATGATGGATTTGCAGCGGACACATACGAACAGTTTTGTGACAGCCTGACGATGGGACGGTAGTTACTAATATCTTCCCTTTTTATGTATGGGTGTGACAAAAATGAATTTCTAAATACGTCGTGCAAGGGATAAATTGAAGATCTCTGAGAGCGGGAGCAAAAGAGAAGGGCGATACGTGTTTTTTAAAAGGACAGCAGGAAGTCCAACAGGGTCAGGACTGAAATCGTCTTTAATTACGTAAGTTTATTTTTTCTTCAACTAGATGATGCTGAATAAGTTGAGAGATGAAGGGGCCAACAGAGAATTCGGGCACGTTTTTGAAGTAAGACGGATTAGGCTCATAAGAGTTACATATAGAGCTAGATATAAAAATATATATAGACACAGAAATAGAGATACGAATACAAATCCAGATGAACACACAAGAATGTATGCGGGAGGTGATAAACAAACAACCCAAAAGGTATTAGTATATAAAAAAACAATTAAGTCCAAACCTTGGTTTGATGATGAGTGCAGGGCGAAGATCGAAGAACGTAAACGCCTCAGAGTGATCCACTTAGAAAGATATGATGAAGTCAACGCAGAAAGATACGCGACGATTCGGAGAGAGACAATGAGACTCTTCAAACGCGAATGGGAGAACACTCGGATCGAAAACATCCTAGAAAATTCTACAGCAAAGAACATCAGAGGTATGTATGCCGGCATAAATTCAATTAGAAATGGCTACCGAGGAAGAGTCAAAATAAGTCGAGATGCAAACGGCTGTCTGGTCACAGAAACAAACAATATCGTGACAAGATGGAAGCAGTACTTTGAATACCTGCTCAATGTACGCACCCATCAACCACAATTAAACGCACCAGACGTACATACAGCCGATCCTCAGATCCCAGAGCTCTCTTTCAACGAAGTTGTAGACGCAATAAATCGATTGAAAAACAACAAGGCTCCCGGAGTTGACTGCATACCGACAGAGCTTGTGAAGAATGGAGAGGCAACCGCTCGAAAGATCCACCAGCTGATTAACACAATATGGAATAAGGAAGTCATTCCGGAAGAATGGAAAACCTCACTAGTCGTCTGCGACACATCTGACTGCAAAAACTACAGAGGAATATCATTGCTCCCAGCCACATACAAAATACTAACAAATGTCATATTGGCAAGAATCACACCGTACGCAGAAGAAATACTGGGAGACTACCAATGCGGATTCCGTAGAACCGGTCAACGAGCGACCAAATGTTCACAATAAGGCAACTGCTGGAAAGGAAGTGGGAATACGGAGAGACGGTTCACTAACTGTTCGTTGACTTGAAGAAAGCCTACGACTCAGTCGCAAGGCAAAGACTCTACCATGTTATAGTTGAGCTGGAAATCGCCAAAAATATGCCGCTCTCATTCAAATTTGCATGAGCGAAAACAAAGGGCGAGTTAGAACAGAAAACCATCAGAATCATTTGAAATCCGGGACGGACTAAAACAGGGCGATGTCCCCTCACCATGTCTTTTTAACCTTGTGCTCGAGTATATCATCAGAAAGATACAAGACGACAACATGGCGGTATCATCCCTGAACGGGGTCACACAAGTGCTCGCATATGCGGATGACATCCCCGTTCTGGGCGATAATCTAGAAACTGTAAGTAAAAACTGTGAAATCATCATGCAAGCGGCAGAAGAGGTGGGCCTAGAAATAAATGAAGACAAAACAAAATACATGATTACGGCGAGAGCAGGTGGACCTCGGGGAACACATATAAACGTCAGGGGCAAGATATGTGAAAAAGTTAAAGAATTTAAATATATGGGAACGATACTGAGACCAGTAACAAAATGTTAAAGGAAATTAACAAAAGGCTGCATTCCGGCAACGCTAGTTGGCACACAGTCAGTAAACTGCTGAAATCCAAACTGCTATCACGTAACATAAAGCTCCGTGTCTATAGAATCATCATCATGCCGATTGCTCTATACGAATGCGAAACATGGGGTCTCACAAAACGGGAGGAAAACTAATTCCGCGTATTTGAGAATAAAGTTTTAAGGGGTATATTTGGAGGCAAATATGACGAGGAGGCAGGACAATGGAGGAAACTCCATAACCACGAATTGGAAGAGCTATACCGAAAACCTACAATAGTGAAAGTAATCAAGTCCCGAAGATTACGATGGGCCGCACACGTGGCGCCGATGGGAAACGACAGAACCGTGCGCAGAATTCTTGAGGGTAGACCAACGGGAAAGAGACCGTGGGGAGGAAGTCGTGGCACCGGCATGGGTGCGAGTTCTACTTCCTCCTCCATCATAATTAATTATTCCGACGGACACAAAAAGAAAAGCACAACAGGACTTCACAATGCCACGTTCAGTGAACACAAGGCACAATAAAACACTGCAGAAACTTTATTTTTATTATTTTTTTTAATCAGGTTAATTTTAGATGGAACGTTACATATTTTCTTTAAACTGATCACGAACAGTCACTGATTATAATATTACACGCTTTACTCGTCACTTAATGTATTAATCCCGCAGACGACTCACACGATTCGGACCAATCTACTAGCTTGGGGATTTAACCTTGCGACTCTGGAATTGACGCATCCCTGTAAGGGGAGCGGGAGTGACGCGTGTGACCAGCGTGGTCAACGGATGGAAGACGACTCAGCGATAATCATCTCGTGCAGAGATGATTCGCTTTCACTGTGGTGATAACCGGATCTCATAGAGGAGATCGCCATTGTACACATGTATATGTGTACGTCGGTTCTTTTCATGGGTCAAAGCCATGATAAGGAATCTGAAACAATAAAAAGGGCATACGTGCATTCACGAAATACGATTCCGGTAAAGCAAATAAAACCGAACTTGTCGGATGCTAATGGGATCTTGGTATACATGTGCGTCGCGGCTAAACAAAAAGACGACGATATGATGTGGAAATGTGCTAATTGCAAACAAATCCCTTGCTAGCATTTGTATATGCAGGGAAATCCGTTTGTGGGAAACGGATTTTATATTTGCATTGTTCATGCTTTGAATTCAATTGATGCCAAGAGACGCGGAATGCGTATTTGCTTTGGTTTGCACATTGTGCGAGTCAGAGAATTTTATTGCTGGGAGAAAAAGGTCGCCGGCTAATGTGTACGTAAGGAAATTTATCGTGCACATGGCGAAGTTGGAAAATAGACGGCGCAATATTTATGATCCCTGGTGAAGGTCACATGATATGTGAACCGAGGTTTTCTTTTCAGGGATATGCTGTTTGGAACAGAATTCTTAAGAGGAATTTTGAATTCAAATAAATGTATGCAGGTAAGAATTCTCTTATAGGTACTTTTAGGTTATATGAATTGGATCTATTTTATGCGTGAAGCATTTAAGATGCTAATGCGAATTGCATATGCGAAAGCTTATGTAGACTGGATTGTGGTTATGGGGGTTTTTAAGGTAAGTGTACCGTGGGGTTTGGAGCAACCGCCACAAGACCAACAGGACGGCCGCGACGGAGATGGGAGGACAATGTTAAATTGGACCGGGATGAGATCGGATCGGGCGGTCGGACGTGGAAGGAGAGTGCACAGGATAGGGAACGATGGCGGAGTCGAGTCGGTGAGGCCCTGAACTTCCGGGTTCCTACAGGCCAATAAATAATAATAAATTCAATTTAATTTAATTCAATTTAGAGTGCTCGCGAGTTAGATAAGACCTATATTTGTAAAAGAGGATTTAGTGTCTACTCCTTAATACAATTTGTAAATTAATTGTACAATAAATTCGTATTTTAAACTAAACAATGGCAGTGAAGAATACAGCACAAGAGAGAATCGAAGCAACAAATGATCAGGACGTATACCCAAGCAAAGAACGTATAAATCCACAGGGTAAATAGCGAGAAATTATATCCCCGTGTACACATGGTCGTGGTCTGAAGCATTGGTGCTTTGGTTCTCACTTGTTTAAGTCTTCATAGTATGGGTTCGAATCAAGTTCTTCACTCCCACTGCTAAACGTAACGGTACCAACGCAGCCCACCCAGAACAATAACTGATTGTTTCAAAGCTATTAGAGCCTATACATCCGTCAAAATCAGCCATACGTTTAATCCTTGTAACAGTCAGTGAGAGGTAGGTCATGTTTGGCAGGGCTATAGAATGCACATACAGTTATGGTGCTTTCTCATGACATACGAGAAATTACCGACTTGTAATCGGCTCGAAAAAATTCGTATAAATCTATCAAAAGGCTAAACTTAGTCGAAACCTTGCTTCACTTAGCTATATGTGTTCATGCATTTGTTGGATTAGTCCCAGAATTTATTCAGTTGGTAGACGAAATTACTTTTGATCAACGAGACTTCCGAGGTTGAGATCTCTGGGACTGTGTGTTCTTGGGAAAGAAGTTTTCTGCTGAATGCAGAATCTCCACTTTGATGTGGTGATTTTCAGGAAGCTTGTTTCTTATATGCAACTGAAAAGTTTATTGACATTCGTCAGACAGATGAAGTTTCTCTTACATCTTTCGATGGTATAAGTATATTAATAAAGTCTTGCGCACGTACGAAGTACAAGAGATTATCCTTTGCGTGAATCATGATTGAATTCACTTTAAAATTCCTTGATTGAATTAGAGACGATGTGTTCAGGCGTAAAAGAATAAAACATGTATGCAACGAAACAGTGTAAACAGAAAACATGTGTACTCAGTTTTTCATAGACATCAAGTAGTTTTCATGCGATCTGCGATCCTATAACTTATTCTACATAAGTTAAGTTCAGGAAGTGTATGTTTGTTATATTGTATTCGTGTTTAAAAGGTGTGTATCTATCTCGATTGATTCGACTTTAAAGGTGCAATCAACAAAACTGATGCATGAAAACTCGACAACAATTTTAATATACTTACCACAATAATATTTATTTATTTATTTATTTATCATCAGCATTTAATATGTTAACATAAAATTCTCGCAGCGTGAAAATAAAAAAGGATTTACGGAATGAAGCGTCAATATATTTTCTTAGGCCTTATCGTAATCTGTTTCTTTGTCTTTTGTTATTTCTTTTCATTGGTGTTTTTATTTCTATTTGGTGTAGGTACCTGTGTGTGAGTGTGTGTGGTCTTTGTTTCCTATTCTGCTCATACAATTCTTTGATGTATAGTCATCTAATCCTTCTTTTGTATTTAAGCAAACGAAAGAGAAGAGTGACAAATTCTATATTGTTAAAGTGAAAAGGATCAACTGCCAAAAATAAGAAGGTAAACGTAAAGAGTGCAAAGTGAAAACAACATTAAATCAGAAAAGGTAGAAAGGATTTTCGAATACCGGAAAACCTCTTTAGATATGATTTCTTCTAGAGGCAAATGGGTGAACGGATTTGTATGTAAATCTGTGTTCATGGCTTCGTTTCGGTGTTTGTATATTTTGTTGTCCTTAGAAGTTAATGAATTTGCCACAAAGCAGAGAAAGGATACAAACACAAGGGAATAGCTTAGCTTTCGTTTGTTCATCTCTAATCCTTGCGGTGTTGGTCACGAGTTAATTATTTGAAATTAGTTTTTCCTTGTTTGAATTTCCATAGGGAAAACATATTTTTATCCTTAATTTAAGATACGCACAGTAGTAGTTGTCAGTTATCTAGTTTCAATTCAAGACCTAGGTAGGACACCTTAATTCCTTAATTTTAAGATTATGTATTAATATTTTAATTTTAATTTTTGCTTCCTCTTCTTATTATTAATTTAATTTAAATGTTTATTTTGTTTTTTTTTTTCATGTTTTTAGCGTTTTTCGTTTTTAGTTTATTTCAATCCTTTTTTTTTTTGTTTTTATAAAAATTTGTATATTTTGCTTTAATGTAAGAAGGTTAAATCAACTCGATTTTCGTTCTGTTTGGTTTCTCTTGTTATTAATTCTTTTTATTTGCGTTCGATTTTACATTAATACTGCGCGAACAGTCTTCTCTGTGAGCAGTGCAGCTAGAAATAGTTTTAAAAAATAATACTTCAATACTTTGTCAAGAGATCTGAAGGGGGAGAGGTTAGAGATTAATGGTGAGTCTGATAACTTGACTCAGTGTTTGTTAGGTCTTAGACTTTTGTTGTTAACATTTTCATCTGTTTTTTGGATGTTTGTGTGTTCTTTTTTTAAATACGTATGTTTTTTTACAGAGCTAACGTAAGAATTGTTATCGCTATCGTTTAGTTCAGTTTGTTATAATTTAAATGTAACTACTCTATTCTTTTCGACTAAAAATCGGATTGGCTTGTTATTTATTTATATGTTTATTATTATTATTCCTTTTTTTGGTTTTGTATATATAGTCAAGATGTTGGCTAATTTTGTTTGATAATTTTCTAGAATTTTACGTAATTGAAATCACTAGGGATATATGTGCTTACCTCTTCGTCAACGGTGCTTGGAAACATTCGGGCCGGCATGTTCTTTTCCAAGCTGAACTGATCTTCTGTAGTTTTTCTATAAACTGGGTTCTCAAAGTTCATAGATGTCACCGCTCTTCTGCTGCAGTGACGGTATCCAAGATAGAGAAGCTGGAATATAAAATGAACACAAGTTTAAGCAACATATGGTTAGATTTTGAAAAGTAATCTATAGAAAATTGGACTAATTACCGTTCCGATAACGATGAAACTACCGAGCAGACAGATGATCACAAATAGCGCAATGTATCCAGGATCTGCTGTCTGGGCGGGAGTGTTACTTCCGTCTGGTTGTGAAGTGTTTCCAGCGGGTCCTTTTCCAACTTTATTAACAAAAAGAAAAATACAAATTGTTAGTTTATGTTCTGAGTTAAAAAACAAAAATGTTTTATTAAATTAAGTGCTACGATTTAACTACACAACTACAGCTACACTACTACCATTTACCGACCAAAAGAAAATGTCCTTGTTACAACCATATGATATTGTGAGTACAGGATAACTGCATTCCAATGGAGAATCATGGATTAACTGGTAGTTTGTATGAATGTGTGTGTGTGTGTGTGTGTACAGTGAATGAATGTCAGGCTGTATGCAAATTAATGGACAGTCCGTCAACCCAAAAACGAATTGCAGTCCAATGCTATCTCAAAGGGATCTCGACAACGCCAATTGTGAATAAACGAAACCGCACAAGGAGCAAAAAAGCAATAACAATAATAAGAGGGAATAAAAATGAGAGGGATCAACATCTGGCATGGCTTTTCTTCCTGATTGTACATGGCACTGGGCGTGTCACCCAAAATTAACTCATTGTAGGTCCTTCGTGGCTATGGAATTTCGATCCTTTCTGTAAAACGAATTAAGCCACGTTCCCTGGTGGAGGAATTAAAACCAACATTTCGATATGGGAATTGTAACAAGTTTTACTTTATTAACGTTGCAACTTTGTTAAATCCCCAAAAGCATACCTGTGCAAATTATGACGTCATGCCACGAATGCAAGGCGCCCGATTTTCACACCGTTTGGGTTTGGATCAAGTAATTTAAAGCTACGCATTAACTCATCAGGACTTGCTAAATAAGGCCGAGACCGGCTCCCGGTTGTAGTGCCGATGATGATGATGATTAACTCTAAATAATCAGTATGCTAAATCTATTGACTTTACATGCATTTTATAGTAGATAGTATAAAATATATAAACATGATTCAATGGTGCCACCTCCAATCGAATGCATATAAACGTGGATACAATTTCAGCTTTCGAACATTCTTTCGCATTGAACATTCAATTCAAGCGTTTGTTTCCTGAAGCAAATAGTTGAGAGATAGTGTTGCAGTTCCGCAACATATATCACATGATACCATTCCGAAAAAACATACCACACGGAACGCCACCTATTGCTGAATAGACAAAAGCAAAATTGTCTATTCGTGTGACGTTTCCATGTTACTGTTTACAGTGCTTGTTTTACTACTGTACGGTGCTCACACTGTTTTTGACCTTTTTGTATACGGTGCTTTAAGCACCTGTTGTTTTGATAATGTTTGGAGATGACGGTTGGTGCTGGACAGTTTTTAACTACGAGATACTCTAATCGTTTACTCAACGTGTTTTTAAATCGTTTCTTTCATGTGACATTAAAATTCGTAAATAAAGTTAAATTAATGTAAAGTGTTAAAAAATGTTGTTTTACACTATTTGCTATTACTGGGCTATAACGCCACAAAATTTGCTGGGCAATAACGCCACAAGATTTGCTGGGCAACAACGCCACAAGGATTTTGCTGTCACGTCGAGGAACCTATCTCGACGCTGAACATTATGGTCCTTCGAGCCGGATGTATAACATCCGAGCAAGAAGTCGGCGCAAGAATCCAAGCGCCAACAACTGGATTACGTCCATCGGATCACGTCCGACACAAACAACGAACAGGAAATGGGAATACGTTCACAAGTCGCAACGAGGGAACTATTTCCAGTAACCAGGTAGGTGGCAATTGATTTTATAATTTAATATAATTTAATTAAGAGATCCATCGATCTTAACTTGAAAAAGTGTTGTGTGGTGTGCGTGAAAATAAATGAATTTCGTCGACATTGTCTTTCGCCCGATAATGATTGTCGGTTGTATACAAAGAAGACATATTTGTTCAGGACTCTTCGAGTTTATAATTGAATTCAGTGTCGACATTAATTTGAGACCAATAACGGCAATTCAGTGTTTACGGTTGATAGATTTCGAAAATGTCTGATCAAGTCCACAAGCAGTTCGTTAAATCCTGCATTGACTATGTAAAACAACCGAGTGAGGGCTAATCGCTGGGCACTGACGCCTTCGAAAGTCTGGATGTTGTTATACAATGTTTGCAAGCAGCGTTTAATCTGAGCGATGATGAGGATCTCGATAGCGAAGAAGCTACATCTAACAGTGCGGCACAACCTCACAAGCGGAACCACAAAGGTTAGATCTTTTCGAAATGTTCCAGTCGATGTTTATCGAACGCAATCTACAATCCCTTGAAACAGCCGAACAGATTAAGAATAAAGGCAACCGCCTGATGAAGGAATGCAAATATCAAGATGCAGTAGTCCAAGACAACCGGGCAATTAGTTTCGATCCGGAAAACCCAATATTCTACTGTGATCGAGCTGCAGTTTATATCCGTGTAACAGAAAATGATCGTGCGATTAAAGACTGCAACTCTGCATTATTCTACAATCCAAATTACAGCAAAGCATATGGCCGAATCAATATAGGAAAGTACGATGAAGCCATAGACGCCGATACGAAAGCTATTCAATTAGAACCTGACAACAACAATGGGAATCGGATGCAAGTATTACATTACCAAGCGTTGATAATAAACAAAGTGATGGAGCACTTTATAAGATTGGAACTCTGGCAGATGTGCTTCTGAAAAACGAAGACACCGTGGTCAAGTGGAATATGCTTACCACATATATATTTCTTGAGTTCAACTGGACTGGACATATCCGAGCCCGTACTGATTAGGTGGTTCATCACTCTTGTGAGAATAAACTAATGTCTGCTTTATTTTAATAATTTTTCTATTGCAATCGACGGTGAATGGAATAATTTAATAGATATTTCCTATTTTTACCAACATTATAAACTTCCAATATAAATAAAACAACATTTTTTTTTCGTTTCATTCGAGTGGAACGCGTATGACTACGTTCAAAGGTTCATCGATGACATAGAAGGATTCACGATCCAAAAGAGGACTACGTCCAAGAAGTCATCGATGATATAGATGGATTTACGATCCAACTTATATTTTAACTGTAACATACAAGTCGAACAAGTCATCATCAATAAACGAAAAGCTAGTAATTCTTCCAAATACAAATTACAGTCCACAAATTACTATTATTTAGCAATTTAAATAACACAGTTAACCAACAATTTAATTAATACTCAATTAATCAAATACAAAGTAATACGTTTTCGCCGCCTGGACGAAATGCTCTGGAGGCACCCTCTTAACACCGCCCATTGCACGTAGCTGCCACGGGGGCACCACTCCAACGGAGTCGGTGTCTAAGATAAGCTTTCGGTTGTAAGATTAAGGGACAAAGAAAACGAGGAACAAGGAAAGATGCCGGCACCCTTCGGAAAGCATGTCCACGGAAAACTGTTGCGGATTTGGAGTTCACCGCTTCTCGTCACCTGGATATCGTTCGAGCATACTGAATTTGTCTCCTCGATAGTATAGTGGTTAGTATACCCGACTGTCACCCGGGAGACCGGGGTTCGATTCCCCGTCGGGGAGCCCCTGGCGCAAGACTAATGACCTTGCCCAGACAAAATAAATCATTATGGAAAATTTAACAAGCCTCAGGACTTGCTAAATAAGGCCAAGACCGGTTCCCGGTTGTAGTGCCGATGATGATGATGATGATACTGAATTTGTCGCTTCTCGCCACCTAGGCACATCGCTGTTAAGTGTCTGGGGTTCTTCGCTTTCGCCGCCTGAACGAAATGCTCTGAGGGCACCCTATCAACACCGCCCATTGCACGTAGCTGCCACGGGGGCACCACTCCAACGGAGTCGGTGTCTAAGATAGGCTTTCGGTGCCAAGATAAGGGAATACAGAAGGAGAAGAACAGGAAAGATGCCGGCACCCTTCAGGAAATCCGACCAACGGAGGGCGAACGGTGTACACAAGGTCCAGCCACCAGTCAACGAAGAAAAGCGCCTAGCATTGGGACTATTTTATCCTGCGACACAATTAAACGCAGGCTTCCATTGATCAGCAGAGTAATCTTCTAAATAGCAACTTGGATGCGCAACCTCTCTGGCTCAAATCAAGTGCCAGTTCTAATTCAACAAAATAGGCCGCAAGGACTCAACCACAACATTCCAAAAAGAAAGCCACCATGTCCAGCACCATCATTCAACCAGTTCATCAAATACGACCAAAGGTAACGCTGCCGACAGAGGGTTCAGTTCCCATCAAGAAACTCGCCCAACGCCGAGCATTGGTTTAGCGACGTAGATGGGACATATCCCCAACTGCAACAGCATCAGCCAGAGCAATCAAATTGGATTCGAGTCGCAGATGATTCTGTGCGGTTGGCGGGATATCTAACATTTCTGGCAGCGGCACAGGTTGGACATACTGTAAGTATGTAAGCGCTCGAAAAGAAGAATTTCCAAAAATTTGCATGATTAAAATGTAAGCCTTGACTGACGTTTTGACATTAACAGATCGTTGAAAAATAGTTTGGAGATACGTTTGTGGTGAACGAAGTCTGAGCGCCGGCATGGGCGCAGGGTTCTACTTCGCCCTCACCATCACTAAAGGTTCATCCGTTGTTCCGCCGGACACAAAAGTAAAATCACAAACACAAATCGACGACGCAGCGTCCACAACAGGAAAAGGAAGTAAAACGAACGCAGTTCTTAATTAATTTTTATTTTATTACACTTCATGATCGAACACCGGACTGGAAATGACAAATTAAATGCAAGTTCACATCGTTGGATTTATGAGTTTTATGTAATTTTTTCCGTAACCGTTTTGTTCAAATAAAAATAAATCAACAAAACACCGCTCTACTTTATGGATGGCGAATAAAATTCTCCGCCGGCCGCGGAGACCGGGAGATCGCATGACCATTCTGGTCTGCTGATGTAAAACGACTCACCGAGGATAGAACTCTGACATGAAATCCATCCTAGGTTAGGGTTAAGAAAAGGGAAGAGAGAGAACAACTTTTCTCTTAAGGGTGTGGCCGCCCCAGAACTGCACTGTTGAGTGCAGTGGTGTGTGTGCATGATTCTTTCATGGATGAGAACGAACCTAGAACAAAGAAAGGGCATATAGTGCATTCATAGGATACGATTTCGGTAAAGCAAATAAAACCGAACTCGTCGGATGCTAATGGGTTTGCTTATGCATCGTTCGGTAATGAGGGTCAGCTAAATAAATAGCAGCCGCTCATTAAATGAAAAAAGTGTTTTTCGGATACCACAAACGATATGAATTGTTTATGGTATCGCAGGAAACCTATGTAGGAACAGCGTTCTCCTGTTTGCATTTGGTGCGAGTTAGAGAATTGTATTGCTGGGAGAAAAAGGTCGCCGGCCAATGTGTACGTAAAGAAATTTATCGTACACATGGTGAAGTTGGAAAATAGACGGCGCAATATTTATGGTCCCTGACATGACGGTTATATTGTATGCACACCGAATCATTTTGTTTACAGGAATTGTCTGGTACCGAAGGTGCCGAATTGGTTTGGAATTCCAGATAAGCAAAGAAAGAAAACTTACGGAAAATTTCGAAAATTACGATTTCGATAAAGCAAATAAAACCGAACTCGTCGGATGCTGATGGATTTGCTTATGCATCGTTCGGTAATGAGGCTCAGCTAACTAAATAGCAGCCGATCATTAAATGAAAAAAATGTTTTTCGGATACCACAAACGATATGAATTGTTTATGATGTCGCCGGAAACCCATGTAGGAACAGCGTTCTTCTCATTGCACATGGTGCGAGTTAGAGAATTTTATTGCTGGGAGAAAAAGGTCGCCGGCCAATGTGTACGTAAAGAAATTTATCGTACACATGGTGAAGTTGGAAAATAGACGGCGCAATATTTATGGTCCCTGACACGAGGGTTATATTGTATGCAAATCGAATCATTTTGTTTACAGGAATTGTCTGGTACCGAAGGTGCCGAATTGGTTTGGAATTCCAGATAAGCAAAGAAAGAAAACTTACGGAAAATTTCGAAAATTACGATTTCGATAAAGCAAATAAAACCGAACTCGTCGGATGCTGATGGATTTGCTTATGCATCGTTCGGTAATGAGGCTCAGCTAACTAAATAGCAGCCGATCATTAAATGAAAAAAATGTTTTTCGGATACCACAAACGATATGAATTGTTTATGATGTCGCCGGAAACCCATGTAGGAACAGCGTTCTTCTCATTGCACATGGTGCGAGTTAGAGAATTTTATTGCTGGGAGAAAAAGGTAGCCGGCCAATGTGTACGTAAAGAAATTAATCGTCCACATGGCGAAGTTGGAAAATAGACGGCGCAATATTTATGGTCCCTGACATGACGGTTATATTGTATGCAAACCGAATCATTTTGTTTACAGGAATTGTCTGGTACCGAAGGTGCCGAATTGGTTTGGAATTCCAGATAAGCAAAGAAAGAAAACTTACGGAAAATTGTATGCGATGAGATGCATGAAAAGGTAAGTTTTCTTTACAGGGACTTTACGATTATAGCTTTGATCTAATTAATGCGTGAAGCATTTTCAGGTGCTTAATGCGATTGCATTAGCAAAAACTTATGCGACTTGGGATGAGGTTATGGGGGCTTTTAGGTAAGTGTACCATGGGGTTTGGCGGCACCGCCACCCGTTCGTATTAAAATACAAGATAGTTATGTCCCTTTTAAAAAACCCTTAGCTTAGTTTCTTTCGAAAATTCATTTGATAACACATGTGGGAGCGGCTAGACGTTATTGATTAGAGAACACAATAACAGTTCCTCTGAGAAAGATGATGAAGGCGAGTAAAGAAGTATTGCATAATATTGGTTAAAAGAAACGCCTTTCACCAATTATCCATTAAAATAGCCCTGAATTGACAGGGTGTCCCGGTATATATTATATTATATATAAGCTGTCGTAGGCTTAACACAAGACTGATGTATGATACAATCGAGATTTCAGTAAAAGTTCTTCAAGAGTCAATCTTCTGGAGTATTTCGGTTTACGGGATCTAACAAATATAACTACTGCAGGAAAAGGATTCTAGTGGATTCGTCGCCGAGATTGCGGTTGTTACCGTGGCCAAACATATATAAGCGGCCACGAAATAAGCGTTTAGGGCATTAAATACTGGTTAGAATCTGTTGGACTCTGTTACGTAGTAACTCCCTCACTTCCCTTGTTCTAGTGGATTCGTCGCCGACATTGCAGTTATTACTGTGGCTAAGCATATAAAAGCGGCCACGAAATAGGCGTCTAGGGGCATTAAAGACTGGAGAGAATCTGTTGGACTCTGTTACGTAGTAACTCCCCCACCTCCCTTGTTCTAGTGGATTCGTCGTCGACATTGCAGTTGTTACTGTGGCCAAGCATATACAAGCGGCCACGAAATAGGCGCTTAGGAACATTGAAGACTGGTTAGAATCTGTTGGACTATGTTACGTAGTAACTCCCCCACCTCCCTTGTTCTAGTGGATTCGTCGCCGACATTGCAGTTGTTACTTGGTTGGCCAAGCACATACAAGCGGCCACGAAATAGGCGCCTAGGAACATTAAATACTGGTTAGAATCTGTTGGACTATGTTACGTAGTAACTCCCCCACCTCTCTTATCCCGCCGAGAAAACAATACATTTTGACATTGTAAACAAGTTACACTTTCGAATGAATCATATATCAAATAAAAAGTCAAAATAAAATATTAAACATTAAACTTATATACTAAACACAATTTACATTTTTGATCAAACATGTAACATATAAAACATTGAATACATTCATTACACACATAAAATTTTAAATTACACGTAAAGTACCCATTACATTTAACATTATAAACGTAAAACATTAAATATAGAACTGGAGCATGGCAACGCCCAGTTACAAAAATAAGCCCATACCAGTGGTGAGATCTCAGTTAAAACCCAAGATGAAGCACCGCCGTTATCGGTATAATAGTCATATGGCATGAGTAAGTTCTCGGCGAGATAACGGTGGATAAAAAACAAAGAGCCGGTGGAATCGTACCGTTGGATGACAGTCGGTGTCTGAGGGTTGTATCAATCAGTCATTGTTGAGAGATTAAAGAGTGGTGATTTTTTTTTTTCAACAAAACCATTGTCCCATTTTTTAAGAAGTCAATTTAATATTGTTAAACATTAAGTTCCGAGTGTATCATTATCATCATCATCGGCACTACAACCGGGATCCGGTCTTGGCCTTATTTAGCAAGTCTCTCCACCGGTATCCGGTCCTTATCCGAGACATGTTAAATTGTCTATAACAATTTGTTTTTCCGGGCAAGGTTATTAGCCAAGTGAATAATACTATTAAAAAACAAAACAAAAAAAAAAAACAATATAAAGTTGTGCCAATTTATCTGACTTGAGCAACGGTGGAGAAAACGTTCCTCCACTCATTGTGTGCAGTGATCTCTGGTGAATCGAACGCTCAACTGCAACGGGAAGGATAGACTTTCATCACCATTGCTGGATACGATATTCTTTGTGGTTTAGAAAAAACAACGGAATAGACCAGATACATCTTCAACTACACGATAGCAGCTAATTGTTCGTTTTTCTGTAGAACAAAAGATTTTCAATTCCATTCGGTTTGGAAACAACTCCACTAAGACTTTTCATATTTCGCAAGAGAAGAGGAGAAACAGGAAAAAGGGATCACCCTAACAGGATACAAATATCGCTGTGCGCAGCACTACGGGAAACACAAGCCAAAAACCAGTAACAACGTGAATAGAGAACAAATATAACTACTCTTCAAACAAACAGACGAAACATGGAACTAGGAGCAGCCGTCGGTGAAGAAAGAACACAGAGGAACGACACCCCCCGCCGGGCCAAACCCAGGGGCACTGTGGCGTTTCTAACAGATACACACAGACAGTACACAAACAAATAGTGAAGAACAACACAGAAAGAAAATCGAATAAGTAAAATCATCAGCCGTATACCAAGCAATAGCATAGCAATTTCACATCTGTTGACTGTACTTGAGTTTAGAAATCGCATTAGTACACACGGCATTAGCCTGATGCTTCAATACTTCGCTTCTCACCCGTTTCTCCGTGTGTTCAATTCACCATCTTCACTATTCTTGCTTCACGCTTAACTTGGTGATCCCGATGTGATTTGTGTGCAAAGAGTACACAATCTCCCATAGGTAAACATGACTTTACTACTACGATCCCGACTTCTGCACAGAGCATCGGCTCATTCGCCTGCTCGGCGTTCCCCGCTCCGTGGTTCGCACGTGAAGTTGATCGTAATAAAGTTACTTATGGAGGAGTCATGCGGCGTTTCTAACAGATACATACATACCGTACACAAGCAAATAGTGAAGAACAACACAGAAAGAAAATCGAATAAGCAAAAGCATCAGCCGATACCAAGCAATAACATAGCAATTCCACATCAGTTGAGTGTACTTGAGTTTAGAAATCGAATTCGTGCACGCGGCCTGATGCTTCAATGTTTCGCTTCTCACCCGTTTCTCCGTGTGTTCAATTCACCATCTTCATTATCCTTGCTTAACGCTATAGCACAACAGTGAGTACACCCACACTTTACATATTATTTATATTTCATTTTTGTGTGCAAATGCAATCTGTTACAACTACAAGCGGATGCAGTTCTAATAACTAGTCTAAAGCGTGTGGAATGTGCAGGCTTCTAGGTAGGAAATCATACCACACGATAACGGAAGCTGCGAATTTTCAGAGCAATGGTCAAGAATTGATTACGAGGTATGGCCAATAGATAACGAAATTCTAAATGTACTACAATAACTAAGCACGCGCCGCATTACGCAAGCGTCAAAGTTCTACAACCGACAACAGCGTGAAACCTTCTCTTCCAATTTTCTCTCCTGACGTGTTTGGCTGGTCGTAGTCTTTGTTTGTTTTTTTTATTGCCGAACTAAGTCATACGTATGCAAGCGAAAACGTCACAGGAATACGTGAGGCTCTATCTATGATAATGGGAAACTACAATGGACCTTGGCGCAAGGCTAATAACCTTGCCCGGAAAAACAGAGAAGAGAGCGAGAGAGAAGAGAGATAGGGGTGAGAAGAGAGGGAGGTGGGAAGAGAGGGGGGAAGGGGGGGATGAGGGGGCGAGGGAAGAGAGAGCGAGGGAATAGGAACGTGGGGAGGGAGGTGAGGGAAGAGAGATCGAGGGAAGAGAGAGGGGTAAGGTGGAGGGTTGTGACGGCAGGGAGAGCGGGGGAAGAGAGGGGGGTGGGGCAGAGATCTAGAGAGAGAAAGGGGGGGGGGTGGGGGCTGGGGTAAGAGGAAGAGTGGCGGTGGAAAGGGGGGCTACTTAGGCTCTACGTATTGAGAACTGATTTCAGAACGTGTCTGAAGTTGCCGGATTTGTTATAGCCTGATTACCCTTCAACTTTAGTAAATGCTACGAAACATCAAAAGCAAAAGCTACGAAACAACAAAAGATCAACTACAAGGGTCTCATTGCCTGGCGAAATGACGACTATAAAGTTAAAAGAGAAAGAAGTAAACCAGAGGGAAAGTTAGCCTAAAAAATAAATGGACGTTTAAACTTATCTTCTCCCTAGAATTTAGGAAAAAATACTTACACGGAAACTTCAGTTGCTGTACTATATATAACTGAACCACTTTGAAACACAAGTTTACGTTTCTGTCTCGAATGCGAATGGACAGAAGAAACAGAACAAAATATTTTTGTGAGCGAAATAAGCTTGCTAGCCCGCCGCATCTGATAGACTTGCAAAGCTACCGCATCTCACGCTCTCAAGGAATATACATGAAGACAATACGTAGTGACTCTCTGTTTTAGTTTTGACACTACCGGGTTGGTGAATTCTATTAATTAAAAACGCAACCGTTTCCTTCATGGGTTTATAATCGCCTTTGTTTAATTATATAAAGATAACACGATCGTTTTTATTGACGAGGGTAGAGTTGGACTCTTCTTTAGTAAATTTAAAATTCTCCGATCTTTCGCCGCTCACGAGGAATAGAATGGCGGAGAGTATGAAATCCTAGGGATCACCAACATTTCAATTTGATAGGAAGCAGATTTAATCAATACATCAATGTTTTGTCAACTGGGAAATACATTTCGACGGCAACTTTTCTTAATTGCTTTCAAAACACCCAATGCGACATCATTGCTTTCGCCAAAGCGATGAATGGAATGAATTCATATTTCGACAAGGTAAGCTATCAGATCCCGAATGCATCAGTTGTTATAAAATTAGTATTGGCGGCCTTTGAGATAATTGTTTGTATCTAGATATAAAATTGACTGCGATTCCATAATCTATGAAAAGCAGAAATTAGTGCCATGAATTCATAGGACGAGGGGGATAATGCGACGCCCCTTTTTACAATCAATTACATTTCCGCTGACTCCCGTATGTGAGAAGCGACTATGAACATGCAACCATCGTGTAAAAAAACGAAAAAGGATTATAAGAGTCATGTCCCAGAGCATTAATAGAGCAATCCACAGCATAAGTAGTGCGTTGAAACATAGGAGAAACCTACACAAGCGCGACCGTGCGTTGCCCCAACCCGGTCATTCAAACGGTAGTCCCACGAACATCTTCAATTGAGAAATCTACAAGAAAAAATTCCTGAAAGAGCAACGTGTAACCCTAAACGCCACTGAGCAAGATCCGTAAATACATAACGCGGTTTTAGCGATCAATGTTCAGCATCGTGCCATTGTGGCGTTTCTAGCAGGTACACACACAATATGCAAGCAAAGTAAAGAACACCAAAAGGAAATTTGAATACGCAAAAGCATCGGAGCGGTATACGATAGCGATAACATAACAATTCCACATCAGTTGAGTGTACTTGAGTTTAGAAATCGAATTCGTATACACGGCAGTGGCCTGATGTGTTGAGCATTGGTTAATTTTTTAGTGATTCTAACCGTCATAGCGTCAGTTCGAATCACACGTTCTTCACTATCGTCGCAAACGCTATACCATCACAAACAGAGGACACACACTTCCACTGGGTTGAAACATCCTTGTGTACTTGTGGCCGTGATCTGATGCGTTGATGCTTTATTTGTAGCCATTAGCGATACCCAGATAGCGTCGTGTACCTGTGACCGAGACCGTGAAGCGATGTGTTTTGAGGCTTTGGCTTTAACCTTTAGCGATACCCTAGGTCCGAATAACTTCATTGCAAATTGTATGTAACCATTTGAATACGTCAGCGGTTTAATAAAGACGAGTATGTTTTCAAAACTATAAATGGAATGGCAGAAGATTTACTAATGTTCAAGACTCTGAGTGCTCCGACAAAGTACGAGTTCAAACACGAATTCGGAATATTACCCGGAGAATGGGGTAGAATGAAGGTATTATCGAAAATATATTCGGCCAATACTCTCATCAAGAATTTACTAGAATTACGGTTTTTCTTCTATTTATGAATTTATGTTCGGTTTTCACTCTGTGTCCTCCGATCTCATAGTGTTTGTCTCAGCCTAGTAGGTTTGGGGTGACACCATCGATATCTTGAGGCAAAATTATCAATGTCCGCACCGGGTGCCATCCATGATAGCTCACCCACTGACCGGAAGTTCAACTCTCTACTATGCACCCGGATTCGAACCATATATTCGTCTTTAGTCGTGCTATAAAGGTCCTTATACCAAGTAGAATAATATCTGTGATTGCGTAGACTATAGCAGTAACATTGGTATGGGGGAAGATTACCGACAAATCCAACTTTCCAAATAAGTTGTTTGGGTCGTCCTAGTTGGCTTTCTCATTGAAATCCTTACTAATATTTTGGGGCCCGAAAATTATTCATAATTGATTTACGCATCAGAAAAAAGCTTGGTATTGAACTCTGTTGTTCACGTCTTTGTTCTAATGGCAAGCTGTGTGGGGTAGAAGTATGAATGCCAACGTATGACACGCGGTTCACGTGAATCCCCATCAATGTTTCGTCGAATATCCACAAAATCCAGGAAAAAGGCAATGAATGAAATGCACTTGGTTTGTTATAATTTAGTTTTTATTGTTCTCATTTATTATTACTTGCCGTAGGCTTTAATAAATAAATAATTCGCGATTAGTCTATTATGAAGGGCGACGCGTTTCTCTTTCTCGATTAACTACTGGGACACTACGTTCATCTGACAATACTTAACAACACTTCTCCTCTTCTGACTGGAGCGTGTGCACCAGTGTGCACACGCTGCGGTAGATGAGTAACCACTTACTTGGTTGATGGTTGTAATTCGACTGATCGAAAAAGAGACGAAGATGGGTAATTTAATTTTTGCACCAGACAACCAATAGGGAACATACTTCTGCTCTCTCATTGCCACGCCCGTCGATGTAAGGTGATTTACATTGGTTAATTCGATAATCGACGAACATGGGAGAATGAGAGAACAGACACACAAAGTCTCTGATCTCGGGGTGGCTTTGGTTGTGTGTGCATGAATCATTGCAGTTCTGAGAGTAACCCATTGACCTAATTCGATGAATATGGTGATCTCAGAGTACATTGAACTGTACGAAGACAGAAGTATCAAGGAGAGGAAAATTAAGCTGGTGCTATTCACCTGCAAAAAGAGAGCATCGATCCCCAGCAAATGCAATGTCTGGAGAAAGTGAAAAGGACGCCAACTTGGCTAGGGAAATCTGATCATGGGAACTAACTTAAATGCTTTGATCATTTCCCCAGCGGACGCATGATTAAGCGACCGCGTCGTTTCATCAGACTATGCCGTTGCTAACCGACATGATGCGATTTCCGGTGGAAATCTCATGGGTTAGCGAAATGGGGTTGCCGTATGGCAAAAAGGTAGCTAAACTCAATTATTATCTGCATAGGATAATGAGTTTATGTATGCGTCCGTTTAACATGATTTACAGGTGGAATAGCTTATAAGGGGAATGAGTAGAAATCACGCGCTGAAAGCGGTCGAAATAAGGTATGGAATTGTGGGTTGGTTCTCCATGTGGTATAGAGAACCCCCACAAAGCCGTACAATTAGTATTTGTTACAGAAGTTGTTTGTTACTGGTTTTGAAGGGTTTTTAAGTCGAATGATTGTTTATGTTTTCCTATGCTCAACAACTACCTCCGAATCGAAAAAGCTGTACTTAAACCTGCATTCGGATGCATTATCAGTCGAAAAAGAAAATGTACTCTACCAGCCAAACCTACAATATATTGAGGCTAAAGAATTTCCACTGGTGAAGTATGGCCACATGGTAACCGTAGTCGCAGAAATGACCCATAGTGAAAGCGGTGTTTACGAAAAATTTAACGACAGCATATCCCACAACACTGTTTCCTCTATCATTTCCACTGTTTGGTCCAAAACCCCTTCGTTCGTCCCCTGAGAACATCTCATCAATCTGTAATCGCCTGTTTTCAGTCAGAATCCGAAATAAAATTCAAATACAATTTTTCGTACATTCGAAAAGCCCGTAAACACATAAAATCTGAGAAGGATTTCAAATCCGTCTTTATAACAAATCAACGACAGTCGCCAAGGACATTGAGTAAGGCTTGGTTACAGCCATAAACTCTCGCATATAAACTTTTTGCATGATTCGATTTACATTTAAAAGACTCCCTTCCGCGCGCTGGCTTTCGTGGAGCGTACAAGACGTTAATGTACTACAGACACAAGGAAGAATCGGTAAAATGCTTTTAAAATGGCGACGCAATGAGCTAGGCCTGGAAGGGAACAAATATAGAAAAATCCCTTCGTCTCCCAACCCGTTCGGAAGTCGGAAGAAAAATGATTCTTGTCTAGCGGAAGTCGGTGGGGCACCCGTTCAATTTTCCACGCAGAAGTTTTATATATTTTAAAAAATGTTCCGATGTTTTCCTTTTTTCTTTCTTCTTTTTTCTTTTTAGGTTTTGTTTTATAAATCCTCATTATGACTTCCTTTAACAATGATGAGGTTAGGGATAAGGGCGATGGTAATGGAAACAGGATTCGACGGGAGGAGGGGTGGGTATATCTAAAGATGGCAAATGGGAAACTCCATTTGCTAATATTTGTTGTCGCTGCGACCTTCTGCGGCCGCAATTTCCTCTAGGGAAGCGACTAAGGAGTTGTGCTGGGAACAGAAATGCGTCACGAACCTTTTAGATTAACATCCGCCCATGATCTGCTTTCACGTCAAGCAAGCTCTCATAATCTTGTTCCCATTTAACTACTCGCAACAAAGAGCTCTCTTGGGCTGTACACGACATACGCCTCGCCACCGTAAATTGGTCTTTGATCTAGACGTGTGCTCGTCCTGCCATAATCCAATTGAGTGCGTAACATCTTCCATTGCAGCAACCTCAAATCAGTGTAATACAATGATTTTATGACTTAACAGAAATTCTCCAAGAATCAACAGGACGTCATATCGAAATGGCCCTGCTGTCAAGCTGCTGCGTTACGCGTAAGACGTTACGCTTTACGCATCGTTTCGCCCATGTGCCCATGACGGATTTAAAAAAAAAAAAACGGCATAAAATATTCGTTTGAATTTTCTCGTCGATAAATTCGAAGTTGTTTTTATACGTAGATAGGAACTGGTTGGACTATTTCCATATAAACGTATAATCCTTTAACGTTTTCTTATGTCAGATATGCGGGCACGGCAACTGCCGGCGTCCCGCTCGGATTGGTCTTCTTGGGTTCGGTTTAAATGTTTTATTGTCCTATTGCGGATAACAAGGAAGCTCGTCGGCTATTGTTCTTTTTCGTATTTTTTATGTGTGTATGTCCCCTTCCTGGTCTATGAAACTTTATTCTCTGACTGCCTTCTTTCGAGGATACGCTTGACAAATATAATTTATTAAGGCACATATCATTTGAAGGTTTTTCTTTTGCTTCTTCTTGGAGTAAAAGGTTTCATCTTGGGACACTAGAGAACGTTTTGCCATGTTTGACAATTGATGACACGATTGTAGAGAAGTGGAATTATTAATTGTCCTATTGGGAAGAATGTCAACGCAGGCGGAATAACTTATAACTTAAATGGGTGTTTTGTTCTTATGTTGTGACACTTCCGGTATAACGATGCTTTGTTCTTGTCCAGAGAAATGTATTGTTCTGGTAGTGAGTTGGACAGTTGTTTCACGATAATTTGATTTATTCACAATTGAATTCGATTCTAATTGTATTCAATAACGTGTTGCCTTTTATACTCTAATGACTGCATTTGAGGTGATCGAGTGGTGCTTCTAGGACAAAGGATCTCCTTACAGAATTAATTCGCAATACACAATGGCACTTCTTTTTGGATCTTTGGCAGCGTTTGGTCAGAGATGAATACATAAGTAATTTTCTGTTTGTTTAGTTACAGTTCAATTCGATGATGTGAATGGTGTATCTCACGCTATTATAGGCGTATATATATATTCTCCCAATCATTTCACGACGGCTATAAATTAACAAGATAGTATAGCCCATATAGGTGGGCATTGGAAACTAAATCACCACCTACAACGAATGGACACTTGTGTAAACAAAGTTGCTTGGGTTAGTGCAACCCATATCCTAAAGTGTTGTGACCTCCGTTGTTGTTCATTGGAGTCCCAATCTTGTGGTGTTGAGTGAAGGTCTTCGCTTTTATTCCCTCGATATAAGCACAGTTGAAGTTGGTACTATGCTTTTATCCGCTCAGTGGTAGACTGTAATCGCAGATGGAGTCCATTGTACGCGTTTAGTCCCTCTGTTAGTGGACTAAAGTGCACCGGAGCAATTAGGAATCCTATGTAAATATTCGCCCAAATACGCAAAGTAAGCAACGAATTTTACACATGCATACGAAATGCATGTGTGGCGGTGCCGCCAAACCCCACGGTACACTTACCTAAAAACCCCCATAACCTTATCCCAAGTCGCATACCTTTTTGCTAATGCAATCGCATTAAGCACCTGAAAGTGCTTCACGCATTAATTAGATCAAAGCTATAATCGTAAAGTCCCTGTAAAGAAAACTTACCTTTTCATGCGTCTCTTCGCATACAATTTTCCGTAAGATTTCTTTCTTTGCTTATCTGGAATTCCAAACCAATTCGGCACCTTCGGTACCAGACAATTCCTGTAAACAAAATGATTCGGTGTGCATACAATATAACCGTCATGTCAGGGACCATAAATATTGCGCCGTCTATTTTCCAATTTCGCCATGTGGACGATTAATTTCTTTACGTACACATTGGCCGGCTACCTTTTTCTCCCAGCAATAAAATTCTCTAACTCGCACCATGTGCAATTAGAAGAACGCTGTTCCTACATAGGTTTCCGGCGACATCATAAACAATTCATATCGTTTGTGGTATCCGAAAAACATTTTTTTCATTTAATGATCGGCTGCTATTTAGTTAGCTGAGCCTCATTACCGAACAATGCATAAGCAAACCCATTAGCATCCGACGAGTTCGGTTTTATTTGCTTTATCGAAATCGTATCCTATGAATGCACTTTATGCCCATTCTTTGTTCTAGGTTCGTTCTCATCCATGAAAGAATCATGCACACACCCCACTGCACTGAAAGAGTGCATTTCTGTGGCGGCCACACCCTTAAGAGAAAATTTTTCTCTCTCTTCCCATTTCTTAACCCTAACCTAGGATGGAATTCATGTCAGAGTTCTATCCTCCGGAGTCAAATGCCATCCGCTGACCGCCACGGCCACGCGTCACCCCCGCTCTCCGCCGGCAGCGTGGACGCGTAAAAATACCCGGAGTCGTATTTCTAACTTGTCGAACTCTAAATTGCTGTCGATCGGTGCGCTTAGTGAACAAGAATTTATAAGTGCGAAAAGTAACTAATAATAAATAAAAACAGTGTTTTACTTTACTTTCTGTATTGGTGCATGTCTTGTGGCGAAGTTTCGTTTCTTGTTGGCGTTTTCTTCGGTACAAACATTTAGTGACGATTCAGTTGTCGGAACTTTATCTTAGTGAATGATGGGGATGCGAAGAGAATCAGCGCCGCACATCGGTGCACAGTGCCTTGCACCCCACACATGCAGGTCAAAGGAACCTTAGATTACACCTGCCATAGCGTCAGTTAGAATCACACGTTCTTCGCTATCATCCCAAACGCCATAATTGGTGACTACGACGTGATCTGTGTACACACAGCACACACTTTCCCCTAGTGAAACAGTTCTTCACGACACGATCACGACTTCCGCATAGAGCACCGGCACACTCGCCTGCTCCGACGATCTCCCACTCGCTCGTTTCTCGCTCCGTCGTTCGCACACGAAGCTGATCGCAACAAAGTTACTGAGGAGGGAGTATTGTGGCGTTTCTAACAGATACACACACAATCCACAACCAAATAGTGAAGAACACCGAACGAAAATCGAATAAGCAAAAGCATCAGAGCCGTATACCATAGCGATAACACAACAAATCCACATCAGTCGAATGTACTTGAGTTTAGAAATCGAATTCGTACACACGGCAGTGGCCTGATGTGTTGAGCATTGGTTATTTTTTTAGTGATTCTAACCGTCATAGCGTCATTTCGAATCACACGTTCTTCACTATCGTCGCAAACGCTATACCATCACAAACAGAGGACACACACTTCCACTGGGTTGAAACATCCTTGTGTACTTGTGGCCGTGATCCGATGCGTTGATGCTTTATTTGTAACCATTAGCGATACCCCGATAGCGTCGTGTACCTGTGACCGAGACCGTGAAGCGATGTGTTTTGAGGCTTTGGCTTTAACCTTTAGCGATACCCTCGGTGGTCTGATGGGTTGTGCTTTGGTTCAATTTTTGGTGATTCTAACTGTCATAGCGTCAGTTCGAATCACACGATCTTCGCTATCATCCCAAACGCCACAATCCCATTATACGAGAGCAGATCAGTAACCTTTAGAAAATGAGGACGATTTTCTTTTATTTTCTCATCCGCTCGCACTGTGCCCTGACATTTAAGGGTACTTCCAAATCCCCTTTTGTGCGCACGTTAGCGTGAAAAAAAAAGTTAGCTCCGCCGACCTTTTGCTACTGAATCAGTGGATTTCTGAATCAGTGGCTTTCTGATTCTATGTGCTTAACATCATCATCATCATCATCGGCACTTCAACCGGGATCCGGTCTTGGCCTTATTTAACAAGTATGAGGCTTGTTAAATTTTCCATAATAATTTGTTTTTCCGGGCAAGGTTATTAGCCTACGTGCTTAACGTCCTGACGTAATAATGACGCATACAACTGTCCAGTTATCGTCTGTCCCTTTTCCAAATAGTCAATGAATATAATAAAATGTGCATCCCAAAATATAGTAGCCATAACCTTTCCTTTGGTTTCACAGCCTGTGCATTCTTTGGAGCCCGTCGCCTTTTATAATTCATTGTTTTGACTGTTCTTTAGTCCTGGGGAGTGTAGTGGTGTATCCATGTTTCATCTTCAGTCACTAATCTGCGCAGAAACTCATCTGGGTTACGACGCATGCGCTCCAAAAGATCTCAGCTGATATTTTTTTCGTATCCAATTCAAAACATGAAACAAACTGAAGATTGACAGATACTTAGTGAGGAATGATGCTCATTAAAAGCAGACCATTAGCGATGCTTTGAGCGCTATCGTAGGCGTTTCTAAGGACTTATTGACCCATCCTCGTATTACTGATATATTGCGAATTGGATTATTGTGGAGGGCGGAACAAGTAAGTAAGTATTTGGGACTAACAAATTTTGCGCGTAACATCGATGTGTAATATCGCACGGTTTTCCTATATGGTGGTAAGTGTTCGACACGAATGGGTATATATTCTGTCGAAAAAGTACCAGGAATTGGTCATTTAAAAAGCTCGTATAACTGTTGGAGTTCAAGTTGCAGGTTGTGACATTCCACACGGGTGGGGAAATTGTTCTATAGATTTCTTGCTCCATAACGGAACAAGTTTTAGTGCAGACATATACATGCCGTCGGGAGATGAACCGCAAGTTGGTGGGATCGGTCGGATTGCCTTGTGGAGCGCATATAAACCGAATTTCGTGGAATAATACCTCGAAACTTCGAGGAACAGTCCCCGTGATAATATCTGTAAAATAGACAAAGTTCTGCTACGCGCCTTCGATGTGCTAACGACTGCGGTCTCGATGTCAGCGCTGTGTCCTCGATCAGGCGGAACGCCCGTTTCTATCTTCTATCAAGTAGGTCGAGGGTATGCGTAGGAGCGGGGCTCCAAACATCGGAACGATAATCGAGCGCGATTCTAATTTGAGATTTGTATAGGAGAAGAACTTTAATAACCTTGCCCGAAAAAACAAATTATTATGGAAAATTTCACAAGCTTCAGACTTGTTAAATAAGGCCAAGACCGGATCCCGGTTGTAGTGCCGATGATGATGATGATGATAGGAGAAGAACTTGAGCCGGAGTGAAATATTTTTTGGCTTTAAAAAGATAACTCAATTTGCTGAAGGCAAACCTAGCAATATTCGATATGTTCATGCCACAGTATATCCCCACAGAGCGTGACACTGGGCAAATTTAGGCTTTCCTTATATTCAAGGACTTGGACATTCATCATCAGCTGTGGAAATGTGAATATTACGTCTTCGTTGCATTAAAATCAACGAGATTGCCCGTTTCCCACTGCAAGACCCATATAGATTTCAATTAAGGAGAGTCGATCTGGCTACATCTCAGCTGGTACGACGTTGATGGATTAATCAGCCGGTCATTCGAAAATGAGGGAATATGTGTACGGTAAAAGTGTAAAACAGAATATTTTATTACCTGTTGATTCTAACAAATCATTAATGTGAAGAAAAAACAATGTTGGAGCCAAAATAGGACCCAGAGGCACCCCGGAATTAACAGAGTACAGATCCAAAGACACGCCGTTTACAGCAACTCGGGTTGGTCGATTCTCAAGGAAGCTCTTCGTCCAGTCGCAAAGTTGTTGGGAAAGTCCCCATGAACTAAGCATGCTTATCAGCGCCCCGTGTCGGACGCCGTCAAAGGCCTTGGACTTATCCAATGCGACCGCCCTTGATTCACCATGTTTTTCAATTGCAGATGTCCAGATATCAATTGCAGAGGTCAAAATGTCTCCCGTGGACCACCTGCTACGGAATCCGTATCGACGATCATTTAGAAGTCCATTGCATTCGAAATATTTATTCAACCCGCCATTGATGACCTTTCCATCACCTTGGATAACACGGACAGTAATGGTATCAATCGGTAATTTTTTCCCCTTCTTTGAGATTGGCTGAACTCAGGCAATTTTCCAACAGGTAGGAAAATCCTCTGTGGGCAACAGTTCTGGAGTATAGTTTTTAAGGACTATTGCTGGTATTCCATTTCGGTCGATTGCTTTCTTACAGTCCAGTCCACAGAGAATGCGTTGAATAGCACGTGGGCGGAAGTTCAGGTGTCACAGGTCGTTCCAAAAGACCGGCATCGAGAGTTGAATTCGCAGAAAATAAATTCGCGAACACATTGATTTTATCCTCTGCATTCGTGACCAATGGCCAGCTGCCCATTACAGTTAGCAGCCCCATACTTGGCGAAGCCGCAATGCCGAGTTGATCAAATAATTGAAATCCAAAAGACTTCTAAATGATAGCGAATACGGATTCTGTAGGAGGCGGTTCACGGGAATCCCCTTGACCTTTGGGACTAATATCAGGACATCTGCATTTAAAGGTCAAGAATCGCATTGGATAGAGATTTTTGACGGCGTCTAACACAAGGCTTTACTAATTAAGCATCGTTCTTATGGATTTTCCAAACAACTGTGCGATTGGACTTTGGAAATTTTTCCTAATAATTCCCAAGGGCCTAAAGGCCAACGACAGTACACTGATTTCTTCATACATGTAGCACTACGTCAATGCCCTGAGATGTTATTTTTTCTCGATCGTGCCCATTAGCTGTGAAGGGTGGCCAAGAATGTATCCCAACCATTTGGGTAGTGTTTCGCCAGGTCACTGGGGATTGGAGTCCAACTTAAAACTTAGTGGGGTTGGGTGTGGTTGCTCGTTGTTTTAATGGAATTTTGTGTGGAACAGGCTAGAAGCCTGTTTGGGTCCGCAACTGTCAAGAATCTAACAATATTTCCTACATTTTCTAACTTACCTACCTTCACTATACCTTCCCTAGATTCAGGCTGGTATCTTTTGATGCTATAAGGGTATTCATATTTTCTGTAGAATGTACACATTATTAAAGAAAATATAGCGGAAGGCCTTACCTCACAGACGGGGTTCAAGTGCCGGGCGGTCCCATCCGAAGAAAATTGATGCAGGTCGGTATATCTGGAGATTCTTCTTGGTTGAGGTCCAAATCTCTAGACTGTAACAATACATACCTAAGTAAGTTATTGCCCAACCACCGGAATATCGACACTTCATCAGTTGAATGTAAGAGCCCAAAAACTGCACGTACTTCCTCACTATATTAGAAGGCGGGTTTATAGCGGGTTTATAGCGTTCAACAATGTAAGTGAAGGACATGATTCGAAGCCACGCTAGGAAGACTGGTTCAGAACTATGGCGATCATATTCCTTCTTCTTACATTCGGTAACGCTTTTCTAATGAGTTTTTACTGAGCCATCCCGTTAAAATCAGGCGGTGAAGCGTGGGGGGAAAGTGCACAAGACAGGGAACTTTCGGGTTCCTACAGACCAATAAAGAGTGGTAGTAGCATCTTCTGGGGTTGATTATTTGTTTTCTGCACCCTTTTCCTTGCGTCATTAAGATTGTGTCTGTTACGTACCCAACCCACACACATTCTCTCTCTCTCTCTCTCTCTCTCTCCTAAATGATAACAGCAAGAAGACGAAATTACGATAACAAATCATCATCATCTACGGCACTACAACCGGGAACCGGTCTGGCCTTATTTAGCAAGTCCTGAGGCTTGTTAAACTTTCCATAATGATTTGTTTTTTCCAGGCAAGGTCATTAGCCTTGCGCCAGAGGCTCCCCGACGGGGAATTGAACCCCGGTCTCCCGCGTGACAGGCGGGTATACTAACCACTATACTATCGAGGAGCGATAACAAATACCAATAAAAATAAAATAGTAGGTGGCGATGAGAAAAAAACTCTTTGTCAAACGTTGTTGAGTCGCAAAAAAGATATAGTTCGCCGCTATTAGTGCATCAACGTCACAATAGCTGAGATGTAGTCAGATCGACTCTCTGAATCGGGATCTAGATAAGGTCCTGCAGTGGGCAAAGGCCAACCTCGTCGACTTCATTGCAACGTAGACACAATATACAACATTCACAAAAAAAAGTGGATCGTCGGTTCCACCGCTGATGATGAATGGTCAGGCCCTCGAATCTGAGGAAAGCAAGAAATTGCTCGGCGTCACGGTCTGTGGGAATGTATCGTGGCATAAACACGTGTCGAACATTGCCTGGTCAGTGTCAGGAAAACTGAGCTATCTTTTTAGAGCCAAGAAATATTTTACTCCGGCCCAACTTAGACCCGCCCTCGAATATTGCTCTCATGTTTGGAGCTCTGCTCCTAATCATGCTTTCGACCTACTTGAGAGCATATAGAGACGAGCGATCCACCTCATCGGGGACACGGCACTGCCATCGGACTATAGTCACTATCACATCGTCTGGTTTACGGGGAAGGACTGAAAACTTTACGACCTCAACGTGAAGATAGCAACACTCGTCAATAAAAGCTAGTGAATGCGGTTGTGTATCTTTCGACAGTTACTCACCAAAATGTCAGCCATTTTGGATAGGTAGTTTTTATTTGACAGTCGTTTGAGTGAGTCGATGTGTGTTTTTGTGAAAATGGACAAAATTGAGTATCGAGATCAAATTTTTGTTTTTGAAAGGCAATACGCCTACGCAAATAAAAGATGAGTTGGACTCTGTGTATGGGGACTCTGCACCATCATTTACCACAGTGAAACTTTGGGCAGTTGCATTTAAACGTGGCAGTGAGAGCTTGGGAGACGACGAACGTTCGGGACGTCCAAAAACTGCCACAACTGACGATAACATCGCTAAAGTTCACCAAATTGTGCTGGACGACCGCCGAATTAAAGTGAGAGAGATAGCAGAGGACATCAAAACGTCCAAAGAACGTGTTTGTCACATATTAAATCAAGATTTAGGCATTAGAAAGCTGTGCGCCCATTGGGTGCTGCGTTTGCTCACGTTAGACCAAAAACGTGTTCAAATGAACATTTCCAACGCTTTCTTGACACAGTTTAGGCGCAATAAATCCTAGTTTTGGCGCTGATTAATTACTGTCGATGAAACTTGGATACACCATCATACGGCCGAAACAAAAATACAGTCATAACAGTGGACTGCAAACGGGGAATCGACTCCAAAAAAAGCAAAAACTGTTTTTTTCGGCTGGCAAAGTGATGGCGGCTGTTTTTTGGGATAGTCATGGAGTTATCTTGATCGATTACCTTGAAAAGGGAAAAACCATTACAGGAGCATACTACGCATCATACTTGACCAACTGAAGGCAGAAATTGCGGTAAAACGACCACATTTGCAGAAAAAGAAAATACCGTTTCACCAAGACAACGCTCCGTCTCACACGTCAGGGGTTGCTATGACAAAAATACACGAATTACGGTTTGAACTGCTTGACCATCTACCTTACTCACCAGATCTAGCCCCAAACGACTTCTTTTTTCTCCCTAATCTAAAAATTGCGCTCAGGGGACAGAGATTTTCATCAAATGAGGAGGCAATCACCTTCGTGAACGGTTATTTTGCAGAGAAAAACGCCGAGTACTATTTGGATGGTTTACAGAGATGGAAGCATCGCTGGGAGAAGTGTGTAGAGTTCCAAGGAGTTCCATGTAGAAAAATAAAAATAAATTTTAAGAAAAAATGTCTTGTATCTTTGTTAGGTCGAAAACTTTTCAGTCCACCGTCATAGTTCGCCGCGGTGTCGCAATAAGGATATAGTTCGCCGAGCAGTCGGGAAAAAGATATAGTTCGCTGCGGAGTCGCAAAAAGGATATAGTTCGCCGAGCAGTTACAAAAAAACATAGTTCCCCCGGAGTTGCAAAAAAAAAAGAAGATATAGTTCGCCGCGGTGTCGCAATAACGATATAGTTCGTTGAGCAGTTACAAAAAAAAAAAACATAGTTCCCCACGGAGTTGCAAACAAAAAAAGATATACTTCGCCGCGGAGTTGCAGAAAAGGATATAGTTCGACGCGCAATTGTGAAAAGTGCTTGGTTCGCCGCGTTCTCATGATGAATACCTACATAACTTGTTGACTAAACAAGTTATCCTATTTAATTGTGCAAGTGACTACACAGGGGGTTCAAGCAATCAATGCAAGCGGAATAGCGGTTAAACATCAGGATTCATCGTTTCGTCCTATCAGAAGCGTGAGTAACCTTATATTATATTTCAATTCATTGGTATGCAAAATAATAGCATATCATATCTCATATTGCATCAATTTAAATTGTAATTCGTGTAGAAGTGGTTTGTGCTGAAAATTGTTTATGTCATGCTTTTGCTTTCGTTTCGAATATAAAGAAAAAATGTTGCTTTTAAAGAACTGGTGTATATGGTTATATTAAAAACATTTGTCGTCGCTCCAATAACGTAAAAACAAATACAGAACCAAAGTACTAATGCATCAGAATACTACCGCATGTACACGTGGATGTCTTTTCTCGATGGTTAAGCTGGAGATTGCTATGTTAATTGCCCTGGTATACAGCTTTGATGATTTTTTTTTCGACTCTCTTCTATGACGTGTTATTCGCTTCCCAAACACAGTCCCGCGGGAAAAGTGCCAGGAGATCTGATTCAGTACGCGGGGGCAGCGCTGTGACACACTGTGCAACTCTGTGCATGCCAAAGGCTCGGACCCACCGTTATCTTTATATTTTTAGAAGATTATTCGTGTTTTGGCGCAACCATAAAAAAACGGTCTGCGTGTTCATGTGTTTGCTCCGCCACACTACTCTCTCCTCAGTAACTGTTTTGTTTACTTTTTGTGTGGAGCTACAGAGTAGGAGGACTGAACCGGTCCTCAAGGAGGAAGTATATGCAGTGAACTGAATGTGGAAGTGATGACGTAAAGTCCTGGTTTACTATGGGAAGTGTGTGTTGTGCGTACAAATCACGCCGGGGTCGCCAATTATGGTTTTTTGTGACGTAGTAAAGAATGTGATTCAAACACACGCCATGAAACGGATACAATCACAACAAAAGGTGAGAACCAATGTCTCAATGCATCAGACCATGGCTCCGTATACGCGAAATCGGATTTTTTTTTCTATTTACGGATTATTGTGATAATTGCCCTGAAACACGACCCTAATGATTATGACGATTTATCTTTAAATGCTATGCTCTTTATTGTGGTTGCATGTTGTGTGTTTTGCTGAAATCTCCACAGGTTAGTATACTTCATGTAAACTGAATGCGATCTTGAAACCATCTTGAACCGCCGTCTACGAAAAGAATTAACTCGTTGTTGAATTTCTGGTAGAAAAGTCTTGCGGGGAGGAAGTATTGTGCCTAACACGGACACTAGGTTCACTTCCTCCTCCATCATAATTTGTTCGCAGCGTAAAACACCGAACCGAAAGACATCACTAATAAATGAACGCCGCCTCGTTCGTTCGCAACCACGGGTAATGGGTGACCGATAAACACCCAGGAAACTGCGACACAGTAAGGAGACGAAACCGTTGAAACCAAACACACAACAGCAAAGTTCTGTTCGGATAACGCCCAGATATTTATTATTCATTTTATATCACGGCCGATTGTCTTTTTAACACACGACACAATAAACACGACTTCGATAACTCCACGCTCAACTCAATGGGTGAGGAATAAAATTTACGTACAGCAATACCGAGTAATTCGGATTTATTTCGCCCACGACTACGAATATATATATCGCCAGTCCGCCGCGGCGACGGAGAGCGGAAGCCGAACCGACTTGCTCGGTTGGGTGATGGTGAACGACTTAGGTTAGGGGGGCTTCCGGTGTGTGGTTGGTTGTGTCCAACTGGAGGGGCCTAATGACTGGAATACCTGTATCAGGTGTTCCAGGGTAGGGTCTCAGGCCGGTGGAATCGGTTTGCCTTGCTAACCGGTGTTGCTGAGACACTTGGAAGATGTCCAGGGACCTAAGGACGAAGGTCCTGAAGTTTAAATGCGGGGGTAGGATCCTTACGTGGAGGTAAGGTGGGAGAGCCTGGCTTCCTACTGAGTGTATGCTACGCGTAGTAGCTGTAGTGTAGTGAGGAGCCGAGGTTGTGGAAGAAAGGGTGTTGAGCAGAGGCAGGCAGGGTCGCATGAGGACTGCGCTTTGGCGAGCATGGGCGCCAATATTTAGAAAAGGGCCTAAAAAAGGTGGGCAGAGGCGAATTGTGCGTGTATTTAAGGAAAGCCAGAAGGGGTCGAAATGTGTCGAGCGAGAGGTGAAATGGGGCGTCCTACTAATTAATGCGTGTAGCATTTTCAGTGCTTAATGCGATTGCATTAGGGAAAACTTATGCTGGTGGGATGAGGTTATGGGGGTTTTTAGGTAAGTGTACCGTGGGGTTTGGCGCCACCGCCACAGTCTAGACACCATATACTGATACCAGAAGTTGTGTGAGTTCAGGAGAACTGTAAAAAAAGCTGAACTATGCTCCGTAGTTTGGATTAGTTAGTTCAAATTGGTTGGATTACCGAGATCAAGACATATTTTTGATTGTAAACAGCATACAACTTAACAGTGTTGCTTAGAACAGTCTGGCGTTATTTATATAAAAAAGAGACAAAATGTCTGCTCGTGCACAATTGCAAGGCCCAAAATTAATACTTCTAAAGAGTAGAGTGTAAAATAATAATGCAATACATTCCCTGTTGGGCAAAACTGTGGGGGTACGATGTAGGTGCGCCAACGTATGGCACCAGTTCACCATCGCCCCACTAGAGAGTTGTTCACCAGCGCACTGTCCACAGACGCAAGGAAAAATGAAAAATTTGCCGTGAGGGTCTTTTTATTACTATTAACGTTATTAGATTGATTTTTTACAAACTAGGCCGAGGTGAAACGAATATCGTTTGGCCCTCCTTTCCTCACTTAGATTTTATTAATGTTATTAGATCGGTTTTTGCGAACTAGGCACAAGATGAAACACTTCTTTCCCGAGACCGTGACCGCAGCAATAAAAGGGAAACGTTCGACTCGGTGTAGGCGTGCTTCGCGACGTATCAAACTCGACTTAGGTCGGGACTCGCGCAGCAGACTCACGCGGTGCGGCTCGACCTTACTTTCCACACGGGGGCGTGCGTGCCCCCGTGTGGTCGCGGCGGTCATCAGGGGGACCTCGACGTGCGCGTGGCGGTAGTTGAATGACGACTGGCTAAAGAAACGGAAAAATCTATTCATCGCGTCGTGGCGGTCGAGTCATAGCTGAAATAAACTCACTGCCACTTACGAGGCATTTCGAGGAGAGTTGCTATGCCTGTATAGGGGATTGGGTTTCGGAGAATCATTACCGTATAGGCTGCGTTAAATTCCTCTGGCGGTATGTATACGAGGAATTGGTATTGGGTAGGATGGGAGCCGAAATGATTTTCGGGGAACTAAATGTTGCTTGGTTGCAAGGGACGAAATAGTTTAGGCAGGAAGTGAGCCGGAATGAAAATTCGGGGGAAATTAGAATTGCTTGGTTGCAAGCAAGGAATATCTTTTAAATAAGATATTAACCGAAGCAATTTCGGGGAAATGTATGCGGCTCGGTATAGTTGGTGGTGATGGTTAATGTTCCGTTGTAGGTTTGAATATGCGTTTTATTACAGCATATGAATTTCGGGGAAGTTAAGATTGCTTGGTCGCAAGGAAGGAATAAAAAGAGTAAAGAATTGACCGAAGCAATTTTGCGAAAATGTCTGTGGGGTGATGTAATTAAGGGAGATGATTAATATTCCGTTGTAAATTGGAATGTGCATTTATTTCAGCTTGGGAAATGGGTTCCTGGTAAATTGGGGGGTGTATGCAATTCGGGATTGGGAACGGATGCTGTTGCATATTGGGATGGATGCGCTTGCAGGTTTTGCATGCTTGCGAATGTGTTTATTGCAGGTTTGGGATGGGGAGTTGGATTGAGATGACGCGCTGTTAGCGGTCAAGATTGGTTGGCATTGTGGGTTGGTTCTCCATGTGGTATAGAGAACCCCCACAAAACTACTCCGGCAAACTGAGTCCTTTTATCCTGCCTTTTAAACTGCAGTGGCATTTTGATTACATTTTAAATTAAATTAAATTAAATTTTAATGATGCAATTCGATAAGCGACATCTTTTGAAAAGTAATTTATTTGATTATTCGCCACCCTTTCAATGTTGAAGAGGTTTGGCTAAAGGTCTGATACCCTTCTCCACATCCTGTCCCCATTACGATCGCCAACAAGTTGAAATCCTTGAAATATCAATCTAACTACATGTGTCAAGATAATCTATAATCTCTATCTGAATAAATGTCACTCGATTTAAGTAGAATTCATTTTCCTGGTTCTATATATTATCTGCAGGATGGTGGTGTGTGTGCCATTATATAACCTCGTCTAAACACCAACCAATATATTCGATGTTGCACGTACATATGTCAAATATATTTATGATTCGCGCAGCACGCTTGGATTTTCTGGGTCAAAATCAAACTCATTAATAATCTCGCATGGATGAAAAACGCTTTGGGTCGTGCCATCGTTTTTCCTCATTTCCTTGTCACCCCGGACTATCTGTTGTTGGGGACTGTATTATGAATTTCAGTTTCATCAGTTTCTCTACAGAAGTTCGGCGGAATTTTAACGCCAGGACTCTATTTAGTATTTAAATGTTGCATGAGCACACTAGTGCACACAATTGCATATTAGTGTGTGTTGCCGCATTTTGCTTTCAAGAATCAAATTAAGGATATGGCATCCTTTTCTTGGTCTGGCGCCCTGTGCATTGCGCTTGGACCTGATGAGCTTTATAGATTTTCAATGTTTTCCATGTTTTTTCTTCTTTTTGCTTTTACTCGTAGTATTATGTGTCTGGGCACATGTGTGAATGGGATTGTGTGAATTCATACAACATTGTCCTGACCGTTTAAAGTTTTAATTTACAGCACAACGAATGTTCGGGTTGCTGAAGGACATCCCTTACAGCATCCGCCGACTTCCTCCGACGTCTTCCGATTTCCCCCCACTTCCTTTCACTTTTTACTAGCCCACGCAACTTTCTTGTGAATAGATCGAGAATTCTTGCATCATTTTCTCCGCCTTCATATCGCGTCAAGTTAAGGAGAAAACTTCAGCCATTACGGTTTCCACTTCTCTACTACGAAATCCTTTTGTAAGTTAAGTCAGTTCTGTGCCGTTGGTCGGTGGTCATGCAGAACTCGACCCATAGTCATCACCGTAAACGACCTCCCAGTTCACCTTCTTCTTCAGTCCATTTCGCGCCCTCTTCTCTGCTCTCTCCCCTGAATCAGGAGTCTTTAAGAAATGAGTTTTCTTATTGTTGTTGATTCATTCCGTTCTGAGATACTGAATCTTTTGCTTTATGCATTAAATTAAAAACGATTTACGGCCTTCATAGTACATCATAGTTAAAATGAAATTATTTCGCATTAAGTTCCAGCTCTTGGGTGGTATTCCATTCCTATCGCGTTTTATTGTTTTTCTCATATTTTTTAATTTCGTTGTGTTTTTTTTGTAGCTTACGTCTTTTAAGTTTTTTACTTTTATTTTTCGCGTTATCTCGCTGTTAAGCGGATCGAGATAATGTGCCACTCTGTGAATGATGCAGAAGGCATAAAGAGCTACCAAAGAGCTGTATCGTTATCGTGGGGTTTCTGACCAGGTCGGCCGTAACGTCGTAACGTGGTTGATGAACTTACCTTACATGCTACAATCGCTACTGAGAGCCAGATTTTGTAATTAACGAATCTTCTAAGCATATTCCACTTTAAGGATACATTTGTTTTAACGCCTATCCTTGGCTGGTATTCATCATAATAAACTCGTCCCCAGATGTGAGTTCTATTTCCCATTGAATTTTTTATGTTTTTTTATGCTTTATGTAGCCAGGTCGAGGTCGGCGTTATATTGAAAAGGGGTTCACTAAATATTATATGGGCCCTTGAATGGATGCATTTAACTCAAGTCAAGCGAACTGTAGTAAAGGGATAGGATATTGGTTTGTGGAACTTGTGTTACATGGTAGATGTGCAGTTTGACTTATTGATGTAATTCTCAGAACAAGGTCAGCGATTGGCCTTGATAGAATGAATATAGTCTGTAGACAATGTGAATAGATCCCATCGTCAATATTTTTGAAGCATTCGTGCTGACATAAAGGAGTAAATGTAATATCATTCAAGGTGTTCAGTTTCCTCAGTTGGAAAAAGTACTTCGATCTAAAGGGCTAATGAGTACATACATGATATACAATGTATTTGATGTTATACAAGGCAAAGTGTGTTAATCCTCGATTCACATCACATCACTAAGTTGTTAGGACTGTTGCTCACATCGACCTTGGGAAATCAGCTCGGAACCAGATGTAAACACATCCATCACAATTCCGACGTAGCTAAACAAAACCCGATGGTATTAAGATATGAGGTCAAAGAAATGTCAATTACCACTACAGCCATGAATAATGAGTAATGGGTTTTGCAGGTTGATTAATATTCGATAATTACGTAGAAAGTTTTTTGGCCTCAGGTGCTTACAGCTGTAGAATGGGGTTCCATTGACAATTGTGTTCTTTTCATTTGCCTTCACCAATGGAATTTAGAGGAAAGCTCTTGGATCTTGTAGCACCTTGCAACTTGTAATCATGAGCTTCATACTATGAGGGTATTCAACGATACCAGTAGATACACCACCAAATAAATGGCAGCTCTCGAAGTGTATGAAATAAAGTTACAAAAAACAAGGACGATGATCAATTAGCAAAGAACCAAGCTTTGTACCAAGCAATCTAGTAAGAGGTATTGTTTTCAATTTCAATTTTCTAAATTTAAAGTTTTTTTTTTAATGCGAAAGCTGTGCACAGGACGTATTTTCATTTCATCATCGGCGCTACAACCGGGAACCGGTCTTTGCCTTATTTAGCAAGTCCTGAGGTTTGTTAAATTTTCCATAATGATTTTTTTTTTTTTTTTTTTTTTTTTTTTGGGCAAGGTCATTAGTCTTGCGCCAGAGGCTCCTCGACGGGGAATCGAACCCCGGTCTCCCACGTGATAGGCAGGTATACTAACCACTATACTATCGAGGACGTATTTTCAGATATTCCTAAATCTGCGGAAATGAGATATCCAAGTACATTGATCTTGAACGCCAGGACATTACCGTATAAACACAGGAAGAGGCAGAGCATTCCACATTTGCATTTTTTTTTTTTACTACACTTCTCTCGGGAGAGGCGAACCTATAGCGTCGGAGGGAAGGGAATTCCACAGCTTTCCCGCTCTGTTTTGGAACGAGTTCTGATGCAGAGATATTCTCCCCATCGGGAGATGAACCGCAAAGTGCTGCGATCCGTCGGATTGTCTCGAGGAGTGCATATAAACCGAATTGGGCTGAACAATACCACGAATCTCTGAGAAACAGTACCCGTGATATACATACATATTAGTATCAGACAGAGGTCTGATAGCGCCTTCTATGTGATAGCGACGGTAGCCCCGACGTCAGCGCCGAGCTCCCGATTAGGCTGATCACTCGTCTCTGAATGCTCTCAAGTAGGTCGACGATATGTTAAGGCGAGCAATATTCGCGCCGGTCTAATTTGGGGTTTATACAGGAGAAAAAGTTGGGCTGGAGTAAAATATTTCTTGACTCTAAAAAGATACCTCAGTTTTCCAGAGGCGGACGTGGCGATGTTCGGCACATGTTTATGCCACGACACATTCCCACACAACGCGACGCCGAGCAATTTCAAGCTTTCCCTAGATTTGAGCGCATGGCCATTCATCATCACCTGTGCAGCCGGTGATCCACTTTTCTTTGTGAGTATTGTATATTGTGTCATCGTTACATTGAAGCCGACGAGACTGGCCTCCAGTGCAAGACCTTATCCAAATCACGATTCAGAAAGTCGATCTAGCTAAATTTCAGCTGATGTGGCGTTGATGCATTAATCGGCCTATCGCCCAAAAAAGAGGAAAGGAGCAACTTTTTTTTATTTTTATTATTTTTTTATTTTTTTTTTTTATTAGACTTCTCTCGAGAGAGGCGAACCTATAGAGCCGAGTGGGCGCCCCGAGATCCCATTAAATAACTGTTGCAGTTATTTTTGAACAGTTGCAGGTTGTAACGCTCCGGGAACACTCGCGTGAGAAGGGAGTTCCACAGCTTCCCCGCTCTATAACGGAACGAGTTCTGATGCAGGGCTGTTCGCGCCGTCGGGAGATGAACCACAAACGGGTGTGATTCGTCGGATTGTCTTGTGGAGCGCATATAAGCCGACTTGCGTGGAACAATACCAAGAATCTCCGAAGAACAGAACCCGTGATAATATCTGTACAAGCAGACAGAGGTCGGCTACGCGCTTCGATGTGATAGCGACTGTAGTCCCGATGTCAGCGCCGAGTCCCCGATCAGGCGGATCGCTCGTCTCTGTATGCTCTCAAGTAGGTCGAGGGTATGTTTAGGAGCCGAGCTCCAAACATGAGAGTAATATTCGAGCGCGGGTCTAATTTGGGATTTATATAGGAGAAGAAGTTGGGCCGGAGTGAAATATTTCTTGGCTCTAAAAAGATAACTCAGTTTTCCTCAGGCTGATCTGGCGATACTCAACACGTGTTTATGCCATGATACATTCCCACAGACCGTGACACCGAGCAATCTCAAACTTTCCCCAGCCTCGAGGGCCCGGCCATTCATCATCAGCTGTGGATCCACTTTTCTTTGTGAATGTTGTATATTGTGTCTTCGCTGCATTGGAGTCGACGAGATTGGCCCTTCCCCACTGCAGGACCCTATCTAGATCTTGATACAGAGAGTCAATCTGTCTACATCTCAACTGATGCGACACAGAAGCACCAATCGGCCGAACACTCGAAAAGGAGGAAACAAGCGTACTATCATCGGCAAAACTGAACACTTTGTTATCCGTTGTCTCCAACAAATCATTTATGTGAAGCAAAAACAAGGTTGGAGCCAAAATAGAACCCCGGGGGCACTCCCGAATCAACAGGATAAAGATCCGAACACTCGCCGTCCACAACAACCCGGATCGATGGATTCTCGAGGAAGCTCTTCGTCCAGTCGCAAAGCTGTTGGGAAAGTCCATATTAACGAAGTTTGCTCAGCAATGCCCCGTGCCAGACGCGGTCAAAAGCCTTGGAAATATCCAATGCGACCGCTCTTGACTCACCATGCCGTTCTATCGCAGATGTCCATATATCGGTTATAAGTGTCAAAAGGTCTCCCGTGGACCGCCTGCCACGAAATCCGCATTGACGATCATTCAGAAGTCCGTTGCACTCCAAATACTTAACTAACTCTGTACTGATGACATTTCCCATTACCTTAGATAAAATAGACAGTAATACTATCGGGCGGTAATTTTGTGGGAGACACTTTTTTCCCCTCGTTTGGATTGGCTGAACTGGAGCCACCTTCCAGCTGGCAGGAAAGGTCCTCCGTGCATAAGACAAGCGGAAGAGCCTGCCAAGAACGCGATAGTTCTGGAGCACAGTTCTTAAGGACTATTGCTGGTGTTCCGTCCGGACCGGTTGCCTTCCTACAGTCCAGTCCACGAAGAATACGTTGAATAGTATGCGGGCGGAACCTCACATCCACATCGAAGACCATGCCGACGCGATCACATGTGGCTCCAAAAGACTGGCACCGAGGTTTGAATTCGCGGAAAATACATTCGCCAAAACATTAGCTTTATCCTTTGAATTTATGACTAACGTCCCGCTGCCCGTCACTAACAGAGGAAAAGAGGAGGAAGTGAAGCTACTGCTGATAGCCCTTGCCATTGACCAGAAGGGACGAGAACCAGTCGGGCACTCAAGGGGTTTAATGGTCGATCTGTCATTGTAAAGCTTCTTCGAAGCATCAATTGCCTGGTTGCACGCGTTTCTGATTCCAACAAAATTCCTTCTCTTGACTTCGGTGGGATTAGAGCTCCATTGCTTAAAATCTCTATTTTTTGCCACTGTAATCTGCTCGCATTTTTTATCAAACCAAGGCTTATCAGATGAACTTCGTTCGGAATGCGGAATGTAGATCTCCATCCAGAGAAGAATAATCTCTGTGACCGACCCCGCGCATGCGCTAACATCGGAGTCTACAAAGCACACCTCCGACTACCAAAAGGATGCGAAGAAATCCCGCAAATCGTCCCAGTTACCAGCCCCATATTTCCATACATGGCGAATCTGCTTAGGTCGGTTATTCCCTTGAAATGGAAGTGGTTGGGCGACCAGCACCAAGCAGTGATCTGAGTTTCCCAGTGGCGCAGCAACCTCCACGGTTGCTCGGCTGAAATATCAAAAACAGCTCCAGGGTGTTCGCATAATCACCTCGACCACCCGGCACTCGCGTAGGTTCTTCCACGTGTTGAGTCAAATTACGGCTAACGGCAAACATGTTCGCTGGCCTCCCAACCTCGTCGGTTCTGTTAGCATGCACCACCAGCCGAAATTGTGTACATTAAAATGGCCAAGGACGACAATTTCAGAAGCTGGGTGGTTGATCTGTATCCAGTCGATGGTACGTGAAAGATGTTCGAAAAATATCGCTGGCCGATCGTTGATCGGGGAGTGGTAAAGACAACAACGAAATTTAGCAGAATTCCTCAGCACGACCCTCAACCACATGATGTCCAAGTTATTGGGTTCCAACGCCTCCACCCTCAGACAAGCCAGTCGGGCCGCGCTAAGACGCAGACACCGCCTTTAAAACGAAATCTCGAATGTAAGTTATATCCTGAGCAATGAGGATATGTCGAATCAGTTGACGAATCGACCTGGGTCTCAGTTAGGGCAAGGATATCAGGCTTCGTTGTTTGCAAATATTGGCGGACGGCGTTTACACTCGTATTGGTGAAATCGATGGCCCAAATGTTACAAAATCCCGTTATCAGTCGAACGTCGACACAGTTTCGAGAACGAACCTGATTACGCGATGACGAATTTCTTAAAGTGCGGTTATTTATCAAAATATTTGCATGGTGTTCCCCCTGACATAGTCCCCACCGGAGATCCGAATGGGAAACTAATTTACCTCCGGAATTCTTTATATCAGAAGGCACCGTTTTGACATATCTCTGTCAGTCCAGGCCAACAGCCATACATCCGAACCATAGTCGAAAATATCTCCCGGAGATATCACAGCATGACGGGGTGGTATCTCACCTTGGAACCGACTCACCACCTAAACCAACCGTTTCTCGAACCGGTCCATCAGCTAAGCCCCGAAAAATGGCGACGGCTTTCTCCCGAGCACTTCACGGAGCCTATAGCTTGATGGGGTGATATTTCACCGGGCGACAGGGCGTTGGGACCCCACGTGATTCAACTAAAGAACAATTGTCTTACTTTATCCATACGCCGCAGGATAATTTTTTTAACCAATTATACATTGATCAGTACAACCAAATTCTGAAACCTCAAAACAGGTTTTACAAAACTGCCTCGGGGTCAAGTATGCAACCCGGCCAATAATCCTTAATGGTATTCTAGTCTAGGATTAAAAGTTTTCTATGGAAAATATGGTTCCATCAACAAAAGGAATTTTCGGTAATCACAAAGACTCGCATCGCAATAACTCAAATAACGTGCCGACACATTTATAGTTGCTAATGTGTTTTCCGAATCCTTGAGATGAAGGTAACATAGGATCCGGGTAATTGTTAGATTTTTCGAAACTTCTAGCATTTTCAAATCACTGAAAAGGCAATTCCAATTCTAAGCCTCAATAACGTCGGTCGTGTCATTTTAATGTAATTAAGTAAAGTCGAAGGAAACGATCGCGAGGTAATATCAAGATTTTTTACAATTGAAGATCGTAGGATTTTGAAGTCACTGAAAAGAAGAATCTAATTTTACTGGTCAGTAAAGACGGTCGTGTTATCTTAATGTAATTAAGTTGTGATATTTTTCACGGCTGAAGATTGTAGAATTTTCAAGCCGTGTTATGTTAATATCTGGCGCAAGACTAATGACCTTCCCCGGAAAAAACAATCCATTATGGAAAATTTAACAAGCCTCAGGACTTGCTAAATAAGGCCAAGACCGTCTCCCGGTTGTAGTGCCGATGATGATGATGATGATGCTATGTTAATATAGTTAAGTAATTATAAACTGTTGAAGGAAGCGGTGTGGATTTTCTGAGTAATTGTGAAATTTTTCTAAACTGAGGATAGAAAATTTTCAAATCACTGGAGAGACGATTCCAATTTTAAACGCCAATAAAGACGATATCTTAATATAATTAAGTTACGATATTTTTCACGACGCAAGATTGTAGAATTTTCAAGCCGTTTTATTTTGATATAGTCAATCAATTATAAACAGTCGAAGGAATGGGTAATTGTGAGATTTTTCCAAACTGAAGATTGTCGAATTTTTATAGCACTGAAAATGAAGAATCCAATTTTACCAGTCAATAAAGACAGTCGTGTTATGTTAATATAATTAAACAAAATCAGTTAAAAACCGTCGAAGGAAACGGCCCCGAGTTTCCGAATAATCATGAGATATTTCACGTAGAATTTTCAAATCGAAGAAATATACAAGAGTCCTAATTTAACGGTGTACCAAGCCGGACAGATATTTGCAAGAGTCGACTGGCATGTAGTATATTATGCGAATATAATGTCGAGTTGTTCACAAATCGCTGATCAAAACGATCGTTTTCAAGATAAAGTTGAGATTAAGCCATCAGCAACGACGGTCGTGGTTTTATAAATCATATTTTCAAAGGCGACAATTATTGGAGATTTTAAGCGGACGAAACGATAGGCTAATTTTGCAAAATAATTCGGTTGTATAACTGTGGGAGTTTGAAACTATGTTTCTTATTGCGGTCTGAGTTGTAATAAAAAGTTAGTGAAGTACGCATTGGAACAGTGGAGTCTGCAAGACTTAGTGAAATGTTTTACGTTCCCAGGGAACACCAGTATTAATTTGACGGAAGATAAACAAGCAAATGCTTGAATTGGTTTGTGAATAATAGGCAAGAGAGATCATTTATAAAAATGAGGAATAGAGTGGGTGAGAGAGCGGAGCCCTGAAGAACACCAGTATAAATTTGACGGGATACAAACAAGCAAGCGCTTGAATTGGTTTATGGATAATGGGCAAGAGAAATTGTTTATAAAAATGAGATACAGTGCGTGAGAGGGCGGAGCCTTGAGGAACACCTGCATTAATTTGATGGAAGGCAAATTTAACACTACCCAGCACCATTTGGAGTCAGAAGGATGGTTTCTTATCCGTGGAATCACTGTATCGCTAACTTTATAAGAAATAAATGCCGATTATTATCATCATCATCATCGGAACTACAACCGGGAACCGGTCTTGGCCTTATTTAGCAAGTCCTGAGGCTTGTTAAATTTTCCATAATGATTTGTTTTTCTGGGCAAGGTCATTTAGTCTTGCGCCAGAGGCTCCCCGACGGGGAATCGAACCCCAGTTTCCCGCGTGATAGGCGGGTATACTAACCACTATACTATCGAGGAGCCCAAATGTCGATTACATCCCCGAATTTGAATTGACCGGCCAGAAGTATTGTTCTTATCCATGGAATCATTGCATCGTTGACTCTATCAGAAATAAGTTTTCGCAACAGTCCCGCGTGTTGAATTTTGTTGAAGGCTTCTGATATATTCCGGGAAAACCTTGCTCTTATAGAATCAACGGATGGTGTGGTTACCGTTTTCGGTAAAGTCTCCTGTGGACTTGTTGCTATGAAAACCATATTGGCGGTCATTAAAGTAGTCCTTTGTTTTCAGATATTCCGAGATTTGACAGTTCTTTAAAGACTTCACACTTCTTGAAATAATAGAAGTTAGCGGCATGATTTGATGTTAAGAGAGAAAAAGCAAATCTGGTTTATGGTGTGGTTTGACCTCAGGTTACAGAATAGAAGTGAGTGCTATGAATCGAAAGGAAGGTGGAATGATGGGCTACTCTTTCTCTGAATATCGGCTGGCTTCGATTTTTTTTGGGACTTCGTTAAAACAAAAACGCAACACACTTTTTGTGATAGTATAATTATAATATTATACAAGCTCCACCCAATAATTTTATACACGTAAAATATTTAATATTTTAGTCTTGCTGGCTTCATTTGATAACTGTTTTACAATGCATACTCTACTAACATTTATATTACAACTCACCCCGCAATGAGAAACTTACTTTTAAACTTCTAAATCCATTTATCCTAATTATTTTCCAATGTAGCGAATCGTTTTATCCGTTTAGGATGCCGAATCATTTTAGACTTTGAAAATATGATTTATAAAACCACGACCGTCTTTGCTGACGATTTAATCTCGACTGATTGACTGAATAGGACAGATGGAAGAAACTTTCCAGTGGTTTAGCGAACGAAGAAACATATGTCTTAGAAAATAGAGGGGAAGTGCTATGTGTGTTAGTGGATTTGTTAGTGTTCAGCTCTTTGTGTTGCTCATACAACAGTTCGAAAGCAAATATAGCGCTTGGAACTATGATTATGTTCAAATTAAGACGGACGTGATGTGTGCCAGACAATGTAGAGTTGGTTGCGAAAAGTGCAATACTTTATTGTCTTAAGGACTGGAACCGGCACTAAGTATGAGCGGTGGTATAGATGCGGAGATTTAGTTTTTGATCCTCTTCGCAAATCTCCACAAAATTCACTACCTATGAAAGAGTGTAGTATTTTCTAGTTGTGTGAGAACTTTGCGAGTTGAATATGCATGTTGTAGTCATTCCTAACCCTCTTGAAACGTTTTCAGTTTTCCTCTATATTGTTCGATTTGAAAAATTAAGCTTAATGAAGATGATCGGTGAAAATGATGAGAGGTTTCAAACATCAGCCGAGAAATAATCCGAGCTACTGTTCACAAGAATGTGGTCAAAACAAAACTGGGTGCAAAATTTGTTCCACACAATTTGACAGATGGCCAAAAATCACATGTCAATTTCTGGCTCGAAATCAAGACTGTGTGTTGAACCATCAGTCTGATTGGACACCGTGTGACTTCTCTGTATTTCCTAAACTGAAATTGAAGTTGGAAGGATGTTTTTTTATTTACACTTCGACCAACGAAGCAGCTACAACATGTGCACCGGAGATAATTCCACAAAATGATCTGAAATGTGCATTTGAATTATTGATGGATCGCTGTAATAAGTGCTTTGAACGTATAGGAGAATATTTTGAATAATAAAAATCTAAAAACATTCAAATATCTTGTTTCAATGATTTTTTTTCCACACTCAATCTCAACACTTATTTGTGCTCTGTGTAATAACCAACTTATCTTACCAAAAAGTTGTTCAAAAAGTCGGAATTGGCTTTTTTGCAGAGTTATACTATTATTTTTGGCGCAAGACTAGTGACCTCGTCCGGAAAAAACAAATCATTATGGAAAATTTAACAAGCCTCAGGACTTGCTAAATAAGGCCAAAACCGGCTCTCGGTTGTGGTGCCGATGATGATGATGATACTATTATTTTGGGAGCTTCTGCGTTGACATTTCTGTTAATTAGAAGAATTGAGTTGCCATATCAACACAGTCGTCTGAGATAGTCAAGGGCGAAGAAACTTTGCTTGCGTCTTTACTCAGGTAGAAGATGGAGAACAGAATCAGTATGTTGGCACAATTATCGCCAATACCTGAAACCCATGTTGACTCATTTTTGAGCAGAGTTGGGCCATGCATCTTCATAAAGAGAGCAACGGTCTCCATCCAACAGGATGGTCAGGTCTAACCACCGACTTTCCTAGCCTCCGCAGCCTGTTCGTTAAGTTCCATAAAAATCTTGATATGCTCCCTAATAAGGTGCTAAGAAATTTCTCGGCATTTCGCCAATATATCGGCAACAAAATGACCTATTCCAATAATGGCAAGCACTTTTGACGCCAATCAGTCGCCCTCTCATCCCCCCTATCATCTCAATACCCCTAATACTCTCCCCCTAACCGTCTACTATCAGAATGTTAGGGGTCTCCGCTCCAAAACACATTCGACTCTGGAAAAGGCACATTCCCTCCCCTTCGACATATACGCTCTGACTGAGACCAACCTTATCCCTAGTATTAATAGTCTTGAACTACCCCCCCACCCCCCGCCACAATGTTTTTCGCGATGATAACGCTCATCGAGAAGATCCCACCACCCCATGCCGTGGAGTGCTGTTTGCCACTCATAACAAACTCGCTTCTTCTCTAATTGCCATCTCTTCTTCTCCGGATCTTGACTACGTCGCAATAAAAACCGACAAGCGGCCTACCTCGCTTTTCATTATCTGCTTCTATATATCTCCTTCCCGACCCAGCGTGTCATACGAACTCGCAATAGAAGCGGTAGATAACCTAACAGAGTTAAGCACCTCAATAGACGATATGGTCGTTCTTGGCGATTTTACCCTCCCCCATCTCCAATGGACGTTGGCTGACGAACAAACCTTCTACGTCTCAAACCCCACTAGCTCCAAGGAACGTATTTTTATAAACGGTCTCACCGACTCATGCCTCCATCAAGTAAGCAATGTCCCAAATCATATGGGGAGACAACTGGACCTCGTGTTCACGACGGACCCACACAAGTCCTCAGTTGCCCCTAGTCTACACGCCCTCTCCACCATTGATAATTACCACCCCCCGCTGCTCTTATCCATATATTCTGATCATGAAACCCAGCCTTCTTTACCTGACGACGGGTTTTCCTACAACTTCCACAAAGCTAACTTTCGCCTTTTAAATGAGCATCTTAGCAAAACAGCGTTTCGCTTTGATGATTTGGGGGTAGAAGAAGCTACTGCCACTCTCTATAAGGATATCTACTATGCCGTCGCCTTATATGTCGCCTATTCTCGTCACAGGTCATCGGTTTGATCGCCGCCATGGTACAACCGCACACTCCGCGCTCTTAGGAACAAGAGAAATAACTTGTGGAACATTTTCCTCAAAACGCGTTCCTTCCAAAACAACTCCAACTATCTCGGTTCCTTTTATAAATTTTCCGAGTTATACAACTCCCTCTACACCAACTCCCTCACAAAAACACAATCTAATTTGATCAATGACCCCAAATTTTTTTTCCACTTCATAAACTACAAACGTAAATCCAACGCCTATCCTAATTCCATTTTTTATGGCGCGACTACTTCAGCCGACCCCCTCACTACTGCCAATCTATTAGCTTCGTTTTTCAGTAAATCCTTCACAGACATCTCCTTCGAACGCAATCCGTCTAACTTCAAAGACTTGCCCGAATTCTCCCTCGGCCCCCTTCACTTCTCAAATTATTCAGCGTCACGTAGTTGAGGAGAAATTAAACTTACTCATAGACGAGTTCAGCCCTGGGCCTGATGGACTCCCGGCTGTATTTTTAAAGAAATGTTCCACTTCTCTTTCCCTCCCGATATCAATGATATTCAATCAATCCCTTTCACAAGGGATCTTCCCTAGTATTTGGAAATCCTCCTATGTCACCCCTATACATAAAAAGGGACCTAAAAACTATATAAGCAACTACCGTCCCATCGCCAAACTGTTTCATACCTCCAAACTGTTCGAAGGAATGCTTTACAACGCGTCATCTTTCCGTTGTAAATCCATCATCTCATCCAACCAGCATGGTTTCCTTTCGGGCAGGTCGACCACAATGAATCTGATCGAGTTCTCATCCCATACTCTCCGTGCCTTAGAGAATGGCAATGAAGTCGATGTAATCACCACCGATTTCAGCAAGGCCTTTGACAAAATCTCCCATAATATCATCCTTTTTAAGCTGTCCTCCCTAGGTTTCCAACCCCTATTGATCCAGTGGTTATCTTCTTATCTGAAACGTTCGTAACCCTCGACTCTTCTATCTGCCCTCCCACCACATTTCCTATGGCTGTAATGAAGCCATTTCTCGAATGCTTAGGCGGGCAAACACTTCCCTACCTCTTTCGATTTCTACCTCAATCCTATTGCACTCAAACGTCGTCTCCCCTCTTTCCCCTCCTGACCTCGCCCCTCCCACCACCTACACTCTTATTACCCGTACACATTCCAATCATCCCACCCCTTTATCCCGGTATTCGCCACCCGCCACCTTCCCACCATATCACCTTCTAAATTAATGTTCGTAATACCTAGTTTTTGGCTCCTAGATAGTATAGTGGTTAGTATACCCGCCTGTCACGCGGGAGACCGGGGTTCGATTCCCCGTCGGGGAGCCTCTGGCACAAGACTTAATGACCTTGCCCGGAAAAAACAAATCATTATGGAAAATTTAACAAGCCTCAAGACTTGCTAAATAAGGCCAAGACCGGTCCCCGGTTGTAGTGCCGATGATGATGATGAAAACCTAGTTTTTAAGTTAGTTCGCAAGTTTTTAGTTTTTAATTTTTTTTTACGCTGGTTCTAAGTGAAATAAACGCTCCCACTAAACTAAAAAAAAAAAAAAACTGAAAACTACCCTGTCATATTAAGATTCTCGCTGTCCAATCCTTTTCTTCCCACGTCAGGGGTTCCGCAAGGCAGCCATCTAGGCCCCGTCCTATTTATCCTTACCATCAATGATGTTGACTCTATTATTAAATACTCATCCATCTCCCTCTATGCGGACGACGCCAAACTCTACAAAACGATCATCTCTCCTCTCGACTCCTCACTTCCTCAAGCGGACCTCGACAGCTTCTCAACTTGGTGCCGTAATAACTGCCCTGAACTCAACGTTGCCAAATGTCACCCCATCACCTTCTCCCGCAAACGTCCTTCTGCCCCCGCGCGCTCATACTTCCTGCTAAGCCAGCAGATATCATCTGTACCCTCGATACGCGACCTTGGGATCTTATTTGACAGTGAGCTTAGCTTCATCCCGCATATTGATGATATGGTTCTTAAGGCCAACTCTCTCCTTGGGTTTCTGAAACGCTGGTCTAAAAAATTATCTAATCCTTACGTTTCCCGTTCTCTCTACATAGCCTTCGTCCGCCCCTTCTTGAATACGCCAGTCAGGTCTGGTCCCCACACTGCTCGTCTCATGTACGCAGAATCGAAAGCGTGCAACGCTGTTTTCTGCGTTTTGTCCTCCGCGGACTGAATTGGGCGAATCCTCGGATTCCCCCCCCATACACAAGCCGGCTCCACCCGATCAACTTCAACACACTTGAGGCGCGCAGAACTCATGCCGATATCCTTTTCATCCACCGTCTCCTTTCAGGCACAATCAACTGCCCAACTTTGCTCTCCATCATTCCACTTCACACTAACCCCCGTAACCTGCGAAACCCTCATCTCTTCTATCAGCCTGTGGGGGTTCTCTATACTACATGGAGAACCAACCCACAATTCCAACCACAATTCGATACCTCATTTCGACCGCTTTCAGCGCGTCATTTCTACCCATTCCCCTTATAAGCTAAACGGACGTATAGCTAAACTCATTATCCTATGCAGATAATGCATAATTGAGTTTAGCTACATTTTTGCCATACGCTAACCCATGAGATTTCCACCGGAAATCGTATCATGTCGGTTAGCAACGGCATAGTCTGATCAAACGGCGGTTGCTTAATCTTGCGACCGCTGGGGAAATTATTAAAGCATTTAAGTTAGTTCCCTTGATCAGATTTCCCTAGCCAAGTCAGCGTCCTTTACACTTTCTCCAGACACTTCATTCGCTGGGGATCAATGCTCTCTTCTCGCAGGTGAATAGCATCAGCTTAATTTTCCCCTCCTTCACAGTTCTGTCTTCGTACATTCACCATATTACCGAATTAGGTCAATGGGTTTCGCTCAGAACTACATTGACTCATGCACATACAACCAAATCCACCCCAAGATAATCATACACCGTGTTTCTGTTCTCTCATTCTCCCGCTGTCTTCGATCATCAATTTACCGATGTAATTCACCACACATCGATGAACGTGGCAATGAGAGAGCAGAAGTATGTTCTCTTTCGGTTGTCAAGTGCAAAAATTGAATTACCCAACTTCATCCCTTTTTGAGAGAGTCTTTTCATAACCATCGACCAGATCGGTCGCATGCGGATGCATACGATCACGCGCGAAGCAAAACGAAAGACGTGTCTGTCGGCAGTTTGTGTATCAACAACCATTCCCATTAAAGAGTTAAAAAGAGTTTGATTTTAAATTAGATCCATTCCAATTCTGTTCGGTCGGCAAGTTTTTATTGTACAATTTTATAATGCACACAGTTTTAACTCGTGGAAATGTCACCATGGCGTGCATTTCATTCTGCTGCTTCATCACCCCCGCGTTATTGGATTATCGCACGCACGTACGGTTCAACCTCAACAAATGTGAATGTATACAAGTGGAAAATAACAATAGACATAAAAAAAGTTCAAAAACAGTAACAAATAATAAATTAAAGAAAACAATTAAACTACACAAAAAGTACATTTCATTTCATCATTTTGGGTGCTGGAATTTTCAATGGATATTCGTCAAACAACATCGTTGGGGAAGAAGGTTAGAAGGTTGTTAGGCGCAAATACTTTATACCCCACAAGCCCACCCACCACACTTCTTACGGCTCTAATGAACCCATTTCGCGAATGCTGCGGCGGGCAAACTCCTACCCTACCTCCTTCGATTTCAACTTTACCTCTACTGCTCTCAAACTTCATCTCCTCTCTTTCCCCCCCTGACCACGCCCCCTCACCATCTTCACTCTTACATCCTGTACTAAGCGAGGTGAATGAATGAGTGATAATTGATGGATAAAACCCAGTTACCAACTCGCCAAACATACCCCCCCCCCCCCCTCTTTTTTTTCTTTTTAATCATAGTTTATATATATAAGAATAGTTTTAAGATAGTTGTTAAGTTGTACTAAGCTGAATATATGAGGGTTCTGCCCTCACTAAACTAAAGCGCTGACATTCTAATTTTCTGGTGTTGTCTATCCAGAAAAGCAAACCAGTCAGAATCAACTGCAACAATGATTTCAATGGTATAGGACCATTTTAAAAAATCAAATTTAATGTCGCGTTAGTGACTAGATTGATTTATGGCGAACTGTTTGGCTCAGTGCAATGGCATTCTTCTGGTCAATTACCTCAGCTATTACGAGTGCCCAAAATTAACTGATTCGTTGATCAGAGTTCCGGCATTCTTAATAAATGCTTCTTTGTCCTAGTTTGCTCATTAGTTCCCCCATTTTGATCCTTCGGCGACAAGCTCATGTTCAATTGTGTCACGTTGAACGAAGCCATATTCGTGTGTTTTTGTGTTTTGTTCTCCATTTGTCGTTTGTCTGAGGATGTCATGGCTTTGACATCGAGCACAATCTATTGGCAGGCGATGCTTCGATTCGAAGGATCGATAGTGCTTCATCAACGGCATTGGCAATTAACTCTGTCGCCTGTGACGATTGTGACGAGTCTGGCGTTAACCGTCACGACTCTAACCACCATCCACAATCGTATCCTTGTGTAGTACTTGCATCTTCATAATCGTTTCGTGATTGAAAAAAAAAGTCTAAACCCATCCGACTATGGCGACCACCCTGTCGAGAGTGTACTGGAGGAAATGCCGAGGATAATGATAATAATAATGGCTTTGATGATGACGATGGCGATGAGGATGATGATGGTCTCGCCAATGACGGTTGGAGAACGGCCAACGCTTCACTGGATGTTCGACGTTGTTCCGTTGTCCAGGACTTGCATTCATTCGTTGCCATTGATTTTTGTCACAAACCAAGAGTGACAATATTCCTCGATATGTGTCATACGGTCGGTCCTACGGCATCGGCTCCTTCCTGTTATATCTACACTGTGCGTTTTCCATGCGGATGGGCACGAACGTCATCAGACGAACGAATCAATACCATTGCGAATGTAGAGAAAAATATGTGAAACCCATTCAACCATGAGATGTGTTAAACTACTTACTACACATTAAACATAAATATGAACATAAATTGAAGGTAAACATGTACAGATGTCTAGAACGATTCTTGCACATCGGGTTTCGAACTCTTAACATTGTTGGGAAACTGTTACCCTGAATTGATGGAATGAAATGTAAAGTAACACACACAAAATAGTAAGTGCCCCATTCTCAATTGGATTGTTTTCTTTGGATATTCACCTCCAGTGTGGCTTGTCGCCGTTCATATGCCAATCGGTATTGTAATGGTGTTTCTAAAGGACATGCAGTGCTATATAAGGTTAGTGTTAAGGGCGTGATTGATTATCTCGAAAGCAGCCGCAGGGAAAGTTGTAAGCGACGTGAGTGGGAAATTCAAGCAAATCCTTAGGGAGAAAAAGGGGACGAGCGAATTAAAAAATGATAACACTAAGTAGCTGAGTTGGATTAATGAGAAAGCAGGCAAAAAATTGATTGGTTTTGGCACAGGCTGTGCGTGCAATTTAGAAGTTGAAATCATTGTAGATGTGGTATGTCGATATAAATACTGAGCAAAACAATAAAATATACATATATATAACATAATTCGTGACATATTGATGAAAAAATTAAGGGAAAAATTGCTGAGCTGCCTTTTGGGATGAGATGACATCGAAAAGCAAAGTTTATTTTTTAACGAGGAAGTTGGGTTTCTGAGGGAGAGATGGAAAACAACAAGTTCTCGAAGTTAGGAAGTTATGACGGGTATTATGCCAGGTGTTAAATCAAATCAGTATTAGATATTTGAAAATTTCTTCCAGGCCTTCTGAATTTGCTACCTTGCTATCTGTTAAAGTTTTCTTGGTTTTGAGGCGTACGATATTGCATAGATATAATTGAAGTTCTTAACATTAATGTTTCAGCATTTGCTTAGTTTAGCTGCTGAGCATTGTATAAAAATCGCTGAGGGTCGTCTGTGGGGATGAGGAGTATTGTGCCAAACACGGACACTCGGCTCACTCCTATCCCCATCCGATTGTCACTAAAGTTCCGCAGAGTAAAGGAACGAAACGCCGCCACGTTTGTCCACAACCCGGAGTAAGGAAAACACTAACACGATCACCCAAGTAAGAACAAGGAAAACATTCTCAGGAACATCCGCCAGGAAAATTAAATGAAACGCACAGTTGTTTATTTGTATCCTTTTATTGTTATTATGGTTTGTTTTGTGTTATGCCGAAAACTATATTTATGTCACGTTAATCAGTGCAGTAGATTTGATGGAAACTATATGATTTCTTCTATTGGTTTATAATGTTCACAAAAGGGTACACGCAATCTTAAATTATCCAATGGAAACGATTTGGCAAGGAGCATTCCTCAAGTAAGTGGAATTTACACTTGGATATAACTCGACGCGCGACACACAATACCAGAATAAGAGCACGTACCTCAGGGGATTGAACTCGCACGACTTTTGATGAACGCATCTCCGCCGTGCGGCGGAGAGCGGAAGCGGCATGACCGTGGCGGTCAGCGTATGGTAAAGGACTCAGCGATAATCATCTCGTGCAGAGATGATTCGCTTATGGGGTGAGTTTGTAGCGAATCTATCAACCACCATAACCAACTATAGGTTGAGATGTTGTAGCGTTCTACGAACGCACATTTCCGCGCAGGTAAGGTCCTACCTTCAAAGAACGTACTTACCTGAGAGCGTTGCACGCGCCCACAGACGCGTGCCCCAAAGTCCCACCATAGGGCCTGCAACTCGTAGCCAACGTTGAGACCGACACCAAAAAGCAAGGAACTGAACGTCCCCAAAGCTTTTTGGGCCAAGCTCAATAATTAGAATTTATCATGCCTGAAATAAAGGTATAAACACCCATGCGTCCTATTCCCAAAAATGCCATACATGTGGCCTGCGCCCAGGAACATCTCATTGAACCGGCAATTCCGACATTCGATACAAGGAATTACCAGCATCAAAGAATGAGCCGATAAACGGCTGCACGTGCGGGTAATCTGATACAAAGACCACCCAAACCCAGCGATACAATAATGTATGTTGGTCATCCGCTACCAGATTCCTGGGAAACGCAATTATCCCAACGAGATAATTCAAATAATGCATGAGGTTTGAAACCTACAAACGATCCATTCCGGTCCCTTCTGAATTTCACACCCTCAGAAGGATCTAATGGATTTCGGTGTGTTTACACCAAAGTAAATAAACCTACGGACTATACGTCCTAACACTCATCTCCGTTCCGCGCGCCAGATGTGCCGCGCAAACAGAAAACCGTGAGATTGAGATGCTATCACCACCACCGAGGCTGATGATGATGTATGTGTGATCTCTTGTAGGCATCCAAAGTACCCGTGGGAATTATTAACATGCTGCTAACAGAGATTCGGAAATTCTGTTAGCAGAAGTAAGGAGAAATGTGTCTGCAGATACAGATGGACAATCTGTATTGGGGTATTGTAGAGTCAGTCCCATTGTGATCGTCAACGCGACGAGCCGAACAGCGAGAACCCCACCGAGGAGGTTGTTAGCGAGGCAACGAGAACCCAACGAGAAGGCCGGTCCGCGTATTGAATGGATATAAAGTAAGGAACGTCAAGTGTGTGATCGGGCGTGCGAAATTAATAAAATATGCATAGCGATTTGTCCGTGTAAACTTTTTAAGCAATAAAAATAAATCCACAGGTTAAGGACTAATATCCTTGTGTTTCATGTGTTCAGCGCATTATTCGGCCCGGTTCCGTTTTCTGTTTTAAAATTCTTTGCGCACAGTGTTCGGCGGAACACTGCCTCAACTTCGACATAGACACCAACATCCGCTAAAATGTCCTTTCCGCCAAGGAACATCCTTACCTTATTCATTACACGTGCCCACAGACACGTGTCCCAAAGCTCTTAATCATACCTGTAACAAGGGTCATAGGAAGCCGCAACAATGTTGAACCCGATATCAAAAACCAAGGAACTTAAGTTCAAAAACTTTCAATATCGAGTCAACGCATCCATTCATCGTATGCAAAACCAATCCCAAAATGCAGGAAATCATCGCATGTGAATCGACCACCCAGCCTGAGCAGCAACGCGATGGTTTCCCGGAATACCATTATCGGCAAATTAACCGAACAAGGGATTCATACTCGGGTAGCTAAATGCAATTAGCACCTAAATTCCTTGCATGACCCTAATGAAGGCACACTTGGGCAAACAAAACGATTCGTTGCGCCCCTGATTAGCAGTCGAGCAACCATAAACTCTTAACACTATCCCAGATAGATGTTTATGAGTGAAAGGTAAACAAAAGCGTTACATTCCATGGTTCCTATCCCATCCGAATTGCATGGGACCCTTTTCCTCATGCCAGATGTGTTGGATATACAAACCAGCGAGTGATCGGAGAATAAGCGGCGGCATCCGATCAACGGACAAAGGAGGACAGGATTTCGATCACCACCACAATGGTGATGATGATGATTATAATGATAATGAAAAAACCTCCCTTTACGGATATGATGGAAAATTTCGCTTCACGGAGAGGATAGAAAATTCTGTTTCACAGATACGTTGGGGGAATTTCCCTTACGTATGTGAACGGGATCTTTTTGTTGAGAACACGAACGGGATATTTTTGTTGAGATTAGACAGTCTACTTCGAGCATTCAGTCGACATAGAGGGAACCCCAAGGAGGAGGTCGACAGGAAGTGGTGCGCACAGCCAGACGCGCTTGCTGTAGAAATACCGATAAATTTTGTAACGATCGTACGTTCGCGTTGTGGATTACGTTTTGAAATTTAACGCGGAAAATCGCATGAGATCAGTAACTGCGCGCTTAAGATAGACTATCTGGGACGCGAAACAATCCATAACAACAAAAATATTTAAGACTTTTCGTGTCGTCGAAAATGGATGTGTGACGGATGTCATGTGATTCGAATATGTATTTAATGGTTCGGTTAAGAAAACGGTAGTGACACCTTGCATCGATTACAATGCAATCCTTTTCTATGTATCCGTGGTAATACATGTATGATAAAAAATAAAACAATAGCAATAAAACAAAAGAGTGTTTCAAAAAGTATAACTGTGTTTCATTTGTGACAATTTCTCGACGTTGTATTTCTGCCGATTCGCTCCGTGTTCGATTTGCGAACAGTGTTCGGCGGAACACTTTCGACCAAGACAAAAATCCGCCAAAAGTTTGTGGTGTCGTGGTAGATATCCTCTCCACTAAGGGTATAGCCTTTACCTACCACCAGAGAAACGTAAAGTCTCTCTTGGTGGAATAGGAAACCAGATCTTGTAATGAAGATCATGGTGGTATGTGTGCGATCGTTCAGATCTGTGTGGTTTACACGTGCTCGAGGGCAATGAGTAAACGAAGCAGACAGGCGGTAAAGACAAAAGATTCGAAAAGATCGTTGTCTTTGGAGTGCATCGCGTCTAAATAAATAGACGACGATACAGTGAAGAAATATGGTAAAATAAAAGATGAGACGAAGGCATCTTAAAAGTCTTAGATGAGTGATGCCCTTGTGTAAATATACGAATAGACATTGGGAAAGGTGCTAATGGGTTGGTGGACGAAACAAATCCCTTGCTTGAATTTGTATATGCAGGGAATTTCGTTTGTGGGAAACGGATTCTATATTTGCATTGTTTATGTTCTAAATTCAATCCGGCGGGTGTGCGCGCAGACGATGCTTGTTTGGAGATTCAAACAAAGAAGCAATTCTGGGTAAAGTGCATGCAGCTGTATCGATAGTTGCAAGTCATTGCAAGGCAGATTAGATGGTTATACAATGACGGTTTGTATATACCATCTGTGTCAATGGAACATGGTATCTATGGCGACGCAGTGTGGAACTCTAGTGTGAAAATCTACACTAATTCGAAATTCGGTTTTTGGTCGCTTATGCAAAGACGCTTTGATACATGTATCAATGCCCTTGTAGAAAAAATTCTTTTTAGGAATTTTAGGTAATGCTTGTATGCATTAATTGTCCTTGGAAAAGGAAATATTTTCAGGTGCCCATGCGATTGCATTGGCGGGGCAAATGGGAGTTGGGTTGCGGATATGGGGAATTTTTCAGATAAGTGGGCCGTGGGGTTTGGCGGAACCGCCACACGTTCCCTATGGTAGCTGTGTTGTTATTATTGCCAACTGATTTAAGGGGTCAATCCATAGTTATCATCATCATCGGCACTACAGCCGGGATCTGGTCTTGGCCTTATTTAGCAAGTCTCTCCATCGGTATCCGGTCCTTATCCGAAACTTGTTAAGTTGTCCATAATAATTTCTTTTTACGGTCAAGCTTATTATCCTTGTGCCGACCTTTCTCAGGATAATTATACCATTGCAAAACAAGGGAAATTGTAAAACAATCAACCAGCTACCATATTCTGTAGCTGTAAAATTGTTCCGCTTTCAAAACGACTTGTTCTAATTGTGTAGTCCGTTCTCATTGGATTCGCCACCTAAGTCTGTTTCCTTTCTGTTCACTCTTTAATGCCTCATATCATTGGAATAACTATTACTACTATTTATTGGCCTGTAGGGACCCGGAAGTTCATGACCTCACCGATTCGGCCGCGCCATCGTTTTCTGTCCTGTGAACTCTCCTTCCCCGTTTGACCATCCGATCCGATCTCCTCAAGGTAAGATCTTACATTGTCCTCCCATCTCCATCGCGGCCGCCCTACCGGTCTCTTTCCCGTTGGTATACCGTCAAGAATTCTACGCACAGTCCTATCTTTGCCCATTCTTGCCACTTCTCCGGCCCATATTAATTTTCGCGACCTGATTACTCTCACTATTGTAGGTGTGTGGTATGGCTTTTACAATTCGTGGTTGTGGAATTTCCTCCATTGCCCTGCCTCTTCTTCATATTTACCGCCAAAGATACTCCTCAAAACTTTATTAAATTGTAATAGACTTTTTTTTTTTTTATTAAACTTGTCTCGGGAGAGGCGAACCTATAGCACCGAGTGGGAGCCTCGAGATAACATCAAATAAGTGTTGCAGTGCTTTTTGAACAGTTGCAGGTTATAACGCTCTGGGAATACTCATGTGGGAAGATAGTTCCACAGCTTACCCACTCTGTAATGGAACGAATTCTGATGTAGGGATGTTCCCGCGTCGTTCGTCGAACAATACCACGAATCTCCGAAGAACAGTAGCCGTGATAATATCTGTAAAACAGACAGAGGTCGGCTACGCGCTTTCGATGTGATAGCGACTGTAGTCCCGACGTCAACGCCGAGTCCCCGATCAAGCGCATCGCTCGTTTCTGTATGCTCTCAAGTAGGTCGAGAGTATGTTTAGGAGCCGAGCTCCAAACATGAGAGCAATATTCGAGCGCGAGTCTTATTTGGGATTTATATAGGAGAAGAAGTTGGGCCGGAGTAAAATATTTCTTGGCTCTAAAAAGATACCTCAGTTTTCCTGAGACTAACATGGCGATGTTCGACACGTGTTTATGCCACGCTACATTCCCACAGACCGTGACGCCGAGCAACTTCAAACTTTCCTCAGCTGTGGAACCGATGATCCACTTTTCTTTGTGAATGTTGTATACTGTGTCTTCGCTGCATTAAAGTCAACGAGATTGGCCCTTCCCCACTGCAGGACCCTATCTAGATCCTGATTCAGAGAGTCAATCTGTCTGCATCTCAGCTGATGCGACGCAGATGTGTAGCGATTCTAACAGACACACACAATTCACAAGCAAAAATAGTGAAGAACACCGAACGAAAAAATCGAATAAGAAAAATACATCAGAACCGTATACCAAGCGATAAATAAAAATAATTCACACCAGTGGAATATATTCGAGTTTGGAAATCAAGTTCTAAACACGGCCAGTAGCCTGGTGTGTAACGCTTAGGTAAATTTTTTTCATGATTCGAGCTGTCATAGCGTCAGTTCGAATCACACGATCTTCTTCACTATTATTTCAAACGCTATAGATGCACCAATCGGCTGAACACTCGAAAAGGAGGAAACAAGCGTACTATCATCCGCAAACTGAACACTTTGTTATCCGTTGTCTCCAACAAATCATTTATGTGAAGCAAGAACAAGGTTGGAGCCAAAATAGAACCCTGGGACACCCCTGAATTAACAGAATACAGATCCGAACAGTCGCCGTCCACAACAACCCGGATCGATCGATTCTCAAGGAAGCTCTTCGTCCAGTCGCAAAGCTGTTGGGAAAGTCCATATGAACGAAGTTTGCTCAGCAATGCCCCGTTCCAGACGCGGTCAAAAGCCTTGTAGATATCCAATGCGACCGCCCTTCACTCACAATGCCGTTCAATCGCAGATGTCCATATATCGGTTATAAGTGTCAAAAGGTCTCCTGTGGACCACGGAATCCGTATTGACGATCATTCAAAAGTCCGTTGCACTCCAAATACTTAACTAACTCAGTATTGTTGACTTTTTCCATTACCTTAGATGACAGTAATGCTATCGGACGGTAATTTTGTGGGAGACACTTTTTTCCCGACTTTGGGATTGGCTGATTTTCCAGCAGGCGGGAAAGTTCTTCCGTGCATAAGATAAGCGGAAGAGTCTGCCAAGAACCGGCGATAGTTCTGGAGCACAGTTCTTAAGGACTATTGCTGGTATTCCATCCGGGCCGGTTGCCTTCCTACAATCCAGTTCACGCAGAATGCGTTGAATAGTGCGCGGACGAAATCTCCCACATCGAAGACCGTACCGGCGCAATCACAGGCGGCTCTAAAAGGCCGAGATCGAGGTTGGAATTCGCGGAAAATAAATTCGCGAACACATTAGCTTTATCCTGTGAATTCGTGACTAACGTCCCGCTGTCTGTCACCAACGGAGGGAAAGAGGAGGATGCGAAGTTACCGCTGACAGCCTTTGCCATTGACCAGAAGGAGCGCGAACCAGTTGGGCACCGAAGGAGCTTATTTATCACCCTGTCGTTGTGAGCTTTCTTCGCGGTATCAATCGCCTGGTTGCACGGTTTTTGTGATTATAACAAAATTCGTTCTGTTAACATCGGTGGGATTGGAGCGCCATTGCTTAAAAGCTCTATTTTTTGCCGCTGTAATCAGCTCGCATTTTTTATCAAACCAAGGTTTATCAGACGAACTTCGTTTGATGGAATGTGGAATATACATCTTCCTCCCCAGAACAATAATCTCTGATACCGACTCCGCGCAAGCATTAACATCGGAGTTTCCGAAGCACACCTCCGACCAAGGAAAGGATGTGAAGAAATCTCGCAAATCGTCCCAGTTAGCAGCCCCATACTTCCATACATGGCGAAGCTGTCTAGGCCGGTTATTCGCTTGATATGCAAGTGCTTGCGCGGCAGATACCAAGCAGTGATCTGAGTTTCCCAGTGGCGCAGAAATCTCTACGGTATAAATACTCGGTTAGGATGTCAAAAACAGATCCAGGGTGCTCGCATAATCGCCTGGGGCATCCGGCACTCGTGTTGGCTCACCCACGAGTTGAGTCAAGTTGTGGCCTACAGCAAACATCTCCGCCAGCCTCTCAGCCTCGTCGGTTCTGGCGGAATGTAACAACCAGCCGGTATGGTGCACATTAAAATCACCAAGGACAACAATTTCAGAAGCTGGGTGGTTGATCTGTATCCAGTCAACGGTATGTAAAAGATGTTCGAAAAATGTCGTCGGTCGATCGTCATTCGGGGAGCAGTAAAGACAACAACGAAATTTATCGAAATTCCTCAGCACGACCCTCAACCATATGATGTCCATCTTATTGGATTCCAACGCCTCCATCCTCTGGCAAGCCAGATTGGACCGCGCGAAGACGCAGACTCCGCCCTTAAAACGGAATCTCGAATGTAAGTCGCGTCCTGAGCAACGAAGATATGTCGAATCAGTTGACGAATCGACCTGGGTCTCAGTTAGGGCAAGGGTAACAAGCTTCGTTGTTTGCAAATATTGGTGGACGGCGTTTACATTCGTATTGGTGAAACCGATGCCCCTGATGTTACAAAATGCCGTCACCAGTCGAGCGTGGGCAAGGCCTCGAGAGCGAGCCCGGTTATGCGATGACGAACCTCTCAAAGTTCCATTATTTATCATGATATCTGCATGATGTTTCCCCTGGCTTGCTCGACTATTGGCTAAGATTGCCGTTGGTTTTCTCGACGGTTGGCTTACTCGGTCGTTGGCTTACTCGGCCGTTGGCTTACTCGGCAGTTGGCTTACTCGGCCGTTGGTTTAATCAGTCATTGACTTACCAATGCTTTGTATTCCTCATTCTGGACTTTCCTCAGCTTTGGTTTTCTCAGCATGTGATTTCCTTAGCTGATGGCTTATTCTAGCGTTGGCTTGCCTTTTTAGACCGTTCGATCTTTCGGCATTTGGTTTTCTATCCCTTTCTCTTTCTTGGCCCTTAGCTTCCTCATATATTGAATATTTCTGTCTTTGTCTGTCTGAGCGCTTAGCCTTCTAAGGCTTCAGCTTCCTAATCCTTTCAATCCGTTAACCTATTCTCGGTCTGTAGCTTCCTCACCTATTGTCTTCATCAGCTTTGGTTTCCTCAGCCTTCGGCTCTTTCAACCTTTGGTTTTTTTAGCCTTTGGTTTTTTCAGTCTTTGGCTTTTGCAACCAGTTGGTCATTGACCACTACTAACTAAATAAACTCGGCTTGATGAATTATACTTTTGGCTACAGGTGAGTGGTGTTGGATGTGTATATATATAGTTTGCAGTCGTGGTATACAAGTAGTGTTACAATTTGGTGTCGACAACCGTAATATAATGTTTCCAATATATATGTACATGCGTCAGTTGTAATGTTTTGACTTTACAACCAATTCAAGTTAAGCTGCAAAGATATGTGAGGAGGAATAACAAAGTTACTTGGAGTCCGTGGGCGCGCCGGAGGTCGCCAAAATGCCGGTTGACAGATTACACTCTAGCATGATGGATAGACTGAGCCAATCCAAATCAAAAACTTGTGTCTTCAGTTTTAGGTTTAATATTAGAACATTTGCTACTGGAACTTTTACAATTTTTGCTTAACTTTTAATTTTTACATTCACTACTCGAAGTTTTTTCTTTTTAGTTCTTAAAACAACTCCACTTTTTACTTTAAAAACAATAATGAACGGGGCTTTTCCTCCTACTAGTTTTCGACTGCCACACGGTTCTCAAAAAAAATTCCAACTGTGTCAAAACAACCGTCAACAACGGAATCAATAATACCGAATTTAAATATCCTCCTGTCTCTCTCTCGCTCACCACGATCCACACTCGAATCGGGGCGTGTTCGAACACTCACTCGTGGATCATGCAATTCTTCCACCACCTTACCATCAAACTATCTTAAAACAAAATTATAATGAAAACAATTAAATGATGGGGGTGGTGAAATCCGCACGTAAAACAACCCCCCCCCCCCCCCCCCCCCCCATCCCATTCTTAGGAGAGGAATGTCACGCCGGAGAGTGGGCGGCGGAGAGCAAACAAACAAACAATCAGCAACATCAACAAAATAAATAAATAAATAAATAAATAAATTAGTCGACATGCTTAAGTGTTAATGTTAGTAAGGATTTACACTACCTATATATTAGGGTTAGTAAAAATAAATAAATAAATAACATTTTAATAGGGGAACACTAACAACACAGATTTCCATCTATCGCGGCGGGCCCGACACTTAAAACGATGGTCCGACCGAAAGCTCGACCGCCCACACGATCCGGTTAGAACCCCTCGCCCAGGCGAGGTAATCCCCTCTCGTCTAACCTCCAAAATGTCACCCGACCGGCGAAATCGTCCCGCTCCTATATATTTTCTTTGATTTTCATCTTTGGACTCCTTTACTTGCCCCGGTCCATGGCTTGGCAGATCGGGGGGTTGCCCCGTTCCGGCGGCAAAACCTACCATCACCCGACATTATAGTGCGCTTTCGCACTTTCTATTTGTGATCCAACCCCCAGCACTGGGGTTTGCCTTTGCAGTCTGCGCTGGGAATGCGCCTGCAGCATTAGGCCTGGCCTTAAAGACTTTCTCGTCAGACTCCATTTGGTATCCCTGCGACGAAGATCCTTTACAAGGACGAAGATTCCGGAGGGAAACCAGAGTCTGGCCAGCTAGGATCAGGGGCCCCAAGTTACAGGAAGGCTTAACCTTACCTTAATTGTTTTTATAAAAAGTGTTGTGTGTAACTACGTTCTCAACGTCCACTGTACAGGGTTCATCCGGGTGACCTCGTGGGTAGCACGTGGTTGCACAGCTTTTCGCAGCCCTCCCCTGTGTGGGTAGGGTCTGCGGGCGAGTACCTGCCGCAGTATCGACCTTGACAGGTCCCTTTGGCACGTCTCCCCGTTCGGCTGCCACATGTTCAACCCTTCCCGTTCCATTGTTGATAAATTGAATGGAGAATGGCACGGGATTTACGGTCGTTCGGGGAAAAACCAAACAACCACCCGGCCCGTCTACCTTACAATTCCGAGACAGGAAGTCGTACCCCAACAATCCGTCTTCCTCCAAACCCGGCAAGGGGTCTACTATTTGGAAACTGCAGGGAATCTCATGGTGCAACTTGAAATTCCCAGTGCAGCATCCCCTCGACTTGCCTTTGACAAACAACAGCGCTTGGAGCGTTGTATATTTATGCACATCCATGCCATATCTAGGATGGAGTGCCTTCAGCTTCAACAGGCTGATCTCAGCGCCGGTGTCCACGATTAGGCGCGTAGAGTTCCTACGGCCAATGTCTAAAGCGAGGGTGACAATCGGGACCCGAGTCGGCGAAAACTGAGAACAGCTGGAGCTGGGTTGCGTTTCTAGTGCGGTCGGGTTGGATCTTGCCGACCCAACCTTTGGGAGTTTCCCGAACTCTCCCATTTTGCCTTATATCGACACTCTGCCGCCTTGTGAGTGTGTCGACCGCAAAACTCGCACAATAGTCCGCTCCTCCGTTCAGGAATGTTCCGCTCGGGAGTCCCACTGGACTCCAAACTAGCTGAACTGGAGCTATGTTTATGGCCTATTTTGGGCCCAATGCGCCGGGGTCGCCATTTTCGATTCCCCGCGCTAACTGATGCGGCGTCATGCCTCGCATCTGTTTTCGAGGACTTCGAGTCCATGGAGTCGGGTCGCTTACCGCCACCGCTCAACACGGAGGATCGTCGCCTACCATCCATGGTTTAAAAATCTTAGCCCCTTGAGTATTTAGCTCGCTGTGGCTTTTACAATTGCTTCTCTGCTCCTTGACTCGTCTGTATATGGTAAGTAAAAGTATCATCCTACAACGTATTTGTTCTAGATACATCCTACAATAGCTCGTCTGGAAGAACTGCGTCAAATAGGGTAGCTTGGGACCCATTATTCACACACATACAGGGGTAGTTCGTGATAAAGAGAAATGCCACGTGTAGGTCCAGAGCGCCAGTTGTGTCATATTTTATTTAAGATATAGGCTTGCAATTCAGTGAGAAATGGTATGTGCTGGCGATAACGGGCAAACTAAATGTCTTAAAATTCGCACCACGTTTTTGTGTTCGTCCTTGTGGACATTTTCGTTTTTTGTATACAATACCCAACTTTGTCATGCGACACCTAAGTGGTGTATTACTAAAGGCAACCGTTTTCTACTGGTGTGCACCTACCCCAATTCCAAGCCACACAACATGGATGGCATTCGTTTCAGAGAGCGGAAAGGGAGCATTTGACGGGGCTTTTAAATATACAACTCAATCTAAATTTTACTTCCACGCTGATGGAGTTGTTGTGTTGCAACCTCTGGTAGTTCACCAACATGCAACCCAAGTTCCCTAGTTAGAAGAGATCCTGAGAGAAAAAAGGAAAACTTTCCAGCCAAACTGAAGAAGCGACCAGACAAAGGGAAGTTCCACTTTCATGACGACACTCGAACCGTTGTGTAGTTTTTATTTGAGCTTTTTATTTTGCTCCCCGATGTCAAAGGGCGCACACTGGACCCGGTGTAAAATGAACAAATTTAACACTTGAACGGCTCAAGATTCGACTGGTACGGAAAGGACGACGCTTCAAGGGCCTCATAACAGAGCAAGTCGTTAGTTTTATTTGAAAGCAGGTTAAAAGAGGAACAACTGAAAATTTGTGGTGGAAGGTAACGCTCCTCTTGTCTTTTGATAGGCCAAGCTCGACTGGAGGAAGTAATTGAATTCTTATTCATTGCTGCGAGCTTAGGGGGTCAACACAGCTGTAAATAAGGTTAGCGATAAATTCCATTAAATAGAATGGAAATAGGCTGAGTTGAAGGATGGGTTGCTATGCTGCTTTTTATGGCGGCATGGTCATTTCCCTCTGTTCGGGGCTGGTTTCACTTGAGCAAGATGGCTGGCTGGAGTTCAATGAGCTACTTATGAGAAGTGGCTTTTCAAGTGTTGGCTGGATTGGGAGTACTTTCGAACCAGAAGAACTAGGCGGATCAACGCTTAATCTGGAGAATTGTGGGAGTATTCGCTACTTGATTGGAGATTATCACTGTGAATCCACAGCTCGTGTATGTGCCTTATAGGCAGGGATGAACAACAATAACGAGAACTGACAATAATTATGATACATCGATGTTCGGAACGCCACCTGTTGAGCTCGTTGATAAGCGAATCGAAACTTTAAAGAGTTTTATATGAAAAGATTGGAGAAAAACTTTCTCCAATGGGGTTTACACTACATCAGAAAATAATGTTCAGGTTAGCTTTTACGTTAAGAAGTATTCATTGCAATTCTTGGGGCTCTGGGAATGGGCCATCATTTTACCCATGGTTTCGAAGAATGCACGACACTTTTAGTGTCTGAGTTGTGTGTGTGGTCGCAAGTGAATGATATTTGTCCGAAACGCGTAAAATTGACCTAACGAGCAATAATTTAAGACGTTAGGTAAGTTAGTTAAGTTATGTCCGCGTGGGTTCAGTTTTAATTTTTTACACGAAATGGGGCAAATAAAAAACGATTTAGGAATAGTTTTAAACATCAAAGCATAGTCCGAGCAGAAGAGCGAGAGGATAAAGTATGGAATCGTTGTACAATGGTCTTGATTGCCAGGATATAACATCATCATCATCATCATCGGCACTACAACCGGGATCCGGTCTTGGGCTTATTTAGCGAGCCTCTCCACCGGTATCCGGTACTTATCCGAGTCCATCACAATTTATTTTTCCGGGCCAGGATATAACAATGCCAATAAAATTGATGTTTAGTCAAAGCATTCCACATTCATATAGTTTGCCTTAAAAACGATTACTCGTATGCTCGGTGTTGATTTTAAAAGTGGACTGATGATTAATCCAGGACTTGCTAAATAAGGCCAAGACCTGTTCCCGGTTGTAGTGCCGATGATGATGATTAATGGGTGTCACAAGAAAATATTGGGGTATGTGGAACGCACTCACCAAATTCAGTTGAATTAAATTTCCGTGTAGATAATACGCATAGGAAAGAAATAAACTTCATAAGTTGCGCCCATGTTTTAATGGCGAACTTGAAAGACTACCGCCTAGATGCCTATTAATTGTTCGTTTTTGAGTCATATTGTGGCGTTTGTAACAGATCCACACACAATACACAAGCAAATAGTGAAGAACAGCACACGAAAATCGAATAAGAAAATGCACCAGAGCCGTATACCATAGCGATAAAATAACAATTCACATCAGTGGAATATAGTTTAATTTAAAAATCGAATTCTAAACACGGCCACTAGCCTGGTGGGTTGCGCTTTAGTTCAATGTTTGGTGATTCTAACTGTCATAACGTCAGTTCGAATCACACGTTCTTCGGTTGTAGCTTTCCCTGTGCAGCGTGAAACACCATCTTGTTAAAAGCAGAACCGATCCTTACACTTTTATGTCGAATCGGAATAAAAAAATCGGTTGCTATAACTTGATAGTGCACTTGATTAATGCTTTCTGTTTGATCAGTTTGATTGTCGAAGCAGAACGGTCAAATGACCATATAAGTACAGAAACCACACTAAACGTTTAGAGTGCAATGTACCACATCACTAATGATTTTTTTTTTTGGTCAAAAATACTCCTCGCCGACGAAGTTCGCATATGCCAAGCGACAAATCTTATCATCTGGCAACAGTCCTTGACTCAATTGATTTTTGCGTGCAAATTTACATGAATTATGTTCCGTGAGGTAGTTTGCCTGATGGCCAACTGCCCCAAATAACGTCTCGATGATGTTGTCGAAGAACTCTCATTACTGCGATACTTGCATCGGATCGACTAAGACGAGGTCTATTTGGAAGAATACAAACCCTTGTGGCGCCTCTAACAGATACACACACAATACACAAGCATATAGTGAAGAACACCGAACGAAAATCGAATAAGAAAATGCATCAGAGCCGTATACCATAGCAATAACATAACAATTCCACATCAGTCGAATGTACTTGAGTTTCGAAATCGAATTCGAATTATATACCATATTGATCTTCCCCATTGCTCATAAATGTCTGCTGACTGTTTCTGGTGCTCATGTAATGCTTTTTTTTTATTATACTTCTCTCGGGAGAGGCGAACCTATAGCGCCGAGTGGGCGCCCCGAGATGCCATCAAATAACTGTTGCAGTTCTTTTTGAACAGTTGCAGGTTGTAGCGCTCCGGGAACACTCGCGTGGGAAGGGAGTTCCACAGTTTCCCCGCTCTGTAACGGAACGAGTTCTGATGCAGGGACGTTCGCGCCGTCGGGAGATGAACCACAAACGGGTGCGATCCGTCGGATTGTCTTGTGGAACGCATATAAGCCGAATTGCGTGGAACAATACCAAGAATCTCCGAAGAACAGTAGCCGTGATAATATCTGTAAAACAGACGGAGGTCGGCTACGCGCCTTCGATGTGATAGCGACTGTAGTCCCGACGTCAGCGCCGTGTCCCCGATCAGGCGGATCGCTCGTCTCTGTATGCTCTCAAGTAGGTCGAGGGTATGTTTAGGAGCCGAGCTCCAATTATGAGAGCAATATTCGAGCGGGGGTCTAATTTGGGATTTATATAGGAGAAGAAGTTGGGCCGGAGTAAAATATTTCTTAGCTATAAAAAGATAGCTCAGTTTTCCTGAGGCTGACCTGGCGATACGATTTTGCTAATTGCCGTTGAGATTGAGTTGGGTCATCATCCAATAACTCCTGCAATTGCTCGTCTTCACATTTTTGTGGTCTACCAGAGCACTCACTGTCTTTCACATTGAAATCACCACTTTTAAATTGTCGAAACCAAGTCCCACATGTTCTAATTGATGGAGCGCGTTCACCATATGTTTCTACTAGTAAACGATGACTTTCAACAGCCTTTTTCTTTTGATTAAATAAGAAAGTAATGCGGCACGCAAATGTTCTTTTTCAGACACAAAACTTCACATGATCACTGAACGATAAAACATAGACGCTAGTTTTTGGCGGACTCACCTTGTGTGTGTTTTTGTAATTAAATCTCAGGCGAACAAATTGACGTATGTGTCTAATTAATACGCTGCGTACTTTTCGCTGGCGCCATCTCTTTGTTGAACCGGAAAAAACCTCTGCATACACCTGGTATATATAAAGACGTGGGTTTGACATGCAAACCGATCAACAAACTTTGGAATCGCGCCGTCCATCTGGGCCGAAACCAAAACAAAACACGTCAAAGTATATCTAAAGTCAAGGTAATGTTGGGTGTTGTCTTTGATTATTGTGGTGTTGTGCATTAGGAATTTATGCCAGGAGGTTAGACCGTAGATAAAGAATATTATCTCTGCGTTATGTGACGTTTGAGAAAGCAAATCCATCGCCAAAAGCCAGATTTTCAGAAAATCCAACATAAGTCAAGGTAATGTTGGCTGTTGTCTTTGATTATTGTGGTGTTGTCCATTAGCAATTCATGCCAGAAGGTTAGTCCGTAGAAAAAGAAAGTTATCTGAGCGTTATGTGACGTTTGAGAGAGCAAATCCATCGACAGAGGCCAAGTTTGCAGAAAGAAAATTCAGGACTTTTGCACCACGATAACACACCATCAATGCAGTCATTGCGAACTGTTTGCTAGTCAAAAAGTCAACAAATGTCATCGAGCAACCACCATATGGGTCCGATTAACTTTTTTCTCTTCCCCAAATTCAAATTACCACTTCGAGGCACTCGTTCTCAGTCGACAAAAGACATAAATGGGGATTCGCAGCGAGAACTGAAATCGATTCCGGAAAATGCGCACTGTAAACAATCTAAATGACTTATCACGCTCAAAGCCCACATCGGGATAGAGAGAGGACAGTTGTGCCAGCTTAGTGACAAAAGAATTTTCACAATCCCTTTAAGTGGACTTTTTAAGCCGTTTCGGTCGATGGAAGACATAAGAAAGAATTCGTGGCGCGAACTGAAGTCGATTCCGGAAAATGCGCACTGGAACCAATCTAAACGACAGATTGCGCTCAAAGCCAACATCGGGATAGAGGACAGTTGTGCCAGCTTAGTGACAAAAGAATTTTCACAATCCCTTTAAGTTGACTTTTTAAGCCGTTTCAGTCGATGGAAGACATAAGAAAGAATTCGTGGCGAGAACTGGTCGATTCCAGTAAATGCGCACTGTAAACAATCTAAATGACAGATCACGCTCAAAGCCCACATCGGGATAGAGAGAGGACAGTTGTGCCAGCTTAGCGACGAAAAGAATATTGATATTCCCTCTAAGCGTTTCCGTTTCAGTCGATAAAAGACAATCGTGTTATTACAAAAAATAACGACCTGCGGCGTTTCTAACAGATGCACACACAATATACATGCAAATAGTGAAGAACACCGAAAAAAATCGAATAAGCAAAGCATCAGAGCCGTATACCATAGCGATATCATAGCATTTCCACATCAATTGAATGTACTTGAGAATAACGGTCTATCTTTTAGTAATTCGTCATGACGTTGCTTCGAATCACACGTTCTTCACTTTCGTCGCAAACGCTATAGACCAATTTAACTTCCTAAAAAGTTCTTTCAGATCGTGCCCGTTGTGTTTCACGTAGAGCCATTACATTCCTTTCGGCGCGTTTTCTTTCACACTACTGTTTTGGTTAAAGCAAATATAATTAATCTAATCCAGTACTCTTAAATGCTCAATACTCTGGGTATATATTTTTGTGGGACGTAAGGATCTCTTGTTCATTTCCCACAAACCTCGTTTGCTGATGATAGCATGTTGAGTTTCTCATATTCATACGGACATTGCCGACCAACCTTTTCGAACCTCATTATCATTCCACAGATTATGCTTAATATATTGGATGCCGACCTTATAGCGTTTGAAATAATAGTGAAGAAGAACGTGTGATTCGAACTGACGCTATGACAGTTTGAATCACCAAAAAAATTGAACTAAGCGTTACCCATCAGGCTACTGGCCGATTTTAGAATTTGATTTTTTTAAACTCGACTATACTCCACTGATGTGAATTGTTATGTTATCGCTTGGTATACGGCTCTGATGTATTTTCTTATTCGATTTTTCGTTCGGTTCTTTTCACTATTTTGCTTGTGAATTATGTGTGTATCTGTTAGAGTCGCCACACCACTCCCTCCGCAGTAACTTCGTTATGATCAGATTCGTATGCGAACGACGTAGCGAACGGGAGAACGTCGGAGGCTGTGCTCTATGCGGAAGTCGTGATCGTGTGTGAAGTTCTGTTTACTACGGGAAAGTGTATGCTGTGTGTACAGATCACGTCGTGGTCACCAATTATAGCGTTTGAAATAATAGTGAAGAAGAACGTGTGATTCGAACTGACGCTATGACAGTTTGAATCACCCAAAAAATTGAACCTAAGCGTTACCCACCAGGCTACTGGCCGATTAGATTTTGATTTTTAAACTCGACTATACTCCACCGATGTGAATTATTTTTGTTATTGCTATGGTATACGGCTCTGATGTATTTTCTTATTCGATTTTTCTTTCGGTGCTCTCCACTATTTTGCTTGTGAGTTGTGTGTATCTGTTAGAGTTGCCACAACCTCAACAAAGTACACCAATGAGAATTATCTAACGAAGTTGATTTTAATGCCTTTAAAAGTGCTAGTCCAGTGTAAACACACTGTCGATGAACGGCGCTTGCATCGTCGATGCCAGGGAACTATCAATCCTTGAGACTCGAATTAATTCAACTGCAAGAAAGACCACACTTTACAAGGCGTGCAAATGGAATTCAATTCTCATATTTGGTCAGGGGCATCCAACATTTTGGATGGACAGGATGCCAAAACGAGTAGTGGAACTCATTAGGGATCCAGGCGTAAGTCATATATATCCATCGCGCCAACGTGCCATGCCCATCTCTTTCCTATAGGTATTATCACGGCCGTTGTTCAACTGCACTTGGTGAATGTGTGGCGGTTCCCTTGAACGCCACCAATCATCTTCCCACTAACTATATAAAAACTCCCACCTAGGGCATACAAAAACCTGGAAAGCAAGTACTCACCTGTTTATAATTGAACCATAAAGCCTTAAAACGCATAAAAGCACAATATTTGCTGATGCACCAAACAGGCATGTTTCATATGGGCAATTTGGTTGCATCACCACGCAACCAACATGAACCGAACCAATCCATTGAACATGTCTCGGATCGATTTCCATCATGTAACAGGTATCTTCCACACATAAAGGCAACTTGGTTGCATCACCAGCAACTAACATTGCCCGAACTATATCAATGAGATATACCTTTATGTGCCAGCCGCACTCATGCAGGAAATGTTTTATCTTTTCCCTTTAGCATACATGCCTACGTCGATCGGTCATCCGACCGACAAATACATGAAGGCATATGGCTGATCGCCCAAGCAAGTCAAGTTCTAAAAATGGAAAATTACCATGGAGAATTCGACTACGTGGAGATGCCACCAAACATGTGCACGATCAGCATAAATACTTTACGCAGTCGCTGATCGTGCAAACACTTCAATCCCTATGTCGAGATATGGGCACCAGCTGCAACCATGCCAGCTAATGTTCCCCCTTGTGGATTCGGTTAATCCACAGTCTGCAGACTTGTGGACATGTGGCGTTTCTACTAACACCACGGCTACCTTTTTCAACCTACCTCCAAATCTTCCTTCCTAAAGCTCCACTAATTTCATCATTTTTACCATGCAAGCGCAATAACTTCCCCAAGCATTCTCCCACCGATTGCATTACCTTTCGGTTATGCAAATAGCATCCAACATCAAGCATCTGCCCATCAAGGGCATTCACGCAATTAACGCGTTATATAAATTTCCCTAGAAGAAATTCGGTACGCCAGTACCGCATATATCAATGCATCTCAGCATTGTTCTAAAAGGAAAACATTTCGGTTGCCATACTCGATAACCGAAGTGGATTATGAAAACAATCAGCAGAACCCCTGTCTGCCTGCATTTACTGTCCCACACGTGCGCAACAGATTTTCATGTTGCACCAGTACTCACGGCGGCTTTTATGCAATCTTCAAAGCACCGGCGCAATTCGCGCCTAGCTGCCAAGAGCCCAATTCAATGCCAGTGTAAATACTCACACTGGAATTCGACCAATGACTCCCTAGGATTGCAATACACAATTAACTTGGTTGTAAACACAACCATCATTGTGTAATTATCCCAAATGTATCCTAATCCCTAACGTAGTATTTGGACAACTGCAAATACTTATCCCAAAGATGCTTTTTCATTCCCACGGTTCGACCACCCATGAGCTCGCATCACGAGCCAACAAGGTGATCCGCGCACAAAAGTAGTTCAGTCGATAAAATAGTGGTAAAGGAGTCGAGGTTCCTGGAGTGCGCCCAAAAAGTCGAGTTCGAGATACGGTGGAGTTCGCCTGTGCAAGTGCGTCGAGAGTGTTCGGAGGTTGTCAATATACTTACGTAGTGTCAAGTTAAGTACGAAACCACAGATAAATAATAGTCCCGGGTTGTTTAAAATAAAGCGAGTGTGCGGAATGTATAATTTCATGTGGATCAAATTTGTGAAACTTGTGATAAAATATTGAAGTCAGAATAAAAAAGAACATTAAAACACAAACCCCAGGGTGTTTTTCTTTCCACTGTCGAACAGCGTGCTAGTGAACTCGGTTTTACGTAACTCTATCGAACTATTATGTTAGGACACTTGATGAACCTTGCCAAGGCCGGCATATAATCAAGTGATTATCCTACAGACACACACGATGAGCAGCAGAGGCGATCATCGTGTATGTGTTTCACCCAATTCTTGCTGGACCAAATGAGAGAATGATACCATATATGGTCACTGAAGCGATGGATGGAATTTTTGGTAATTCTGTCGCTTCGGTGGCAATAGTGATCGCGTTCTGGATTCCGTGGAGGCAAGTCGGGACTCGACGTTAAATAAACGAAAATAGAGAGTCGACGTTTTACCACTGTGATCTGCGGACGTTAAGCCTAGGTGTCAATTTCATTTAATACAGCCGAACTATCTTTTATGTTTTACTGAGTGTTGTAGTCCTAAAACGTTATTCAAAATTATATGCGGACGTTAAGTTTAAGTGATAATTTCATGTAATACAGCAGAACTATCTTTTATGTTTCTACTAAGTGCTATAGTTAATAAGCGTCATATAAGATCACATTTGGAACTAAATTTAAGTGATAGTCACAGTTGATAAATAAGACCTAGCCTTAAGTTTGCGATGTGTAGTGTTGTATTTTTACTTAGTTAACTTGTAAATAAAGATACTAGTGAGCTAAGAGCAAGACGAACTACAGAATTTTTTTTATTTTTTTATTTATTTATTACCATGTAAGTAAATTACATAATAACTTAAATCTAATAGCGCTAGCAACTAAGGCTTTCGGCTAGCTGGAGTTTTATTTTATGCGTCTATGGATAATAACAATTGAGTTGGGAAGTCGTAGTGAACCTGTACCCCTGTGGCACCTACACGACAACATAAATATACCATACCCCAACTGCATTTCATTTCTCCAAACATTCTCCCGCGTCAATTAGAGAATACGCATCAGTTCACGTTAACTTCATACATATGAATAAACACAGACAATCGTTCTCCGACCGAACAACACGAGAGTGGAATGCTCTTCCTGATCATGTGTTTCCTCGTCGTTGTAATATTCAGGCATTTAAGATCAACGTACATCTATACCACGTTTCCTTATCCCCTACCTCTTCTTCTACTCACACGGCGCTCTGGCATTTAAGAGTACCCCAAAATCTCCTTTTGTGGGCAGTTTTTGTGCACCAACAAAAATGATAAAATGCAGATTGCAATTTAGGCTCATTACCAAGTGTTTATTTGCATATGAGATAGATATGTTTATACTGCTTACATCCCTTACCCAACTGAATGAAAACAGAGAACGTTATGAACAGGTTTGACACTAATCATTTACGAATTAAAGGAACCAGAAATAAAAACAGAAGTTCTTGAGATCTGAATCAAACTGTCTTCTTATTGTTTGCTCATATGGGATAAGCAAAACCATTTTCATGCAACATTTATGATCGATTGTGGACGCCGGCAGAAGAACCACACTTGCTTTGAAGTTCGTGCCCTGTATCAGGATACCTTGCTTTGCAACCAATTTAGAAGGTAGGTTAAAATGGTAAGAAAATAAACTGTTAAACTTCTCGAGTATTAAAAGTTTTAAAGCCGTCGGTATTTTATTTAACATCACCTTACTTGAATCACTTGGTTGGCATTTCCTCTGAGTCTTATCACTACCCTACAGCTCAGGGGGGAGGGTAAATCCATTCGAACAGTAAATAGTGCCAAGCAATCTCATCAAAGGGGACGTAATGTACTGGACGACAATATGGACGACCAAACAACAAGTTCGAAATCAGTCAACAGAGGGGAGCACGTGCAATCTCCTGGACATTGGTCAGTACCTTGTATCCTCCTTTTGTCGTTGAGGAACTTTTAATGGCGCCATCTACGGCAAAATTCTTAAATTGATTTTTCAATAGAATAAGATCAATCAGATTGTGATTTCCTTTTCCAGCTTTTCAAGCTGCTTTACAACTTTACCAAACTTAATTCTCTCCGGTAGCAACTCTGTCTCTATAGAACTTCGTATCAACTTATAAACTTTTTATCTACAATAACCTAAAGGACTCCATTCGATAGTTTTTAAAAGATGTCTTTTAAGTGTCTGTAGTAAAGAAATAGAAGCACATTTGAAAAGGGCCAAAGTGGCAGAAGGTTGGAATAGGGAATGCGGAAGACGAAAGAGAGATGCGGCAAGAGGAATTCATGTACCTCCTGATGGAAAATCCTTAAAAGGGACATTTAAAGTCTTAAAAGTAAATTTGTGAAGGAAAATGTTACAGTTAATTATATGTGAAGTACACTTATAAATGCAATATATATGACTAGATTGTATATTAAAGCAACATGTAGGAGAGTATATCACATTGAAGGATTCTAAATAGAGTCTAGGACCAAAAATTCTTTAAGCCCACCACCGGTAAGTTAGGAACTACTATTTACAGTAATGTTAGACAACGTGTGTTTAAAGTTAACGTAGATTCTTTTGTTTGCTTTTAGTTCATACCGTTGGTAGGGACGTCGCCCTTTTTAGTGGCGAAATCATGTTTGACTGTCGCCGGAGAACTTGTTGATGTAACCTGAGGTAGTTTCGATGATAAAGTCTTCTTTGGTGGAGGTGTTGTTTGGGGTTTGACTGGTTTTGTTTGATTGATTTTTATAAGGGGGTTTTTGTGTGTATTGGGTGTTTTTTGGTTGTTGTAAAAATAAATAGTAATAAAATAAAAAAGAAAAATAACAAATATTAATATGAGCAGATGAAATGCTATAAATAAATAAAAGCTTAAAGAATTTTCAATATGTTGTTGGCTTCAGAGATGACGACAAGCTAAGCAGAAAAGTTATATTTATCAATAAAATATTGAGGTGAATTTACCCCGATGTAATTAAAGAAGTGATAATATTACCAAAAAACGGCAAATTTGGTAGTTGAATTCATAGTGTTGCGGATTCACTGGATGCAATCAGCGAAGTCGCAATGGAATGCTGCCCTTGGCAACACAATAACAAATGTCAGCAACTAGCTGACATAATCGAATTTGGTTGTCAAGCAACCAATAACAAACTCTTCTGCGTTAACCATTCGAGCGAAACAGTTCGCATCAATTATCCAATGAAATATTTATAATCAATTGAATAAAGCTCATTTATAACAACAGTAAATAAACCACGTTTCTTTGGTGTATCCTGGAGGAAGGTTATTTCTTGGGATAGCGGCAGTCATGTAAAATGGGTATTCTTTTCATTTCATTTATCAAATTTTCTCAGTGTTTTAGAACACAACGCTTCCCCGACGACATTCCTCGGTCGGCGGAACCTCAAAGATCTTCTCCGAGACATTCCTCGGTCGGCAGAGATCAAACATTTTGGTCGTTCGAGCCGGATCCAGTCTGTGGATCCAATCCACTGCTGCCCGTTCGCAGTGGAACAACGAGTTTCTTAAAGTGCAGAAGTTCGCGCGCAACACATCGCAATTATTAGCAGAAATAAATCGAAGTGCACCACGGCTTTGCAGAATCATACTTTTACCAAAAAGGACAAAAGAGTTGCAGATACTTAAGTCACGTAAGTTGAGTAAGTTAAGTTCAACTTGTACCACACCTCATTTCACTTCGGGATTGAAAGGATCTATCTCACTTCATAAAACAATTCATTAGAGTTAGTCAACAATTGCAATTTATAATGCAAAGGGCAATAATCTGTTATCATTCGAAATAATCAAGTAATCTCTATAACGCCCATTTATACAAGGAAACTGAAACCGAATTGAAGAGAATTGTACTCAAACAATAAATTAGATTAACTGCGAGCTTTATAGAGACAACGGAAAACACCATTTGTCACGAAGAGCTACAATCATCTCAGCATTCGTTCGACCGTAGGAACTTTCGAACATTATAGTCGATCAAACAACAGTCGTGCAGCCAGACGCAAATTTCGTGGCACTGCAAGGGATCCATCTGCGGATCAGACGCAATCGCCTTAACGCCGCCAAGTTCACGGCACAACGATGAGCTGCCCACATGGTAGCTACAATACTGCCGCCAGGTTCGTGACGCAGTAACCAAAGCTGCCAACTACCGCTAAAGATACCGCTGCCCAAAACGCAGCCCCCGTCCACCCTAAAGACCCCTAGCCGCCAGATTAGTTGCGCATTAACCGCTACTCAAAACGCAGCCCCCGTCCAGTTTAAGGACCTGAAGCCGCCAGATTAATGGCGCATTAACCGCTGCCCAAAACGCAGCCCCCGTCCAGCCTAAAGACCTCTAACCGCCAGATTAGTTGCGCATTAACCGCTACTCAAAACGCAGCCCCCGTTCAGTTTAAGGACCTGAAGCCGCCAGATTAATGGCGCATTAACCAGCTGCCCCAACGACAGCTACAACTACCGCTGCTCAGAACGCAGCCCCCGTCCAGCTTAAGGACCGACCGCCGCCAGGTGAGTGGTGTATCAACAAGCTGCCCCCAGCACAGCTACATTACAACCACACCGCGACCAAGTTCATGGCGCAATCACCGGATCCAGACATAAAGATCAACTGACCAGTTCGCGGCACAGCCTGCCAGAACTCACAGGTAAGACGTTTTCACTTATCAATAAATTATCGCTGCCAAATTCGTGGCGCACACAGAAGCTACCCCCCGCTGTTAGGTATAGGCTACCACCGCCCAGTTCGCCGTGCACCTCCAGATCCAGACGTAAGGATACGCCGCCAAGTTCGCGACATACTAAATGGCCCAGCCCAAGGGCCGACCGACGTCAAGGTAGCGAAACACACCGTCCAGACGCAAAGACCCACCGTTGTCAAAACCAGAAAGTGCCCCAATGTCAGAGAAGTCTAGAATAACAAAGTCTACATTGGCGGAACAGCTCATCAGCGCCCAGTTCGCCTTTCAGGATCGGATGTCCTGTGCTTTCGTCAACCTCGAGCAGAGAGGGCCACCAACAGTATTCAGGGTGGACATACACCAGCACAATCTCCAGATCACATGGGAAGACATCAGGCGGAGACATGAGGAGATAAAACGCCTGCCCACTCCAAAGATAACTAGCGGTCACCGCTATTTCGTGGACAGATTCATCGGTCAAGTCGAGAATATCTATTTGGACGAGGTCGCCAAGTTTATTGAGGAAAGGAACGCTGTCAACGTTGACCGTCCGACCGCATCCAAGCCTGCGACGGACACCGTTAGTCAACCAAAACGGCGTGGGCCGCCATTGATGTCGCAACCACTTTGGCGGCCGGGAAACTCTTCAACATCTCGCATGCGTATGCCAGCTGGCCCTCCACCTGGATTGCCATCATGGATGATGCACCCGGAACACACCAGCCATACGAAAAACAAAGGTGTGACGACAGACACCGAAAAGCCAGTCAAAGCAGGTGCTGCCGAACGCAAGACAGCCAGGGGAGGAACGGTCGAGAAGAAAACTGTTCCAAACCTTGCAACTAACGCCGCCAAACACATCAAAAAGGTTCCAGAAGTAGTGAAAGAAATGCAAACTGCAGCAGCACCCCTCGCCGCTAAGGCGACACTACAGAGGAGGGCTGATTTCAGTAAGAAGGCACCGGCAGCTGCCAGTGCACCAGCACCAGCGAAGAAATATGCCAAGAAATTCGATGCACCCAGCCAAGGAAAAGAGCCTGCTGCAGAGAAACCCGCCGAGCAAGGCAATGATGATATCAACCTACCGAGACTGCTCGAGGCCCAGTCAGCGCTCGACCCAGTCTCCCCAATTACAGCAAACCGTGCCAACCAAGGCAATGATGCTCAACGACCGTCCCATGTGACATCAGCGGTCCTCAGTCCGACCGCACCTAGCAGAGAACCGCATACACATCCAATGAACTTGCTCCAACAGGCCGCCGACCGGAGAGCTGCCTGCCCGAAGCTCAACCCGGCCCCTGTTCCGATGCTCGGAAGTTACAACGCCGACCCAGAGGAACTGGTTCCCTTCAAAACGATTCAAGAACAAGCAATGGCAACGGCGAATATAGGATCCGTGTCAGATCTAACGTCAGTGCATTTCACGAATACGCCATCAACTGTCCCAGCAACAGTAGCCATGCACAATATCACCAGTGACCGTGACAAATCACAGAGTCCGGTTAATCGCCAATCGCATCAGCAACATCAATTGCAACAGCAACAACTACAGCAGCAGCAGCAGAAACATTTAGTAGAAACTGGCCTAGGAGAAGGCCAAACGCATTCGTCATTCACCGGATGGCCAAACTCCGGCCAATGACCGAAATCATCAAATACGGCCGCTACCACATGTAGCCTCCCCAATAGGGATAGGAGAGCGCAATGCCCCGCTAGGCGGGCGGCGCCCCCCAGCATCCAGGGATCCCCCGCATCCCACCCAACCAGCACGCCTCCCAGTAACCAAGAAGAGACGGTACTTCACTCAGCCCAGCACGTACTGGGTCCGCACCTGTCATTTGACCCGCGGACGGTACCATGGAAGAAGCCGCGTCAGGCTCACCGTTCCGGTCTCACAGGCCAAAGGCCGCATCCCATCGGTAGATACCTTCCAGAGACGGAACACTCGTCATCACCAATTCAGGGCCGACGGCTCTCTCGCGACCTCTGCATCACTAGAAGCCCACGGCCCTGGGTCTCCGTCTCCTGGAACAATAGGGTTCGCCAATGATTGGCGGCGGCGGGCGGAGTCTGTGTACTCGGCCATCAATAAAGCAGGTCTTAGATAGTCCGACCATTGGACATATCCCTCGCCCGATCACCTGCGTGAACCAATCATCGGACATGTTTCTCAGCCGCTGGACCGCCACAAGGACTCAATCCTTGAGTTATGCATGCCTGTTTTTCACAATTGTGGATTCCACATTCGTGAGTTTGACAATTGTGAATTCCACATTCGTGGGTTCCACAACCGTAGGTTCCACAACCGTGAGTTCCATAATCGCAGGTTCCACAATCGCAGGTACCATATTCACGTGTTCCATGATCATGGATTACACATTCGTGGGTTCCATATACGCGAGTGGCACGTATGTAATTTCCATATCCTTGAGTTATACACGCTTGTTTTTCACAATTGTGGTTTCCACATTCGTGGGTTTCACAATTGTGAATTCCACAATCGTAAGTTACATATTCGCGTGTTCCACACACGCGACTGGCACGTATGCCATTCCCATATCCTTGAGTTACACATACCTGTTATTCACAATTAGGGATTCCACATTCGTGGGTTTCACAATTGTGAAATCCACGCTCGTGGGTTCCATAATTGTAGGTTCCATGTTCGTGAGTTCCCCATTCGTGGTTCCACGTTTGTGTGTTTCAATGAAAGGGTTTCACATTCGTGGGTTTCACAATTGTGAATTCCACATTCGTGGGTTCCACAATGGTAATTCCATATTCGCGTGTTCCACGATCATGGATTACACATTCGTGGGTTCCACACACGCGACTGGCACGTATGCCATTCCCATATCCTTGAGTTACACATACCTGTTCTTCACAATTAGGGATTCCACATTCGTGGGTTTCACAATTGTGAAATCCACACTCGTGGGTTCCATAATCGTAGGTTCCATGTTCGTGAGTTCCCCATTCGTGGTTCCACATTTGTGTGTTTCATATGAAAGGGTTTCACATTCGTGGGCTTCATTATTGTAAATTCCACAATCGTAGGTTCCATATTGGTGGGTTCCACATTTGTGTGTTTCGCATCAATGGGTTTCACATTCGTGTGTTTCACATTCGTGTGTTTCACATTAGTGGGTTCCACATTAGTGGGTTCCACATTAGAGGCTTCCACATTAGTGGATCCACGTTATAGCCTTCTACATTAGTGGGTTCCACATTAGTAGGTTCTACATTAGTGGGTTCGACACTAGTGGGTTCCACATTAGAGGGTTCCACATTAGAGGCTTCTACATTAGTGTGTTCCATATTAGTAGGTTCCTCATTTATGGGTTCCACATTCGTGTATATGAAATTAGTGGGCTCTACATTCATTGGTTACACATTCATGTGTTTCACATTAGTCGGTTCCAAATTAGTGGGTTCCACATTCATGGGTTCCGCAATCGTTTCTGATTAGTGGATTCCACAGTGATGCGTATTACGTCCGAAGATTACAGTTCTATACGTATTACATCCATGTGTTCCACAATCACGGACATTCTCCATTTATAACTTCCACATTAGTTAGTTCACAATTATAAGGTTTCCTTTTTGTAACAACCATACTCGTATAAGTCTCGATGGACGTAGCATGCGCTGAATATGGTTAAGTCATCGATACTTCCCAGCTATCAATCCGTTTAAGGAAATAGTATTGTATATGTAAATTTATAACAGGCACACTATAACTGACTTACGTGGAAATAATGTTTTTTAAATGAGAGCGAATGTCATAAGACTTACAACTTGAAACAATCGTGTCGACTTCTCCTGATATATTAAAAGAAAATTTCCTCAAAATAAAAAAAAAAATTGAGTATTGACCATCCGATGAATTCCAATACGGAAGAAGCAATTATGACGAATAGTTTGTCAATTGTGTCGATAGCACATGTGTGTATTGACCATCCGATGAATATGACAAATAGTTTGTCAATTGTGTCGATAGCACATGTGTGTATTCTAGATTTGAGGACCCCCCCATCTGTTGTTCCACAAATGTGTTTCCATAAATCATGTTCATTAATTTGACTACAATCGGTTCGATATTCGTTCGTTCTACATCCGTAGATTCCAAACTCGGGGATACTACATGCACAGGCTCTACAGCCATTGATGCTGGTTCTATGGATTCTCCATCATTAGGTTATACATTCGCGGATTCCACATGCGCGAGTTCCATACCCGTGGGATATTCATTTGTGAATTCCAAATCTATATGCAACATATTCGTGTATTGCATTCCGCGAGTGTCGCTTCCATTCACTATAATCCAAGGACTTCATATCCGCAAATTTCTCATCCGCAGATTTCACACCACAGGATACCATATACGCGAGGTTCATATTCATTGATTTCGTATCCAAGAATTCCACATAAGTAGATTCCATAGCAAAAGCTATCACATACGAAAGAGATCACATTTTGGTACAATACATATGCGAGTTACACATCCGTGTGCTACACATCCATACGGTTTTATATTCGTACGATTCACTTCTATTGATTCCACACCCGGAAATCCCCAATCTGCGGATTCCATATCTACTGATTCTATATTTATGAATTCTACATCAGTAAATTCTACATAAAAAGACTCCATATTCGCCAAGAACATATACGCAGTTATCACAAAAGCAGGTTCCAATATCTGCGTGTTAAACATGGAGCGTGTGTGTGTTCGCCCGTATGTCCATGTATTCCTTTACATCCGCCGATTACATATTTACTAATTACATATCCATGTATTCCACAGATCCTACATCCAGGGATTCCACATCCATGGATTTCACATCCATCGATTCCACATCCAGGGGTTCCACATCTATGGATTCCACATCCATGCATTCCACATCCAGGCATTCCACATCCATGGATTTACAAATAAATGGATTTCACATCTTTGAATTCCACATCCAGGGATTCCACATACATGGATTTACAAAACCATGGATTCCACATCCATGTATTCCACTTCCACAGACTGTACATCCAGGGATTCCCCGTCCATGGATTCCATATCCAGGGATTCAACATCCCTGGATTCCACATCCATGGATTTACGAAACCGTGGATTCCATATCCATGGATTTATAGAACCATGGATTCCACATCCATGCATTCCACGTCCAGGGATTCCACATGCATGGATTTACAAAACCATGGATTCCACATCCACGTATTCCACTTCCACAGATTGTACATCCAGGGATTCCACATCCATGGATTCCATATCCAGGGATTCAACACCCGTGGATTCCACATCCATGGATTTACGAAACCGTGGATTCCGTATCCATGGATTTATAAAACCATGGATTCCACATCCATGGATTCCACATCCATGGACTCCACATCCATGGATTCCACATCCGTGGATTTACAATTAAATGGATTCCACATCCACGGATTCCACATCCATGGATTTACAAAACCATGGATTCCACATCCATAGATTCCATACCCAGGGATTCAACATCCGTGGATTCCACATCCATGGATTTACGAAACCATCGATTTATAAAACCATGGCTTCCACATCCATGGATTTCACAACCGCAGATTACACATCCGCCGATTCCATATCTGGATATTCCACATTCATCGGTTTCGTATCCATACATTCCACACTAGGAATAGACGTAGGTATCACATCAAAGGATACCACATACACAGGTTCCACATTCATGAATTTCATTTCCATGGGTTCCAAAATATGTGGGATCCTCATACGTCGGTTCCATATTTGAGGTTTTCACAAGCGTGGATTCCGCAGCCATACATTCGCGGTCTTCACACCACATCATATCTACGGATTCCATATTAGTAGATTCCACACCAAAAGATTTTAGATAGGGAGAGAACGTACTTTGGTTCTACATTCGCCGGTTTCACATCCGTGTGCTATACATCCAGTAGGTTTCATAATCGTGAATTTCACTTCTATTGATTACACTTTCGTGGACTCCACATCCGCAGATTACCCATCTGCCATTTCCACAGCCATATATTCCATACTTATGTATTCTACATCAGCAGATTCCAAATAAAAAGACTCCGCATCTGTGAGGGAAATATATGCAGTTTCCACAAAGCAGGTTTCAATATTCGCATGTTACACATTCGTATGTATGTTCGTCCGTATGTCAGTATGTTTTATCGCAACCACATCCAGGGATTCCACATCCATGGATTTACAAAACCATGGATTCCACATCCATGTATTCCACTTCCATAGATTGTACATACAGGGATTCCACATCCATGGATTCCATATCCAGGGATTCCACATCCATGGATTTACAAAACCATGGATTCCACATCCATGTATTCCACTTCCACAGATTGTACATTCAGGGATTCCACTTCCATGGATTCCATATCCAGGGATTCAACATCCGTGGATTCCACATCCATGGATTTACGAAACCATGGATTACACATCCATGGATTCCACAACCTCAGATTAACCATCTGCGGATCCCACATCTGTATATTATACATTCATTGGCTCTGAATACATGTATTACGTATATATCACATCAAAGAATTCCATGTACTATATGCGGATTCCAGCGGATTTCATTTCTGTGGTTTCCACATTTGAGGTTTCCACATATGTGGATTCCGCAGCCCCATGTGTAGATTCGCGGACTTCACATTTGCGTATTCCACATTCCGGTTCAATATGCATACTAGTTTTGTTAGAACCAAACGCATGTATGTTCTAGATAAGAAAAGCTTCGCTAGATCTGAGTACCATTGGTTTAAGAAATTATACTTATTGGACGAGGGTATCCTTCGTGGACGACGACATTGTTTTTGAATAAAAATGTTTTTTGGCGAATGAGTTGAATAAGGATATTGTTGTTGGATAGGAATACCATTGGTGGATTGGAATGGAATATCAATGCTGGATGTCAATATTTTCGATGGATGAAGATATCTTTACTGAATGAAGATGTCCGTGTTTGACAGAGAGGGATATCCTTCTTGGGCAAGGATAGCATCTTCGTGCGCTGATCATCTTATTAGATAATGATGTGGTTGGTGATGAGGATATGCTTGTTGTATAAGGATAACTTTTTGGAAGAGGATAAACTTGTTGGAAGAAAATAGACTCCTTGGGTGAGGAAGTTTTTCTTGGTTCTTCTTGTTGAAGAAGAATATCTTTGGTGCATTGAGATATTTTCTTGGATGACAATATCTCTCTTCGATGAGGATATCGTTGATAGTTGATGATATCCTTATTATATAATTGGTTTGGGGTCCCCTTGATCGAAAAAAATATGGTTGCTGGATTGGAATATTCTTGTTGGTAGTTGGAGTTATCCTTCTTAATAGATGAGGATATCTTTGTTAGTAGATGAGTACACCTTTACTAGTTGGTGAGAATATCCTTCAGATAATTGGTACAAATCCTAGTTCGATGACTATATCCTAATTGGATGAGGGTATCCATGTTGGATGAAGATTTCTTTGCCGAACGAAGATCTACCTGTCTGATGAGAAACGGACATTTGGCCCTGGACATTTGACACCAAACTCAACGTCATCATCATCGGCACTACAACCGGGAACCGGTCTTGGGCTTATTTAGCAAGTCCTGAGGCTTGTTAAATTTTCCATAATGATTTGTTTTTTTTTCGGGCAAGGTCATTAGTCTTGCGCCATAGGCTCCCCGACGGGGAATCGAACCCCGGTCTCCCGCGTGACAGGCGGGTATACTAACCACTATACTATCGAGGAACTCAACGTCATTCTTATCAAAATAGCGCGCTTCAGCCTTCTTAGATCACTGATGACAGTATTCTTCTAACATTTCAGGTATAGCAGTTGAAGCATATTTAGCGATGCGTATGTTTATTTGATGTCTGTGCATCCGAGGGAATGAACAACAAACTTAAAAACTATTATTGTGAAACCTTTCCCATTTTTCCAATATGGAATCAATTTGCGGAGGGGTTGTTGCCCAACATAATCTGCTACGTAAATATTTTATCTCATCCACCTTGCTTTTCCATAAAAAAATCGTGATACAAAAAAAGTTGAAGCCTCTTTCAGAGAGGGCACAAGTTTCTGGTTCTTTTCGATCTACTGAAAGAAGAAACTCCTCATAATTTTGAGGGATAATACTGTGGCTCATATTTGCCTCTTTAAATGAAATTTTCAGGACATAAAAGGGAGAAATGTACTCATAAGCAGAAGATAAATAATACGTATGACTAGACAACTTTTCCTGTGTAGGAGTTAGACCCGTGCAGCACTTTTCGCAAATTGGGAATATACAAAGTGTACGTCGTCTCAAGTAATTTGACTTTATATCCCTCTGGATAGAGGATAATTAATGCATTTACATACAAGATTTCCCTCAGGCCATAACTAGCACTGGCACGTCGAGTTTGCTGAAGGCGCATGCTTTTGCATAGAGCATCATGTGTTGGGGTATAACTTGTGGGTTGTTTACATGTAATGGATTTATTATTCGGGATATCAAGGCCCCGAAGGAATCGGTAACACCCGAAAGGGATATGTCAGCAGATTAACGTGTAGATTAATTACAAGTTCAATTAAATGTGGAATTCTTCGATTTTGCTCAGCGCATGTGGCAATTTAAAATCGAAGGCGGTACCCGGACGGCGAGGATTTTAATTCAGGGTCTTTTGCTCCTATATTTTCTGAAACCAACTTTCATATTGAAAATTCTGTTGAAGGAATTTAAAATACAACTTTGATGTCATGAACACCGTAACAATGATAAATATAGTACTCTGAGGATGTGAGCGAATTTAGCCCACAAGCAATCGCTTGAAGAATGGAGTAGCTTTTAATACGAACTGCCAAAGGATCGCGTAATTGCAATCAACAGTCGTTACGGCATCAAGAGTATTTTAAAAATTCACATTTAAATTTAAATTAAATAAATATGGAGAGTTTTCTGAGGTATTCAAACGGAAATGTTTTTTCTGAATGTACGATATACGACAAAAAAAATTAACAAAATGTAACTTACGGTCTTCGACACACATCAGTCTATCGTCCATCAGGGTGAGGCCGGTGGGGCAGGCACAGGATATACGCGGACTACGTTCGTTTATCCGTGGTGCTGGCAAACATAAATGCGAGCAATGTCCGTTCACTGCCTGACAGTGATTGATGCCGTCTGGCTGTCGGTATGGGTGATAAACATGAATGGTCATCGGATGTTGTAACTACAAAAGTATACAAAATATCAAACTGGTTTTACTTTTTCGTTATTTATTAACAAACTGTAAGTTAATTTAAATGGCCAAAACAAACGAAAACTAAGCCAAATCAATCAGCAAGAGAATTACATTCACATACACAACTATGAACACACCAAATTGGGTACTCACCATGTGAAGAGCAGTAATTGCCTCGACACCTTGCCCATTAAATTTATTTGCCTTAAAAACAGTTTGTTTATCCCAGTCGGTCCAGTAGACCCAGTCCTCGAAAGTGGTTATAGAGAATGGGTGGCGCAAATGTTCCGGTGAATAGAGAATTTGACGTCGCTTTGTCCCGTCATAATTTGCCGACGAGATTAAATTTAACTTAGCATCCACCCAGTAGATGCGCTGGCGAACTAAGTCGAGTGTCAGACCATTTGGCCACTTGACATCGTAACTTACGATGGTCTTGCGGTGGGTGCCATCCATTCCGGCACGTTCAATACGAGGATTCTTGCCCCAATCAGTCCAGTACATCCATCTGTAAAATTGGTTTTATGCTAAATGCTTCGAATCGTGTGAACAGTATTCGGCAATATGTGTACATGCCGCTTGCATGGAATGTACGGATTAAAATAGAATTCGAAAGTGCTTACTTACCCATTGATAGGATCAAGTGCGATTGAGCGCGGAATCTCGAGTTCATCCTTAATGAGTATCATACCCATATTTCCATCGAAATTTGTCAGTTCAATGGTGCACTTGTGTGTGTCAGTGAAATAGATGTGGTTGTAAATCCAATCAACAGCCAGACCGTCGGCAGTTACTGAGTGATCCTTCAAAACCACAGTTTTGTCGTTACCTTCATCAATGGGTGCTCTGAATGTGAATAACATACAAATGTGAATAACATAACAGGTGGAGATATCAATGTTGGAATTAGCATTGGATTGATACGTACTTGTATATCCTCTGAGTGGTTACATCGCTCCAGAATATCATCCCGGTACGGAAGACAAAGTCCAGTGCTGTAGCTGATTTAGTATCATTGACTATTGACGTCATTTCCATGTGGTCTAACGCAATTTTCCGGATATCATGTCGTCTGGCGAATAATAGTGATGCATGTCCTTCTGTTGCTTTACAACGTGTGTGATTACGTGGATCTCGCATATATCCTGGCTCGCATTCACATTTGAAACCACCAATTTCATTTATGCAGATGTGAGAACATGCTCCTGGCTCGTCACATTCGTTTATATCGACACAGTGCTTTCCATTGACAAGTTTGTACCTAAATCAAAACGACGAATCGGTGTATGTTGTATTTAATTTTAATGGGTTATTTAATTATGTTGCAAATTTATCTCACATTACAGTTGGCCTTCGTACCACTATTAGCAATCAACCATACAAATTCAGGAATTCATACAGTAGAGCTACATTGGTTAAAATTATGTCAATAAGACCCGTTTTCAAGGGTTATTCGTCCATTCATAGTAAAGGCTTCATTTCTAAAACTAAATTACCGAGAATTTCCTGAATTGGTGCAGGTAACATAACCGGGTAAATTAACGAGTAAATTAACGTATCGTTTGAGTCCTCTATTAAATACTATCTATTAGGAAGTGGCAAGATGGCTCCCAACATCTAGCCGGGCAGTAATGTACCATTGTATCAAGCTACTACATAAGGTCCATGAAATTGCTTTCGGAGCTTATTGATGGAATGGTCTCGAAAATTGGACTGGATACGACTCCACCAAGCTATTGGCTCCATGAAATTGTGGGGGGGGGGGGGGGCTATTGCCATTTGATCGATTTGGTCAAATGGAATAGTTGTTAGCTTAGATGCCAATTGCCAGCTAACCGATAAGATATAACCACATCAAGCTATAAACTCCGTGAAATTATCGGCCGACGGCGGCGGCGGCGGGGGGGGGGGGGGGGGGGGGGGGTCACCATATTAACATGTAGTACGTGAAAGGTTGGGTTCCAAAGTCCAGACACCCGGTGGGATACTTTGGCGGTATTTTGGGTCGCGGATTTTTTTTTTCGTTCGCCACTATGACAGTCGGATATTGTTACTCGCACGTACAGTCTATGGGTTTTCGAAACAACCTCCGATTCTAAAAATATGTATCTTTTGCGGGGTTGTAACGCAAGAGAACTCAAAACTTAATTCACTTGATCGCGTCTTAAAAACACTGTACCGAAAATCCGCTTCTCAAAGTCGACCTCCTCGATTAATCGAAATAAACTCTTCACTCTCGAACCTCAATGTAGACTATCCGATCAGGAACCTCAATGCAGACTCTTCGATCTGGAGCCTAGAAGCAGACTATTCGTCTGCCCAAAACATATCCCCATTCAGATCTCCGATCTGTATCTGCAAAGGGGGAAATTTCCCATTCAATCTGCTAACAGAATTTTCCACAGTATCTGTTAGCAGCATAACATCTTCCTTTTCATCTCACAAGGAGAATTTCCCAATGGACCTGGAAGGAGAATCTTGGTCATGATCATTATTATCACCATCCGTGTTGGTGATTGAAATTCGGTTCGACGGCTGTCGATTGTGTGCCGCCTTATTTTGCATAGCACATCTGGCGCGCAGGCCGACGGATATCGTGCAATTTGAATGGACGTACGGTCAATGGGTTTTGTTTAATTTCTTTCAGTTAAAACTAACAATCCATTAAGTCTTTCTAATGGATGTGAAATACAAAAAAGGAACCATGGGATTGGAGTAGTTCCTTTTGTTGGTTTTACTCTCATAAATATTCCCGAATTATCTCGTTGAGATATTTATGGTTGCCTAGAATTTGGCAGCGGATAAGCGATATGCCTTATTGTATGAGGTTGCCGCGGCCTTTGTTTGCGCGACGGATTTGGGTGGTCTTTATGGTAGACTACCCCCACGTGCATCCGTTGGTCGGCTAATTTACCAACGATAGTGATTCCTTGTAACATCGTGTAGATGTTCAGGATTGCCGCTGTGCAGTGCTGGAGTGCGGCCCATTTCGGTCTTTGGGGAGTGTTTTTGGGCATAGGATGAATGAATGTTTTACCTTTGTTTCAGGTATGCTATATTCGAATTGTTGAGCTTGACATTGAAAGCTTTAGGACGTTCAGTTCCTTGCTTTTTAGTGTCGGGCCCAACGTTGGCTAAATGTTTCAGGCCCAAGCAGGACTTAGTGGCACGCGTCTGTGGGTGCGTGTAATGCTTTCCGGTAAGAATCTTCCTTGAAGGGTAGGAACCTTACCTGTGGTGAATTGTGCGTTCATAGAACGCTACAATACCGCTTCTCCAATCTATGGGCTGCGCGAAATTGTGGGGAAAAATCTTTCACCATCTTAAAGCTTGGCCGATATTGCGGTCGGAAAAGTTGAAATATGTGGTAGCTTAGGTATAACCACGTTAAGATATAGGGTCTATGAAACTACTACTGTAGGGAGCGAGATCGTGGCGCCAGCATGGGCGCAGGGTTCTACCTCGTCCTCACAAATTGTCCGGCTAAAAAGCTCTGAGCAACCCTAAACACCGAGCGAAAACAGCACGTCACCGGTGATCAGGAAAACACATTCGAAACACCCAGGAACTGCAGAAAATTAAACACACTGACTGAGTTTGTTATTATTACTGTTTTTTTATTTCACGTTTGCGCGATTGGTAATTCCACTTAACAATTAGAGAGGTCCTTTGGGGGAAAATTCCCAGCGAGGGAGGGAAAGAACAATAACATTACAAGCTTAACAATACGTCAAAGTTACTTGGTACGAACTGAACCACGATGTGAATATCAGCACCGGTGGCTGTGACACTTTTTGGCCAACGTACTCAACACTACGACAACGACTCCGGGGTATATTCGCGTCCTCGGCGCGCGACGAGGAGCGGGGGCGGCAACGGCCGTGGTGGTCGGCAGATGTAATTAGACTCTCCGAGGATAAAACTATTGTTACGTGCGGCTTCCGCCACCCCCATCATTTAATTGCTTTTAATATAATTTGGTTTTTAATATAATTTGATGGTAAGGTGGTGGGAAAAGCACACGATCCACATGTTGAGTGCGCGAACATACTCCTGTTCGAGTGTGGATCGTGTGCAAGTTCGATTTCTGTTTTCGGAGTGGATGCTGGTGGAGAGATAGAGGAACAGCAAGATATTTTAATTCCGTTTGTTTTGTTTTTGCTTGCTCGATACTTTTTTTTGAGTACGGTTGGTTGAGAGTTCGAGTTCAGTTGAAAAGAAGAAAGAAAGGCATTTTTCCCGTTTTGGTCTTTGAAGAATCATTGAGAAGAAGAAAAAAAAAAAGAAAAAGTGAAAGTCGCAGTCACGCCCCGTTCATTTTTTGAAAAAGTAAAGTAAAAAGATTTAAAGAAAAAGTAAAATAACTATGTTATAAAACTAAAAGTAAATAAGAAGTAAAGTTGTTGAAATTAAACGCAAAACTAAAAGCTCGTGTTTTAATCCGTCAAAGACGGAAGCAAAAAGGAGAACATCCCATTGTTTGTGGTGCGAAGGAATTCGCAGAAACACGTCGACTTCTCCCACAAGATCACCATTTGACGGCGGTCGCCCTGGTCGGGTAAGGAGGAAGAACCTGCAGAAGAACCAAGGTGGTGGAGCAGCCTCTGAAGAAGAGAAGGAATCCAAAGAGCTGGGGAAGGATTTACTTGATTGATGACCAGATTGTCCAGATTGAATCGGATAAAGAGCTGCTGTACGGACCTTCAGCTCTCCCCAGAAAACAACAGAAAACGGCAGGAGGAACAGAAAACAACAGAAAACGGCAGGAAGAACAGGTAACCAATTTTGTATTCAAATATAAAATTTTCTGTGGCTAAATATGCAACACTCTGACTTGAATTCCATCCTCGGTTAGGGTTAAGGAACAGAAGAGAGAGTGAACATTTTTCTCTTAAGGGTGTGGCCACCAAGGAAATGCGATCTTTTGGTGCAGTGGTGTGTATGTGTGTTCGTACGCATCACCGTACTTATCGATGCATTTCAGCAAGGATAAACAAAACCTACAGCAAGGGAAAAAGAACAAGAAGAAGCGACCTTATGCATCGGTCCGTGATTAGGGTCAGCTAAGTAAATAAGCTGGAACTCGTTAAATGGGAATTGCATTTGGGATACCACAAACGATGTGGGTTGTTTATGGTATCGCCAGAAAACCTTTGAACGACAGCGTTCTTTTGTTTGCACATGGTGCGAGTTAGGGAATTAGTCTCAACGTCTATGATGCGAATTACATGCAGCTACGTTGGACTGTTTATCGTTGGTTAAAGTGGTCGCCAGCCAATGTGTATGTAGGTAGTTTTTATTGTACACATGTTGAGGCTGGGATAAGCCAACTCAAGAGTAAGATTCCCTGATTATGCGGTTGTATTATATGCGAACCGATGACTTTTCTTTCAGGGAATTTATGATAAGTTAGGCAGGAATTATTATAGCGAATTTGTATGCGAAGAGATGCATGAAAGGTAAGAATTCTCCTCTAGGGGCTTTTAGATTATAAAATGCTCTATTTAACGCGTAAAGCATTTAAGGTGCTAATGTGATTGCATTAGCAAACTTAAGGAAGTTGGGTAGCAGTTATGGGGGTTTTTCAGGTAAGTGGGCCGTGGGGTTTGGCGGAACCACCACCCTACTACTATTACTATTTATTGGTCTGTAGGAACCCGGAAGTTCATGACCTCACCGACTCGACTCCGCCACCGTTCCCTGTCCTGTGCACTCTCCTTCCAGGCTTGACCATTCGATCCGATCTCCTCAAGGTCAAACCTAACATTGTCCTTCCATCTCCGTCGCGGCCGTCCTGCCGGTCTCTTTCCCGTTGGTCTACCGTCAAGAATTCTATGCACGGTCCTATCCTTGCCCATTCGCGCCACATGACCGGCCCATCTTAATCTTCGCGACTTGATTACTCTCACTATTGTAGATTTGCGGTATAGCTCTTGCAATTCGTGGCTGTGGAGTTTCCTCCATTGTCCGGCCTCCTCGTCATATTTACCTCCAAAGATACCACTTAAAACTTTATTCTCGAATACGCGGAATTTGTTTTCTTCCCGTTTTGTGAGAGCCCATGTTTCCCATCCATATAGAACAATCGGCATGATTATGGTTCTATAGACACGGAGCTTTATGTTACGTGATAGCAGTTTGACTTCAGCAGTTTACTGACTGCATGCCAACTAGCATTGCCGGAGTGTAGTCTTTTGTTAAGTTCCATCGACATTTCGTTACTGGCCGTCAGTATCGTTCCCAGATATTTAAATTCTTTAACTTTTTCGAATATCTTACCTCTGACGTTTATATGTGTTCCGTGAAATAAATCTTTAATTATGTTTTTTGGAATTTGACGGATGCTCCGGTCTAATGTTGGAAATAATAAGTGACATGATAGTTCTTCAATTCGATCTCAGGACGACAATCTCGATGGAAGCCATATATGGATTGCTATCACGAAACCTAACTGGTGAAATACCATCGGCAATAAAGTTGTAAAGGGATTTTGTAATATTAGAAGGCTGTGTTTTACTTATTCGATCATAAAAACCGTCGAGCAACATTTACAAACAGACAAGCCTGTTGTTCTGAGCCTAAATCAGACTTAGATTAATTCGTTACGTCCGTTGCTCCGGATACGATTTGCACAGGAGATTCCGATTAAAAGGTGGCTTCTGCGTCGTCACTTGATCTAAATTAGTTTGCCGAGAAGAACAAGGTTTCGAACCCAATAATTAAGATACTACTCGAGTGAAAATTGTGGCGTTTTTACCCTGGTTTAACTCCTCCCGTCTATGTACCAACACGGGTACCGATTCACGAATCTGTCTTCCTGAATGCACAACTGCACCGCTCTCAGTTAGCGATTGGCAAAAGAAAGTGAAACACGCGGTCCTAGCCAAATACGTTCTCTCTGTTGTCATGTACGACGGAAAAGATGTCGTGGCACTTCTTTAATTGAAACTCGAAAACTAAACAGTTACAACTTTAGTTGAAATCATAAATTTACTGATTACAAAGTTACAAAGTTGCATCGCTTTTTACATAAAAGAAAGACACTGCACAGACACGCTATAATCATAAATTATAAAGTTATTTATACTCTTTAGCGCAGTTACAAAGTTGCATCACTTTTTACATAAAAGAAAGATACTGAACAGTCACGGCAATAGTTGAAATTAAAAATTAACCTTTTCGTTTTCTTTCCCTTTGTCCTTCACATCGCCATCAGGGCGATACTGTGCCCTACCTTTTTTATCGTGGGTACGTCACTGGGGTGGGGGTATGCGGGCGGTTCCCTCGAACGTCACCAATCAAAAACCCCACAAAATCATTATACAAGGCTTCGTTAAATTTCGTTACTGGCCTTAAAGTTCTCGAAACAATGATCAACCCGCCATGCGCTTCGAATATCTGTCATACCTCATCGATTCGATAGAAATAAACCAATCACCATTTGAAATTGTTGTTCTTGGCGACTTTAATGCAACCAAATCGAACTGGTTACAATATTCTAACCGAACAGATGAGCCAGGAAAACTAATTGAAATGCTCTTCTTCACTTGATGTGAATCGGATAGTAGACGTTTCCACCTACACATTACGTTACGAGGGTCGTTCAATAAGTCCTTAGAACACCCCACAGATAACTCTTGTAGTAGGATTTGTATTTATTGAGAATCATTGCTCACTAAACAGTTCACTAGCAATCATGATTACTCACTTAACAACTTTTTTTTCTTTTTTTTTTATTACACTTCTCTCGGGAGATGCGAACCTATAGCGCCAAGTGGGCGCTTCGAGATGCCACCAAATCACTGTTGCAGTTCTTTTTGAACAGTTGCGGGTTGTAGCGCTCTACGAGCACTCGCATGGGAAGGGGGTTCCACAGCTTCCCTGCTCTGTAACGGAACGAGTTCTGATGCAGGGATGTTCGCGCCGTCGGGAGATGAACTGCAAACTGGTGCGATCCGTGGGATTGTCTTGTGGAGCGCATATAAGCCGAATTGCATGGAACAATACCACGAATCTCCGAAGAACAGTACCCTGATAATATCTGCACAAAAAATTGGGTATAAACAAAATCTCGGCAAAATGGGTCCTGCGTTTACACTCAATGGACTATAAACACAATCGTGTGGCCTTCTCTGAGGCTGTTTGGGCACTTTTCCGTTGGAATCCTGACGAAGCTGTGCGTCAGTAAATTGTTATGGTCGGCTACTACACCCTAGAGGTAAAGGAACAAGCACAGCAGTTGGTTTTTGGAAAGAATCCAAAAAGGCGAAGACGAAAAAATCCGATGGCACTGGTATACTGGAATGCGCATGGAATTGTGGGGAAGAAAGTATGTACCAGCATGAGTACTTGGTTCACTTCTTCCACCATCAGAAATACCGAAACACGATCACCGGAAATAATGACAGAACATTGGAACACCCAGGGAAGCTGTGGCACGGTAAAAGAAACACAAGGTTCGTGTACGTTAATGTTTTATTCTGTTAAATTGAAAGTTTTTATCACTATGAAACACGCACTTTCCACTCAATTCGACGTGACACATTTTACAATTTGATATATTACTTTAAGCGATAGCTCACAACAATTCTTTTTACTTTATATGTGCTACTGTACGCGCAACCGACTCATTCGACTCGAATTCCGTCTATCGTTTACATACCGTACCAGCGCCGGTACGTTGGATAGCGGGCGACCCGCCCGCCTTGATGGTTATATTACGACTCAGCGATATCTTGCTCATGCAGAGCTCACTCGCTAATCGTGATCATGGTGGTATGTGTGCATGGTTCTTTCATGGATGATAACGAACCTAGAACAAAGAAAGGGCATAAAGTGCATTCATGGGATACGATTTCGGTAAAGCAAATAAAACCGAACTCGTCGGATGCTAATGGGATCTTTGTTGGAAATGTGCGTCGCGGCAAAACAAAGAGACGGCGATGCGATGTGGAAATGTGCTAATTGGTTTTACCTAGGTTACTGGGAAATGGTGTTTATGGCATCGCTAGTAAGGGTAGGTATTGAATTCCTATTTGCATTTGTTTATGCTGTAGGATTTAATTGATGCCCAGAGACGCGGGATGCGTATTTGCTTTGGTACCTCGGGTGTAAGTCGCCAGCCAATGTGTATGTAGGGAAAATTGTTGTACATATGGCGCGGCTGGGAAAATAGACGGCGCAATATTTATGGTCCCTGTCATGACGGTTACATTGTATGCAAACCGAACATTTTGTTTACAGGAATTTGTCTGGTACCGAAGGTGCCGAATTGGTTTGGAATTCCAGATAAGCAAAGAAAGAAAACTTACGGAAAATTGTATGCGAAGAGATCCATGAAAAGGTAAGTTTTCTTTACAGGGACTTTAAGATTAGAGATGTGATATATATAATGCGTGAATCATTTACAGGTACTAATGCGATTGCATTAGTGAAGTTAGGAAAAAGGCTGAATGTTATGGGGGTTTTACGGTAAGTAGACAGTGGGGTTTGGCGGAACCGCCACAGAATCATCTGCAACAATTATATGGAGAAAGGAAAATAAATGGATAGTATATGTTATTGCACCGGGCGAGGGAAGAAATAAAAAAAAAAAGTCATCTGAAAATCGTTTTCTAACGACTTATTGAACGAACCTCGTAACCAAGGGCACTTTGCGAATTTCTTTCTGGCATCTAAGCCAAATATCTTTTCCGTATAAATGACTGCGACTGGGAAATTTGGACCATTGTCTGGTGTGGCTGTGGAGTAATTTGAGTCTCAAACGATAGACCCGCATATGAAGCCTTGTTAAGTGTGAGCATTAAAACCTACCAACTAGCAAGTTTTGCGGGATTTCTTCGCGTTTTTTATTTGGTGAGAAGATTACTGCAGAAACTTTGCTGTTAACGCCTCTGCCGAGTCACTCAAGAAAACGGATTCTGGATATAGAAGTTTTATCAAAAAGAACTTCACCTTCGGCTGTACTTAGTGGCAGCGACCTCGCCTTTTGAGTGACTATTTTGCTCTCATATTGCGAAGATTTTGTTGGACGTGTGTAAAAACCCGGTTATAATATGTTATTACGTTCTGTTTTCCTCTCGTGGCGTACATACCGTACATTTCCTTTCTCATCTCTTTTTCTACTCTCAAAGGGCACCCCCCGAATCCTTGATCCATTTAAAAGTTTTTCAAAATCTTTTCTAAATGTTTTAAAGCGCGCAAGTTATAGAAACAACATTGAGAGCTAAGAGTGATTTAAAAAGCCCAACATACAGTCTCTACTTATGAACATCTTTAAGTTGTATATTTCGGTTACTCACCCATCACGGCATTCGCATCTGTGGCCAATTTGTTCGTCAACACATTTATGAGTGCATCCACCGTTATCCTTGCTGCATTCGTTTATACCACACTTGCCAGCAGGTTCATCTTCGCCATCGGGACAATCCTTCTTCTGGTCACAAACACGTGATAGTGGTATACAAACACCGCCACCACAACTAAACTGTTTTGAGTCCGCAGTGCACGAAGTTTGATTTGTTGATCCTATTCAGAGACAGAATAAGTAATCAAGAGACAGACTAAGGTAAGGTGCCAGTTCCTCTAACAACAGAATACTTACCACAATCCAATTCATCGCTAGCATCTCGACAATCAACAACTCCATTGCAAATTAAATTGCCGGGTATACAACTACGATCCCCGCATTGAAACTGGTCGTCACGACAAGTGACATTTAAGCAGGTCGCTTGATTTTCATCGTCGCCATCCGGGCAATCTCGTTCACCATCACACACCCAGCTCGGGTGTAAACAAGTGATGCGATCCTTGCATTGGAACTCATTCTGGACACATGGCGTAAATGCGTGTGTAACATTTTTGCAGAGCTATACAGATAGATAGAAAGTAATAATTAAATTGATAAGGACCAACGAAATGAAGATTTTTCGTCCCTAGAAATGCGGCATGCAATTTGAAAATGGTTTCATTCATTACCCTAGAGTGATTGCATCGCTGTGGTAAACGTCTTTTGAAACCCATGTACCGAACAGAACTTATTGGGATTAAGTCGTAGTTATAAAGTAGAAACCTCTCTATGAGCCTGTCGCCGGTCGTAAGGACTGTGATACACAATTCCTTGTTGATTTAAGGAGAACCTGATGGTATCACGCTTTTTTGAAGCTTCCGAGGTCGATTTTTTGTTGTTGGTTTTTTTTGTTGATACGATTTCGCCAATTTCTGTCATTCTAACCTTGGTTATCTTAAAACACACAGATCGTATATGTTTGTAGTGTCCTGGTGGACAGAAACCAGCAGATGCAAGAGAGGGGAAAGAAAAAACGTCGCAGACGAAAAGACCATCGGATCACGCATCTTTTATGACTCCAAATAACCGGAGAACAAGGCTCACTGGAGACATATAAATTTAAATCGTATAAGTTAAGTCCTGACATCGTGACTCGCGGCGATATATCATACCATAATCGGTTGAATTCTAAATGCTTGATAGGATCAGTAGATGGCATTGTGTTGGTACATAAAATATAATTTTATGAAGATACAAAACCAGCTGCAGGATGTTCAACCATAAATATCCTTAACAACCCCCGAAGCCGCTTGTCTCTTACTTGCTGTAAATTTTTATGATTAAGCACCTCACAGTTTACTCTGCCCTTGGGGATGGTCTTTTGAAGATGAAATCACTAATAGAGGGAGGCGAGGAGGTAGACAACAACAACAACAAAAATATAAAAAATAAAAACCAAAATAAAACTAAGGAAATCCATAGAAGAATCTTATAGTCAATGTTGTCCTCTTTTTTGTCTCATGATAAAGGATCACGATTAAGGAAATTGGAAAATTGAAGTCGCTGAAAAGGACAGATTAAAATAAGTCATACCAAACCATTAAGGCAACCTTTGTTCATCTGTCAGCCCACCACATTGCCTTGCGCACCGGTCTCCTGCGGGGGACATACAATACGCTTCCCGTCAGAAAAAGGACACAAGTTCAACAATGGAATCCAATTAATGTTCGAAACTAACAAGGGTCTTGAATCCTTTTTTCCCTGTTGTCAGTGATTACGTTTAACATAATCAAACGGAACCTTTGCTTGAAAACGGTATTCACCTGATAAGGCTATTGAATCGTAGTTAGAGTAGAATGCACTGGGTAGGAAAAGGGCAGTAAACGCGAAGAGATAGAATGTGTTAACATTCGAAGGATACCACCCTATCCATCCATACAGTCGACTTAAATTGTGCAAATTTCGAGAGCACGTTCTATTAGTATTTCATTGAATGCAAACGTGACTTTGTTTTCAGCTGTACCTTATGAATATTGTCGAGGGCGGTTGTTAAGGAATGCAAGACGTATGACTTGCATACTAGATATTTAGAGTATCTGTTGAATTCTCCAATTCTAGTCGAATGGACTTTATCTTGGGTGTGGTTTGATTTTCGAAACGATGTTAGGAACTGGTTAACCACCAGCTGTATTACCGATATCGAGATGGCGTTTAAATGTTCTTTTAGAACGCTCCACTTCGATGCCTCTGGATGCTCTTTTCTCCTAGTTTCGAAGCAAAGTGACAAGTATTGTTCTTATAAGTGATGGGTTTCAAGTTTCATGACGGACGAGGAAAAGGATATCAACCGATTCCAGAGCCAAAAAGCACACCAGTCATTTCTATATTCTATGCTTTCGTTGTTCATTGCGAAGAAGCGATTATTGTGTTCAACTGTTCGAGTGAGGAGCGTTTTATGTTAATAATGGAAATAAAGAAATTCAGCTGATTATATTGTTTTGGTAATGTTAATCATAATACAGTATCATCCAATTTCAACTTCGAAAAGTAAAATAAAATTAAACACACGAAGAATGAAGACTTTGATAACTTTTTGCTAATTTCATTGCACGGTTCAAATCTTTTTGAGAAACTGTTGACGCCTTTTCCGTACATTGCGATTGATATCTCAGCCATGACTTGATGAATGATGATTTTCAACTGCTCAAGAATTCGACGACTGTCCGTGAAATCCGATCTTTCGCATAACACTTAGAAAAAAAATTCACGGATGTTAAATCGCATTATAGCGTTTTGTGGCGAAATGAAGAATTCGATTCAAACCAATGTTATGGACATTATCATCATCATCATCGGCACTACAACCGGGATCCGGTCTTGGCCTTATTTAGCAAATTTCGAGGCTTGTTAAATTTTCCAAAATAACTTATTTTTACGGGCAAAGTTATTAGCCTTGCCCCACAGAGTTATGGACGTTATAATCACAGCAAAAGTCAGAATCAAAGCCTCAGGACATCAGAACACAGCCACGTGTAGACAAAGTAGGATTTTTCTCAACTGCAACTTACTGCTGTGAGATGATATGTTAATTACTGTGGAATACGGCTCAGTGGTTTATTTTTTCGACTGTTTTTTGGTGCTAGGTTCTTTACCATGGTTTGCGGATTCATGTATTGTCTTTGCTTGAATCAGTGTAGTATGATCTCGGCCATCAATTATAATCTTCAAAAATCTCGAAATTACGCGGGGTGGAAACTGTGCTTGCAATAACGCTAAAACTGATTGTGTTGTAGCTTTATCCCGCATATCGATGATATTATTCTTAAGGCCAACTCTGCCCTTGGGTTTGTGAAACGCTGGTCTAAAGAATTCTCTAATCCTTACGTTTCCCGTTCTCTCTACATAGCCTTCGTCCGCCCCCTTCTTGAATACGCCAGTCAGGTCTGGTCTCCACACTATTCGTCCCATATTCGCAGAATCGAAAGCGTGCAACGATTGTTTTCTGCGTTTTGCCCTCCGCTGGCTGAACTCGGTGAATCCTCGGATACTCCTCCCACATATATGAGCCGGCTCCATCTGATTAAGCTCAACACTCTGGAGGAGCGCATAACTCATGCCGATACCCTTTTCATCCACCGTCTCCTTTATGGCACAATCAACTGCCCAAGCCTGCTCTCCATCATTCCAATTCGCACTAACCCCCGTAACCTGCGTAACCCTCGTCTCTTCTGTCGGTCCACTCACCACACTTCTTACGGCTCTAATGAACCCATTTCGCGAATGCTGAGGTCAGCTAACTCTTGCCCTACCTCCTTCGATTTCCACCTTACATCTGACCTTGCCCCACCCACCGTCTATCCCCTCACAACCCGTACACATTCCAACACATTGTTGTACACTGTTCGCTGTCTCACTTATGCCACATTTGCCACCCCCACATACACTCGCTCTTCCCCAGCCTCCTACCCCCCAACCTGAAGTCCCCTTCACCCTCCTTGTTTTTTTTTTCATTGTTTTTGTTTTTTTTTCGTTTTTTTTCTCCATTAATTACTACTTTAGTTTTTTAGTCTTAAGTTATCTTATAAGGATGATAGTTGTGGAAATAGCTTGAATTAAGCCGAATAAATCATTGGTGTGGCTTGTGGCATTTCTACACTTTACTATAACCTGCCCCCACTCCCCGCCCCTACTCATGCCTTCTTAATTTGTCCTGGTTACCCTTGGGTTAAGCTTAGTTAAGTTAGTTCTTGCGCTCTTTAGTTTGTAAGTTATACATGCCTAAAAAGTTTCCGACCTCAACGTGAAGATAGCAGCACTCGTCAATAAAAGCTAGCTGTTGTGCATCTTTTGACAGTTACTCACCAAAATTTCAGCCATTTTGGACGCGTAGTTTTTATTTGACAGTCGTTTGAGTGAGTTACCACAGCGAAATTTTACGCAGCTGAATTTAAACGTGGCCGTGAGAGCTTGGGAGACGATTAACGTTCGGGACGTCTAAAAACTGCAACAACTGACGATAACAACGCTAAAGTTCATCGAATGGTGCTGGACAACCGCCGAATTATAGTGAGAGAGATGCAGAGGCTATGAAAATGTCCAAAGAACGTATTTGCCATATATTAAATCAAGATTTAGGCATGAGAAAGCTGTCCGCGCATTGGGTGCCGCGTTTGCTCACGTTAGACCAAAAGTGTTCGAATGAACATTTCCAACGTTCTGTTGGCGCAATTTAGGCGCAATAAATCAGAGTTTTGGCTCCGATTAATTACTGTCGATGAGACTTGGACACACCATTATACGCCCGAAACAAAAATACATTCAAAACAGTGGACTGCAAAGGAGGGGAATCGCCTCCAAAAAACCGACGACCGCCGAATTAAAGTGAGCGAGATAACCACCCTTGTATATACTTTAGTTGTAGGTACTTATGTTGTTTGAATTAAGCCAATAAATGGGGTTGTAGTGAGAGATGATAGCCACCCTCGTATATACTTTAGTTGTAGGTACTTATGTTGTTTGAATTAAGCCAATAAATGGGGTTATAGCCCCACTACACTAAACTATACTACGCAAGTGTCCCGAACGAAAGAGGTGAATGAACCCAAACTCACAAATTTAAAAATAAACTAAAAAAAAAAATCAAACGATTGTGCGTGCTGAGAAGTAGTGGAAGGCTTCTTTAACAGACTACCGCAGTTCAAACAATCCACGAATTACGGGATTTTCCCCATGGCAACCGCCGAGGTGTGAGACGACGCGTTGTCTTAGTAAAACAGGATTTTCGTTTTCTGCAAATGTGGCCGTTTTTCCGCAATTTCTGCCTTCAGTTGGTCAAGTAGTGATGCGTAGTATGCTCCTGTAATGGTTTTTCCTTTCTGAAGATAATCGATTAAGATAACTCCATGACTATCCCAAAAACCAGTCGCCATCACTTTCCAAGCCGAAAAAACAGTTTTTTTTTTTTTTTGGGAGCCGATTCCCCCTCTGCAGTCCACTGCTTTGACTGTATTTTTGTTTCGGGCGTATAATGGTGTATCCAAGTTTCATCGACAGTAACTAATCGGGGTCAAAACTCGGATTTATTGTGCCTAAACTGCATCAACAGAGCGTTGGAAATGTTCATTCGAACACGTTTTTGTTCTAACGTCAGCAAACGCGGCACCCAATAGGCGGACAGCTTTCTCATGCCAAAATCTTGATTTAATATGTGACAAATACGTTCTTTGGATATAGTTTACGTTAATAGCCTCTGCTATCTCTCCCACTTTAATTCGGCGGTCGTCCAGCACCACTTGGTGAACTTTAGCGATGTTATCATCAGCTGTTGCAGTTTTTGGACGTCCCGAACGTTCATCGTCTCCCAAGCTCTCACGGCCACGTTTAAATTCAGCTGCCCAAAATTTCGCTGTGGTAAATGATGGTGCAGAGTCCCCATACACAGAGTCCAACTCATGTTTTATTTGCGTAGTATTGCCTTTCAAAAACAAAAAAATTGATGACAGCTCTATACTCAATTTTGTCCATTTTCACAAAAACGACTCAGTCAAACGCCAGTTATGGTATCTGGGTACACCCCAGTAATAACATACCCTCAGAAGTCAAAACAGTTAAACAAATCCTTTTTTCACTTTTCTTTTCTTTTATTATCTTTTCTGTATTTTCTTAAAGTTATTGTTCTGCACTTTATTCTTGTACTTTATTACACACAGTAATTTACACAATGTTAGATTAACCGTACTCTAACCGGTTCGTTTTACAATATCCTATACATATAATATTACACAAAAATCTTATACATTTTTTATTGTCACCAGTTATTTCTTTTTGCTCAACTGCTTTCCGTTACACATTTACTATGACAATCTTCTCAAGTGCTAAACTCCGATGAGTTGTATTTAAAAACATACAAATTCTATAATCTTGGTTCACATCACTTTAGTTTCTTATACATTCTTAGACACTTTCTTTTTGGTCTCTTCTCTTTTACTCAGTTATATATTTCGATGTTACACATCTATACAAATCTTATCTTCTTTCGTACGGAAAAACTTATTATATCTTTTCAGCGGTCCGGGTAAACAACTATTACAAATTCCACTCGAAAATAACCCTTCTATTTGAAGCACCTCTGATCTACACTTTTAAATTTCGATTCTCAAGACAACTCCACTCTTTCGATAATAAAGATTCCATCCAAGAGCAACTACTCGACTCTCCCGACAACAAAGATTCCATCCAAGACCAACTACTCGATTGCCACTTCTATCACTACCCACCAACTGTCGCTAACTTGTTCCTAATCAAAACTCGTCACCTCGGGGTCAACACCTCCCGATGACGATAATGCAATTACATTTCGCAGTGACCTAATTTCCGTATTTTAACTTCAATTCGCAATTGCTTTGTACTGCGGCGTCAGCCGATATTTCTTCATCGATTTCCAGCACCGTTCAATATCCGCAATTGCGAATTGACCCAATTATTTCTTTAGTGTTTCGTATGCAATTAATTGCTTTTCCGTGATTTGTTAATCGTTCCGGAATATGCAATTAATTGCTTTTGCATTATTGGGCAATTGTTTTGGAATATGCAATTAATTGCTTTATGTGGTTCACCGATTGCGATGAAATGTGCAATTAATTGCATTATCGTTCTGGGGGTTATTTGAGTTTATAATCGGATAGTGTTTTTTGATCAATGACCTCATGTACATCATATTTGTCTATGATGTCACTGACACACTTAACACGCCTGTCCAATAAACACTACGCATCCAAAATGGTTGAAATTTTGATGAGTAGCTGTCAAAAGATGCACAACTACATTATCTTTTATTGACGAGTGCCGCTATCTTCACTTTGTGTTCGGAAACTTTTCAGCCCACTCTCGTATTAGACTAATTGTAACTTACGGGTTTTCTATATGGTTTACACTTTCGCTCACTGGGGCAAGGAATCTAGAGATCTTCAAAAGAACGGTACTTAGATCCTGCGTTCGGATGCACTATCAATCGCAAAACGTATAGTAATCTAACCGAGAAGTTATCCCACTAATGGACTGTGGCGGACGGGGTAGATGTGCCGGCGTATGGCACTGGTTAACTACCGCCCCACTAAAGAGTTTGCTGGTTGAGACACTGCAAACCGTTCACTGACGTGCTGAAACCCCGCGTAGAAGGTACGGCGGTCAGTTCTCAGCACGGAGCGGAAACGGCAAAAAAATAAACACTCAGGTCTTGTTTGTAGCTCGTCTTCATTTATTTTAGCTGGTTCTATTTTATTGTTCACATTCGTTGCGTATATTACATTTCGTTCCTTCGTTCGGATAATTTTAACAAAATATTTCAAAATGAACTATGTGCAGTTAGTCTGTAAAATTATTGCGTTCGCAGACACCTTACATCGACAAGTTATTTTATGGTAGTTTATTATGTCTTTAATTTGTTTATGTCGTGTCGAAAATTGGCAGTGGTAATGTTATGACACGCGAATAACTCACGGCACTCTGCTTCGGTAAGTAGAAAGGAAAAACACCACACAAGTCACCGTTCCGTTCGGACCGAATTAATTGGTAAGCCGGAGAGCTTTTGTTAAGACATCAACACCAAGCGTCAAACTAAAATGCTAAACCATTAGAACGCGGAGGACATCAGCAAAGCGGTAGTATTTCGTATCGGAGACTCCCGCGGGCACACTCCTGGTTGAGACGCGTCTGCACGCACTGGTGGTTATAGCTAGACCTTTTTTGCGTTGTGGACGCCACCGTTGATGAATTGCAACTTTGCGTGTGCGGACGTAACGGTGGCTGGATATCGGTGGGGGCAATTGCAGGGACAATGTGCGCTCGGTGGCGGTTAGATGAAGACTTTGCGTGTACGGACGCAGCGGTGGATGAATCACGACTAACTTATGAATGGAAAGAACCCATTCATTGCGTCGTTGCGGTGCGTCATAGCAAAATCAGCCTCGCTGCCAATTACGAGGAATTTCGAGTAGAAGGAATTCAGTTCCAGCGAATCCTGGCCGTATAAGCTAAGTTGGATTCGTTGGTTGGGTGTACCGGGAAATTAGCTTTGGGAACGCGAGCAAGTATGGGCATGGATTTTCGGGGGAAATTGGAATTGCTTGGGTGCAAACAAGGAATATTATTTAGGTAAAATATTAACCGAAGTAATTTCGGGCAAATTAAGATTGCTTGGTTGCAATAAAAAAATATAACTTAAGTAGAGAGTTGACCGAAGCAATTTTGGGAAAATGTATGTGGGGTGATGTAATGGAGGAGATGATTGGTATTCCGTTGTAGGTTGGAATATGCATTATATTATGGTTTATGGATTTCCGGGGAAATTAGGATTGTCCGTACGGTGGTATGGGGAGTTGTTTGCCGCCCTTGGTAGGAGTGCTGGGCGTTGGCGTTGACGTGGAGTCTTGGCCTTGTTGATTGGTGTTGGGGTGGGTGTTGCTGCGGGATTCCTAGTTTTTGATCCACTTGCGCTTTTTCCGCATTGGGATTTCCGAGGAAATTAGGATTGCTTGAACGCAAGGAGGGAATAGAATTTAGTAAAGGGTTGACCGAAGCAATTTTGGGAAAATGAATGCGGGGATGATTAGAATATATTCTGTTGAAGGTTTGGAATGTGTTTTGTTGCAGGGTTTGCGATGTATGTTATTGCAGATTGGAATTTGTTTTTGCATGTTTTGAGATGGATTGCAAGTTAGGGTAAGGTGACGCGCTGTTAGCGGTCAAGATTGCTTGGGGTTTTGGGTTGGTTCTCCGTGAGGTATAGAGAACCCCCACAGGACTATGTCGCGAGAGCAATGGTAATCGGAATTGCAAAGATGCCTGATAGTGGAAACGGTATTATCAGTAACCTACTTGTCGTCAATAACGACTAGGAAACATCTGATGACCCAATATCAATAGGAGCAACTAACAGGCGGCTCAAAGGGAAACTCCAGAATCTGGGAAGCTCTTACCGCCACACTACAAAAAAGTAATCCCAAGACAAAATAGGGGCTAAGTTGCGTGCCTAGTAACCGTTTCACGAGGTGTCTTGAAAAATTAAAAAACAAAACAAAAATTAAACAAACTGTTGTTGTATTAGAGTAAAGTTAGATATTAGGCGTTCCACAATGCATGTAGAAAAAGCCGGCTTGGAACCACCAGTTACAAATAAAAAGAAAAAAAGAAATGAAAAAATAATAGCAAAAAATACTGTGGAAAAACTGAAGCCTTGTTGGCAAATAAAATAGATAAATCTTTGCACCAGGGCCATAATAGTAATAAGGTGTTATATAATATTTTTGGTCTTTTTGTTCAGTAGATAATAAGCAATAAGCAATATGGAAGAAATGAAGACACAATAAAGTATATTGTCATTGCTACAATCAACGACATAAAAGACAATTCTGTATAAATTACTGGCATCGTTTCCACTAATTTGCTTATCTTATGAGTAGCATTATTTGTGTTATTTGAAGGGCGTTAATATTTTTGTATTCATGGGATTTTACCCATTGAGTGTACCGGGACATTGCATGGCTGGACATTACATGTTTACACTGAAAATTTTGGAATGTTGATTAAACAACAATTAACCAAAACAGGGGAATTCACATAAGGTGAATCATATCACTGTGGGGACGACCCCAAGTGGGAAGTATTTGGTGTAGCAGTTTTTGGGTGTAACAGTCGGAATCGTATAATGGACAAATATCTGCGCTTGGAGGGTCCAAACTTTGAACACACTATGTGCAGTCGGGACATTATTGAACACCTTATCTATGGTACTCAATGGGATGAGTTGCGTAAAAAGAAAATAAAAAATGTGACATTATTACAGTGAAAGGAGAAGACACTGTTCCGTTGATGATATTCCCCCACCTCACCTGTTTTCTTTCCGATAGGTTAAAACGATATAATATTGTTCGATACAGTGCAAGGTGAAGGGGAAGATATTCTGTGGAGCTTCTCTATACTACATGGTAAACCAACCCACAATTTCAACCTCATTTCGACCGCCTACAGCGCGTCATTTCAACCGTTATTCCACCTACAAGCTATTCCACCTGAAAAACATGTTTTTCAAAAGGACGCATAGCTAAACTCATTATTCTATGCAGATAATGCATAATTGAGTTTAGTTACCTTTTCGCCATACGGCAACTCGATTTCCGTAACCCATGAGATTTCCACCGGAAATCGCATCATGGCGGTTAGCAACGGCATAGTCTGATCCAACGACGCGGTTGCATAATCATGCAATCGCTGGGGAAATTATCAAAGTATTTAATTCAGTTCCCACGGTCAGAATTCCCTAACCGATTCAGCGTCCTATTCACTTTCCCCAGGCACTCCATTCGCTGGGGATCAATGATCTCGTTTTGCAGGTGAATAGCAAAATACCATTTTCCTCTCTTTCTCATTTTTATCTTCCCACAGTTCAATGCACTCTGAGATCACCACACTCGCCGAGTTAGGTCAGTGGGGTATTGTAGCGATTCTAACAGATACACACACAATTCACAAGTAAAAATAGTGAAGAACACCGAGCGAAAAATCGAATAAGAAAATTACATCAGAACCGTATACCAAGCGATAAATAAAAATAATTCACATCAGTGGAGTATAGTCGAGTTTGGAAATCAAATTCTAAACACGGGCAGTAGCCTGATGTGTACCGCTTAGGTAAAATTTTTTTCGTGATTCGAGCTGACATAACGTCAGTTCGAATCACACGATCTTCGTCACTATTATTTCAAACGCTATAGTATCCTCAGAGTTGCATTGGTACATGCACACAAAAACCAAATCCACCCCGGGATTATTGCACATTGTGTTCCGGTTCTCTCATTCTCTCTTGTTCGTCGAATATCGAGTTAACCTAAGCGTTTATCCACCTCCTTTTGCCGAGTCGGTGTTTTCTTGATGATTTGTTCCCTTATGGTAGTGTCGGCTCATCACACCTACGCCTAATGCCAGAGCAAAGAACATCAGAGGTATGTATGCCGGCATAAATTCAATTAGAAATGGCTACCGAGGGAGAGCCAGAATAATCCGAGACACAAGCGGCTGTCTGGTCACAGAAACAAACAATATCGTGACAAGATGGAAGCAGTACTTTGAAAACCTGCTCAATGTGCGCACCCATCGACCACAAATGAACCCACCAGACGTACATACAGCCGAGACCCAGATCCCAGAGCCCTCTTTCGACGAAGTTGTAGACGTGATAAACCGATTGAAAAACAACAGTGCTCCCGGGGTCGACTGCATACCGACAGAGCTAGTGAAGCATGGAGAGGCAATCACTCAAAAGATTCACCAACTTATTAAAATAATATGGGATAAGGAAGTCATTCCGGAAGAATGGAAAACCTCAATAGTCGTCCCCATTTTCAAAAAATGTGACAGATCTGACTACGAAAATTACAGAGGAATATCATTGCTCCCAGCCACATACAAAATATTAACAAATGTCATACTGTCGAGAATCACACCGTACGCAGAAGACATATTGGGAGACTACCAATGCGGATTCCGTAGGAACCGGTCAACGGGCGAACAAATGTTCGCAATAAGGCAACTACTGGAAAAGAAGTGGGAATACGGGGAAACGGTCCAACAAATGTTCGTTGACTTCAAAAAAGCCTACGACTTAGTCGCAAGGGAAAGACTCTACTATATTGTAGTTGAGCTGGGAATCTCGAAAAAATATGCCGCCCTCATTCAAATCTGCATGAACAAAACCAAAGGGCGAGTTAGAATAGAAAACCACCTCTCAGAACCATTTGAAATCCGGGACGGACTAAAACAGGGGGATTGCCTCTCACCATATCTCTTTAACCTTGTCGTCGAGTATGTCATCAGAAAGGTACAAGACGACGACATGGCCGGATCATCCCTGAACGGGGTCACACAAGTGCTTGCATATGCGGATGATATCGCCGTTCTGGGCGATAACTTAGAAACTGTAAGTAAAAACTGTGAAATCATCATGCAAGCGGCAGAAGAGGTGGGCCTAGAAATAAATGAAGACAAAATGAAATACATGATTATGGCGAGAGCAGGTGGACATCAGAGAACACACATAAACATCATGGGCAAGATATTTGAAAATGCCAAAGAATTTAAGTACCTGGGAACAATACTGACAGTCAGTAACGAAATGTCGAAGGAAATTAACAAAAAATTACACTCCGGCAACGCTAGTTGGCATGCAGTCAGTAAACTGCTGAAATCCAAACTGCTATCACAGGATATAAAGCTCCGTGTCTATAGAACCATAATCATGCCGATTGTTCTATATGGATGCGAAACATGGGCCCTCACAAAACGGGAAGAAAACAAATTCCGCGTATTCGAGAATAAAGTTTTAAGTGGTATCTTTGGCGGCAAATATGACGAGGAGGCAGGACAATGGAGGAAACTCCACAACCACGAATTGGACGAGCTATACCGCAAACCTACAACAGTGAGAGTAATCAAGTCGCGAAGATTAAGATAGGCTGAACACGTGGCGCGAATGGGCAATGATAGGACCGTGCATAGAATTCATGACGGTAAGCCAACGGAAAAGAGACCGACAGGGCGGCCCGACGGAGATGGGAGGACAATGTTAGGTTGGAGCTCGAAGAGATCGGATCGGATGGTCGAACGTGGAAGGAGAGCGCACGGGACAGGGAACAATGGCGGAGTCGAGTCGGTGAGGTCATGAACTTTCGGGTTCCTACAGGCCAATAAATAGTAATAGTTATAGTTTATCCACCTCGATGGGCGGAGAACATGAGAGAGCACAAATGTAAAGATGATCTCGATTGGCTGCTTGTGGTGCAAATGCAAAATCCAAATTTCATCCCTAATTGGGATTAGTCACTTCACATCCGCCACCGGTGACGGCCACGCCGCACCGAGTCGCTAATCATCACCCAAACGGAGCACACGTCTCCTGAGTCGATGTACAATCTACGGTCACGTAATAAGTTAAATCGAAATTTTAATTACTGCGGTCACAGTGTCGAGAAAGAAGTGTTTCATCTTGTATAAAATTTATAAAATTCAATTTAATAATATTAATATTAAGTCGCATTACAACTGCCGTCTTTATGCATATTGAGAGTGACAAACTACATAAGGAAAGGACTAATCTAATTTGCATTAAATTCAACATGTGCTGTGAATCGTGCTATAGCCGTTAATGTACAAAGACAATATACATACTTACACCCACTTCGTTTAATGTATGAAATATCTATAAAATAAAACCAAAAAAAGAAAAAACATAGTTAGGTGAATTAGTTAAATAAAGAAAACATTAACAATAAAACCTCCAGTGCGTTTAAATATTCAATCTTCCTTTGGTGAACAATTTGCGGCGAAACAAACGGTGAGAGAGTGGGAAAAAAGTGGACATAGTGCCCGTGTCTGGCACAATACTTCGAGCCCACACAATTCTAGATAGGATGGTAGGTAAACTACGCTTTATAAGTCATGTGAGGGAAATAGGGTTTTCGCCTTGACGCAAGTATGACTAGCATAGCGGAGGGTTCTCCAGATTCGAAAGGCTACAATATGTAATTAAATGCTACACAAGTTTTTACAAAGCAGACTTTGATACATTTTAATACAACATTAACAACTACCACAATTCTTATTGTAATATTTCAAGAGATCAGGAATTTAAAATCTATTCTTGTAACGATTTTCCGGACTCAATACGTTTAAATTTGAATTCTATTTGCGGAGTCGTTGAGCACAATGAGGCGTACCAAGGCTTCTTCACCTCCAGTCTGGCATTCAAACCTAGAGAAGATGTAGATCCGTGATATAAGAGATTCATTTCGTTCTGCCGCCGCTCATAGTACATGTGATCATAGACATTATAATCACATTTTATAGTTGGTTTATTGCTTTTCTCATCACTACGAATATTTCTCATACTTATCGCTTTCTCTTCTGTTAACCGTTTTTCTGGTTTTCTGCTTGTTTGGGATTTTGTATGTGGGTTCCAATTCGCTTGAGCCGGTGGCACTTTTTTCAGTATATCTAAAATTCTTAACTTGAGTTTTTCCATTTCTTTTGTCAACAGTTTTAATATCTCATCGGGAATAGCATTTTCTTGAATTATCGTAGGAGATCCTCTTTTACATGCATCGGGTGTTGGTTTAGGTGCCTCAACTATTTGCTGGCGGAGTTCACAAATGTTGTTGCTTGCAATTTCATTTCTAATAGACCGAAACAATAATCCTTTATTACAGTAATTAATTTTTTTGCTTGTTATCTCATGGAAATCCATCATAGCCAATTTTATATCATCTGTTAAAGGTATTACACGAGTATTACACTTCTTTTGTAGTAAATTTTTTTCCATTAACAAAAACGGACTGTTTTAGTCAACGATTTTTGAATCCATATAATTTTTAAAAGTTTTCAATTGTAAAAAACTCGAAACTTCTACAATTTTTGAATTTACATTGTTTTTGACACACAATTTTTTTCATTTGATTAAAATGACTTCATATGCGTAGGGATTTGATCAAACTCGGCAATTGTGATTGCTTTACAGTAGTAGTAAATTCTAATATTTAGTGGCATTTGTTTTACGAAAAACACGTCATGAGTTTTAAATCAAACAAGTAAGAAATTTACCATTTTCTCTCGTTCGAAGATATCAATGGGTGCAACATATATGTTATATCCGGTAGAACTATTATGCAATGCATTGCACGATATTGCATTCCTTAGGAATATTAATTTACTATTCGAAACAAACTTATTTCAAATAGAAAACGTTCGAATTGCAAAGTATTACAAAAAGTAGTCGAAATGCAAACATTCGAAGTTGGAACTTTTCCAATTATGAATGTCCGAAGCTCTCTGAACCGAAATTGTAAGCATTCAAGAATTTGAACTTTCGAAATTCGGTATTTTAGAAATTAGAAATTTTGGCCTATCAACATTCAGTACTTTGAAATTTCGGAATATTCGATAATTTAAATATCAGAAATCCTGAAACTTTTAAAATTGCAATAATACAAATGGAGAAATGACTCGAAACTTGAACATTTGGAATTTTAAGCATTCGAAATTTTGAACATACATTTCTGAGCAATTTTTTGATCTTTCAAAATTTAGATAACTCGAAAATGTCGTCATTTTAAATCCTGAACGTTCGAAATGGAGGACATTGGCACAAATGGAGAAAGCTCGAAACTTCAACATTTGGAATTTTAAGCATTCGAAATTTTGAACATTCGAACTTTTGAACATTTGCAATTTTTTGGTCTTTCAAAATGTAGATAACTCGAAAATGTCGTCATTTTAAATCCTGAACGTTCGAAATGGAGGACATTGGCACAAATGGAGAAAGCTCGAAACTTCAACATTTGGAATTTTAAGCATTCGAAATTTTGAACATTCGAACTTTTGAACATTTGCAATTTTTTGGTCTTTCAAAATGTAGATAACTCGAAAATGTCGTCATTTTAAATCCTGAACGTTCGAAATGGAGCACATTGGCACAAATGGAGAAGGCGCGAAACATCAACATTTGGAATTTTAAGCATTCGAAATTTTGAACATACATTTCTGAGCAATTTTTTGATCTTTCAAAATTTAGATAACTCGAAAATGTCGTCATTTTAAATCCTGAACGTTCGAAATGGAGCACATTGGCACAAATGGAGAAGGCGCGAAACTTCAACATTTGGAATTTTAAGCATTCGAAATTTTGAACATTTGCAATTTTTTGATCGTTCAAAATTTAGATAACTCGAAAATTTCGTCATTTTAAATCCTCAACGTTAGAAACGGGGCGCATTCGAAGTTATGAACACTTTCAATTCTAGACATTCTAATTGCTGATTAGACCTAATTATAGCCAACTGAAATTCTGTAAATTCGCAAACTGAAATATTTCAAATACAAACGTTTCAAAAATTAAACATAGAAATTTTGAATATTAGAGATTTGACCCACTTAGAAAGACATGATGAAGTTAACGCAGACAATCTGGAAAGAGTCAGCGAGACTTTTCAAACGCAAAAAACGCGAATGGGAGAAGAGTCGGATCGAAAAAATCCCAGAAAATGCCAGAGCAAAAAATATCAGAGGTATGTATGCCGACATAAATTCAATTAGAAATATATACCGAGGTGGAGCGAAAATAATCCGAGACACAAACGGTTGTCTGGTCACAGAAACCAACAATATCGTGACAAGGTGGAAGCAGTACTTTGAAAACCTGCTCAATGTGTGCACCCATCAACCACAAATAAACCCACCAGACGTACATACAGCCGAGCCCCAGATCCCAGAGCCCTCTTTCCACGAAGTTGTAGACACAATACACTGAATGAAAAACAACCAGGCTCCCGGAGTCGACTGCATACCGGCAGAGCTTGTGAAGCATGGAGGAGAGGCAATCGCTCGAAAGATCCACCAACTGATTAAAACAATATTGGATAAGGAAGTCATTCCGGAAGAATGAAAAACCTCAATTGCCGTCAGCATTTTCAAAAAAAGGCGTCAGATCTGACTGGGAACATTACAGAGGAATATCACTGTTCCCGCCAAATACAAAATACTAACAAATGTCATACTGGCGAGAATCACACCGTACGCAGAAGACATATTGGGAGACTACCAATGCGGATTCCGTAGGAACCGGTCAACAAGCGACCAAATGTTCACAATAAGGCAACTACTGGAAAAGAAGTGGGAATACGGGGAAACGGTCCACCAAATGTTCGTTGACTTCAAAAAAGCTTACGACTTGTCGCAAGGGAAAGACTCTACCATATTGTAGTTGAGCTGGGAATCTCGAAAAATTATGCCGCCCTCATTCAAATCTGCATTAACGAAAACAAAGGGCGAGTTAGAATAGAAAAACACCTCTCAGAACCATTTGAAATCCGGGACGGACTAAAACAGGGGGATTGCCTCTCACCATATCTCTCTAACCTTGTCCTCGAGTATGTCATCAGAAAGGTACAAGACGACGACATGGCCGGATCATCCCTGAACGGGGTCACACAAGTGCTTGCATATGCGGATGATATCGCCGTTCTGGGCGATAACCTAGAAACTGTAAGTAAAAACCGTGAAATCATCATGCAAGCGGCAGAAGAGATGGGCCTAGAAATAAATGAAGACAAAACGAAATATATGATTATGGCGAGAGCAGGCGGGCATCAGAGAACACTCATAAACATGAGGGGCAAGATATTTGAAAATATCAAAGAATTTAAATACCTGGGAACAATACTGACAGCCAGTAAAGGAAGTGTCGAAGGAAATTAACAAAAGATTACACTCCGGCAACGCTAGTTGGCATACAGTCAGTAAACTGCTGAAATCCAAACTGCTATCACAGGATATAAAGCTCCGTGTCTATAGAACCATAATCATGCCGATTGTGCTATACGGATGCGAAACATGGGCTCTGACAAAACGGGAAGAAAACAAATTCCGCGTATTCGAAAATAAAGTTTTGAGGGGTATCTTTGGCGGTAAATATGACGAGGAGGCAGGACAATGGAACAAACTCCATAACCACGAATTGGAAGAGCTATACCGGAAACCTACAATAGCGAGAGTAATCAAGTCGCGAAGATTAAGATGGGCCGGACATGTGGCGCGAATGGGCAACGATAGAACCGTGCATAGAATTCTTGACGGTAACCCAACGGGTAAGAGACCGACACGGCGGCCGCGACGGAGATGGGAGGACAATGTTAGGCTGGAGCTCGAGGAGATCGGATCGGATGGTCGAACGTGGAAGGAGAGCGCACGGGACAGGGAACAATGGCGGAGTCATGAGGTCATGAACTTTCGGGTTCCTACAGGCCAATAAATAGTAGTAGTAGTATAGAGATTTTGAATATTAGAAAGGCTGAGTATTCGAAATTTTGATCATGCAACATTCTAATTCTGCACAATCCAAATACTGAATATCCCGTGTTTGGAGTGAAATCTAGTTAGGAATCGTCTGAATATTTGGAATTGAAAACACTTGAAATTTAGAACATTCAACATTTCTGAGCATCTAAAATTCTTCAAATTTGCATATTAGAATATTTCAAATACCAAAGTCTCAAAAATTAAATATTCAAAATGTTTAATGCCAGTGTGGGGGTTCTTTATATTACACGGAGAGCCAACCCACTATTTCAACCCAATTTCGGCCGCTAACCGCGCCACACGTCAACCCCACTCCCTTCCGTCGGCTATTTCACTTGCAAAAAGGTAGTTACCTAAAAGCCGCATAACAGAATTCATTATTTTATGCAGATAATGCATAACTGAATTCAACTCCTCCTTGCCATACAGCAACATTAATCACAAAACCCCATGAGATTTCCACCGGAAATCACAATTTCATGTTGATTAGCAACAGCAAAGTCTAACCAGACGATGCTGTTGCATCATCGCGCAATGGCCTGGGTTATCGAATTCTTTTAGTTTGTTCCCACGCTAATATATTCCCGCCATTGCAGCGTCCCTTTGACTTCCCCCAGACACTCTATTCGTTGGGGATCAATAAACTCTTTGGTCAGGTAAATAGCACAAAAATACATTTCATACTGTTTGAAATAAAGGTATATGTCCATGGAGGTTCCCGCGATGCTGTACCACGTTGCAGGGGGAAGCGGATCCGCCGCCGTCGACAGAGACTCCAGAGGAACTTTCCAAAGAACTTAGGGACGATCAGAACGCCTCCTCAGCGATACCCTTCGGACACTTTACACCTGGTCTAGTGCTACGAGACTCTTATTTATTGGACAAACAGTAGTTGCTATACAATTAGTTACTTAGACTAACACAAAAAGACACGACACTATTTACTTAAGAGCTATTACACAATTCAGGGCTTAAAACTAACCAAACAAGGTCTCTTAAGATCTAGAGCTAAAATAACGTAGGTTAAACTGCAAGTCAATCTGAACGCAAAATATACCTAACGGTCGTCCTCGGGGGTGCTCGAAGTCCAGAAAGCTGTCGTCCGCGGTGGTGCAAAGCGACACCTCCGTGTCGGTCGACGTCCGGACGCGGAAGAAGGCAGTTGAGTCACGCGTTTTCTTTCGTGCCCGAGTACCCGTCATTTTTAATGACAGATGCACATCTGGTGATTGTACTAGATGAGTGTCATGCGTTTAGCGTTTGAGTCGCATGCGCACTTTCCTTGCGGAAATGTTTTATTTAACACATACCATACCAGTTCCCCTTCTCAGAGTGCATTGCACTCTGAGATCAATCCAGTAACCAAACTGGGTCACCCGGTCACCGTTGATTTTGCGTTCATTGCACGCTAAAGCCAAATCAACCCCGGGATCATCACGCTCTCCTTTTTGGTTTCCACATTCACCCTATGCCCACCGACTGAACGCACAAGAGTTTATTCACCTCGATGGGCTGGGAAGTGAGAGAATGCCGAAGAGAGCGCGATTGAGATTGGTTGATCGTGTGAGCTCACCAGTCAGTCAAGTTACATCCATCGCGGAGTAGAGTCAAAAATCATCCCTCGTCGTGTACACACACGTCACCAAAGTTGAGTTTTAACTTTCGAGTAAAAAGATAGAAGTCCCTGCGCGAGTACAAATTTCTCTCCTAGTCGGTTTAATCAAGTAATTCAATTTCAATTCCGTGGTTAAGTGGATAATTTATAAATGGTTACCGAGACATTATCACAAAAGAAAAGAGACCTGGTGTAATAAATATTATTAAGAATCTCCAGTGTAATAAGTGTTTATGCGGACATCAAACATTCCGGCTTCATTGGTTGAACACGCCATGTGTATTTTTAATGTCCAGGTATTTTCCCTAATATTGTAATCAACAAACCTAATAACATTTGCATCTTACTTATGAAAGCCTACGGCAATTTGTGAAATTAAAAATTATAGAAAAAAAATTAAGAAACAATAAAACAAGAAAATTATTCAGCAAAAACAACCCCCACAGTGTGTTTGTCATTCTTCTCTTTCCTTGGTGCTTGGATTTTTGTGTATGTGTATTCCCCGGAGTAATTGTTGGGGATTTAAGTGAAACAGTGCCCGTGACCGGCACAACATACTTTTAAGCCCCCATACCAGAAATTTTGAACCTTAGAGGGTCTTAGCATTCGAAATTCTGAACATCCGACAGCCTAAACTTTTCAAATTCTACACTTTTCAAACTCTGAAGATTCTCCTTCAGAGCAAAATCTGAGCACTGAACATTATGATTATTCGAAATTTAAAACATTGGGAATTTTGAACTTTTGGAAATTTGAACTATCCGTAATTTTGAACATCTTAAATTCTAATAATTCAAAAATTGCGCTTTGTGTATCTTGAAATTTCTGATCATTTGAAAATCTTAACATTTAAAATTTAAACATTTAAAAATTGGATATTTTTCGAATACAAAAGACTTGAAAATTGAACATTAAAATATTCAACTCTCTGGAGATTGTAAATGCTGAACCTTCCACGTTGGAAGTGTGTTATAAATGGCACCTTTAAGCCTCATTTAATTAGAAATAATTACTCAAAGGTACGACTGTGTCAAGGTTTTGAACTGGCATGAGCGAACTTAAAAAATGAGCGCAAGCTACCGCCAACTGCCATCGATATCGCTTTGCAGTGAACTGCGCCCTTTTTTCGCCACAGAGAGCCAGTCGGCTTTGGCCACTCATCAGGTATCGTGTCGTGTCCTCGTTCTTAACTTCTGAGTTATTAGAAAATTAAGACAATTTTCAATATTACAAAAGGATACCCTTTTTTGATAAAACGCATTTTGCTCAGTTATGTATAAAATGAAATTGTAGTGAGATCTTAATTAATATTTTTTACCGAAAAATTACAATAATTTAATTACAAATAAATAACTTTCGGTGAATTCATAGCATGGTGCATCATACTTTTGGTGATAATACCGAACAGGAATCGATGTTGTTCAGGATCTGGTATTTCTCTGCAATTAACGAACGACGGATGACCCAATAAGATTCGCCTGCTATCTATTTTACATTGATGGTAATAATTCAGAAGCAAATGCCAAGAACATGTGTACAGAGTTCCACCTCAATCGGTTGAACGATGGGCGTACGAAGAATTATGAGATACAATTCGCGCGTGTTAAATGTGATGATGATGATATCACTAAAGGTAATAAAAATACAGGTTTCTTCAAATTAAATCGTACAGAAAGCCACCATCATATTTCCTCGGATCCCATACTATTAACCCATTCATTCTCCAAGAACTTCTCCTCTCCCAGTTCTGCCCAATCATGTCGTTCCAAATATTTCCAGCAGCACATCCCCCCCCCCCCCCCCCCCCCCCCCCCAACACACAGTTGGCAACATCCTTTCCGCCTTCTACTTCTTATCCTACCCTCATTTTCGACCCTCTCATCCCTCCCCCAATTAAAATCACACAGCAAACCTCTGAATCCACAGTTTGCCGTTACGTACTGTCCAAACATAGAGATAGAAAGACAGATGACAATATTTGTATCTTTTTGGCGTATGGCGAATCAGATTCTGTTTGCTACGAAGGTAAAGCCAAAACCAACGTTAAACTCTCTATTCAACGCGAAGGCGCCGACTTTGTATTCAGCATGACGTCGCCAATCTCTACAATTTCTTCGTGAAATTCCACGACATCTTCAACTTATCTCCTTATAAAGTGTCGGTCGTCCCTGTTGGTTTTGGCCATTCAGTTCACTCCAAAAAATTATCACGTTTCCAATATAGTAACGTTGATCTCAATAACTTTTTTCATTCCTCAACTTCTAGTTCCCCTGCCCTCCCCCAAACCCGGGTGTAAAATTCCTCTTACCTTCTACTACCAGAACGTAAAAGGTCTTTGTTCGAAGACCCAATCCACTCTGAATAATTCTCACGTCCTACCTTTCGACATATTAGCTTTAAACGAAACGAACTTAATTCCCATTATTAATCTATTAATTAATTTATTATTAATTATTTATTATTAATCATTAATAGCCTAGAACTATTTCCTTCCAATTTTAATGTCTTCCGCGATGGAAACTCTAATAGTGTTAACGACGATTCCCCGTACCGAGGCGTGCTCACTGCTATCCAAAGCTTCTATTCGTCACTAATTGCTTTCTCTACCTCTTCCAAGCCTGATTTTGTCTCAGTCAAACCCACTCTTCCTCGTAAATCCACCTTCATCATTTGCTTTAAAATCCTGCCACCCCAGTCAATCGGAGTTTACGAAATCGCTCTCAACGCAATTGACCACATAATCGGTCTAAGTTGTCAGGACAACGTCATCCTTTCTGGGGATTTCAACCTTCCACAATTAAAATTGGCATTATCTGACGTCCACCCTTTCTATATCTTCCATCCCAGCTCTGCTATCCGATTCTGGCTTCTGTCAAGTCAGCAACGTTCCAAATTTCATGGAAAGACAGGTACTCATTTTTACAACAGACCCCGTCAACACTTCAGTCTCACCCAATTCCTTTGTCCTCTCTTATATCGACAACCACTGTCCCCTTCACTTCATGATCTTCTTTCGGGACCACTCAGCACCGTCTGTCCTCTCTAGCAATCACTACGCTTACGTCTTCCGTAAAGCAGACTTTCGCCTCATCAACGACTACCTAAGTAGTCTTTCACTCAACTATGATCACCTCTCGGTCGAAGGTGCCACCACTCGTTTTTACACTGAAATTCTTTATTATATTTCCCTATACCTTCCTTACCCTATACAGAGAACGTCGACCTCATCTTCACTATGGTACAATCACAGGCATTGTTCCCTGCGTAACAAAAGCAACAAGCCATGGATCACCTTCTTACAGAAATGAATTATTCTCGACTATACTATAATAAATTTCTCAGCTGTTACCTCCACTGAACTATACACCACTCTCTAACGAATCTACCTAATCAAAACTCAAACTAATTTAAAAAATTACTCCACATCCGTTTTTTATTTCACCAATCATAAACTTAAATCTGATGGTAACCTCACGTCGCTCACCTTTAACTCTCAAACCTCTTACTATTGCTAATCTCTTTGCCAATCTTGTCAAACAATCATTCATTCATGATTACCTTGTTCCATACCCTTCATACTTCGACTATTTATCCAACTTTTCCCTTGGGCTCCTTCTTTCCCACGGCATTCATCCGCCCTAAATTGAATCTAAATTACTCGAACTCAAAGACGAGTTCACTCCGGGCCCAGATGGTATCTCAGCAATTCTCCTCAAAAAATCTTCATCCATTTTCTCTGCTATCCTCTAGAAAATCTTTAATATTTCTCACTTTTAATATGTATTCCCTCACATTTGGAAAACCTCCTTCCTCACTCCCTTTTACAAGAAGGGATCCTAAAACGTTGTCGCGAACTACCGTCCTATTGCCAAACTTTCTCCCTTGCCCAACATTTTCGAAGGGATTCTATACGCAACTTTAAATTCTCCCTGCAAAATTCTTAAATCTCCGAGACGACATAGTTCTCTTACTGGGAGATCAATCATCACCAACCTTGTTCAGTTCACGTCATTTACATTCTCAGCCCTAGAGCACGGCAAAAGGTCGACATGGTCTCAACCTATCTCAGTGAAGCTTTTGACAAAATCTAGCACAACCTTATCCTCTACAAATTATCCGCCCAGGGATTCGAATCTGGACTGGTGAAATGGATTTCATCCTATCTTAAGGATAGACGTTATGCCTTTCGGTTCAGATCCGTGGTATCCAACCCCTTCTATGCTGCCTCTGGAGTCTCTCAAGGAAGCCATTTGGGCTCTCCCCTATTTATACAAGTCACTAATGGTATTGATAAGATCATTACGCATTTCTGTGCGTCTCTATACGCTGATGACACTAAGTTCTATAAGATCATTGCGTCACTACAGGATTCTGCAGTGCTGCAAGTTGACCTCGACAACTTCTCGGCTTGGTGAGGTAAAAATTGTATCGAGCTTAACATCGCCAAATCATCATCATCATCGGCACTACAACCGGGAACGGCCTTGGCCTTATTTAGCAAGTCCTGAGGCTCGTTAAATTTTCCATAATGATTTGTTTTTTTCGGGCAAGGTCATTAGTCTTGCGCCAGAGGCTCCCCACCGGGGAATCGAACCCCGGTCTCCCGCGTGACAGGCGGGTATACTAATCACTATACTATCGAGGAGCCGATATTTTCTCGTAAGCGTATTCACTGTTCCCCGCGCATCTAATTCCTTCATAACCAACCTCTAACTATTGTCCAAACTTTGTATGACCTTGGGATCCTATGCCACGGAGAGCTTAACTTCCTCTCACATATCGACGAGGTGATCGTGAAAGCCAATGTGGATTTGTGAAGCGCTGGTCGAAGGAATTATCCAACCTCTGCGTACTAGATCCCTTTACCTTTCCTTCGTCTGTCGACTGTTGGAATATGCAAGCCAGGTATTGTCCCCTTACCATCTTATTGAAAGATCTATATCCGCAGAAAAGAATGCATTCAAAGTCGTTTCCATCTCCGTGATTTGAGATGGGTAAAACTCCTTGATCCTGTCGCCTTATATTAACCATCTCAAATTAATCGTCCTAAAAACCCTTGAAGAGCGTAGAGTCCTAGCCGACATTCTGTTCGTTCATCGGCTCCTCTCCGGCTCGGTTGTCTGCGCTTACCTCCTCAATTCAATTCTTCGCAATACAAACCCTCGGGCCGGAAACGATAGGACCGTGCATAGAATTCTTGACGGTAGACCAACGGGAAAGAGACCGGTAAGACGGCCGTGACGGAGATGGGAGGACAATGTTAGGTTTGACCTTGAGGAGATCGGATCGAATGATCAAGCGTGGAAGGAGAGTGCCCAGGACAGGGAACGATGGCGAAGCCGAGTCGGTGAGGTCATGAACTTCCGGGTTCCTACAGGCCAATAAATAATAATAATAAATACAAACCCTCGAAACATACGAAATTCGCACTTTCTTCACATTCCCCCCACCGTACCTCATGCGGTTTCAATGAACCCATATCGCGGATGCTGAGAAATGTCAACACCAACTCCACCATGTTTGATTTTAACTTCACTATCCCTACTCTAAAACACATTCTTCTAAATCTTTCCTTTCAATCACACCCCCATTCTTAAGCGATGCTTCCTATAGCTTTCTCAGTATCCTGCCTTAACTTTCAGTGCCCCCACTTACCCTTATAGTTAAGTTCCTACTTTTGGCTAAGTTTAGTTAAGGTAATTCGTAAGTTAGATTGAAAGGATATTTTTATATAAGTTTGCAGTAAGCTAATAAATGAGGCGGTAGCCCCAAAAAACAAAACTATAATAACCCCGGGAACAAGAGGGCAAAGTTATTTAAAATTTATCGAACATTTTGCATTTCGTCATAATCACAATTGCGGAAATGCAAAATGATTAATTGTTATCAAAGTTCATGGAAATGCTTTGTATAGTCGCATACAAGAACGTGATATTTGTATTTCAATTGACATTAACGAGGACGCTGTAATGGATAGCGGGTGGCACTTTGCATGCCGTCGCCGAGAGGTAAAGACAGAAAGAATAGTTGTTGATGAATCTTAGAATCTGTTGATAAATAGCGGGAGTTCATCTCGCAATAGTTTCGAATAGTTTGAAAGTATTAGGAATGACTCAGTAGCAAAACAAATTGGGTGCTGTATAAGTTGGACTCAACCAAATTCTTCGAAGTCCTAATACATGTACATCTGGGCTTCTCGATAATATAGTGGTTAGTATACCCGCCTGTTACGCGGGAGACCGGGGTTCGATTCCCCGTCGGGGAGCCTCTGGCGCAAGACTAATGAAGTTGCCTGAAAAAAACAAATCATTATGGAAAATTTAACAAGCCTTAGGACTTGCTAAATAAGGCCAAGACCGGTTCCCGGTTGTAGTGCCGATGATGATGATGATGAATACATGTACACGAGGAAACATTTCAAAAACAAATTCGTTGACATTCATTGGAGCAACTATACATTCACGCTTGCAATTTGGATGCAGCTTACACTACCTGGTACAGGTAAGCGCTATTCTCAGGACTATTCGAATTAAGGGAAACGGTTGTACCTACGAGATCTATCTTAACTAAATAGAAAATAAATCGTCTCCCGACTCGTTAATCGTCAAAAGACAATTCATATCGGCGTGCGATCGACCGTTGAGTCCCAGCGGAAAGCAGAGAAAACGCACGTACTATCGCTGTTGTAACTTTCTTTTAATTTATCATATAAGTTTTAGAAATTGAAAAATACGAGAAATGGATTTAAAAAGTTTGTACTAGTCCTTAAAAACCTCTCAGAAGGGCGCACACAATTATTAAAAATCTTATACTCACCAGCTCATCAGATCCATCCGGGCAATCATTGTCATCATCACAGACCCATCTCTTTGGTATACATGGACCATTTACGCACGTAAAATCAGTTTTTGGATTGCACTGAATCGAAGAGCAGTCCTTTTCATCGCTGCCATCACCGCAGTCATCATCACGATCGCATACCCAACGTTTCTGAATGCAACGTCCATTTCCACATGTGAATTCATCCGTACGGCATGTTTCATCTTTTTCAGCGAATTCAATACAATTATAGAAACAAGAATAAATTTAAAAGAAAAAGAAAGAAAAACATCAATTAAAACCATTGCAAAGGATCATCATTTGTTGAGAACAATAACATTTATGGACATGTGTACCTCAAAGTGCATGCAAACAACTACAAGCAAAGAATGAATACTCGGCGTTCATATGACCAATGCGAAATGTGTATATGGTTAGTCTTAAGAGTCATAAAATATTAAAAACCATCCACTATGGTGTACACCACACTACCATGCAAAAAAGAAAGTCCTATTGACTATACCAGTACTTATCATGCAGCCAAAGGCACTTCTGTCCCCACTCACAATGACACAGTGAACGGGGACAAAATAATCCTAGTACCTAGTGCATGCTACATAAACGCAAAATGGCCGAATCCATCTGTACCGGTTGTGTTACTACTGTGATATGACAAGACTATATAACAAGGAGGATTCCAGCTAAACAAAACAGCATTCTCCTAATAACAACACACACGGCGATGCATCAGAACGAGCATCGACACACAATCCCAGATTAAGTATTTCCACCCACACCCGCAACCTTGTTAGTTTTGTGAATCTATTGTTCAACCTTGGATAAAAAATTTCAAATGTATAAAGGATAATAAGTAAGTAATCACGAGAAGGACTCGAATCGTTGACATCTGACTCCTCCGTTAATCCATTTGTCCGCCCATGCAAATGAATGTCCTCGGCAACTTCCCTTTGCCACTAGCGCGGACTTCAAACATAAAATATTAAACTGCAAACATAAGAGTGAAGGAAAATATAAAACACCACAACAAAAAAGATTAATTTGTGCAATTTGGTAACCTAATTGTTGCCAACCCGTTTAATTCCACCGTCATATGAGGCTGCAACCAAATTAAGCACCGGGGGAGTGTTGCAGGGTTCAACGCACCTTCTCTGCAAGAGGATGCTTGCTTAATAGAAACCCAAAACAACCATTTAGTCTCGTGTCCGTTCCCTTTCCCTCCCTCTCACTTATTTATTTCATTTCATTTTATTTTATGTTCGTTTAGATCATTTAATTTCGTCCTATTTTTCTGTTGGATTCATACTACTGACTTCTTGTTTCGTCCTTAATAATGAAAAAGTCTTCATGTACGAATTCTTGTGGTTTCGAAAGCAGCAGTGCCAAAAAGCGAACTTCATTGTGAGTAGTGCGGGCGCGTAGTACTGCAAATGTGTACTGTGTATATCGGTGGCAGTGCTGAAGGAGAGAAGGAGTCCCCTCCTTTCCAGAGTCATACTTGCTGATTATGCAAATGGCTTAATGGTGTCCGGCAGGAACATATAATTAAGCCGAAGTCAAAAAAAAAACATTTTTTTTAATGTCAAATTTAGATAGAGAAATCGCCACGAGAAGTTCCCTGCTGCCACTGGTAACCACAAGCACTCAAGTACTACCTCGTTAAATAGACAGGAACCTCTTCTTTTCCGGTCACGTTGTGGACATTATTCGAGTTTAAAAATAGTACTTCAACCTTTAAAACAGTTCGTCTGAATGTTTACATACGACAAAACCACAATCAACGAATTCTCATTCAAACCAGACAATCAATTACCGGTATTGTACAGGATAATTCATTCCGATGTTCGTAACTTATTGTTGTCGGAGGTAATCAACCGATACTTGGTAACTTGTGGACGTTACGTATTTTTACAAGCTTGTATTCCACAGGGAGGAGGTTTAGTACCTATTCTGGTCACAACATGTTTGTGTCCTAGGCAAATGAAGTGACACATATTTTGAAACATTGCGATATAACATTTCACAGGAAATGGGATTGTGGCGGTCCCACCAAACCCCACGGCCCACTTACCTGAAAAACTCCCCATATCCGCAACTCAACTCCCATTAAATCCCGTCAATGCGATTGCATTGGCACCTGAAAATATTTCCTTTACCAAGGACATTAATGCATAAAAGCATTACATTAAATTCCGAAACAGAATTGCATCTACAAGAGCATTCATAGTCCAATGCATCACCATGTGTATAATAAATTCTCTTAATGTACACATTGGCCGGCGACCTTTTTCGCCCAGCAATAACATACCGGCGGCCGCATTCAATTATCGCAATCGACCCTGAAATCCCTAAAAACAATTCTGTAACGTGCATATGCACCATAAATTCCCGACCATTAGGCACCCTTGTTCCACCATTGCTATTCTGCCGTACATGTGCATACCACATGTCCTTGGCATTTCTACGGCCGCGGCAGCTCTTTGACCATCGGACAAAAGCGAATACTCGCATCCTACCCTAGAGTCATAAAACGAAATTCTGCGCAAGTAATCATGAATACGATCCTTTTAGCATCTAATGAGTGGCTGCTATTTAGACAGCCGGCCCTCATTACCGAAAGATGCTGTAGGTCGTTTCACCATTGTTCCTTTTTTCCTCGTTTCAGGCAAAACGCATCGATCAACACGGTGATGTGTGCCAACACACACATACACCACCGCGTACCTGAGATCGCTTTCCATTGGTCACTGGTCAAAGGAAATTTCTTTCCCTTTTCACCACACCACCAAAAACTCACCCCAAACGATAAAATATCGTTTAGTCGTTTTCCATCCACGGACCGCCATGGTCACGTGCCGCTCCCGTACTCCGTCGGTACACGCGGAGATACAGTAAATTCGAAGTCTTAATCCAACCAGCAATCGTGTCGGTCGTGTTACCATCCGCCGTACCGTAGGCATGTAGCGATTCTAACAGATACACACAATTCACAAGCAAAAATAGTGAAAAACACGGTCAGTAGTCTGATGCTTCACTGCTTCGCTTTTCAATCGTTTCATCGTGTGTTCAATTCACCTTCTTCACTATCCTTGCTTAACGCTATATAATTGGTGACTACGACGAGATCTGAACACGCAGCATCCACTTCCCATAGTAAAGCAGAACTTCACACACGGTCACGACTTTCGCATAGAGCCCAGCCTTCGACGTTTTCTCGCTTCTCTCTCGTTCGTCCGTCGTCCGCATACGAATCTGATCGTAACGAAGTTACTGCGGCGGGAGTGTGTAGCGATTCTAACAGATACACACAATTCACAAGCAAAAATAGTGAAAAACACGGTCAGTAGTCTGATGCTTCACTGCTTCGCTTTTCAATCGTTTCATCGTGTGTTCAATTCACCTTCTTCACTATCCTTGCTTAACGCTATAGGCACGGTACGGTGCGTATACAAAGTCGAGTTTCCCTAAGCAGAGTGCGCATTGTGAAGTAGTTTTGTTTAACCTCAGTGCCGTCCGCCGGTATTAATTGTTCGATTCAGCAACGTCTCGTCAAACAAATGAAAACCATTTTAGTGTATCATTAAGGATTGACTAATAAAAAGAAGAAATAAACAATAATCAATAAAAATAACCATCTCAAACGATTTCCAGTGTGTTTCATTCCTGTGCTGTGTCCGCTCCGTGTCGTAGACCCACCGTCATTCCTACTTGTCTGGGAAACGTTTTGTAGCGGTATTCGAGGGGTGACGGTGGAATCATGATGGAGATGGGAGTTAACCAGTGTCAATGTCGGCACACATACTCCCATCCCCACAGGATCACTGAATATTGTGTAGTATCGCTTGGCCTTTCGCAAATGCCATCAGGAAAATGCGGCATAAAGGCGCTTATAATTTTGTATACCTGACTGTGGCAACATGGTAAATCATCAGAGGAAAATCCCGAAAATGCGTGTGCTGAACCATATGGAGTTTTACGTGTGTAGCTTGTTTCTATTAGCTACAGAAGTTGCGTCGTACAATTATGTCATCAATATATAACATAATATAAGATGAGGAATCTCCGAGTTCCAAGACGTCCGTGATCGACATTCAATAGCTGCGTTCGAACGGGCCGGACCGTCATATCGTCCTATCCCGCGTCTTTTTAGTGTGTGCACGTGTGTGGGGTAAAATGTATGGGTGTCATCGTTGGCACTGGTTCTACTCCTATCCCCATCATAAATTGTCCCACCGACACAAAATCAAAACTCCAGCACTGTTCCATAAAGAGGAGCTCCGCCGCCTACTGTCCCTAAAGATCACCAGTTCGCCACCAGCCGTTCACATTTATTTCAAATTAAAAGGCACCAGATTTAGTTCATATTAATTGAAATTACAAGGCACAAAATTTGGTTCATATTATTTAAATAACAAAGGACAATATTTGGTTATTATTTATTATTTACTGGCCTGTAGGAACCCGGAAGTTCATGACCTCACCGACTCGGCTCCGCCATTGTTCCCTGTCCTGTGCGCTCTCCAAAAATAAGGTTGCTATACAAACTAAGGTTCTTTTTTATTATAATAGGAAAGGCGAACCTATAGCGCAGAGTCGGCACTATAATTTTTTCTCAATCGGGTCCATCTGTTAAACTCCGAAAGATGCTCAAGGATTTCTCCCAACCATTTCACGAACCCTATAATTTAATGGGGTGGTATTTCACCGGGCGGCTGAGCCTTGTGACCCAATCTACTCGTCGTAAATAAATTACACCTCTTATGCGGCATAGCTTTTGTGTGGTCTACTTGTCCCACGTGCGGTATAATTGTTACACTTAGGAGGAACCTACGCGAATACTCGATGACCAAGGTTTACGAACACCCTGGATCTATTTCTGACATCCGCGCTCACAGGGCTGACATCGGGACTGTAAACGCTGTCACATCAAAGGCGCGTTGAGGACTTTTATTTGTTTTATAGATATTATCACGGGAACTGTTCTTGGGGATTCGTGGCGTTATTCCGCGAAATTATATTATGTGAGCTCTGTTCGGATCCCACCAAATTGTAGTTCATCTCCTGATGGCACGCGCATCTCTACACCAAAACTCATTCAGTTACAGAACGGCAAAGCTGTGGAACTCCCTCTCGGCGCGAGCGTTTGCGGCGCGTTACAACCTACAACTGTTCAAGATCTCCAACATCTCGGCATCTCGGGTCGCTGACTCAGCGCTATAGGTGCGAGAAATATAAAAAAGTATAACTGTTATATTCCGCTACGGTTAGTCGACAGGAGTGTTATACAACATAGCTCTTATGCGGTGTAGCCGTTACGGAATTTTGCTTTTCCATGACGCATATGCGGTACACAACTAGCGTGCGATATAACCATTATCATCATCATCATCATCATTGGCACTACAACCGGGAACCGGTCTTGGCCTTATTTAGCAAGTCCTGAGGCTTGTTAAATTTTCCATAATGATTTATTTTTTCTGAGCAAGGTCATTAGTCTTGCGCCAGAGGCTCCCCGACGGGGAATCGAACCCCGGTCTCCCGGGTGACAGGCGGGTATACTAACCACTATACTATCGAGGAGCCGATATAACCATTATACCATATAAATATTGTGTATCGCAGTTGTTATGCGATATAACTATATATAACTAGACATAAATATATATAATTATATATACATCTCATCATCATCATCATCATCGGCACTACAACCTGGAACCGGTCTTGGCCTTATTTAGCAAGTCCTGAGGCTTGTTAAATTTTCCATAATGATTTGTTTTTTTTTCGGGCAAGGTCATTAGTCTTGCGTCAGAGGCTCCCCGACGGGGAATCGAACCGCGGTCTCCCGCGTGACAGGCGGGTATACTAACCAGTATACTATATGATATGTATATATATATATATATATATATATATATATACATAATATATATATATATATATATATATATATATATATATATATATATATATATATATACATATATATACATATAAATCCCTGGCGCAAGACTAATGTCCTTGCCCAGAAAAAATAAATCATTATGGAAAATTTAACAAGCCTCAGGACTTGCTAAATAAGGCCAAGACCGGTTCCCGGTTGTAGTGCCGATGATGATGATGTTGATGATATACATATAAATACATATATATATATATATATATATATATATATATATATATATATATATATATATATATATATTGTGTCGAGCTGGCAAGGCTCCAAAACAAAGTAGTGGAATATTCTGGAAAGTGCTGGAAAACTGGAGACTATGAAGAAGCGAGAGGGAAAAACGATGTCTCCAGTGACAGAAGTGTCACTTTTGACAGAGGAGCGAAAAGGAAAGAACGGTTGTCAACAGCAGAAAAATAAAGATTTAATAGAAAATTGATTTCACGGCTTATTTTGTGTGAATAATTAATCCAGCGAACCCTAAGCTCGCTACAATATATATATATTTATGTATATTTTTTTATTTATTTATATGTGTGTGTGTGTGTATGTATAAGGTGTACTTATGATGCTACACGTACCAAATATCTTACATACTGCGTGTATCTGTTATACACGCGCGTAACTGTTATACATTTACAAAAAGATTGGGAAGAAGAATATTGTTGAGCCAATACCTATTGTTCAGACACGTAAGATTATTACAAATGTCATTACATATTGTTGGGGCCGCGAGGGACACGAATATTTTTAATTGTGGTCTTGCTTCCATAAAGGTTGGCCATCCCTGATGTAGCGCTCTACGTGCCCTTACAGATATTACTAGACTGTTGTTTAGAGATATCATTCTAAGGAATTCGGTTTATTTGCGCTCCACAAATCAATACGCTGCATCCAGTCAATTTGTGACACGTGATTTTCTCAACGACATATACATTCGCTGTATCAACATTTGTTCTTTTACAGAAGGGGTATACTGCAAAACTCCCTTCCTCTACCATAAGCGTGTTTTCAGAACGCTTCAATTTGCAAACTTAAAGAGTTTTTTAATGGTATCTCAGGGCGCTGATCCAGCGCTATAGGTTTACATTTTTAGAGAAGATTAAGAAAAAACTTGTTATCGCACACAAAGGAAACTTTGGTAAAAAGAAAAGAAACACTAAAGCTTTCAGCATTGTTGTAAAAATCACAGTCACACAGTGCATACAATAACATATACTGTCAATAAACGGATCGCGCTCAAAATGTGTGTCATATTCAGTAGTACCACAACACGGAAGACGCATGCTTTAAAACATAAAAATGCTGCCATAGCAGAAAATGGATAGCAAAACAACAAGTCCAGCCCCAGCAGCCATTTGGTTAAAATGGCATTTTATCGCACTGACTTATGTCATATTTATGAATGGTATGAAACTCTGGAAATCTTCACACTAAGAACTAAAGTGACAATCTCGTATGACACCTGTCAACCATCCACTACTGTCAATTAGGAACAGACACTCAATATTCTACTCCCACAAAACCTTCACTTCTTCAGAATTTCCTACGCCCAAAACGAACACTCGAGTCAATATCATTCAGACACTTTGTATTGCTTGTTTACTATTGTCTTCATCAATAGACCACGTCCAATTGTCTGCTCAACGGGCGACAAAGGACTCTTCTGGGCTTGTCGTCACCCCAAATTGTACACATCAGCTCCTCGAATATATCGGTTTTTTTAATTGCTACCACAATAAATCTCTTCCCCTTCGTTTTTCCCTGTAACTATGATAAATTGCCGACACTGTCGACAAGTGACTTCATAATTTATTGCTCATTAATTAAATGTCCAAGGGAACACGTTGGTAACCAAAGAATTGCATGTATTTTGTCCTTTATTTCTTTAGTTACCCTTAAATGGCACCTATACTCTGATAAAAAGGTGAGGAGGATGGCTGTGTTAGTATGAAGATGCCAACGATATCGAATTCCTTTTATTTCCGGCTGCCGTGATGCTGATGTCACAAGACATTTAAGTCTCAGAATTAAATTGCATGTCTGCACAGAACAAATGTGCGGCAGTATGGTATGAGGTGTAAGGCACAATATATCAAAGGCCTTCGTAAACAGCAAAACAAAAATACCAGACACAAATCTGACAGCGAATGGTTTCTCAGAACGGCTGTTAATAAATTCAAAGATGAAACTTGTACCTGAATTTATAAGTGACTCTCTTGAAACGTTGTAAGTTAAGACGGCAAAGTGCCATGATACGTTCCAGTAGTTGAAATTATTCGAAAGCTAAAAGGGTGAATGTGCTAGGTAGCATGTGAGCCAACTCAAAATCAAGTGAAACTCTAGGCAAGCATATTTGACAAGACAAGTCTTTTTGGCATAACCAGTGGATGTAATAAATTGAGGTCTTATTTTGCCGAAAACTAGGACGCAAGAGGTTATTTAGCGTGTTAGTGAATCGGTAAAAGAATATCTGCAACAATCGGTTTGCAAAAGAATATTCGTTTTAAAGATGAACAAGATCACTTTACGAATTTCACATCAGGATTTGCATCTTAAAGCGTATAACATTAAACTGACACAAGAATTGAAGTCGACCGACCTGAGGATAGAGATGTTGTGGGAGTTCTCTAACCTTACGCAAAGAACCACCCACAATTCCAACCCCAACTCCCTTTGCAAATCTGCAAACATTTCCTTCATCAAGGAAATTTAATGCACCTCATACATTACCTAAAATTTCCTGTAAAGAATTCTCATCATTCATGCATTCAAGCATCTTCAAAATTCTCTGAAAGAATTCTTTACAACTTACATGCATCATTAAAGCGGAAAACTTATCGGCGCCCATGTAGGCCAGCGTAATCTGCCGCACACGTGCACAGCACATTGTCCTGGCTTATCCAGGCCCGCGGCAACCTTTTGTCCAGTCGACAAAAGCAATGCACGCATCTAGCGTCTACCCGCCATGAATTGAATTCTTCAGCTCCTGTTTCAGTTTCGTTTCCCATGAGCTTCGTGCATGAGTAAACGATGGATCATTAGCACACCAGCTAAGATCGACCCGGGGAGATTCTCTCCAACCCTCCACCACACCACCAAAAAGAGAAACTTCACGTTTCTCTCGAAGGAAAAGAAAACTCACCCTTAGCTAAGAGAGGACTCACCAGAGCCTCTCGAGGTTAATCGCTGAGTACCTCAAGGTGTCAAAATACAACCACGAAACGAGCCGGTCGAGTCGTTCTTTCATCCCCTGTAGCGTGCGCACGGGAGTGTCAAGTAAGTACGAAAGTGCATCTCCCACGCAGCAAATCTGATTTGGTATTCAGGGAGGCGAACATCAATCAAGTGACTAAAGAACACGCAACGTGATGTACACAGTGCTTGGATAAATTTGTGGCAAGTGTACTCATCCAATTTGGTGAAGTTGGCGATTTGGTTCGACGTGAACAATAACAGACAGTGAACTTGTTAGGGAATCTTAGTGGACCCGCGCCCGTGGCAATAATAAAAACCAACGTTAATAAAAACCAACTAATTAGTGGCATATGGCGCAAAACCAATGAACTTGCCCGAAAAAAAAATAAATCATTATGGAAAATTTAACAAGTCTCAGGACTTGCTAAATAAGGCCAAGACCGGTTCCCGGTTGTAGTGCCGATGATGATGATGAATTAGTGGCATAACCTTAAGACGATTTTAAATAAAAAACATTCCTCTTCAGACACAGCCGAGAGTTTTATTTCTTTTTCTTGGTTATTAGCAGCGTTAAGCAGTGGGACGACTGAGAGTTGCACTAAGTATTGTTTAGTGTGTCAACAGGTGGTGAACTCCCAAATCGTGTCAACATATCAACGACAAATAAGAACGATTCGAATTCGTTGACCAACTGTGTGCTCGTCGTAGAAACGGTATCCTAGCATCCACGGTGTGCTCTGACACTTATTGCTAAATATCATCAGAAGTGATCGTTCAACCGCCAAATTTGTGAGAGTTCTGTTTGTTCCCCATGGTCTGAGTGCGCCGCTTACGTGAACTTGTTAGCGAAACTTGGTAAATCCGTGTCCATGTAGACACATAACCAAGTTATCCGCTGCAATATTATAAGATATCTTATGGATCGAAAGATTATAAAGCCGGGTGATTCCCCATATGCATCGCCCGTTGTTCTAGGGAAGAAGAAATCTGAAGAAACCCGAATGTGCGTAGACTATGGTGTATTGAATAAACTTACAGTCCGCGATAACTACCCTCTCCCGCTAATTGAAGATTGTTTGGAGTACTTTGAGGGCAAGAAGATTTGCACATTGTTGGACCTTAAGATTGGATTCCACCACGTTAAGATGTCACCTGATTCGACTCACTTGACTTCTTTTGTTACTCCAGGTGGACAATTTGAGTTTCTGAAGATGTCATTTGGGCTTAAAAATGCCCCGAGCGTTTATCAACGATTTATTTCTAAAATTTTTAGGCATTTCACTGAGAACAACCAAATTATGTTGTATATGGACGACATAGTCCTGGCGAGTACTAACATTGATGATCATCTTCAGCTATTAGAACGCATTCTTCAGTGTATATCAGAAAATGGTTTAGAGCTTAAGTTGTCAAAGTGCCATTTCGGATATACTACGATAGAACACCTTGGGTATAAAATAACTGAATGCGGTATCCAACCAAGTGACTCTCATCTTAAAGCTATACTTAACTACCCGGTGCCAAAAAATGCTATAGAAGTGCATTCGTTCCTTGGCTTAAGTTCTTATTTCAGACGGTTTGTTTATTCATTCTCCCGAATAGCTAGGCCGTTATATAATTGTGGGGAGGAAGTATTGTGCCTTGCACGGAAACTCCGTTCACTTCCTCCTCCGTCATAATTAATTGTTCGCCGCATAAAACACCGAACCGAAAGTTAAGAAAATACGCAGGTTATGTTCTTCGAAGTAAGTTCTTTAATTTTATTTGGTCCTTGTTATTTTGTTTTAACTTTAACAACTTTCTATACATTTACTTTACGTTTATACTTTCACTAAGATTTATTCTTTAGTTTTGAATGTATATCAAAATCGAAGAACACATAAAATGACAAAATTTTAATTTATACTTTCACCAACTTTGAGACGATCGCCCACACGTCTGCGGTTCGTTACGTTTACAACTTTACGAAAATACTTTAAAAACTATTACCCACACGACTCTGGGTATTTTCGCGTCTCCGTGCGCACCGGAGAGCGGGAGCGGCAACGACCATGGCGGCCGGCGGATGGAAATGGACTCACCGAGGATAGAACTCTGACATGAATTCCACCCTAGGTTAGGGTTGAGAACACAAGAAGAGAGAGAAACACTTTTTTCTTAGGGGTGCGACCGCCAAGGAAATGCACTCTTTCAGTGCAATGGTATGCGTGTGTGACCGTACAGATCGATGTTATTTACACGTGCTCGAAAGCAGTGGAACAACGAAACAGGCAAGCGGCAAAGATAAAGGAGATTTATGATCCGTGTCTATGCTGTGCATTGCAGCTATCATAGACGGCTGTTCATCGGAGAAATGTGGTAAAAGCAAATAAGGGCATCATACAGACATGGATGAGTGGTGCGGATGCGTTAATAAATGTATCGTCATTAGGAAGAACTGCTAAGGGTTTTTCTATTTACACAATGGGAAATGTGTATCGCTGGTGATGCTAAAGGGATCGAATTGTATACATGATTACATGCGAAGGAATTCGTTTTATGACTCTAGGGTATGATGAGAGTATTTGCTTTTGTCCGATGGTCAAAGAGCTGCCGCAGCCGTGGAAATGCCAGGGACATGTGGTATGCACATGTACGGCGGAATTGCATTGGTGGAACAAGGGTGCCTAATGGTCGGGAATCGATGGTGCATATGCACGTTAAAGAATTGTTTTTAGGAATTACACTGCTGAATGTGAAACCGCCTTTCAACTGTTGAAGGGTTCTTTGGTTTCGTCCCGGTGTTAGCTATTTATAGCCCGGATCGGGAGACAGAACTTCATTTTGATGCCAGCGCACTTGGTTATGGCGCTGTCCTCCTGCAGCGCCAGGTTGACAATAAGTTCCACCCCGTGGCCTACTTTTCGAAAAACACTACACCACAGGAATCACGGTACCACAGATTCGAACTCGAGACCCTGGCAATAGTTTCTGCTCTTCGACGTTTTCGCGTTTATCTGGAACGAATCCCGTTTACTGTAGTTACTGATTGTAGCTCTCTTACCCTTACACTTAACAAAAAAACCGTTATTGCAAGAATCGCGAGGTGGGCTTAAGAATTGGTGAACTACAACTATAAGGCCAAACATCGTAGTGGAATTAACATGAGTCCCGCACATGCGTTAAGAAGATGTTGTATGGTTTCCGCAGAAAATTCCGAATATATAGACTTCTAATTGAGAGCAGCCCAAAATCGTGATCGGATAATATCATCTCTAAGGGATAAACTAGGTGAGGAGGATTCTAAATCGTTCGCCCTCCATGATGGTGTTGTGTTCCGAAGGGATAAGTCTGGTAGATTCCTCCTTTATGTCCTGACCGAGATGGAAACAAATCTAATTAGGCATGTCCATGAACGCATTGGCCACCTGGGTGTCATGAAGTGTTATTACCGAATCCGACAGAACTATTGGTTCTCTGACATGAAGAGCAAAATGGAGAAGTTTATAAGAAATTGTATTCGGTACATTATATACTCATCGCCTGCAAATTCTGTCGAACGTAATTTATTTAGTATTCCAAAGCAGCCGATCGCCTTTCATACTTCGATCACTTCGGACCTTTCCCTGCTGTTCAGTCAAAGAGGAAGCATATTCTTCTGGTAGAAATTTGTCAAGCAGCACCCTGTCACATCGACGAGTACGAACGAGGTGTGCGCTGCGCTCTGTAAATACTTCGAGTACTACAGCAGGCCCTTCAGAGTAATCACGGACAGGGGCACTTGCTTTACTTCGCTAGAGTTCAGTTAATTTTCATTGGATAGGAATGTAACGCACGTTAAGGTGGCAGTTCAGTCGCCGCAAGCGAACGGACAAGAAGAAAGAGTGAACCGGGTGTTGACGGGTATGTAAGAAAAGTTAAGCGAGGCAATCGACCACGGCGATTGGGTTCAAAAGTTATCTCTCGCAGAGTATGCTTTAAACAATACAATGCACAGGTCTATACATAATACACCTAGTAGGTCCGAACATTGATAAACTGACAGAGTTCCTTGAAGAAAAGCAGGTATCGGAATCTGACTGAAGACAGGGAAAAATCGTCTAAAGCTATATCTGAAGCCCAGGAGAATAACCCGAGGAAGTTTGAGGAGCATCATCGTCCCGCGTCTTTGTATGAAGAGGGAGATTACGTAGTCATCAGAAATATTGACACTACTAGTGGTACTACAGCGTTTGGGATGATAGAGAAGAACGTGTGATTCGAACTGACGCTATGACAGTTAGAATCAGAAAAAATTGAACCAAAGCGCAACACATCAGGCCACCGCCGTGTGTAGAATTCGATTTTTAAACTCAAGTATATTCCACTAATGTGAATTGTTATGTTATCGCTATGGTATACGGCTCTGATGCATTTTCTTATTCGATTTTCGTTCGGTGTTCTTCACTATTTGCTTGTGTATTGTGTGTGTATCTGTTCGAAACGCCACACTACTCCCTCCTCAGTAACTTTGTTAAGATCAGCTTCATGTGCGAACGACAGTGCGAACGAGAGACCGTCGGAGCAGGCGAGTGTGCTAGTGCTCTATGCGGAAGTCGTAATCGGGTGTGAAGTTCTGTTTACTGGGAAAGTGTGTGCTGTGTGTACAGATGACGTCGGGGTCACCAATTATAGCGTCTGGGATGATAGAGAAGTACGTGTGATTCGAACTGACGCTATGACAGTTAGAATCACATAAAATTGAACCAAAGCGCAACACATCAGGCCACCGCCGTGTGTAGAATTCGATTTTTAAACTCAAGTATATTCCAGTAATGTGAATAATGTTATCGCTATGGTATACGGCTCTGATGCATTTTCTTATTCGATTTTCGTTCGGTGTTCTTCACTATTTGCTTGTGTATTGTGTGTGTATCTGTACAATAAGAAATTAATTCCGGAATATAAAGACCCCTATGTGGTCCATAAAGTATTACCACATGATAGATATGTGATTAGAGACATCGAAAATAGTCAAATTACACCTATGTGGTCCATAAAGTATTACCACATGATAGATATGTGGTCCATAAAGTATTACCACATGATAGATATGTGATTAGAGACATCGAAAATAGTCAAATTACACAGTTGCCATATAATAGTGTGGTCGAGGCTAAAAACATCGACCTTTGGAGGACTAGAGCTTGCTGATTGAATTGAATGTTTTCTTAGGAACGCTTACCACTGTATTATTGAGTTTAAGCACGAACATTGTTGTTAAATCATGTAAGATCGTTGTCGATCTAAATTGTCAGGTTGACCGAGATGTAGTAAAAAGTACAAACATTTGTTGTGTTTTCATGATTGTACACATAACTTATCGCTAGACCTTACACTGTAAGCTCATCATTAATGTAAACCCATTGTGATAGTGTAACAACATGAACATGAAACGACCATGAAATATAATATCAAATGAATCAACTCCCCTCGTCACAATTAGCAAGTGTCAGGTAACCAGCATTCGTTGTCGACGATAATTCAAGGTCGATTCTTTTCATTAAGTACAAGAAACGAATTGCTCCAGTTACGATTTGAAAGAATCATATGACACCCGCTGGCGAGCTTGCCACTAGCGAGTGATTCACAAATTAATTGGGTCAAACGGTGTCATTGTTCTTACACTATGCACCAAGCTGGTGATAGAAAATAGAATAGCATGAAAAGCAAATTGTATTGAGTGAATTATGAATTAAGAATGAAATGGCTTGCTAAGCAAAATTGTATGAGTAGATTAAGAAATTTGTGAATAATTGAGTGGTTGATTGGGAGTATAAATACCCCAGCAATTTCGATAATAAATCAATCAAAAACCTATTGTGGAATTTGATTCACCAACTGCGGCGATATCACCATCCAATTTCAGCGGGCTGCGCTTAAACAGCAAACCATTAGGGAAGCTTTATCGTAGACTATCACAGCTTACGAAGGTTACGAGGGTTGCCTTTTATATTTCGGGATTAGAGAACAAAAACAAATATTGATCATCGAAAATCACTTTCAAAATATTCCCCATGAAGATCTATACACTTTTGCATGCGTTTGAACCAATTGTCGAAGCACCTCTGCCACTCTGATTGAGGTATCTCCAACACATGCAATCTGAATGCAGCAACCGCTTCTTCAGGTGTCGAAAAACGTTGACCTCTAAGTTTGTTTTTTACGTACGGGAATAAAAAGAAGTCATTCGGTGCCAAGTCAGGACTATACGGCGGATGACCCATCAAATCGATGTTTTGGGTGCTCAAAAATGCAGTTGTCGCAGCCGATGTGTGAGAGCTCGCATTGTCGTGGTGAAAAGTGATCCGTCTTCGGCGTTTGGTTTTCCTGATTTCTTGGAAGACAACTGGCAAACAAATGGTTGTGTACCACTCAGAATTGACTGTTCTGCGTTGTTCTAGTGGTACGGTTGCGACATGTCCAGTTTTTCCGAAAAAACAGGCGACCATTTGCGTGGAAGTGCTTCGTACGCGAACAACTTTTGTTGGATTTGGCTCATCTTGAAACACCCAGACAGTCGACTGCTGTTTACTTTCGGGCTCATACGCGTAAATTCACGATTCATCACCTGTCACGATGTCATAGACGTGTTTCGATGCACCGCGACCGTATTTTTTGAGCATTTCTTTCGATCAATTGACACGAGCCTTTTTTTGGGCGATTGACAAATTGTGTGGGATCCAACGCGAACAAATTTTTTTGACAGTCAAATGTTTATGCAATATTGAATGTATGCTGGTCCCACTAACGCCTAAGGTTTTCTCAATCTCACGATAGGTCACATGACGATCTTCCAATATCAGTTCGCGCACAGCATCAATGGTTTTCGGAACAACAACTGATTTTGGACGACCTTCACGAAATTCATCTTGGAGTGAACTACGACCACGATTGAATTCGCCATACCATCGATAAACACTGGTCCTTGATGGAGCTTCATCGCCAAAAATTGAATTAAGTTCATCCACGCACTGTTGCTGAGTTAATCCACGCCGAAAGTTGTAAAAAATAATCGCACGAAAATGTTGACGATTTAATTCCATTTTTGGGCCGAGATTAATCTTTTAAGTTACTGTAAACAACACAAATAGCGCTCGTATGTCAAAACGTTCTGAGTGCGTATAACCTCAAAAATGTCCAACTTTACGACAGAGCTGTCAATTGCCGGATTGCAACACTAGGGTTGCCAAATCCCGAAAAATAAGAGGCAACCCTCGTATATCTTTACAGCCAATTACCCTTAAAGGCGATCATTATTTGCATTACACTGATCTAGTACAATGGGACGATAATGGGTGGACCTTTTCCTTTGTTGTGTGCTTCTGGTTCGAGCAGTCACGTTGGGTAGACGTATTGAAATATTATTAATAAATAAATGTTATATACAGATAAAACTAAACAAAAGTATCATCATCATCGTCACTACAACCGGGATCCGGTCTTGGCCTTATTTAGCAAGTCCCGAGGCTTGTTAAATTTTCCATAATAATTTGTTTTTCTGGGCAAGGTTTTTATGCCTTGCGCCACAAACAAAAGTATATCTCTTAAAAATTAAAACTTCCTTTGGTGTAGTTTCTAAAAATATAGATAAAGCATTTGAAAGTTCGATAAGCCGTTTTTTAGTCTGTATTGTAGCTAGGCATTTAGTTGGCGCCCACCCTGTATAAAGCTAGATTGCTTCCTGTTTCCTCCAGACATCTGCAGTACAGCAATTTGGCACTGGCTCATTTGTTTTTATATTTTCTAACTTCATTTCGCCGAGACTTCTTTCTGTCACAGGAGAATTGATAATATATAGAAAGAGTCGCGCGGAACAAACAATGGACTATAAACTTCCGAGTTACAAGAAGCTCTTAAAACTGAATTCATAAGTAACAAGTAGAAAACGAAATTAAAAGTTTTTAATTGGTACTCGAGGGACAGGGCCGCAAGTGTTTGGTTACCGAAGGTGGAATGATGCTTGTAATAAAACAGATTAAAAAAAAAAACAAACCTGGGAACACAAAAACCCATTTTGGGTATAAAATGACAGTTTTTCTTATAAGTTGAGGATCCCTTTTTCAGTCGATTCAAATTAAATGTTCGCTCTTATTTAGTGTGGCTATATAAAGGTACCAAACAATAGTTTTGAAGTGTTTCGTTCAGCAGAAGAATTTGAATAACAAAATGAACTCCCCTACACAGCCATAAGTTTAATTCAAATTTTTGTTGGTTTTAGACCTAAAGGACCTGTCGAAAAAAGGACGATACATCTATAAATAAAACATAATGTAATCTTCAGCCTGTAGAACACCTCTTCGGAATTAATAAGACCTTTGGCGCCATTATCAAAATCCAAAAGGACCGTAGAGAATTTTCCTTATCACGTCTTCTAACAACAACTGATGAACCACTCAGCAAATTCACCAAATGTCGACCTCTCTCCATAAATCGCATATATTATCCTTATGAAAAGATACGACAAAAATAAGGACCAAATTAAACAAGTTTCGTAATTCCTTCCAGGACCCACATAGATTCAATTAAAGAATGTTGCTTGAAAAAGAAGAAAAAAACCGACGACACACAACACAAGTAACCGCGCACAACTACAAAACGACATAATTACCTTCAAATAGCCAGAGCTTTCTTGAATATCTTACTTTTAAAAGGATCTATGTACCCATCTCCGAAAGTAGGCATAACAAAAACATATTTCTACCCTCAAAGATCGGGAGGAGAACACCAAAGGTAAAAGCAAAAACAAAACTAAAAATAAAAACACAAAATTAAACAAAAATAAAAAAAAAATAAAACTAACTGGAGGGTATAAATTATTCAGGCAGATTCGCAGGACAAAAAGAAACAACAACATAAAACGTGGTAAATAAAACAAAAACACAAAAGAGAAAAAGTAGGCAAGTAAGAAGAACAAGAAGACGAGGGCCAAGAGGAAGGAGAGGAATAAAACCCCAAAACACGACATGGAATGTTGTCACCTCTTTTTCCAATTTTCCTTACAGATTATGTCATTATGTATGTCAAAACCTTAGAATATCCTTTTTTGAAATTTAAATTAGCCTGCTGCCACTGGTGTCTTTGTATTTTATGTTTTTATTATTATTATTTTTTGTTTTACTTTCTTTCTCCGTTTTGTCCTAATTTTTTTTTTCTTTTTTTGGATTCGTGAACCCGATGCCTACCATAAAGGACACAGCAGAGACGAGATTCATATAGATAAACTTTCACGGTGTTATTCTAGGTTCTTCAGATTGTTTTGGGATGGTATCTAAGCCGAAGTCATCTACCCCCGTTCATTTTTGGGCTTCTGGGAAATATCCTCGCCGCAAATACTCGGGGTTTCCTTAAATAATACTTTTTTCGCCATCTTCTCCTTGTCATGTAAGTTATGCTTTTACTTTCTATTCCAATAAGGACAACATTTTATTTCATTTTTTTATCCTTTCAACTTTTACCAGGAGATCGAGGAAACGACTCTAATGTAAAGACGACTCCAGACTAATAACAGAATTCGATGTCTTGTAACAGGCGGATTTATCCCATCAGGATATCAATCTGTCGCCCGCTTCTGCAGTCACTGCTCACGGTAGTGTGTGCATTCACCGGATAATTGAATTAAGAAGAATCATTTATAAGGCTCGGTGACTTCTGTGTTTGTTCGTTGATTCGTTTGGAATCAACTTTCCAACTTTCTAATAATTTTTCCACCTTCCTCTCTTTACCTTCTTGCTGCTTGTGACAACATTCCATTTGTGAGTAGTAATCTGAGGATGATTGGCAACGTACTTCAATCACATGCACACGCAAATAAGCGCAAGTTTCGTTTGCATAAAGTTACGCGAAAATATATGAGTCCATGTGATTTCTTCGACCCCAGAAACGTACTAGATTCGCTATGAATAGAGCTCATTGAATTTCTGATGAGAAAGTCTCGTAATTGACTGGAACTTTCTGCTATGAGCCTTGACACTTGGAAAAGTTGCCGTTAGGTGCAACACGGAATACGCCAATAGTAGTAGGGTTTGGGGTGTTCCGGGACAGTTTCTGCCTCAAAGTTCTATTTATAGACATGATGACTCATCTCAGCCGAAAGCTGTATGTCAAGGTTGAGATATGTTTGGTGGGTGGCGAAGGCAGTTTGTGGGAGTGATTCATGGTTGGCGGGGGGTTGTGGGTTCTTATCAAGGTGTAGTAATTGCTGTTGTGTGTGTAGTACGTTTCTTATCAGGGATAGTAATTGCTGTTCTTATCAGGGGTAGTAATTGATGCTCTTATCACGTGTAGTAATTGCTGTTCTTATCAGGTGTAGTAATTGCTGTTGTTTGTAGTATGTTTCTTATCAGGTGTAGTACTTGCTGTTCTTATCAGGGGTAGTAATTGATGCTCTTATCAGGTGTAGTAATTGCTGTTCTTATCATTGTTGTAGTTTATAGTATTCTTATCGGCAGTAGTAATTGTTGTTCTTATCAGATGTAGTAATTTGAGTATCGGGGCTTTTTGTTAATGGATTGTCGGGCTTTTTGCTAATGGTTTGTGCTTTTTTTTTGTTGAGTCATTCGATAGAGTAATATATATGGGAATTTTGTGTTGTTCGTGTATTTGTATGGAAATGGTTCATCATCGTCATGGGAATTTTTGGTGATTCTTTATAGCGGATCTGGGACAGTTTTTGCATAGGAAAAAAGCCATGCCCATATATGATAATTCCGGAAGTGGCCCCCTAGGAAATGAGGTAATCGGAGGCGGGCGGATGATTCATGATCGTTGTCTTTGGGTGATCGATATTTTTTTAATTTTGGGTTGTGATTAATGGTTGTTATCAGTAGTTGGCGATCGATATTTTTTCAATTTGAGGTGTGTGATTCATGGTCGTTTTGGCTTGTTGGGTATTTGTTATCAGGTGTGTACATCTTCAGTGGGTTATGGATTTGTACTTGTTATCAGTATTTTTTCAATTTGAGGTGTGTGATTCATGGTTGTTTTGGTCTGTTGTGTGCTTGTTATCAGGTGTGTACATCTTCAATGAATTGTGGATTTGTACTTGTTATCAGTATTTTTTCAATTTGAGATGTGTGATTCATGATTGTTTTGGTCTGTTGTATATTTGTTATCAGGTGTCAACATCTTCAGTGGGTCGTGGATTTGTACTTGTTATCTCGGTAAGTGAATTATGTATTAGGTTTGGGTGATTAGCGTTCAAGGTTAATTGTGTGACATGAGCAGATGGTATTTTAAATTTGGGTGTGTGAATAGGTGATAGGTGATTCATGATTGTTTGACAGTGAATATATTATTATTTAGTCATTGAGTTTGAGTAATATATATGGGAATTTTTTGGGTGATTCTGTCTTGAAATGGATGTATGTTTTAGCTGTTTCTTAATATATGGACATTTTTTGATGATTCTGTATGCTTTTAGACTATCGGGCTTTTTGCTATATATATATATTGAATATGGGCTATTTTTAGCGCTACAATTTTGAGTTTTTATATGGATATATTATTAATTGCATACTTTAGGGGATACGCATTATTCATATGATATATTAAATTGTTTGTGTTTCTGACTTTTGTTTCGGTTAAAGTTTGCAGTAGGTTAATTGAGGGACAAAAATATAGTAATAGTGTTGTTATCAATTGTTTTAATTTTGTTCAGATGTGGTTCATGGATGTTTGGCTTGTTGTGTATTTGTTATCAGGTGAGTACATCTTCAGTGGGTTGGGGATTTGTACTTATTATCAGTATTTTTTCAATTTGGGGTGTGTGATGCATAGTTGTTTTGTCTTGTTGGGTATTTGTTATCAGGTGTATACATCTTCAGTGGGTTGTGCGATTAGCGTTCAAGGTTAATTGTGTGACATGAGCAAATGGTATTTTTGAATTGGGTGTGTGAATAGGTGATAGGTGATTCATGATTGTTTGGCAGTGAATATATTATTATTTAGTCATTGAGTTTGAGTAATATATAGGGGAATTTTTTTTTGGGTGATTCTATGTTGAAATGGATGTATGTTTTAGTTGTTTCTTAATATATAGACATTTTTTGTGATTCTATCTGCTTTTGGGTTTTGTTTCGGTTGTCGAGGGCTTTTTCAGTAAATCTAAGCTGATTCTTAATATTTTGGGCTTTTTGCTCTATACTGAAATGGTACCACTTGATAGTAAATCTATGTTGAAATGGAGTTTTTTGTTATATTGAATATATGCTTTTTTGGGGATTGTCTGAGGTGCTAAAGGCTTTTTTATGAATATATTCACTTGGCAGTAAATCTATGCTGAAATATATATATAGAAATACGGGCTTTAAATTTGAAAAAAAGAAGAAAAAATCATCATCAAATCCAATATTCGACATGGGATTAGCTAGGAAATAAAAAAATCAACATCATCAACTGGTGAGTTACCTTATTTATATATTAATTGTTATTCCTTTTTTGACGCGGTGCTAGTATTTATTTTTGTGTATTGTATCGTGAGTCTAGCAATAATAATAATAATAATCCCGATGTTTTTGCTATTGCTGCATAATGTATGGAAATGGTTCATCATCATCGTCGTCGTTATCAGTTGTGTGTATGTGAATAGGTGACAGGTGATTCATGGTCGTTTGACTTGTTGTGCTGTTATCATTTGTAGTAAAATAGAGGCGTGTTATCAGTAGTTGTTCGTGGTTTTATATGGAAGTGATTCATTGCCGTTTGGGATTCTTTCTTATCTCAGTATGTGAATTAAGTCTTAGGGTTGGATGATCAGCGTACAAGGTTAAAGTTTGGAGTAGGTTAATTGTATGACATGGTTGGTTGTCGATTTGTCTGGAAGTTGAGGGTTTTTATATATTATTATTAGTCATTGAGCTGAGTAATATATATAGGAATTTTTGTTGTTCGAGGGATATGGTATGGAAGTGATGATATAAGACTTAGATTTGGATGATCACAGCGTTCAAGGTTAAAGTTTGGGGATAGGTTAATTGTATGGAAGTCATTCGTAGTCGTTTGACGTCGTGGTTTTTGGGATTCTTTCTTATCTCAGCATGTGAATTAAGTCTTAGGTTTGGATGATCAGCGTTATTTTCTAATCTGTATTTATTGGTATATTGTTCGAATATTTTTATTATTATCTAGTGTGGTTATATTAGGCTGTTGTTGTTGCTGTATTTAGTTTATTGTTATAATGATGTTATGTTTTATTGTTCAAAGTTTTGAGATCTTTTGAAAGTTCTTTGTTTGCTTATAATCATATGAGGATATTTTTGAAAAGCACAGGCAGTTTTTATATGGATATATTAGCATGTGTAGTTTTTTAGCGCTACAATGTTGTTAATAGCGAATATATTATTATTAGTCATTGAGCTGAGTATTATAAGGGAATTTTTTTGTAGCTTGTTGTTATATTAATTATGTGTATGTATGTGTGTGTATTGATGGACAAATATCTGAATTTCACCTGTTGAGCTGTTGTCAGTTGTACACATCTTCGGTTGTAGTGGCGGTGTTGTTATCAGTAGTTGTTCTCGGATTTGTATGGAAGTGATGAATTAAGTCTTAGGTTTGGGTGATCAGAGTTCAAGTTAAAGTTTGGGGTAGGTTAATTGTGTGGCATAGTTGTTCGTGGATTTGTATGGAAGTGATTCATTATCGTTTGGCGTAGTGGTTTGGAATTCTTTCTTATCTCAGTATGTGAATTAAGTCTTAGGTTTCAATGATCAACGTTCAAGGTTATAGTTTATAATTATGTGTATGTATCGGCGTCAAGAGAGAAAGAGAGAAAGAGAGAAAGAGAGAAAGAGAGAGCAAGAGAGAGAAATAGAGTCTATTTGCGGACGAATGAGATGTGTGTATGCGTAATAATGAATGAATTTCGGTATAGATAAGACCATCTTGACTAGTTAGAAATCATTGTGTCACTAAACCATTAAAGAAAAACACAAAAAGGTTCCATTGTGGTATATATTTGGCTGAGCAGGAAAATTGTTGCCATAGGATTAAAACAAAAAAAAAATCAACAACAAAAACGGTAAGTTAACACCTATCATGAACCATTTTTAGGATTTCTAATTTATTTCTTCAAATGTTATGTATTAGATTCGAGGGATTTTTATCATCGAGACAGCTGTTGTTTTTTTCTGAAAGCGTAACAAAGCAAAAGAATTAACAGTAAATTTTTCATTACTTTTTTAGAGAAATATGTCTGCTAACGAGGTCAACACCAGCAACAACTACAATATTAACAATAATAATGTCAGAAAAAGACTGAGGCAATTTTTGGAGGAACGCCAACAACAACAACAACAACAACAACAACCTGCAAAGAAATTAAAACAACAGATCTATAAAAGATGCTTGTTTTGTGATGAGGATGTTGAGGGACGGCTTTGGGTCCAACATCATAGAAAAAATACCCACAAAGCAAACGCCCAACAAGCTCTTAATGAAAACGTCTCCTTAATAGCAAGCGCATTCCAAAATCGTGTAAAAACATTCTCCATCACCAACAAAGATGAGAGTATGATAAATGTGAATAATCTGTTTGAAAAAAATATTCCATTGATTAACGAGTTACTACAAGATGAATTGAAAGTTTTGAAAGCTTTTAAATTTAGTATGGAGCTTTTTGCTAACTTTGCGAAACTATCCAAAGAATGTGAAGAGATAATGCAAATAGATATAAAAAGCATGCAAACTAAAATGTACACGATTGAGAAAGAGGAAGACATAAGAGAAAATTTGAGCACGGCAATTGAAAATATCAAGGCAAAATTGGAAGAGTTCCAAGAAAAAGATAGCGGATGGGCGTTGGTAACATTTCAGAGGATCGAAATTAACATCAACAAATACGAGCCATTTCAGCTTGATAGATAAGGACCGATATAATAAATCTTTTAAATAACTTGTAGCTGCATCAAACAAGAATAAATAAAATGTATTTATGTATTAAAATTAATTGATGTTTTTTCCCTTTGGCTAATTTTGTGAGAAAATTGTTCGAATATTGATCATTCAGTTTTCCCCCATGAGTCTTAGAGTATCAAATATATCCCCACCAATATATGTGAATTTTCGGCTGTAAGTTGGTTCTTAATGTATGGGAAATTTTTTGTTGATTCTATCTGCTTTTGCCTTTGGTTTGTGCTTTTGATAATGGTTTGTGTCTGTGATCGCCAGACTTTCGGGTGGGTTGTCTCAGGTGTTGGGGGTGTTTTTCCTTTTTATGAATATACCACTTGACAGTAAATCTAATTTTATGAATATATATATACCACTTGGCAGTAACTCTATGTTGAAATGGTTTAATGCTTTTGATCTCTAGACTAGCGAGCTTTTTGCTATATATATTGACTATAGCCTATTTTTAGCGCCACAATTTTGAGTTTTTATATGGATATATTGTTAATTGTATACTTTAGGGCTACGCATTATCCATATAATATATTAAATTCTTTGTGCTTTTGGCTTTTTTATGAATATACCACGAGTCAACGAATGATTATTCAAGTCCATATTGGTCAAAAAAAGTGTTGATATAAAAAACGGGTGTTGTTGCCCAATCCCTTGACCTTGGAAGCTATATTAAATTCTTAATTTCTAAGTGTTTTTTAGTGAGTCGCCATTACTCTTATCTTATTTTGCATCCAGTATCACGACCAAATACTGATTTCTATATAGTAAGTTGTTGTTCATTATTCTGACCCCTTGACCTTAGGTGCTATATTAAATTCTTGATTTCTAATTCTTATTTTTCCATAGAACAATTTTTTCTAAGTACAAATGATTATTCAAGTCCATATTGAACATAAAAATGTGTTGTTATCAAAAAACATATGGCTGCTTATCAAATCCCATGACTTTGGATGCTATATCAAATTCTTGATGTCTAAGTGGTTTTAGTGAGTCTCCATTATTCTTATCTTACCTATATGAATAAAACCGCTGATCATTGTTCTTTAAACATTAAAATTAATTGAGGCAATTTTTTCCATGAGTCTTGGAGGATCAAATATAGTCCACCGTAACATCATATGATAAGACCTGCTTACATCATTGAAGAGTTATCAGAGAGGGATAGTTATAATACAGCCTGTTTGCAATCGCCCTGTTTAAAGAAACCGCCTGTTTGGAATCGCCCTGTTTAAAGAAATCGCCCTGTTTGGAATCGCCCTGTTTGAAAAAACCCGCCTGTTTGGAATCGCCCTGTTTAAAGAAATCGCCCTGTTTTAACCGCCCTGTTTGAAGAGACAGCCTGTTTGGAACCGCCCTGTTTAGAGCCGCCCTGTTTGAAGAAACCGCCTGCTTGGAACCGCCCTGTTTAAAGAAACCGCCTGTTTGGAATCGCCCTGTTTATAATACAGCCGATACATAGAGATCTGTTTACTGCCCAATATGGACTTGAATAATCATTCGTTGACTCGTGGTATATTCATAAAAAAGCCAAAAGCACAAAGAATTTAATATATTATATGGATAATGCGTAGCCCTAAAGTATACAATTAACAATATATCCATATAAAAACTCAAAATTGTGGCGCTAAAAATAGGCTATAGTCAATATATATAGCAAAAAGCTCGCTAGTCTAGAGATCAAAAGCATTAAACCATTTCAACATAGAGTTACTGCCAAGTGGTATATATATATTCATAAAATTAGATTTACTGTCAAGTGGTATATTCATAAAAAGGAAAAACACCCCCAACACCTGAGACAACCCACCCGAAAGTCTGGCGATCAAAGACACAAACCATTATCAAAAGCACAAACCAAAGGCAAAAGCAGATAGAATCAACAAAAAATTTCCCATACATTAAGAACCAACTTACAGCCGAAAATTCACATATATTGGTGGGGATATATTTGATACTCTAAGACTCATGGGGGAAAACTGAATGATCAATATTCGAACAATTTTCTCACAAAATTAGCCAAAGGGAAAAAACATCAATTAATTTTAATACATAAATACATTTTATTTATTCTTGTTTGATGCAGCTACAAGTTATTTAAAAGATTTATTATATCGGTCCTTATCTATCAAGCTGAAATGGCTCGTATTTGTTGATGTTAATTTCGATCCTCTGAAATGTTACCAACGCCCATCCGCTATCTTTTTCTTGGAACTCTTCCAATTTTGCCTTGATATTTTCAATTGCCGTGCTCAAATTTTCTCTTATGTCTTCCTCTTTCTCAATCGTGTACATTTTAGTTTGCATGCTTTTTATATCTATTTGCATTATCTCTTCACATTCTTTGGATAGTTTCGCAAAGTTAGCAAAAAGCTCCATACTAAATTTAAAAGCTTTCAAAACTTTCAATTCATCTTGTAGTAACTCGTTAATCAATGGAATATTTTTTTCAAACAGATTATTCACATTTATCATACTCTCATCTTTGTTGGTGATGGAGAATGTTTTTACACGATTTTGGAATGCGCTTGCTATTAAGGAGACGTTTTCATTAAGAGCTTGTTGGGCGTTTGCTTTGTGGGTATTTTTTCTATGATGTTGGACCCAAAGCCGTCCCTCAACATCCTCATCACAAAACAAGCATCTTTTATAGATCTGTTGTTTTAATTTCTTTGCAGGTTGTTGTTGTTGTTGTTGTTGTTGTTGGCGTTCCTCCAAAAATTGCCTCAGTCTTTTTCTGACATTATTATTGTTAATATTGTAGTTGTTGCTGGTGTTGACCTCGTTAGCAGACATATTTCTCTAAAAAAGTAATGAAAAATTTACTGTTAATTCTTTTGCTTTGTTACGCTTTCAGAAAAAAACAACAGCTGTCTCGATGATAAAAATCCCTCGAATCTAATACATAACATTTGAAGAAATAAATTAGAAATCCTAAAAATGGTTCATGATAGGTGTTAACTTACCGTTTTTGTTGTTGATTTTTTTTTTGTTTTAATCCTATGGCAACAATTTTCCTGCTCAGCCAAATATATACCACAATGGAACCTTTTTGTGTTTTTCTTTAATGGTTTAGTGACACAATGATTTCTAACTAGTCAAGATGGTCTTATCTATACCGAAATTCATTCATTATTACGCATACACACATCTCATTCGTCCGCAAATAGACTCTATTTCTCTCTCTTGCTCTCTCTTTCTCTCTTTCTCTCTTTCTCTCTTTCTCTCTTGACGCCGATACATACACATAATTATAAACTATAACCTTGAACGTTGATCATTGAAACCTAAGACTTAATTCACATACTGAGATAAGAAAGAATTCCAAACCACTACGCCAAACGATAATGAATCACTTCCATACAAATCCACGAACAACTATGCCACACAATTAACCTACCCCAAACTTTAACTTGAACTCTGATCACCCAAACCTAAGACTTAATTCATCACTTCCATACAAATCCGAGAACAACTACTGATAACAACACCGCCACTACAACCGAAGATGTGTACAACTGACAACAGCTCAACAGGTGAAATTCAGATATTTGTCCATCAATACACACACATACATACACATAATTAATATAACAACAAGCTACAAAAAAATTCCCTTATAATACTCAGCTCAATGACTAATAATAATATATTCGCTATTAACAACATTGTAGCGCTAAAAAACTACACATGCTAATATATCCATATAAAAACTGCCTGTGCTTTTCAAAAATATCCTCATATGATTATAAGCAAACAAAGAACTTTCAAAAGATCTCAAAACTTTGAACAATAAAACATAACATCATTATAACAATAAACTAAATACAGCAACAACAACAGCCTAATATAACCACACTAGATAATAATAAAAATATTCGAACAATATACCAATAAATACAGATTAGAAAATAACGCTGATCATCCAAACCTAAGACTTAATTCACATGCTGAGATAAGAAAGAATCCCAAAAACCACGACGTCAAACGACTACGAATGACTTCCATACAATTAACCTATCCCCAAACTTTAACCTTGAACGCTGTGATCATCCAAATCTAAGTCTTATATCATCACTTCCATACCATATCCCTCGAACAACAAAAATTCCTATATATATTACTCAGCTCAATGACTAATAATAATATATAAAAACCCTCAACTTCCAGACAAATCGACAACCAACCATGTCATACAATTAACCTACTCCAAACTTTAACCTTGTACGCTGATCATCCAACCCTAAGACTTAATTCACATACTGAGATAAGAAAGAATCCCAAACGGCAATGAATCACTTCCATATAAAACCACGAACAACTACTGATAACACGCCTCTATTTTACTACAAATGATAACAGCACAACAAGTCAAACGACCATGAATCACCTGTCACCTATTCACATACACACAACTGATAACGACGACGATGATGATGAACCATTTCCATACATTATGCAGCAATAGCAAAAACATCGGGATTATTATTATTATTATTGCTAGACTCACGATACAATACACAAAAATAAATACTAGCACCGCGTCACAAAAGGAATAACAATTAATATATAAATAAGGTAACTCACCAGTTGATGATGTTGATTTTTTTATTTCCTAGCTAATCCCATGTCGAATATTGGATTTGATGATGATTTTTTCTTCTTTTTTTCAAATTTAAAGCCCGTATTTCTATATATATATATTTCAGCATAGATTTACTGCCAAGTGAATATATTCATAAAAAAGCCTTTAGCACCTCAGACAATCCCCAAAAAAGCATATATTCAATATAACAAAAAACTCCATTTCAACATAGATTTACTATCAAGTGGTACCATTTCAGTATAGAGCAAAAAGCCCAAAATATTAAGAATCAGCTTAGATTTACTGAAAAAGCCCTCGACAACCGAAACAAAACCCAAAAGCAGATAGAATCACAAAAAATGTCTATATATTAAGAAACAACTAAAACATACATCCATTTCAACATAGAATCACCCAAAAAAAAATTCCCCTATATATTACTCAAACTCAATGACTAAATAATAATATATTCACTGCCAAACAATCATGAATCACCTATCACCTATTCACACACCCAATTCAAAAATACCATTTGCTCATGTCACACAATTAACCTTGAACGCTAATCGCACAACCCACTGAAGATGTATACACCTGATAACAAATACCCAACAAGACAAAACAACTATGCATCACACACCCCAAATTGAAAAAATACTGATAATAAGTACAAATCCCCAACCCACTGAAGATGTACTCACCTGATAACAAATACACAACAAGCCAAACATCCATGAACCACATCTGAACAAAATTAAAACAATTGATAACAACACTATTACTATATTTTTGTCCCTCAATTAACCTACTGCAAACTTTAACCGAAACAAAAGTCAGAAACACAAACAATTTAATATATCATATGAATAATGCGTATCCCCTAAAGTATGCAATTAATAATATATCCATATAAAAACTCAAAATTGTAGCGCTAAAAATAGCCCATATTCAATATATATATATAGCAAAAAGCCCGATAGTCTAAAAGCATACAGAATCATCAAAAAATGTCCATATATTAAGAAACAGCTAAAACATACATCCATTTCAAGACAGAATCACCCAAAAAATTCCCATATATATTACTCAAACTCAATGACTAAATAATAATATATTCACTGTCAAACAATCATGAATCACCTATCACCTATTCACACACCCAAATTTAAAATACCATCTGCTCATGTCACACAATTAACCTTGAACGCTAATCACCCAAACCTAATACATAATTCACTTACCGAGATAACAAGTACAAATCCACGACCCACTGAAGATGTTGACACCTGATAACAAATATACAACAGACCAAAACAATCATGAATCACACATCTCAAATTGAAAAAATACTGATAACAAGTACAAATCCACAATTCATTGAAGATGTACACACCTGATAACAAGCACACAACAGACCAAAACAACCATGAATCACACACCTCAAATTGAAAAAATACTGATAACAAGTACAAATCCATAACCCACTGAAGATGTACACACCTGATAACAAATACCCAACAAGCCAAAACGACCATGAATCACACACCTCAAATTGAAAAAATATCGATCGCCAACTACTGATAACAACCATTAATCACAACCCAAAATTAAAAAAATATCGATCACCCAAAGACAACGATCATGAATCATCCGCCCGCCTCCGATTACCTCATTTCCTAGGGGGCCACTTCCGGAATTATCATATATGGGCATGGCTTTTTTCCTATGCAAAAACTGTCCCAGATCCGCTATAAAGAATCACCAAAAATTCCCATGACGATGATGAACCATTTCCATACAAATACACGAACAACACAAAATCCCCATATATATTACTCTATCCAATGACTCAACAAAAAAAAACACAAACCATTAGCAAAAAGCCCGACAATCCATTAACAAAAAGCCCCGATACTCAAATTACTACATCTGATAAGAACAACAATTACTACAGCCAATAAGAATACTACAAACTACAACAATTACTACGCCTGATAAGAACAGCAATTACTACACCTGATAAGAGCATCAATTAATACACCTGATAAGAGCATCAATTACTACTCCTGATAAGAGCATCAATTACTACCCCTGATAAGAGCATCAATTACTACTCCTGATAAGAAACATACTACAAACAACAGCAATTACTGCCCCTGATAAGAACAACAATTACTACAGCCAATAAGAGCATCAATTACTACCCCTGATAAGAACAACAATTACTATCCCTGATAAGAAACGTACTACACACAACAGCAATTACTACCCCTGATAAGAACACTACAAAATACTACAATTACTACTTCCGATAAGAAACATACTACAAACAACAGCAATTACTACCCCTGATAAGAGCATCAATTACTACCCCTGATAATAACAACAATTACTACAGCCAATAAGAATACTACAAACTACAACAATTACTACACCTGATAAGAGCATCAATTACTACACCTGATAAGAGCATCAATTACTACCCCTGATAAGAGCATCAATTACTACCCCTGATAATAACAACAATTACTACACCTGATAAGAGCATCAATTACTACCCCTGATAAGAGCATCAATTACTACACCTGATAAGAGCATCAATTACTACCCCTGATAAGAACAGCAATTACTACACCTTGATAAGAACCCACAACCCCCCGCCAACCATGAATCACTCCCACAAACTGCCTTCGCCACCCACCAAACATATCTCAACCTTGACATACAGCTTTCGGATGTGATGAGTCATCGTGTCTATAAATAGAATTTTGAGCCAGAAACTGTCCCGGAACACCCCAAACCCTACTACTGCCAATGAGACGGAGTGGTATGACTGCAAAACCCCATTTACGGAAGCGCATAAGTATTTGTATCCTTGCCGTTAAATAGTTTTTCGTTAAGATTTTCTCTTCTACTTACGTCCTGCATGTTCACTTCAATCACAATAAACTGACATCCTTATAAAGTTTTCTAGTTGGAGTTTCTGCAGGATTTCATCTTGGTCGTCAATCTAGAACACACGCACACACACCCGCACGCGTGGATAAGTTTATATACATGGTACGGATAAATATCTAAATTCGGTACTCAACCATGCAAATAAGTTGTGGGAACGAACTGTCAAGAATGTATTTAAGGAAATCTACTGTCCTACTGAATTTTTGAACATGACGCGAATTTTTCATCTTTTTCGTTTTTGGTTTTCTATTTCTTTTTTTTTTTTTTTTTTGTTAGTTTGCATTTGTTTTCCTTCGTTTTGACGTGAAAAAGGAATGGGGAAACAAGTTTTTCGAGATTTATTCCCTCGGACAAGTTGTCATTGAGACGGAACAAGTTTTTCAGTTAAAACTTCCGGCCGCAGCAGATGTTACGTGCATGGGCCTTATGTTTATATGAGTCTAGATGGCTTTATCTATGACAAAATAAATAGGAAAAATGTAAAGAACAATCCGATACAAAATAGCGCATGAAACATTTTATTTATATAATATAAATAAATAAATATATATTTATTTATTTATTGATTTATTTATATTTGTGTACCATCATGTCATTTATTGCCGTATTTATTACTTGTTTGTTTAGTGCGCCTTGATTGCTGTCATTTTTAGAAATCTCTCCATCGTGAACAAATCTCACAAAGTCGACAATTTAAACTTTTTCCTCTTAAGTGAGTTTCGGAATTGAGTTTTCGTGTTTTGGACAACATTTTTCTTTCCATCCTTTTTATGGCCACTTAACGCGTAGTGATTGTGCAGTGGATCGAAGTAAATGACTGTAGATGATCTAAGCTTGTGGATTTAGGAGAATTCATCAAGGTACATCGATGCTTTGCGAAGGAAATCGGCAGGAAAAGTTAAGGTCAAGTCAATTAAAGGTGTTGAGGGAACAGTAGAAAGTTTGCTTGGAGTTCAGGCTTAGAATAACAAGAACAAAAACAAAGGAGCTGAACTCTTAGATGAAAGAAAAAACTGGCTATTTATTAAAATTCACTGTTATGATTAAGGGTGAATCATTCTTTGATTGGCACCATTAGAAGGGTGCTCTTCATGGGGCCCAAGTTCGATTCCCATCTAAAAGGTAATGGGTACAAATGAGAGATGGCATTTTTGATGCCCTAGAGGTTTTTTGAACGGCATTTGTTTTATTTATCACATTTCATTAAATTTGATGTGCATCTTTTTCCCATGTTACTTTTTTCTTTTCTTTTCTCTTTATTTCTTATTTTATTTTAAATACTTCTCTCAGGATAGGGATATCGTCCTATTGGACCAGTATTGGTGTTTTTTTTTTTTTGTCTTTATTCGTTTTTGATTGATTTACGTTGTAGTGTTTTCAAAATCCCCGTGAAAGAATACGAGGGATGTCCAATAAAGAACGTCTGACTTAAAATAGGTGTTTATATCAAACATAATAGAGTACTAGTTAAAAGTATTAAACAAATGTGTGACTGTCAATTAAATATGTTTAGTAACTACATAGCTGGACTGAAAAGTTTCCGACCCCAATGTGAAGATAGCAGCACTCGTCAATAAAAGCTAGTAAATATAGTTGTGCATCTTTTGACAATTACTCACCAAAATTTCAGCCATTTTGGCTGCGTAGTTTTTATTTGACAGTCGTTTGAGTGGACTCACTTTTCCTCATGGAAAAGACACACGGAAATATAACCTCACTGCAAACAAAATGGACGGTCAAGCTACAAACGTAATGCGCATACACATGCTAACCAGAGATAATTACGACAGCTGGAGACTAAGAATGCGGGCACTCATAACGAAAAACAGAACGTAGGCTCACGCAAGCGGTGAAAGACCGAAACCGGAAGCAGCGGAAAATTTGCAAGCGTGGAAAGACGAGGACGAAAAGGCGAAAGCCGACTTGTATCTCGCTGTTGGCGACGCCGAACTCAGGCAAATTAGATACTGCGAAACAGCCCGAAAAATTTGGTTGAAGTTGGAAGCAATTTTCGAATCGAAAGGACCGCCGAAAAAGGCATCATTGTGGAAGCGGCTAATGAATCATCGACTCTACGAAGGCGGAGATGTACAACGACACGTCGACAAATTCTCCGATATGGTCGCCAAAATGTCCGAATTATCCGTACAAGTCAGCATTGAATTACAATCGATCATGCTTTTACACAGTCTGCCGGAGAGCTACGAGAATTTTAGATGCGCCATCGAGTCGAAAGACGAGCTACCTTCGCCGGAACATCTGAAAATTAAAATCCTCGACGAAAGCGCGACGAGAAGACAACGCAGCCAAGCCGAAGACCAAGCAATGTTCGCGAGAAAAGGAACGTCGAATTGGAAAAGGACTACGAACAAAGCGTCGAACAAGCTCGTCGATAAATCGGATGATCGACGTACCGGCAGACCATTCAAATACAAATGCCACAGATGTCGCCAAATCGGTCAGAGGGCCATAAATTGTCCGGAGAGGGCCGAACGAAACGCGAAACATCCCGAAAACAAAGAAAAAGCCGCCATCGGCGAAGACATTTCCTCCCTAACCCCCCACACAGACCCAGATTCTTGCTTTGCAGGGAACGTTCAGAAAAACGATACGTGGTGTTGTAGCGTTCTACGAACGCACAATTCCACCCAGCTAGGGTTCCTACCCTTCAAGGAAAATACCTACCCTGAAAACGTTACATGCCACTAAGTCCGCTAGCGCCCTGAAACATTCACCACAACGTTGAGCCCGACACGAAAAAAGAAGGAACTGAACGTCCCAAAGCTTTCCATGTCAAGCTCAACATGTCGATTGTAGCATACCTGAAACAAAGGCAAAAACCATACATTCATCCCGCTCCCATGAGAAATTCCAAAAGATTGAAATGCATCGCATCCCAGCTCTGCACAATAGGAAATCCTGAACATCTACACGATGTTACAAGGAATCGCTATCGTCGGTAAATTAGCCGACCAGCGGCTGCACGTGCGGGTAGCTGCCATAAAGACCACCCAAATCCGTCAAGCAAACAAAGGCAGCGACAACTTAGTTCAATAAAGCATACCGCTACCAAATTGCAGGCAACCGTAATTATCTCGACGAGATAATTCGGACAATGTATGAGGCTAAAAACCTACAAAGGATCTATTCCGATCCCACGGTCCCTTCCGATTTTCACACCCATTAGAAAGGTCTAATGGATTGTTAGTTTTAACCGAAAGAAGTTAAACAAAACCATGGACCGTACGTCCATTCAAATTGCACGATATCCGTCGGCCGCGCGCCAGGTGTGCTATGCAAATAGAGTCGGCACACAATCGACAACCGTCGACCTGAATTTCGATCACCACCACGGATGGTGATAATGATGTTTAAGGATGTATGCAATGAATGACCTCCTTTCAGGAATATAAGAAATTTCCCCTGGGATGAATTAGCATGCCGCTAACAGAGGTATTGACGGTTCTGTTAGTGGGCAGAATGGGAAATTGTCTCTGGGGAAGAGACAGACGCGACCGGTATCCAGATACTTGTGGGTAGTATAGAGGTAGTCTATATCGAGCATCCGTCTGAGGAAGGCAATCAGGGAACCTCGACGAGGAGGTGATACGCTAGACGAGATGCGGTGCTACTCAATTTAAAGAATTCGGCGTTTGAAATTTGAAATTGCGCCCAGTGCTGTTTAAAATGGTCATGGCAATAAGTGGCTCTGTGTTAAAGATTGTAAAGCGGCCTAACTAAATACAAGTGAATGCGAATGTTGTGCTTAAGTTTAATACTATTATAATGATAAGGATACCTGTTTAAGAATCCACAAACCATATTTACCAACGACTAGGTCGTGTCGAATAAAAACATACAATATCAAAACAAAACAATTCTCACAGTGTTTCTTTTGTAGCCGATTCGCTCCGTGTTCAGGTTATATTATTTTCTCCGGTGAGAACAGTGTTCGGTGGTACATTGTATCCACATATAGCGAATGACGAAACATATGCCAAAGTACAGGACATAATCCGCCAAACTGGTGACCCCGACGTGATCTGTACAGGGAAGGGGGTGGTGTGGCGACTCTAACAGATACACACACAATTCACAAGCAAAATAGTGAAGAGCACCAGCACCGAACGAAAAATCGAATAAGAAAATACATCAGAGCCGTATACCAAGCGATAACATAACAATTCACATCAGTGGAGTATAGTCGAGTTTAATAATCAAATTCTAAAATCGGCCAGTAGCCTGATGGGTAACGCTTAGGTTCAATTTTTGGTGATTCAAACTGTCATAGCGTCAGTTCGAATCACACGTTCTTCTTCACTATTATTTCAAACGCTATAGTGCCTCGATAGTGGATGCACATCACACGTATGCCACGACAAGGACGCATTCGAACAAATCGCAAGTGCTGGAAATTTAAAGATTAATCTGGCAAATCATGGCCAAGTAGAAGCGAAAGGAACCGTAAAAATCGCGGCATCTGACGGAGACACGACTCGGATCATACGTCTGGAAAACGCACTGCACGTACCCGACCTGCGTAACAACCTCGTCTCGGTCGCGAAGATCTCGGACGCCGGAAACAACGTGAGGTTCACGCGCGAAGGAGCTACAATCAAAAGCAACCACGGATCTACGATCGCAGTAGCAGATCGGAAAGGAGATCTCTATTTTTTCCGCGAATCCGGAAATGAATCGATCTGCGCCCTGTCGACGGGAACGCGCAAGCATTCAATAACCGTTTGGCACGAGAGATTCGGCCACCTTAACTGGCGCGATCTCTTGGAGATGAGCAAAAGGGGGATAATGTCCGGACTTGACCTAGAAGACGACCGAACGACAAACACGCGCGAGATTTGTTCGGAAGCGAAGATTACTGCGCTACCCTTCGGAAAGAAATCGCACCGAAGCGGAAAATTGTTGGATATCGTCCGTGCCGACGTATGCGGATCGATGAGAGACGAATCAAGGGGCAAAGCTAGGTACTTCCTCACGCTAACCGACGACTACTCTAGATGGACAGAAGTAGGTTTGGGATGAGATCGACCGAACTCTCGACGACGAGGAGTCGTACATCTCGGACGGCCTGGAGGCAAATTTACCCAGTCTTCACTCAGAGGTCCCGTATCGGCAAGCATTGAATGGACAAAGAAGAATGGTTGGACGCCATCGTCGAAGAAGTCAAATGCTTAATCAAGAACGATACATGGCTGATCGTGAATCGACCCAAGAATCGCAACGTGGTCGGATGTCGAATGGTTCTCAGGAACAAGTACGACTCGGGCGGCAAGGTCGAGAGAAGAAAAGCACGACTCGTGGCGAGGGGGTTCGCGCAGCGACCCGGGATGGATTTTCACGATACCTACGCTCCGGTCGCTCGCCTGGGATCCATGCGTATGCTACTTGCACTGGCGGTCAAGCACGACCTTAAGGTGCATCAGATGGACATCACGACCGCCTACCTAAACGGCACGATCGAAGAGGAAACATATATGGAATTACCCGATTTACTCGCAGGATGTTTGAAGAAAATCGTCGCGACACAAGGCAAATCCTATATCGAGAGCCGCGTCAAGGAAATACTGAAACAGCTTCAGGGTGGCGAAAAGGTTTGTCGTTTGAAAAAGGCTTTGTACGGCTTTAAACAGGCCGGTCGGCAATGGCATAAGAGAATGAATGGGAAACTCGAAGAATTAAATGTGACACCGACGAGAGCGGATCCGTGCGTTTATCGCCTCAAACGAGGGGGACAACCGTTGATAATAATGGTCTACGTTGACGACATTTTGATATTCTATCGAGACCAGAAGGATCTTGATTTCGTCCGAAAAGGTTTGTCGCAGGAATTCGAGGCGAGAAATATGGGAACAGCTCGCTATTGTTTGGGGATCGAAATCGCCAGGAGCAGAAATCAGATCACCATTTCTCAACCAAATTACGTTCGGGAACTACTCTCTCGATTTCGGATGGAGGACTGTAACACCGTCAGTACTCCCGTTGAATCGGGTTCGAGGCTCGAAAAAGACGTTGAAGAAGAAGGATCACCAGGAGGAAATCGGTCTTATCGCGAGCTTGTCGGAGCTCTGAATTACTTGGCGATTGCCACAAGACCGGACATTTCGCATATTGTCAGTTGTCTCAGTCAATTCAACACTTGTCACGGCGAGGCACATTGGAAGGCGGCGAAACGCGTCCTGAGATATCTGGAGGGGACCACCGACTTCGGAACCACGTACACGAATAGCATGAAAACCTAGGAAGGGTTTGTTGACGACGATTGGGCTGGGTACTCGGTGGATCGAAGGCCGTATACCGGATACGTCTTTAACCTGAGCGGCGCCGCCATCAGCTGGGAGTCGAGGAAACAGCGCACCGTCGCGCTTTCGTCCACTGAGGCGGAGTACATGGCATTAGCTGAAGCCGCGAGAGAAGCCCTATAGATACAGGGATTCTTGTCGGAGCTGAAGCTGTCCGAGTGCGAAAGAGTTCTGGTGATGAACGACAACCGAGGGGCACAACTACTGACCAAGAATCACACTTTCACGCGAGATCGCAACACATCGACATCAGGCACCATTTCGTCAGAGATGTCTTGCGCGAAGGTCGGCTGGACATCAAGCACCTTCCTTCGGATAAGATGTCCGTGGTTTTTCTCACGAAGAGATTGACAAAAGAAAAACATCGGAAATGTCTGGATTTGATCGGCGTCGGGGGTTCTTCAGAGGATCGACGTAGCGCTACAATCGAGGGGGAGTGTTGTGGATCCGCCCTGAGCTGCGTGCTCTATGCGATTGCAGCGTCGGACCGGGCGTTATGAGTAAAGGGCAAATGAATTCACGCCTTAATGTTCTCACTTTACATCTGACAGTTACATTAGACCGAGTGCGCCTTTTGCTACAACAAGTCTCAATTAGAATGTGACTCTGTATTCGTTGAATAAACACATGGTAAGAGTGTAATTTTGTATTTGTTGAATAATTAACATATTTCGTGCGAGGAGTCGCCTGTTCATTTCATTTCCTGCTACAACAGATACAATGTGTGTGACAAATGTCTCAATGGTGTCATGCTCCAACTCTCTTGTGAAATATACCATTTTTTGCTGCCCGGAGAAAATTTCACCGTCGTTGTAGGCGTTGTGATATATTCCTGTAAACATATCAAGTTTGGCGACGATAGCACGAACAGTATCGTGTACACCGCGTAGTAACAAGTGTACAATTTCGCCTCGAACATTTTTTTAATGTCTAGGTTACGTGAGCAACAGTATGCTTTAAAATATTGTGTTCTTAGTGGGTTAACATTTACCAACGCTTATGGAAACTTGCTTGTGGCAAGAGCGTGTTTTCGATCGCATAGGGCAATGTTACGATTAGTAAAATAACCTATTTTCGGTGGCATAAGTTATTTCAAATGAATAGGAAATTGTGTGAATTGCAAGGATATCCTATGAAACCCATCACAATCAACACGACGGCTATCGGTCTCCCTTGTACACCCCTCGTAGAGCGGAGTTCTAGATTCTATTCCCCTTCTACAGCGGTAAAGAACTCTATACTTTCGCCGAAGATTTGATTTGGTGGGCAAGTGGTGTTTCTAACAGATATATACACAATACGCAAGCAAATAGTGAAGAAAAACATCGAAAGAAAATCGAGTAAGCAGTAAAATATCAGAGCTCTATAGCAATAACACAGCAATTCAATACTCATTGAGTGTACTTATGAATAACGATTGAATTCGTACAACCAGCAGTGGTCGGATGTGTTGAGCGGTGGTCATAACGTCGGTTCGAATCACACGCTCTTCACTATCGTTGCAAACGCTATAGGTATAATGCCCCATTTATTTGCGTATTAATTGTAGGCGAAGGTCAGGAAGATCCTTGTCCCCGTTCATTCCAAGATGACATGCAGTCTCCACGTGACACCCCTGTATAGCTACTTTGGCACCCGCCAAGTAATGAACCGGGGGAATGGGAGCGAACATACTGGGTAAAGTCGCCGATTGCTTTCAACCCAGCAAAGGCCAGGACGATCCTTGTCCCTCTTCAATCCAAGTTGACATGCAGGCTCCACGTGACACCACTGGATAGCTACGTTGGCACCCGCCAAGTAATGAACCGGTGGATGGGAATGAACATACAGGGCAAAGTCACTAGTTGCTTTCAACCCGGCGAAGACCAGGACGATGCTTGTCCCTCTTCAATCCAAGTTGACATGCAGTATCCACGTGACACCCCTGGATAGCTACTTTGACACCCGCCAAGTAGTGAGCCAATGCATGCAGCGACATCCTGAGAAAGGTTGGCGCGGGGCTAATAATTTTGCCCGTAAAACAAATTATTATGGCAAATTTAACAAGCCTGGGATACGGACCGGATACACGACGACGAACACGGAAACACAAATGGCTAAACGATTTTAGAATTTCCTCATGGAACGTCTGCTTACTATACAGAGCTCGAGCTGCACAGCAGCTAGCCGATGTCCTGTCCGAATATAAGGCAGACATAACAGTACTCCAAAAATGAGATGGGCGGGGAGTGGTGTTATTCAAAGAAACGAGTATAACATTTATTACAGCTGTCACGCAAAACACCATGTGCACGGGGTGGGCTTTCTAGTCAGCCAAAAACTGAAGCCGGTCATCATCAATTTTAATGCAATAAACGAAAGGATATGTAATCTTCGCGTGCGAGGCAAGTTTAAGAACATAAGCCTCATAAACGTTCACGGACCTACAGAGGAGTTCCCTGACGTCGAAAAGGAAGAATACTACGAGAACGTTGAACGGGCCCCCAATGCCTGCCCACGATACGATGTGAAAACCGTTCTTGGTGACTTGAATGCCAAAATAGGTCGGGAGCCGGTTTCCAGGCACTACGCAGCTTCCCATAGTTTGCATGATAACACTAATGACAATGGACTACGAGTCATCGAACTGCCAGCATCAGAAAACTTGGTCGTTGCGAGTGCGAAAATAGCTCGGGAGCCGGTTTTCAGGCACTACACAGGTTCCCATAGTTTGCATGAGCACACTAATGACAATGGACTACGAGTCATCGAATTGGGAGCATCGAAAACCTTGGTCGCTGCAAGTACCAGGTTTCCGTGTAAAGATATCCACAAATCCACCTAGGTATCATCTGATGGAGCCACTCGCAACCAAATTGACCACGTGTTGATAGATCGCCGCCACCCCTCGAGTCTGATGACGGTACAAACGTACCGAGGTGCCAACGTCGACTCGGATCACTATCTTGTTGGAATATTTTTCCGAGCGCGGATTGCCTTATGGAGACGTATTGCATTGCGGATCTGGTTCGGATCAACACGGCTGCCTTATGCAAGGACTACACCAGTAACACCTTTGGTCATGGGTTAAGACTCGCACTCGAAGAGCTCGATGGAGGGAGAGTAAGTCCTGAGGCCAGAATGCTGTGCGTAGAAGAGAAGTGGACACGCCTTAACAATACTGTCATTAGTACTGCCAACTCCATCTTAGGCAGCAGTCATAGAGATCGGAGCGACTGGTTTGATGATGAGTGCAAACTAGCAACTGACCGTAAGAATGCTGCATACCGCGCAATGCAGCTGTCTCATAGGACGCGGGTACGCGAGAAGAAATACAAAGAGCTCAGAAGATCTGAAAAAAGACTTCACAGACAAAAAAAAAAGTGCCTGGCAAAAAAACCTTGCCTGTGAAATAGAGAAAAGTAGGGAGCGAGGTCCGGGCTCCTCGATAGTATAGTGGTTAGTATACCCACCTGTCACGTGGGAGACCGGGGTTCGATTCCCCGTCGGAGAGCCTCTGGACAAGACTAATGACCTTGCCCGAAAAAAAAACAAATCATTATGGAAAATTTAACAAGCCTCAGGACTTGTCAAATAAGGCCAAGACCGGTTCCCGGTTGTAGTGCCGATGATGACGATGATGATGATGATAGAGCGAAGTCCGCACCAGGCGCGGAAGTTCTACGAAATAATCCGCAGTATGACGCGGTACACACCACGCTGCACTTACTAAAAGGATAAAGAGAGTAATCTGATCACCGATCCGGAAGGCATTCTGGAGCGATGGGAAGTGCACTGCAATGAATTCCTAAATGGTCAACTTACAGAAGAATTGGAGACTCCACCAATGCAAAATCAAGACGAAATGTTGCTGTCACCAAGCATTGAGGAAAAAGCCATAAGACAAGTCAAATCAAGATGGCTGATGGCATACCAGCTGACTTGATCAAACAAGGAGGGACAGCGTTACATCACGTAATTCATGAGATCGTGGTGCATATATGGGAGCAAGAGGAGATGCCTGAAGATCGGCGTCGTGGAATAATTTGCCCCATACATAAGAAGGGAGATATTACAGTGTGCAGCAACTATAGGGGAACAACATTGCTGAGTACCGCCTATAAGATAGTCTCCTCTATCCTACAAGATCAGATAGCCCCATACGTCAAGTCATCATTGGTCAATATGAGTGTGGCTTCATCCCAGGCAAACCAGCGATTAATCAGATATTCACCCTTAAGCAGGCGATGGAAAAAGATTCAAGATTCCATTATATCATCTATTCATAGACTTGAAGGCTGCCCACGACAGCATAGCCAGCGTAAAACTATTTAATACCTTGAGAGTGTTCGGTATTCCAAACAAATTGATACGACTTTGTAGGTGGACCATGACCAACGTAACTAGTCAAGTAAAAATACCCGGATTGCTGTCCAAACGAATCCTTTTTTTTATTATTATTTATTGGCCTGTAGGAACCCGGAAGTTCATGACCTCACCGACTCGACTCCGCCATCGTTCCCTGTCCTGTGCATTCGCCTTCCACGCTTGACCAGCCCATCCGATCTCCTCAAGGTCAGACCTAACATTGTCCTCCCATTTCCGTCGCGGCCGTCCTACAAAACCAATAAACATCTTTAATGGACTCCGACAAGGGTTACAACTAGAGGGAGTATTGCCACCAAGTTTAGCCAGATACTTGCCTACGCAGGTGACATCGACATCATCGGAGGATCTGATTCGGCTGTACAGAACGCGCTCACCCAGATCGAACAGGCGGCACAAAAACTGAGACTGCACATTAATGAGGGAATAACTAAGTACATGGTGGCAACTTCTGCGAAGAGAAGACCTAACGTTGGTCAAGCTATCAGGGTAGTGGAGCACGAATTGGAAGTAGTGCAATCCTTTAACGACCTTGAGTCAATAGTTTCAGACGATAACAATATGGAAGAAGAAATACGCGAACGGCGAACGGAACTGTTATTCGGCGAATAGAGGGTTGAGAAATCACGAGAATGCTATTTCTTGCCAAAAATTGAATGAAGGAGATTTCAAAAAAATTTGATGGCGCAACATTTCTTATATTTTTGCTGGTCTATGGTACCGCACGATGAAGAAGTACACGAACAGCTGATCAAATCCAACAAACCCTACTATGGTGTATCAAGGCTCTTTAAATCCCGAAATTTATCCAGAACATCCAAGCTACTACTGTACAAGACCATGGTCTTACCAGTACTCATGTATGGATCCGAGACCTGGGTGCTCATTAGAAGGCACTCTGAACTCTAAGCCGCGTTCGAGAGGAAGGTCTTAACGAGAATTGTTGGTCCCGTTTGTGAGGGAGGACGATTCCGAAGACGCTACAACCATGCGTTGTGCGCGATCTACCTTGAAGCTAACGATGTAAGAAAATTTAAGGTCGGCGGACTCCGGTGGGTGGGACACCCAGCTCGAATGAGCGAAGAGGAGCCTGCCCGGAAAGTCCTTTTTGGCAGGATGTATGGAAGGAGACAGCGCGGCAGACCTTGTCAGCGATGGCGGGATTGCCTAGACCAGGACGCACAGAGCTTGGGAGTGCCCAACTTGACGAAATCGGGACCGGTGAAGAGATTTGTTAAATAAGGCCAAGACCGGATCCAGGTTGCAGTGCCGATGATGATGATGATGATGAAGACATATCCCGGCATATGTCTATAAAGAAAGCATGAATGGCCAGGATGTTTGGTGGAAAATATATACCCCTTCAAATAGAGGCTGGTTTTAAGGAAACAAAACAAATGTTGATAAATAATTGATTTGTGTTGTTCTTATCCTCTCGGTCCAAGTTATAATTTGTCAAAATGTATACTCTGCATATATTAGGTATATGCACAAGTTTGTTTGGTTTCTTGGGTAAAAAAAAAAACCTAATTGTATAAAGGAAGTAATCGTCGTGAATTAGAATTATTGCGTAAGTTTTATAAGTATTTGCCAATTCTTCGTCACAATAGGAAAGGTGCTTGAATGTAATAGGCTAACACCAGTGAAGCTGGTCCTAATTTTTCTCAGGCAAACAGAAAAAACTTTCTTTTACTCGGATAGCAGTAACATCTCTTCTGGCACAGACAGATTAAAACGCTAAAATTCCATCATCGTTTTACTTTCAGCACGACCAACGTTACAATCTAAGTGATGACATCTAGAAAGTTCCTTAAATGTAATAAAACTTACAAAGTTTTTCTGCATCAAAAAATAAAATGAAAAATTAACAAATTTCTGCTTTTAACGTAAAATTTTACCTCGCGCTCCAGAACATAATTCATCATTTTTTTATAAGTTGAGAAGCCACAAATGACAGCAAAACATTCCGTGGCAATGAAATTTATTCCTCAAAAATGGTGGCGTGTTGCAAAACACGAAATTCCGCCGTAAATTGCAAGACCAACCAGTTACTTTTTTTCCTATGGCTTCTGAACACACAGCAGAGAATGTGGTGTAAAATAGTATATGGCAGAGGGTAAGTAACGATGTGTATTCCCTCTGATCACCTGCGTACCAACATTGGAGAAAAAACGGAATCCGTACGTATTCCATGTTCATGTCTTCCCATAGAGAGATTCACATCACAACCACACAATAGCAAACAATAAGAAAATACAGGTACAACCGATGCGACAAAGCAAGGTTTATTGAGGACACTTTTCCAAAATGAATAAAAGCCAACCAATGCAGGAGTTTCATTGAAGAGCGTACAATACCGAATGCGTAACGCCGATCCCTGACCACAAGCATAAATAGCCAATACTTTGGCATTTGGCCAATTGTCCTCTTCGCAATACAATATCACTGGAAAAAGGACCTAAAGGAATTAAACACCTATATATGGGATGGGAAACAAATTACAATACGGAAGTGCAACTCCCACTTTGAATAACACTAAATCGAGCTATAATTTTAGATATTGTGCTCACACGTCAACGTTGCCTTATTAATAGCCCTGCTTTTACATTATGTCACACAGAAAAGAAAACTGCAAGTCGTGTTAATTCCAATTTAAAACTGAAAGGAGTTATGTTCATCCCTAAGTCCTCTCAACTTCATATTTTATGTCCGTTGTAGATAGGATTCAAATAAGGGTAATAAAATTGATAGAAGACAACACCTTAACAATGGCCATTTCGTTGCTGGAACAATGACAAAGTTCCTTCTCTGTGGTTTACGTCTACGTTAGGTAGGTTAGGTAGGATTTAACTGAGAGAAATAAATTTGATGACAAATAGCAACGCCACGAAATCTCTTTCCAAACGACGCAGATCTATCCTCTCAGAAAGTTTATAGCAACAGCTTTGAAGATATCCAGTAGGAAGTTGTAAGCCAACCGTACTGTTAGAACTGGGGTGTGAAACCTGCTCTGCGTATATCTAGCACATACTTTAGTTAGGTGCAACTTCTGGGGGTTTTTAAAATGCGTCAAGGACAATGGTTATCTTAGAGGAAATGCCGCTGGAGTCAATGGGGAACAATGCCTTGAGGACGATGAAATTCCTCTCACTCGCACGGTTACGCTGACAGTGACAAGGTGTCTATTGAGGCTTAGTGCACTACTCACCCACGTCGTCACAATTGAGTCGCATTTCTTGGTCTTCCTGCTTTCGAACTGGCATTCTGTGAGACGTCTCTATTTTGACTTATTTTCTGACGAAATTTGGCAGCGCGAAATGTATGTGTGGGCGAAATTTGACAGCTTTTGTTTCTTTTATTCATAATGCACCTACTAAGAGCCTTTTACCTCAAAGAGTCCTACTAAGAGCTTTTTCGTACCCTCAAATATCTGTTCCCTGTGCGGGCTGAAGATGAGGAAGAGATTTAACAAAGAAACTATCGATGCACAGCTTGTTATCGAGTTTGTGACCGTAGAGGAACTCATGATCAGGAAGAGCGCACCACAAATTCCCCATGTTTATCTGTCCGCCTAAAATTTAATATGATCCGGTATGCACGTTGTGATTAACGACTTTCACGGGCAAATATCAAGCAATGGGTGACGCAATGTATCATTTGTAGCCAATATTAGAGTTGTGAAGTGACCAAGTGCAGATTACTACTACTATTTACTACTACTTATTGGCCTGTAGGAACCCGAAAGTTCATGACCTCACCGACTCGGCTCCGCCATTGTTCCCTGTCCCGTGCGCTCTCCTTCCACGTTCGATCTCCTCGCGGTCCAACCTAACATTGTCCTCCCATCTCCGTCGTGGCCGCCCTGTCGGTCACTTTTCCGCTGGCTTACCGTCAAGAATTCTATGCACGGTCCTATCGCTGCCCATTCTCGCCACATGTCCGGCCCATCTTAATCTCCGCGACTTGATTACTCTCACTATTGTAGGTTTGCGGTACAGCTCCTCCAATTCGTGGTTGTGGTGTTTCCTCCGTTGTCACACTTGCTCACCTGGGTTGCGCTTAGTACGCGGATTGATGGTTATGCTTGTATTCGTGGTCTGATAGGGAAGTTGTATCTTAAGCACGGATGTTGCACTGGTCGACACGAAACTCTTGCGCCCTTGCAACGACTCGCCACAAAAGACCAATTTCGCCACTGAGTCGCTTGTATGCCGAGGTATTCAGTGAATGACCAAATGCGACCGTTGTGCTGGTGTATCAATATCTCTACTAAACTGCTAAAATATCTCAAATCACCTGTCTGTAGATATTATACTACACTACACTACAAACACGAATCATTACGTAATAATTCTAAATATCGGAATGTTGATCTATTTGTTTTTTTTTTTAATATTCCACAATAATTCACACAAGAATAGACAACGAAAAATCGAAATGAGTAATTTTTTTTTTTTTTTTTATTAGACTTCTCTCGGGAAGGCGAACCTATAGCACCGAATGGGCGCCCCGAGATGCCATCAAATAACTGTTGCAGTTCTTTTTGAACAGTTGCAGGTTGTAACGCTCCTGGAACACTCGCGTGGGAAGGCAGTTCAACAGCTTCCCCGCTCTGTAACGGAACGAGTTCTGAAAGAGGGATGTTCGCGCCGTCAGGAGATGAACCACAAACGGGTGCGATCCGTCGGATTGTCTTGTGGAGCGCATATAAACCGAATTGCGTGGAACAATGCCAAGAATCTCCGAAGAACAGCACCCGTGATAATATCTGTAAAACAGACAGAGGTCGGCTACGCGCCTTCGATGTGATAGCGACTGTAGTCCCGACGTCAGCGCCGAGTCCCCGATCAGGCCGATCGCTCGTCTCTGTATGCTCTCAAGTAAGTCGAGGGTATGTTTAGGAGCAGAGCTCCAAACATGAGAGCAATATTCGAGCGCGGGTCCAATTTGGGATTTATATAGGAGGGGAAGTTGGACCGGAGTAAAGTATTTCTTGGCTCTAAAAAGATAGTTCAGTTTTCCTGAGGCTGACCTAACGATACTCGACACGTGTTTATGCCATTATATATTCCCACAGACTGTGACGCCGAGCAATTTCAAACTTTCCCCAGCCTCGAGGGCCCGGCCATTCATCATCAGCTGTGGAACCGATGATCCACTTTTCTTTGTGAATGTTGTATATTGTGTCTTCGCTGCATTGAAGTCGACGAGATTGGCCCTTCTCCACTGCAGGACCTTATTTAGATCCTGATTGAGAGAGTCAATCTGTCTACATCTCAGCTGATGCGACGCAGATGCACCAATCGGCCGAACACTGGAAAAAGAAGAAACAAACGTACTATCATCCGCAAAACTGAACACTTTGTTATCCGTTATCTCCAACAAATCATTTATGTGAAGCAAGAACAAGGTTGGAGCCAAAATAGAACCCTGGGACACCCCTGAATTAACAGAATACAGATCCGAACAGTCGCCGTCCACAACAACCCGGATCGATCGATTCTCAAGGAAGCTCCTCGTCTAGTCGCAAAACTGTTGGGAAAGTCCATATGAACGAAGTTCGCTCAGCAATGCCCCGTGCCAGACGCGGTCAAAAGCTTTGTAGATATCCAATGCGACTGCCCTTGATTCACCGTGCCGTTCAATCGCAGATGTCCATATATCGGTTATAAGTGTCAAAAGGTCTCCCGTGGACCGCCTGCCACGGAATCCGTATTGACGATTATTCAGAAGTCCGTTGCACTCCAAATACTTAACCAACTCTGTATTGATGACTTTTTCCAATACCTTAGATAAAATAGATAGTAATGCTATCGGACGGTAATTTTGTGGGAGACATTTTTTTTTGTCTTTGGGTTTGGCTGAACTCGAGCGATTTTCCAGCAGGCAGGAAAGGTCCTCCGTGCATAAGATAAGCGGAAGGGTGTGCCAAGCACCGGCGATAGTTCTGGAGCACAGTTCTTAAGGACTATTGCTGGTATTTCGTCCGGACCGGCTGCCTTCCTACAATCCAGTTCACGTAGAATGCATTGAATAGTGCGAGGACGAAATCTCACATCCCGCATGGAAGACCGTACCGGCACAATCACAGGTGGCTCTAAAAGGCCGGGATCGAGGTTTGAATTGGTGAAAAATAAAAACACATCAGCTTTATCCTTTGAATTCGTGACTAACGTTCCGCTGTCTGTCACCAACGGAGGGAAGGAGGAGGATGCGAAGTTGCCGCTGACAGCTTTTGCCATTGACCAGAAGGAGCGCGAACCAGTTGGGCACCGAAGGAGCTTATTGCTCACCCTGTCGTTGTGAGCTTTCTTCGCGGTATCAATCGCCTGGTTGCACGCGTTTCTGATTCTAACAAAATTCGCTCTGTTAACATCGGTGGGATTGGAGCGCCATTGCTTAAAAGCTCTATTTTTTGCCGCTGTAATCTGCTCGCATTGTTTATCAAACCAAGGCTTATCAGATGAACTTCGTTTGATGGAATGTGGAATATACATCTCCATCCCCAGAAGAATAATCTCTGATACCGACTCCGCGCAAGCGTTAACATCGGAGTCTCCGAAGCACACCTCCGACCATGGAAAGGATGCGAAAAAATCTCGCAGATCGTCGCAGTTAGCAGCCCCATACTTCCATACATGGTGAAACTGCCTAGGCCGGTTATTCGCTTGATATGAAAGTGCTTGCGCGACAGACACCAAGCAGTGATCTGAGTTTCCTAGTGGTGCAGAAACCTCTACGGTATAAATACTCGGTTCGGATGTCAAAAACAGATCCAGGGTGTTCGCACAATCGCCTCGGGCATCTGGCACTCGCGTCGGCTCCCCCACGAGTTGAGTCAAGTTGTGGCTTACAGCAAACCTCTCCGCCAGCCTCCCAGCCTCGTCGGTTCTGGTGGAATGTAACAACCAGCCGGAATTGTGCACATTAAAATCACCAAGGACAACAATTTCAGAAGCTGGGTGGTTGATCTGTATCCAGTCGACGGTATGTGGAAGATGTTCGAAAAATGTCGCCGGTCGATCGTCATTCGGGGAGCGGCAAAGACAACAAAGAAATTTAACGGAATTCCTCAATACGACCCTCAACCATATGATGTCCATATTATTGGGTTCCAACACCTCCATCCTCTGGCAAGCCAGATCGGACCGCGCGAAAACGCAGACTCAGCCCTTTAAACGGAATCTCGAATGTAAGTCGTATCCTGAGCAACAAAGATATGTCGAATCAGTTGACGAATCGACCTGGGTCTCAGTTAGGGCAAGGGTATCAGGTTTCGATGTTTGCAAATATTGGTGGACGGCGTTTACATTCGTATTGGCGAAACCGATGCCCCTGATGTTACAAAATGCCGTCACCAGTCGAGCGTGGGCAGAGCTTCGAGAGCGAGCCCGGTTATGCGATGACGAACCTCTCAAAGTTCCATTATTTATCATGATATCTGCATGATGTTCCCCCTGACATAGTCCCCCCCGGAGATCCGAATGGGAGACTAGTTTACCTCCGGAATTCTTTATATCAGAAGACACCATCATGACTCATCCCCGTGTCAGTCCGGGCCATCAGCCACACATCCGAAAGACCGTCGAAGATTTCTCTCGGCGATATCGCGGAATGTACAGCGTGACGGGGTGGTACCTCACCTTGGGACCGACTACCACGTAACTAACCTTTTCTCGAACCGGTCCATCAGCCAAGCTCCGAAAGATGGCCAGGGATATCTCCCAACCATTTCACGGAGCTTAAAGCTTGATGGGGTGGTATTTCACCGGGCGCACAGGGCGTTTGGACCACGGCTACCACTCGGCCTTTAGTCGCCTTTTACGACAAGCCGGCCTAGCTGTGAGTATATTCTAACGCCCTACTCACCGGGCCAATGCTTGTATTCGTGGGCTGATAGGAAAGTTGTATCTTAAGCACGGATGTTGCACTGGTCAACTCTTGCGCTCTTCCAACGACTCGCCAAAAAAAGACCAATTTCGCCACTGAGTCTTTTGTATGCCGAGGTATTCAGTGAATGACCAAATACGACAGTTGTGCTGGTGTATCAATATCTCTACTAAACTGCTAAAATATCTCAAATCATCTGTCTGTAGATATTATACTACACCTACACTACAAACACGAATCATTAGGTAATAATTGTAGATATCGGAATGTTGATCTATTTGTTTTTTTTTAATATTCCAAAATAATTCACACAAGAATAGACAACGAAAAACAGAAATGAGTAAAAGACACAGTTTGTTCTTAAACGCAGCACGTGTTAAGAATGCTGATGATAATCCCATCATCAATACCAAACTACCGAATCCTACTTTATCGAAATCTTGGGAACGAAAATGCAAAGTTATTTAATATTTTTGAACACTTTGCGTTCCTTCACAGTTATGTGAACGGAAATGGTAGATGATATGATATCATTTAACATTATTGAACACTTTGCATTTCAGAATACTCATAAAATGTAAAAAGATATTACATATTTGGTGGAAACATTTTCTTCGCGTTACCCAACGTAAGACCAAGGATTAAAAGAAAAAGAACGAGGGGTAAATGTTTAGTTTTCAGAACGGATGGTTTTTAAATCTCAGCAACGGCTGCTTGAGGAGGTATTTGAAGAAAGTGATGAAAGAGAAAAATCAGGTTCCAATTAATCTTAACGGTTGATCTCCATTGATGGACAAGAATTAATAAAATTAAAGTTTGGGCGAAGTCTGGGAAAATCTACAAAATAAATATGAATATACTAAGGAAGCTTCTACGAACACTTACAAATTATTAATGTAAGAAAACTTATAGTGAGAAGAACAAAAAAAAACACTGTACTGTAAGAGGAACTCTGTGAACAACAACAAAGAAAATATTGTAAGAAAGACTCGATGAACCTAATCAGAAAAAATATTACTAAAGGAAACTAAATTATTATAAATCCCCAGAAGAAATAGAAAAGTGTTGCTGCTTGAATAAAAAGATGAATAAACTTCATGATAATAAATTCAATGTTTTTACTTCGTGTTTTATTTGTACATGTTTTTCAGTCACGGTAAAAACACAGACAAAAAATATAACTCACTCGCAATAAAGAGAAATAACAAAAGAAAATGCGAGTGGAAAAAGAGAAAAACGATCAGGGAAGGAGGTAAGCTGTACTAATTGTCCTACTGACATTCAACATTGAATTTAATCTAAAAATCCTCTTTCCCGGGCTGATTCGTGTCTTCTTTCAAAATACAGGGTTTTCCTCGTCAGGCGCAATTTGAAAACCAAATTACGAAATACTAACAAATCTAATTGTAATAATTGTGGGCGACAAGCATAAACGGCCTCTTTGAAATACACTTATAAGTCCTGTATAATGAAGCCCGTAAGTTCTGTATAATCGTTGACAATATAAATAGGATAAACACGAATGTGGAAAATCCAAACGGAAAGGACACGAATTGTTATTGTTACATGTGGTAATTTATTACGAATGACAAGATATCTTGTGCCCGTGACTTACGTCGGCCTTCTTATGACACGTGGACAATAAAAGTATGTGTGAATCAGACACCTGTAAACAAATCCCTTCAGTCGTCGACCCTTAATCATGTTAACATAACGCGTGAAGAGTCCTTTGATATATCAACAACGTAAATTGTCAAGCGTTTGCCTTTGACAGCTGCCTTCAGTTCCCCGTATCCATTTGATGAATTGAGCTTGTCAATCACGAGCGCCCTGTTCGGCTCCGGCATCCGTTCCTAAGTTAAATAAATTATTTTATATTTGTGGATACACTTTCGGTGTAGAACGTTTTGGACAGCAATTACTTTGAAATATGTTTTTCTTCACGTGTCACACATTTTGGAACCCAGACTGCCTGAATCTGATGAGAGATTTTCCATTTAACATATTTTCGTCCTTATGGGCATATGTTAGATAGTTGTATAAGTGTGTCAAATCCTCTTGTGATACCAAAAAAGGTATATTTCCAGTTGATTTCACCCTGCATCACTTGTCAGAATTGTACGCAAACACACAAGTCAACATCGGATCCTTATAAAATGTTTCTACTTCCTCTTCTGCTTCTTCTGCTTTTTCTGTTTCTTCATCTCCATATTTTTCATTATTTTTTTTTATTCTTCGTGTCGTTGGGTTCGGATTAACAATGTGTCGTGACTTGGGCTGGCTCCTGACTTCCTACGCCAGTGCGTGATTTACTGTTAATTTCGTCAGGACTAGAACAGAAAGACGAGCGTAACGCAAATTCGGGTAAACATATTTCCGCTATTTTCCATTAAGGATCCTTTAGACAGCGTAATGTGCGTACGCCTACACTTTTAAATATAACGTCGCTCTAGTTCCTCGTGGAACTAACGATTCCTGTGCCAAATGAAATGTGAAAGGCGTGTTCAGTCGCACGAAAATGATTGCCAATAAAAGTGTTGACAAATTTTTTCTAATTTTAATATTCCTTCAACGATACAAGGATGAAAAATCAACTGGAAAGAATTAGATAAAGCGTTAAAGTTTAAATTTACGGAGGGATCAGGATATATGTCACATGTAGTTCAAGGACAACAAGAAATTGGATCGTGGCTTTCCTTTCATTTATTAATTTATGTAATTTGTTATTTTTGTTTGTTAAACAAATTCACATTGACAAGGCAATTATGAATGCATCTGTTTACTTTGTTAATATATATTGTTTATCATCATTGGCACTATAACCGGGATCCGGCCTTGACCTTATTTAGCAAGTAAAATTTAATAAATTTTCCATAATAATTTGTTTTTCCGGGCAAGGTTATAAGCCTTGCGCCAAATATATTGTTTATATAGGCATGTATTTTCTTTCATGTTGACTTATATATTTATATTGATTTATTTATTTATATTAGTAAATAAATTAATTTTTTTTTGTGTTTTAACTGACTTATTTTTTATACATTTCTTCAATTCGCACCCTGCAAGCATTGTATCACTTACAAACCACAACCTATTACAAGACCAATTTCAACTGTAACGATTTATATGGTCCGTCAAGCTGTCCAAGAAAAATACCAGAGTATATTATTCATACGCTCGATAAAAAGGTGTCCGAAGGTTGCAGTTTTTTTTGTCGTTTACAATTCACAGTTATTTAGTACAAATCGTGTTATATAGCGGTGGGAATCCTCTGTCAGATTAACAATTATCGATTCACAGGGGAGGATCTAACAAATGCCACTATGATCTACGGGCGGAGTTCAAAAGGTGTTTTCTTGCCGGAGGGGAGGTTTATGATCCTCGAAGCGAAGGATTTGTTTTCTTTGTTTTAAAACAGAGTCGTCAGAATCTAATTAGCAAATCGTTTCAGTTTCAACGAAGCTAAGTTGAATCCGTTGATGTGTCAATCTGGGTCTCGGTTAGGATCAGAATGTCAAACCTTGTGGGGAGGAAGTATGGTGCACCGGCGTACGGCGCTGATTCACTTCACATCCCCATCATCCACTAAATACGAGGGTTGCCTCTTATGTTTCGGGATTTGGCAACCCTGGCGTTGCAATCCGGCAATTGACAGCCCTGTCGTAAAGTTGGACATTTTTGAGGTTATACGCACTCAGAACGTTTTGACATACGAGCGCTATTTGTGTTGTTTACAGTAACTTAAAAGATTCATCTCGGCCCAAAAATGGAATTAAATCGTCAACATTTTCGTGCGATTATTTTTTACAACCTTCGGCGTGGATTAACTCAGCAACAGTGCATGGATGAACTTAATTCAATTTCTGGCGATGAAGCTCCATCAAGGACCAGTGTTTATCGATGGTATGGTGAATTCAATCGTGGTCGTAGTTCACTCCAAGATGAATTTCGTAAAGGTCGTCCAAAATCCGTTGTTGTTCCGAAAACCATTGATGCTGTGCGCGAACTGATATTGGAAGATCGTCATGTGACCTATCGTGAGATTGAGACAACCTTAGGCGTTAGTGGGACCAGCATACATTCAATATTGCATAAACATTTGACTGTCAAAAAAATTTGTCCGCGTTGGATCCCACACAATTTGTCAATCGCCCAAAAAAAGGCTCGTGTCAATTGGTCGAAAGAAATGCTCAAAAAATACGGTCGCCTTGCTTCGAAACACGTCTATGACATCGTGACAGGTGATGAATCGTGGATTTACGCGTATGAGGCCGAAAGTAAACAGCAGTCGACTGTCTGGGTGTTTCAAGATGAGCCAAATCCAACAAAAGTTGTTCGCGCACGAAGCACTTCCAAGCAAATGGTCGCCTGTTTTTTCGGAAAAACTGGACATGTCGCAACCGTACCACTAGAACAACGCAGAACAGTCAATTCTGAGTGGTACACAACCATTTGTTTGCCAGTTGTCTTCCAAGAAATCAGGAAAACCAACCGCCGAAGACGGATCACTCTTCACCACGACAATGCGAGCTCTCACACATCGGCTGCGACAACTGCATTTTTGAGCACCCAAAACATCGATTTGATGGGTCATCCGCCGTATAGTCCTGACTTGGCACCGAATGACTTCTTTTTATTCCCGTACGTAAAAAACAAACTGAGAGGTCAACGTTTTTCGACACCTGAAGAAGCGGTTGCTGTATTCAGAATGCATGTGTTGGAGATACCTCAATCAGAGTGGCAAAAGTGCTTCGACAATTGGTTCAAACGCATGCAAAAGTGTATAGATCTTCATGGGGAATATTTTGAAAAACAATAAAGTGATTTTCGATGATCAATATTTGTTTTTGTTCTCTAATCCCGAACTATAAAAGGCAACCCTCGTATCCCACCGAATACAAACCGAATGAAACGCACAAACACGAACCTCAGCAACGCACCGTCCACCAGGAGGAGAGTAAAACACCGATGAAATGAATCTCACTGCGCATAGTTACTGAATTATTTTTATTGTTCACTTGCTGTAATTTGGAAAAGGGTTTTATTGTTTTTTTATTAGGTGTCGGAATATTGATATGTATTTAAAGAAAAAACAACTGTTAGGAACGTTCGAAAAAAGAAAAGGAAGATGGCACTGTTAAACTTGACTTCCGCACTAATCGCGAGTCCTGGATATACACGTCCCCGTGCGCACCGGGGAGCGAAGGAAGAAACGACCGTGGTGGTCGGGTGATAGAGCACGACCCAATCGAGGGTTGGGATCAGGCTGTTGATTCACCATCGATTCGGTGGTGGTTAATATCCTCTCGCCTAAGGATATGTTTACTTACCACAAGAGAAACGTAAAGTCTCTCTTTGTGGAATAGAAAACCAGATCTCGAAATGAAGATCATGGTGTATGCATGTATGGGTGATCGTACAGATCACAGTGTTTATCGATGCATTTCAGCAAAGGATAAACGAAACCTGAAACGAGGGAAAAAGAACAAAGGGATCGTATAGATAATTGTTTACGCTGTGCATTTTGGCTATCATAGACGGCAATTCATCGGAGAAATGGTGCTAAAAGCAAATAAGGGCATCATTACAGTCGTGGATGAGTGGTGCAGATGTATTAATAGATGTATCGCCATTAGTGTGCTCAGAGTCAATGTACCAGAAGGGGTTAGAATCATTGGATACGCAGATGATTTGGCAATAGTAGCCGTCGCTAAACATCTAGATGACCTGGAGAATATTTGCTCCCAAGCAATCCAGAGCATTAAATGCTGGCTAGATATGGCCGGACTGAAACTAGCTGGACATAAGACGGAGGCAGTTTTAATAAGCAGTCGCAAAAAAGTTGAACACCTTGATTTGGAAATAGAAGGACAAATAATCAGATCCAGTCCCTATATTAAATATCTTGGTGTTATACTTGACAACAGGTTGAGCTTCAAGGAACACCTGAGGAAAACGAGTGAAAAAACGGCAACAGTATGCAAAATTTTGGCGAGACTGCTACCCAATGTTGGAGGACCCCGTCCCCACATAAGGAAACTCACAACCAGTGTCAACACCTCCACTATAATGTATGCAGCTCATATATGGGCAGGAGCCGCACAGTATAAGTCATACATGAGGGGAGTGAACTCAGCGCATAGACTAGCATCACTAAGAGTATGCTGTGCATTTCGAACGGTATCCGAAGATGCCATAAATGTTTTGGCCGGGAGGACACAACTTGACATTGCAGCTAAAGAAAACGCTGCCTTGCATAAGGTCTCCCAAGAGAATCGTCGGAGAATGCGGTCACAATTAGAGCTCTCAAGCCTAAGAGAATGCAACGAAGGTGGGATTCTTCCACCAAAGGTAGATGGACCCACACCATGATACCTGATGTAGAAACATGGGTGAAAAGAAAACATGGCGAGCGGAATTACTACTTGACTCAGCTAATATTATGACATGGATGCTTCCGGCAATACTTGCACAAGTATAAGCATGTGAATCACCCATACTGCTTGTATTGTGAAGGCAAAATAGAAAATGCGGAACACGTACTCGCCGAGTGCGTGAGATTCGAGACCGCACGAACGATTTTGGAGAGACACACGAGACGGACAGTTACTCCGGCTGGAGTAATAGAATACATGCTTAGTTCAAAACAGGCATGGTCCGTAACCAATGGTATTCTCTGTGAAATGATGCAGCAGTTGAGACGTGACGAGCGGAGTAACAGGTAAACGCCGTCCCGCGCCGCGATGGAATATCTAAAAGAAAGTTCCGCGGGGATCAACGGGAATATGAGCCTGGCGGGAGGTGGCTTTAGTCGGTAAAAACCCGGCATGCCCCTGGATCGGTCTAGAGGTATCTTTTGAAGATTTCCACCTTCCTACGGAAACCAAAAAAAAAAAAAAAAAAATTATCGCCATTAGGAAGAGGTAATAATGGGTTTTAAATGTTTATGTCATCTCTGACTGCTATAGGAACCGAGTTCTTGTTTGTACTAGGAAATGCTAGAGGATTCGGTTTCGATTATAATGCTTGGGATGCGGTAATTGTTTGTCGATTGGACAAACGAATCGCGGGTCGGTTCATTGCAGCTGTATAAACAAGCTGTCCGACATAGCATTTTAACGATGACAAAGGGTGCCGAATGGTTTGGGATTTATGATGCCGTATGATGTGAAGAATTCTTTACGGGGAATTTGAATAACGGATTAAATGCGTTAATGCTGTGAGAATTCTTTTTAGGGACATTCAGATAATGTGTCGAATGCATTAAATGTCCTTGAGAAAGGAAATGGGCTGCGAATATGGGGGGTTCTTCAGGTGAACTTTAAGAAACCCCGAATCCTCACCGCCTATCGGTGAATGGTTTTAGTGCAACTGAATCATCTCACATTACAAATTGCCGTCATCAGTTATGCGTTAGTGAACGTATCCGATTCAGTAGAGAAGCATTGCTTTCGTAACAACTAATAAGGTCCATTTTCTTCTCCTTGGTGCTAATAGGGTACAAATTTACCTCTGAAATATCTGAGAAGAAACTTTATGCTATTTAATACTCATCTTAGCCCAGACCATTCTCTAACCTCCAAAGCACAGTCAGGGACTTCTTCTTACCGGTAATATTGTATAACCTATAGAATGATGTGGTGATATTTCTGGCACTGAGAGGTTGGACTCAACCTTTATACGATTTTCTTTTTTCTCAAACGAGTTTTTCTATTTCACTTACGCTTAAAGGACTACAGTGAATGGATGATATGTGTACGGTTGGTTTTCAAATACCTCCTGGCTTTATTGAATTTTCAATTTTCTATGTCAAAACAAACGAATAAATAAATTCTCGAGAGAAAAAATCGTATCTAACAATATGCTCATGAAAATAAGGGGCGCTTATTGATGACCATCCAATACCAATGTAAAACAACACGATATCTTCAACGCCATAATCACATCATTTCCACATGGTGTCCTCTGCATTGTATGACACAATACATTATCTGATTACTGGGCATATCTTAATGTCCACAACACAATGACCACATGTGCAGTTTCGACAATCTGCAAAATGAATTGTCCAGATAAAGCTACCTGTATCAGCGGGAATTTATTATTGGAATACGTATTGCGGCCGCATCTGTTTGTGGCATTCAACACAATATTCGCGCTCCAATTGACAGAAACAAACCGTGAATTCCAAGGCATCTAAATCGAATTATCTAAACAATGGCCCTTCATCTTCCTTTCAAATCAGAATTTGGCGGTACTACCACACTACTATTCGGTCACCAGTAAAGCAAGTGCTATGTGGTTGGATTGCGGGAAATGTTAGTAATTAAAGCATAGGAGTTGATCAGGTGATTGAAACTACAATACCTAAACAGGAAGTTTGAATACCCACCAATCCTAAACAAATGTCAGCATCACTTCACAAATCCACGAGTTTTCCACTCTTAATAAGATTGAGTACACATCGAAAAAGGATTTTTGGGTAAGGCGATTTAACACAAGGACAGATTACAATGTGGTTGTTTGGGACAGATAAGACGACTGAGTGAGCTCCAATAGATTTTCCTTATGTGTTGGATTGCGCTAGGTTATATTCCTATCAGTTCTAGATTATCACTCGAGAAAAAATACAATGATAAATTTGTTCAGATTTACAATCAGTACTAATGCAACACGGCATGTGGCGAATAGCGCAAAGTCTGCCTAAAAAAGCAGACATATCCTTTTAGAGGTAGAGCGTATTTCGACACAACTTATACTCCTCTATAAACCTCAAATAAACCCGTTGCTCTAATACCGTTCAAATTTTTGGAGTATTGGCCATAGTACAGCGTTAATCTACTCCACAGTATGCAGCATACACAGAAAAGATTGTAAAATACGGCATTGTTCAACTATGAAGAATGTATGTCTTCCAGCTTCCAAAAACCACCGATACATGTCACTGGGTACCATTGTCAAATGACAGGTGTCGAACGGCAGGTATCAAAGTACACATATTAAATGACAGGTGTCAAATGATAAGTGTCGCATGAAGGGCGTTAAATTCCATATGATAAATCATAGATAGGAGGAATAAAGTGCCAATTACCACATGACGGGTGTCAAATGAAGGGTGCCAAATAACAACTGTCAAATGACAGTTGTCAAATGCTATGTGTCAAATGAGACGAATTAAATATCAATCGTTGAAAACTAAACCACAAATCATATAAAGACAGTAAAAAATATGACCCGCTACATGATGAGTATCAAATTACAGACACCTGTGCCAAACAAAAGATGTTGAATGACATGTGTGAAACGCCAAATGTTAAATTCTAGATGGCAAATCATATATGAGCAGTGTAAAACGACACTGAACTAAATAACAGGTGTTGAATAACAGGCGTTAAATGTCAGATGTTTATTTCCCGACGACAAATCATATATCGTCATCATCATCACCGGCACGACAACCGGGAACCGGCCTTGGCCTTATTTAGCAAGTCCTGAGGCTTGTTAAATTTTCCATAATGATTTGTTTTTTCCGGGCAAGGTCATTAGTCTTGAGCCAGAGGCTCCCCGACGGGGAATCGTGACCCGCGTGACGGGCGGGTATAGTAACCACTATACTAATCATATATACGCGTCATAAAGTGACAAACGCTATATGACGGATGGCAAGATGTGTGCTATTTAAATGTTGCTTGATGAAAGATGTCATATGACATGTGTCAAACCACTTATTTTGAATGATGAGTTTTTAATGACAGCGGTTAAATAATAGATGTAAAATGACATACCATAAATGACAGGTAATAATTATTCATACGCCGATTATTTAACACTTGTCATTGAACATCGAAAACTATTTTTGCTTATTCATTTCGTCGCCTATACTTGTTGACGGGTCAGCCATCAACACAATAGAGGAAGCGAAACTGTTACACATTTTGGAGCCTATTCACTTGTATAGCATTCACGTTTATACCATTGACTCATATACTTTTGCCTCATACTATACATTTTTATATTATTCACTCTTATACTATTCAGTCCTATACTACTCACTCTAATGCTATTCACACTTATGTTATTTTCTCTTGGCGCAAGGCTACTAACATTGCCCGTAAAAATAAATTATTATGGAAAATTTAACAAGCCTCGAGATTTGCTAAATAAGGCCAAGACCGTATCCCGGTTGTAGTGCCGATGATGATGGTGATTATTTTCTATTGTGCTATTCACTCTCAAGCTAAACATTGTTGTAAAAAACCACGCAAAGCCGAGTTTTTTGTTTGTGCACCGAACAATTCTTCTCTCTCGGCCAGCGAAGCGTACCCCCTACTGCCAAAAAACGACTGATTCTTAGGTGTCACTGATGCTACAATTGTACTCATCAGACCGTATATGTTATAATACAGCTGTCATAATGCCTAAGTTTTATAACCCCGTGGTGTTATAGCGTGCACCCGTATACTATGAACTCTTATACTATTAGTTTTGTACGGCGAACTCTTATGCTGCAAACACCTATACTGCAAACTCTTTACTATAAAAACTCATACTGAAAACTATTGTACTGCAAACTCACATTCTGCAAACTCACATACTGTAAACTCACATACCGGAAACTCGTATACTGTAAGAACGCATCTACTGTAAAAAAGTCATGTATTACAAACTCGTATACCGCAAACGCGTATACTACAAGATCTTATACTCCAAGCTCTTATATTGCAAACTCTTCTAGTGTCAAAACACGTATGTACTACAAACTCTTACACTGCAAAGTCGTATACTGAAAACTCATATTTCGAACTATTATATTGCAAACTCTTACACAGCCAGCTCTTATCATGCAAACTCTTATACCGCAAACGATTATACTGCAAACTCTTGTGCTGCGAACGTTTATACTGTGAAGTCTTATACTGCACACTCTTATACTGGGAACTCATATGCTGCAAACTCTTATACTACAAGATATTATACTTCAAGCTCTTATACCGCTGACTCTTCTAGTGCCAAAACACATATATTTCAAACACACGCTGCAATGTCGTATACTGAAAACTCTTATATTTCGAACTATTATATTGCAAACTCATACTGCAAACTCTTATACTGAAAACTCGTATACTGCAAACTCGTGTACTACACACTCGTATACTACAAGATCTTATACCCCAAGCTCTTATACTGCAAACTCTTCTAGTGCCAACACACGCATATACTACAAACTCTTACACTGCAAAGTCGTATACTGAAAACTTATATTTCAAATTATTATATTGCAAACTGGTATACTGCAAACTTTACCCTGCAAACTCGTATACTGCAAACCCATATACTGCAAACTCTTACACCACAAGATCTTATACTTCAATCTGTTATACTTCAAACTCTTCTAGTGTCAAAACACGTACCTATATACTACAAACTATTAGGATGCAAAGTCGTATACTTATATTGCAAACGATTACACTGCAAACGCGTATACGGTAAACTCTTATACTGCAAACTCTTATACCGCAAACTCGTACACTGCAAACGTTAATACCACAAGATCGTATGCTCCAAGCTCTTATACTGCAAACTCTTCTAGCGCCAAAACACGTATATACTACAAACTCTTACACTGCAAAGTCGTTAACTGAAAACTATTATATTGCGAACTATTATGTTGCAAACGATTATACTGCAAACTCTTATACTTCAAACTCTTATACTTCAAACTCTTACACTGCAAACTTGTATACCGCAAACTCTTATACTGAAAACGCGTATACTGCAAACTCTAATACTGCAAACTCTTATACTGCAAACTCTTATACTGGAAACTCTTATCCTGAAAACTCGTATACTGCATACTACCATACTGTAAACTCATATATTATAAGCTCATATACCACAAGCTCTTATAGTGTGTATCCAGTGTACACTGTAATTCTTATACCTGCTACAGCATTCATTGTTCGGTAATTATTATTATACCATTGATGTCCTACTGCGGTGCTGTTATCCTGCTTCAATGTTATATTATATTAATGATACGCCGATTTACTGGTATACGTGTATTATACTAAACTACTATTTTTCGACATCTGATTCTTCTACTTTGGACGGTCTAGTTCGAGCAATGCGTTTTCATTAACCTTCAACACTATGGTTGCAAGAATTTGAAAAAAAACACGAGCGATTAAATGTATCCGAAGATGCCCTCAGTCACATACTGCGATTACCTTCACTCATTGTCCGATTTTCCTGGGAAGGGTTTCACATGTGTACTCCTATATCAGGAGAATCGAACCTATAGCACTGAGGCAACACACTGCAATGCTATTGGATACAGTAACTTGTGAAGTTGTTTTTGAACAATTGCCTAGTTTTAAATAATATTTAATATTGAGAAGCATTTCATAGAAAGCTATGCCAACGAGAAAAATTAGGCGGGTTGTATATCTAGCGTTTTGGCGCAAGACTAATGACCTTGCCCGGAAAAAACACATCATTATGGAAAATTTAACAAGCCTCAGGACTTGCTAAATAAGGCCAAGACCGGTCCCCGGCTGTAGTGCCGATGATGATGATGATATCTAGCGTTGGTTCAGTTTTATTTACGGTAATATTCCGGTGTGGAATATTAAAGTGATTGTTGGCCAATTCATCGAAAAAGTAAATAGAGATTTTAAGTGATTCCAACAATGACAGGATTATCATAGTGGGTATAAATAAATAAATAAAATAAAAAAAATATTTTAATTTATTTGGAATCATGTCGTGGTCCAAACGCAGAATGCGTCAATTAACAATTTACGAACGACAGATTTAAAAAAATGTTTTCCAAATGCAAAAGGTCATATGACACGTCTCAAATGACAACTGTCGAAAAACGTGTGTCAAATTAAATTTTCCATATGCAAAATGTTATAAAGTAAGCGTCAAACGGCAACTGTCAAAAAACAGGTGTCAAATAACATTATCCAAATACATGGTATAAAGTACACGTCAAATAATGTTGAGTGGTTAGATGTTTGGTTATTTATTAACGAGTTTGCGCATGTACTACAATTATTCATCATCATCATCGGCACTACAACCGGGAACCGGTCTTGGCCTTATTTAGCAAGTCCTGAGGCTTGTTAAATTTTCCATATTGATTCTTTTTTCCGGGCAAGGTTATTAGTCTTGCGCCAGAGGCTCCCCGACGGGGAATCGAACCCCGGTCTCCCGCGTGACAGGCGGGTATACTAACCACTATACTATCGAGGAGCTACTACAATTGTTACGCATGTAAAAGTTGTCGACTGACAGTTGTGGAACCTAAAACCCTCTCTTTCGATTGTCGTTCCTCTCGCAACTGTAGACATATTAATGTGATCTTCGCCTTCGTTTGTATAAGATCTATATTTTGTGTTGTCGGAAAAATGATGTATGAAGTTTGTGCGTTATTCACGGGATTGTGTACCATCACTGGGTTTCTGAAGGTCAAAATTATTACCTTGAAGTTTTTGATTAACTCCGTGAAGAAATAAGTAAAACGTGGTCCAAATTATTTAATACTCACAACTCGTTAATTTTAAATAACAGGTGACAAATAAGAGCTGTTAAATGGAACGGTCAACCGATAAGAGTCGAATGATAAGTTCTTAACGACATGTGCAAAATGGCAGGGCTCAAATTACGGGGTTCAAATGAGTGGGGACAACGAAAGGGCACAAGTGACAGGATGCGACTTCGAAAACTACGCAGGAGACAATAGTTTACACACTTTTATTCCCACGTTTAAACTGTGTATTGGATTACACTAGAAGAACGAGACTAATTGCCCTACACAACAAACAGAATTACCTACTATGTATCCTGGAAGTTTATTGCGCCACAGCCGCAATGTCGCGTCGTCAGTTAACTCGACATACGTAGATTTATACGCATTATGCAAACTTATACTTATGCTGTCTAGACTATCCTATACAATAACCTCGTTATAGTATACCGGACACCACGAATTGGGCGATTACAACGGATTGTCGATGAGCATTCTTCTCGATGATTTCATAAATTAATATTTGTTTACAAAATACTCAACACCAATACTTAAGAATATGTGCCAATTTGACAGGATAATTGGTCGTTAACGGATGTAAAACTTACCAGCAAAATGTCCTTTATCTGTCGTGCATCTGTTACTTAATAGTAACTATAAGCTATAAAAGGCGATTATTCAATTTTAAAACGTTTTCATTGTTTTGGATAATTAATTACTGACACCATTCAAACCAATCACTCTTGTCTTGTTTTAACTGGAATACTACAATATGAAAGTTTATCTAGACTGTCAACTACAGCATGTAAAAGAAATGTATGTGGTATGGGTATTTAATTACTTAGCAATTAGCCGAAAGCCCTAGCAGCTAGCGCTATTTAGAAATAAGTTATTGTGTAATTAACTACATCGTAATAAATAATAATAATAATAATAATTACTTAGCAAACAATTTGTTAATCATAAAATAAAAAGAATTAGCACAAAACAAAGAATAAATACAAACACGAATGGATGTTAAAAGCAATAGCCTAATTTTAATCATTGTATAAACTATTTCTAGACTAGATAAAACGGTTATGAACAAGCTACATTAATAGGAAGAATGTGGAAAGGCCAAATAATAAAGCATCATCTTCTATATACAAGCGATAGAAATGATCTCAACGATAAAGTAATAACAAACAGAAAGTAACTGTATCTAGAGAAAGTTTAGGTGCAAAGAAAGAGTTACAAACAGTACAGTGAGAAAAATATGGAATACAAGCAGAAACGAAAAAAAGCAACAGAAAAAAATACAACAACAAGAAAGAAAGGATAGATAGAAAGATTGAACACATGTTTATAAGAGTTTCTCCTTACTGCAAGTGGCTTCATCAGATCCATCGGAACAATCTTTATTCTGGTCACACATCCATGCCAGGGGGATGCATTCACCCTCACCTGACTTACACGCAAACTCATCCGGCGAACAAGGTTTTGATTCTGTAAATGAAAGAAATATTGACATAGAATCTGTGAATCTAACGTTCGAAATTCAAGTGACACCCACAGTTAAAAGTTCTTTTTATACAAACACGTCTTTCCAACTTGCTTGGGTAACGTCTTATGTGTTTGATTACTCACGACAAAATTTAATAATCATTTTACAAGACTGACTTTATCCCACGACATCATTCCGCAACATATGAGTGTAGGGGTTGCAATTAACCCCTTATTAAATTACTGATTAACAGCTAGTAAGCAATCCCTACGATTCAAAAGTGAGACGAGAATAACCACAGTTCATCTTGAGCTTCATAAGGAGATACACAAATAAAACCGAGCATAACACAGACGTACTCCACACTAAATACGTAATAGCTATATATGTTTACCAGCTGAATAAATAGTTGGCTTATTAGGGTGTACTGAAGTGCTACAGATATAAATACCATATCTACAATATCTTAACCAGTGCCCTTCGCACTCGTATACGTGCACAAACAATTCTATGGAGAAACTGTTTTGCGTCGAGAGTTGTACTCCTAGAGACGGTAGATAGATCGAACACAGGCAACAATATCCAATGAAGCTGGAGTGCCTTTGTTTGAAGACACCAGATTATACTTATATGATATTGATACGTCAACTTAAAGGTTGCCTGTTACCATGGTTACACCCCCCGCGCTTTGGTGTTGAACCTTAGCAAATACGAAACACGTTGCTAGATTTATTTCCAAGAAGAAGGCGGAGTGCTAAAGTATTTAAGATACACTGGCAGTAATTTTTGGCCAGTGGCTTCAGTTAGCCTGACAACATTTAGGGTTTATTGTACCATTCCCAAGCTATTGAGATACGTTTTATTGTCAACAGAAGGGAATTCCACACACGTCATGCTTCCCAAAAGGGCACCATCAAGACATCATCCAATAGACACTAGAAGTTATAGCATCATTTGATTTGGATTAGACTGTTGTCTTATAAGGCAGCTCCTTACCATCCTAATAGGAGAACAGATATTTAATACTGACAAACGCCACCTGTTTCCAATGTCTGCACATCACAAGGCTGTACTGTACTGCAAGACGAAAAAAAAAATCGATTAATAGTCACACCCAGAGATACGAGCATTTTTTCCGAACTACAGAACAACTACATAAAGCTGTTGAACATAAAACCACATTTTTGTTCAGCTTAAATTACAGTCTCCTAGCTACGGACGCCCGAGGACACGTGGCCAAACATTTTTGAAATATAATGTTTCTGTACATCAAACTACCATTAAAGGATCATATTAGAAAGAAGAGTACCAATTAATGCTTGGAATCCTTTCAACACACGCCTACGAAGGGAGCAACTGAAGAAGCTTCATTTGAGTAAAATATAGATCAATTCTTATTCTATTCGTATAATGCGAAGTCTAGTGTCGTCTGGCTCGACAGAACAATAGCAACCGGGAAAGATGTGAGAGTAAAAGCAAATTCCTTCCAATAAAATAACAAAGAGAAAAAACCTTCTCTACGCCCCAAAAATAGGACTATACACAGTCTAGGGTCAAAACCATTAAATATGAAAGTTGAAATATTAAAGAAGCAATTGTTAGACTTGGTAACTACGCAGCTGTTACTAAGAAGAACCATAACGAGCAAAGGATTCAACTTGCCCCAGCATTATTTTTAGTCCGAAATAATGTCTGACAAAGGAATGGGGACAAATGTGTTGGCCAGAAAGTTTCAAATCATTAATGATTGCTGCGTACCCAAAATTTAAAAAACTATGTGAAACTAAGTGAGAACAGAAAAACCAGTGAAAAGTTCTGTTGTTATTCCAAAAGTTTCGGACTAGGCAAATGAGCGATGTTAAAAAAATACAAAACAATTGCTCGAATAAGTGAAACGACGTCAACAAAACAAAATTGACAGCTTTAAGACATTTCCTGGAAGAATACTGCTGCAGATGAAGGCTAATAAAATTTTCAAGTTGTAGACGTTATTCCTGGCAATCAAATTTAGCTTGGTGTATTATTTAGTCCAGTTTTCAACAATGAAATTTTAAGAAGGAGCCAAGACAGCGAACTTATCGCGTTTACGGGTCGCTAATGTTAAATTAACGAAATTATTCTAAGTTAATAAATTAAATTGAAACATATTTTTTGACAGATCCCCCTTTTATTTAAAATATGCATTCTTTGAGCGTTACTTTTCCTTATAATATTTACGATACGGCAGATTTGACTGAAATTTTCACTTCCAAATAAACGTTGACAGTGAAAAATTAGAAAACTGATCGGACATCAGAGCGTAATACTAATACCTATGTAAAGTATTTTCATAGGAGCTGAAACACCACTTGTTGTTGAGCAAAACAAGTTGTGCCGTCACCAAAGGGTTTGGAGCGATTTATCCGGTTCTAATTTGGTGCCTTTAGTTCTACTACTATTACTACTTTGTACTGTAATAGCAGCACACACGGGACGACTTCCATTTTTTTACGACCGATCTCATATATTTTATTTCCGACTGACTTCATATGCCTAGTCCACTTCACTAACAATGAAGGACGATGTGTTCTTACGCATTATATTTGTCACACCGATCGGGAATCTTATATCAAATTATGGGCGTTGCGATTTCCCAGGAAAGGCAGGGCAAGCACCAGCAAACAAGTTCCTGAGAAGCTCATCGATTGGCTGCACACTGATTGCAGAAAACCACTCAAGAAGGAAAAGCACTTAGGAAAACGGCGATCAGCCGCACACCGATTGCGAGAAAACCACTCAGGAGATAACCAGTGAAAGAGAAGACCAGCCAGGAATCGAGTCTATATAAGGCGAGCACATCGGCAGGACAGGTCTCCATTCTAGGCCCCATCTTATTTAATATCTACACCTCAGATATTCCTCGCCCTGTGGATGGTAGAGTAAACCAGATTTGCTATGCGGATGACGTCCTAGTGTACACGTCATCTAAAAGCCCAAAACTCGCAACAAACCGACTCAACCGTCATCTGGACGAACTGTATCAGTATTACAGTCTATGGAAAATTCGACTTAACCCATCTAAAGCAGTAGCTCTAATTCTAAGTAGTAAACACTCCCAACCTACTTCTCGATATTCACAGAATATGCGAATACAAATAGGAGGTACTACGATTAGACCACAGGACAGGATGAAATATCTTGGGGTCATTTATACCCCAAAAATGAATTTCATCAAACATGTGACCCACATTCTTCAAAGGGGTCTCGGTCGGTCTAAGCAACAGCACAACATCTTGAAGTGGAGCAACAAAGTTGACACCAAAGTTAAGGTTCTCTGCTATAAGCAGCTAATCCGATCTAGAATATCGTACGCCTTTCCCATATGGTCCTGCATATCTTCGGCTCAAATAGAAAGACTTCGAGTTTTCGAAAGAAAACTCCTTAGAAGATGCATCAACCACTTTAGAAGGCCTGACAGTCGCCATTACCCGAACTCTCACCTATACGAAGGTGCCTCGATTATCCCTATCGACGAGTACTTGCTACAATTAGCATATAAGTACCTCGAAAGCATTCAGAACAGCGAGAACCCACTTGTACAGGAGTCTTGCGTTCTTGACCCTTCTCTGTTTCGATCTATTCGGATTAGGCCACCACAATTTCCTCTTCAGTACAGAACTGAAGAAAGCACCTGTGGCGATCTTCCGTATGAGATCTGTTGGTTACCCCAAAGAGAGACTTTACGTCTCTCTTGCAACAGGAAATACATCCTTAATTTAAGAGAGCCAGATTCACTGACCGAATTCCCTAGTCAGCGAATTTATATCGCCAAGTCCTTTTCCATCTGCCGACGACAACAGTTGTGCGGACTTCCGCTTCCGTTCCGCGGACGGGAGCGATAATAACTAGAGTCTTAATATAACCACTAATCAGAGCGGTCGTCGTACACCCCCTTAAGCGTGTGCATCGGATTGCACACGCCTCCAACGCGTATATATCTCGAAGTCGAGTCGTGTCGAAACTCCGCGCCACTATTTTAATCAAATTAAAGAAATAAAAAAAAATAAAAAAAAAACTATCGCAATTTTATTAGATTATACGTGAACAAGGATTTTAAATAAATTTCCGTAGATACAGTGCCTAGTGAAAATAATAAAGAACAACTCAAAATCAAACAGCTTGCGGTGTGTTTAACTTTTCCTGTGTTGATGTCGCGGAGTTTCGCTTTGTGTTTCCCTCTAGGTGCGCCTGTTTTCCCCTCAGAAACATTTTGTTGTTTGTCCTGTCGTTGTGTCCGGAGAACTGTTTTCAGCGGAGTGAATGATGGAGGAGGAAGTGAATCAAGTACCCATGCTTGTACATACTTCCTCCCCACACACCCCTCCCAAAAACATTCTCCTTTATAATAGAGGATTCCTAGACCCATCCCATAGGGTCTACTGCTGACACACTACAAATGCGCACGCACAGTACAAGACAGCACAAACACACACACATACACACCGACCAAAGCGCAGATTATCAGACGCCAAAGATGTGATCTGCGTTTACTACCGCACTCAAGACGTACCGGTCTTGTACGATTTCTTTCCCACCACCACCACCACCACCACCCCCCCCCCCCCCCTTCCAAGTAGTTAGAGAACAATTGAACTAACCCTGTCCACACTATCCTTAGATACGTCCATCCCCCTTCTTTTCAGATAACTTGAGACCGAGGCCAACATCTTCACGGATGTGGGTGATTCCGGTTATCACAAGATGACCAGAAGCCAGAGACAAGATGAAGGACACATTTGTCCTTGTCTCCCTAAAGTCGGCCCCTCGCATGCCCCATTTTTTTTATCTTTTTTTAGGACAGGTCATTATCATGACAGATCTCATGCAGTGCAGACGTGTACGAAAACGTGTTTACACGTGTTTATGTTTACGTGTGTGAAGTGCACTATTAAATTGTGTAGTGCAAGATAAAAACGAAAAAAATAATAACAAAAAAAAAGTTTAACAACAGGAAAGCAGTTAATACACAACTCCGATGATAGGTGATGACCCAGACCATGCACTGGAGTTCATAACAGAAAGAAAAAGGAAAACTCTGGACATCTTACGGGACGCACCAGTAAAAAAATCCACAAACGTGGATGGAACAAGCAGCCCCGCAAATTATAAACAAAAGTTCGAGGTAGCGTTTGAAACCATAAACCAATTAACGGTTAAAGTGAAACAACTCCAGGAACAAATATATAAACAAGATTCCATCAATAACAATGATGACGTCCATATGGAAGAAACGTCCCGTCAACCCCTCCAATGGAGACACAGCCAAGGCGAACTACCCACCAAACTTCCCAAACAAATAAAGCCCTCATCAAATCAAATACGCGCTTAAGCCATAGTAGAAACAACAACGGAAGACCCCCGCCAATCTACATCAAAAACCTGAGCAGCGCCAAAGCTATAATTCAAACCCTGCAAAATGCCATAGGTCATCGGAATTTCAGCATATATACAAAAGGATCTAGGACTTTCATAACAGTCATATCATTAGTCGATCATGACAGAGCAGTTAAAAACTGTTAGAGGAACAATATCAGTTCTTCACCTTCCAACATTCGAATAGCAAACCAGCTACCTTTATTATAAGGCATATCGATCCAGAATGGACCAACGAAGTATTAGGACTGGAAATCGCTAGGATATGTTCACAAATAAAGATTAATAAGCTGGACTACTTCCAAACACCATACATCAGGACAAACAACATAAAAAACCTCCGGATCATACAAATCCCACCAAATCAAGATATCAAGCAACTTAAACAAATTAAATATTTGTTTACCCAAAAAATCGCAATCGACGAGCCACACAAATAAGAAATTCTACATTGCAAGCGATGCCACTTGGCGCTCTCATGCCACCAGTAGAGACGTTGCGGCAGATGCGCAAAGGAACACGAGCTCGATGAATGCAAGGTAAATCCACAAAGCCTGGAGCCGGAGACAGTACAAACCGCCAACGCCGATGGATCCATTACCACAAAGAAGATAACAGTAAAATATTGTAACTGTGGAGGCCCTGTGGGGGTTGAAAAGGTTGTATGCCAACGTATGGCATGTATTCACTAACTCCCCAACGATGTTGCTGCACGAAAATGATCCTCAGGAAGTCCACCAAAAGAGATTAAATAAAACGCACTGGCTTTAACTGAAGGTAGTTCTTTGATTTTATTTTTTTTTTTGAGCACGCACACTGTTAATTCTATCACATTAATTTATAAAAGCACGTGCAAATTGTGGTGAATGGCACAATATCGATTGAACTTAATTACACAGCTGAAAATTGGCTCTTAATTGGATTTGCCAACATGAATCACAGCCCCACTGGATTAATCAGAATATCTATGATTTACTATTTCACTTCTGTCAAGCAGGGAATGCAGTACGCGAAGGGAACGCCAGACTGTTCAGCTGGTCGGTCGTACGCAAATCGCGAATATAGGTGAACCGTCAAAACAGGCCTCGGGAACTAAAGAACTTTACGTGTGCACCAACTCTATCGAACGACTCCTTGGGCTTTTTGTTCCGTGAACTAAACGAACTATCTCATCCGCAGATACAACCAGGTTCAGATACAAATAGCGACTAACTAAATTAGAGTTGAAATTCATATTTCTTTCTACACACAGGACAACCAAAAGAGAACACGCCTCTGCTCTCTCAACCTCACGCCCGTCAAAGTATGAGTAACTTTTGTTAATAGGGTAATTGACGGACATGAAGAATGAGAGAACAGAAAACATGATATGCTGTGATCTCGGGGTAGCTTTGGTTGTGTGTGTTGGTATCAGATGCAGCTACTGACACGACCTACTGACTCAGTGGTACGGCTATGGTGTAGTTAGAGCGCATTGAACCGTGGAAAGAAATACGAATGAGAGGGAAACCTAGCGGATGTTACTCCCCTGCAAAGAGAGATCATTGATCCCAAGCGAATGGGTGATCTGAGGGAAAGTCGATAGGACGCCGCTGATGTTTGGGAAATAATTCGCGTTAGAACCAGACTCTAAGACGCTGAAATTACCCCAGCTATTTTGCTATGATGCAACAGCGTCGTTCTTTTAGACTTGTTGTTGCTAACCGACATTATGAGATTTCCGATGGGAAACTCATGGTTAGCAAGAATGGAGTTGCCGTATGACATTTATGTAGCTAAACTCAATTATGCATTATCTGCAAAGGATGATGAGTTTAGCTATACGTCCGTTTGAAATGTTTTACAGGGGAATACATATAAAGGAAATTGGTAAGTATGACGCGCCGAAAGCGGTCGAAATTAGGTGGAAATGTTGGTTGGAATTGTGGGTTGTTTCTCATGTAGAATAGAGAAACCCCTCACAGCCCTCATCCAGCAAATTTCTCTCAGTGTCCTCAGAAGCTAAAACTTCTGCAAAGACGGAAATTAGCAATGTCAACAATTAAACCAACAACAACGAAACCAACAGTATTGCAGGAAGCAAAGTTAACCCGACACGGAATATCTTACTCGGATGCAGCAAAAGGAAACCTCAACACCACCACTCCCTCGAACTGAAAAAAAGGTCGGATTCTTTCACTAATAACTTCCCATATTCTTTCCAGCTCTGTCTAAACTAACCATTATCTCCCTCAACACAGAATCCATTTACTCTAATATACGTAAGCAACACCTCCGGTTGTTTGTTGACAAATTTTCCCCAGATATCCTTTTCCTTTCACAGACCTGGCTCAAACCAAATTCCCGAGTTTCCATTGACATTCGTAATTACGGTGTCGGATGCACAGCCTCGTTATTTAAAAGACATTCGTCGTATTAAAACATTGACTGTCATTTAGTTTAAATCCTCAGAACTGTTCCTCTGATCGGCATCAAGAAATATATGGTGAAATCAACTATTTCTAACTGTCCTCACCGTTTGACTTTTTTTTTGTCAGTATACTCTTGCAAATTTGGGAGTGGATTGACATTTGAATAACGTCCCAAATTTACTTTCAAAATTCGCAGTAGATTCGCGCAAGTTATAGACGCCTCTGCGATTTTTATGACACGCAAGTCAACGAAAACCTTACGGTCTGCATTACATCCAGGAAAATACAACGTTGGGTGCGGTTTACACGCTGGTGGCATCAACCGACCTTATTTCTTCAAAAATCCGACCGGTGATTGCGTAACGGGCAATAAAGATCGTTACCGCCTTATGATCAATGATATTGGACGTCCATAGTGGGTTTCATCAAGAACAGGCACGGCGGCCATATGCCGAAAACCATTTTCAAATGTAAATGTCATGTCTTTATCTTTCGAATGAATAAAACAGTTTGATTAAAATTATGTTTGTTGTGTTATTTTTTACAATCTCGAGGTGTGCCGGGCTTAAAAAACACCCCTTACTTCGATTAATAATAACTTAATAAATCAATTATGCAGGAATTCTACATCCTTCTGGATCTCGTATTTCAACAACTCACATTTCAAGTGAAATAAAAATATATTCGTTTTAAGCTGCTTAATATTTGAGGACTTTCTGAACGACACCACTCAACCCCCCACACGCGAACCAACTTCTCTTAACAACCGAAAAGTCTCTCAAAAATTATTTTAAAAATTGTTTATAATGTACGACTGGATACATTTTAAGGCCAATTAAATTACATTACAGCCCCGAGTCGTAATTGCAGCTGAGATTAAGAGGCACTCCTCCTTGGTACAGAAATTTGCGGCCATTTTTAATTTACTACGTTGTTAGCGGCTTCAGCTCGTTAAACGATTTACTCCAGTATTCCAAGAGACCACAAAATCTTTTCAGTTTTATTGAATACCAATAAATACATCAAAGGGACGAAATGATTCAAACGGATTGACGAATCCCCTTCAGCTGAATCTCGTCTAGACTACAAGTAGTTAAAAATTTCCTTAACGATTTCATAACTCGTAAAAGCAATTTTAGACGCTCCTTTGATAACATAAAACGTCCCAGTGCATAACAAAAATCAACGATTATCCCATAAAGCGTCGTCGTTATGACTAAATTCGAATAGTTACGACTTAAGCCTACCAAATCACTTGATATTCATCACACGCTTCCAAATTTCTGATTATGTGATCTAGAGATATTCAAATTTCGCCAACTAGATCTAGGACTTTCATTTCGCTTGACATTGTTTGCAGTGATTCAATTGTTTGTAATATCGAAATAGAAAAAGAACAAAAAGAAAGCAAAGTCCACAAAGGTTGAAAAACGATGAGTAACTTGTGTTCGAAACAAATCCTTAAACCCCCATTGAGTTATGTTTATCCCGAAAAATACTTTCGAAAAGAGACAATGTGCTACTCCAGGATTTTGTTTAGTTATTAGAATCTTCAATCGAGCCACTTAGGAATTAATGACTGTGTTGGTAAGCAACGAACAGTTAAGTTAACGTTCGAAACATTCCACGGTTTTTATGATTCATGTAATTTTCAAGTTGATTACTTCAAAGCGAGCGGCCTACGGCAAAGTTGATTTTAATTGACTTCATGGTAACCAAAGATGAGTGCGAAATGTTGACACCCCATCTTTGGTCCTCTTCATTACTTCAATTACGACAAATTTGAGACAGTATAAGAGGACGAGAGGTTTTATTCTCCTTTGGTTCCAATTACCATTATAACTTGAACTGCCTATGGTTTTTCGGTGTAATTCGCAGAAATTAAACAATATCTATCGGCTGCAATGCTTTGAAACAGTTCAATTAAAGACAGTGATAAAAGGATTGATATCTTTCAAGGCAACGGCCAGTTCATGTTGAAGGGTTGTTAGTTCCCCATAGTCATTGGTGCCTTTAGTAATCCCAACCAACGTAGTGTCTGCGAAAATGACAGAGTCTTCTTCCATTTGTGTTGTAAGTAGAATGATTGCAGATCCTTTTTTTACACAACCCGCGCACAAAAGGGGATTTAGGAGTACACCCTAATGTCAGAGCATAGTGCGAGCGGAAGTGTAGTACCTGTAGCGAAGTATAAAGCACTTTTAAGTGATAGAGAAATTGGAAAGTTATCAACCATTGTCATAGATTCTTTTCCCTGTTAATTTAATCTTGACAGCAATTGTCTGCGCGTTTCAGAAAAATGCAGTTAGTATAACAATAACTTTATGGCGTACGTATTGCACGACTGAATCTGCATAGCGCATTTGATTTAGTCCTTCACCGTGTCTTAAATTACATTCTGGAATAAGTCCAACTTGTCTTCTCGATCAGTTGATCGTTGATTGGAGAGTCATTTGTGGTTCAATTTACATTTCTCAATCCATTTTCACATGAATTCTGTTTAAAAATTACATATAAAATGAAAAATAAAAAAAAAAGGGGGGGGGGGGGGGGGCAACCCAGATAGAACAAAAAAGAAAAATACCCCATTACATTGCGTGGGACATCCTTGGCGACATAATCGGTTACGATAGCGAATATGGCCGCAAGTGCATTTTGGGTTATGAATTTACACAAGTGTTTAAACTACATTCGACTCCATACCCGATTCCATATTCAATTCTATATTCGACTCGATATTCGATTCCGTATTCAGCTTCATCCTCGGCTACTCTACAAACAACTCTATATTCGACGCTATATTTCATTCTATGTACGATTCCATAATCGACTACATATTTGACCATATTTTCAACTTCATGTTCGACAAAATTCTGTACCATTATTTTTGACCTGATATCCGTCTATATATTTGACTCTGTGGGGGTTCTCTATACCACATGGAGAACCAACCCACAATTCCATACCTTATTTCGACCGCTTCCAGCGCGTCATTTCTACCCATTCCCCTTATAAGCTATTCCCCTGTAAACCATGTTAAACGGACGCATAGCTAAACTCATTATCCTATGCAGATAATGCATAATTGAGTTTAGCTACCATTTTGCCATACGGTAACCCCATTTCGCTAACCCATGAGATTTCCACAGGAAATCGCATCATGTCGGTTAGCAACGTCATAGTCTGATCAAACGACGCGGTTGCTTAATCTTGCGACCCCTGGGGAAATTATCAAAGCATTTAAGTTAGTTCCCATGATCAGATTTCCCTAGCCAAGTCAGCGTCCTTTCCACTTTCTCCAGACACTTCATTCCCTGGGGATCAATGCTCTCTTTTCGCAGGTGAATAGCAGCAGCCTAATTTTCCTCTCCTTCACAGTTCTGTCTTCGTACAGATCAATGTACTCTGAGATCACCATATTCACCGAATTGGGTCAATGGGTTATCCTCAAAGTACATTGATTCATGCACACACAACCAAATCCACCCCGAGATCATCATACATCGAGTTTCTGTTCCATGTTCGTCGATTATCAATTAACCAATTATCCACCACACATCGACGGACGTGGCAATGAGAGAGCAGAAGTATGTTCTCTTTTGGTTGTCAAGTGCGAAACTTAAATTATCCAACTTTATCCCTTTTCCAACAGTCGATTAACAACCTTCACCAGGAGTAAGTCGTTACGCCAACGACCGCAACGTGTGCATGCGGATGCAAACGCTCGCGCGCGAAGTAGTCCCCCGTTAAACAATCGAATAACAATTCATTATATATAAACGACATTTGCCTTGTGAAAGAAAACAGGAACTACGCGAAAGATACTACGGTTACTACACAAATACTACCATCAGTTCTCTGCTGAAATCAGATTTTCATAAACTGCACCGCTGTTAAAATATCCAAACTCAATTCGGCTTCCTTTAGCCAGCTCGTGCCGGATAAAATGAAATAAAACAACAAGGAAAAATAATATCTCAGTGAAAAGCAAAAGACAGTCTGCTGTTCATGTTTCCACCACTTGGATTATCGCACGCGAGTTATGTCGGAGTCAGCGACCGCCAACACAACGATCCCCGACGTAATTTTAAGTAGCAGTTTCCGGCCAGAAAGCAAACTGCAACGTAGTCTTGCGAAACTGTGAAATGCACCTTTCCCAGGCACTGAACTTGACACGCCGTGAGGTGCAATGTTCTCCCACCGTATCAAGGTCAGTATGGATAACGGCATTTCTCAGTTTTAGATTTCAGACTTAGAGGCAGTTCGTTTTTAATCGTTGAAGTGCAAAGTTGAGATACCTCGAAAATAAAAGTTCTTATTTGATAAATCGAAGCTGTTAATTCGAATAAAGAATAAGTTTTAAAGCCGATAAATTAAAGTTGTGAAATATTGAGAATAAAAGTTCTTGGTGACGAAAATAAAGTTGTTAATAAAGGAAAGTTTATTTTATATTTTTTAAAAAGGCTACGAGCTGAAGGCTCTACGTAACTCGCGCGTATGGATTAACCTCACCAATATTTAATAATAAGACCATAGTTAAGTGAAATTAAATACAAACAAGAAAATTTCTTTAATTAACAATAAAAAAAAACATTATACAATACAATATACCAGTGCCTTTTATTGGATATTCGTCGAGCAACATCGTGGGGAAGAAAGTGAACTAGTGCCCATGATCGGCACAATATTATCTTCACCCCCACAACTCCATTATCGTTTCTATATTCATTTTTATGCATGACTCCATATTCGACAAACATTTACATGTATGACTTCATTTTCAACTTTATATTCATGTTCGACTCCGTGTGCGACCACATATTTGACAACATACTTGATTCCATATTCGACTCCATACTGAACTCTATATTCAACGCCATACCCAATTTTATAGTCGATAACATGTTTGACTTAATTTTCAAATTTATATTCCACTACATATCTGACCCCATTTTCAGCTCCACGTTTGTTTCCGTGTTCGATTACGTACTGGACTACATATATGACGCCATTTTGGATTTCATATTTGACTACTTTTTAAGTCCATATTCGATTACATATTTGATGACATGTTCAACTAAATATTCGACAAAGTATTTCACTCTTTTTTTCCACTCATAGTCGAATACATATTCGAGTCCATATTCGATTACATATTCGACTCCATATTCGATTATATATTTGTGTTCATATTCGACTCCATATCCAACAACGTATTTGACTCCATTTGCGATCCCATAATCGATAACATATTCAACTCCATGTATTTGTGTTCATATTTGACTCCATATTCCACAACGTATTTGACTCTATTTGCGATTCCTTATTCGATTACATATTTTACTCCATATTGGACTACACATTCGTCTCTATATTCGACTACAAATCTGACTTCAATCCAACTGTTTATTTGATTCCTTTTTCGACTTTACATTCAATTACATACTTCACTCCATTTACGACGATATTTTCGACTCTATATTCAATTGCATGTCCGGCTCCATATTCGACTATATACTAGACTATATATTTGATTCCATTTTCGACCTTATATTCAATTACATACTTCACTCTATTTACGACGACATTTTCGACTCTATTTTCAACTGCATGTTCGACTCCATATTCGACTATATCATCATCATCATCGGCACTACAACCGGGAACTAGTCTTGGCCTTATTTAGCAAGTCCTGAGGCTTGCTAAATTTTCCATAATGATTTGTTCTTTCCGGGCAAGGTCATTAGTCTTGCGCCAGAGGCTCCCCGACGGGGAATCGAACCCCGGTCTTCCGCGTGACAGGTGGGTATACTAACCACTATACTATCGAGGAGCCCATTCGACTATATACTAGACTATATATTTGATTCCATTTTCGATTTGATATTCAATTACATACTTCACTCTATTTACGACGACATTTTCGACTCTATATTCAACTGTAATGGAGTCAAATACGTTGTTGGATATGCAGTCGAATGTGATTATATATTTGTGTGCATATTCGACTGCATATCCAACAACGTATTTAACTCCATTACCGATTCCTTGTTCGATAACATATTCGACTCCAAATTCGACTTCATATCCGACTTAATATTCGACTATATATTTGATTCCATTTTTGACATCATATTCAATTACATAGTTCATTCTGTTTTTGACTCTATTTTCGCCTTTATATTGTTACAATTGGGAAGTGTGCGTTAAATTTTGCACTTGCTTTGTAACACTTGGTGAACTGCATGTTCAACTCCATATTCGACTATATATAGGGTTATACAATAGGGACTTGACAAAATTTTTTCGGTAGTAAATTTTTATAATTTGCAGACGTTGTTCGTTCGTGTATGATCAAAATGTTGAGTTTACTGAATAAACTGACAGTGACAGTTCTATGATTAGTGAAAGGGTGCGTACACAAATTAAATTCAAAGTTGTCAAGTCCCCATTGGAAAACCCTTTACTAGACTAGATATTTGATTCCATATTCGATTTTATATTCACTTACATACTTCACTCTATTTACGACGACATTTTCGACTCTATATTCAACTGCATATGCGACTATATACTAGACTAAATATTTGATTCCGTTTTCGATTTTATATTCGATTACATACTTCACTCTGTTTACGAGGACATTTTCTACTCAATTTTCAACTGCATGCTCGACTCCATATTCGACTATATACTAGACTATGTATTTGATTCCATTTTCGACCTTATATTCAATTACATACTTCACTCTATTTACGACGACATTTTCGACTCCATATTCAACTGCATGTTCGACTATATGCTAGACTATATATTTGATTACATTTTCGGACCTTATATTCAATTACATACTTCACTCTATTTACGACGACATTTTCGACTCTATATTCAACTGCATGTTCGACTATATACTAGACTAGATATTTGATTCCGTTTTCGATTTTATATTCAATTACATACTTCACTCTGTTTACGAGGACATTTTCGACTCTATTTTCAACTGCATGTTCGACTCCATGTTCGACTATATAGTAGCCCATATATTTGATTCCATTTTCGATTTTATATTCAATTACATACTTCACTCAATTTACGACGACATTTTCGACTCTATATTCAACTGCATGTTCGACTCCATATTCGACTATATACTAGACTATGTATTTGATTCCATTTTCGATTTTATATTCAATTACATACTTCGCTCTATTTACGACGACATTTTCGACTCTATTTTCAACTGCATGCTCGACTCCATATTCCACTATATAAAGGGTGGTTAAATTTTAAGGGCCGATGTTGAATGTGAACCACACCTAAACGTCAAGTTTTTTTTTGCATTTCATTTCACATTTCTCAATTTCAGACTAACTCAATTTGAACTATGGAAAAATACACGATCGAGCAACGCGTTAAAGTTATTCAGGCTTATTATGAAAATGGGCGTTCAAATCAAAATGCATATCGTGCACTTCGTGATTTTTTCGGTCAATTTAATCGTCCAAATGTGCGTACAATCGGAAAAATCGTGCAAAAATTTGAGCAAACCGGGCCAGTAGGAGATGTGAAAACACCAGTGCATGCTCGTACAGCTCGTACTGCAGAAAATATTGCTGCTGTTCGCGATAGTGTGGCTGAAGAGCCGTCCACCTCAACTCGTCGTCGTGGCCAACAATTGCACCTCTCACGCTCGTCGTTGATGAACATTATGCATAAAGACTTGCATTTACACGCTCACGATGTGCAATTGACTCAAGAACTAAAGCCTCTTGACCATTTCAAACGTCGTCAATGGTCAGAATGGTGGCAAGAAATGGCAACAGCGGATGATCAATTTTTGAAGAAAATCATCTTCAGTGATGAGTCACATTTTCACCTCAGTGGATTCGTCAATAAGCAGAATTGCCACATTTGGGCGAATGATAATCCAAGAGTGATTGTCGAAAAACCAATGTACCCACAAAGAGTGACTGTTTGATGCGGTTTATGGGCTGGCGGCATCATCGGGCCGTATTTTTTCCAAAATGAGGCCGGTCAGGCAGTTACCGTGAATGGTGTTCGCTATCGTGAGATGATAACGAACTTTTGATGGCCCGAATTGGAAGATATAGATGTGGACGATATGTGGTTTCAACAGGACGGTGCCACTTGCCACACAGCTAACGAAACAATGGCTCTTTTGTGCGACAAATTTAATGGCCGTGTTATCTCACGTGGTGGCGATGTCAATTGGCCGCCAAGATCATGTGATTTGACACCGTTGGACTTCTTTCTTTGGGGTTATTTGAAAGAAAAGGTGTACGTCGATAAGCCAGCAACAATTCAAGAGCTAAAGAATGAGATAATTCGGCACATTAACGGCATAGAACCTCAATTACGCCTCAGGGTCATCGAAAATTTGGACCATCGGATGGAGGTGTGCCGCCGAGGTCGCGGCGGCCATTTGGCCGACATTTTGTTCCATACATAATTCAACCATACCAATATTATCATAATAAAAAGAAATGACAATAATTTCCTAAATAATTTGTGTTTCATTCAAAATCAACATCGGCCATCATTAACCTACCTTTACTAGACTATATATTTGATTCCATTTTCGATTTTATATTCAATTACATACTTCACTCTATTTACGACGACATTTTCGACTCTATTTTCAACTGCATGTTCGACTATATACTAGACTATATATTTGATTCCATTTTCGTCTATATACTAGATTATGTATTTGATTCCATTTTCGATTTTATATTCAATTACATTCTTCACTCTATTTACGACGACATTTTCGACTCTATTTTCAACTGCCTGTTCGACTCCATATTCGACTATATACTAGACTATATATTTGATTCCATTTTCGACCTTATATTCAATTACATACTTCACTCTATTTACGGCGACATTTTCGACTCTATATTCAACTGCACGTTCGACTATATACTAGACTAGATATTTGATTCTGTTTTCGTTTTTATATTCAATTACACACTTCACTCTGTTTACGAGGACATTTTCGACTCTATTTTCAACTGCATGTTCGACTCCATGTTCGACTATATAGTAGGCCATATATTTGATTCCATTTTCGATTTTATATTCAATTACATACTTCACTCTATTTACGACGACATTTTCGACTCAATATTCAACTGCATGTTCGAATATATACTAGACTAGATATTTGATTCCATTTTCGATTTTATATTCAATTACATTCTTCACTCTATTTACGACGACATTTTCGACTCTATTTTCAACTGCCTGTTCGACTCCATATTCGACTATATACTAGACTATATATCTGATTCCATTTTCGACCTTATATTCAATTACATACTTCACTCTATTTACGAAGACATTTTCGACTCTATATTAGACTGCATGTTCGACTATATACTAGACTAGATATTTGATTCCGTTTTCGATTTTATATTCAATTACATACTTCACTCTGTTTACGAGGACATTTTCGACTCTATTTTCAACTGCATGTTCGACTCCATGTTCGACTATATAGTAGGCCATATATTTGATTCCATTTTCGATTTTATATTCAATTACATACTTCACTCTATTTACGAAGACATTTTCGACTCTATATTCAACTGCATGTTCGACTATATACTAGACTAGATATTTGATTCCGTTTTCGATTTTATATTCAATTACATACTTCACTCTGTTTACGAGGACATTTTCGACTCTATTTTCAACTGCATGTTCGACTCCATGTTCGACTATATAGTAGGCCATATATTTGATTCCATTTTCGATTTTATATTCAATTACATACTTCACTCTATTTACGACGACATTTTCGACTCTATTTTCAACTGCCTGTTCGACTCCATATTCGACTATATACTAGACTATATATTTGACTCCATTTTCGATTTTATATTCAATTACATTCTTCACTCTATTTACGACGACATTTTCGACTCTATTTTCAACTGCCTGTTCGACTCCATATTCGACTATATACTAGACTATATATTTGATTCCATTTTCGACCTTATATTCAATTACATACTTCACTCTATTCACGGCGACATTTTCGACTCTATATTCAACTGCATGTTCGACTATATACTAGACTAGATATTTGATTCCGTTTTCGATTTTATATTCAATTACATACTTCACTCTGTTTACGAGGACATTTTCGACTCTATTTTCAACTGCATGTTCGACTCCATGTTCGACTATATAGTAGGCCATATATTTGATTCCATTTTCGATTTTATATTCAATTACATACTTCACTCTATTTACGACGACATTTTCGACTCTATTTTCAACTGCCTGTTCGACTCCATATTCGACTATATACTAGACTATATATTTGATTCCATTTTCGATTTTATATTCAATTGCATTCTTCACTCTATTTTCAACTGCCTGTTCGACTCCATATTCGACTATATACTAGACTATATATTTGATTCCATTTTCGACCTTATATTCAATTACATACTTCACTCTATTTACGGCGACATTTTCGACTCTATATTCAACTGCATGTTCGACTATATACTAGACTAGATATTTGATTCCATTTTCGATTTTATATTCTATTACATACTTCGCTCTATTTACGACGACATTTTCGACTCTATTTATACTGCATGTTCGACTCCATATTCCACTATATAAAGGTTGGTTAAATTTTAAGGGCCGATGTTGAATGTGAACCACACCTAAACGTCAAGTTTTTTTCTGCATTTCATTTCACATTTCTCAATTTCAGACTAACTCAATTTGAACTATGGAAAAATACACGATCGAGCAACGCGTTAAAGTTATTCAGGCTTATTATGAAAATGGGCGTTCAAATCAAAATGCATATCGTGCACTTCGTGATTTTTTCGGTCAATTTAATCGTCCAAATGTGCGTACAATCGGAAAAATCGTGCAAAAATTTGAGCAAGCCGGGCCTGTAGGAGATGTGAAAACACCAGTGCATGCTCGTACAGCTCGTACTGCAGAAAATATTGCTGCTGTTCGCGATAGTGTGGCTGAAGAGCCGTCCACCTCAACTCGTCGTCGTGGCCAACAATTGCACCTCTCACGCTAGTCGTTGATGAACATTATGCATAAAGACTTGCATTTACACGCTTACGATGTGCAATTGACTCAAGAACTAAAGCCTCTTGACCATTTCAAACGTCGTCAATGGTCAGAATGGTGGCAAGAAATGGCAACAGCGGATGATCAATTTTCGAAGAAAATCATCTTCAGTGATGAGTCACATTTTCACCTCAGTGGATTCGTCAATAAGCAGAATTGCCACATTTGGGCGAATGATAATCCAAGAGTGATTGTAGAAAAACCAATGTACCCACAAAGAGTGACTGTTTGATGCGGTTTATGGGCTGGCGGCATCATCGGGCCGTATTTTTTCCAAAATGAGGCCGGTCAGGCAGTTACCGTGAATGGTGTTCGCTATCGTGAGATGATAACGAACTTTTGATGGCCCGAATTGGAAGATATGGATGTAGACGATATGTGTTTTCAACAGGACGGTGCCACTTGCCACACAGCTAACGAAACAATGGCTCTTTTGTGCGACAAATTTAATGGCCGTGTTATCTCACGTGGTGGCGATGTCAATTGGCCGCCAAGATCATGTGATTTGACACCGTTGGACTTCTTTCTTTGGGGTTATTTGAAAGAAAAGGTGTACGTCGATAAGCCAGCAACAATTCAAGAGCTAAAGGATGAGATAATTCGGCACATTTACGGCATAGAACCTCAATTATGCCTCAGGGTCATCGAAAATTTTGACCATCGGACGGAGGTGTGCCGCCGAGGTCGCGGCGGCCATTTGGCCGATATTTTGTTTCATACATAATTGAATCATACCAATATTATCATAATAAAAAGAAATGACAATAATTTTCTAAATAATTTGTGTTTTATTCAAAATCAACCTCGGCCCTTAAAATTTAACCACCCTTTACTAGACTATATATTTGATTCCATTTTCGATTTTATATTCAATTACATACTTCACTCTATTTACGACGACATTTTCGACTCTATTTTCAACTGCCTGTTCGACTCCATATTCGACTATATACTAGACTATATATTTGATTCCATTTTTGACATCATATTCAATTACATACTTCACTCTATTTACGAAGACATTATCGACTCTATATTCAACTGCATGGTCGACTCCATATTCGACAATATACTAGACTATGTATTTGATTCCATTTTTATTTTATATTCAATTGCATTCTTCACTCTATTTACGACGACATTTTCGACTCTATTTTCAACTGCCTGTTCGACTCCATATTCGACTGTATACTAGACTATATATTTGATTCCATTTTCGACCTTATATTCAATTACATACTTCACTCTATTTACGGCGACATTTTCGGCTCTATATTCAACTGCATGTTCGACTATATACTAGACTAGATATTTGATTCCGTTTTCGATTTTATATTCAATTACATACTTCACTCTGTTTACGAGGACATTTTCGACTCTATTTTCAACTGCATGTTCGACTCCATGTTCGACTATATAGCAGGCCATTTATTTGATTCCATTTTCGATTTTATATTCAATTACACACTTCACTCTATTCAGGAAGACATTTTCGACTCTATATTCAACTGCATGTTCGACTCCATATTCGACTATATACTAGACTATGTATTTGATTCCATTTTCGATTTTATATTCAATTACATACTTCACTCAATTTACGACATTTTCGACTCAATATTCAACTGCATGTTCGGCTATATACTAGACTAGATATTTGATTCCATTTGCGATTTTATATTGAATTACACACTTCACTCTATTTAGGAAGACATTTTCGACTCTATATTCAACTGCCTGTTCGACTCCATATTCGACTATATACTAGACTATATATTTGATTCCTTTTTTGACATCATATTCAATTACATAGTTCATTCTTTTCTTGACTCTATATTCGCCTTTATATTGTTACACTTGGCAAGTGTACATTAAATGTTGCACTTGCTTTCTAACATTTTGGTCAACTGCATGTTCAACTCCATATTCGACTATATACTGGACTACATATCCGAATCCATTTTCGATTTTGTATTCGACTATATATTTGATTCCATTTGTTGATTTGATATTCAATTACATATTTGAGTCCACATTCGACTGGATGTGCAACTACATATTCGATTCCATACTCGACATAGTATTTGACTCGATTTGCGATTCCATACTGGATTACATATTTGACTTTGACATGTTCATCATCAGAATCTTGAATCGTCGTACGTTTTCAATTGCAATCCCACCGATTCCGATCATAACACCGACCTTTTAGAGAATAGGATCCGTATTAACATCATCTATAACCCGGACCGGATGGTACATACTGAATTCGTCGCAAGATAAAAAGTGCTTTGTTTCCAAAGTTCGCGGAATACGTGGTTTTTGCTCTGTAAGGTTGGTTTCTAGCGCTACAAACCCAAGGAGAGGTTGCATAATGTGTGTGTACGGACGTGTGACTAGTGGCTTCACGACAGTCTAAAGGAACTAAACTCTCATAGCCAATACTTTTATCCACAGGACTCTATCAAGGAGCTACTACCGCAACCATCTCATTTGAAAAGCACAAAGTCCTTATTCTTGGAACATCTTGTACTTTCCGAGTTCTTGTTGCCACGTACCAGAGGGCATTCAATGCTTAATTGTTCAAGAAGGATTATGGCTGTGAACAGGATGTCAACGCACGCGAAAACTCACACACACGCACGCAGTTCTCTGTAATGCTTTTGAAATGGTATTCGCCAAATTAATACCACACGCGGACGTTGTATTTCGGCTTTAATGGAGAGAATTTAGTACCTAAGTGCGCCTTTGTGACTACGCTTTCTTCCATCTCACTGTAATAGCTTAGCTCCATCATCACAATTAACTAATCACATATTTTCATAAATATTTAATTACAGTTTGAGGAATTTTCATTTGGCAGCTAGTGGACGACGGTTGATGATAACACTGCTTCGCCTCGATGCCTTCTTTTATGGCTTGGCAGTTGGCACCCCACGAGTCCCATGACTGGCGTGCAAAGAATGAAATGAATTTACACTCCAGGTGGGGTTGTCCCTTTGGGACAAGCGTTTGTATGCGTACCTTTACACCCTCGAGTCCTTGCCATATCCGAGGTGAAAGGGCCTCGGGTCTTAATAGCTAACTAAATGCCAACACACTCGTGTACCTGTCTGTGGGTGATGTCTCCACTTGATATCCGTAACCATCTCAAGTGTTTATTATCAAAAATACAAGTAAAGCCGTACAATGGAGTTTAATTGGGCTATGACTTGGAGAATGGCTATGTGCTTAAACTAAGACCTTCGAAGAGCGGTACATGGGTTTTGCTACACGTGCGTTTGCCAAATCTCTAACTAGTGCCAGGGAGCCCAAAAGATTCGCATATCCCTTCCAGCATCACTAAATGCAATTAAGAAATTATCATATCCTAAAACCGAAATGCGAGTGAAAGTATGTCCTTTACGTGGTCGACCCTGTTCCTGTCGCCCAACAGGAGAGACTGCTAATTGTTCACCATCTCAGTTTCCATAAGGTGAAGTTGTTGGTCCACTTCTGTTTTTCTTTTTTACCGTTCTCATTTTTTATCTTCCTGTTTTGTTGTTTTAGATAACCCCCGGGTGTGAAGGGACGCCAGAGATGGTAATAAATACAAACAGCGGGAAAAGCGAATGATGCCGATGACCAGGAGGATGGAAAGCAGAGCGAACGAGAGAATTCAGAGATATTTGCAAACCAAATCAAGTTTTAGATGATTCTACTATTAAATGTGGGTGTCCGTGGGTGTCCTGATGGGCGACTTAATTAAGGCAAATCGTTTGATGGTATATTGCTACTGTTGAGGTTGGCATTTTCAAGCCCTAGGCACGACACACACGTGTCTGCAGGTGACAATTGGGCAATGATAGGGAATTTTAATGAGTTTCGGTTTTAGGATGAATACATAGCATGGCTACCTACGTGCGAGTGAGTAACAGGAATTCGAGGAAAACTAATCTGTTCAAAAGGGACTTAATGTCCTCCGTTTATTCCCACAGATAACTTGAAATTATCAAATACACTGGAGGGGAGTGCGACCTGCATAGCAACGAAATATCACAACAGTATAAAAAGTATCATGTTGCCCCCGAGAAAGGACATAGTTTCCAATTTGTTCCTGCGGTAGATGCTCTTAAGAACTCTATAGCATTTGGGCGGAGGAATGCAGAAGAACTTTCGTGCGGCATTGAGTTTGTGGTACAGCCAAATTGTGTAGAGGGATATTCCTTTGTAATTGGAAAGACAGTGGGGTACATATTCTTAGAAAATTGTCCTTAGTCTCAAAGGTATTTTGATTGCAAAAACATGTTTTGTATCTTGAACTTATGCGGTTGTGGATGCCATCGTAGGCGCGCGGTCTACGAGGCACATTCGTGTAATGTGAATAAAGCAAGGATTGGAATTTTTTGTTTCTCTACGTTCATATAAACGTACATCCGACGAAAAGGAATTCTCTGTGGCGTTTAACATGTCACTGTTTTTTGGTAATGTTGAGTTAGTGAACATTGGGCTCATAAGGCAAGCGTGTATGGTTGTAGTTTATGATGTTTGGCTCTAGAAAGAGTGGTGGTGCTCCATTGAACAGATTATAGACGAACAACCTTTTTTGTTTAGAAAAATGAGAAATAGAGTGGACGAGAGTATGGAGCCCTGGGAAACACCGGCATTGGTTTGATGGAGGGTGGGTTTAACAACAATACTTGGATTGAGCAAAAGATAGTCTCTAATCCATTGAATCAGTTTGTCGTCAACTCCATAGAAAGGTAATTTCATGAGCAGTCGTGTTTAAAATTCAGTGTTATAAGGTAAATTTTCGCTACCGTACAATTACAGAATACACTTCCTGGGAAGAGCCAGCGAGAGTGAGAAAACAACGACAACAAAGCCACGGTAGTTTAAAATTATCTAAATGTTTCGCTTGCGTCGGTTTTTGTTTTTGTCTGTGATAGAGTTGGTAGTTTCGACCAATCGATAATGCCGTTGATCGTTGAACAAAAGTTTGTAATTTTGGCTATTTGACATGAATTTGTAGCAATAAAAACCAATTGAAATAATTTGTATTTGAGTGGTTTTAATTTCGTGTTGTTGGTAGACGATAAAACCGATAAACACCTTTACTATTCCCATGGAAAGTTCTTCGTTAACAACGCTGTGATTAGCGGAAATTTGGCCAAGGGCGGAAGGACGATGGCAATATTTCGTCAGGCATCTCTGGTATATTGAGGTAAGCTAATTTATATGAATCTGTTATATAAGGTTTTCCGCGCTTCTAGGGGGAGTCATAGAGTCACCGCAATATCATCAGCGGTTATTGCCTTGGTTGTAGATGTGTATCTGGCACCGGCCAAGTATTATTTGGGAGTAAAATTCTAATGTGGAATATTTAAATGATTGTTGGCCAATTCATTTATCAAGCAACAAAATAACATCATCTTAAGTTACTCCAAAAATGATGGGGTCATGGTCTTTACCTCTGGTTAAGAAATTAGCCAGTAAATAGAATTAGCCGACTGATCACTTCATGCCACACAATGCCGTTGTTCTCTTTTCTCTGTGCTTTTTTGGCGTCCAAAATTGGTTTATGCCATCAAGCCAAGCCTTGAAGAATCAATTTGATCGCTGTGTCAACGAAATCCCGCAATATTTATGAAAGCTATTGTAGAAAATGTTGAGAAAATAGTGCGGATGTGCCAGTAAAGTCGCGAAAACCATTTACCATTAAATCGTGTCAGTATGGTATTCCATCCATAAAATTATACTATATACTTTATGACTCAATAAAAAATGTATTATTAAGAATGAGTATTTCTATAATTTTCAAGATACATGGGCTGCTGAAAAGTTTCCGACCTCAACGTGAAAATAGCAGCACTCGCCAATAAAAGCTAGTGAATGTAGTTGTGCATCTTTTGATAGTTACCCACCAAAATTTCAGCCATTTTGGACGCGCAGTTTTTATTTGACAGTGGTTTGAGTGAGTCGACGTGAGTGTTTTTGTGAAAATGGACAAAATTGAGTATCGAGCTGTTATTAAATTTTTGTTTTTGAAAGGCAATACGCCTACGCAAATCAAAGATGAGTTGGACTCTGTGTATGGGGACTTTGCACCATCATTTACCAGAGTGAAATTTTGGGCAGCTGAATTTAAACGTGGCCGTGAGAGCTTGGGAGACGATGAACGTGCGGTACGTCCAAAAACTCCAACAACTGATGATAACATCGCTAAAGTTCACCATATGGTGCTGGACTACCGCCGAATTAAAGTGAGAGAGATAGCAGAGGCTATGAAAATGTCGAAAAATAAAAATAAATTTGTAGCAACAATGTAGAAAAATAAGAATACATTTTAAGAAAAAATGTCGTACCTTTGTTAGGTCGGAAACTTTTCAGGTCACCCTCGTATGTGGATTAGCATATAAAGGCGCTGTCATAGCACTACTGATTCGGCTGTCCTGATAGAAATATTTTTAAAAAATCACCAATTTTGCTCTTACCAGTTCAATTTTCGTAAGGGAGATAACAACAAAGGATTACGAACTCTGAAATCCTCAGACTTGCGGAATATCTAACCTGATACTATCATGGCCAATACCCAATCGGACTTAGTGAACGCTTTCCATCTCAAAAATTATCTTCAGACGCACACAATTTTCAGCAAAGTCATAGAAAGGAGTAAAACTCTAGCTGTCAAGAAACTCACAGAGGGAGTTCAAAATAAGGTTTGGTGCCAATAAATTGGTCATGCTATAGTATTTTTGGTGCACTACCGAGCTTCCGGGACCTCCAGGAAAAATGGGCTACTGTATAGATCCTGATGGATACTTGTATCTTTAATCCTTCTAGATAATTCAAAGAATGCGCCGTCCGTGAACAAATGAATAACACGATAATATATCACACTTGAAAATAATACAAAGAACTAAGTGACAAACAAAGGACGAGCCGGAGGGAACTGACCAATTCACGATGCACTTGAACGTCACCGGAAATCAACGCAGCGACACAAAACCTTGAATCACAGCCGAAAACAGAAACTGATTTATTTTAGAAGACTAATTTATTTTACTGTTCACTTTATTTTGGAGGATCCTCTCCTTGCACATAATACTAACTGACTCTAAAGTCTAAGAACCGACTATACCACGGCAACTCATAAAACATCTGGCATATGGAAATGTGCATTGTGATATTTAGATTGCCTGAATTTTATATCGGCGGATGAAATGGATATGGGTTTGTTTAGACACGTGTTTATTTAAGGTTTTAGGAAGTGATAATTACATACCATACATGTAAAGATATGCATTGGGCTCTTTGAATTTTAAGGAATTGAATTCAGTGTTCGAGAATTGAACGTTTGGTTCAATTTGCTTGACATTGAATCGAACGTTGATTTGAGGATATGAATGGATGATATTGGATGGGAATTTTGTAAGTGGGTAATGTGTATATGGGTGGTTACTGGTAGGGCTTCTTAGAGCAATACAATGCGCCGCCATAAGGCATATCAATACACTGACGTCAAAGGCCCTGAATTGATGAACACCCTTGTGATCAGTCTATTCCCGTGTTCAAAATATGATAGCGTATCAACAAGGCCTGGTGAAGTCAGTAGCCATAGAGGAGATAAAAAGAGCCGCCCGAAAGAAGAATCAAAGTGTCAAAGGCTCCGGAACTGGATGGAATACCTAACGGAGACATTAACTAAGTACCTAAGAGAAGGCATTTTCCCAAAATGCTGGAGGAACAGAGGCTAATCCTGATACCAAAAGGTAAAAAATCACCTCAAGAACCATCATCATACCGTCCCATCTACCCACTGAGAAAAGCAGGGAAAGTATTGGAGACCATCATCCTTTCGAGACTGGAGTAGTATATGGAACGACGAGGAGAACTCTCACACATGTACTACGTTTGGACGGAAAAGGAGTACAGCGGATACGATGGCTCAAATGTGTGGAATCGCCGATGGAGTGCTGGCTGGATCCAGATGCCGCGGTGGCACGAAGTCATCACGCTAGACGTCAAGGATACGTTTAACTCAACCGACTAGAATTACATAATGAATGCCCTGCACCACCTGTGAGTACCAGACTACCTTCTGAAGTCCGCGGTTTAATACTTCACAGACGGGCAGTTCATGTATGAAACAGGGGCCCAGGAGAACATCACGTAAAGAGAGGAGTACTACAGGGCTCCGTCCTCGAACCGCTCCTATAAATGTGATATACGATGGGGCACGAAACAATAATAAACCACCAGGAGTACATATCATGGGTTTCGTGGACGATATAACAACTGTCACAATAGCAAAAACCCTAGAAGAAATCGATGAGAAATCGAACCAAATGATAAAAGCGAGAGTGGCTCACAAATGCTAGACTGGAACTAGCAGAGAGCAAACAGAGGTGGCACTGATGTTCCACCGCAAAAACGTAGAACAAATTCGCGTACGTGTCGGCGAACACAAAATCGAATCCAGACCACTTTAAAATATCTAGGGTTTATACTGGATGACCGGATAAGTTTTAAGCATCACATGCGCTACGCGGCAAAGAAGGCAGCGAGAACTCACACAGTACTGGAGAGACTGAATGCCAAATATGGGTGAGCCTAAAAGATTGGAATACTCTTAGCTTCCGTGAGCAGAACAATCCCCTTATACGCAACCCCCATATGGGCTAGCGCAACCGCCTACAGATCATACACCAACTCTATGGAATCCGTCCTAGGAAGAGGAAACCTAAGAATCTGCAGCGCCTACAGAACAGTATCCATTGAAGCGGCCGCAGTAATTGCGGATCATGTGCCCATAGAAATAGAAGCGAGATCAGTGGCAGAGATATACAAGCTGCGGCAACCGAACCCACGAGACTCTAGCGCATACAAAGTCTTAGCCAATGGCAACAGCAAAGAGGCCCAGCTATCACATGAAGTTGGAGGGACGAAATGATATCGAACATCAAAGAGGGGACAAATACAACACACGGCGAGGATAATACCCACATACATTCAAGCACAAGGAAAACCGTCACTGCCTGTCCTACAAGGGATGTGTAGAAAACGCGGAACATATCCTAACCGAATGCGGTCAATTCCAGGAAGAGCGTACTATGTTTGTTGAGTAAGTCAACGGTGCAGTAGACGCAACCATCATAAGGGCGCTAGTGCTAAGCTCATTCAATGGATGGGAACTTATCACGGCATGGCTCATCATTCCTTTTTTTGTTTTTACACTAACGCGGGCACAAACGGAACTTTTGGAGTACCCTTAAATGTCAGAGCACAGTGCGAACGGAAGGAGAGGCAGTGGATAAGGAAAGGAGGTATCGATGTACATTCGTCTTAAATGCTGTATATTACAACGACGAGCAATCCACATTGATGTGGTTTGGCTAAAGAATGACTCTCTGTAATTATTTGTGCGCCTGAAGTTGACTTTCAATGTGAATTGATGGGCATTCTCAGATTGACGGGTATCGCGGGAAAATGTCTGAGGATGCGGAACGCATTGAGCAAGTTCAGTTGAGCAACGACCGTGATAATACCTATAGCAAAGAGATAGGCACGATATGTTGCGTGTATGTTCTAACGACGGACTTGATCGACTCACAACTGGGTGCCCAATAAGTTTCACTGCTCGTTTTTTGCATGCTATCGAGCACGTGTAGTGCAGTTTTGGATGCGCCTGTCCATATATGGGAGCTGAACCCCATTTTGGGATGAATATACGCCTTGTAAATAGTGGCCAGGTTGGATGGAGTGAATCACTTTTTGCATCTCTTAAGGAACCCCATACATTTGGCCGCACTTTTCGCAGCTTCAAAAATGCGGTCGTTCCAATTAAGAGTCGAAGTAATTCGAGTGCCGAGGATTGATACTTGCTTGTGTTCGTCGATGCAAGTGCCGTTCATCGACAGTGTATTTACTTTAGGGTTCACCTTTGACGACAGGAGACGGCACTGAGTTTTTAAGGCGTTGAACTCTACATGGATAGATAATCCCCATTGATATATCTTGTTGAGGTCGGAATTCAGTGTATTAAGCATAAGCTGCTGATTGGTATTGACGTTCGAACAGTTTGGTCGGGAATGTTTTTATGAGTATGAGAAACTCAATGTGCTATCATCAACAAACGAGGGGATGGGGTTGTGCGTAATGGGCAGGAGATCATTTATCAAGATGAGGAAGAGAATGGAGGAAAGTACCGAACCTTGGGGAACGCCTGCATTCATTTGATGGGAGGTAGATTTGACACCATCAAGAACCACTTGGATTGAATGGCCAGAAAGATAGTCTCTTACCCATGGGATCCGGGAATTGTCCACTCCATATGAATGCAATTTTGACAAAAAGGCTGGATGCCGAACTCTATCGAAGGCTTTCCAGATATCCAGTGCAACAACCTTACTTTCTTCGAAGTAGTGGATGGAATGGCTCCACTTTTGGTAAGGTACGCCATCAAATCTCCTGTGGAGCTGTTGCTAAGAAGCCATATTGGCGGTCATTGAGGAGGTCACTTGAATCCAGATATTTCGAGGATTGACGGTTAATCAGTGATTCTATTACCTTCCAGAGAATAGAAGTTAGTGCTATGGGTCGATAAGAAGCGAGGGATGATTTGTCGCCCTTTTTGTGGAATTGGCTGAATGTTCGCTGACTTCGATCTATTTGGGAAACGGCCAGTAGAAGAAGACAAATGGAAGAGTTTCCGCAGGGGTTTAGAGAGTGAAGAGGAACATCTCTTCAAGAGAATTGGGGGAATGCCATCAGGACCAGCGAATTTGTTTGCGTTTAGCTCCTTGAGTGGGCGGGTAATGGTACGCTTTCGGAAGCAAATCTGGCGGGAACTGATGTGGTATCCGGCAGCGTTGAGTTGGCTGCAAAATGTGCAGCAAGTAGATTCGCTTTCTCTATTGCCCTGGTGACATCGACTACTAGAGGAGAAATTGCATTTTAGACCACGAATGTTGCAAAGATCGACGTGAAATTCCCGTTCCATTGAAATGGCCACACAGAAAACCAATACCGCCTCAGAAAAGGATGCAAGTTAGACCCGGCGATAAATAAGGAAAAGCAACCACTACAGGTGTTATGCCCTTGCAGTAGGTGCCTCACTAGATCCGTGCCGAAATCCCGTTCACATCCCTTTCATGACGAACAGTACTCAAAACGCCAAAAACACTCCAAAGATTATAAATCAATCGAGTCTCGATACCTGCGGGACGCAACAGAGGTGCGAAACGAGGAAAAACAGGCACAAGGAAAGAAAAGGGTGTGAGTTTTCCCGCCCGGTACACTCCCACACAATTCTCACATTACGGCGCGAATCCCATAGATATCTCTGCACTACACTTGGACGCGTTTGTGGTGATCCGTTTGCTTACTTCGGATTCCACAGAAGACGACGCGCGAACCGATAGTGCAATTAGGGTTTCTTGTGTTTACTTAAGATACCCTAAATGGATTACACAATTGATCCGATGTTACGGATCACGACCCAGAAGCGCACATGCTGACTCGTCGGCGGTTAGTTAGCAACAAGAGCTGCAAAAACTTTAGAGACGTTAACTTCGACCTTCCAAGAAATGTCGAGCGACGGTACGCGAGGGAACAAAAAGAAGTGGGTTGCAAAGCGAACGTGAATAACAGAGATGGAGTGAATCGGACATACCAGTGGTCTCGGGCCACCTATATCTTTTGAAGATTATTACCTCCACGTCGCAAAGCAAAAACAAAAAAGTGTTCTTCAGCTGATGCGTAGAAAAGTAGAGCGCTCTGGTCTTGACTTTTTGCCACATTGTGTAAGTAAAAGTTAAAGCCGATGCTATCGATACCTGTTTTTTTCATCTACTAACACATTATGCTTTGGCATTTGAGTAGACCACAGATTCCTTTTTGTATGGTCAAAACATTGACTTTTGACAAGTCTGAGAACTGACAAGCAGTCTGGAGTTTGTGGTAAAACTATAATATAATTAATCAGCTTCGGGTGCTTCATTGTAGTTTCCAAGTACAGTACAAGTAAACTTCCGATTATCCGCAGGAGGATTATCTGCTTTACAGATTATTCGCGATGTTTAAATTCCGTTTGTTTACGACATATGAGAGAAATGAATTTGAGAATGTAAAATAAATTGGAATTTAGACGCGGGGGTAATCGAAAATTTCTTGTCTTATTGCACACATTGCTTAACCAATGTGAAGTTAAGTCTTGCACTGCTTTTAAGGGGAGATTCCGGTTTGTCGGCTCAAAAAATAGGTTATTTTCATGATTTTTTTTAAGAGAAAGTATTAAAGATATAACATTTTCGCCTTTTTCCTCGCTGTTCGTGCCTCGTGTGAGTTGTATACTAGGCTGCGGTCAGCGTCTTGCAGCTGATCTCTGTCCCTCTCGTTCGCAAACGCTCTCGCAGAGTACCCAATTTTGATGCCCATGACTTGCATTATTAGCAATACGGGTAAAAACCCCTCATTAAACACACAAGCTGCGGTAAGAGCCGCAACTTCAATGATTTTCTTACGTTTTCGTATGTGTGTTTTGGCGCCACTTGCCAAATAGAAGCATTGAAACTTTCGTTGTTATTTTGCGTGAAACCTCCCTCGCATTTTTTTAACAAATCGGGAGCTGTCAGTTTTACGTAAACGGGGTAAATAGCTGTTCGTACTTTAGGATCCAAGGGAGGTTTGTCGTGGTGGAACTTTGACAGCTCATTCGCAGCTTCCGCGCGTTTCCATTTGCACCATGACTCCGGGCCCTCTGGACAGTTTTGATGTTGCGGATTTTCGTCAGTTGATATTTTGTGGTAGTATGGTGCCCAAATTTCTTTCGCCATTTCTTCAGCAGAAAAAGAAGACGCAATCTTAAGTCGTCAGTTCTGTTATCATGTTTCCGGTAAGTTTGCCAGGACCAGCTCCTCCTAATTGGTGTGTTTGTTTTACTTTTTTTATGACACCGCGTAATTGCGAACCGATTCGCTTACCCACGTGATTGATACACTCGGCCTTTACAACATTTGGAAATAATTTCTGCAACGCATTCATTACTTTTACATCCCCGTCTCGAACGTACCTTTCGTAAATGCGGCCGTGCAGATCAAAAGCGCGCTCGAACATCTCTAACATTCCGTCAGGCTCCATTTTACCCGAACTTCCATTGTGATCCAACGTGTAAACTGGTTCGTGCTCATCCCACCGAGTATCATATTCAGGGGTGCCTTTCTTTGTTTTCATAAGGTTGCAGCCTTGGCAATAACGCGATTTCACAGTAAGATCGAGAACTTTGTTTGTTTTGTTGCCGATCAATGTCATAACGCCATAATTAGCAGTATGACCCCTTTTGCTCCAACTACCATCTCCAGAAGCAGTAAATTTTTTATCTTCATTTTCATCAGTTTTTTCTTTTTGTTCTTTGCTAGCCTTTTTTATCACGGAAGAAAAAACGCCGATACAAGCGGTGTGTGCATTATCGAGGGCAGCGTAGTAGATGTGTTTCGTAAATTCGCCAATATCCATCAGTCAAGTGAAACAATGTAATCCATTTAACCCGACACCCAAGATGCGCATTACGAATACTATTCTACGATTAATTTCGTAAGCTTTGTTGGCGATTCGTGGACAGGACTCGATGACCCACTCACCACAGTTGCATTCGACGATCACTTTGAATCCTAGGCCTTTCTCAGATTGTGTTGAAAAATTTATCGAACCGGCACAGTTTTTACACTTTATAATGTTTGGAAGTTCGGAAAAAAACTGAAAACAAAAGTAACATCACGTATGCTGCCGTCACTGTGACCGTTGGAGCGAAGTCGGGCGATTTAGCCAATTTTTGTGCCGATGTAGTCGCATACTCCGTTTCCAGTTCATTTACAGTTCCCATAAATCCTTTTCGTTTTTGATATCGACTCCCTGGACGCACCCCTGACTTACGCGAACCTTTAACGTTTTTAAACATTATGTTAGAAAAATTTACCGTTGAAAAACGTATGAAACGGCCGTCTAGACGCGAGCACTGCACGCTCTGAGACCACGTTTACATTAAATACTTTTTCCTCCTCATGAAAAAGAAACAAAGAAACATCAAAAATTCCTACCCTGCGACGTCACCGGTAGGAACATCTTCCATAGTCACCAAACAAGAAAAAACCACCCGCACCGTGCAACAGGCAAGTTAGTTTCATATATATGAAACTAACTAAAACTCAGGCAATCGCAGATCACCCGCAGTACGCCCGAATGTAAAAACAACATACACAGGAGCGACTATCCATTACCGCTTATGAACATGTTGTTCAGTCGCAAAAGATTGCGACATATTCAAAGAAGTGGCAGTTGGCCCAAACCAACAGAGAAGCAAATTAATGCCCATAAATGGATAGTCTGCATCTTTCTAAATACACGGTAGTTGCCACCTATGATACGAATTTGTATCCGCGGGAGACCCGACCCTTTAATGACCTATAACTTTGGAACCGCCTAAGATTTCGTTTCCAAATTTTAACATATTATTTTTGAAGGATAAAACTATCGACTAAGCAAAAAAAAATTGATTTTTTGGACCGAACAAACCGGAATGTCCCCTTAAAGTAGTTAGCATGCTTCACATTAATGTTAGCGCACAAAATAATAGAAATGTTTATGAACATTGCATTTGATTTGTGTAATTTTTTTTTTTTTTTTTTATGAGACTTCTCTCGGGAGAGGCAAACCTATAGAGCCGAGTGGGCGCCCCAAGATGCCATCAAATAACTGTTGCAGTTCTTTTTGAACAGTTGCAGGTGGTAACGTTCCGGGAACACTCGCGTGGGAAGGCAGTTCAACAGCTTCCCCGCTTTGTAACGGAACGAGTTCTGATACAGGGATGTTCGCGCCGTCGGGAGATGAACCACAAACGGGTGCGATCCGTCGGATTGTCTTGTGGAGCGCATATAAACCGAATTGCGTGGAACAATGCCAAGAATCTCCGAAGAACAGCACCCGTGTAAAACAGACAGAGGTCGGCTACGCGCCTTCGATGTGATAGCGAATGTAGTCCCGACGTCAGCGCCGAGTCCCCGATCAGGCGGATCGCTCGTATCTGTACGCTCCTAAGTAGGTCGAGAGTATGTTTAGGAGGCGAGCTCCAAACACGAGAGCAATATTCGAGCGCCGGTCTAATTTGGCATTTATATAGGAGAAGAAGTTGAGCTGGAGTAAAATATTTCTTGGCTCTAAAAAGATAGCTCAGTTTTCCTGAGGCTGATCTGGCGATGTTCGACACGTCTTTATGCCATGATACATTCCCACAGACCGTGACGCCGAGCAATCTCAAACTTTCCCCATCCTCGAGGGCCCGGCCATTCATCATCAGCTGTGGAACCGATGATTCAGTTTTCTTTGTGAATGTTGTATACTGGGTCTTCGTTGCGTTGAAGTTTACAAGATTGGCCTTTCCCCACCGCAGGACTTTATCCAGATCCTGATTCAGAGAGTCAATCTGTCTAAATCTCAGCTGGTGCGGTGCAGGTGCACAAATCGGCCGATCACTCGAAATAGAGGAAACAAGCGTAGTATCATCCGCAAAACTGAACACTTTGTTATCCGTTGTCTCCAACAAATCATTTATGTGAAGCAAGAACAAGGTTGGAGCCAAAATAGAACCTTGGGGTACCCCCGAATTAACAGGATACAGATCCAAATACTCGCCGTCCACAACAACCCAGATCGATCGATTCTCGAGGAAGCTCCTCGTCCAGTCGCAAAGCTGTTGGGAAAGTCTATATGAACGAAGTTTGCTCAGCAATGCCCCGTGCCAGACGCGGTCAAAGGCCTTGGAGATATCCCATGCGACCGCCCTTGACTCACCATGCCGTTCAATCGCAGATGTGCATATATCGGTTATAAGTGTGAAAAGGTCTCCTGTGGACCGCCTGCCACGGAATCCGTATTGACGATTATTCAGAAGTCCGTTGCACTCCAAATACTTAACTAACTCTGTATTGATGACTTTTTCCATTACCTTAGATAAAATAGACAGTAATGCTATCGGACGGTAATTTTGTGGGAGACATTTTTTTCCGTCTTTGGGATTGGCTGAACTCGAGCGTTTTCCAGCAGGCAGGATAGGTCTTCCGTGCATAAGATAAGCAGAAGAATCTGCCAAGAACCGGCGATAGTTCTGGAGCACAGTTCTTAAGGACTATTGCTGGTATTCCGTCCGGGCCGGTTGCCTTCCTACAATCCAGTTCACGTAGAATGCGTTGAATAGTGCGAGGACGAAATCTCACATCCCGCATGGAAGACCGTACCGGCGAGATCACAGGTGGCTCTAAAAGGCCGGGGTCGAGGTTTGAATTCGACGAAAATCAATTCGCGAACACATTAGCTTTATCCTTTGGATTCGTGACTAACGTCCCACTGTCTGTCACCAACGGAGGGAAAGAGGAGGATCCGAAGTTACCGCTGACAGCCTATGCCATTGACCAGAAAGAGCGCGAACCAGTTGGGTACCGAAGGAGTTTATTGATCACCCTGTCGTTGTGAGCCTTCTTCGGGGTATCAATCGCCTGGTTGCACGCGTTTCTGATTCTAACAAAATTCGTTCTGTTAACATCGGTGGGATTGGAGCGCCATTGCTTGAAAGCTCTATTTTTTGCCGCTGTAATCAGTTCGCATTTTTTATCAAACTAAGGTTTATCAGACGAACTTCGTTTGATGGAAGGTGGAATATACATCTCCATCCCCAGAAGAATAATCTCTGATACCGACTCCGCGCAAGCGTTAACATCGGAGTTTCCGAAGCACACCTCCGACCATGGAAAGGATCCGAAGAAATCTCGCATATCGTCCCAGTTAGCAGCCCCATACTTCCATACATGGCGAAGCTGCCTAGGCCGGTTATTCGCTTGATATGCAAGTGTTTGCGCGACAGATACCAAGCAGTGATCTGAGTTTCCCAGTGGCGCAGAAACCTCTACGGTATAAATACTCGGTTCGGATGTCAACAACAGATCCAGCGTGTTCGCATAATCGCCTCGGGCATCCGGCACTCGCGTTGGTTCCCCCACGAGTTGAGTCAAGTTGTGGCTTACAGCAAACATCTCCGCCAGCCTCCCAGCTTCGTCGGTTCTGTTAGAATGTAACAACCAGTCGGAATTGTGCACATTAAAATCGCCAAGGACAACAATTTCAGAAGCTGGGTGGTTGATCTGTATCCAGTCGACGGTATATGAAAGATTTTCGAAAAATGTCGCCGGTCGATCGTCATTCGGGGAGCGGTAAAGACAACAAAGGAATCTAACGGAGTTCTTCAGCACGACCCTCAACCATATGATGTCCATATTATTGGGTTCCTACGCCTCCATCCTCTGGCAAGCCAGATTGGACCGCGCGGAAATGCAGACTCCGCCCTTAAAACGGAATCTCGAATGTAAGTCGTATCCTGAGCAACGAAGATATGTCGAATCAGTTGACGAATCGACCTGCGTCTCAGTTAGGGCAAGGATATCAGGTTTCGTTGTTTGCAAATATTAGTGGACGGCGTTTATATTGGTAGTGGTGAAACCGATACCCCTGATGTTACAAAATGCCGTCACAAGTCGAGCGTGGGCCGAGCCTCGAGAGCGAGCCCGGTTATGCGATGACGAAGTTTTCAAAGTTCCATTATTTATCATTATATCTGCCTGATGTTCCCCCTGGCATAGCCCCCCCCCCCCCCCGGGGGGGGATACGAATGGGAGACTAGTTTACCTCCGGAATTCTTTATATCAGAAGGCACCATCATGACTTATCCCCGTGTCAGTCCGGGCCATCAGCCACACATCCGAAACACCGTCGAAGATTTCTCTCTGCGATATCGCGGAATGTACAGCGTGACGGGGTGGTATCTCACCTAGGGACCGACTACCACCTAACCAACCTTTTCTCGAACCGGTCCATCAGCCAAGCTCCGAAAGATGGCCAGGGATTTCTCCCGACCATTTCACGGAGCCTAAAGCTTGATGGGGTGGTATTTCACCGGGCGCACAGGACGTTGGGACCCCGGCTACCACTCGGCCTTTAGTCGCCTCTTACGACAAGCTGGCCTAGCTGTGAGTATATTCTAACGCCCTACTCACAGGGCGATCGAAGTTTTGACAAGACACTGTACACGTCATCCCGAAAAAACATTTTTCTTATTAGGAGTTCTCAATGATACACTGCACTACATTCAAGACATAATTGAATGATTTAATTGTCCAAAACCAACCCATGGAAGCTCTCTCGAAATCCCAACAGATACAAAACATAATCTTCTTAGGATGACAACAGTCTATCGGAATGACTAATGGTGAAGTTATTTAATCAATCCCAAAGTGATTACTCAACTTCAGTAACACAGAATAAGGCAGTTGAACCCATGCACGCCCGGGCACGTAGGCCTCACCGTCAACTAACTACCACGTTTTACCGACAATTGTAGGGTATATTTACCATCTCCGGCGGTCTTGGAGTAATTGACACAACTCCTCGTATATTTGAATACTCTTTAAGGTAAAGTATTGAGTACTGTCAACTTTGGAATGTATTTTTCTCACACGACACAAAAAATGTCTCAAAGTGCACGTAAGTAGTAACTTCAAAAGAAGACTCAAGTCTTCAATTTCAAACTCAAATTTTTCTGTTGATTCGTAGAATATATAATATAAGGTTGTGTATCGTGTACTCTTCACTATATTTAAAATATCACCCAATAATGGAAACGGCTTGCGGGTTTTCAATAGACCTTAGGTGTCAGTTGTTAAAGCGTTTTCTTTTTTGTTGGCAACTCTTTACTCCATTTTCTTTCTTGTCGTAAATGATGTTTGAGACACCCCTTAGAAAGAGTGAGACTAATTTGTTTGTGTAACGAGGAATTTGATATTTTTTGTTCACTTGGCACGATTGTTCCCTTCAAAATAGTTTCTTCCCGCGGTTACACAGCGACGAAGACGTTGTTTGCAGTATTTGTGGCACTTCTGAAGGGCTTCTTCTGGAATACCTTTCAGCTCGTCGGTTACACTTTTCTTAATATAATCCAAAATACCGAAGTGAAACCCTTTAAAGTGGTTTTTGAGCTTTGGGAAATCACAAGGACTAACATCCGACGAAAAGGAGGTCTGAACAACCACAGGAATGCTACATCTTCCCGAGAATTCATTGATGAAGCATTACACAGAATTTAACAGCGCAACGTTGCTTATTCCTTTTCCCGTTTGTAGTCGTAACGCGCTTCACTAACACTATTTCACTTCAGACGTTCTCAATATTCTGGTAGTACAATCAGTGCAGAAAGTTCATATTATTACTGAGCCATGCACACGATTTGACCTGGCGTGTGACGGGACGTTTTCTGAGCGTGTTTCGTATCCTTATAATGTCCCGAAATACGAACATTATCTCCCAGTCAATTTTTTATTATCAACATCAAGGTAAGTTGATTGGGCTCATCATATAGTATACATGAGAGCATCGTTCCTAAGTATACTTTCCGACTTGTCGCTTACCCAAGATTGTCATTTGTATTTAAAGCATTTAAACTGAATTCGACAAAATCTACTTAAGTTGTTTATCTATTTATTTATTTGCTTTCTTACTTGCCACCTCATATACAACATCTCCTTCCACACCCACTGGTATTCTCATGAGTTCTAAGGTTAGGCTAGTTGGTTTATTCGACTCCTCAGAAGAAGATGCTGGCCAGAATATATTATAATTTAAAGGTCGTCAGATAAAAGCATTTGAGAAGTGCTTGAATATACGATGGGATCGTGGAACACTTCAGTTTTAAAAAACATCCTGAATTCCTTTCACCGTATTTAATGAAGTTTAGAAATTGTGTCCGTCTTTGTAGGTGGTCTTTTGACCCTCCCCTTCTGGTTGTGTGACTATAAGAACGAGCGAGGCAACTGGCTGCATTAGAATTTGCCAAATTAGTGAAATTGTCTTGTTCCCTTAAATACGATATACTCATTAAGCGGAATCTATTCTCAAGTAAATGGCATTCAAAGTTAAGGTAATTTAGCTGTCGCTTGAAAGCCTGGTCGAAAAATTTCAGCTAAAATCAAAGGAAGTCCCATTCCTGTTAAATTGAATTCCATGAGATAAAATGCGGTTATTACGGTAGCACTCGCTGTTATCCTTATGGAAGGTCCCTTCTTCTTGCTTGTCTAGTTACTTCAATCAAAATGTCTGTGCGTTCGCCGAACCGTGACCTGTGTCTTATGTCTTATGTCGTATGTCCTGTACAGTGTGACCCATGTACCGTGCAGTGATTATATTATATCGTTAGCGAGTTAATGAAATTTCAATTACCCACACCTAATAGATGACAGCTAATTATAGTTGTCAAAATAAATAACGACGAGAAAAAGAAGAATGACGGAGGACCAGAAACAGGGAAACCAGCAGGAAGCGGTAGCGAAATAAGAACGAGGGTCATGTATACATCATGAAGGACATGAAAAAAGAGCAAGTAATTCGTGCCGAAGCCATCTGGAAGAATCGATGTAATTTAATAATCTCCTGACCACAGGGTCTTTTGATTCAAATTGCCATCAAAGGAGAGCACAAAAAATGGCCAGTATTCAAGAGATATATCGAAATTATGGTAGTGGCTGCACCGAGGTCCTTTTGTGTGTCATAATGCTTCTTCAATGAAGGAGACTTGTCGACGTTGTCGGTGGTGGTAATGGCGATTATGAAGATTTCTGGTTACTTGTCTTTGCGACATACCAACAAATGCGCACACACCGGAAATCGCTATAATGGCTCTCGAGTACACGTCTGAATTTTGTAGTACGGCAAAGGATAAACGATACATTTGCGGATAATGATTGCTTTAGCAAACAATTTCCTGACATTTTGCTGGAAATTAAAAGCAATTGTGCCAGTTGTATTCTGAAAATAATAGATGACTCATCCCTCAGAACGAGTATTTTCAGTACACTCCAGGGAATTGTTTTTAATGTATTGAATTGAGGTTTCTCCTCCCAGTGACATCCCCATTTTCCTATCCTTTAAACCTGACGTTCCTTGGCAAAGAAAGGATTATCAAATTCAATTTGTTTTAATGAAATTTAACAAGATTTGTGCACCAAATGGAACATGATCTACCCGAATCACTTTTTTTTTGTTTAGCTCCACCAGTGCTGTTTTGTTGGTAGCCATAAGAATGGTAACGCTCCCGAAAACATACTCCTCTTTCACTCCCTCATCCCTCAATTACATCGTCTATTGAAGCAATTGAAAGCTAGTGGATAACCTTATTAGATGGCTCCAATGGCAGCGTAACGAATGATTTGAATCAGTTTTACTTATAATACCAATGATGCTAAGCTTTCATATGGCCTCATTCATGGATTTGGTAAGCATTTCCGTGAAGCCAGAATCCTTGGGAAATAATTTTCCTAGAATGTCACTTCTCCTTGAGGACTCCCTTTACTTGTGGTATGTAAATCTTAAGTTGTTTCGTGGGAATCCTTAAATCGTCCTCGAAAGTTCAATCTCCCGGTTGTACCTTCCAGGGTAATGAAACGAAATACACAGAGGCGAACACATATTTCGTTTGGCACTAAAGGAATGCAAAACTGACGACAACCACCCGCAGATGAATCAGACAGGATTGAGTAATAGAGGACGTTCAGGATTATCTCTCGGATTTCCAATCAAATATTCAGACTTAAATTCTTAGTTGTAATTTCAGGGGAATTCATAAATGTCTCATACATCTAAATTACTTTTCGAATTTTCGAAAATCTTAAACTAAATCCCTTGAAATCCGGTAACTACTTCGAGGATAATTTTATGTTTTTTCTTTTTTGGTTTCCTCCCTCTTCTTTTGTTCAGCTTTCTATCGCATAAACGGAGATCCTTGTTGTGGATTGCAAAAAAAAAAAATTCATGGATTCTTAATAATTTGATTCTTATTTGCATACGTTTTGATTTCCGTACTCTTTATCCTTCTCGTCTGCTTCGTTTGCCTGTTATTGGTTTTCGCTTTAAATGGGTGTAAATGACGGTCTGCCATGTGTTCCTTGGAGGCCTGGTGGTGACTTGGGGAAGGCGTATTTAATTTCGCGTTCTTTTTACACTACTGAATATCCTTCAGACATTTGAGTTTTAATAAGTAATGGATCCTCTTGTAAACACAAGGTTTTGCGTTCTTTTGATATCGTGCAAAAAAGAAGAGAAAAAACGGGGACTAAAAAAGAATCCTTGGAATGTTATAACTTTGGGAAAACTTTATCAAGACGGTGCAACAGCAGAGAGACAAAGAGCACATCAATGCAAATTGGTTTTGAATGTCGGCAGCTTGTGGTGACACGATGTTTATGCTTCGACGTCAGTCGGGTGGAAAATTACGACGGTTTAATGTTTTATTTTGCTTTTCCTTTTATATTTTGACATTATTTTTTAAGTGACGCACGTAGCTACTAACAAGGCATAAGGCGATGTATCATCACAATCTTATATACCCCAGATATAAAAATTACTAACGGGGAACACTGGTGTGTAAGTCGGTTGACGAACGAATTCCAACAGGGTAATAAGTATCGCGGAATGCCGGTTTTGAACGCTGAATAATAAAGTAATGTTACCTCCGGTATTGCTGATTTTGGGATATTAGTTGTACAAAGTTCAGTGACAGCTTGATGTCTAAATTTTTCTGTTGACAAGGAAGATTAAATTCTATCCGAGCTTTGTGGTGGTAACACTTCCCTGTCATATAATCGAACGAGTTTGACGGCGATGCCAAATCTAGACACGGATATGTGTACCCTTTATCTATAGATGCTGTTACGAGATATGAGATCGTTCACTCCATCAAACAGAATCAGTCTGAACCCATCGGAACTTTCTTTCAAAACAAAACGTAAAAGTATCTATTTCTTCCAATGTGGACTTTTCAAGCCTGAAATCAGTTTACCAAATCACTCCTTGCCAGGGTCAGCGAGTTTTTTTTGGCCACAATTCTGCGACAACTTACAGTTGCGGCAATTAAGAGTACCGAGTTCATATCACAGACGTGTTAAATCTGTCCCCCATAAAATGAGTGACGTTGTGGCGGTCCTTTAAAACCTTCCTAAAGAACCATCCACTCCGGCGCAAGACTAATGACCTTGCCCGGAAAAAACAAATCATTATGGAAAATTTAACAAGCCTCAGGACTTCCTAAATAAGGCCAAGACCAGTTCCCGGCTGTAGTGCCGATGATGATGATGATGAAAGAACCATCCATTTCTTTAAAACAACCTAAATTTCCCTCACTCCATAAACCACTATACTTACCTGCATCCGAGCAGTGTAAGCTTTCTTTCAAATAACTTTCACCGGAAAGTAAAACCCCAGCAGGCATGCGCATCAAACAAGTTGTTTCATTCATATTACATGAACCGTGCCAGACAATCGGCTCGGCTTGTCAGCAATTATAAAAGATAAATACTCGCTGGCCAGCGTAATTGTTGACACAGCTGTAGCCGGTATTCTTGCTACGGTTCATGAGTGAATATTTCCCCAATCCCAAGGTTCGCTACAGTTGCGACCAATTTCCTTTATCAGTTATCTACCGATCATGGGATTTGGGCACGAATATGATTGACGTTAGACAATCATATCCATGGTCTTGTCTAATGATTCGTTGTCTAAACAACGACCAGCCACTATTCTCACGCTGGCTATTCTAAACGAAATGCTTCTGTGTACTCTACGTAAATAGAAGAAATTATTTTTGCCTGCATGCCAGCATTCCTGTGCATTATCCAATGCCTAAAATAAACATGCACCCAAATCTAGTAGCCTTTGCCGTCGCAGCGAAGCTATGTTGACTTAACGTCAATCAAAAATCGATACCCCAATCGTACGGTGGCGATACAGCCAGCCTTTACACCGATCATCATATTTGACCAGCTGCATGTTTGTTTTTCTTTCCTGCGCCCGGCGAGTGTTTCGTGTGTCTTTCTGGCAGAGGAAAAGACATTCACCCTATCTGGAAAGATTGTTTTCCCCTGCGATGACATGCGTGGAAACTCATCGCAATCACCAGAGGCTGGGTCAACGTCGCCCAGTTCGGGGAGTCAGATTTTATCACGCAAAGCGCGCACACGCACCGACCCGAGAGGCAAACTTAACAATATCAAAGAGTTCGTGTGCGAGTCAGTTTTCAACGGTTACACCACGCATTAAAGTCGCGAGTTATTTTTCCCTTAACGCAGCGGAGTCAAGGAGTACGAAGTCCACGATCGAGTAATATCAGTGTCCAGAACAGTCTTGTAAAAATTACAACTAACTTATATATCAGTGTCCAGAACAGTTACGTGTCTAAATTATTGTGTCCAGAAGTTTCCCTTTGTGAAGAACAGTGATGTAATAATGCTAGCTAGTTTGGCAATTAAAATCAAAACAAGTGTTACTTTACAAATAAAAATTAAACCGTATTACTAAGCAAAGAACCCAATAACGTGTTTAATTTAAACTATCTTCTCCGGTGCAATCGGTGATTCTTGTGTTTTGCAACAGTGGTGTTTTTATGAAACCCGCATCCTTACTGATGCCATCGTAAAAACCACCCACAATGTCACCGTCTTTTCACCCTGTGTGTTCCTAATTTGAAATGATCTCGAATCCATTGTCTATAACTCAATTCACTTGGTTGCTAATAAAAGCATGTTGCATTTTTTATACTTATTCAAATACGCCCAACCAAAGCTTTCGAATTTTATTATCAATCAGCACAATATGCTCGATTCATTGAATGCCAATCTCAATCAAATATACCAATGGTGATTATCTCAGTGAATAGAATTTGTTGTACGAACCCCTACAAAACGTGGAAAACCTCAAAACCGTTCGTCCAACAAATAGAGACCATATCTACATGTGTTCCACACTGTACGGTCACTTCATAATACATAACCATATGTCCGACGCCTTCGCGACTATCCCAAGATACATGGTTATAATGCCAAAACCGACGACCCATTTCCTGGGTAAATACAACTGGTGAAAAGCCACATACATCATCAGATATTGACAGACAGTAAAATCTCTGACCATACAAGTGCAATCAAAGAGGCATTAAAACATTAACAGGTTATATAATCATCCCTGAACCAACATCGACTGGGTTTTCCTTCACGGAAATCTTCCCAGTAGCAACAGAATTATAAAATGTTGTAATACAGATATATGGCCCGTACTGTACAAGCTTACGGGGATGCCATTTGTAGATTAATTATGTCGCCCACAATATATTCCACGGTATGTTGATTGTTGTGTAGTATGATACATATATATACCTGAATCGTTGTATACTTATTGCCATTTACTAGTTGTTTGCTTGCAATATATATTAACTTTAGTAATTTCAAATGGTAATGTACCTTGGTAGTACCTCTTAGGTACTCACGTTTGCCACCAGTTGGTTCTTCCTGGCGGAAAGGGGTGGTTCCCAGCGTCCTCTAGGCGTAAATCCAGCCCGATGTATTAAACAGCACCACAAAATACCTAGCTTCCTGTCTCGATATCATCTGAATTAATCTCCTTTGTATTACACTTTTTATTTAACTCGAAATCAGATTCCCTTTGGCGTTACGCCAATAATGGTCTACTCAGCAAGATTTCCACCTCCGAAGGGTTTATTGGTAGGCGTTCTACCGAAGCTTCCCCTTCCGTGCCACCTTTTGGCTCTTGGGTTATTGCCTGCTTGTTGGGGTAACTGGCGCCTGACAGGTTCTCGCAGCCCTCCCCTTGCGTGGGTAGGGTCTTCGGGGTTTTTCCGACCGCAGTATCAACCTTGTTAGGTCCCTGTGATCCGGTTTCCCGTTCGGCTGCCTTTTGTCTAGGCTTTTCCGTGCTTACTTTCTTGCATTTATTTGCAAAGTCAACAGAGAAGCTTTCAGGGTTTGTGATTGTTTGGGGAAATTCCAAACAACCTCCTGGTCCATTGACTTTGCAATAATGCGACAGAAAGTCGTTACCCAACAAGCCGTCTTCTGACAATCCTGGCAACGTGTCTACCACTTCGAAGCTACAGGGGATTTCATGATGTAGTTTGAACTTCTCCTGTATGCCCCCTCTAGACTTTCCCTTGCCAAAAAGTGATTGGAGGATTATTGGCATCCACTTCGTACTTTTTGGGGAGTGCTTTAGTCTTTATGAGGCTGATATCAGCGCCGGTGTCCACAATTAGGATCGTATTTTTTTTCGGCCAATGTCTAATTGGAGTTCGACAACTGGAGCTTCAGTCGGCGAAAACTGAGAACAGCTCTGACTATTTAGCGAGTTTAATTCGGTCATATCCGCCAAAACGCCACTGATGCTTGGGAAATAGTCAGCGTGAGAACCAGACTCAAAGACACTGAAATAACCCCAGCGGTTTTCCTATGATGCAACAGCGTCGTTTGGTTAGATTTAGTTGTTGCTAACCAATATGACGTTTGGTTTGGATTTCTAACGGAAATCTCATAGGGTTAATGATATGGAGTTGCCATATGGCAAAAGGGAGCTGAATTCAATTCTGCATTATCTGCATAGAATAATGAATTCAGCTATGCTTTCTCTTACAGGTAAAATAGCTGAACGGTCGGATAGGGGATAATGTGACGCGCTGTAGGCGGTCGAAATTAGATTGAAATTGTGGGTTGGTTCGTCATGTAGTATAGAGAACCCCTACAAATCTTTCCACTGAAATATTCAATAGATAATCTACCACTGATTTGGCAGATAGTAATCCCAGCCAAAAGAGTTATCATAGGTTGTAAATCACACAATGTAAGTAATCAAAAAAGTTAGCATAGGTTGTATATCACACGTAGACTGTTAATAACGCAATGGAAAATTATTTCTATAAAGATTATCCTCGGCATCTTCGATCAAAGAGACGCCTGTCTGTGTGCGGGGAATGCATCTGCAGCCTGCAATACGGTTCAACAAAGAATAAAAAAAATAATTTTTTTTTCGGATCAAGGCGGAAAGCAGAGGTCAAGTCGTGCGCATAGAACCAACGTTTACCCAAGCATGTATACGAATAGTGTGTTGTTATTTCATCATCGGCACTACAACCGGGATCCGGTCTTGGCCTTATTTAGCAAGTCCCGAGGCTTGTTAAATTTTCGATAATAATTTATTTTTCAGGGCAAGGTTAGTAGCCTTGCGCGTTGTTATTTGCTACATCTAAATTCCTCCGCGAATATAAACACATTACGATAGTTATAATGCCAAATAAAAGTTATACTCCAAATGGGCATACTAATGTAAAAGAGACTAATTACAAATAAATAATAAACAGAAACGTAGTAAAGATCAAATAAGTGTATTAATTCCTTCGACTCTATCAAAAATGCAATGCCTCTAAATCGCCAACAACGAATCTCCACGTAGAAACAATGTTCTTGAACAGCACTTACAAAGTCGAAAATAAGTAGCCATCAATTCCTGGCGCTAAAATTATTTCAACTCTTACCTGGAACGAGCACATGTTAGAAGCTGTTTACTTAAAATATGCCAGACCAAAAGCCTACTTTGATGATCGTATTAACAACATGCTTGGTGACCTTAGAGCAGATGTTGGAGCGCAAATCAAGGCCTCCGAACATTCAAAGGATGAGATTGGAAGTATTAACTTCTCAGCAGCGAAAGGAGATCTTTTCCTCTAAAATACTTTCCGCAAGTACCGCCCTCCCCCCACGCCCTTGCTATGTTGAACCTTCACAGTGCGAATTACTCAATACAATGATATAGATATAGCATATATCCTCATTAACGAAAATCTCAACATGTCCCTTCATAAAGTATCGAACGACTTATTGGCTTTCGGGCAATACGTTCACTCGAAGAAGATTTGACATCTTCAAGGCAGTAAAGCTAACCGTAATAATTTTTGTCATGAATTGACTCCATATTTTTCTCCCTCCACTACCCCTCTAATCTTCTATTAGCAGAATGGCAGAGGCCTTCCTCCTAAGGCTCAAGCAGATTTGCAAAATCTCACTTACTACCTTTTGAAATATACGCCCTAAAAAAAACAACCCTGATTCGCAGTATTACAAATTATTCCCTTCCTCCTTTACGGTTTATCGCGATAACGTAGTTAATCGACCTAGTATTCATTCTTTCTGTCCCGATGTGCCTTAGCCATCCAATGAAACTATGATTCAACCGTCGTTGCTATATCTTCCATACTCCATCTGAATTATATATATATATATATATATATATATATATATATATATATATATATATATATATATATATATAGATATATATATATATATAATTTTTTTTTTATTAGACTTCTCTCGGGAGAGGCGAACCTATATCGCCGAGTGGGCGCCCCTAGATGCCATCAAATAACAGTTGCAGTTCTTTTTGAACAGTTGCAGGTTGTAACGCTCCGGGAACACTCGCGTGGGAAGGCAGTTCAACAGCTTCCCCGCTCTGTAACGGAACGAGTTCTGATACAGGGATGTTCGCGCCGTCGGGAGATGAACCACAAACGGGTGCGATCCGTGCGGTCCTATCGCTGCCCATTCTCGCCACATGTCCGGCCCATCTTAATCTCCGCGACTTGATTACTCTCACTATTGTAGGTTTGCGGTACAGCTCCTCCAATTCGTGGTTGTGGAGTTTCCTCCGTTGTCACACTTGCTCACCTGGGTTGCGCTTAGTACGCGGATTGATCGTTATGCTTGTATTCGTGGTCTGATAGGGAAGTTGTATCTCAAGCACGGATGTTGTACTGGTCGACACGAAACTCTTGCGCTCTTGCAACGACTCGCCACAAAAGACCAATTTCGCCATTGAGTCGCTTGTATGCCGAGGTATTCAGTGAATGACCAAATGCGACCGTTGTGCTGGTGTATCAATATCTCTACTAAACTGCTAAAATATCTCAAATCACCTGTCTGTAGATATTATACTACACTACACTACAAACACGAATCATTACGTAATAATTCTAAATATCGGAAGGTTGATCTATTTGTTTTTTTTTTTTTAATATTCCACAATAATTCACACAAGAATAGACAACGAAAAATCGAAATGAGTAATTTTTTTTCTTTTTTTTTTTATTAGACTTCTCTCGGGAGAGGCGAACCTATATCGCCGAGTGGGCGCCCCTAGATGCCATCAAATAACTGTTGCAGTTCTTTTTGAACAGTTGCAGGTTGTAACGCTCCGGGAACACTCGCGTGAGAAGGCAGTTCAACAGCTTCCCCGCTCTTTAACGGAACGAGTTCTGATACAGGGATGTTCGCGCCGTCGGGAGATGAACCACAAACGGGTGCGATCCGTCGGATTGTCTTGTGGAGCGCATATAAATCGAATTGCGTGGAACAATGCCAAGAATCTCCGAAGAACAGCACCCGTGATAATATCTGTAAAACAGACAGAGGTCGGCTACGCGCCTTCGATGTGATAGCGACTGTAGTCCCGACGTCAGCGCCGAGTCCCCGATCAGGCGGATCGCTCGTCTCTGTACGCTCTCAAGTAGGTCGGGGATATGTTTAGGAGCCGAGCTCCAAACATGAGAGCAATATTCGAGCGCGGGTCTAAATTGCGATTTATATAGGGGAAGAAGTTGGGCCGGAGTAAAATATTTCTTGGCTCTAAAAAGATAACTCAGTTTTCCTGAGGCTGATCTGGCGATACCCGATACGTATTTATGCCATGATACATTCCCACAGACCGTGACGCCGAGCAATTTCAAACTTTCCCCAGCCTCGAGGGCCCGGCCACTCATCATCAGCTGTGGAACCGATGATCCAGTTTTCTTTGTGAATGTTGTATACTGGGTCTTCGTTGCGTTGAGGTCGACAAGATTGGCCTTTCCCCACTGCAGGACTTTATCCAGATCCTGATTCAGAGAGTCAATCTGTCTACATCTCACCTGGTGCGACGTTGATGCACCAATCGGCCGATCACTCGAAAAGGAGGAAACAAGCGTACTATCATCCGCAAAACTGAACACTTTGTTATCCGTTGTCTCCAACGTTAAATAGAGGAGGTTCAAAGTGACTGCCCCGGGATTCCTGAGTTGGGGAGGAAAGGATTTGAAAGATCGGATCTGAAACGTGCTCTATAGGGCTATTACTTAGATATGAGTAAATCTATTTTGTCAATAAGGGTTCGAAACCCAAAGAGGATTATTTAAGAAATATTACTTTGTGCTAGATTTTACTGAAATCGGTTGTGATAACGTCGACTTCGTTGCCATTCTCTGGGGCTAGGAGTGTTTGAAATGTGAATTCAACTAAGTAAGTGGTAGTAGATCTACTCCCAAGAAAACAGTGTTGCCTGGGTTTTTTTTTTTTTGTTTGGTTTCGGTAGGAAGGTGGAAATCTTCAAAAGATTACTCTGGACCAATCCAGAGGCATGCCGGATTTTTACCGACTTAATCCACGTCCCGCCAGGCACATATTTCCGTTGATACCCGCGGAACTTTCTTTTAGATATTCCATCGCGGACCGGGACCGAGTTAACCTGTTACTCCGCTCGTCTCGTCGCATTTGCGATGTCACATAGAATATCATTTTCTACGAACCATGCTTGTTTGGAACTTAGCATGTATTCTATTACTCCTGTCGGAGTAACAATACATCTCATATGTCTCTCGAAAATCGGTCGTGGAGTCTCGAATCTCACCCACTCTGTGAGTACGTGTTACGTATTTTATATTTTGCCCTCGCAGTGCAAGTAGTATGGATCTTGGTTTATACTTGTGCAAGTATCGTCGAGAGCATCCATGTCCTGATCCCTGATCGCAGTCCCCTGATCTTAACCCAATAGAACACCTATGGGGCATTCTTAAGCGCAAGATCGGAGATTGCAAAGCCAAAAATAAGGAGGAACTTTGGTCCAAAATAAAAGATGAATGGTACTCTATACAACCCGCGACTTGTACCAAACTAGTCAATTCCATGGGACGAAGGTGCGAAGCAGTCATTAAAAACAAAGATGCAACAACTAAGTATTAAAAGGATATGAAACACTTTTACTGTAAATTAATTCTGACTATCGCCCCTTCGCATCAATGGGGCACGCGCTCGCAAAGCAGCACTTCAGCGAGGAAGTTGGAAAATGGCTCGACGCATGGCGCCCGCGAAACACAAGCAGTTTTTCTGCCATGCTATTCATAAATTACCTGAAGGATAGGCGAAAGGTGTAAAAGCCGATGGCAAATATTTTGAATAAAAAAAATTAATTACCCTAGAAAATTACATATTTTTTTACCAAAGAAACCGGGAAAAACGTTTGCATACACCTAGTTCTTTTCACGATAATACACTTGTTTAAAGAAATAAAATTTTATCGAGTAGTTTTCGAATGTTTATAATTGACGAGGCAAATGATTTAGATTCATTTTCTGTTTAGAGTTCGTTGCGAGCATTAGAAGCATTTAATTTTTTTTTCTTTTTATTATTTTGGGAGAAAATTTCCTACGGTTGATTTTGATAAATGGGTTCTATAATAAAAAACTCGTATGTAAAGCAAAGCCAACCAGAAAGCGATGTATGCACCCTGGACAACACACAAATAGCCCTATTTGAACCTTTCTTCGATGTTTTCGGAAGAAATGTTATGGGTTATCTGCCGTCCAAGCTATGGAATGTGGAATTCAAGCTTGGGAAAAATGAACTCGAACTCAAAAGGGTAGATATATTAAAATGGTGAGTACACAATATTTATTTCAAATCCATTGGTTATTATTGGTTTTTTTTCTTGTGATTCATTAGGCTAAGCAAATCCCGGGCAAAGGTGAAGACAAATAGAATTATAATTAAACAAATATAAAATTATAAATAACAAATTTAAGAAGTAATTATGTAATTGAAAAAATTATGAATAATAAAAATCACCATCATCAATAATATAATCTATTTGCCTAATATTTGAAATAAGAAAATTGTTTTTCTTATTTTTGAATTTTTAAAATCTTGTATTAATTATCACGTCAACTATCGACCCGTTTTAGTTATCAACTCTTGTTCTATTTTCAGAAAAACAATAACCAAAAATTGTACTACTTGATATACAGTTATTACCGAGTTTTTTAAAATTCATTATATTCTCTTTCTCTTGTAATTGTCCTAGACGCATATTTCGAATCTCTGAGTTCTAGCAGAGATTATTAAATCATCAAAATAACTATTGACACGTTTATACAATTAATATTTATTTCAAATTCATTGGTTATTATTGATTTTGTTCTTCTTTTGATTCGTTAGGCGAAGCAAGTCCCAAGCAAAGGTGAGGATAAATAGAATTAGTATTAAACATATATTAAATTATAAACAAAAAATTTAAGAAGTAATTATGTAATTAAAAAAATTATGAATAGCAACAATCATCATCATCAATAATATAATCTATTTGCCTAATATTTGAAATAAAAATATTTTTTTTCTTATTTTTGAATTTTTAAAATCTAGTTTCGTTTTTTTAGGGTTTTGGGAATTTTGTTTGATAGAATTGAATCAATGTGAGACAATTGAACGTTTGGTTCAATTTGTTTGACATTGGACTCAATTTGAGAATATGGATGGATGATATGGGGAATAGGAAATGTGGGAGGAAAATGGTAGGAAAGGAAAAGTGCAGAATGTAAGGGGGGGGGGGGGGGGGGGGGTAAATGGTAAGGCTTCGTGGAGCACTACATGGTCCATTCTTCTGACAGGTTACAAGACAAAATGTGTGCGGATGTCATAGGATGTTGTAGTTGACGCTTTATATGTTACGTTTCATAATAGTTACACTATAAAAAACAAATTTGTGATTATACTTTTCACGATAATACACTTGTTTCAAGATATAAAATTCCATCGAGTAGTTTTCGAACGGTTTATAATTGTCGAGACAAATGATTTAGATTCATTTTGTGTTTGGAATTCGTTGCGAACGTTAGACGCAATTGAATTTTCTTCTCTTTTTTTTTTTTTTTTTTTTTGGAAGAAAATTTCTTAGGATTAATTTTAACAAATAGGTTCTTATAACAAAAAATGCGTATTAAAGAAAAGCCAACCAAGCGCAGAAAGTAGTGTATGCATCTTGGACGACGGGCAAAGAGCCCTATTTTCACCTCTCTTCGAAGTTTTCGGAAGAGATGTTATGGGTTATCTGTTGTCCAAGCTATGGAATGTGGAATTCAAGTTTGGGAAAAATTAACTCGTACTCAAAAGGGTAGATATATTAAAATGGTGAGTACACAATATTTATTTCAAATCCATTGGTTATTATTGGTTTTTTTTCTTGTGATTCATTAGGCTAAGCAAATCCCGGGCAAAGATGAAGACAAATAGAATTATAATTAAACAAATATAAAATTATAAATAACAAATTTAAAAAGTAATTATGTAATTGAAAAAATTATGAATAATAAAAATCGCCATCATCAATAATATAATCTATTTGCCTAATAATTGAAATAAGAATATTGTTTTTCTTATTTTAGAATTTTTAAAATCTTGTATTAATTATCACCTCAACTATCGACTCGTTTTAGTTATCAACTCTTGTTCTATTTTCATAAACACAATGACAAAAAATTGTACTTCTTTATGTACAGTTATTACCGAATATTTTAAAATTCATATATTCTCTTTCTCTTGTAATTGTCCTAGACGCATATTTCGAATCTCTTGAGTCCTAGCAGAGATTATTAAATCATCAAAATAACTATTGACACGTTTATACAATTAATATTTATTTCAAATTCATTGGTTATTATTGATTTTGTTCTTCTTTTGATTCGTTAGGCGAAGCAAGTCCCAAGCAAAGGTGAGGATAAATAGAATTAGTATTAAACATATATTAAATTATAAACAAAAAATTTAAGAAGTAATTATGTAATTAAAAAAATTATGAATAGCAACAATCATCATCATCAATAATATAATCTATTTGCCTAATATTTGAAATAAAAATCTTTTTTTTCTTATTTTTGAATTTTTAAAATCTAGTTTCGTTTTTTTAGGGTTTTGGGAATTTTGTTTGATAGAATTGAATCAATGTGAGACAATTGAACGTTTGGTTCAATTTGTTTGACATTGGATTCAATTTGAGAATATGGATGGATGATATGGGGAATAGGAAATGTGGGAGGAAAATGGTAGGAAAGGAAAAGTGCAGAATGTAAGAGGGAGGTAAATGGTAAGGCTTCGTGGAGCACTACATGGTCCATTCTTCTGACAGGTTACAAGACAAAATGTGTGCGGATGTCATAGGATGTTGTAGTTGACGCTTTATATGTTACGTTTCATAATAGTTACACTCTAAAAAACAAATTGGTGATTATACTTTTCACGATAATACACTTGTTTCAAGATATAAAATTCCATCGAGTAGTTTTCGAACGGTTTGTAATTGTCGAGACAAATGACTTAGATTCATTTAGTGTTTGGAATTCGTTGCGAACGTTAGACACAATTGAATTTTCTTCTTTTTTTTTTTTTTGGAAGAAAATTTGTTAGGATTAATTTTAACAAATGGGTTCTTATAACAAAAAATGCGTATTAAAGAAAAGCCAACCAAGCGCAGGAAGTAGGCCATGCACCCTGGACGACGGGCAAAGAGCCCTATTTTCATCTTTCTTCGAAGTTTTCGGAAGAGATGTTATGGGTTATCTGTTGTCCAAGCTATGGAATGTGGAATTCAAGTTTGGGAACAGTTAACTCGTACTCAAAAGGGTAGATATATTAAAATGGTGAGTACAAAATATTTATTTCAAACCCATTGTTTATTATTAATTTTTTTCTTTTGATTCATTAGGCTAAGCAAGTCCCACGCAAGGATCAAGATAAATAAAATTATAATTAAACGAATATAAAATTATACCATAAATAAAAAATTTAAGAAGTATTTATAAATTGAAAAAATTATAATAATAGTATAACCTATTTGTGTAATATTTGCAATAAAAATATTTCTTTTCTTATTGTTGCATTTTTAAAATCTTGTATTTTAATTATCACCTCACCTATCGACTCGTTTTAGTTATCAACTCTTGTTCTATTTTCAAAAAAACAATGACAAAAAATTGTACTTCTTGATATACAGTTATTACCGAATATTTTAAAATTCATATATTCTCTTTCTCTTGTAATTGTCCTAGACGCATATTTTGAATCTCTTAAGTTCTAGCAGAGATTATTAAATCATCAAAATAACTATTGACACGTTTATACAATTAATATTTATTTCAAATTCATTGGTTATTATTGATTTTGTTCTTCTTTTGATTCATTAGACGAAGCAAGTCTCAAGCAAAGGCGAGGATAAATAGCATTATAATTAAACAAATATAAAATTATAAATAAAAAATTTAAGAAGTAATTATGTAATTGAAAAAATTATGAATAGTAATAATCATCATTATCATCATCATCATCATCATCATCCTCAGCACTACAACCGGGATTCGGTCTTGGCCTTATTTAACAAATCTTTCCACCGATCCCGATTTCGAGCCAATGTCATACAGTTTGGCACTCCCAGGCTCTGGGCGTCCTGGTCTACGTCATCCCTCCATCGCAGATAAGGTCTGCCGCGCTGTCTCCTTCCATACATCCTGCCCCAAGTGACTTTCCGAGGAGGTCCCTCTTCGCTCATTCGAGCTGGGTGTCCCGCCCACCGGAGTATACCGAGCTTGATTTTTCTTACAGCATTAGTTTCAAGGTAGATCGGGTACAACTCATGCTTGTACCATCTCCGGAATCGTCCTCCCTGACATGCGAGCCCAACAATTCACCTTAAGACCTTTCTCTCGAACGCGGCCAAGAGTTCAGAGTGCCTTTTATTAAGCACCCAGGTCTCGGATCCATACATGAGTACTGGTAAGACCATGGTCTTGTACAGTAGTAGCTTCGATGTTCTGGATAAATTTCGGGATTTAAATAGCCTTGATAGACCATAGTAGGCTTTATTGGATTTGATCAGCCGTTCGCGTAGTTCTTCTTCCATATTGTTATCGGCTGATACTATTCACCCAAGGTAGTTAAAAGATTACACTACTTCAAATTCGTAACAAATTACCCTGATAGTTTGACCAATGTTAGGTCTTTTCTTCGCAGAAGTTGCCACCATGTACTTAGTTATTCCCTTATTAATGTGTAGTAGGTTTGTTTCAGGGGGCGCGTCTCCTTGTCCTGAAAAGGATGGGGATCTCTTATAGACCACTCCTGAAAAACGTACTACAAAGGGGTCGTCGCCGTGCTTCCTCAGATCCTGAGGGAAGAGCAACTTCCTTAGTTTGGTCCTGCCGTTTTTTTAGTGCGATCTCAGTCCTCGTCTCCGCAGGTTTCAGTTGTTGGATAAATGAAAAGCTCGCTTTTTTCCTTTGGTATAAGTGTTTATTTCTTTACTCTATTTAATAAATGATTCTTCTGGGGTACTGCCTTCAGGCACAGTGTATATCAATCTACTGCGGCTTCGCTCCTGGGGTACTTCCTTCAGGGACAATACATGAGATTAAACTGCGGCCCGGAGACCACTCTACTATTCCTTTATAAACAAATCGAGATTTGTATCTCAAAAATGCACAATTTCTTACAAGAATCTCGATTTTTGTATCCTGAGCGAGATGCTCAGTGTTTACTTAAGATAAGAATTCAGTTTCTTGAATTCTAACGAAACTGTTGTGCAGATGTGGATATGTAAAGGGATTCGGTTTGTTTAACTTGATGGAATTTTTCCAGATAGAGATAACGATCTCTGGAATTTGGATTTTGATGATGCCGTGGGGCAAATGTAAAACGACAAACGAATATTAGATTCGTTTATTGTGAATTTTGATTTTAATTTAGGTTTTGAATTAAATTATGCCGTGGGGGCAAATGTTAAGCGATAAATGGATGTTTTTGGGTTTTTTCGGGTTTTGACTGGATTTTGGGTTTTCGGATATTATTGCTGGGATTAGGATGTAGGAATGGGGGGAAAAGGTGGTAGGGCTTTTTAGAGCACTACAAATGTGCATTCCCAGTTTTTATGCTGCATCTGGATGAAGGAATCTTATACAGACGAATCGGATTTCCCGATGGTGTCGATGTCATCTGCGTAGGCAAGTATCTGGCTGGACTTGGTGACAATAGTCGAGAGTGACGGATTGCTTTCTCCAACGCCTGGTTGAAGAGGAGGCAGGCCAGACGGTCCCCTTGTCGGAGTCCATTAAAGATGTTTATTGGTTTGCACAGCAATGCGGCTATTTTTACTTGATTAGTTACGTTGGCCATAGTCAACCTACAAAGTCGTATCAATTTGTTTGGAATGCCGAACTCTCTGGTGGCATTATATAGTTCTACCCTGGCTATGCTGTCGTAGGCTGCCTTAAAGTCTATAAATAGATGATATAATGGAATATTAAATTCCAGAAATTTTTCTATCGCGTGCCTAAGGGTGTCCCCCCAATCAGTGTCCCATATTCCCAGCATCGAAAGCATTCAACATGGGTTCTTACGTTTCGCCCTCCGACGACTGTGTTGAGATAAGCCCCTGTCCTTGCCCTCTTACACAAGTCATCGCAAACTAAATAACCTAACCACGCTTGAAGAACAAAGAATTCACGCTGACATCCTTTTCTTCAAGATCGGTCGAGTGTGCAAGACTTTTCTTCTCGTCCACCGTCTTCTCTCAGGAATGGTTGAGTACGCATGCCTCCTCTCCTCTATCTAAGTTGTGCAATCCCCGTCTATTGTATCAACCAACTCATCGTACGCCTTATGGCTTCAACGGACCGATCTCGCAAACGCTACGGAGTACCACCTCTCACCTCATCTCCTTTAACCTCAACAATTCTGCTCTTAAACGCCGCCTCCTTACAAAACCCTCTGAATCCACCACCTCCCTCCACACTCCATACGCAATCTTACACCAATTTAATTTTTTATACTTTTTTTACCCTTCCCAACATTTTGTTCATATATATTAGAATATCAATCATCAATTATTTAACAATCGAAGTTTACTATACTATTTCTCCCCAACCCCTTTTGAAGCCAAATGGTTTTTCAAAAGCCATACTGACCTCAAATTCCTTTATTTTCAGTCTCGTGTGCGCATAAATATTTCAATTTAATCGATACAAAACGTACCAATCATGGCAACTGAATCTATCAACCATCAAAAGTATAACACACAAAAAAGAACACGGAAAATATTGACAACCTCCTGTTGCTGAAACATTTTTAATCTTAACATCATCAAATTTTAAATAGATTGTAATGTCAAGCAAGTGAACCTTCCAACAGGTTGACACCTACCCCATGCCAATGTTACCTTCCCCTGCTGAGGTATACTTTTCGACAGCGTTTCAACCACAATCACTAATCACAAAATCAAAATCAAAGCGACCGGAGCAGCTATCCAACCGAAAGCATTTCAGTTCACTTCAATTAATTTCAGTACAAAAATTACAGGATTCGCGTGCGAACCGTAAAACACAAAATCAGGACCTCATTTCGCACCAATTACGCAACCTTGGAAGCAAAGGCCTAGTCCGCCATAAAACGTCCAACTTTTAGTCGACATTCCTCAACTAATTGATTCGCAGTAACCGCTTTTACTCGAGCATAATTGGCTAATAATTAACGTCCAGTACATCATGCTGACGCACAGCTCCGCACAAAGTCCTTGCTGGATCGGCAATGTACTTCAAAAAGGACGAACAAAACGAAAACTACAAAAAATTTCATAGCTATGCCATGTAATTTGGGAAAAATTGAGTATTGCGAACACGAGTACGCAATAGACTGGCGTCTCCTAGGCAAGCAAATTAGTATAGATATTCCAACAAAATTCACCGTGAATTGTGTTGACGTTTTGATTGGTAAATTTTTAGTTAATGACTTTCAGTTGTCTGGAGTCTAGGTGGATTGATAACCTTCCAAATACAGCCGAGTGTACTAGACAGTAAAGGTTAAAAGGTATTTTTGATTAGGCAAGACTTAACTCTGTGATTAAAAACGTTACGGCGTTTTCATATCTAAGCAATGTCATTTAGATTTAGTAAACGCATGTGAAAGGGGTCGTTTATTATGCGGGCCCATAATTTGATTTGGGTTGAAAGAGATGACACAACCAAAGTACCTGAAATGTCATCCACTTGTATCCTAATCACATCTGTCTTTGAAAACTGCCTTCGGATTTGTTTTGTGTATCCATCAGCGACTGACAGGTACGACGTGCTAACCAAGATAATAATAGAGTAATTGTGTCCCTTTTAATAGACCGAAGGATAAACGGTTTGGACCCTTGTTTCACATAGAATTCATTGTGTATATTCAGCGATGCTCTTAAGCAACTCTTTCGGCATCGTGATAACCAGGATAACATCGATGTTAGTGAAAGGGCTATTCCCTCCAATTTACAGATACTAAATGGCGGTACCTGTCAAAATTGTTCATAAATTTCTGGCAGCCAATTAGTAACATTAATTAAAGCTCTTAATTGAAATGTTTGAACTCATTGCTTTACGATCTGTAATTGCCCCGCATATCATGATAATTAATAATGCAAATTTAACAATTAACGTTTTGTTTACTTCTTAGGAAAACATCAAAAATGTTTTGTTGAACGGAGCGATAGTCGCTGAATATATTTATTGTTTATTCTTTTTCCTTTTTAATTAGATCACCCTAATGATTCGGGGAAACCCTTTAGACAGACAATTTTCCGATGCATTGTACCGAATACGTGAGGTTTTTATTCTTCTAGTTCGGGCCTCCATTTCCTACAATATTTTAACACCAATATTCGTACTTCCCACCGAATTTCACGTATTCTATTAAATTGTAATAAGATCTGAGATTCGATGCTCACTTTTCTGATGGATTTGTAGGTCGACCTGGAGCATGTCTAGGAAACTGTCTTGAGCTCTTATATCACCTATTGATGTCGTCGTATACTTCCTGAAAGAATCAAAGCTATCTATTTATATATCTAAGATGTCTAAAAAGCCATCATCATTCGTTGATGTCATCTTGTTCCAAACCGGCTAGATAAATTTTTGATCTGTGGTAAAAGTATTTTTTGGAGCCCAACACATTTCGGCACGTGTCAGTCTATTACTTTCTAACATAAACAACAACTGGATAAACATAAACGGTTGACACAGCTGCACCAGATGTCGACAAACATCACATCTCCGGCGATAAGCGAATTGCCGGAAAACCAATCCGTCGACAAAACATTTGTCCCTGCCGCAATGCACTTCGTCTAAACAAAGGCCATTGCGGAGCAACAGCAATAAATGAAAACGCTGTTCCCATAGGGCAAAGTAAACATGATCCCAGGATCGCCTAAAGTAAACCACACATTCGATTGTTTGCATAAGTAGCGTAACAGAAGTATAAACATTTTCATGGGCCCACAGTCGGCAGACCCCGCGTCTGTATGTGTGAGCGCGATTTTCCCTGATGAAGAGATTCTCGATTGAGAGAAAGTCACCACCCAGGGAAAGCGAAAGGAGAAAGAAAGCTATGGGGTGAATGGAATCATCCCCAGAGAAGAAACCACAGTCGAAATAGAGAATCTGGAGGAAGAAGTTCAATTTCAAGTACGGTGGTGTGAGACCTAATTCCGAAAGGTTTACGTTATAGTGCCGTTGCGAATTTGTTTGGTGTCGTTAAAAAGTAACGCCGAGTGACGAACGAACTTGTGGTTCAGCAAACTTATCCCAAGTGTAGACAAAAAGTAAAGACAAACATTTTAATTTGCAGAAGTTTCCTGATTAGTCCCGTGCCATCAGAATCTCGAATACGCGCGTGTGGAATTTAGTTCGAATTGTGTTTTGAAAGTACTTGACATTGAAAGAGTTTTTATGGACTAGCAACGGTTGTCCAAGGTGGTAAATCCTTGGGTTAGTGTAACAATCTGAAAAACAAAATTTAAATAAAACAAAATTATCAAAAAAAAAAACATTTCGTTGTTTCACTTGTAACTGTATTCGCTTCGTTGTGTTTTCTTTGGAAGAGTGTTCGGCGGAACACATCAGCTGTAGACATTGCCAAAAAATATCCGCCAAAGATCTATAAAAGCAGAGCTATAGCGTTTGAAATAATAGTGAAGAAGGTCGTGTGATTCGAACTGACGCTATGACAGCTCGAATCACGAAAAAAATTTTACCTAAGCGTTACACATCAGGCTACTGACCGTGTTTAGAATTTGATTTCCAAACTCGACTATATTCCACTGATGTGAATTATTTTTGTTTATCGCTTGGTATACGGTTCTGATGTATTTTTCTTATTCGATTTTTCGTTCGTGTTCTTCACTATTTTGCTTGTGAATTGTGTGTATCTGTTAAAATCGCTACAGAGCCACTAGGAACGAAGAACGTGGCGGAATGGCGACGATAAAGTGAGAAGAAAAAGAAGCTTCTATTCCTTTACGGAAGACCGGATGGACCACGAGCTTAAAAGGCAGATGGGTCTGTAAAGACCTGCAGTGGGGAAAGGCCAATCTTGTCGACTTCAACGCAACGAAGACCCAGTATACAACATTCACAAAGAAAACCGGATCATCGGTTCCACAGCTGATGATGAATGGCCGGGCCCTCGAGGCTGGGGAAAGTTTGAGATTGCTCGGCGTCACGGTCTGTGGGAATGTATCATGGCATAAACACGTATCGGGTATCGCCAGATCAGCCTCAGGAAAACTGAGTTATCTTTTTAGAGCCAAGAAATATTTTACTCCGGCCCAACTTCTTCTCCTATATAAATCTCAAATTAGACCCGCGCTCGAATATTGCTCTCATGTTTGGAGCTCGGCTCCTAAACATACCCTCGACCTACTTGAGAGCGTACAAAGACGAGCGATACGCCTGATCGGGGACTCGGCGCTGACGTCGGGACTACAGTCGCTATCACATCGAAGACGCGTGGCCGACCTCTGTCTGTTTTACAGATATTATCACGGGTGCTGTTCTTCGGAGATTCTTGGCATTGTTCCACGCAATTCGGTCTATATGCGCTCCACAAGACAATCCGACGGATCGCACCCGTTTGTGGTTCATCTCCCGACAGCGCGAACATCCCTGTATCAGAACTCGTTCCGTTACAGAGCGGGGAAGCTGTGGAACTCCCTTCCCACGCGAGTGTTCCCGGAGCGTTACAACCTGCAACTGTTCAAAAAGAACTGCAACAGTTATTTGATGGCATCTCGGGGCGCCCACTCGGCGCTATAGGTTCGCCTCTCCCGAGAGAAGTCTAATAAAAAAAAAAAAAAAAAAAAAAAAACTCATCCCTTCCGTAGAAGTTTGGGTAAAGCGATCACACGGGAACTGCAGCTACCATCTTACGCAGTTCTCGTCAGGGTTCGGCGGGTATCGAAAATACATAAAACCTTTTGGACCCCAGAGTTCACCTCTCTGGACGCAATGCAAAGAGCGAGAGGAAGATTCTGAACATGCCATTTTTGTAAGAAGCCGTATCGCTCAATGGAGAAACAACCTCCGGGGCCAATGCCGTTGACTAATGATGCGGTCAGAGGAGTGTTGGTCCGAACCATGTACTCTAGTAACGACGGTGATGACCATTTAGAAGTTCGTTGCAATCCAAATATTTAATCAACCCGTCACTGATGATCTCTTCCATCAACTTGGATAACATAGAAAGTAATGCTATCGGTCGATTATTTCCGAGACGTTTTTTTTCCTTCTTCGAGATTGGTTGAATTTGAACGATTTTCCAAAAGGTAGAAAATATTCTCTCTGCATAAGATAAGTGAAAGAGTTTGCGAGGCTCTAGTTTTTAAGGACAATTGCTGGTATCCATCCGGGCCGGATGTTACTGAGAAAGGCACGAACCAGTTAGGTATTCAAGCAGTTTGTTGGTCACTTTGTCAATGTGAACTTTCTTTCTGCCAAAATTCGTTCTGTTGACCTCCGTCGAATTGGAACGCCATTGTTTAAAAGCCCTACTTTTGCCGATGTAATCTGCTCGTATCTTTGTTTCCGACTCCGCGCAAACGTTAACATCGGGGTCTCCGAAGCACACCTTCGACCATGGAAACGATGAAAAAAGTTAGCAGCCCCGTACTTCCATCATGGCGAAGCTGCCTAGGCCGGTTTTTCGCTTGAAATCCAAGTGGTTGCGTAACAGATATGATCTGAGTTTCCCAGTGGCGCAGAAACCTCTATGGTATAAATGCTCGTTTCGAATGTCAAAAACAGATCCAGGGTGGTCGCAAACTCGCCACGGACATCCGGCACTTGCGTTGGTTCTCGCAAACATCTCCGCCAGCCTCCCAGCTTCGTCGGCTCCGTTAGAATGTACCAACCAGCCGGAATTGTGCACATTAAAATCGCCAAGGACAACAATTTCAGAAGCTGGGTGGTTGATCTGTATCCAGTCGACGGTAGGAGAAATATGTTCGGAAAATGTCGCCGGTCGATCGTCATTCAGGGAGCGGTAAAGACAACAAAGAAATTTAACAGAATTCCTCAGCACGACCCTCAACCACATGATGTCCATGTTATTGGGTTCCAACGCCTCCATCCTCTGGCAAGCCAGATCGGACCGCGCGAAGACGTAGACTCAGCCCTTAAAATGGAATCTCGAATGTAAGTCGTATCCTGAGCAACGAAGATATGTCGAATCAGTTGACGAATCGATCTGGGTCTCAGTTAGGGCAATGATGTCAGGTTTCGTTGTTTGCAAATATTGGTGGATGGCGTTTACATTCGTATTGGTGAAACCGATGCCCCTGATGTTACAAAAATGCCCTTACCAGTCGAGCGTGGGCAGAGCCTCGAGAGCGTGCCCGATTATTGGATGACGAACCTCTTAAAGTCCGGTTACTTATCATAGTATATGCATGATATTCCCCCTGACATAGTAGGAGTTGAACCATCCTTGCCTACATGTGGCCGTGGTATGATGCGTCGTGCTTTGATTGCAATTTTGTCATAGCGTTAGTTTGACTTGCATGCTATAACGCTATAACGTTTTGGGACGATAGTGGGGAATTGGTTCGAACCAACTCTACGACGGTTAACGATCCGATCGAAAGACTTAACATATCAGACCACTACCTCGTGTACCAAATCGAATGTTATGCGCAAATATACTGTACTGATGCGGATTAGCTATGTTAATTACTATGATATATGGGTCTAACGGATGTGCTTTAATTTTTTTTTTTTCGGCGCTGTTCCTCACTATTCGTTTTTTGTGTGTATCTGTTGGAAACGCCACACCCTTTTCCTTAGGTCCTATATTTAACAACTCAGACATCAACCGAGTGCTTGGTTTCATGAAACGTTGATCTAAAGAGTTCTCGGACCACTGTCTGTTGATTAATACTTGTGTCCACAAATCAAACACCATTATTATTATATTCGCACTATTCCAAGCAAATCCAACCTTAACTATTAAAACCGTTAGAGGTTCTTCCTTGTTTGGAAACTGAATAAATAAATAAATCCTATTTGTGTGTGAGTCGACTGAAGAACGGTTCGCTGTACTTATCTGTACATCTGAAGTCAATTTTACGAATGAATCAGTACACACTGAATCAGTAAATGTTTGGCGAGGTGGACTGTTTTTAGCAAGTTTATTTGCACAACACCTGCAGATAAGAAAATCGGCAGGATACGTTGGCTTTTGTTGTTGTAATCGTGAAATTCAACGCATTCTGCCTGGATCCCCGCTGAGTATTACTGCTCACCTTGGTAACATATTGAGCACTTGCAACACCGTTTTAGATGCTAATCCCGAAGATTCGAGTTTCAGGCGAAAATTATCATCATCGGCACTACAACCGGGAATCGGTATTGGCCTTATTTAGCAAGTCCTGAGGCTTGTTAAATTTTCCATAATGATTTGTTTTTTTTTCCGGGCAAGGTTATTAGCCTTGCGCCAAGATCTAATACGTACGGGTTGGATAATTCCTTCGCCCAGCATTTCACGAACCCGAGGTCATTAGTCTTGCGCCAGAGGCTCCCCGACGGGGAATCGAACCCCGGTCTCCCGTGTGACAGGCGGATATACTAACCACTTTACTATCGAGGATCCGCGAAAGTACACCTCATAAATTGAGGATGGGATGAAGTGTTTCTTGGATCTCTTAAGATACCCTAAACCCTTTTAGCCGCACTTATCGCACCTTTAATATTTTTGTCGTCCCAGTTTAGGGTTAATTCGAGTTCCAAAAGGTGAATTCTTTTTTACTTTCATAACGTCAGGACCTTCTATTGAGAGTGTGTGTCCGTTGGGATTTCTTTTTTAAAACACAAGCAGCACTGAGTTTTGACGGCATTGAGTTCTAGACGGTTAGACAACTCCAATTCGTGTTAGTTGGAATCCAACTAGTCCAGTACATTCTGCTGCTTGAAAGTGGCGATTGAACAGTGTGGACGAGTATGTTCGGCAAAAGAGCGGATTGTGATAAGGCTTATAGACAAATGGGCATTCATAAAAACGAGGAATAGTATGGCTGGCAATATATATCCCTAGCAAACACAACCATTTTTTGAGGGGAGGCAAATTTAACTTCACCCAGAACTACTTGGACTTATCGGTCAAAAATATGTCCATTGGAGTAGTATACCTTCTGTCAAGAAAGTACCGAGAATTGTTAAATAAAACACACATATCTTGTTTATTCTTCAAAATTCATAGGGTCGTCTTCAAAGTAGCACAGTTTGCCTACAGTTTTGTTTTTTTTTTTTGTTTTATGGTTTCAATCGAAGAAGAAGACTCAATGCGGATACCGGAGTAACAATCTCAGTTTTGTGATGAGAAAAAAGGCAAATCTGGTGAATATGTCGGTTGTGGAGTTTTTACCCATCGTAACTCGGTGTTCAGCTCGTATACTACCTCTCTCAAGTTAGACTAACGAGGAAAAGTTGTTTCACTTTTTCGATATTATCTTCGGACAAAATTGTCGAGGGTCCAGAACCTTCTTGAAAACCTTGCACCACCCATACGCAAAGATTTTTGATAGTGCTGAATCACTAAAAGCCTTCTGAAACATCTTAAAACCATAAAGACTTTTTAATAGGTTTAAAAAGTACAACTAAAACCGCTGAGCCAAGCCACATCTGAAAGGCTTCTTTTGACGAAATACCAGACGGGTGGTCAACGAAAAATGCCTCGTTAGGGTCTTTAAAACAGGTGAGTGCAATTTTGTCTAAATCGCTGCTGCTAACACGTGCCAAAGATTCAGCAAACAAAACCAAATAGTATCATCTCGTTCTGTTTTTATTCACGTGCACAAAAGCATTTAAAGTTTACTATATCATGATGTAGAGGGTAGACAACAGATATGTCGGAAAAAAAAGAAAACAGTCCCACACAAATGACAATAACAGTTTCGTTCGACGAGATAACTTCCTGATAGAAGAACCACGTCAAGGGAAATTGGATGACCTAGAGAGCGCCTTCGGAAAACAATACGTACCAAGAACCCTTAATTATAAAATAAGTAATCCATAAAATATATTCGATTCGGCCTAATTTAGGAAAAGTCTACAATTGTTATGACAATACCTAATAACTTTGTAAATCAGTCGATTAGGAAGTAGTAAACTCCATTTACGTGAAACCCCAAACAGGGCGATTTTAAGAGATGTGTTCACCCAAAAACATATAACCCCTAAACAAAGCAATGACGTGTATAATCTTTTAAAAACTATTCCCAAAGGTATGAAGCATAACGCATGCATGAAGTAGAGTTTAAATAGATATTTTTTAAATCCTTGTGTATTCTTACCGCACTTTGCTTCATCGCTATTATCAATACAATCAAATTCGCCATCACATACCCAATCTAGTGGTATACAAAAGTTGCAACTGAATTCTGTAGGTTCACATTGCCTGGCTTTTAATCAGAAAATTTCAAATGAAAATTAATTGTTTTTGAACTTTGTCTGAAACCTAAACCTTTGAGATTTACAACCAGGAAATTTAATCTCTAGGAATAGATGATTACAGCTCCTCAAAGGTTTCAGTTTAATAGAAAATAAATGTGCATTTAAAATTGAGTACTTACGGCAGAATGCGGCATCCTCATCAGATCCATCACTGCAATCTTTCTCTTGGTCACATCTCCATTTGCTGGGTATACAGTTTCCATTCTTGCATCTGAACTGATCACTTTCACATGCTTTTTCTGAAAATTAAAACAAGGAAATGTTACATGCATTCTGTTAGAAAAAAGTTTATTATAGTTTCAGTAAGTGATTATGTGGAAGGGAATAAAATGACAAGACAATTGGTTCCAATACCTGACTATCATCTATTTACTATTAGTTCACTATCATCATCATCATCATCATCATCATCATCATCATCATCATCGGCACTACAACCGGGAACTGGTCTTGGCCTTATTTAGCAAGTCTTGGGGCTTGTTAAATTTTCCATAATGATTTATTTTTTCCGGGCAAGGTGATTAGTGGCCCTGTGAGTAGGGCGTTAGAATATACTCACAGCTAGGCCAGCTTATCGTAAGAGGCGACTAAAGGCCGAGTGGTAGCCGGGGTCCCAACGCCCTGTGCGTCCGGTGAAATACCACCCCATCAAGCTTTAGGCTCCGTGAAATGGTCGGGAGAAATCCCTGGCCATCTTTCGGGGCTTGGCTGATGGACCGGTTCGAGAAAAGGTTGGTTAGGTGGTAGTCGGTCCCAAGGTGAGATACCACCCCGTCACGCTGTACATTCCGCGATATCGCCGAGAGAAATCTTCGACGGTGTTACGAATGTGTGGCTGATGGCCCGGACTGACACGGGGATAAGTCATGATGGTGTCTTCTGATATAAAGAATTCCGGAGGTAAACTAGTCTCCCATTCGGATCTCCGGGGGGGACTGTGTCAGGGGGAACATCATGCAGATATCATGATAAATAATTGAACTTTGAGAGGTTCGTCATCGCATAACCGGGCTAGCTCTCGAGGCTCGGCCCACGCTCGACTGGTGACGGCATTTTGTAACATCAGGGGCATCGGTTTCACCAATACTAATATAAACGCCGTCCACCAATATTTACAAACAACGAAAACTGATATCCTTGCCCTAACTGAGACCCAGGTCGATTCGTCAACTGATTCGACATATCTTCGTTGCTCAGGATACGACTTACATTCGAGATCCCGTTTTAAGGGCGGAGTCTGCGTCTTCGCACGTCCCGATCTGGCTTGCCAGAGGATGGAGGCGTTGGAACCCAATAATATGGACATCATATGGTTGAGGGTCGTACTGAGGAATTCCGTTAAATTTCTTTGTTGTCTTTACCGCTCCCCGAATGACGATCGACCGGCGACATTTTTCGAACATCTTTCATATACCGTCGACTGGATACAGATCAACCACCCAGCTTCTGAAATTATTGTCCTTGGCGATTTTAATGTGCACAATTCCGACTGGTTGTTACATTCTAACAGAATCGACGAGGCTGGGAGGCTGGCGGAGATGTTTGCTGTAAGCCACAACTTGACTCAACTCGTGGGGGAGCCAACGCGAATACCGGATGCCCGAGGCGATTATGCGAACACCCTGGATCTGTTTTTGACATCGGAACCGAGTATTTATACCGTAGAGGTTTCTGCGCCACTGGGAAACTCAGATCACTGCTTGGTATCTGTCGCGCAAGCACTTGCATACCAAGCGAATAACCGGGCTAGGCAGCTTCACCATGTATGGAAGTATGGGGCCGCTAACTGGGACGATATGCGAGATTTCTTCTCATCCTTTCCATGGTCGGAGGTGTGCTTCGGAAACTCCGATGTTAACGCTTGCGCGGAGTCGGTGTCAGAGATTATTCTTCTGGGGATGGAGATGTATATTCCACATTCCATCAAACGAAGTTCGTCTGATAAACCTTGGTTTGACAAAAAATGCGAGCTGATTACAGCGGCAAAAAATAGAGCTTTTAAGCAATGGCGCTCCAATCCCACCGATGTTAAAAGAACGAATTTTGTTAGAATCAGAAACGTGTGCAACCAGGCGATTGATACCGCGAAGAAGGCTCACAACGACAGGGTGATCAATAAGCTCCTTCGGTGCCCAACTGGTTCGCGCTCCTTCTGGTCAATGGCAAAGGCTGTCAGCAATAACTTTGCTTCCTCCTCTTTCCCTCCGTTGGTGACAGACAGCGGGACGTTAGTCACGAATCCAAAGGATAAAGCTAATGTGTTCGCGAATTTATTTTCCGCGAATCCAAATCTCGATCCCGGGCTTTTGCAGCCACCTGTGATCTCGCCGGTACGGTCTTTGATGCGGGATATGAGATTTCGTCCGCGCACTATTCGAAGCATTCTACGTGAACTGGATTGTAGGAAGGCAACCGGCCCGGACGGAATACCAGCAATAGTCCTTAAGAACTGTGCTCCAGAACTATCGCCGGTTCTTGGCAGACTCTTCCGCTTATCTTATGCACGGAGGACCTTTCCTGCCTGCTGGAAAATCGCTCGAGTTCAGCCAATCCCAAAGACGGGAAAAAAGTGTCTCCCACAAAATTACCGTCCGATAGCATTACTGTCTATTTTATCTAAGGTAATGGAAAAAGTCATCAATACAGAGTTGGTTAAGTATTTGGAGTGCAACGGTTTTTTGAATGATAGTCAATACGGATTCCGTGGCAGGCGGTCCACAGGAGACCTTTTGACATTTATAACCGATATATGGACATCTGCGATTGAACGGCATGGTGAGTCAAGGGCGGTCGCATTAGATATCTCCAAGGCTTTTGACCGCGTCTGGCACGGGGCATTGCTGAGCAAACTTCGTTCATATGGACTTTCCCAACAGCTTTGCGACTGGACGAGGAGCTTCCTCGAGAATCCATCGATCCGGGTTGTTGTGGACGGCGAGTGTTCGGATCTGTATCCTGTTAATTCGGGGGTGCCCCAGGGTTCTATTTTGGCTCCAACCTTGTTCTTGCTTCACATAAATGATTTGTTGGAGACAACGGATAACAAAGTGTTCAGTTTCGCGGATGATAAAACGCTTGTTTCCTCCTTTTCGAGTGATCGGCCGATTGGTGCATCAACGTCGCACCAGCTGAGATGTAGACAGATTGACTCTCTGAACCAGGATCTAGATAAAGTCCTGCAGTGGGGAAATGCCAATCTTGTCGACTTCAACGCAACGAAGACCCAGTATACAACATTCTCAAGGAAAACCGGATCATCGGTTCCACAGCTGATGATGAATGGCCGGGCCCTCGAGGCTGGAGAAAGTTTGAGATTGCACGGTCTGTGGGAATGTATCATGGCATAAACATGTATCGGGTATCGCCAGATCAGCCTCACGAAAACTGAGTTATCTTTTTAGAGCCAAGAAATATTTTACTCCGGCCCAACTTCTTCTCCTATATAAATCTCAAATTAGACCCGCGCTCGAATATTGCTCTCATGTTTGGAGCTCGGCTCCTAAACATACCCTCGACCTACTTGAGAGCGTACAAAGACGAGCGATCCGCCTGATCGGGGACTCGGCGCTGACGTCGGGACTACAGTCGCTATCACATCGAAGGCGCGTGGCCGACCTCTGTCTGTTCTACAGATATTATCACGGGTGCTGTTCTTCGGAGATTCTTGGCATTGTTCCACGCAATTCGGTCTATATGCGCTCCACAAGACAATCCGACGGATCGCACCCGTTTGTGGTTCATCTCCCGACAGCGCGAACGTCCCTGTATCAGAACTCGTTCCGTTACAGAGCGGGGAAGCTGTGGAACTCCCTTCCCACGCGAGTGTTCCCGGAGCGTTACAACCTGCAACTGTTCAAAAAGAACTGCAACAGTTATTTGATGGCATCTCGGGGCGCCCACTCGACGCTATAGGTTCGCCTCACCCGAGAGAAGTTTAATAAAAAAAAAAAAAAAAAAAAAAAAGTCTTGAGCCAGAGGCTCCCCGACGGGAACCCCGGTCTCCCGCGTGACAGGCGGATATACTAACCATTATGCTATCGAGGAGCCCATTAGTTCACTATCATCGATGTACTATTAGTTCCCTTTTGACCCTTGTTTGATTCGTGGTGAAGAAGACAGAAAACTCTTGTATTTATCGAATACGAGAGTGCTGCCATCTATATTTCCTCCTCTCTAACATATGTACATCGGTACATAGCGCTATCTCTGAATTTTAGCATCAGTATTGTATTATACTAACCACTATACTATTTTCTCGATAGTATAGTGGTTAGTATACCCGCCTGTCACGCGGGAGACCGGGGTTCGATTCCCCGTCGGGGAGCCTCTGGCGCAAGACTAATGATCTTGCCCGGAAAAAACAAATCATTATGGAAAATTTGACATGCCTCAGACTTGCTAAATAAGGCCAAGACCGGTACCCGGTTGTAGTGCCGATGATGATGATGATGATGATGATTGTATTGAAGAACCCTAAATGGGTAACCATAAACATAGAGATAATAGTCCCACATTGATATTGGTTGAAGTGAGTCTTTTTAAATGAAAGTAGCGTATCACATAACAATGGGTCATTTTTCTCCTGTTTACGAATTTACGGAGCACGTTCATTTTTGGTGCTAAAAATATCCTAAATTACGTGGAGTCTTCAAACTTCAAACTTAATACTTACAAGGTTGTTACTTTCAATCGTTGATTTTTGTAACAAACGCTATGGGTTTAGTACCTCAAGTCGCGTGCGTCTAGGACCACACTCATAATATATTTACTATTACTATTTACATTACATTATTTATATAATCTATTTACTATTAGTATTTATGCACCGACTCGGCTATGCCATCGGTCCCTGTCCTGTGGACTCTCCTTCCACGTTTGTCCACCTGATCCGATTTTTTCAAACCTAAGTTTGTCCTCCCATCTCCGTCGCGGTCGTCCTATCGGTCCCATCCACGTTAACCTACCGTCAAGAATTCTACGCACGGCCCTATCGTTGTCCATTCACCCCACATGTCCACATGTCTTGGTATTGTTACGGACCTCGCGTCCATGTCCTCGCCTAACACCCACTAATTCCCTTTCGCAAATTTCCCCTCTCTACCTGTACAGGGAAGACAAATCGTCAAGTAGCCAATTTGCATAAGCTACTTTGTGCAAATTCTACTTGGCAGAAAAATAATAAAAAACGGCGTTGGCACCGAATAAAAAATAAACGTCAACGGTGAAAACAAAAAAGGTATTCGACATTCTACGAAGAAAACCGCACATGTCGAGAAAACAATTCGGACGTGAATAACTTCGAGAATATTTTAAATATTTGTAGTAATTATCGTACGCTTTATTTAAATTCTTTAAACAATAGAAATACTACTCTATAAAATAAAAGCATAACTGAAGCGGAAAAGGGGAAACAAAGGAGTCTCTACAGGAAGCTAGAGACCAGAAATTAGCAATTGGTGTTTCCAAGAGTGACAGAGGAATTATCAACCCAACAGTAAGTTGAACAGGGGAGCACAAAGCTCAACGCCCCTGCAACCTGCCAGCAGCAGAGACAGCAGCAGCTACAGCGACCGCTCCACGGTCGACCAATATCAAATCAAGTAAGCCTCTTACAATTACCTCCTACTATATTTATATTGTGAATATATACCATAACAATATCATCTTCGCCACCTGATTACTCTCACTATTGTAGGTTTGCGGTGTAGCCCTTCTAATTCGTGGTTGTGGAGTTTCCTCCTTTGTCCCGCCTCTTCATCTTATTTACGCCAAAGATATTCCTTAAAACGTTATTCTCAAATACGCGGAATTTGTTTTCTTCTCGTTTTGTGAGAACCCATGTTTCGCATCCGTACAGAACAATCCTAATACCCAGTACAGTACAGAACAATCGGCATGATTATGGTTCTATAGGGTTAAGCAAGGATAGTAAAGAACGTGTGACTGACTGACGATATGACGGTAGGGATCACTTAAAATAGAAGTTAACATTTAGTCGTAAGTAAAATATGTAATTGAATTGTTGAATAAATGTGGATATAAAACAAAAATCAAAAATCACTCAAAATTGTACCAATGCTCAACACATCATGCCACTGCCGCGCGTATGAATTCGATTTCTAAACTCAAGTACACTCAACTGATGTGGAATTGCTATGCTATTGCTTGGTATACGGCTGATGCTTTTTCTTATTCGATTTCCGTTCAGTGTTGTTCACTATTTGCTTGTGTATCTGTTTGAAACCCCACGGTTCTATACATACCGAACTTTATATTACGTGATAGCAGTTTGGATTTCAGCAGTTTACTGACTGCGTGTCAACTAGCATTGCCGGAATGCAGCCTTTTGGTAATTCCCTTCGACATTTCGTTACTTGCCGTCAGTATTGTTCCCAGATATTTAAACTCTTTAACTTTTTCAAATATCTTTCCACTGACGTTTATGTGTGTTCCCTGAATTCCACCTGCACGCGCCGTAATCATCGCGTTAACGAGCGTTAATATGGCTTTTATAGCAAAATGTCCGCAGGAGATTTGATAGCGTATCTTACCGAAAAATGGAGCCACTCCATTCATCACATTATTTCTTTTCTACGAGGCTTGCCTTTTTTATTTCGGGATTAGAGAACAAAAACAAATATTGATCATCGAAAATCACTTTATTGTTTTTCAAAATATTCCCCATGAAGATCTATACACTTTTGCATGCGTTTGAACCAATTGTCGAAGCACTTTTGCCACTCTGATTGAGGTATCTCCAACACATGCATTCTGAATGCAGCAACCGATTCTTCAGGTGTCGAAAAACGTTGACCTCTCCGTTTGTTTTTTACGTACGGGAATAAAAAGAAGTCATTCAGTGCCAAGTCAGGACTATACGGCGGATGACCTATCAAATCGATGTTTTGGGTGCTCAAAAATGCAGTTGTCGCAGCCGATGTGTGAGAGCTCGCATTGTCGTGGTGAAGAGTGATCCGTCTTCGGCGGTTGGTTTTCCTGATTTCTTGGAAGACAACTGGCAAACAAATGGTCGTGTACCACTCAGAATTGACTGTTCTGCGTTGTTCTAGTGGTACGGTTGCGACATGTGCAGTTTTTCCGAAAAAACAGGCGACCATTTGCTTGGAAGTGCTTCGTGCGCGAACAACTTTTGTTGGATTTGGCTCATCTTGAAACACCCAGACAATCGACTGCTGTTTACTTTCGGGCTCATACGCGTAAATCCACGATTCATCACCTGTCACGATGTCACAGACGTGTTTCGAAGCACCGCGACCGTATTTTTTGAGCATTTCTTTGGATCAATTGACACGAGCCTTTTTTTGGGCGATTGACAAATTGTGTGGGATCCAACGCGAACAAATTTTTTTGACAGTCAAATGTTTATGCAATATTGAATGTATGCTGGTCCCACTAACGCCTAAGGTTGTCTCAATCTCACGATAGGTCACATGACGATCTTCCAATATCAGTTCGCGCACAGCATCAATGGTTTTCGGAACAACAACTGATTTTGGACGACCTTCACGAAATTCATCTTGGAGTGAACTACGACCACGATTGAATTCACCATACCATCGATAAATACTGGTCCTTGATGGAGCTTCATCGCCAAAAATTGAATTAAGTTCATCCATGCACTGTTGCTGAGTTAATCCACGCCGAAAGTTGTAAAAAATAATCGCACGAAAATGTTGACGATTTAATTCCATTTTTGGGCCGAGGTGAATCTTTTAAGTTACTGTAAACAACACAAATAGCGCTCGTATGTCAAAACGTTCTGAGTGCGTATAACCTCAAAAATGTCCAACTTTACGACAGAGCTGTCAATTGCCGGATTGCAACACTAGGGTTGCCAAATCCCGAAACATAAGAGGCAACCCTCGAATTCATTGGACTGTAGGAACCCGGAAGATCATGACCTGACCGACTCGGCTCCGCCATTGTTCCCTGTCCTGTGCGCTCTTCTTCCACGTTCGACCATCCGGCCCGATCTCCTAGAGGTCAAACCTAACATGGTCGTCCCATCTCCGTCGCGACCGTCCTGTCGGTTTCTTTCCCGTTGGCTTACCGTCAAGGATTCTATGCACGGTCCTGTCGTTGCCCATTCGCGCCACGTCTCCGGCCCATCTTAAACTTCGCGACTTGATTACTCTGACTATTGTAGGTTTGCGGTATAGCTCCTCCAATTCGTGGTTGTGGGGTTTCCTCCATTGTCCTGCCTCCTCGTCATATTTACCGCCAAAGATACCCCTTAAAACTTTATTCTCGAATACGCGGAATTTGCTTTCTTCTCGTTTTGTGAGAGCCCATGTTTCGCATCCGTGTAGAGCAATCGGCATGATTATGGTTCTATAGACACGGAGCTTTATATTCCGTGATAGCAGTTTGGATTTCAGCAGTTTACTAACAGTGTGCCAACTAGCGTTGCCGGAGTGTAGTCTTTTGTTAATTTCCTTCGACATTTCGTTACTGGCCGTCAATATTGTTCATCATCATCATCATCATCATCGGCACTACAACCTGGAACCTGTCTTGGCCTTATTTAGCAAGTCTTGAGGCTTGTTAAATTTTCCATGATAATTTGTTTTTCCGGGTAAGGTCATTAGTTTTGCGCCAGAGGCTCCCCGACGGGGAAACGCACCCCGGTCTCCCACGTGACAGGCGGGGATACTAACCACTATACTATCAAGGAGTCAATATTGTTCCCAGGTATTTAAATTCTTTAACTTTTTCAAATATCTTGCCTCTGACGTTTATATGTCTTCCCTGGGGTCCACCTGCTCCCGCCGTAATCATGTATTTTGTTTTGTCTTCATTTATTTCTAGGCCCATCTCTTCTGCCGCTTGCATGATGATTTCACAGTTTTTACTTACAGTTTCTAGATTATCGCCCAGAACTGCTATGTCATCCGCTTATGCGAGCACTTGTGTGGCCCCCTTCAGTGATAAGCCGGCCATGTTGTCATCATGTACCTTTCTGGTGACATACTCGAGCACAAAGTTAAAGAGACATGATGAGAGGCCATCCCCTGTTTTAGTCCCTCCCGGATTTCAAATAGTTCTGAGAGGTGGTTTTCTATTCTAACTCGCCCTTTGTTTTTGTTCATGCAGATTCGAATGAGGGTGGCATGTTTTTTCGGGATTGCCAGCTCAACTACAATATGGTAGAGTCTTTGCCTTGCGACTGAGTCGTAGGCTTTTTTGAAGTCAACGAACAGTTGGTGGACCGTCTCTCCGTATTCCCACTTCTTTTCCAGCAGTTGCCTTATTGTGAACATTTGGTCGCTTGTTGACCATTCATCACACTAGACATTATAAATGCTTTCGAGTGTGTTTGGCTCCCACCCCTGTTGTTGAAATGGCTTGTCAATGGAGATGACAACACATTGATACAGTGGCTGTTTCCCTAACCGCTTAACTGGCTCTGGTTGGTTTCAAATTTGTTGGTGTTCCTCAGGACTCAGTATTCTCACCTTTTCTATTTTTTATATGTATAACCGATCTTTTGTTCTTTATACACTGCCCAATTTACTCGTTTGATAATTACAACAGGTTGAGTTTATCGTCTTATAATAATCTCATAACGATCTTTTGTCCTTTATACATAGCCCAATTTACTCGTTTGGTAATGACAACAAGTTGAGTTTATCGTTTCATAATTTGTATAAACGATCTTTTGTCCTTTATACACTGCCGAATTTACGCGCTTGCTAATGGCAACGAGTTGAGTTTATCGTACTCATTCGAGCATACTCGGCCAACGTTTTATTAATTACCAGGATGTGATCAATTCATTGAATACCAACATCATTATTGAAGGCCATCGAGTATCTGACAGAATGGATTTCAGTGCTTCTAAAGTGCATTGCCACCTCTTGTTCTCTAAAACAACTTCCAATGTTGTCACGCTGGCACAAATTTAGTTGGGCGCAACAATGTTCCATATACTTGATGGGATGCAAAATTAAGCAATGCAACTCATTGGGGTGGCAGGCATCTTCAATCCCATCTGTGAGGAGAATTTGTGGTGGCATCGTCACGTTAGTTAAATCCTATATAAGAAAACATGTCCTGCACGGAACCAACAGCGTCGCCCACGAAAACAGAAACATCCTGTGGCAACAAGGCTAGTAGGATATACAAAAAAATAACTTGGGCGCCCGCTGTTCCATCAATAAACGCTGATCAATCCACGACAATAGAACAATTTATTGTCGTCTGTAAACTATATTTTGTTTGTGGGCAGCTCAACAATTTCTCCCTGACTGAACTTACTGAATGTTTTATAAGAAGTTAAATGGTTTCTTAATAAAGACGACATGTTTCTGAAATTTAAAAGTGGATTTCCAAATATGTATAAAATCTGTTAAGGAACATATTGGAAATGGTAAACATGTAACGAGCTGTCATTTGACTTTAGTATAGTTGGACTAATAACCTTGCCCCGAAAAACAAATTATTATGGAAAATTTAACAACCCTCAGACTTGTTAAATAAGGCCAAGACCGGATCCCGGTTGTAGTGGCGATGATGATGATGATAGTTGGACTTTAAAATAATAAAAAAAGATTGCTTTTGTCTCAAGTATTTTGTATTTTATATAGCACATCGTCCTTATTGGAAAACTCATAATATCATGCCTATTGGAAAACCCAATATATACTTGCTGTTACTGAGAGAAGAAAAGCCAAGCCAAGGGCTCTTGAACAGTGTTCGTACGGAAGCAATCAGGTTCATGGTTTCTTGCAAATTGGATCCATCTGTGCGGTTTGCGAAGAGGGTACAAAAGCATTCAAGCAAAATGAGGGAGAAGTTAAAAAAGGGGAAAACAAAATATAAAAAAAAAATGTAAACATCCAAATATTATAAGATAAGAGGAAAGACAGGTGGGGATGCAAATCGACGAAAGAAAAGCCTATAGAAAACGATTTAATATGAGCCACAAGGACAAGCAGGGAGGTTCGTCCCAGCAAACTTCTCCAATTATAAAGTTTGACCACCTCAAGACACCGAACGTATGCGCAATTATTAGCCTCCGACTGCGTACTCAACTTCCACACAAAAAGGAATTAACTTGTATCCGCAGGATACTAGTAAGAAAGAAAAAAACTAAAATACAAATAAATAATTGCAAAAAAGTATACTCCGGAATTAAAAAGAGAGAAAAAAGGAAATGCTAAAACGGAAAAGGAGCAGCAAGCTCTTGATTCTGCACAGGGTATTTCACAGTAGAATTAGACACCCCGCTGGACGGTAGAAGCACGTTTTATGGTCTCCGATCCCGTGTCGTCCTTAATTTGCTAAGTCTGCCTTCATACCGAGTGGTTATGTGAATGAGAACGAATTATTACAAGGACATGACACAAATAACCACAAAATATAATCAACATAAAGCCAACTTCACACACTCATTTACTGTCCTCTTGGCTCAATTAAAGGGTGCTCGTATGTACAATATAACAGCACACCCAGGAAATGTGGATGCATGCAAAACATTTAATGGGATTCGACGGCCAATACGTATACTGCACGTGCTGCGATAACTGGGCAAATATGACGAATGGAAGTGTGTGTTTATTCACAGGAATTCACAGGACTTACTGCTTGACTTTCCTTTGTCATCATCATAATTGACGGAGAATTAAAATGTATGACCAAGTATTTTACGTACGCACTACAACCTCATCCTCTTCTCAAGACATGTCACCCTCGTGCAACTCATAATATGTTGTGTTCGGGAGTGCACAAAAGGATTCTCGCCCATATCCAACCGCATATAGTCACACTAAGAAGGACAAAGCATTCCATCAGCCAGGCACATAATGAAACTGGGAATAATTAATAAACCAGCGGAAAGTGTTGACATACGTTACATGATCGGCAGCTGTTAACCGGTATGGGGACTGGGTTTGTGGATTTCAAAAAGTTTTTGAGCGATGTGTAAACAAACAAAGAGGTTCACTAAATTCCATGGAATGGCGATGAAAGAGGAATCACACATGAGTTGTAAAAATAACTTTAACCAACCATCTATCAAAGTATTTATTGCAAAGCTATTGCAAGGATCGATAAATCATCCGTTACCCTCCTGCGTTCTGTGCCATGGGTTCAATACTTTAGGCCCGTTCGTCCTTTCCTTGCGCACATTCAAGTATCTGCATCTGTGAACTGGCATTCTTGTCACGTCTCCGAGTTGGTCGGACTTCCTTTCCCACATAAAGCCCTATGTCCTTGTGTAAATTGCATTGAATTGCTTTTCTATGTATCCTCGTTTTTTTTTCCTTTTTATTTAATTTCGGTTTTTTTGCTACTTCCTTTCGTTGGTCCTTCTTTCCGTTTTCAATCTAAGCTCTCGATTAACTTTAACATGATACAATTCGCAGTTGGACTTGAATCTTTGTGTTGCCGTCGCCGTGACGATGCTGGTCGTAAATCGAAAGGACAAATAAAAACAGTTCGGTTGTAGTCATACATTCAGTAAGCCAGTCAATTGGTCCTCATTTGGTAGAGCCAACCAACACCAAACTCACTGCAGATAAAAGCTTTTAGACAAAAACTGTTATTTGCGGGCGGGAATGAACGGTCGTACGACAATTCCACTTTGCCACGTGAAATATGTACCAATAGCAATCTACGAGTACATCTTGTAATCTGAGTAATTTTCTATGTATGTATGCCAGCTTGAGATGCATAGAAAGTCCTTCAGCCATAGCTATTATTGAGACAGACCCCTCAGCTAATAGAGATACTACTTGACGTGCCATGGGAAATAAAAAATGTCTTTATTTTTGAAAAAGAATTCCCATAAAAACCAAACAAAATCACATCGTCATTTATGCTGCTCCGTCTTACTAGGCCCGGGGAAGGTTTTCGTTCGCAAATTTTGCAAATATCTCAAGTTGTTCACATGTATGGGAGCAGATTCCGAAATTCTTGCTGGCGGTGGATTAGAGCAGACGACCGACAATATGAAAATCGCATGTTTCAATCGACAAGAGGAATCTCTTTTATATGTGACCAACAGTTATCGGTCTGTTTGAAATTCTTTAGACTCTTCGGGGAACATCCCAGAAATCCTGTCATTTTCGCTGTTGGAGGATTTGTATTTGAGGAAGTCCACTGAGGTTAACTAACGAGATCTTTAGACTGTTCTACAGCAATTCTACGGGCTCCTTTTGGGAATTTAAGCACCTCTCCGTTGTATGCATTGTGGGGTTTATTATTTTGAGAATCTATTCTTGTTCGTGTTTGCAAACAAAAGGACCATAAAACCATGGTGATTATGTGGCGATAAATCTCTAGGGTACCATTCATCAAATAAATTCAAGGCCCACTTAAGAGTTCATAGACGAATTTCTATAGTGGAATTCTCAAAAGCTTCCTTTATCTTCTAATATTTTTACAAATCCTGTCCTTTTGTTTTCTGATATCTCCCTCATAGATGTGTTGGTGGAATCCCACAGGAGTTTGTCTTGTTATTTTCTGGACGTTGTGGTGTTTGTCGGGTAGTTCAAAATCGCCGCTAGCTTACACGCACCTTTTTTTTTTTTTTTATTAGACTTCTCTCGGGAGAGGCGAACCTATAGCGCCGAGTGGGCGCCGCGAGATGCCATCAAATAACTGTTGCAGTTCTTTTTGAACTATTAGAATTGTTCAAATAGTTTGCGGTATGTTTTTCATTTTGCCTAAAATTAAATGTTTTGTATATTTGTTGTATTAGTTTATTGTTTAACTCTGTGAAAATATAGGGTGGCGCAAAATTAATCATCCAATTTTGTTTTTGAATTACTTTTTTACTAAATAAAAAAAATGATTTTGAGTAATCATCATCATCATCGGCACAACAACCGGGAACAGGTCTTGGTCTTATTTAGCAAGTCCTGAGGCTTGTTCAATTTTCTATAATGATTTGTTTTTTTTCCGGGCAAGGTCATTAGTCATACGCCAGAGGCTCCCCAACGGGGAATCGAACCCCGGTCTCCCGCGTGATAGGCGGGTATACTAACCACTATACTATCGAGGAGCCCGATTTTGAGTAATGGAAATCTTTATTCGGACCTGTAGCGATTCTAACAGATACACACAATTCACAAGCAAGCAAAAATAGTGAAGAACACCGAACGAAAAAAATCGAATAAGAAAAATACATCAGAACCAAGCGATAAATAAAAATAATTCACATCAGTGGAATATACTCGAGTTTGGAAATGAAATTCTAAACACGGTCAGTAGTCTGATGCTTCACTGCTTCGCTCTTCAATCGTTTCATCGTGTGTTCAATTCACCTTCTTCACTATCCTTGCTTAACGCTATAGACCTTTACAATTTGTTCTGTTAAGTGGGAAAGATGATATCCGTCAAGTGGCTGCCACCAATGTTGATACACATTTGTACCCGTTTGATCGCATTTTCCATATTTTTCCGCAAGATTTCCGGTGATAACTGTTCGCATTCCTGTCGAATATTCTCCTAAAGGGGTGCGATTGTCTGAGGCTTGTTGGCATAAGCCCGCGACTTCGAGTAGCCCCAAAGAAAGATGTCTGGGATGGATAAATCGGGCGGTCATGCTGGCCATGCCAAATCGCCAAAACGGAAGACTACGCGACCAGGCAAAGCTTCCTTCACAATATCCATTGTGGCTCGTGCTGTGTGTGCAGTTTTCACCGTCTTGTTGAAACCACACGTTCACCAAGCCCCGCTCATCCAATTCCAGCAGTAAGAAGTCGTTTATCATGGCCCTGTAGCGTTCGCCTGTAACAGTGACCGTATTGCCGATGGCGTCCTCAAAAATATACGACCCAATCACTCTTCCCTCGTGAACGGCGCACCACACTGTGGCTTTGAGTGGATGGCTCTTCGTGCATCAGATGCGGATTTTCAGTGCCCCAAAAACGAAGATTTTGCTTATTGACGTAAACGATTTTCACCACAAAAGCGTCCTCTTCGTTGTTGAAATTAAGGATGGCTTGACAGTAATTCACACGCCATCCATTGTTTATCGGTTGGTATTCTGCACCTGTCTAGTTCACAAATGTCAAATATTTTGTAAAAATTATAATATCTTCCAACATGGCGATTAATTTTGCGCAACTCTGTACAAACAGCTACATCCACAGAAAACTCTCTGTTTTCCCATTATAAATGTGTTCGAAAGAGTCCGAGTGAGAGAAAGAGAGGGAGAAAGAGAGAGAAAGAGAGAAAGAGAGAGAAGGGGAAAGGAAGAGAGCGAGAGAAAAGGGGGGGGGGAGAGAAAGGGAGAGAGAGAAAAAGAGAGAGAGAGAGACAGAGAGAGAAAGGGAGAGAGAGAGGAAGGGAGGAAGAGAGTTGGGGAGAAAGAGAGAAAGAGAGATATAAAGGGAGAGGGAGAGAGAAAGAGAGAGGGAGAGAAAAACAACAAAAGTTCGTCGTTTCTGTTTTGGTGTGATTCCTTGTTATTAAGTGTACAACTTTGCTTCCGCCGTTTTTGTAAAAAAACTGGTTATACATTTATGTTTCAAAGTATTGTCCATCGCTGGCCACTACTTTCTCCCATCTTTCGGGTAGCATACGAATTCTGCTTTGAAAAAACTGGTCATCTTTTGAATCGATCCACGAATCGATCCAACTTTTTACTTCTTCATAACACCGGAAATGCTGGTCAGCCAAGCCGTGTGCCATTGATCGAAACAAGTGATATTCCGAGGGAGCAACGTCTGGAGAATACGCCGGGTGGGGTAGGACTTCCCATTTCAAAGTTTCCAAGTATGTCTTGACCACTTTCGCAACATGGGATCGAGCATTGTCATACTGTAAAATCACTTTATCATGTCTCTCGTCGTATTGCGGCCGTGTGTCTTTCAATACTCGGCTCAAACGCATTAATTGCGTTCGATAACGATCGCCTGTGATTGTTTCAGTCGGTTTTAACAACTCATAATACACTACGCCGAGCCGGTCCCACCAAATACTGAGCATTACCTTGGAACCGTGGATATTCGGTTTGGCCGTCAACGTGGAACCATGGCCGCGATATCCCCATGATTTTATGCGCTTGGGATTATCGTAATGAACCCATTTTTCGTCCCCAGTCACAATGCGATGTCTTTGCCTTGCAAGCAGCTGTTCACAAACACACAAACGCCGTTCAACATCTCTCGGCTTCAACTCGTACGGCACCCAATTTCCTTGTTTCTGAATCATTCTCGTCGTCGACCTAGCCGCAAGGAAACCATGCCGGTTGGGTAAGATGATGGATATGCATCGGAAACATAACGCACTGTAAAGAATGCATTCGAACATTTTTGGAATGTGTGACAGTCTGACGATGGGACGGTAGTTACTGATATCGTTTTTGGGTCCCTTTTTATGTATGGCGATGACAAAAGAGGATTTCCAAATACTTGGGAAGACACCTTGTGTAAGGGATAGATAGAAGATCTTTGAGAGCGGGAGAGAAAGAGAAAAGGAACATTTTTTGAAAAGGACAGCCAGAAGTCCATCAGGTCCAGGGCTGAACTCGTCTTTAAGTAAGTTTAATTTTTCTTCAAACTGGGTGATGCTGTATAAGTTGAGAAATGAAGGGGCCAAGGGAGAATTCGGGCAGGTCTTTGAAGTAAGACGGGTTAGGCTCGAATGAGTTGTCCGTGAAGGGGTTTTAAAGAGAGAAACGAAAAGATTGGCAGCAGTTTGGGGGTCGGTTGAAATTATCGTTTCGTCGATAGTATAGTGGTTAGTATACCCGCCTGTCACGCGGGAGACCGGGGTTCGATTCCCTCCGGGGAATCTGCCTCTGGCGCAAGAATAATGACCTTGCCCGGAAAAATCAAATCATCATGGAACATTTAACGAGCCTCAGGACTTGCTAAATAAGGCCAATACCGGTTCCCGGTTGTAGTGCCGATGATGATGATGATGATGATGAAGTAATCGTTTGGCGCAAGGGTACCTTGCCCGGAAAAACGAATTATTATGGACAATTTAACAAGTCTCGGATATGGATACCAACGGAGAGATACGGATACCGGTGGAGAGACTTGCTAAATAAGGCCAAGAACGGATCCCGGTTGTAGTACCGATGATGATGATGATGATGTTGAAGTAATCGTGTCATAGGAAAGGGAGTTGGGATAGGCGTCAGATTTACGTATGTCCCTCTGCTTTCTCGTGCACACATATGTGGTGCCTTAGAGGCGCTCGAATGAAGATAATGTACCATAGCAACCGATGGTTCATAGGCACTTATACTTTCCAAGTGCCCCCCCCCCCCCCCCCCCCCACCCTCCGCAACCTTGATCTCCCAACGAATGGCTTCCAATTCTCCATCTTTGTGCGTTTGATGTTGTGCCTGGGCGCCAGAAAATCCATTCGAATGTCTTCCCTTAAATAGAAGAACCTCAGGTTTATTTATAGCTCCCCTAATCAATAAAAGCCGAAGAGTGCGTACGGAAGGGGAAAAAAGATTTGGGGTCATTGATCAGGTTGTTTTGTGTTTTTGTGAGATAATTGTAGTAGAGGGAGCTGTAAAGCTCGGTGAATTTATAAAAGAAACCGAGATAGTTGAAGTAGTCTAGGAAGGAACGCGTTCTTAGGAAAATGTTCCACAAATGAATCCTATCCTATCTTCTACCTCTAGATGATCAAATCGAAATGCAATGCTGCTAAGATGCTCATTTAATAGGCGAAAGTAAACTTTGCGGAAATGCTGACGTGGAGCGGCAAGGGTCGGGCTAATCACTGACGATAAAGGGATATGAGAAGCGGGGTGTGGTAATCGTCGATGGTTGAGAGGGCGTGGGGGCTAAGGGCAACTGATGAATTATAGGGGTTCGTCGTAAACACAAGGTCAAGTTGCCTCTCCATATGATTGGGGACATTACTTATTTGACGGAAGCTTGAGTCGGTGAGACTGTATATAAAAAGACATTCCTTGGTACTAGTGGGGTTTGAGATGTAAAGGGATTGTTCGTCTAGGGAAGTGGAGGATGTTAAAATTGCCAATAACAACGATATGGTCTAGGGAAGTACTTAACTTGGTTAGGTCATCAGCTGCTGCTATTGTGAGTTCGTACGACACGATAGGTTACGAAGGAGGTATATAGAAACAAATGACGTATAAAGATTTTGGGAGACGGTGAATTTTTATTGCAACATAGTCTAGATTGGGAAAAAGAGATGAGGCGAGTCTATTTTGGATGGCAAGCAGCACAACATGACAAGGGGAATCCGGACATAGTCGATGAACATCGTTATCATGAAAAAACGATAAAGGTGGAAGGGAATAGTTCTTGACTATTAGTACTGGGGATAAGGTTGGTTTCGGTCAGTGCGTATGTATCAAAAGGAAGGCTATGTGCATTTTGCAGAATCGATTGCGTATTAGAACAGAGACCTATGACATTCTGATAGTAGATGGGGGTGAGTATTGAGGGTCTTAGACGGGTGTGGAGAGGACGACTGATTGGGATCAAAAATACTTGTCATTATTGGAAGAGGTCATTTTCTTGTGAATATATTGACGAAGAGCTGAGAGATGTTTTGACACTTTTTGTGGGAGCATATTGAAATTTCTGTGGAATTTCATAAACATGTTGCGACGCATGCTTTCGACGACGATCGCGCAGTGATTGACTATATATCATACATTTCATACTATTATATCACATACCATACACGACATTTCTATATATGAAATACGGTGTATATATATATATGACACGATACGATGTGTGATATACGATATACAATGTACGATATACGATGACGATATGCGATATTCGATATATGACATACGATACACGATATGCGACATACGTTGTACGACATACGATATACATTGTACATTGTACGACATACGAGATACGATATACAATATGCAATATGAGATATACAATGTACGATATACTACAAGGTGGCGCAAAATTAATCATCCAATTTTGTTTTTGAATTACTTTTTTACTGAATAAACAAAATGATTTTGAGTGATGGAAATCTTTGTTTGGACCTCTACAATTTTTTTCTAGTTCACGAATGTCGAATATGATTGACGTACGACGCCATTTGCAAAAATTATAACGTTTTCCGATAGGGTGATTATCACCCTGTACTATATATGATAATCGGGCTAGACATGATATGATAGACAGAATTATAAGGCGGCATTTCTTAGATATTCATAGAAAGTTTTCTGTTCATACTCTCATCTCACTCAGAGTTACCTTGTCTATTCGGTGTTCTATTTTTTCGCCGGATTGTACGTGGGGCAGTTAAGAGACAAAACGAACGACTCTCCATGAGCAGCGACATATTGCCACAGAGAAGAAGAGCAAAGCCTCGTCTCTCAGCCATTTAAGGAAGAGCCTTCGTGTGATATTATGGAATTTTGCGACACATCAGATTATGGCAGCGTATATACGAAGGCTCCTCGATAGTATAGTGGTTAGTATACCCGCCTGTCATGCGGGAGACCGGGGTTCGATTCCTCTGGCGCAAGGCTAATGACCTTGCCCGGAAAAGAAAACAAATCATAATGGAAAATTTAACAAGCCTCAGGACTTGCTAAATAAGGCCAAGACCGGTTCCCGGTTATAGTGCCGATGATGATGATGATGATGATATACGAAGATTTACTTTTTCTCGTACTATTTAGGCTGTGGAATTGCTATGGTTTATGGTTTATGGTTTATGGTTTATGGTTTATGGTTTATGGTTTATGGTTTATGGTTTATGGTTTATGGTTTATGGTTTATGGTTTATGGTTTATGGTTTATGGTTCATGGTTCATGGTTTATGGTTTATGGTTTATGGTTTATGGTTTATGGTTTATGGTTTATGGTTTATGGTTTATGGCTTATGGTTTATGGTTTATGGTTTATGGTTTATGGTTTATGGTTTATGGTTAATGAATGATTTTTTTTCGATTGTTCTTTTGGTACTGTTCTTCACTATGCTTGCATGTTCGCGTGGGGTTGTTGTGTCTTTTGGAATCCGTCAGTTTTTCGTTTCTCTGACTTTTCTGTCTTTCCTGCATTCTACGGAAGCGATCTCGTCCACTACCGTTTTGCAATCCTTCCCTTGGAACTGCAGATATCCACAGTATCATTAGAAGAACAGAAGTTTTTTCATCCAATTTTCTATTACTACAGTTGTAATTGGCCCATTGTTACATTAACGGTAGAAAGCTACCGTTAGAGTATTGTTGTGAACATCGTTAACGCCCCAACGCAATTCTGTTCCAACGGAACTCTCTATAAGGAGGTTTTCTATTGAAAAATGTACATTTCAAAGAGAATCAAAGAACCGATATCTGATAAAATATATATAAAAAGTTCTGGCAATGTATACAAACAGTAGAAACATCGGAGCTTAAACGGATCGAGATATTGATTTTATAGCACATGCATTTGCTGTGCATTGCTCCTCGATAGTATAGTGGTTAGTATACCCACCTGTCACGCGGGAGACCAGAGTTCGATTCCCCGTGGGGGGCCTCTGGCGCAAGACTAATGACCTTGCCCGGAAAAAACAAATCATTATGAACAATTTAACAAGCCCCAGGACTTGCTAAATAAGGCCAAGACTGGTTCCCGGTTGTAGTGCCGATGATGATGATGATTTCCTGTGCATAAACGCATTCATTAAAATATTCTTTCTATACGAATTCCGGAAAACTTAGCAAATCCGTTTCGAGGAACAATTGGTCGGTAAGAAAGCGCGGTAATATACTACATTTGTAAATTCCTTTGTTTTTTGAACGATGCTTGTTCGAAAACTCGTTTCGACTTACCATTGGATTACCTCCTTTTTGAAAGGATTATATTTATTTTCCTTTTTGAAGTATTCTAAATTTTCCAAAATAAATACCTGAGCTTAGGGTTATTACGTTTGTGTTATGAGATTTTCTGGTATTTCAACCTTAGTAGTATCAGCCATTATGCAGCGATGGTTGTTTGACAGAAATTATTGATATAGATGTGCTAGTCGGGTGGTAAATGCTGCCAAGTTGCTGCCATCTTCGGTGAATGCCGTAAATACGAAACCCTCCCGTAGCCTGCATCCGAGAATAAAAGGACCATAGCCACTCTCGGCGGATCGTTTGTCTTTCCAGTGGACATGGAAACTACTTAAGTATTTCAATAAACACCAGGTTCTTGGATTGAAATTTCGATGCGTTAATCGAATAACCCCTAGTAAGACTTCGTTACGTGAAATGATCTATCACTTTTGGATGGAACACTGCCACATCATTTCACTTATTTTTGACGTTTCAAAGCGACTTCGCAATAGTATTGCTTCATATATCGGCATTGCAACTAGCACCTTATCCCCCCCCACCCCCCCCCCCCCCCCCCCTCACGCGAACTAGGGGTTCAAACTTATTTTCTATCTCACCCTTAAAACTTCAAACCCCCGCAAATGCCGTAAATATCATCATATTCCCAGCCACCTAAAGCCATAAACTTTTGAGGAAGGAAAACAATAAAAACCTCTAAGCGTCTAAATCGAGGGCAATCCAATACAACGAGGAGCACGTTGTACGGAGCGTCTCATGTACGGACCCGATTGTCCTTCCTTTGCTATTCGCAGGAGTCGAGCTTTAAATATTCACGAATAGTTTTCCTCGTCCACAGGGTGTGCCGGTACCCGTGACTGTGTTTTATCTGGCCTTAGCGATAAGCAATGTTATTGAATACATAACTTGGGATTTGGCATCACAAAATCTCATGCATATTTATTGCGGATGTAACGGAATCAGCGATTTGTTTACCCGATGCTTGACGATTGAGAAGAGCAGCGACGTAATGAAAGAAAACACTCCTTTCGTATATGTGTTAGTGTGGGCGAAATAGGTTTTTAAAGGTACGATAAGGAGTGGGCGCTTCATGCAGTACGAAAACCGATTCCGATTTACGAGGAATTGGAATTTTAGAGATGATTGGATGTGATTCCCTATCCACTCGCAGGACGACTTCTAGCATATGTATATATAATTATGTACAAACGTATCCGGGTGTGTATTGCTGTTGGCCAACCGAATGATATTTCTTAAACCTTAGCTAAGCGACTTCCTTATTTTTGTCTGATCTTTAAACGGTAATTTCTTGCTAGTATTAAATATACTCGTACACGGTCTATGGAGGGGAAATAGGCCACACTAGTGATACGACGTGACTTGGATTGATACCATTTAGGATATGTTTTGTTCTTTTTGGAATGGGGTATGCGGAAGGGATGGTGTCGTTTGTAAGACAACAGCTGGTGCACTATTGGGTATAGAAGCTCCTGCTCAATTTTAGTCCAAGTAAAACAGTATATTATGTTGATCCGACGTAGCTTCCTAACACATGACGTTATTTACATCCGACTCAATGGAAACCTGATCTCTATTTACCTTTTCTTTATTCGTCTGTTATTTTTTGGCCTGAGAAAACACATTCATTGGGCAACTATGAGACCAAAATCGACTAGAAATAGACAAATGTAGTCACTTGAACACACTTCAATCCATAAGAGATATAGTCAATAACATTTTATAGGACTTCTTTATATTTTGTAAGGGTAATACCCTGCAAAATAATCCTATACTGATGACATATTCGAATTACAAATTGAAAATCACAGGCGGCGTACCTTGCTGGCTATAAACCACCTTATGGAGGTAACTTTTGTCTGTCTGCCTTCAGGAAGTAAACGTTCTTCATAACTTGTCTCAGCAGTTTCTCCTTAACTCACATTCGATCATCAATTTTGCTAATGGAACTTCATCAGACCCGGAAGGTTGATTTCAGCAAAAGGATATGCATTCCAAAACAGTCCCCTGCAAGCTCCTGCATATCAGTTAAGAACAATATAGACCCTATCATGCAACATATGAACACTGTTGATCCATTCTTCAATCGAAGGACTTATTTTGATCGACTTTATTGTTAACACATTACAGAAGTCAAAGGTGAAATGGTGAGGTGGAGGAATTTTCAATGCAAACCGAAGAGAGCAACAGTCTTTAGTATGCCCGTATCTATTGGGGTTCAGGTTCATTAAAAATGCAAATCCTTACCAATACATCAGGTGGTCATTGATGGGCTCGCACATTGAAATACTTTGTCCTTCAAAATCTTATAGCATCAGGGTATGGATTACGGCTTAAGACATGAGGCAACTTCCGTCGGCACGTTATACATTACTGTAATGGAATCCGTATCATACAGGATGAGTTTCAATTTTACGAATAGAAGGATGACCGGAAGCAAGTATGTGATGAGGTATGAGGAGGAGCAGGAAGAATGAGTAAGAAGATGGAGGGCAACAATGTCCAAAGGTAGGTTGCATCAAGGGATCAAAATAAGGTATAATATTAACGAGACACCATGTGTGAGACATCAAAAGTATCGTTATTACTTAAACAAGGGAAGAAGAAGGAAATCAAAGAGATAAATAAATGGCTAAAGAGGGCAAATGTGTGCAAGAGGTAGCCAGCCATATGAATAAAACGACAGCCAATTATTAAAAGCCAAAGCAACCGGAACATGTATATTCAGCACCTTGCAAAAAAGCCGAAGGGTCACGAAAGAGCTGTACTAAAAGAAACACGGAAAATGGACAAAACAAACATTACACAGGTTGTCCCAAAATTCGTTTTTAATTTCTTTTGCTTCCAGTATAAATGGTATGTCTACCAAACATTTCTCTGCGTTATTGATATCAATTTGACTACCTTCAAGATACGGATTTGTTGTGACCCTAAGAAGATTGAACATTTATTTTAGATTAACAGTATTAAGTATTTGTGTCATTTATAAAATTGTAAAGTTGAACCAAAAACGCTGACCCTCCTTAGTTAATTTGGTGTGTGAAGTCAGTCTTGTATGGACGGTTCTAAAAGACAATTATGTGTCACGGCCTTTCGAATGTTAAACTATTTAACCCACCAATGGCAATCATGGATTGTTTTGTAATTCCATTTTGTTATTGTAATTCCATACCAATTTTCTTCTCATGAATGTTACAAAAAAAGTGATGAAGAATCAATTGACAACCTTTGATAGCCCGAGCAATGATAGAAATAGCGTCACTATATGACTTGTGTCCCGTATTCAGTCAAGACATAGCGCGAGTGTCTAAAAAGCAATGGGAATTAGAACACGGCATAATAAGCTTGAATTAAACACAAAGCATTTGTAGCAAACGTAGATAAGGAGAGCAAGACCCGTAAACATAGTTCCTGTTTATAACTACTGCAAATATCAGCTGCAAAGGAATCAAAAGTCATTAGGCGGCTGCGATCTGTATAAATCGGAACATGACAAATATGACAGAATATATTCGTGTTATAACCCCAGAAATGAGATTAATATTGCTCCTGGAAGCGATAGGGAATGACCGCTAAATTGCTGATTAAAATTAAAAGATGCATACCATTTATCTGTGGCAGGGTTGAAAATAAATTTCAAACACAGCGCAAGATGTTTTTAGTCATCATGTGGGATGCAGCAGGTCCATTTCTTATCATCCTCTAAACTGCTAATTATAATTAGAAGATGCATACCATTTATCTGTGCTCGGGTTCAAAAGAAATTTCAAACACAGCGCAAGATGTTTTTAGTTACCACGTGGGATGTATCAAGTCCGTTTCTTATCATTTTTACGGCGTTTGTGGAACACTTATCATTTTTGCAGTGCATGAGACGAACGTCACCCAATTTGCTTCAAATATCAAAGTACAATATGTTTACTTTGAGTGACAGGAGAGGGCATACAGCTATTGGGGAACATATTAATAGATCTCCTTTATTCTATGCGAACGATAAAAGACCGATTCCTACATCCTTATTGTGAGAGATGAGACACAAAAAAAGAGTCATACAAAAAGAATACGTTCGTCAAATTCCAGCGAAACAAAAGAATAGACCTTTGTACTGCCGCTCACAATCGGCCAGTACCAAACATTAAATGTGGTTTTGGAAGATGTCGAATATATTGCCTCCTATTGCCTCCTCGACAGTATAGTGGTTAGTATACCCGCCTGTCACCCGGGAGACCGAGGTTCGATTCCCCGTCAAGGAGCCTCTGGCGCAAGACTAATGACCTTGCCCGGAAAAAACAAATCATTATGGAAAATTTAACAATCCTCAGGACTTGCTAAATAAGGCCAAGACCGGTTCCCGGTTGTAGTGCCGATGATGATGATGATGATGAATATATTGCCCATTAAGTTAATGCTGGTGTCCCCCGGGCCTCTATAATCTCTCCCAACCATTCCTCATTTTTGTAAGCAAACTCTTGCCCATTACCCGCACTTGTTTGCAGAGGACTGCAATTATCTTGTAATCATTCAAACATGAGCGATCTACGTCTTCAAAACTCATTGTGAAACAGCAGGATCACATCATTATATTCCAAATTCAACATCGTCAGCTAAACTAAAAGACCTACGCAAAAGGGCTGAATATCAAGACGAACTAACGAATAGATATAGCATCCTAGAGAATGGGAGTAGTGAGAAAGAGGAAACCAATAATCTGGGCACTAAATGGGCATCGATCAGAGACACAATCAAACAAACAACCCAAAAGGTATTAGGATTTAAAAAAAAAAACAATTAAGTCCAAACCTTGGTTTGACGATGAGTGCAGGGCAAAAATCGAACAACGTAAACGCCTCAGAGTGATCCACTTAGAAAGATATGATGAAGTCAACGCAGAGAGATACGCGACAATTCGGAAAGAGACAACGAGACTTTTCAAACGCAAAAAACGCGAATGGGAGAAGACTAGGAGAAGACTAGGAATCGACTCAGGGCTATCGAGTATGGGTATCAACGACACGAGACATTAAATTTACTGATACCGATACAAAAACGGCAGGATGTATGGAAGGAGACAGCGCGGCAGACCTTGTCTGCGATGGAGGGATGGCGTAGACCAGGACGCCCAGAGCCTGGGAGTGCTAAACTGGATGACATCGGCTCGAAATTGGGACCGGTGGAGAGATTTGTTAAATAAGGCCAAGACCGGATCCCGGTTGTAGTGCCGATGATGATGATGATACAAAAACGGAAATGCATAATGAATCTTCATCGTCTTCGTCAAATCTGAATCGAGATTCGAATCACAATCCACCTAGGTGGGGACCACGACGAGGAATCGAGAAATGAATCGCAGAGACACGACGACCCGACGGGAGAAAGGGACGAGATCACCGAAACGATCAGAAGAGCTCCGGGTAGACCTAGAAAGATTCTCACCAGACGACCCCGTCGCCCGCGAAAATTGTATCGAACCACGCAAGAAGACGAAGATCCTCGCTGATCGAGCGGGGATGAGATCGACTGAAATCTCGACGACAAGGAGTCGTATACCTCGGACGGCCTCGAGGCAAATTTAGCCGGTCTTCACTCGGAGGTCCCGTATCGGCAAGCATTAAATGGACCGGACAAAGAAGAACGGTTGGACGCCATTGACGAAGAAGTCAAATGCTTAATCAAGAATGGATACATGGCCGATCGTAAATCGACCCAAGAATCGCAACGTGGTCGGATGTCGAATGGTTCTTAGGAACAAGTACGACTCGGGCGGCAAGGTCGAGAGAAAAAAAGCACGACTCGTGGCAAGGGGGTTCGCGCGGCGACCCGGGATCGAATTTCACGATACCTCCGCTCCGGTCAAGCACGACCTTAAGGTGCATCAGATGAACATCACGACCGCCTACCTAAACGGTACGATCGAAGAGGAGACATACATGGAATTGCCCGATTTACTCGCAGGATGTTTGAAAGAAATCGTCGCGACACAAGGCAAATCCGATATCGGGAGCCGGGCCAAGGAAATGCTGAAACAGCCCCAAGGTGGCGAAGAGGTTTGTCGTTTGAAAAAGGCTTTGTACGGCCTTAAACAGCCCGGTCGGCAATGGCATAAGAGACTGAATGGGAAACTCGAAGAATTAAATATGACACCGACGAGCGCGGATCCGTGCGTTTATCGCCTCAAACGAGGGGGAGAACCGTTGATAATACTGGTCTACGTTGACGACATTTTGATATTCTATCGAGACCAGAGGATCTTGATTTCGTCCGAAAAGGTTTGTCGCAGGAATCCGAGGCGAGAGATCTGGAAACAGCTCGCTATTGTTTGGGGATCGAAATCGCCAGGAGCAGAAATCAGATCACCATTTCTCAACCAAATTACGTTCGGGAACTACTCTCTCTAGATTTCGGATGGAGGACTGTAACACCGTCAGTACTCCCGTTGAATCGGGTTCGAGGCTCGAAAAGGACGTTGAAGAAGAAGGATCACCAGGAGGAAATCGGCCTTATCGCGAGCTTGTCGGTGCTCTGAATTACTTGGCGATTGCCACAAGACCGGACATTTCGCATATTGTCAGTTGCCTCAGTCAATTCAACACTTGTCACGGCGAGGCACACTGGAAGGCGGCGAAACGCGTCCTGAGATATCTGAAGGGGACCATCGACTTCGGAATCACGTACACGAAGAGCATGAAAACCCATGGGTGCCCGGTAGATCGAAGGTCGTATACCGGATACGTCTTTAACCTGAGCGGTGCCGCCATCAGCTGGTAGTCGAGCAAACAGCGCACCGTCGGGCTTTCGTCCACCGAGGCGGAGTACGTGGCATTAACTGAAGCTGCGAGAGAGACCCTATACATACAGGGATTCTTGCCGGAGCTCAAGCTGTTCGAGTGTGAAAGAGTTCTGGTAATGAACGACAACCGAGGGGCACAACTACTGACCCAGAATCACACGTTTCACGCGAGATCGAAACACATCGACATCAGGCATCATTTCGTCAGAGATGTCTGCGCGAAGGACGACTGGATATTAAGCACCTTTATAGCGTTTGAAATGATAGTGAAGAACGTGTGATTCGAACTGACGCTATGACAGTTAGAACCACCAAAAATTGAACCTTAGCGTGACCCATCAGGCTACTGGCCGTGTTTTGAATTCGATTTTTAAACTCAAGTATATTCCACTGATGTGAATTGTTTTGTTATCGCTATGGCTCTGATGTATTTTCTTATTCGATTTTCGTTCGGTGTTCTTCACTATTTGCTTGTGTGTATCGTGTGTGTATCTGTTAGAGACGCTACACCTTCCTTCGGATAAGATGCCCGCGGATTTTCTCACGAAGGGATTGACAAAAGAAAAACATCGGAAGTGTCTGGATTTGACCGGCGTCCGGGGTTCTTCGGAGGATCGACCTAGCACTACAATCGAGGGGGAGTGTTGTGGACCCGCCCTAAGCTGCGTGCTCTATATGATTGTAGCGCCGGACCGGGCGTTACGAGTAAAAGGCAAATGAATTCACACCTTAATACGCTCGCTCCACTTCTGACAGTCGTACCAGACCGACCGCGCCTTTTGCTTCAACATGGCATAACACTTTAATTGTTTTTATACCAATCATTATTAAATTACCTTTTAATAAATAATATCTTTTGTGCGAGGAGTCGCCCGTTCATTTCATATCCTGCTACAACAATATCATTAAAAAAAAACAAAAAAAAAAAAGGTTTGGGGAAAAACTCAGACTTTAATTTACTTGTGTAGTGCTATGAGGACGTTCGCAAAAAATCGCCAATATCCCACCGGTCAAAATGCTTCCTCGCTATACATGTCAATCAAAGTAAATACTCATATTCACAATCAAGTACAATTTAGGCGGATAAAATCGAATCGTTCTTAAAGGGAAATGGGATACTCTATCTGATCATGTATTTCCTCAGTTCCTCACGGTTACAATGGACACATACTCAAGACCAATATGCATCGATGTTTTCTGTCCCGTCTTCGCCCTATTCTTCTTCTACCGCTCGCAGTGGACATCGAGTTGTAAAAAATTTCTTTTGTGGACAGTGATAGAAAACCCAAAGTTTGGTCCCGGCGATGTCCCGATCTTCCCCCTCTTCTTCCATTTCCAGTGTGTGCTGACAAGTAAACGTAATCTCTTCTGATATGTGGACCTGTAGGGAGGAAGTATTGTGCCAGGCAGGGGCACTCCGTTCACTTCCATCCCCATCGTCTGCCACTAAAGTTCCAAAAACCGTTCCGCCAAGTCAACAAACCGAACACAAAAATACGGAGCGGACAACAATGAAAATAACGCAGGACACAGGAACCGCTGCCGGAAAATTGAACACACGCATTTAGTTTATTGTTTTATTTTTATTGCTTAACACTTTCATTTGGTTTGGATGTATCCACGTATTTGTATGCATTTATGTTGTTATATTAGTCATTATCTTTATATGTTAGTGTTTTTATACTCCGCGTAAACTTATTATTAAAAAAAAATGATTTTTATGAATTTTATTCAACTACACACTCGACTCTGGGTATTTTCGCGTCCTCGGCGCGGGACGAGGAGCGGGAGCGGGAGCGGCAACGACCATGGTGGTCGGCGGATGGAATTTGACTCCTGGTTATTAAATCGCTGTCCAAGGGAAATTTGGGTGCATTCACTTTTACGGTGGTGATAACCTTAGATCCGGAGATCATCATGGTACACATGTATATGTATACGTCGGTTCTTTTCATGGGTCGAACCCATGATAACGAATCTGAAACACCAAGAAGGGGCATAATGTGCATCCAGGAGATGTGTGTTCGTTGAAACAACAAATCGAATCTCGTGGGATGCTAATGGGTTTGTGTTTGATTATGCATCGAGGTAATGAGGAATTGATTCAGGGCAATTACAAGACAAAGGAAAAGGCGACCTATGCATCGTTCGGTAATGAGGGCCAGCTGGATAAATAGCAGCCACTCATTAAATGAAAAAATGCGTTTAGGATACCACAAACGATATGGATTGTTTATAGTATCGCCAGGAAGCCTATGAAGGAACAGCGTTCTTTGTTTGCACTTGGTGCGAGTTAGGGAAATTGGCTTCAGCGTCGATTGCGCTAATTGAATGCATTTGCTTGGGTATTTTATTGCTGGGAGAAAAAGGTCGCCGGCCAATGTGTACGTTCAGAAATTTATCATACACATGGCGAAGCTGAAAAACAGACAGCGCAATATTTATGGTCCCTGGTGAAGGTTACATAGTATGTAATCCAGACCCTTTGTTATTAGGAATTCGTCTAGGGGAATCTACCTGGCACCGAAGGTGCCAAATTGGTTTGGAGTTCCTGATAAGTTGGGCAAGAAATCTTACGGGGAATTGTATGGGAAGGGATGCATGAAAGGTAAGTTTTCTTTTACAGGGACTTTTAGGTTAAAGATTTGATCTATTTAATGCGTGAAGCATTTAAGATGCTAATGCGATTACATTAGTGAAGTTATGAGAGGGGGTGGGAGTTATGGGGGGTTTTTAGGTAAGCGATCAAGATCAATGTTCATTGACACCGACTTCCCCAATCTTCGCCTTCTTCTTCCAAGCGGAATGTGCACTGGCCTTCCGGCTTTCAAAAACACTGTTTTGTAGGCGTGTGATATGTAGATACGAAAAATTTGTTTTCCCTCGACATGATCTACTTTCCCAATTCTCGTTTTTCTTTTTCCGACACTGACATTTAAGGGTGTCCATATTATAAAAAAAGGCAGAAAAAATGGCGACGCGAAGAATAAAACCAAATGATTATACAATTATGAAGAGCTAGCTGAATCTATATTAATAGACAGAAAAGAAATATGGCCGAAAGGCAATAATTATGTGGATAGAGTGTCCGCTGGGGACCAGCAAGCTAGGATTTAATATGGTAGATTGTGGGGGTTCTCTATATCACCTGTTCCTTGGCTGTGAGTTCCGAACGAGAAAAGCCAAATAGAGAAAGACACAAAGTGCGAACGAGCTTACCATTACCGGTGCTATTACCCACAACTACTCGCCGTTCCCCGGACTTCTGTCGGTGGGTGAGAGCGAACCCGTGCCGTACGTCGGCACCTATACCTAAACCCCCACAAGATAAGCGAGAATTTATGCATCTTTTGTCTACCAAGCAAGTTAAAAAATTAAGAGAAATAATAAAATAAGAAATGTACATGAATTGTAAAAATAAAACTAGCAGAATATAAAATTTAGGTGACGAACCTAGCATAGAACACACAACAGAAGTTGGCAGAACTGTGAAGTGTGAGTCGTATATACACAAAACTCAGGCTATAACAAATGTGAAAGTAGATTACCCAACAGAGAAGGGATGAACAGGCGTCATAAACATAACTAAACGAAAAGCAGTGAAGAGTTTGGTGCAATTTCTTGGACAAACAAACAGACCAGTCAAACTTTACACGCTCACATTATGATTGTTATGCCCATGCTCCGGGGAAGAAATTAATGTTCTCTTTAACTTGAGTCACTGTTTACGTGCACAACTTATTGTTCGCTTTCATCCACGAGTAATGTTTTGAAATTATCTTAAATAAGGATCGATTTTGTGAAAGTGCCTTCCTTGCTTTTGTACTGCTTTCGTCGTTGATTTAATTAGAATTCCACGGATCTTACGATGGCTCAGTTAAACACAAGCAATGTCGTACCATTGTAGATTCAAGTACTAAACTTGTTTCAAATATCACATTTCTTGTCTATGACAATCAGTTGTCTTTCAATAAGAGCAACACCAGTATATTTTGATGTTTTGTATGTGAACACATAATGTTGCTCAATTAAACTTTTGACTGCGAACAACGCAAAACAGCATCGGGTGTATCATCAATTTAATGCCAAACTTCACTGATAATTGAACATTTGCGAAGAACGACTTTAGACCGGTCTTCTACACAAACTTGGTCTCGCGTTTCAGGCCATAAAAAGCAAATACTTCCAATTGTGTTTATACAAAGAAGTATTTCGCAACACAATTACCTCTTTGAGAGCCTTCATCATCACTCGCCTGTTCGTAAAACTGCCAAAGGCAGTATATCACCGCGTCTTGAAATAAGTTCCTTTGTTTTGCGTTTGTCTGAAAGCCTTTTTCACTTCCCCTCACTCCCACTAACATCAGGCCCACTGCCTCCCTCCCGTCACCATTTCAATCAGGCTGTTATAGGGTGAGGAGAATTTTCTATAGAAACGGAACGCAATTTAATTTTCGAGTCACAGTATTGTTTCGCACCTAATGTTGCGTGAAATGAGATACATGGTTTGGAATATCCTTTTTTTTTTTATTCTACATCTTCGCCTCCCCACGTTCGTTTCGAAAATACTATTGGTTTTATTGGAGAATGAAAATGAATCCTACAAACAAACTCGTAGCAGAATATTCCCCTGAGAACACTCCTACTGTCGCATGATCTAGATGAAGACATCTTTGAAAGTTCATTTGTTTTCAACTTTGAATTTACGTCTATTCAGGCGTTAGATCCTTGATATATACGCTGACGTTCCCGTTCCCTCGCACACTTGAACAATAAATACGTACCCACGTAAAAGAGTAATAAAATATTTATCTTTAATCTAATCCAATGCGCGCGTATTCAGACACAGATACCTGCACGAGCACAGTCGTCTCAGATACCGTGCCGAATGAACGAAAAATTATAATTCCAAAGTCGGAAAAGTTAAGCATTCGGTTTATGTCGGTTTTTAATTGCCGATTAATTGAAATATTCACCCAGTAATTTTTGTTGTTTTGTCTACCATTATCCTTTTTATTTAGCACCACCGAAAACGAAATTAAAAAATTCCAGAAATGACAATTGAAAAGTTCTCGTAGTTCGCAGAATCCGCAGGATATATTTCTTGGCTCCCCCTCTAAAACACCGACTATAAATCTTTATTAGATATTTAATCGATATAAACTGCCAGGATACTATGTGATTTACCGCAACGACGGCACCCCATTGCGTAATCCTCTAGAGAACCGAAATCATACAAAATAGAGAGCTACAATACTGACAACTGAGGCGGTTCCAATTTTTGTTTGTTGATTTATAACAATCTCTTGTTTTGCCAACACATGATACGCATAATACGTACTAATATATCCAGAAAGAAAAAAAAACACAATAACAATATTAAATCGAACGCTAACAAGGATCTCTCATAAATCAATTTATTATTGGTATTTCGTGCTACTTTGATGGATCACATGGTGTCCATCTTGTGGTTGACACGACGCACATACCCACAAGAAGAAAGAAAGGACCCCCTGCAATTCCAGCAACGTTATATACAACACACAGAAGATAATCGAATAATTAAATTTCTAAAAGAAACCATCTATCAACCGGAAAAAGGATATTCATTTGTTTCCTTTACATGAAACAACCACTTTACTGGATAGAAACATTTTACAATAACCCGCAAACAGGAACATGACTAACTGAGTGAGTCTAGCTCACATAGCTCCACTTGAAATGAGATAATATTGGTGCAACCAAAATATATTGTCCTGTCCTCCTGGGATAACCGATGAATGACAAACTATTGCAAGAGGGCATATGGCAGAAAATCCATAGACTATCCTGACAGGAAACGAATCAATTCCAATTGGAGTATGTTTCACATTGAGGTAAGTGAAATGAAATAAAACATAAAGTCGATGTGCGAAAGGACAGTTCAGGAATTGTAAGATGCCTCCTCTTCGTATCGATCATGCATTGGAATGTTCAAATCAGAAAACTTGACACAAGATGTCACAAGAGTAGGTGTTATTGCCTCTTAAACAGCAATGTACATCTAGAGAAGGACTCTGATACGTTACATACTGGTACGTTCTATCTAAGCGAATGAGGAACATGTGCGTGGGTTTAATTTGTCAAGGAGATTGTGATATCATCCTGACCAATATCTAGTGATAGTTGATTCCTTGTGGTCAATATAGTAAGTACAAGAAACCGGAAGATAAAAACGAACAAAACGACAGGAATGACAACGACAATAAGAGTTCGTGTCAATCACTATCAAAAAGTGATCCTTGAATTGGACAGGTAACGTATAGGTGAATTGAATTATAAGAACACCGGGACAGAAGAATTGTCAGTTCTCTGTCTGGTTTTATTTAATAAACTTCAACCTAAAGATACAAATGGAAATGGTAGATTCGACTTGCGAGAGTTTCGCTCAATCATTCACTCGACCTATTTACCTAGCTCTCGACTGTAGCCTATGGCAAATAGCAGGATATGGATTAGATGAGCCACCCTTCACTCCGATTGAGATGTTCAAAATACAAGGTGGGCCTTAAATATGTCTGTGGGGGTTCTCTATACTACATGGAGAACCAACCCACAATTTCAAGTTTTTAAAATAAAAATTTTTTTTTTGTTTTTTAATTACTACCTTAGTTTTTAAGAAAGTCTGTAAGTTGTTATATTATATTAACTTATGCTGCTTGGATTAAGCCTAATAATAATAATAATAATAATAATAACAAATAAAGTAACAAAATAAAAACAGTGTTTTCTATTCCTTCTGGTGAACAATTTTCGGCGGGATAACATCGTTGGGGGACAAAGTGAATCCGAGTCATACGTTGACTAACATACCTTACTCCCACATGTCCATGCTGGGTTTCGTATATTTTGAAGAAATACGCAAGCACACGGAAGCCATTACTAATAAATAATTACGATTGCAATACATAGAAAAAAGGGCGGATTTGTATTCTGGTAAGGCATTAGGTAGGGGGGGATGAGAGCGAACATACAGGGCAAAGTCACTGATTGCTTTCAAACCGGCGAAGGCCCGGACGATCATTGTCCCTGTTCAATCCAAGTTGACATGCAGTCTCACGTGACACCCCTGGATAGCTACTTTGGCTCCCGCCAAGTAGTGACCCAATGCATGCAGCGACATCCTCAAAGGCGCAAACCTAATAACCTTGCCCAGAAAAACAAACTATAATGGAAGATTCAACAAGCCTCGGATATGAACCGGATACACGACGACGACCACGGAAACGAAAATGGCTAAACGATTTAAGAATTTTCTCATGGAACGTCCGCTCAGTATACAGAGCTCGAGCTGCAGAGCAGCTAGCTGACGCCCTGCCCGAATATAAGGCTGACATAACAGCATTACAAGAAATAAGATGGACGGGGAGTGGTGTTATTCAAAGAAACGAGTATGACATATATTACAGCTGCCATGTAAAACACCATGTACTCGGGGTACGCTTTCTAGTCAGCCAAAAACTGAAGCCTGTCATTATCGGCTTTTACGCAATAAACGAACAGCTATGCACTCTTCACGCGGGAGGCAAGTTTAAGAACATAAGCATCATAAACGCTCACGGAGGTGTCCCCTGACGACGAAAAAGAATGATTCTACGAGAACGTCGAACGGGCGCTCAATATCTGCCCAAGATACGGTGTGAAAACCGTTCTTGGGGATTTGAATGCCAAAATAGGTCGGGAGCCGGTTTTCGGGCACTACACAGGTTCCCATAGTTTGCATGAGAACACTAATGACAACGGACTACGAGTCATCGAACTGCCAGCATCAGAAAACTTGGTCGTTGCGAGTACCAGGTTTACGAGTAAAGATATCCACAAAGCCACCTGGGTATCACCTGATGGAGCCACTCGCAACCAAATTGACCACGTGTTGATAGATCGCCGCCACTCCTCGAGCGTGATGACGGTACGAACGTACCGAGGTGCCAACGTCGACTCGGATCACTATCTTGTTGGTACAGTTCAGGTTCGGATCAGGTTCGGATCCACACCGCTGCCTTACGCCTTGGGAAAACCGGCAACATCTTTGGTCATGGGTTAAGACTCGCCCCCGAAGAGCTCGATGGAGGGAGAGTAAGCCCTGGGGCCAGAATGCCGTGCGTAGAAGAGAAATGGACACGTTTTAAGAATACTGCGAACTCCATTTTAGGCAGTAGTCGTAGAGATCGGAGCGACTGATTCGATGATGAGTGCAAACTAGTGACTGAACGGGCAATGCAGCAGTCTCATAGGACGCTGGTACGCGAGGAGAAATACAAAGAGCTCAGATCTGAAAAAAGACTCCACAGACAAAATACAAGTGCCTGGGAAAAATATGTAGTCTTTAAAATAGAGGAAAGTAGACGGCGAGGTCCGCACCAGGCGCAGGAGGTCTACCCGATAGAATCATGAAAGGACGATGCCATATAGAATGTTTAGTTATTTTTTATAGCCGGTAATTCTTTCTATTCTCGAGGCAGACAGAATCATGAAAGGACGATCTTTTCTCAGAATTGATGATACAAAAACAGGATTGCTGATCCGAAAAATGCATTCCGAAAGTGTGGGAATCTCATCTGCCCTTGTGATATTGCCGGTGTTGCTTCTTTGGTTGCTCCCGAAACCATGAATTGATTGGTGCTCGATAGAGTACGGCGGTTGTTACCGAACTCCGGTTCAGGGGAACCATGCGGATCATTAATCAATACGATGGAGTCGGCGTTAAGTAATTACAAATACGATGAGGGTCAATGCCAGCACATGACTCCATTAGGATGGATATATATAGCTCCCACAGAGACCGGGACGATAGTATTAGACAGCGTCAACAGTTCTGGTGGTTGAATGGCATATAAAGACCTGGATACCAAAGTTGGTATAGAATCACACTATCATCAGCTAGCTTACATAGACTTAGCTTTTCTAGAATTAGGGTAGTATAAGATTTAAGTTAAGTTAGGTTAAGTGCTTTTACATAAAATAAAAAAAAAATAAAAAAAAAAAAATAGGTAAGTTAAATAAGTTAAATTTTAAGAAAAAAAAAAAAACAAAAAAAATTGACACAAAGTTTTTCAAATTTTCTTTGTCTTTCAAATAATTATAAGTACTGCTACAAACTTCTGTCGCCGAAAGGCAAATTATACAAATGTTTAGTAATGTTTAGCTTAGAGCGTCTGCGAAGGACCAGTAAGTTATTATATAAGATAATTAAGCTAGAATTTAAGCATTTTTTGTCTAGCCTTTAATTTAGAAATTAAGAATATAAAAAGAAAAACAAAAAATGTTAAAAAAAAAAAAAATAATAATAATAATAATAAAAATAAAAAATGGATGTATATAGCGCATAATTTTACCACCAACATGCTGAAGTGCATCCGAGGTACAGAAAGCCTTTAATCAGAGTGTGCACAGTAGTTAATTATAAAGGTCAAATTAAGACGGATAGAGCAATACAGGGAATCGTTCTTCAGTCGACTTACACAGATGTGGAATGCTCTCTCAAGTCATGTGCTTCCTCGAATTTAATGATAATAGGCCTACATGCAAATTTTAAAGTAGTTTGTTGCTGTTATTAAATCCTTTCGGATAATTAATTGTAATAGTGCCGCCTCAATGGCTGAGTTGGTAATGAGGTTGTGTCTTGGGTTTGATTATACATATCTAGGTTCAACTGACGACTCTTTATATTGTGCAGTTCGGCACCATTATTGAGTGATAGGTAGGGTGCCTGGGAAAAAACCTTGTCTGTGAAATAGAGAGAAGTAGATAGCGAGGTCCGCACAAGGCGCGGAAGTACTACGAAATAATCCGCAGTATGACCCGGTACACACCACGCTACACTTACTGCGAGGATAAAGAGGGTAATCTGATCATCGAGCCTGAAGGTATACTGGAGCGATGGGAAGTGCACTTCAATGAATTGCTAAATGGTCAGCTCACCGAAGAATTGGAGGCTCCATCAATGCAAGACCAAGACCAAATGCTGCCGCCATCAAGCATTGAGGAAACATTAAAAGCCATGACAGCTCAAATCAAATAAAGCCCCGGAGCTGATGGCATACCAGCTGAGCTTATCAAACAAGGAGCGACAGCATTACATCACCCAATTCACGAGATCGTGGTGCACGTATGGGAGCAAGAGGAAATGCCGGAAGATTGGCGTCGTGGAATAATTTGCCCCATACATAAGAAAGGAGATTTCACAGTTTATAACTATAGGGGTATAACATTGCTGAGTACCGCCTATAAGATAATCTCCTCTATCCTACAAGATCGGACAGCCCCATACGCTAAAGTCATCATTGGTCAATATCAGTGTGGCTTCATCCCAGGCAAATCAGCGATTGATCAGATATTCACCCTTAGCCAGGCGATGGAAAAATGTCTGGAATTTAATATCCCATTATATCATCTATTTATAGACTTTAAGGCCGCCTACGATAGCATAGCCTGGGTAGAACTATATAATGCCATGAGAGAGTCTGGCATTTCAAACAAATTGATACGACTTTGTAGGTTGACCATGACCAACGTACCTAGTCAAGTAAAAATTGCGGCATGTTCACGACATGTCATTGGGTTCGTCATCCTCGAAGGATCTGTAGCGATTCTAACAGATACACACACAATTCACAAGCAAAAATAGTGAAGAACACCCAACGAAAAATCGAATAAGAAAAATACATCAGAACCGTATACCAAGCGATAAATTAAAATAATTCACACCAGTGGTATATAGTCGAGTTTGGAAATCAAATTCAAAACACGCTCAGTAGCCTGGTGTGTAACGCTTAGGTAAATTTTTTTTTCGTGATTCGAGCTGTCATAGCGTCAGTTCGAATCACACGATCTTCTTCACTATTATTTAAAACGCTATAGATCCACGACCGCTTCCGAAATATTTGTTACCCGACTGTTTGCTTTACAGTATTGTTGCCCAAAACCCTTTTCGAACATTTCCAAGAATCTCGCACCATTCAATCGGTTCGTAACTATTCTATTGTATTTTATTTATTGCTCTGTAGGACCACCTTCCCTGATATGTGCAGTTTTACTCTACACTTCACCATCTGATCCGATTTCAACTTCACGCTTTATACATGCATTTAAAAAGAGTTGATTTATTAAATATATTGTTACAAATGTTTAAAATTCTTCAAAGTAGCCCCTTGTGCCTCGACACACTTTTTCCAGCGACTCTGTACGCCCTCTGGAAGGCATCAATGAGCAAAAAGAGTTTCTGCAACTAAAGACACACCAATCGACGGTAAACAGAACACGGTTCAAATTTACATCAGTTGAGGTTGTTGGTGGCCGTCCAGAGTAGGGATTAACTTCTGCCTCTTTCCAACCATCCTTAAATGCCTTTAGCCATCGTGAAATGTACGGATAGGATAGAGCAAAGTCCCGTTATGTTTAAATGATCGTTTTATTGGTCTCGGCGAAGGATTCTGGAGTTTCGCTCGATCGACGAACCTATCGCGATTCGTGACACAGGCACTGAAGAGAGGTTCACAGTAACAACGATGCACACGTTTCAGCTGTTTGCAGCACACTGAATGAGGTGTCGCTGGAAAGTGAGTTAAGAATTCTATGGACGGTTCCGTCTTCACCTATTCCCACTATATACCCGGCTCACCTTAATCTATTTTTTTTTTTTTTTTTAGTTTTTAAACCACATTTATTTTCCTAATTCTTTTTACATTTATAATATTAGGGGTAAATGTTAAACCCTTTTCTACAATCACACTCCTTAAATTAACTTACTGGCTCTATTCGAGCTCTCTAAATTACACATTACAACTTGATTTTTATATATGCCTTTCGGCGTAGTCACCTTCATCTTCGTGACATTATGATTCTCACTACTGTTTGTTTGATGTATAGCTCTTCCGATTCACGATTGTGGAGCTTCCTCGATTGTACCGCGTCCTACTCATATTTAGGTAGTCCTTAAAACTTTATTCTCGAATACATGGAATTTGTTCTCTTCTCGTTGCATAAGCGCCCATACTTTACATCCATAGAAAATAATCGGCATGATTGTCGTTATATATATACGGAGCTTTGTATTACGGGACAGACTCGATTTTAGCAGTTTTCTAACTGCCACCAACTACCGTTGCCGGAACGCAACCTTCATTTTATTTTCCTTGATACTTCGTTACTAGCCGTCAATATCGTTTCTAGATATTTAAACTCACACGACCTTGTAGTTTTTTAATATTATTTGTGATATAAATCTCAGAAGAATGTAATGACTTTATGAAACTTTCCACAAACTCGGTGGATTAAGTCCCAGAATAACCCGGCCAAGTTCATTTACGTCCAGTTTGCTTTCTAATAGTGTTTTCTGTTTTCCCGACTGTTTTTTATGTGCATCGCCTTGGTTATTTCTTAGCAGTCTTACATCTTGCTTATCAACGTCCAACTTTATTTGTTTCCTTCTGATGTCTTTTTTTTTGTTTTTATTTATAGTATCATTAGTTTCATACCTTCTTGCTCCCCATCTCTCTTTTCTTCTTCTGTTATTGATTGTTTTTCTTCGTTTTAATTTCCCCTTTTCTCGTCATCTTCTCCCCAGCAAATCTGGTCACTAGTTCCCGCCTTCTCGCCATCAGTCCCCAATCAGTTCCTACCCCCAATCAGTTCCTACCCCCTATCAATCATCTTTTGTGTCACATTTTACGACGTCATATAACAGATCTCTCAAAGTGCCTAAAACGCATGCAAATTAAAAAGTTATTTTTGTAACTAACAATTTAGATCTCCTGTCATAAAATAAATGAAAAAACAAACTCAAAGATCCCTAAGGAGGGCGCACAACATAGTACTCGTAATTAATTAAATTTACCTGCAGCAGTTATTTACGGACTCTACCCGAAACCCAGAAAAAGACGAGAAGTATTAATGGTCATAAATCCCGACACTAAAATATCCCTCCAACGTATCCTCGTGTCTTTCTAAGCCTGAATCGCCCCAACAGTCAAATAAACCCAACCCAAAACAGTAAAGAAAAAAACATCTAAAACAAAATGGACACAATAATTAGAATACTTCCGGATCATCTCGTTAGTAAGATCGTCGGACATTTCAACTTTCTTCGTGCGGTTTGTCCGAACAAAAATTGTACCATTTAAATGGGTATGCATAATTTAACCTCTCTCCATAATGGGGCTGTCGTCGCCTTCGGTGCCACCACCGGATCCTAATTTCGACCCAGGATGCAGAGCAAAAACTCATTCACCGAATATAATACCAAATATATGCACAGATTTTACACAATAAAAAAGGAGTCATTACCTGTCAAAATTATTCGTAGGCGGGCAAATAAGGACGAACAGGATCAAAAACAAAAGCAGGAATTCGGCGTGCCGCCGATACATAAAAACTGAAAACAAAATGAAATAAATTTTTTATTATCGGTGCGATGTGTTTCATAATATTCGCAACCGCGAAGGACTCCACAGAGCGAAGGGTTAGGGGTCGTAAAAACAATTACATTTCCCCGAGAGAGGACGTTGTGGAGCATGGTAGGCATTAGGCTTACGACTCAGAATCAATATCGACGTCCTGGGTATTGGGCCACGTGCGGTTTATTCCAATGGCAATTGAATATAGTGTCGATGAGATTGAGGAAAATGGAGCATGGGGGCGGAAACACAGTTCCGTTCCTATATCTGCTCTCGTTGTTTGTCTTTAAGAAGTCTTTTTCTTTGGTGAATTAAGAAAGCGCTTGGATACGGACCCCGTTTCATCCCACACTGAAGTAACGTATTCCCATTTAAAAGTTTAAAGTATTTTGTGGAAGGCAATTTGTACATTGAACTCGAATTGAGGCAATGAAAATAACTGAACGATATTTGCACGCCTGCGCACTAGTTTACAATAGAATTATCCTAGAAATCATTTCACACTCACTCTGCTTTTGCAATCCTAGTTTCTATACTTAGTATCTGATCCTGCGTATATATCATTTGGTTTCATAAGAGTATTGAAAATCATACATAGTTTTTTATGTATACTTCTCTCTGGAGACCTATAGCGCCGAGTGAAAGCCCTGAAATACCATTAAATAACTATTGGAGTTCCTCTTGAACAGTTGCAAGTTATAAGGCTCCGGACAACACTCGCGCAGAGAGGGTCTTTCAGCAGTCTTTCTCGTCTGTAATGGAACAAGTTTCGGCACAAAGATGTGCGTGCCGTCGGGAGATGAACCGGAAATTGGTGGGATCCGTCGAATTGTAATGTGGGGCGCAAATAAACCGATTTCCGTGAAATAATACCACAATCTCCGAGGAACAGTCTCCGTGATAATATCTGTAAAAGAGACAAAAGTTCGCTACGCGCCTTCGATTGCAGTCTCGATGTCAGCTGTGTCCTCGGTCAGGCGGATTGACTGACTCTGTATGTTATTAAGTAGCTCGAGAATGTTCTTATGAGCTGAACTATAAACATGATAACAGTATTCGAGTGCGGGTCTAATCTGAGAATTGTAGAAGAATGAAATTGAACCAAAGTAAAATAGTTTTTGGCTCTAAAAAGATAACTCAATTTTCTGGAGGCGGGCCAGGCGATGTTCGATACGTGTTCATGTCACGCTACACTCTTACAACACCGTGACGCATTGTGGACACAGCTGCAGCCGATATTCTTCCTACGGCCCATAACTGAACCGTTGCCCCTATGCCCTTAGGTTCGCAACACTTGCGACCAATTCCCTATCATCGGCTATCAACTGATCATGGGATTAGGGCATGAATATTATCGTTGTTTAGGCAATCATACCCACGTACATGCTCTATGATGACCACCCTGAGAGCCAAAGTAAACACACAGTACCTCATCGTGTTTGTTTGGCTTACTAACACAGGTCCATGGTTCCCCTGGGTGAGACGTATGCTGCCACATCTTCGAGGCAAATTCCTCACCACCATATCCATGTGCCAGCATATTAATCCAACAGATAACCATCCAGCCTGACCCTTTGCCACCGTCGCGTCGGCGAGATTTTTGTGGACTTAATGTCAACAAAACATCTTCCCTCCTTGTGCACCAGAGCCATACGGCTTAATCAAACAAGTGCATATGGTGCACGTCCCTCGAAATAGCGTTCCTGTTTACTTGAGATGCAGAAACCTATTTCGTCTCCCAGGCGATCACCAGCGATGATTGACAGCAGCGCTGCCGCTGCTTATGGTTGTTCCTTGTTTGAACAGGTGCGATATCGTTCGTTGTCGATGTTTCGAGCCGAGGGGGCCAAGTGGTGGAAATCCTTCCATGTAACTCCTTTTCGATCGCCCATTGGCCGTCGCCAAGTTGAGCCTGTTCGCTCCTCCCACATCGATGTGATCCACCACCGTTGAATCTGACGGATGTGGATTCCATCGAGGAGTCAGATTTCGTCATCTTAAGAGTGCACACGCACTATACGCGTCTATTAAGATTCAGTGATATACGGAGTCGAGTCCGAACTAAGTATCCTTTTGTCTTGTGCGTGTTTCTATGTCGAACTTGTGTTGAGTCCCGTCCTTGCGCGAGTCGCTTAATATAACAATATAACTATCGTTTGTTAAAGGGAACACTAAATTAATGTGAAACAAAAATTATATTAATCAAGTTTATTATTTGTTGAAAGGAACACTAAATTGATGTGAAACAAAAATTATATTTAACCAGGTTTGCTGTTTGTTGGAAGGAACACTAAGTTGCTGTGAAACAAAAATTAAATTTAATCGAGGTTATTGTGTTAAATGGAACACGGAGTTAATGTGAAACGAAATTATATTTAATCAAGTTTACTGTGTTAACGAGGAACACAATTGTACACCAATCCATCGGATTAACACAAATAAAAAGAAAGTTTTATAACCGGAACCCATCAACTTGTTTCATTCATCGACTTTCACAGGTGATCAGTACTTTGTCTCAACATCGTTGGTGTTCCGTTGACTTTTACTCTGTGGGTGTTTACTGAACCCGCGTCCGTGTAGACGCACGAGTAATAACACCTCCATACTCTCCATGATGAGAGAAAGCAATATTATACTTGCAGGCATTGAATTCCACCCGGTTGGATTGTTCCCAGTGATACATCTTGTTAAGATTAGAGTTCAACGAGCTCAGCAATGCATTGGTAACAGAGTGCGAATTCTCATGGACTTAGGCAAGCACGCTCGTAGCGAAGAACACAAGCAAGTTCGTTGAAGAACATAAACAAGATTGACTATCGTCCTTGTGGCAGCCCCGGTTGGGTTTTCCCTTCATGGAATTATGTCGATTGGAATTGCATCAATTACTATAAGACAAAAAACACTTTTCCTATATTGTGGCAGACCGTCTGGAATTCATCTTTTCACCGAAAAATAAAATAAAAGTTCGTCAGTGGTAAATCCAAAGAAGCAGAGACATTAATGTCGTAAATCATATAGGGCACGATTGTTTCTATGTGGAAATATCACCAGAGTGTGAGAATCGACTATAGGCCTGCTTGCAGCTGAAATCACACTAGCGACGATCGTGGGGGTGTGCATAACGAATTTGAACCCTATCAGGGGTACAGCAGAAACGAAGCCGAAAAACTTACACAAGGAAAAGAATAATAACCCCATAGTTGTGTGGGCGAGAAGTTTTTTGGGGGTCTGGTTGTGCTTGCTGCTGATTTCCGTGACTAGTCTTTAGTCAAGTGAATTGACTAAAGACCGTGTGTGACTCGGTTTTGTGGAACATACAAACAAGACTGAACAATTCGCGGAATTCTTGACGGAAGACCAACGGGACAAGGTCGGTAGAAGGCCGCGACGGAAATCGGAGAATAATGGTAAAGTATGACCTTAAGGAAGTCATGAGTTTTCGGGTACCTACATAACAATAGGTAGAAATTATAGCAGCAATAGTATTCAATTTACATTAGAGGAAAATATTAGAGCAGTTGCATTTGGAACACGAAGTAGTTGCGATTAACTCATGCAGTGTGAGCAATAACAAAGTTAGGTTGTTTTTCGATATATTAAAGTTAATCATTTTTACAACCGTAAAAAGTTTTAAATAACAAACAAATGTTATAAAAAAAAAGGTGAATAGTGACTTTTACTTTGTGTCGTCGGTAAACGTTATCACTGCTAAAACATGTCCCTATCTACCTATCAGCGCATGGCACAAGAACTTCACGCAATGTCTGACAATAAACAAGAACTGAAACACTACTACGAAGTACCTGTGTGGGGGGTTTAGGTTTAGTAGGTGTCAAGTACGACAGGGGTTCACTTAACCTTCCACTGTATTCTCCCGAAACTCTGGTGACAAGTATCCAATATACACGAATGAAGTTAGAAGAAATAAAACGCTGGAGTTGTTGACTATTGTTGTAAACGGTGCTTTATTGTTTATTTCAAATTCAAGGGCTCTTTTGATAACTTGACAGGATCCTAAGCTTTACAGATTATTGATCTTTAACATATTAAATTGTTGCGCAACACGTTGTTGAAAAATTGTCTATTATAAATTACACGAGAACAGGTAACAAACGAGATTTTCTCCAGACACGGTTATTTCAATACCGACATAGACTCACGACTCTGACGAAGCAATCCTTGCGTAGACCGGAGATGTGTGCCCCGTTTGAGTGATGATTATCGACTGACCTCTATCGATCTCTTCCTATGGTCTCTGCAAGACCCTCGTTTGAAAAGGGGACGAAAAATAAAAGGAATTTTTTTTGCTTTTGCGCACTAGCCAGCCGATGTGATTGCACTCTCTCTCTTGTGCGCTCTTCATTTCCCCATGCGCCTCGGGGTGGATAAGCGCTGGCGTATTCGTTGCACGCCGATGTGCGCAGAGTGGATGAAAAACTCAAAGCGAGGAGCGCAATAACTCGGGGTTGATCTGGCTTAGTGTGCGTGTGGTAATGTGGCCTCCGAGGTGTTCCACACTGGGGTAGTGTGGTATGATGATTATCCCGGAGGCGTGTGGCTATTGAAAGGAAGAAATGCGGAGGAGCGGAAAATGTGTTTTACTCTATTCACCTGAGAAAAGAGATGTTTGATCCCCAGCGGATGGAGGAACTGGGAAAAGACAAAGTAACGCTAGGGAAATATTATCACGTGATTCAATCGAATGTTTTGATAGTTTCCCCAGCGGTTCTGCCATGTTGCGACAACTTAGTCCGGCTGGATTTGGTTGTCGCTAACCGACATAGACTAGAGTTGCGGTATGGCGAAAAGGGTAGCGAAACTCATTTATGCATTGTCTGCATGGAACAATGAGTTTAGCTGTCTGTCCTTGGTGGTAACATGCTTTACAGGTGAATAGTTAACTAGACGGGAATGGGGTTGGTTTGGCACGCCGTATGGCGGTCGAAATTAGATGGAATTAGCCGGAAATTGTGGGTGGTTCTCCGTGTAGTATAGAGAACCCCCACACCTGCCACGGGAAGAAAGATCGGGGGACGGACCTCGGCCAAACAAACAAGAATATATATTTTATATATATATATATATATAAGTGAGAGTGTGTTTAGTCCAGAAAGATACTTCCACCTTTTGAAGGCTTATAGCGTTTGAAATAATAGTGCAGAAGATCGTGTGATTCGAACTGACGCAATGACAGTTTGAATCACGAAAAAAATTGAACCTAAGCGTTACCCATCAGGCTACTGACCGTGTTTAGAATTTGATTTCTAAACTCGACTATACTCCACTGACGTGAATTATTTTTGTTATCGCTTGGTATACGGTTCTGATGTATTTTTCTTATTCGATTTTTCGTTCGCTGCTCTTCACACTATTTTGCTTGTGAATTGTGTGTGTATCTGTTAGAGCCGCCACAGGCTAACACCTCCAAGTTACCAAAAGAAACAATTTGATATCAATGTAATTTACGATCTATGCAAGAAAAAAGAAAGATTATATTTATTAGCTATTTCTATCATTTGAAGGGTACGACCTCCAGGTTGTAAAAAGAAACAATTAGATATCAATGCAATTTGCGATGTACGCAGGAAAAAAAAAAGATTCGATTTGTTAGTGTCAAGGTCATCAAATCTTATGAGAGCCTGAATTTTGTCGAGGTCATTATTATTATTATTTACTGGCCTGTAGGAACCAGGAAGTTCATGACCTCACCGACTCGGCTCCGCCATTGTTCCCTGTCCTGTACGCTCTCCTTCCACGTTCGATCGTCCGATCCGATCCCCTCGAGGTCCAATCTAACATTGTCCTCCCATCTCCGTCGCGGCCGTCCTGCCGGTCTCTTCCCCGTTAGTTTACCGTCAAGAATTCTATGCACGGTCTTATCATCGCCCATTCGCGCTACGTGTCCGGCCAATCTTAATCTTAGCGACTTGATTACTCTCACTATTGTAGATTTGCGGTATAGCTCTTTCAATTCGTGGTTGTGCAGTTTCCTCCATTGTCCTGACTCCTCGTCATATTTGTCGAGGTCATAGTCAGTACAAATGTAGAGTTGTGTAAACATGTCTCGAGTAACGTTGTGTCAACATATCTCGAATATCACAAAGCTCTCCTAAAAAAATTAATGAACAACCTTTCATAGCTAAAAGATATTTTACCTCAACATAACTTCTCCTTTTCCACAAATCCCCAATTAAACCTGCGTTCAAGTACAGTTTATATGTTTGGAGTTCTCTTCCTAAACAAACCATTGACCAAACCGAAGGTATATGGTTTATTGAGAACTTCACAATACCAGCAAGGCAGCCATTGTCACAACAAATGCGCGTGGTCGACCATGGCGTCTTTTACAGATATCAATGTGGAAGCTGTTCCTTGAAGATCCGTAATATCATTCAAAGGAATTCGGTTTGTTTGCATACCGACACCGACAGTGGGATAAAGAAAAAAAAATGATATGCGGTTGTGCAAAATTTTTGTTAAATTGTGCCAGGATGGCTAAATAGAAATTAATTTCAGGGAGTTATTGACCTACATGGGTCATTCTACTACATTTCTTTTTTATTAGAAGGCTATTTAGCGCACACCAATAATAAATAAAATCCTTGAGATGTGGGTTGCCCCCAATCAATCTGTTTTACTGTCGTGTGTTTGAAACACTCCTACAATTACAGAATAGCAATAGAGCCCGATTAAGAAGCCTCCGTCTTGTTCACTGTTGCCCGCCAATTTTACGCTGAAGTGTTTACTGTTTATTGGAGCATATTTCACACCCCATAAGACGGTAGGCATTAATAAGCATATTAGGCAACTGAGAAGGAATACCAAGTGTGCAGGCAATGGGTATCGAAAGCATTTAAATGGATAGAAGCAAGAAGGTGCTCCCTCTGATTTATCGTTGTATCATGGGTGTGTATTTTTTGAAACGTTTATTGTTAATTTCAGCTCATCCATTACAGATACCATTATCATTCACTGCGAGGTAACACGGTATAACGGGCTTACGATCTTACAATGCCTTGTTACGTTGTTCCATTGTCACTTTCTATTATCCTCCTCTGGAATATGGCCAATTATATCATGTAACGAGCGAACCTAATCCCTTTAATATTTCCATGGATGTTACTCCAGGAGTCCAGCTTTGATGTTAATCAGTTCTCATGATTACACACTTACACTTAAGTTATATCCTGAGGCAGCATTTACTCCTTTGGGACGATGCATTTCTGAGAAGACGGGATCCTGTTACATCGATATGTTGGATAGTACCTGTCCGCACTTATATAAATCTCACCTTAGTGAACATGTAATACTGCCCGGTTTCTTAGGAGATGTAAGTCTAAGGTGTCAAGTTACTCTCGACATGCCGTACTATGTACAATGTACGGTCGTCCATCTCCTAGCTAGAGGGAGAGATTTTTCAGAACAGTAAGCAATCCTTTAACTTGATTGCTGATTAAATAGCAAAACCACGTCAAGGTGGAAGTTTTCTTTTCCACAAGTTTCCCCGATACCTTGTTGTAAATTGTCAGTTTCTCGAGGTTGCCTCGGGGTAGGATCACTCTAATGGCGAGGGTTGCTACTCCTTGTGACTTCAATATGCAAAACTTATGTGTTATTCATGCAAGTGGATTCTATTATGAATACATCATATAGCTACATGGTCTGTTAGTTCTTGTACTCGATGGCAACTCATTTCTCTGCCGTCTACAAATACTGTCTCTCTCTCCACTTTATATATATATTACTAAGAGCATACACACACGCCGAGGTTTACCACACATTCAACAGAAAAATAATATGTTAGTGCCCTTACCTGAGGATGTCAGTGCGAGGCGGTCGGATGCTACAAGCGCGGAAAGGGTTAGGTGGTGCTGAAGGTTGTACAACCGTTTGATGCTGTACCACGACCTGCTACCTGATTTATTGCTAACATTAAAATTCTCCACAGAGAATATCCTTTCTCCTCGTTTTCTTCCACCAGTTTATCATCGAAAGGATGATAGGAACACTCCGACCGAGCGGTATGTCTGCCTCAAACACCTGCAGAAGCCTTTGTAAGGAATTCATCTTGTTCCCATCTCACGTGAATGGAATATATATTACCAAACTAGTTTAGTATCCTTACTGAGCAAGTTGATAGCTGGTCTTGTATCAGCAAAGCCATTACAACGTTTTCCTAACCCTTTTGTGTGTGGAGCTTGTCAAAATTCCTCACAATTCCACATCTAACATGATTTACACGGTTCCACGATAATATCGCGGTAAAGTCTCCATTGGGGTAGAAACAGTCGTAATTCTTGCGCGATCCTAAATAGTTTCTCCCGAACGGTTGAACGATTCTTTTCCCCTCAAAGAAGTCTTACATCGAACCATACACGTACATCAGTACCAAGCCCTTCTGGTACATAAACTTTGGTGAATTCCTTTTGTCAATAAGTGAATTTTGATGGCGGAATTCCGATCCTTTGTCGACAAAAATTTAAAGTTCTCGTAAATTCAATTCGAAAGAATCTATATACGGATGAATTCATCATTAGGAAAGTTTATGATCTGAAAAGAGGCTTGTGTGTTAGTGTGTTGCCGGGAGTCAGCCTGCGACGGCGAAAAGACTTTGTAAGGGACGTAAGGACGTAAGACAAGGATAAATCGGAGAGTCATTTTTCTTTCAAGGGGCAAATATCTGATAGAATCAAATTAGATCGGCATACGTTGTAATCTACTGAGCTGTTTGTTATACATATAGGTACAGAATGCGTACAGAAATCCTTAGGATATCATAAAGTAGTATGACTCAATACCGGTTTCTTGGGTAAACATCCTCTTAATGTTCAGTTGGTTATTTTCTCTTTACGTACGTGTTAACCGGAGTCTGGTAGTCGAGAAGTGTCTTGTGGAACTAGAAAATGTGTAAACAAAAACTCGAACTAGGGATTTCGACCCTTGGCATCATTATTTAGGGCAACGAAATGCCGAACAAAAAGGGACCCAATTTCCCAAAATTTTGTAATGAAGTTACCTTTAATTGTTTGACCCAATAGCTGAGCAAGTTTTTGATAGCACCCCATAATCGGGGAGTCTTCTGCTGGAATGTTATTTACTACCAGTGGCGGAATTGTCGACATTCTTCTGAGGGGTTAACATAAATGAAAGTAAGTGAATATTAAACATACATAGATGGAAGGGGCAGGTGACATAACAAGAAAAAGGTCGAAAAAAATGACAACTTGGTTGGTTTAATGAATTTTGAGCACATGGAAACCGTCAGAATTAAATTTAATTAAATAAGGAGAAGAGATAAAGATAGAGGAAGAAGCGACAGAGGAAGAAAAAGCGGACGAGAAATAGGGAGAGCGAGATAGAGACGGGGAGAGAGAGAGAGAGAGAGAGAAAGAGAGAAATTGAGATGGGGGAGAGAGAAGCATAATTGTATTGCCGTTGGTTTTTCTGCACAAAATTATATTACGATGCGCATTTCGATATCAAAATGCTTTTAGAAGGATCTGTTAGACGCTTACGGCTTCTTTTACAACATATCGATACTGAAAGGTCTATTAGTAATCCCAGGATATAAGAAGATACTGTGTCGGTTCTACTAACGCCCCTACTTACCTTCCCAATTACCCCAAAGCTTCCTGTCCTGAAGCTCCAGAAACCCCGGTGTTTTTCGCTAATGCAATTGCATTAACACCTGCACCTTCCTTAATCAAGTGTTACAACTCGCTACATACCCCCTCTTAAACAAAACAATTAATACTTCAAGCATCCTCACACCATCTCAGACATCTTCTCAAACAACCATCCTCAAATAATAAATCTTCATAGAAACCCCATCATCAATTCATATAAACATTAACCAAAGTATTCTGCATACGATGCAATACGCGCGAAGCAAAGCCTTCTCCACGAACAATTAATTCATATCGCATATCTTGCGATAATTATCCATCCATGCCAAAGCATATATCCGTCGTGCACTTGACCTTGCATTCTGCCTCGCATTACGAAACTCAAACAAGCATCTGTCCACAGACCTACACGGTCTCATGTTACAAGTACATATGTTAACAGGTGTGATACATGATATGCAAGCGCCAGCGGCAACATCAAGGGCCACCGGCGACGAAATAATCGAGCGTCAAAAAACTGCTGAGTTCGGCGAAGTAGCGAACACAGCAGTGAGGCGCAAATAAATGGTATGATACGATTGGCACATGCGGCCAATGGCCTATAATTGGTTCGCCGAATTGAAAGCAATTAAATAATGCGCAAATCGTACCATTACACTTTTAGCAAGGAAAACGATTATGGATTATGACAGGCGAATAACCTCGGAATAGGTTACACGTTCTGGGTGAGAAAATGTATCATCTGCACATTTAGCAAATTAAAATGCTACATAAAATGGTTGGAAATGAGTTGCAAGTCGCAGTGCAGTGTATAGTGATCTAATCTGTCGGGCAAGAGGTTGCGGCCTTAGCGTGTGTACAGCGGACCTCTTCTCTTGATTAGAATAGAATTAGCGGTGTGTTAGCAGTACAGTGTATTGCAGTTAAGTTCAGTATGATAACAGTAAATTACTCTGTCAAATATTAATAATCGTTAAGTATACAGTCAAATACCAAAACTCTACCGAGAAGTTGTATTGTGTATAATAATAAGATAGAAATCAAAACTCACACAAAAAAACAAGTGAAGAGTCTTTGTTTCTGAGGAAGGCAAACCAGCGAGACGAGGTCACATTGAAAAACGGAAGCACAAGGAAGTCGCAGTAAGAGCCTGGACAAGGAAGTTGCAGTAAGAGCCTGTAAGTAAGCACGAAACACTAATACTGATAACCTAATATTAAATATTAATATCGGAGTACGCAACTCTGATGTTACGTTTTAACAATCAAATCCCAACATTTCCGATAACAAAATATTAAATGATAACATCTGGGGTTACGCTCAGGTGTTACGTTTTAATAATTAAATAATAAATGTTAATATCTGGGGTTACGCTCAGGTATTACATTGTAATAATAATAAATAACTAATAACCACTAAAACATCTCGGCCATTTAGCTGCCCGATAAATAGATATTAAATGTCTACATCAGAGGTCAAACTCTAATGTTACACAAAGATATCTAATGCATAGCCTAAAATTCCCTGTAAAAAATTCGCATCATCCATGCATCCAATGCATCTGCAAAATTCTCTGAAAGAATTCTATACAACAGCAAGGCATCCCAGCATTTCCCTGAAAAGAAAACAATTCGATTACCGTACCAAGTAACCGCCATAAATCGTGGAAAGATATCGGCGCTCCTGTCTGCCAACGAATTCTGCCACACACGTGCATAGCAGATTTTCCTGGTTTATCTGCATGCACGGCGGCCTTTTGTCCAAGCGACAAAAGCAAATATACGCATCTACCGTCTAGTGGCCATAAATCGAATTCTTCCGCATATAAACATGCATACAAAATTCGATCCCTTAGGTTCAGCAAGATATGGTACACAATCACCCATTGTGTACATAAATTGCTCTTAGCATCATTTGCCTAATTGCATTGCGGTCTATTTACGCAGTTGCACCATTCATCTATGCCATAAATAATGTCCTTTGTTATCTTCTCTTTTCTCGATTTAGTTTCCCATGATCTTCGCTGCGTGGGTACACAACGATCTATTAGCACTCTCGCTAAGATCAACCGTAGAGATCTTCTCCCATTGGTCACTGGCCAAAAGGAAGATTTCATTTCCTCTTCACCACACCACCAAACTCGCTCCGAACTGAGGGTTGAATCAAAGTCGGATTTCAAACCTCGGGGAGTCGTCTTTCTACCACTGCAGCGTGCACACGGGAGTGGGCACACCCCTGAGTGTGTCTCTTCACGGAGTGGCGTGTGTCCGGAGTTTTGCAATATAATTATGTAGTGTCATGTGGGGTTTTAACAAGATCTCATCATCATCATCGGCACTACAGCCGGGGACCGGTCTTGGCCTTATTTAGCAAGTCCTGAGGCTTGTTAAATTTTCCATAATGATTTGTGTTTTCTTTCCGGGCAAGGTCATTAGTCTTGTGCCAGAGGCTCCCCGACGGGGCATCGAACCCCGGTCTCCCGCGTGCCAGGCGGGTATACTATATGAATTAATTCGATAAAATGCATCTACAAAGAAGCTAACTTAAAACAGAATAAATAAGTACACATAAAAATTTAATATAGAAATCGTCCTGCGCGGACATTAATTGTATAGATTGAAAAACAATAAAATTTCTAACCATAAACTGTGTTTTATTTCGTGAACTGCGGTGTTTCTTGGATCATCCTGGTGAACAGTGTTAATTGTGATACGAAGCATTCATACTAGCGTGCACCAAATAGGACCTTAATAAACCCATGAATAGTGTCGAGTGAACAAATAGTTTGGGAATAGAAGTGAACCAGAGCCCGTGCCAGCTCACCGTACTTCTACCCCTACAATACTTCAGGGATTGAGCAAAAAATGCACAAATATCAATACGACAAGGAAAAACTGAACACAAACATACATTCTTTAGGAACGAGTGTATCGCAGGGTGCACCGAAAATTTGAGCTTTTTGAACAATGCGATAAGCTTATAATTGATTCCTGTAAAACCCTGAGAAGTTATGGAACCTGCAAGTAAATTCAAAGACTGTAGGCTGTAGATTGACCGAAACACTACTGGTCTTCTATAATTTCATCATCGTCATCATCGACACTACAACCGGGAACCGGTCTTGTGCCTTATTTAGCAAGTTAAATTTTCCATAATGATTTGTTTTTTCCGGGTAACGTCATTAGTCTTACGCCAGAGGCTCCCCGACGGGGAATCGAACCCCGGTCTCCCGCGTGACAGGATGGTATACTTCTATAATTTACTTACCACTTTTTCGACCAGAGAAACAAGCTTTCTTACAGAGGGGAAGAAGAGAGAAAGAGAGAGAAAAGGAAGAAGAGGGGGGGGGGGGCTGTTAAGGCCGGAGAGAAGAGAGGAGAAAGAAAGAAAAAAACGAAGAGACAGACTGAAATAAGCTGGTAGCCGTTTGCGATGACAGTAAAGAATGCGATCCGAAACAACGCTGTCATGGTTAGAATCACAGTAAAAGTTAGAATGATGCTTTAAGGTATCATGATGATGTATTTTCCTCGACTACCATTTTGGCTGTGGGTTTGTTATGTTAATTGCTATAGTACACGGCTCTAGTGGTTTATTTTTACGATTTTATTTTTGTGCTATATTCTATATAATGGTTTGCATGTTCGTGTAGTTTTTCGTGTCTGTTGGAGTTACCACAAAGTAATGAAGTAAATTCTATTTTCAGGGGTGATCTAGTAAACTGAATGAAATATATAAGTAGGTCATTAAAATATACCCACAGTTTGGCCGACAACAGTAAAAGGGGGTTGGTATAGTTTCGTTTACGCTACCGCCCCATTTATTGGCTTAATACAACATTATAGCATAGGATCCCAACGTCACGGATAGTTTGGACAATGGTTAGGAGTTGATTATGAAGGAAATGCGGACGCAGGGAACGGTGAATACGCTTTCATGATTAGCACTTGGCAATGTTAAGTACAAAGCAGTTTGTATTATCATCATCATCATCATTATCAGCACTACAACCGGGATCCGGTCTTGACCTTATTTAGCAAGTCTCTTCACCGGTTTCCGATCCTTATCCGAGACTTGTTAAATTGTCCATAATAATTTGTTTTTCCGGGTAAAGTTATTAGCCTTGCGCCACAGTTTTTATTATACCAAGCCGAAAAGTTGTCGAGTCTGTTTGCAAGAGTGCAGAGCCAAGTGATGACTCGATGATCTTATAGAACTTAGTATCATCAGCGTATAGAAAGAAGCAGAAATACTTAATGACCTTATCAATGTCGATAGTGGCTAGTATAAATAACAGAAGGCTCAAGTGGCTTCCTTAAAGGAAGGGGGTTGCACATCACGAATCTGAATCGAAGGGAATAAAATCTATTCTTTAGATAGAAAGAAGTTCATTTCAGCTGTCCTGATTCGAAGCCGAGTGCGGATAAATTTGAAGAAGACAAGGTTGAGGGAGTTTTTATCAAAAGCTTTGCAGAGGTCGGTTGAGATCATGCCTTTGTCGTGATCTTTTGCTAAGAGTGTAAATGAAGTGAACTCATCGGGGTTGGTTATGGTTGATCTGCTATTGAGAAAACCATGTTGCCTTGGTGAAATAAAAGATTCGCAGCGAAAACTTAAAGATTCGTAATGAGTGCTTTCGAGAATTTTGAGTAAGTGGACAGTTTAGCAATGGGATGGTAGTTCGCAACATCGAACTCAGGGTCTTTCTTGTGGATAGGGGTGTTGTAAGAGGTTTTCTAAATGTGAGGGAATACATCTTGAGAGACGGAAAGATTGAAGATCTTCGAGAGGGAAGTCGAGAGAATGGTTGAGCACTCCTTGAGGAGGGTTGCTGGGATGTTATAGCGTTTGCGACCATAGTGAAGAACGTGAAGAAATTGAACCAATGCTCAACACATCAAGCCACTGCCGCGTGTGCGTATTCAAGTACATTCAATTGCTGCGGAATTGCTATGTTATTGCTTGGTATACGGCTGCTGCTTTTGCTTATTCGATTTTCTTTCTGTGTTTTTCTTCACTTTTTTCTTGTGTAGTGTACGTGTATCTGTTACAAACGCCACAATGTCATCTGGGCCCGGAGTGAACTTATAGCGTTTGGCATGATAGTGAAGAACGTGTGATTCGAACTGACGCTATGACAGTTCGAATCACAAAAAATTGAACCTAAGCGTAACACATCAGGGTACTGGCCGTGTTTAAAATTCGATTTTTAAACGCAAGTATATTCCACTGATGTGAATTGTTTTGTTATCGCTATGGTATACGGCTCTGATGTATTTTCTTATTCGATTTTCGTTCGGTGTTCTTCACTATTTTGCTTGTGTATTGTGTGTGTATCTGTTAGAGACGCTAGAAACTCGTATTTGAATTGGAGTGATTTAGGGTCGATCAATGGAGTTGCGGCGGAAGGGCACAGGGGAATTAAGAGTTAAATGTGAAGCACTTCAAAAACGTCGCAGTTCACAAACCCGCCACATGCTTGTTTTGCTTGGCCATCCTATATTCTTCATAATGGTTTGCTTACTCGTGAAGTGTGTCGTGCCCGTTGCAGTTGCCAGAAAGTAAAGAGGAGAACACTAGTTCTAGTGGTTATCGTTGTTAATTGTCGAAGATATATAAGAAGATCATTAAAACCATTATATAAGAAAATCAGCAAAATTGGTCGAACTATAGTCAAATAGGGATTAAATGCCCGGCGTAAATCATTCCATAAACATTGGAGTCCATAAGCCCACCACATACTTGATTTGCTTCGCAAACATGTTTATTTTGGCTAAACTGTACTTTTTTTTTTTAAACAAAACAGATGCACGAAAGACGCTTGTATCCTTAATGTTAAAGAGCAGTGCAAGAAGAAAAAAGGGAAAAGATAAGGCAAGGGAATATCGATATGCATTCGATTTAAATTATCTTAATCGTAAATATGATGAAGAGGCACGGCAATGGAGGAAACTCCATAACCACGAATTGAAAGATGTTTTACAGCAAACCTACAATATTGAGAGTAATCAAGTCGCGAAAATTAAGATGGGCTGGACATGTGGCGAGAGTAGGCAACGATAGGACCGTGCGTAGAATTCTTGGCTGGAGACCAACGGAAAAAGACCAGTGGGAAGGCCGCGACGGAGATGGGAGGGCAATGTGGAGCGTAACGTTGAGGAGATCGGATCAGAGGGCCACGCGTGGAAGGAGAATGCACAGGACAGGGAGCAATGGCGCAGCGGAGTCAGTGAGGTCATGAACTTCCGGTCTCTTATAGGCCAATAAATATGGCGCAAGGCTAATAACCTTGCCCGGAAAAACAAATTATTAAGGAACATTTAAGAAGCCTCGGGACTTGTTAAATAAGGCCAACACCGGATCCCGGTTGTAGTTCCGATGATGATGATAGGCCAATAAATAGAATACATTGGTTTTAAATTGATTGAAAAAGCTTGCGCCTGTGTCCCCAATGAACTCCACTGCTCGGTTTTGCTTCCTACCAAGCAGGTCCAGCGCTGTTGCATATGAGCTTGAACATATATGGGAATCGAATTTTAGTTTTGAACGAATCATCATCATCACCATCATCATCTTCGGCACTACAACCGGGAACAGGTCTTGGCCTTATTTAGCAAGTACTGGGGCTTGTTAATTTTTCCATAATGATTTGTTTTGTCCGGGCAAGGTCATAAGTCTTGCGCCAGAGGCTCCCCGACGGGGAGTCGAACCCCGGTATCCCGTGTGACAGGCGGGTATACTAACCACTATACTATCGAGGAGCGAACGAATACACCTTATAAATTATGGCCGGGTTGGCTAAGATTAACTATTTTCTGTATCTCTTAGGAGACCCCACTTATGTCACTGCACCTTTCACAATCTCAAATATGGGTCGTTCGAATTAAGTGCTTAAGTGTCAAAGTTCGCATTGCCTGGGTTTAGCTTAGTGCAACGTTTGCTGGTTTGTGGGTATATATGTGGGCAGACACTGCACACAAGTCGCTCTGTAGGCCACGAAAATCGCACTGATCGATGCTAAACTCTCAAGTCATTGAAACGGCCGATGCCAAAATCGAAGACCGGAATTTCGATTTTTTCTAAATCGGGTCTAGTCGAGACGACTTTGATGAATTTGAATCACGGGGGACCGGTTCGAAGATTCATTACCTGAGGCAAGGAAACTCTTCAAACGTTGAGTTTGAAACAGCTACAAAGTTAGGGCGGTTAACGCTCAGTATTATTTCGTCGATATGTTCGTAACTTGAGCACTGTTTTGAAAAAGTTCTTTTGGACGTTTTCTTTTTTTTTTTTGTGTGAAGGTAAACAGATTACCTAAGTATAACTGAGTAGTTAAAATTTGTAGTTTTTTAGCAATGAATACGTTTTGTAATGTAATATTGTAAAAGCACGTATTTGCGTTTCCAAAAGTCGTTAAGGAAACTTTGGAGGGGCTTCGATTGGATGTCCTTCCGCACCCACCGTATTTACCAGACATTGGCTGTTCCGACTACCAGTTCTTCCGTTCATTGACTTATAGCGTTTGGGGCGATAGTGAAGAACGTGTGATTCGAACCGACGCTATGACCGATAGAATCACTAAAAATTGAACCAATGCTCAACACACCAGGCCACTGCCGCCTATACGAAGAAATTTCTAAACTCAAATGCACTCAACTGATGTGTAATGGGTATGTTATGCTTGGTATACGGCTGATGCTTTTTCTGCTTATTCGGTTTTCTTTCTATATTGTTCTTAGCTATTTGCTTGCGTAGTGTGTGTGTATCTGTTAGCAACGCCACAGACTCATGGCCTGCTGAGCAGGACTTCACTTGTGGGGTTAATTGCTCGTACGACTGCACGGGCGTGGGGTTCAGCAAAACACCCACCGAGAAAAAGGCAAAACACGGATCACCCAGCAGTTTATCGGAGAAATAAAACACGTAACTATTCTGCTGCAAACTTTCTCACTTCCATTTATTGGCTTATATTTATATATTCGTCATATTAAATTAATATACATCTACGGCAAAGCACTTTCATCAATTTATTGTTATGTTTAGAATTAATCCAGATTGTCTGTACATAGAGTTGAAAATGGATCACAGACGACTTTCTTTTAATTTCTTTCTTAAATGTTTACTTATCGATTAATTTCCCTTTTTATTATAGTTCACTTAAACTACGTTTCCAAGAGCACTTAATTTCGGTTTGACTTCCAAAGCCAAATTTCGTGAATCGATTTCAATTAACAACGAATGAGGACTTTTTAAAATAACGTCTCAAGACATTTTGCGACTCGACGGTGTGGGTGTGGACGCGGTGGCGGGTGAATCTTGACTGTTTGATGACCGTTGCGTTCAACATCCACTAGCGGCCAACGTGACGGAATTTCATCGATAAGGGAGGATCTTTTCCGATGACCGGTGATGACCAATGAGAGACCGAATTGGAGTTTTTTTTTTTGGGAGAGTTTCCAATATGACCGTACGGTCAAGTTGAAAATCCATTCGCTGAAGGCGAGGATCAACAGGGGTGCGAAGGTGCACAAAATGAAATCCGAATATCCGGGTGGCTGCCCGGGCATCATCAGCGATAGGGAATAAAATTTTCCGTTGGTGTTATGTCAATATAAGTTCGCTGCGACGGCAAAGGCTACAAGATTTGGGTGAATGTTTATTTTAGGCATTGGATAATGCAAAGGAATGCTGCCATGCAGGCAAAAATAGCTTCTTCTGTTTACGTAGAGTATACAGAAGCATTTCATTTCCAATAGCCAGCGTGAGAATCGTGGCTGTTCGTTTTTTAGACAACGAATCATTAGACATGGCCGATGCTGTGATCGTTTCTCGATAAGACAACGGATCATGTAGTCGGTCATGCAGCTGTACAATTAAATGCTTGTACATGAAGGCTAAAGCCAAGGAATTGTAGGCAATAGATTTCTCTGTGTCATCGGTCTACCCAAGATTTGTTTTCCAAGGCAATGGCTAGGGTGGCTATTGTTTAGGCAAAAGTAATGGTACATGGGTACGATCATGAGGTCTGATTGTTTAAATAACAATCATGTTCATGTATAATTCGATAATCGGTTGCGGGCCGATAAAGGGGAATTGGTTGCAACTGCGGCGAACCCAATGGCCAATGTTTGGCTAAGAAATAGTAGGAAAATTATCGGCTGTAGCTGTGTCAACAAGTATGCTGCACAACGCGTCTTCTTGGACCAACGGATTGTTGGAACAAGAACACGTTGCTAGATTGGCGTGTGTTTACCAATCGAGATTGCTGACGAGCTGATCCGATTGGGTTGGTAAGGTTCATGTAACATGAAAGAAATGATTGATGATATGTTGGGGTTTAACTTTCAGGTGGGAAATGGTTGAAAGAGAGCTTTGCGCTGCTCGTATGCAGGTAAGTAGGAAGACTTGAAGTGAGTGTGAGACATGTTAATTTAAAGGGAATGGGTGGTTCTTTGGAAATGGCTTAAAGAACCCCCACACACTTCATACGAAGAAGCCTAAAATTGAGTCGATTCTTGGATCGCCTCAAAAGACGACACATTTTTTCAACGTCGAATCTGTATGCTGCCTGAAATCCGTATGAAAGATGGGGACAAATCGTAAATAACGATGGATAATTTGAATAAAATACTTTGTACCAATTTCTTTGAGTAAAGCTTTGAAGTTATAAGAAAGCCCTCAAAACTTATTTGTACACCGCAAAGGATGAAAAAAAAAACAGAAAAAAAATGCGCGCATTTATAGTGTGGGTTTGAAACATATATATTTTATGTGCCCCAAGATGCTGCAATTTTATTGGAATAAAAGGTAAGGCGATTGCCTTACTCCACCAAAAGCTTAGTCCTTCGGTGAGGTCAAGTATCTCATAATCTGTATGTAGTGCCTTACACATTGCCGTATTTTTAAGCTACTGCTTAGCTACAAAAGGTGCAATTATAACCTAGCTGACCTAACAATTATTTTTAAGTTGCAAACTAGGGGAATTTCTTTTATAAAAAAAAAAACAACACATGTGTGTATACAATTTGGAAATAAAAAAGCCTTGCTTCGGGCATTCAGTTCTACCGCAGAAAGTAATAGTGCACAAGGCATTTTATACATCCACACAGAAAATGAATTTTAGAGCAATCTTTAGTTGACTAGGTACGACGGCATTTTCAGGCCGTTCATCAACAAGGACAAACAAATGAGAACCACTTCTATATTGAGCAATCAAATGGCAAAAATGAATGCGAGATCGGTTTCTTCCTCCCCCTGGTTTATTCCTTGCCAAAAAAAAGAATAAAAAAACCGAAACCAATGTCATAGGTACGGTAAAGTGTGGGTTGAATTTTCCGTTTTCAGAGTGAATGTGTCGACCTTCATTCGTGGCGCTGCTGTGAATTCTAGTGCAGCCATCCCCACTTTATCCTTGCTCAATGGCATCCGGCTCTCATTAGTTAAGCGCACTAATCGTTATTCCAATTGGTTCTATCAAAAATTCATTCAAACATTGAGTTCAAGGATATAACTGCCTCCATATCTACTGGTTGCGTATTTAAATCTCAGGCACACCACACACATCCCCGTGTAGCTAATGCAAATCGATGGTTAGTGTATGAGTTCTAGCCTCGATGAGGCCGTCTTTTATAGCAACCCCTTTCTAAGAGCTTCCGTATTCCATTCTAACCAGCTAATACCGCCAACTGTAATATTAGGACCCTCTGACGAGGACAGAATGTATTCAGTGTCCGATAGCAATTTATTCAAAGCCTCTTGTCCTGCACCAGTCCTTAGGCGGTGGGCTCATACCCTCATGCCAAAGCAAGGAAGGCGGCTATTCAGCTCGAGTCCTTGACGTGGATGTACCAACTTTAGTTTTTCACTTTCGGCTCGTGTTTCCTTTTCAGTTTTAAAGCGAGCGAGAAGTGAGGAAGGAACAGAAAACGTAGATGAAGAAACGGATGCGGATGATATGGACGTGTCCTGGCTTTGCGGTTCGTTGTGCTTCGTGAATTATTCAATCTTGCAGTAAGGTGGCGTGAAGAGGCAACGGACGTATGAACCGTTTATATATATTTATGTCTTTCACTTTGGTGTCATTTATCTCAGCCTCTGACGGGTCTCATCCATTTCTGTTGTGTTTTGTTAAGCTCCGTCTCCTTACGTTTTCGTTTCCGGTTGTTTTTCCCTTTCTTTTTCTTTTTTTGTTTTTCTTCTTTTGAATCTCGTGTCGTTTTCTATTTTCGGCGGCAGCTGGTTGCCACGAAACGGCGTCCATTTTCATTAAATTCTTTATGACACTTGTGATGTTGGAAATTTCTTTTATTGGCCGTAATACTCTGGGATACGAATTCCTGGCATGACATCGTTTGTAAGCCCAACTAAAGCCGGGAGCATCTTCGAAATTCGTTTCAACAGATTTCTCTGCAAACATGTGAACCGTCCTCAAGGTACTAGCCCATGTGTTTTATTTGTCATTGGCACTCCAAACAGAGAACAAAACCTGAATGGGCCATAAGTCGACAAGACGAGGCATAAGTTCTTGTTTTTATAGCAAACAGTTCTTCGGGCAGAGCTCGTTCTTGGTGTATATATTTTTAGACGCTTGAGTAAATATAAACATTCTCATCCGAATAGCTATAAATTGAATTCTTATTAATTATCCAATAAACTTCACCCCATTGAGAGGGTGTATGTTAAGGAACGTATCAAACTTAGGGTTGGGAAAGTTCAGTACTTCTCCACCATTACAAGGACTTGGTACCGTTTGTATGATAAGGTGGGAAGCAAAATTGATCATGACTATGGAACACTAAAAATCGCTTGATACAGTTGGAATTCTGAACCGGACGTCGACCGACAGTTTGGTTGGAGAAATAAGTTGCTTTCATATAAATGTTTTCTCGAAAAACCTCACCATTCATTTTACTTAGTGGACTCGGGCTTGTGATTGATGTAAAAACAATACATTCTGCTTTGGAAATTTTGTTTTCAAATCGATCGAGCATGGGTAATATATCAGGTTTTCCAATAGGGACTTGACAACTTTGAATTTAATTTGTGAATGCGCCCTGTCACTGTCAATTTATTCAGTAAACTCAACATTTTCATCATGGTTAAGTACACGAACGAACAAGGTCTGCAAATTATAAAAATTTACTACCGAAATTTGGAGTCGGTGACCACAACTTTATGAGCGTTAACTTCAATTTTCGGTCGTAATTCTCGCCCTAGTAGACAGGCAATAACAAGTTTAGTGCAAACATTTGAGTCTACATATTCGTTGTGTGATGTTGCCGTGCCAGTGAGACATCGGGTTGGTTAAAGTGTTGAAAATATCGCTGCCGCTCAGGCGTCCGTAGCAAACGATCCAAATCAGTCAATTCCACGGCGTTCTCAAGAATTGGGCACCGCCCAGACCACCTTATGGCGAATTTTGCGTAAGGATCTTGGTTTACACCCATACAAGATCAAGCTGACTCAAAATTGAAGCCGATGGACCATTTGAAGCGACGTACGTTCTCCGATTGGGCTCTGGAAAAGATGCGCCAAGATGATGAATTTCATCGCAAAATAATCTTCAGTGACGAAGCTCATTTTTGGCTCAATGGGTTCGTCAATAAGAAAAACATGCGTTATTGGTCGGGTGAAAATCCACATGTGCTTCATGAATCACCACTTCATCCACAAAAAATAACTGTTAGGTGCGGTTTGCATACCGGTGGAGTCATTGGGCCATATTTTTTCGTCGACGATAACGATCGTCACGTTACTGTGAATGGCCATCGTTATTGCGCCATGATTACCGATTATTTTTAGCCCGAATTGGAAGATATGGACTTGGGCGACATGTGGTTTCAACAGGACGGTGCCACAAGCCACACAGCACACGATCCAATCGATTTATTGAAGAGTAAGTTTGATGAGCGTGTTATCTCAAGAAATGGGCCAGTCCGTTGGCCGCCTCTAGACTATTTTCTTTGGGGCTACGTCAAGTCATTGGTCTATGCCAACAAGCCAACGACGTTGGAAGAGCTCAGAGCCAACATTGAACGCGAAATAGCGGCCGTTTCGGCCGAAATGTGTGGCCGAGTCATCGAAAATTGGGTCCAACGAATCGACAGCTGCAAACGTGCCCGCGGTGGCCATATGAACGAAGTCGAGTTCCATTCCCTTTAAATTAACCTGTCTTCCACTTATCATGCAAAGTCTTTCTGTGGGGTTCCTCTATATTACATGGAGACCCAACCCACAATTCCAACCAAAATGTCCGTTTTATTTCGACCGCTTTCAGCGTGTCATATTATGCCCTATTCCACCATTCATGCTATTCACCTGAAATAACATGTTTTCCCCAAGGACGCATAGCTAAACTCATTATCCTGTGCAGACAATGCATAATTGAGTTTAGCTACCATTTTTGCCATACGGCAACTCCATTCCTCTAACCATGGATTTCCACCGGAAATTTCATTCATGTTGGTTAGCAACAACCGAGTCGAATAAAACGACGCGGTTGCAGCATCATTCAATGGCTTGGGTAATTACCAACATTCCTTAGCGTTTTTCCCACGGTACCATTTCCCTAGCCGATGTAGCGTCCTATCGATTTTCATCAGATCATCCATTCGCTTGAGATCAATGATCTCTTTTCGTAGGTGAATAGCACCAGCTAAATTTTCCTCACCTCCATAATTCTGTTTTCATACGGTTTAATGCTTTCTGAGTTCACCACATCCGTAACACTGGGTCAGTAGGTCATGCTCAGTAGCTGCATTTGATACCAGTACACACAACCCGTTTTCTCTGTTTTCTCATTCTCCACGTTCGTCAATTATCAATTAACCGAAATTACCACATTTCGACGGTCATGACGACGAGAGAGCAGAGGCGTGGTCTCTTTTGGTTGCCATGTGTATAAAATCGAGAACACAGAATTTCACCCCTAACCAAGTCAGTCACTATCCAACCGCTACCGCGTTGAGTCACGTGGCTCGTGTTCAAAATTTAATTTAAAATAATTAAAGTCAGTCGCATCTCGACCACCATCGTATCAATGCTCTAAGCCCTAGCTATAAGTGTAAATCTTTCATTACTAACTAATATTTAATAGTTCAGGTGACTATCATTCTGGAGTGATCCAATTAACGGGCACGGATTAAATGCATACCCATTAAACTGAATAATTATATGATAGATGATCCGTTTTGTTATCGTTGTAAATGATTGTTAAGACTAAGAACCATCGCACAAACTAGGAACAGTAAAATAAATATAAATAGTGATACAAATGCAATAAAGTGTATTTTATAATTAAGCCTAGTGCACTCTATCTTAATTACGCGTGCTAATAAAGTCAAGAATAAAATTTAAAACAAGCTATTAAAATTTAAATAAAGCTAAAATTAATTTCCATCAACATCAGTTGTTTTTCTGTGTTCTGTTTTTCCCTCGGTGCCGCAGTTATACGTGGGGAAGAAAGTGAATCTGTGCCCATGATCGGCATCATAATTCTTACCCCCCACATTTCTACTTACCTGCAAATGAGCAGCGTAAGCTACCCTTCATCATCTTCCACCTGAAAGTAAACCTGGCATGCATATCATTAAATTTCTTTGATTCATAATACATGAACCATTCCATACCCCCTATCGGCTCAGCTCGTCAGCAATTATAATCGATAAACACACGCTGGCCAGCGTATTTGTTGACACAGCTGCAGCCGATATTCTTCCTACCATTTCATAAGTAAATATTGCTCTCATACCCTTAGGTTCGCAATAGTTGCGACTAATTCCCTATTATCAGCCATCAACCGATCATTTGATTTGGGCATGAATATGATTGCTGATCATGCCTTATGATGACCCTCTCTGAAAACCAAATTAAACACACAGTACCTCACTGTGTTTATTTTACTTACCAACCGCTGGTCCATGGCCCCTAGGTGAGACGTATGTTTGCACATCTGCAAGGCAAATTCCTCATCATATCCATGTACAGGCACATTAATCTAAACATACAGCCATCCAGCCTGACCCTTTGCCACCGTCGTCGAGGTTTCTGTTGACTTAATGTCAACAAAGTAACTTTCCTCCATCGTGCACCAGAATCATATGACTAAACCAAACAAAACGCATCTAATGTACGTCCCTCGAAATAGCATTTCTGTTTACCTAGAACGCAGAAACCTATTTCGTTCTCGGGCGACCAGCGCGATGATTGACAGCAACATTGCCGGTTGAGATGTGACTGACCTCAATTAGGGATGAAATTTCAATTTTGAATTCGCACAGCTATTAGCCAATCATCATTGCGCTCTTCTCATGAATCCTATCATTTGCATGTCTCGGTGAGGTGAATAGAACTCGCGCATCATTCGACAGTCGCTGTACATGCAAAGGATGAAGAGAACAAAAGAGAGAGCGCAATAACTTCGGGGTTGGCTTAGCTTGTGCGCTTGTATCATATAGGCGGTGGTGATCTCAGAGTGCATTGAGACAGAATTATGGAGGAGAGAAAAATGTAGCTGGTGCTATTCACCTGTGAAATGAGATCGTTGATCCCAAGCGAATAGAGTGACCGGGAAAAAGCCGAAGTGACGCTAAATTGGCTAGGGTAATTTATCGTGGGAACTAATTAAATATTTTGATAAATTCCCCAGCGATTGCATGAATATGCAACAGCGTCGTTTGATTCGACTTGTTGTTGCTAACCGACATAATGTGATTTCCACTGGAAATACCATGGGCTGGCAAAATGGGATAGCTAAACTCATTTATGCATTATCTGCATAGGATAATGAGATTAGCTATGCGTCCTTTTGGGAAACACGTTTTGTAGGTGAATTACCGAACGGTGGGATAGGGGTTGGTATGACGCGCTGAAAGCAGTCGAAATAAGGCGGAAATTGTGGTTGAAATTGTGGGTTGGTGCTCCATGTAATATAGAGAACCCGCACAGGTGACCCGACTCTCTCCGTAGTCCCACTTCTTTTCCAGCAGATGCCTTACTGTGCACATCTGGTCGCTCGTTGACCGGTTCCTACGGAATCCGCACTGGTAGTCTCCAAGTATTTCTTCTGGGTACGGTGTGATTCTCACCAGTACGGCATTTGTTAGTATTTTGTATGTGGTTGACCCGTGGTAGCCACGCAAGAATTAGTTTAGACAGATTTGAAACGTACATATTTTTTATGTAGGAAGAAATGCATTATCAAGACGGGTTCAAAGGCAAAGGTGGACAATGGGAAACGTATAAGTTACTGACATCGACAACAACAAGGTTAGGGGTTATTGATCTACTGGTAAAGAAGTCGTGTGTCTTTAAAGTGAATTAAGAGATTAATAGTGAAAATTGTGGCGCAAGGCTAATAACCTTGCCCGGAAAAACAAATTATTATGGAAAATTTATCAAATTTTACTTGCTAAATAAGGCCAAGACCGGATCCCGGTTGTAGAGCCGATGATGATGATGATGATGATAGTGAAAATGAACACTTCATACAGAAAACTTTCGAAAATTTTGGGGATATGGAGAGCTTTGACAATAGGACGATCGTTTGTGAGATCGCATTTCGATCTTTTTTTATGTACAGTGATGAAAAAAAATGAAAAAAAGTTTCTACATGCTAGAGAATTTCCTTGTGAAAGGCATAAATAGCAGATTTTCGAAAGCGAAAATGAAAGGATAGAGGAACATTTTTCGGAAAATTTGGGAAGTATCTTCATCTTTGTGCCTGCATTGGCACTGGTTCTACGAAGATTCCACTGATCCATATAGTTCCGGTGAACACTTTACGAAAATGATGTACCGCCAACAGAAATATTTGAGTTTCTCATCTAAAATCACTCGGGCACTCGTTCACCAACATGAAATAAAAAACACGGAAATGTCGTTTCGAGATTTGTTTTTTTTTATTGATTACGGTTCCTTTAATATAGGGTAATTTAAATACACTTGTTTACAATAAATTTGTCCTTCTTAATCCTTATTACGAGTTTACTTAACTGGTTAAAAGAGCACAGTGCAAAATGACGCGGCGACAATAGCGAAACGGAAAACTGATGATTAACTAAAACCTTGAACACTCTCGACTCTGGTTATATCTACGCGGCTCCGCAATGACGGAATGCGGGAGTGGCATGACCGCGGCGGTCAGCGGATGGTAAAGAACTCAACGATATTTAATCATTTGGGGTGAGTTTTTGGTGGTGTGGTGAAAAGGAAATGAAATTTCCTTTGACCAGTGACGACTGGGAGGCGATCTCGGTGACGCGGTGGTGTATGTGTGTGTTCGTACACATCACCGTGTTCATCGATGCGTTTAGCCAAGGATAAACAGAACCTGAAACGAGGAAAAAAAGAACAATGGTGAAACGACCTAAAGCATCTTTCGGTAATGAGGGTCAGCTGTCTAAATAGCAGCCACTCATTAGATGTTAAAAGGGATTGCGATAATCCATACAATAGAGATCGTATATCGTCTCTCTGCCAACTGGGAGAATCGGATTCTTTTGTTTTGCATATGTTTATGCTATTGAATGCGATCCGACGGCAAAACGTGGCGTCGGTGATTGTTTGAAGATTCAAACAAAGAAATATTTCCGCGAGAAGTGATTGCGACTGAATCAATAGTTGCACGTCTTCGGAAAGTAATTTAAATGGATACACAATGACGATTGTGGATACCATAATCATGTTTTTCAGGTAAGTGGGCCGTGGGGTTTGGCGAAACCGCCACACACTGTTTGATAAATTTCTTCGATATTTCTTTGAATTTTTAATGTAGGTAACTAGGACACATCTCAACTGTAATTTGTATAAACAGCTGATGCATCTTGGTTTCGAAGGCAACCCAAGTAGTTAGAGGCCATTTGAACCAACCCTGTAGACACTATCCTGGGATACCCTTTCTTCTTCTTTCCCTTTTCTTTTTCAGATAATTTAAGGCGAAGCGCAACATCTTCACGGATGTTGGTGATTCTGATTGTCGCAAGATGACCAGTAGGCCGAAACGATGAAGGACACCTTTGTCCTCATCTCGTTGAAATCGGCCTCCCCCCACTCTCTTTTTTCGATTGCATACGTTGGGAATGATTCAAAATCAGGGAACTTGGGTTCCTTATGATTTGAAGCCAAGGGACGTTGAGCGTCGTTTTTTCGTCTGTGAACAACTGCTTCAGTGGCAAAAAAGGAAAGGTTTTCTTCATCGCATCGTGACGAGTGACGGAAAATGGATTCATTAGAGCAAGCTAAAGGAAAGAAAGTCATGGGAACTGCCCGGTCATGCTTCTACTTCGTCCGCCCGGCAGAATATTCACGCTGCGAAGGTTATGTGGCAGGATGGCAGGATGTATGGAAGGAGACCTTGTCTGCGATGGAGGGATGGCGAAGACCAGGATGCCCAGGGCCTGGGAGTGCCAAACTAGATGACATCAGTTCGAAATCCGGACCGTTGCAGAGATTTGTTAAATAAGGCCAAGACCAGATCTCAGTTGTAGTGCCGATGACGATGACGATGAAGATATTATGCTGTGTCTTTGGTGGGACCAGGTCGGTGTTATTTATTATCACCTATTGAATCCGAATGAAGCCGTCACTGGGGAGCGGTATCGACTACAATTGATGCGATTGAGGCGGGCACTGCACGAAAAGCGGCCACAATACGAGCAGAGTTCCCGGTTATAACTGATTTTACACAAACGCAAGCATAAAAAAGGATTTTGAGGTGCCCTTAAATGGCAAAGAAGAGTGCAAGCAGAAGAAATCGAAGACAAAACGTCGGTCTTGAATGCCGGCTTATTTGTTTGAAATTGAACTGATGTACACTTTACCAGTATTGCGGGAGGATGTTAGGAGTGGTGGAATACATTCAGAGCAAAAATTGAATTTGAAGACTTAGAACTGGATGCTCTTCATTCACTTCTCATTTTCGCATCTTATCGAGCACGCGCAGCTGTGTAGTTGTGCGCATAGCCAGTATCGGAAAGGACTACCTAAAGACAGTGCTACAGTGGGTCTATATATATATTACACATATATATATATATATATATATATATATATATATATATATATATATATATATATATATATATATATATATATAGGTCGCGAGAATGGGGTATGATAGGACAGTGCGTAGAATTCAAATAGAGGACAATGTAAGGTTTGACCTTGAGGTCTAAAGAAGTGTAAGCTTGAGGCTAAAGAACTGTAAAGCCTCCGAACCCGAACTCCCACAAGTTTCAGTTTTCAAAGGTGCGAGGCTATAGACAATGTTCTAATGACATACGTCAACCCCAGTTGGCTGACAGAAAACGGAATAGAAGCGCTTGTCGGACACCATTTCGATTTGAAGGCAATCTGAGTGGCAAGCACGCTGCTCGAACGAAAAACGGACAAAAGAGCATTGAAAGATTAGAAGTCATTGAAAAAGACGGAGAGAAATAAGGGAGTCACACAACCAGGATACGGTTTACTTATGGACGGTAATGACATCGGCACTGTGTACTGTGATAAATCCAAGAACTCACATGTTGTTCCATCTGAGATAGTCTTTTAGTGATTCTCAAGCTAGTGAAAAACATAATTTTAACATACACTTCGACTGGAAAATGTTAGAAACAAAACACTGACCATGACCGCGTGTATACGAAGACGTCTGTTCGCGCTGTTAAGCTGAGGAATATTATATCAATCGTTCTGGTATCTGGCTCTGATGAATTGTTTTTGTCGTATCTATTTCATGCTGTTTTCTTTATTACTATTTACGTCCTGGAGTAGATCTGTAGGAACTCCTCACCCCCCTCCCATCATCATCATCGGCACTACAACCGGGAACTTGTTAAATTTTCCATGATAATTTGTTTTTCCGGGCAAGGTCATTTATCTTGCGCCACAGGCTCCCCGACGGGGAATCGAACTCCGGTCTCCCCCACTCCCGGTAATCCATAAAATGGCTTAGTTTATCTCCGGAACTCAGAGGGCACCATCATGGCATTTTTCCAACCCTAGGCCATCCACTGAACTGCAGGGCATAGCCAAGGTTATCTCCCGACTATATTTCGCGGAACCTCTAACATGACAGAGGTACGTTATTGCCAGGCTAGAATTGTCATCATCCTAGTACATTGTTTTTGGAAGGTGACTATCCTCTTGTACAGAAGGTTAGGACAGTATATCTTATTTTTGTACACATTACTGATGAGCAACACCTGCAAGGCAAGGAACGATCAAATCATGACAGCCGAATTAATTAATTTGAATTGGAACGACCAACGAACGTTTTTTAGTAGACACAAAAAATACTTCGCCCAATTGGTCACAATTTCCAAAGCGTCTATATGTTCTAAACCCAAATTCAATTTCCATTTTTGGTTAGATGCACCAACAATAGAGAAGCACATGCTCGACAGTATGCAATAGTGAGCATTCAAACTCTATATGACATAAGCGGAACGTGCTCTACCTCTACTCTATAAGTTTTATCATATTTGTTCCTTAACGAAACTAATGAATACGCTTAAAACACTTTTCCATCCGTCATTCATTCGCAACAATTCGCGTTCAATGTTAACTTAATACGTGTGGTTTTACACGGACGATCTTTCTTCAGCCGAACCACACAGATGTGTAGTCCTCTGTCTGATTATGTATTTCCTTCTCATTGCATTTTTTATGCATTCAAGACCAATGTATATCGATACCTTCTTGCCATATCCTCTCGCTATTCTTCCACCTGCACTATGCGTTCACATTAAAACTATTTCAAAATCCATTTTGAGCGTGCGTTTCGTGGAATACAAAATGTTGTGTCTTTTGGTATCATAAACGTACCAATAGTTCCTTTAGCGCAGCCAAATACAAGGAAAAGGTGATAGAGATAGAGATAGAGGAAGGGGGAGAGATGAGTGGAAAAAGAAATGACTTGCCTAGTAACGCTAGTAAAGATCCTTCTCCGTGATCTGCTGCACCATAAAGGTGTTTTTACTGAAAGTCTCCTGCATTCATTACGCCAAGCTACACTACAGCTGTGGTGTTTATGCCACTTTTTCCGGAGTTTTGGATCCCATTCAATTTTTTTTTAAGCTCCAACTCAGCCCAGTTCCACGGATACCATTATCTACTCCCATTAAATAGAAACATGTCCATCATACCACTCTCGTTGTGCAAATTACGAACAATGTAGCATACTAAACCCGTCAAAATAAATTTCACAACCGAGCCCTCGGCGATAAATATTCAAATTCAGATTCAAAAACCGAACGCGCAAAAAGCAACAAATTAAAACAGCGACCGAGGGACGAGGATAATAGGCGAAACCCCGCAAATGAACACGAACTCAACAAGGAGTGATTAATTTATTATTTATAATTAGAATAAAAAGTTGCATCATTGTATAGGGATGGATTCGCTATAGGTTGGGGCAGGCCAGCGGCAGTGTAGGCGGAAGTGAAAGATATTTGAAACCGAGGATAATTCTATCAGTAATTACCGTTTATAAGTTGCTGCAGGATATCAAGGTCGCAATAGCTTGATGTTACCCCTAGTTGAATATTGGGGCAATGTTAAGGACCAATAGAAGCACTAACGAAGCCAACAATGCTCCTGCAATATGAAACGTGTGTAGTTGTGTATATTTTCTTTCCCTTTTTTTTCGTGTTTATACTCAGCCTTCCCTTTTTTCTTTTTTAATAACCTTCCTTTTTGTGTTATTTTCGGATTTTAGATCTAAAAGTTTATATTGGAAGTATTTTTATTCGTAATATGATTACAGATCTCCGATAAAGATGTTAATGGGAAATAAAACCGATAAAGAGCAACATGGACATAGTGGCTTGCATGGGGATGAATATAATCCAATATCCTCTGGCCCATTAGAGAGACGACAATTTATTGAGAGCCAGACTAAGTTTAGCAACAGGATGGACTCGGTGCACCACCGGGACATTTTTACAGAGGTCACTATTCATCCTTGGCGTACGGTTTACATTTGATGCAGCTTTAATGTGCACAAACTTTTACCATTCACCGAGGGGACTAGAAAAAGTTTTCTCCCCTTGTCTAAATGAAACGAATGTTCACTTTGTTGATGCTCGTAATGCAACCAGAATGGTTGTGTATTTCCTGCATTCCGGGTCTTTACAGGATATTTGGTAAATTTTGTTGCTTCACGGTAATTAATTCCTTCGCATGTTGTGAGAAAATTGTTCTCATATTCCCCATTTGTGGTGCAATTATTTCGTGGTCAATCTAAAGGATCTGATGCAATCCTAATACATATTTTATAAAGTTAGTCAACTATAAAACCATTTCTTAGAGGTACACACATATACAACTAAGCAATGCTATTGTAACCAAACACTAAGCAGTGTGCCAGCTGAAGAGGGTGCGGAATATGAAGTTATTTATGTTTGTACCCACTACAAGTCAGGTTTGTTTAGCTACCTTCCTCGCTTATAGCAACATTTACAATATAACCACTTAGAAGTGGGACTAGATTATTGGCCAGTGCCAAGATGTGTGAAAGGTATTTGTGTAATGAACACAACTGGACAAACAGTGCGTAGCCACAAATTGCAACCAAAGTAGGTGCCGGTTAATTAAACATAACCTAGTTCGGGTGAGTGGGTGGGACAACAATGCCGAGAGGGAACAATCTAATAAGGGTTCACATCCATAACGGATGAGTGTGGTTGTGGTCTGTGAGATATTGTATAACTAATTCGTAGAGGAATTCCGCTGAGCATCAATTTAATGAAAACCTATTTAATGTCAATGTAAAGGTGGTGGGATTAATTAGGTAAACTGTCGATATGTAACCACGGGGGCAGATACTAATAATAATGTCTTCCCACAGATGCACTCAGGTCAGAACTAACCTTTGATCGAAGCATTGAAATCACACCTAACGTGATGAATATCGCTTCTTCGTGTAGCCCTAGACGTTTGTTTTAGACCTCTTCGTTTTACTTCACTGAGATGGCTAAAAACGCTTCAGAGTAATTTCTTGCATCTTGTAGAAGAGATTATGTACGAGAATGATTTAACAAATGTACGCGGAAGGACATAAAGTAAAATAACAATCATGTAAACTAAAGTGTTTGCAATGAGCCAATTAATTAATTCAAGAAGAATAAACAAACTATAAAATTATATTTAGTATTTATCTATCAGGTGGAAATATTCTAAGTGAATAAGAAATAAACAGGAATCGAATATTTATCGGGTAAAAGCTGCAACCCACAAATACATACCTTTCGGGATTCAAAACATGCAACATTTGTCAGTAAGTTCGAAATCGAGTGAGGACACCCTCACTTCCCGACTCAAAAAAAAATGAATCCATAACATAAGATTTGAAATCTGGGTTTCAAAATACGAGTCTGGAAATAAGGGAATTCGAAAACCGAGATTCAGAATACGAGACTCGAAAAACGAGACCTCAAATATAAGTTGGAGGTTTAGTGAGGGCAGAACCCTGGCTTATTTAGCTTAAAAAATTAATATAAAAACCTTACAGACAATCTTAAATCTAGAGTAAGAAGGAGAAAAAAAGAAAAAAAAACAGGAAGGTGAAGATCACTGTGCGATGGGGGAGGTAGGAGGCTGGAGAAGAGCGAGTGTATGTGGGGGTGGTGAATTCGACATTTGTGAGACAGTGACAGTGAAGGGCATGTCTACTGGTAGGGGGCGGGGTTGGTGAGCTGGGGGGAGAGGTTGGAATTGTGGGTGGGGCTGGGGGAACTAATTTAAGGGTAGGAGAGGAGAGGTAAGATTACTTGGTAGAGGGGATATTTGAAGGGGGGGGGGGGGGGGATTTAGGACGGGTTTATTCTGTTATTCTGAGACGTCGTTTAAGAGCGGGAGTGGAGATGTTGAAATCGGAGGAGGTGGGGAAAGACTTGGCCTGTCGTAGCATACGCGAGATGGGTTCGTTAGCGCCGTAAGAAGTGTGATGAGTGGGCACGTAAAACAGTCGAGGGCTACGTACGTTGCAGGGGTTTGTATGCAATGTTAAAGTAGAGACAAAGCTTGGGCAATTGATTGAGCCAGACAGAAGGCGATGGACAAAGATGATGTCGGCATGGATTCTGCGCTCTTCAAGTGTGTTTAGATTGATTACAGAGAGCCGGCTTGTGTATGGTGGTAGAATCAGCGGATTTTCCAAGTTTAGTCCGCGGAGGGCAAAGCGCAAGAAACGACGTTGAACTCCCTCACTCCTGCGACTGTGAGTCACTTGATACGGGGAACAGACCTGACTAGCGTATTCGAGTAGTGGCCGGACAAAAGTTGTGTAGAGTGATCGGGTGACATAGGGGTTAAGGAATTCCTTCGACCAGCGTTTGACAAACTCAAGGGCGGCGTTGGCCTTGAGGATTATGTAATCAAAATGTGCGGTAAATTTGAGCTCCTTGTCGCATAGGACGCCCAGATCGCGAAACAATTCAACCGATGTTATCGGTTGGTTCAGTAAGAGATAGGAGCGTGGGTGAGTGGGGGAACTCTTCCGAGAGAAGGTGATTATATGACATTTGACGATATTCATTTCTAGACGATTATTTTGGCACCAAGTCGAGAAACTGTCAAGATCTGCTTGGAGACGTGAGGAGTCCAGGGGACAGCAGATTGTCTTGAAAATTTTGGAATCATCCGCGTAAAGAGAGATGAAGGAGTGATTAATGCAAGAGCCTATGTCGTTTATGGTTAGGATAAATAGGAGATGGCCGAGGGAAAAAAGAGTCGGAGAGGGTGGATCTAAATCGCACGCGGCAGGTTCGATAAGTGAGATAGGATGAGACCCAGTTAATCAGCAGGGGTTCGAAACCAAGGGAGGATAGCTTGAAGAGAATGAGTTTATGGGAGATTTTGTCGAAGGCCTTGCTAAAGTCGGTAGCGACTACATCGACCTCATCGCAGTTGTGGGAGTGTGTGGGATGTGAACTCGACAAGCTTAGTAGTAATGGACTTGCCTGAGAGGAAGCCGTGCTTGATCAGAGAGATGATGGGTGCGCAGCGAAAACATAACGCCTCATATAGTAGGTTTTCGAACAGTTTAGGAATGTGCGAAAGCTTAGCAATGGGGCGATAATTGGATATATCGTTTTTTTTCCCTTTTTATGTATGGGGGTTATGTAAGAGGATTTCCAAAAGTCCGGGAATAGACCTTGAGCAAGGGATAGATTGAAGATTGACGCGAGCGGGAGAGAGAGAGAAGAGGAACATTTTTTCAAGGGGATAGCAGGGAGTCCGTCTGGGCCGGAACTGAAATCGTCTTTCAGTTCTTCAAGTTTTTTTATGACTTGGTGTTGTTGAATTTGTAGGGGGATGAGAGGGCCGAGGGAGAATTCAGACATGCCACTAAAGTAGGAGGGGTTAGACTCGAACGAGTCGTCCGTGAAGGATAGTTTGAAGAAGAACGCGAAAAGATTGGATATGGTTTGGGAGTCCGTTGTAGTAGTTGACCCGTAGAAAAGGGAGGTGGGATAGGCATCAGATTTCCGTTTGTGGTTGATGAAGTTGAAGAAAGATTTGGGGTCGTTGATCAGGTTGAACTGAGCTTTGGCAAGGTAATTGTGATAGAGAGAGCAGTAAAGCTCGGTGAATTGGTAAAAGTAACCCAGATAGTTGGATTAGTTAAGGGGAGAACGCGTGTTTAGGAAAGTGTTCCACAACTTATTCCTCTTGTTACGAAGGGTGCGTAGTTTGTGGTTATACCATGGGGACGATGAGAATGATAACCTGTGTCGGGAGTATGGGACATATAGGGATATGGCGTTGTGGATTTCTGTGTAGAGCGAGGCTGTAGCGTCCTCTACACTTATATCATTTACGCAGAGTGTGATATTGCTGATGTACTCATTTATGAGGTGGAAATTGGCTTTTCGGAAGTTAAAAGAAAATTGATAGAGGGGAGGTATGCTGTCAGCTGAGTAGTAGTGGTATAATGATACGAGAAGCGGGGGGTGGTGGTTATCAATAGTTGAGATGGTGTGGGGACTAGAGACGACTGAGGAATTAAAGGGGTCTGTCCTGAACACAAGGTCAAGTTGTCTGCCCAAATGGTTTTGGACATTGCTTACTTGGCAAATGCTAGAGTCAGTGAGACTGTCTATAAAGAGACATTCCTTAGTAGTAGTGGGGTTTGAGATCTAGTGGGAGTAGTCGTCAACCAGCGTCCATTGGAGATGGGGGAGATTAAAATCGCCAAGGACTACACCAAGGAATAACCCGTGAAGTTCTAGACACTTAGGTGAGGGAATTGAACCGCGACACTCGTGTTACACGCCATGCCTACCCTTCCCTAATACTCACTTTTGGGGCCACTCCCACCATTAACAGGATTAATCCTAATCAACATATCCAATACAATGAGTTCCTGTAAAGGTGCATTAGATACAAAATGCATACACGGGCGAATCATGGAATCCATATACCGCATCTGGGAAAAAAATCTATGACGGCACAAAGAACATAATGTGCTACTCAAAACAGAGAACAATTTCATGGTAATGCAGCAATAAGGTATACAAAATATCTTTGCCATCGCTGCCCATAAATGCACAGTTGTGTAAATACAAGGTTCTAAAAATTGTATCACACGCATCCACACAATCAGGACTCGCAGATCGTAAACATTTTCAATGTTAATTAAACAAAAATTGTACCGCGAAGATCTATTGTACGTGTAAACAATGGATGTATCCTTCGGTCGGCACGATCGAAGGAGAGATAATAAGGAGTCTGTATTGAACGTCGTCGGGTTTGGACATTTTATTTAGAGTCTGTAGACAACCGTGATCATAGACGGACACGAAAAAATCGATCGCGCTTTAAAAAGAGTCTGTACACAACCGTGGTCCTGATCGGACATATATTAGAAGTGTCTGGCCAACCATCGTCCAAAACTAGAGTCGATTAAAACCGTCAACCAAGACGGATGAACTCGTAAGTCGTGCGGTACGGAAAAAATAAAAATAAAGTCGCGAGTATTACCCGTCGTCATCGAAGACGGAGGGAAAAAAATGAGTGTGAAGTGCAGTGCGATTATATTATAACAAATACTTAAGGGGGTATTCTGGTCTAGACGCACGAATTTAACACAATTTTTGAAGTGCTGTAAAAAAAAGCAATCAATATTTTTACTATTCACTTTTTTATGGGATGTTTATTAATATTTCAAAAATACAGTAAAAAAATTGAAAGTAAAAAATTCAAAATTCAAAAAGTTAGCAGCGGATGAAGTGGGGGATCTCAAAAGGGTAGCACGCGACGTTAAATTCGTGCGTCTAGACCAGAATACCCCTTTAAAGGATGAGTGTGTAAATTAAATCACGAAACAGAGTGTAAATTAATAAAGTAGAACTAAATAACAGAGTGCGTTTTATTTTTAAAGTGTGTTAAGTGCATTGTGAATGTTACGTAACACTCGAAATACGAAACCCGCGACACGAAGCTCAAAAACATTAGAAAGTACAAGTGTGAGACTCAAAAAACAAAACAATCCGGGACTCGAAACCGCAACTAACTCTTGAAACCATTCATAGGGTTTTCTTCTATTCACTTGTACAGGAAAATCGAAACTAGGTTTTTAAACTTCTCATACGGTGTTTCTACTTTTGTGAGATGCTCCGTGTCTGACCAGTTATAGTTGAAATACACTCTGCAATGTGGCAAAAATGATCGAAAATTTCGAAAAGTTTCGATTGGTACAAAACATCTAAATCGAGTTATTGAACTCCGACTCAACCCAGCCAAAACTAAACTCATAGTGTTTAAAGGCAGAAATGCGAATTGTACTAATGTTACGTGCAGCTTCCGCCATCCCCATTGTTTGTTTCGTTTTAAATATAATATAATAATAGATGGTAAGGTGGTGAAAAAATACACGATCCACATGTTGAATGTACGAACGTACTTTTGTTCGATTGTGGATCATGTGGAAGCTGGATCCCTTTTCGGAGTGGATGGAGATGGAGAGAGAGAAAGGTTTTTTAAGTGTACATAGCGGGAAAAAAGAACAGAAAGTTTGTTCCGTAAAAAGAAAGAAAAAAAGAGTGATGATCGTTTTTTGTTTTGTTTCACAGTTGAAAAAAGAAAAAGAAGAGCGCCGGTTGTTCGATGAACAAAGAAAGTAAAAAATTGTGACAAAGTAAAATAAAAATTGTAACAAGTAAACGAATAAAATCGTTAAAGTTAAAAAGAAAAATTGTAAAAGTAAAAGTTGATTGAACAAGGAGAGACAATAAATTGAGATTATTATTGAAACTTTCCTGAACGACGTGTGTTGAACAATTTGTCCGGAGAACCCGAACATTATCGACGGTTTCCTAAGATCTGTAGATCAATTTACCAACACACATCGGACCATCGAGAGGATTCATGTTGGAAGCGAATTTGGAGAGATCCCCAGAGGAGTTGTTTTAGTTTCGTGGAGAGACCGTAATGCTTCTAGGCGGGAATAACGATAGAAATACTGGCTGCCCCGCGCAGGAAAAACGGCAGGTAACCTATTTGATAAATATATAAATTTCTGTGGCGGAAAACGTCACACTAACAACACCATACGCTGCCATAACAAAATCAGAATCAAGTTAAATAACAATATAATTAAACCCTCCAAAACCTTAAAGTACCTGGGAATAAACTTCACCAACAATCTGTCCTTCTCCGCCCACACCAAAACTCGATTCGCAAAGCCACAATTCAACTTAATCTCTGCAGAAAAGTAATGTACAAGCCGAATGGTCTCTCTACCAAAGTTAAATCACTTATCTACAAACAGATAATCAGACCCACTCTCACATATGCATGCCCGATATGGTACCATATCACATCCACCCAAATGGAGAAGCTACGCATTTTCGAAAGGAAATGCTTCAGACTTATCACTGGCCTCAACCGACATCTCAACTCCCACAAATATTACAACAGTAGTTTGCTCTACTATGCCGCTAATATTGAACGTATAGATCGACGCTTCATCGAGCTGTCTGTGGGGTTTCTCTATATTACATGGAGAACCAACCCACAATTCCAACCCCAAATATCCGCTTTATTTCGACCGCTTTCAGCGCGTCATACATACCCATTTCCCTTATATGTTATTCACCTGAAATACAAAATTTCCCTAAGGGTGCATAGCTAAACTCATTATCCTATGCAGATAATGCATAATTCAGTTTAGCTACTATCTTCGCCGTACGGCAACACTATTGCTCTAACCATGGGATTTCCACTGGAAATTCTCTTCGTATTGGTTAGCAACAACCAAGTCTAACCAAGCGACGCGGTTGCATCATCATCCATTGGCCTGGGTATTTACCAACATTTCACAGAGTTTTTCCCATGGTATTATATCCCCAGCCGACGCGGCGTCCTATTGACTTTTCCCAGATCACCCATTCGCTTGGGATCAACGATCTCTTTTTGCAGGTGAATAACACCAGCTAGGTCCTCCTCTCTTTCGTATATCTGTCTTTCCACGGTTCAATGCGCTCTGACTACACCATAGCCGTCCCACTGGGTCAGTAGGTCGTGTCAGTAGCTGCATTTGATACCAACACACACAACCAAAGATACCCCGAGATCACAGAACATCATGTTTCTGTTCTCTCATTCTCCATGTCCGTCAATTACCCAATTGACTGAAGTTACCACACTTCAACGAGCGAAGCTGAGAGAGCGTAGGCGTGGTCTCTTTTGGTTGTCCTGTGTGTAAAGTGAAATACAGAATTGCACCCTTAATTGATCAGTCACATCTCAATCACCATCGCGCGCAGTCACGCTGCCGCACTAGTCCAAATTAAATAGCAAAAATTAGACTTTGTCGAGTATCAATCTCTTAAGCGCGCACACATCCCAGAGTCGTCTTGCTGCTAAGAATTAGTTCTGTTCCGTATTTTTTCCATAGAGTAATTAAGTGATTATTAAAGTTTCCATTATAAAAATAAGTTTTGTCTAGCAAAAATAGACTAGTATTTCCTTCAAATCTAATTAAAACGATCTCCCGGTTAAAACCAAATAAAAAAACATTATCAATAAAAGAACTCCCAGTGCGTTTTATTTATCGTCCCTTCTCTTGGTGAACAATTTTTCTGTGGACAAGTGTTAGGGGGATTAGTGAATCAGTGCCATACGCTGGCAATTATACTTTTAGCCCCCACATGTCCATCAAATTTATCAAAAATCCTCCCAATAATCCCAACCCGATAATAAACGCGCTCACATCGACTCCGTCAGATAACCGAACTGCCTTCCCGAACTGTCTCCACATCAAAACGTTCTTCACCTCTGGCAGGTTGGTTAATAACTCTAATGAGATTGTATACCACAATACAGAGCTTTCACCTCACCAATTTAAATATAGTAATATTCAACCCGTCTCCAATATTTTGCGTTTCAACGAACAAACGGAAAGTAGTTCCCCAACCCACATCCCTGACTGACAATATCCTCACTAACCCATAACCTACCTATTGATCACTATGCTTCCCCCTTCCACACCACACTAACTTCTTTCAATAATAATTAGGTAACTAGACTAAGTTAAGATAAGTTAAGTTAAGTTAAGCAAATTAGCATAGGTTAAGTAAATAACTATATCCTGGTTTTCTGACCTTTTCCAGGAAGCTCTACACACTACAATCTTAATCCATAATCAACATATAACTTCTATCATATTGTTTGACAAATGTACTAGTAAGTATATGTAAACAATTATAGCTAGAGTATCATAAGTTATCTGTATTGCTTTTGTAAAAATTATTGATGGTCAATAAATACAGGAATGTAAAAAAAAAGAGTTATTGAACTAATACTGTTTACTATTTGCATTTTCAATCCTTAAGTGTTTGGTCTGAAAACGTTTTGCTTAAATTTGCGTGTCCAATTTGAAGAAAATATTGGGAACCAGGAACTAGAAAACTTTACATGAATGAATAACCTTTCTAGAGTTTCTATTTTATCTTGTGTATTTCATCAACTTGCCGACGTCGTCTACATCACCGGTGAGCTACGATGCACAACCTTCTAATTTTTTAACCCCTAATAAATTTTTAGTGACGTCAAAAGTTGTACATGTGGTATTGTATCATCTATTTTTGAGGAAGGTGACTTGGTATCATGTACCATCCGACACTTGTTTGTTCTGTCATTATCAATTGTGAAAAACGAAACTGCTATGTTAAGTCCCTAAATCGGACATACTTTCAATTTCATTTGTACCTCGTAAAGATTTAAAAGAGATACCAGGCATGAAAAACTAGGTAAATCGGATAGAAGAAATTTAAAAAGTAACAACCATGATCACAGTCGTTATGCACATTAGACACAGCGAAGTCAGAAAAAACTTGGACCAATATGGTGAAGCCTAGCCGATGGGTATTCTACCATTGTAATATTCTGGTTAGAGTCCAAAAGAGTAGTCCCGTGTAAAAGAGTGTCATCGCAATAAACGCAACTCACAGATAAAAGTAATACGGGGGTTGCCTCTTATGTTTCGGGATTTGGCAACCCTAGTGTTGCAATCCGGCAATTGACAGTCGTAAAGTTGGACATTTTTGAGGTTATACGCACTCACAACGTTTTGACATACGAGCGCTATTTGTGTTGTTTACAGTAACTTAAAAGATTCATCTCGGCCCAAAAATGGAATTAAATCGTCAACATTTTCGTGCGATTATTTTTTACAACTTTCGGCGTGGATTAACTCAGCAACAGTGCATGGATGAACTTAATTCAATTTTTGGCGATGAAGCTCCATCAAGGACCAGTATTTATCGATGGTATGGTGAATTCAATCGTGGTCGTAGTTCACTCCAAGATGAATTTCGTGAAGGTCGTCCAAAATCAGTTGTTGTTCCGAAAAACATTGATGCTGTGCGCGAACTGATATTGGAAGATCGTCATGTGACCTATCGTGAGATTGAGACAACCTTAGGTGTTAGTGGGACCAGCATACATTCAATATTGCATAAACATTTGACTGTCAAAAAAATTTGTTCGCGTTGGATCCCACACAATTTGTCAATCGCCCAAAAAAAGGCTCGTGTCAATTGGTCGAAAGAAATGCTCAAAAAATACGGTCGCGGTGCTTCGAAACACGTCTATGACATCGTGACAGGTGATGAATCGTGGATTTACGCGTATGAGCCCGAAAGTAAACAGCAGTCGACTGTCTGGGTGTTTCAAGATGAGCCAAATCCAACAAAACTTGTTCGCGCACGAAGCACTTCCAAGCAAATGGTCGCCTGTTTTTTCGGAAAAACTGGACATGTCGCAACCGTACCACTAGAACAACGCAGAACAGTCAATTCGGAGTGGTACACAACCATTTGTTTGCTAGTTGTCTTCCAAGAAATCAGGAAAACCAACCGCCGAAGACGGATCACTCTTCACCACGACAATGCGAGCTCTCACACATCGGCTGCGACAACTGCATTTTTGAGCACCCAAAACATCGATTTGATGGGTCATCCGCCGTATAGTCCTGACTTGGCACCGAATGACTTCTTTTTATTCCCGTACGTAAAAAACAAACTGAGAGGTCAACGTTTTTCGACACCTGAAGAAGCGGTTGCTGCATTCAGAATGCATGTGTTGGAGATACCTCAATCAGAGTGGAAAAAGTGCTTCGACAATTGGTTCAAACGCATGCAAAAGTGTATAGATCTCCATGGGGAATATTTTGAAAAACAATAAAGTGATTTTCGATGATCAATATTTGTTTTTGTTCTCTAATCCCGAAATATAAAAGGCAACCCTCGTATACCTCAAAGTCAATAGGGGTGGTTATAAATATATCCAAAACTCTATCCAATTAACAAGCACTCTGATGTCTACATCCCGCAAGTTTAGAACTTTTGTAATTATATTGAAACTGTTCAAATGGGTAAACTTAGAAGTAAATGTAATTGTAAGGCAGGAACTTGTGAATAAATAAATAAATAAATCAATCATCATCATCATCGGCACTACAACCGGGAACCGTTCTTGGCCTTATTTACCAAGTCTTGAGGCTTGTTAAATTTTCCATAATGATTTGTTTTTTCCGGGCAAGGTCATTAGTCTTGCGCCAGGGGCTCCCCGACGGGGGAAAAAAATAAATCAATAGATTATCCCTTAACTTAAACAGGGAACCGAACGCATAGGAAGGCTTTAAACTTTCAAAAGTACTTTCCTCTGACTTCATCACCAAATAGAGTTATGAAGTTAATATGAGAAACATTTCTTTTTATATAAGGTTCGTTACGTGGCACTTTGGAAGTGCTATGATATTTCCATGTGTATATGAGTCATTGCCAAATACATGATAGTGATGAAAAATACATTTTTTGACATCTTCATTTCGGCACATACGACATAAGTCAAACTCAAAATCGTTTAACAGGTGACCAACACGAGAGGTCATAACCTATCGATTATAATGTTTTCCTTCAACCACGTGCATGCGATTATACCACCACAACCAAATGGTTCACCATCTGGCACACATCCTGTTTCGTGTGTAACTTCCATAAAAACCGTTAATAAACTCAAGTGTCACACTTGCATGTCAGTCAGTAAGCCCAGAAGAACGTAAATGGCTTGAACTGCAGACCACAACGAGAGCGACAAATACCCACCTAATAATACAGTTGATCACGACGACGGAGAAGTTATCCAGGGGGCGACAAGATAATTTCATCAGACGACTACTTAATAAATATTTAACGGCACCTTGGTTCCTGTCCTTAGCTTTTATATTTCACTAGGATGTGTTGGCTTCAAAAGAATTTCAAATCAATTTCCCGGAGAGGTCGTGGCCCACAAACAAGCACGAGTACTCGCGTATCTAGAACATTTATCTGTAGGAGTATCTATAGCCAGAAAGGACTCATAACTCAACCAATAAATATTTAATCGTTTAATTTATTTTCGAAACTTGCTGGTCCTTTAGTATCAATCCTCAATACTTCGCAAACCTCTTGTTCGTGGTCCTTTTAATATTCGTCGATTATCCTGGGGGTTAAACAAAACATAGGGTGAAGTTTTTGTTCAGCAGGCTGTTCACCCGGTCACCGCCATCAAATTGACAGATATGACAGCCCTGAAGCTATTGTAGGCTGGTCAGGACCTTATTTTTCATATCTGTACCAATGATGTATTGTCAACCAGAGTAACGGTACTTGATTGATTGCTATTGAATCTTATACAATCCCATCAGGCTCCATTCACGAAGGAGTATTTACATTTGCCTTTTGTTTTCGTAACCGAATTCCATGTCTGAGAGAAAGGGAGTGCGTCGAATTTTTGTAATAGAATTTCTTGCCTTTGGCTAAACATATCATGAGAAGGAAATTGGATCTCTTGCCAGCGGTGGAGTGGGCAATGGGTCGATGAATTAATAGTGTTTCAGTTCGGTTTAGTATTTATGCCAATTAATGTATCCAGAATGGCGAGAGGGGCGGCGCGGTAAAGTGTGTACGAAAATGGCAGGTAGGTTTCAAGTAGGCACGAAGTAGACGGTGCTGGCAAGCGGACTGACTAACTACAGGTAACAGGCAGCACAAATTTGATTGTTTGACTTTTAGAAGGGTATCTAGCTTAATTTGTTGGAAGAACAACCCGAGGGGTGGAGTGATTGGTTGCCTTTGAAGCGACGGAGGACTTAATTGAATTAAGTCAGAAATTATAGGAGATGTGCCTCAGCCAAGAAGGGACTTTCCACGATATATTTTGTGTCAAGTACTTTATTTGTTTTAGTCCGTAGGCGGTCTCAGTTTGATGGGATTTGTTTAAGATTTATAGCGTGTATGTCGTGAAGTTGGAGGAAGCATTCAGCACAATAATATAAACTTTCCGAATTAGGCTGGGAAAATACTTCGGAAAGCTAGTTGATGTACCGTTCTCTATTATGATTTCGACGGTAGCAGCATGTATGAGACACAAACTGAGTTTGCGATAGCTAGCGGGCAGTCCAAGTAGGTAATGTATGATACAAATTGACTGGCCATCTGCGCAAGAGGCTTGTAATGAAAACAAATTGGAAAAGGACGTCACTTTGATGGAGAGTAGTCGTATTTTAAGAGCGTAACAGATGGGTATATTACATTACCATAGCGCAGCTAGCAAGTGTTTGCTTTTGCACAATAATATAAATGAATTATTGCTTCTATTATGGTGACATTGAAAACCTGCGAAAATCAGACAGTCCACCATGAGCTGTGAGAAATGAAGCATGTTTCAGTAATAGGGAAAAATGATGAAAGTGACAGAAGTCAGTGATGACAGATTCAAAAAGTCGGAAGCCAGTTTTATGTGAGCGCGTGCCTTTTCTCCCATCAGTAGGAGATATTACAACGCAATTAGGTTCACAGGGAAGTGTGTAAATTAAAGCGTGGTTCCACTATATAATGGATATTGCTAACGTCATTCAGTCAACGGGCTCTTTGCATTGTATTGTGATGCTGAAAAAAAAAGATAACCATTTTTGGCTCATATATACAATGATGATTGCTTTCGATAAAATGTAGAAAACATTCTTGGATTGGAAATGATTTGTCATCGGTGTCATATAAAACTTAGGTAAAAACAAGGAAAATGTCGTTTAATCTTAAACTTTGCTCTAATATTATTCACACTTTCGGAATTGTGGTCCTAAGCACTCCTCCTCGGCGACCTCAATGCGAAATTTGGAAAGGAAGATATCTTCCAACCAACAATAGGTAAAGAAAGCCTACATGACGTTTGAAATGATAATGGTATTCGAATTATCACGTTCGCAGCGTCCAAAGATCTGGTAGTGAAATGCACGATGTTCAAGCAGAAGCAAATCCATAAAGCCACATGGATATCACCCGACGGCGTAACGCGTAACCAAATAAACCACTTCCTCATAGACAAAAGACACCAATCGAATATCCTTGACGTAAGATCATATAGAGGAGCAGATTGCGACTCCGATCACCTTCTAGTGATAGGCAAAATTAGAAGTCGGCTCGCAGCAAACCCACATGGACAGTCACGGGAGACGAGCAAAAAGTTAGAGATTGATAAACTAAAAGACCTACGCAAAATGGTTGAATATCAAGACGAACTAACGAATAGATTTAGCATCCTAGAGAATGACAGTAGTGAGGAAGAGAAACCCAATAGTGTGGGTACTAAATGGACATCGATCAGAGACACAATCAAACAAACAGCCCAAGAGGTATTAGGATTTAAGAAAACAACTAAGTCCAAACCTTGGTTTGACGATGAGTGCAGGGCAAAGATCGGATAACGTAAACGCCTCAGAATGATCCACTTAGAAGCATATGATGAAGTCAACGCAGTAAGATACGCGACAATTCGCAAAGAGACAACCAGACTTTTCAAACACAAAAAATGCGAATGGGAGAAGACTCGGATCGAAAAAATCATAGAAAATGCCAGAGCAAAGAACAGCAGAGGTATGTATGTCGGCATAAATTCAATAAGAAATGGCTACCTAGGGAGAGCCAACATAATCCGAGACACAAACGGTTGTCTGGTGACAGAAACAAAAAATATCGTGACAAGATGAAAGCAGTAGTTTGAAAACCTGTTCAATGTGCGCACCCATCAACCACAAATAAACGCACCAGACGTGCGTACAGCCGAGCCCCAGATCCCAGAGCCCTCTTTCGACGAAGTTGTAGACGCAATCAATCGACTGAAAAACAACAAGGCTCCAGGAGTCGATTGCACACCAGCAGAGCTTGTGAAGCATGGAGGAGAGGCAACCCCTCGAAAGATCCACCAACTGGTTAAAATAATATGGGACAAGGAAGTCATTCCAGAAGAATGGAAAACCTCAATAGTCATCCCCATTTTGAAAAAATGCGACAGATCTGACTGCGAAAATTACAGAGGAATATCATTGCTCGCAACCACATACAAAATACTAACAAATGTCATACTGGCAAGAATCACACCGTACCCAGAAGAAATACCAACGCGGACTCCGTCGGAACCGGTCAACAAGCGACCAGATGTTCACAATAATGTAACTGCTGGAAAAGAAGTGAGAATACGGAGAGTCGGTTGACCAACTGTTCGTTGACTTCAAAAAAGCCTACGACTCAGTCGCAAGGCAAAGACTCTACCATATTGTGGTTGATCTGGGGATCCCGAAAAAATATGTCGCCCTCATTCAAATTTGCATGAACGAAAACAAAGGGCGAGTTAGAATAGAAAACCACATCTAAGAACCATTTGAAATCCGGGACGGACTAAAACAGGGGGGTGGCCTCGCACCATGCTTTTTTAAACTTGTCCTCGAGTATGTCATCAGAAAGGTACAAGACGACAACATGGCCGGATCATCCCTGAACGGGGTCACACAAGTGCTCGCGTATGCGGATGACATCGCCGCTCTGGGTGATAATCTGGAAACTATAAGTAAAAATAGGGAAATCATTATGCAAACGGCAGATGAGGTGGGCCTAGAAATAAACGAAGACAAAACGAAATACATGATTACGGCGACAGCAAGTGGACCTCAGAGAACACATATAAACGTCAGGGGCAAGATATTTGAAAATGTCAAAGAATTTAAATACCTGGGAACAATACTGACGGCTAGTAACGAAATGTCGAAGGAAATTAACAAAAGACTACACGTCGACAACGCTAGTTGGCACGCTGTCAGTAAACTGCTGAAATCCAAACTGCTATCACGTAACATAAAGCTCCGTGTCTATAGAACCATAATCATGCCGATTGTTCTATACGGATGCGAAACATGGGCTCTCACAAAACGGGAAGCGAACAAATTCCGCGTACTCGAGAATAAAGTTTTAATGGGTATATTTGGCGGCAAATATGACGAGGACTCAGGACAATGGAGCAAACTCCACAACCACGAATTGGACGAGCTCTACCGCAAACCTACAATGGTGAAAGTAATCAAGTCGGGAAGATTAAGATGGGCCGGGCACGTAGCGCGAATGGGCAATGATAGGACCGTGCATAAAATTGTTGACGGTAAACTAACGGGAAGGAGACCGACAGGACGGTCGCGACGGAGATGGGAGGACATTGTTAGATTGGACCTCGAGGAGATCGGATCGGATGGTCGAACGTGGAAGGAGAGCGCACAGGACACAGACGACCAGAAACGAAACGTCAAAGGAAATTAACAAAAGACTACTTTCCGGCAACGCTAGTTGGGTAAGTAAGTTTAGTAAACTATTAAAATCCAAACTGCTATCACGTAATATAAAGCTCCGTGTCTATAGAACCATAATCATACCGATTGCTCTCTACGGATGCGAAAATTGGCTCTCACAAAACGGGAAGAGAACAAATTCCGCGTATTCGAGAATAAAGTTTTATTCGGCGGTAAATATGACGAGGAGTCAGGACAATGGATGAAACTCCACAACCACGAATTGGAAGAGCTATACCGCAAACCTACAATAGTGAGAGTAATCAAGTCGCGAAGATTAAGATGGGCCGGACACGTAGCGCGAATGGGCAATGATAGGACCGTGCATAAAATTCTTGACGGTTAACTAATGGGGAAGAGAACGACAGGGCGGCCGCGACGGAGATGGGAGGACAATGTTAGATTGGACCTCGAGGAGATCGGATCGAATGCTCGGACGTAGAAGGAGAGCGCACAGGATAGGGAACAATGGCGGAGCCGAGTCGGTGAGGTCATGAACTTCCGGGTTTCTACAGGCCAATAAATAATAATACTAAAAAGCACTCCCTTGACTTACTCGACAGAAGGCAAATACGAGTAAACTGCTTAATTGAGAAGATAGGCTTTGAGAAAAGTTTTTGAGCTCACATCTTGGGTGATCGGAAGTTAATGTTCTTTTCAATTTTATCTTCATAATATTTTTTGGATAATCTGATTACATTTATAATAATCTTAAATAATTTCTTTTTACTAGCTTGTGACCGACTTTTAAAAACTATCATCATCATCGGGACTACAACCGGGAACCGGTCTTGGCCTTACTTAGCAAGTCCTGAGGCTTGTTAAATTTTCCATGATAATTGGTTCTTCCGGGCAAGGTCATTAGTCTTGCGCCAGTTTTAATAACTATGATTAACTTTTTTTTAATCCCGGAAAATTAATTCAAAGTTTGCTATGATTCCGTGCGAAGTTTAAAATCGATTGCCCTGATTTTCAATTTTTAATATAGAAACCGAACAGCTAAAAAAAAATATTTTTAAGCAAGATGTTTCCAATGTGTACATTAAGCAAAAATAAAATTTGGCTAGAGCTTTACATATTGGCCGTAAGCCTTAATATCAGCATAACAGCCATTTTATAGATATTATAACTGTTCCTTGGGTATCGATGATCAATCTAATGAATTATATTATTTCTGTTTTATCAATTTGCAATTCATCTTCCAACAACATGTAAATCTCATTCCAAAACAAGATTTAGTAACGTTTGTGATAGTCTAAAGTACCCTGCCAATACAAGTAGTAGTGATATTAGTAGTAGTAGTAGTAGTAGTTTTATTTCTTATATGGTTTGTACTTAAAATTTTACAATACAATCGACAAATATTATCGACTATAATCATCATAATCATCGGCAGTATAACCGGGAACCGGTCTTGGCCTTATTTAGCTAGTCCTGAGGCTTGTTAAATTTTCCATATTGATTTGTTTTTTCCGCGCAAGGTCATTAGCCTTGCGCCAGAGGCTCCCCGACGGGGAATCGAAAACCACTATACTATCGAGGAGCCATCGACTACAATAATAGATAAGAAATCTAGAAGGCATTCAGTATTTTTATACGATTAAAGTAACAAAACAGAGTTTAATGCCTCTTTACAATGTATACCCAGACCACGAGTAACTTGCAACTGTTGAAGATATACTAGGTGTATGCATAATTTTTTTCCGGATTAACAAAGAGATGGCGCCCGCGATAAGTGCACGTATTAATTTGACACATATGTACGTCATTTTGTTCGTCGAAATTTAACGCACAAGATGAGTCCGCAAAAAATTAACGTTTTTGTTTTATCGTTCAGTGATCATGTCGCGCAAGACTAATGACCTTGCGCGGAAAAAAAAACAAATCATTATGGAAAATTTAACAAGCCTCAGGACTTGCTAAATAAGGCCAAGACCAGTTCCCGGTTGTACTGCCGATGATGATGATCGTTTTTAAAAGTCGGTCACAAGCTAATAAAAAGAAATTAATTAAGATTATTATAAATGTTGATGATGATGATGATGATGATGATCATGTCGAAAAAGAACTTTTGCGGCACGCGTTGCTTTTCTTATTTAATCGAAAGAAAAAGGCTGTTGAAAGTCATTGTTTGCTGGTAGAAACATATGGTGAACACGATCCATCAATTAGACCATGTATGACATGGTTCCGACAATTTAAAAGTAGTGATTTCGACGTGAAAGACAGTGAGCGCTCTGGTAGACCACAAAAATGTAAAGACGGGTAATTCCAGCATTTATTGGATGATGACCCAACTCAAACTCAACGGCAATTAACAGAAATATTACATGTGTCACAAGAAACAATCAGCAGACGTTTACGAGCAATGAGGAAGATCAATAATAGGTGCATGCATGCGTTTTTTTTTTCGGTTTAACTAAGATATGTCAGTGGTTAGTATCCCTGCCTGTCACGCGGGAGACCGGGGTTCGTTTCCCCGCCGGGAGCCTCTGGCGCAAGACTAATGACCTTGCCCGGAAAAACAAATTATCATGGACAATTTAACAAGCCTCAGGACTTGCTAAGTAAGGCCAATACCGGTTCCCGGTTGTAGTGCCGATGATGATGATGAGCTAAGAGATGGCACCAAAGAGAAGTACGCAGCACATAGCAAAACTAGTGAAAGACACCTTGAAATCGCTTACATGGGACATCCTTCTGCACCCGCCGTACTCCCCAGACTTGGCGCCATCTGACTATCGCCTCGGCGCGGAGCAGCACTTCATCGATTTTGAGGAAGTTGGAAAATAGCTCGACGCATGGCGCCCGCGAAACACAAGCAGTTTTTCTGGCATGCTATTCATAAATTACCTGAAAGATAGGCGAAATGTGTCGAACCCGATGGCAAATATTTTGAATAAAAAAAAATTAATTTCCCTAGAAAATTACATCTTTTTTTTTACCAAAGAAACCGGAAAAAACGTTTGCATACATACACCTAGTTCTTTTCACGATAATACACTTGTTTCAAGAAATAAAATTTTACCGAGTAGTTTTCGAATGTTTATAATTGACGAGGCAAATGATTTAGATTCATTTTCTGTTTAGAGTTCGTTGCGAACATTAGAAGCATTCAATTTTTTTTTCTTTTTATTATTTTGGGAGAAAATTTCCTACGGTTGATTTTGATAAATGGGTTCTATAATAAAAAACTCCAACCAGAAAGCGATGTATGCACCCTGAACAACACACAAATAGCCCTATTTTAACCTTTCTTCGATGTTTTCGGCAGAAATGTTATGGGTTATCTGCCGTCCAAGCTATGGAATGTGGAATTCAAGTTTGGGAAAAATTAACTCGAACTCAAAAGGGTAGATATATTAAAATGGTGAGTACACAATATTTATTTCAAATCCATTGGTTATTATTGGTTTTTTTTCTTGTGATTCATTAGGCTAAGCAAATCCCGGGCAAAGGTGAAGACAAATAGAATCATAATTAAACAAATATAAAATTATAAATAACAAATTTAAGAAGTAATTATGTAATTGAAAAAATTATGAATAATAAAAATCACCATCATCAATAATATAATCTATTTGACTAATATTTGAAATAAGAATATTGTTTTTCTTATTTTAGAATTTTTAAAATCTTTTATTAATTATCACCTCAACTATCGACTCGTTTTAGTTATCAACTCTTGTTCTATTTTCAGAAAAACAATAACCAAAAATTGTACTACTTGATATACAGTTATTACCGAGTTTTTCAAAATTCATTATATTCTCTTTCTCTTGTAATTGTCCTAGACGCATATTTCGAATCTCTGAGTTCTAGCAGAGATTATTAAATCATCAAAATAAGTATTGACACGTTTATACAATTAATATTTATTTCAAATTCATTGGTTATTATTGATTTTTGTAATTAAAAAAATTATGAATAGCAACAATCATCATCATCAATAATATAATCTATTTGCCTAATATTTGAAATAAAAATCTTTTTTTTCTTATTTTTGAATTTTTAAAATCTAGTTTCGTATTTTAGGGTTTTGGGAAATTTGTTTGATAGAATTGAATCAATGTGAGACAATTGAACGTTTGGTTCAATTTGTTTGACATTGGATTCAATTTGAGCATATGGATGGATGATATGGGGAATAGGAAATGTGGGAGGAAAATGGTAGGAAAGGAAAAGTGCAGAATGTAAGGGCGGGTAAATGGTAAGGCTTCGTGGAGCACTACATGGTCCATTCTTCTGACAGGTTACAAGACAAAATGTGTGCGGATGTCATAGGATGTTGTAGTTGACGCTTTATATGTTACGTTTCATAATAGTTACACTCTAAAAAACAAATTTGTGATTATACTTTTCACGATAATACACTTGTTTCAAGATATAAAATTCCATCGAGTAGTTTTCGAACGGTTTATAATTGTCGAGGCAAATGATTTAGATTCATTTTGTGTTTGGAATTCGTTGCGAACGTTAGACGCAATTGAATTTTCTTCTCTTTTTTTTTTTTTTTTTGGAAGAAAATTTGTTAGGATTAATTTTAACAAATGGGGTCTTATAACAAAAAATGCGTATTAAAGAAAAGCCAACCAAGCGCAGAAAGTAGTGTATGCATCTTGGACGACACACAAATAGCCCTATTTTAACTTTTCTTCGATGTTTTCGGCAGAAATGTTATGGGTTATCTGCCGTCCAAGCTATGGAATGTGGAATTCAAGTTTGGGAAAAATTAACTGGTACTCAAAAGGATAGATATATTAAAATGGTGAGTACACAATATTTATTTCAAATCCATTGGTTCTTATTGATTTTTTTCTTCTTTTGATTCATTAGGCTAAGCAAATCCCGAGCAAACATGAAGATAAATAGAATTATAATTAAACAAATATAAAATTATAAATAACAAATTTAAGAAGTAATTATGTAATTGAAAAAATTATGAATAATAAAAATCACCATCATCAATAATATAATCTATTTGACTAATATTTGAAATAGAAATATTTTTTTTCTTATTTTTGAATTTTTAAAATCTTGTATTCATTATCACCTCAACTATCGACTCGTTTTAGTTATCAACTCTTGTTCTATTTTCAGAAAAACAATGACAAAAAATTGTACTTCTTTATATACAGATAATACCGAATTTTTCAAAATTCATATATTCTCTTTCTCTTGTAATTGTCCTAGACGCATATTTCGAATCTCTGAGTTCTAGCAGAGATTATTAAATCATCAAAATAAGTATTGACACGTTTATACAATTAATATTTATTTCAAATTCATTGGTTATTATTGATTTTGTTCTTCTTTTGATTCGTTAGGCGAAGCAAGTCCCAAGCAAAGGTGAGGATAAATATAATTAGTATTAAACATATATTAAATTATAAACAAAAAATTTAAGAAGTAATTATGTAATTAAAAAAATTATGAATAGCAACAATCATCATCATCAATAATATAATCTATTTGCCTAATATTTGAAATAAAAATCTTTTTTTTCTTATTTTTGAATTTTTAAAATCTAGTTTCGTTTTTTTAGGGTTTTGGGAATTTTGTTTGATAGAATTGAATCAATGTGAGACAATTGAACGTTTGGTTCAATTTGTTTGACATTGGATTCAATTTGAGAATATGGATGGATGATATGGGGAATAGGAAATGTGGGAGGAAAATGGTAGGAAAGGAAAAGTGCAGAATGTAAGGGGGAGGTAAATGGTAAGGCTTCGTGGAGCACTACATGGTCCATTCTTCTGACAGGTTACAAGACAAAATGTGTGCGGATGTCATAGGATGTTGTAGTTGACGCTTTATATGTTACGTTTCATAATAGTTACACTCTAAAAAACAAATTTGTGATTATACTTTTCACGATAATACACTTGTTTCAAGATATAAAATTCCATCGAGTAGTTTTCGAACGGTTTATAATTGTCGAGACAAATGATTTAGATTCATTTTGTGTTTGGAATTCGTTGCGAACGTTAGACGCAATTGAATTTTCTTCTCTTTTTTTTTTTTTTTTTTGGAAGAAAATTTGTTAGGATTAATTTTAACAAATGGGTTCTTATAACAAAAAATGCGTATTAAAGAAAAGCCAACCAAGCGCAGAAAGTAGTGTATGCATCTTGGACGACACACAAATAGCCCTATTTTAACCTTTCTTCGATCTTTTCGGCAGAAATGTTATGGGTTATCTGCTGTTCAAGCTATGGAATGTGGAATTCAAGTTTGGGAAAAATTAACTCGAACTCAAAAGGGTAGATATATTAAAATGGTGAGTACACAATATTTATTTCAAATCCATTGGTTCTTATTGATTTTTTTCTTCTTTTGATTCATTAGGCTAAGCAAATCCCGAGCAAACATGAAGATAAATAGAATTATAATTAAACAAATATAAAATTATAAATAACAAATTTAAGAAGTAATTATGTAATTGAAAAAATTATGAATAATAAAAATCACCATCATCAATAATATAATCTATTTGCCTAATAATTGAAATAAGAATATTGTTTTTCTTATTTTAGAATTTTTAAAATCTTGTATTCATTATCACCTCACCTATCGACTCGTTTTAGTTATCAACTCTTGTTCTATTTTCAGAAAAACAATGACAAAAAATTGTACTTCTTTATATACAGTTAATACGAAATTTTTAAAATTCATATATTCTCTTTCTCTTGTAATTGTCCTAGACGCATATTTCGAATCTCTGAGTTCTAGCAGAGATTATTAAATCATCAAAATAAGTATTGACACGTTTATACAATTAATATTTATTTCAAATTCGTTGGTTATTATTGATTTTGTTCTTCTTTTGATTCGTTAGGCGAAGCAAGTCCCAAGCAAAGGTGAGGATAAATAGAATTAGTATTAAACATATATTAAATTATAAACAAAAAATTTAAGAAGTAATTATGTAATTAAAAAAAATATGAATAGTAACAATCATCATCATCATCATCGTCATCATCATCGGCACTACAACCGGGATCCGGTCCTGGCCTCATTTAACAAATCTTTTCACCGGTCCCGATTTCGAGCCGATGTCATCCAGTTTGGCAAATTGCTGGAATTATTGGATGACGACCCAACTCAAACTCAACGGCAATCAGCGGAAGCATTACATGTGTCCAAAGGAACAATCAGCAGACGTTTACGAGCAATGGGGAAGATCAACTCATCCCAAATCACACTATACCCCCAGCTCTTCTGAGACTAGTATTAAAGAAAATAAAAAAGGTATTATGTGTCCAATCCTACTAAAGATGCAAAATGCCTAATTATGTCCCAGAAATTTGCTGAAAACGCGTATGCCTTTTAACGCGAGTATGTGTGGTTGAGAAATAACAATTCGCCTCCCAATCACTTTTTTTTCTCGTACCTATACAGCGTTTCTCAATCATCACTTTTTATTATAAGCCAGGTTGAAGTGTAAAAGTGATGTTTAAGTTCTGCTAAGTTTCAAGGGTGTAATACGTGACATATATATGTTATCAGACATTTCTCTCTTTCTGATGTGGATCTCAGCACACAGCTCAATACGAAGGGGAATTGGTATTATTTGCGTTGAGCCGTTGTAATGGCAAGAGAGTTTCGCAAGGGCCAGTGCCACATCATGGATTAGTATAATTTATGCCAACAGCCCAGCAAAACTTGCACTAACCGAAGCTTAGATGAAAACTGATGCTGATAGCCACGATTTTAATTTACCTGAATACAACTTCTCTGGTTCTCCCAGATCTCCATACGTGCCTCTATTTTTGCCAAATCTGCATACCATCATTTTATAAAGAATGAATGTACTCCATTAGAACATCGATGCAACATATCCTAGCTATTCCGTTTTTGCAGTGAAAGTATACCACCCCTCCAAATATTTCCTTAAAAACATTCGAGAAGTTTTGCTTAGAAAATACAATCCCACAGTTTTCGCCATACATTTATTCGATGGATAGGAAACCATCTGGACGACCCTAAATCTGTCCTTCACGAATTTAATGCCACGCGTCCTTTCTGTCAATGATACTATAACGTATTACGACGATAGTGTAGAACGTGTGTTTCGAACTGACGCTATGACAGTTAGAATCACAGAATTTATTTCTTCTTCTTTCTTTTCATAATATCGTTTTTTTATTGCCAACTGACGCTCGCGATATTCTTCGGGTGATAGGTTAAATTTTTTCGACCCATAATTAAATATTGAGTTTCTGCAACTGACACCAAAAAAAAATCAGACACACGATCAATTTACGATTTAAAACTAATAATGGGGCTTGGCGAGTGATTAACATGTTATAAAAAAATCTGCCACACGAAAAACTCTTTTATATAATAGAGAGATATATAAATATAAATATAAATATATATATACATATATATATATATATATATATATATATCATCATCATCATCATCGGCACTACAACCGAGAACCGGTCTTGGCCTTATTTAGCAAGTCCTGAGGCTTGTTAAATTTTCCATAATGATTTGTTTTTTCCGGACAAGGTCATTAGTCTTGCGCCAGATATATATATATATATATATATATATATATATATATATATATATATATATATATATGTATATATATATATACATATATATATATATACATATATATATATATATATATACATATTTATATATATATATATATATATATATTAATATACATACGAGGGTTGCCTCTTATGTTTCGGGATTTTATTCGTGTTTGACGTGTTTCGAAGCACCGCCACCGTATTTTTTGAGCATTTCTTTCGACGAATTGACACGAGCCTTTTTTTGGGCGATTGACAAATTGTGTGGGACCCAACGCGAACAATTTTTTTTGACAGTCAAATGTTTATGCAATATTGAATGTATGCTGGTCCCACTAACGCCTAAGGTTGTCTCAATCTCATGATAGGTCACGTGACGATCTTCCAATATCAGTTCGCGCACAGCATCAATGGTTTTCGGAACAACAACTGATTTTGGACGACCTTCACGAAATTCATCTTGGAGTGAACTACGACCACGATTGAATTCACCATACCATCGATAAATACTGGTCCTTGATGGAGCTTCATCGCCAAAAATTGAATTAAGTTCATCCATGCACTGTTGCTGAGTTAATCCACGCCGAAAGTTGTAAAAAATAATCGCATGAAAATGTTGACGATTTAATTCCATTTTTGGGCCCAGATGAATCTTTTAAGTTACTGTAAACAACACAAATATCGCTCGTATGTCAAAACGTTCTGAGTGCGTATAACCTCAAAAATGTCCAACTTTACGACAGAGCTGTCAATTGCCGGATTGCAACACTAGGGTTATATATCCAAAACGTCATGAACCAAAATTAGACAAATGGTAAACAAACCGCTTTAACACAGTAGTGATTTTGTTTTGACGTCATATACTTTTGGTTGTGTGAAAATGTCTGATTTTGTGCTAAATAATCGTCATTTTTGGGAAGTGTTGATTTTCTTCTTTCATTCGAAGAATACGGCGGCTGAGTCGCTTCGAGAGCTCCAAAAAGTTTACGGTAATGCTGCTCTAAGTGAAAAAACGTGTCGTGATTGCTTCTGTCGCTTCAAAGACGGTGATTTCGATGTTGATGACCGCCCACGTGAAGGAAGGCCAAAAACCTTTGAAGATGCTGAATTGGAGGCATTCCTCGATGAGAATCCATGCCAAATGCAACAAGAGCTTTCATCAGCATTAGGAGTTACCCGCCAAGCCCTTTCCAAGCGATTGCATCCGTTCGGAATGATTCAAAAGCAAGGAACTTGGGTTTCTTATGATTAGAAGCCAACGAATGTTGAGCGTCATTTTATTCGCCTGTAAACAACTGCTCCAGCGGCAAAAAGGGGAAGGGTTTTCTTCATCGCTCCGCGACGAGTGATGAAAAAAAGGATTCATTACAGCAACCCAAAGAAAAGAAAGTTATGGAGACTGCCCGGTCATGCTTCTACGTCGTCGGCTTGGCCGAACATTCACGCTGCGCATGATATGCTTTTTTTTTTGTGGGACCAGGTCGGTGTAATTTTATATGAGCTATTGAAACCGAACGAAACCATCACTGGGGAACGGTAGTGACTTCAATTGATGCGATTAAAGCGAGCACTGCGCGAAAAATGGCCACAATACGAACAGAGGCACGAAAAAGTGATTCTACAGCATGACAACGCCCGGCCTCACGTTGCCCAACCCGTTAAAACCTACCTGGAAACGCTCAAATGGGAAGTTCTACCCCACCCGCCATATTCTCCATATTATTACTTGTTCCGTTCGGTGGCACGTGGCTGGCTGATCAGCAGTTCCGCTCATCATCATCATCATCGGCACTACAACCGGGATCCGGTCTTGGCCTTATTTAGCAGGTCCCGAGGCTTGTTAAATTTTCCATAATAATTTATTTTTACGGGCACGGTTATTAGCCTTGCGCCGAACCTGAATGTATGTACCCATGATTTTTCATCACCAGTCACAATTCGATGCAATACAGTTCCGCTCATAGAAGACATACAAAAATGGCTTGCTTCGTAGATAGCCCCAAAAGATGAATACTTTTATCGTAACGATTTCAAGCTCTGCAGAAAAATGAGAAAAAGTTGTAGCTAACGATGGGCAATACTTCGAGCGCTTTTTTGTAACAATTTTTGCACAATAAAGTTGCATTTTCATTAAAAAAAAAAAGCACACAAAAATAGCGTGAACTTAGTTGCTTGGTATAAATAATATATATAAACTTAGTATATAAATATATATGTATATATATATATATATTTTATATATATATATTTTTTATATATATATATTTTTTTTTTATATATATATATATATATACATTATATATATATATATACATATACTTTTATATATATATATGTATATATTTATATATATACATATACATATTTTTATATATATATATAGGTTAGTTCTCCCAGGAAAGGCGAATCTACACCGCTGAGTCAGCGCACTGAGATGTTATTTTATCTCAACCGCGTCCATCAGCCAAGCTTTGAAAGATGGTCAAGGATTTCTCCCAACCGTTTTACGGTGCGTATTGTTTAATGAGGTGGTACTTCCCGGAGTGGCTGGGGTTTGCGACCCAACCGATCATTCGGAAATTATACCGAACTGCACAATGGCAAGAGTCTTCAGTTGAACCTACGCTTGCACAATAAAACGCAAGACACAACCTTACCAACTCAGCCAGCAACTTGACGTGGTTGGGAAAAAAAGTATCGCGAATCGTGTCGTCGGCGCACAATAATCGCTTACACGCGCGCTTGCACCCTTGGGTGTGGGGTGGATCACCCCTGCTTTAGAGACTCTCAGTTGTAATCTTTGAACTTCCTTTTAGTCTTAAAAACGTATTTCCTTTTGATAAGTAAAGTTAACTAAAAATGTCACGTCTTTAAGTTCAATATTAGTGGAACTTGCCTAAAAACTTTTCCATCACCTAGTATTATATTTACCTAGACACTCATTACATTCACGCAGCTTTTAAACCTATTCTATTACTTAAAGTAAATATTGTACATTTAAATGAAGTTCATAAATGGGAGTGTTTGTCCTGATGAAAATAAAACACGAAATAGGATGGAGTTGATGTTGTCTGAGGAGTAAATCGTCATATAATTGAGCGTAATCCAATTCGTTGTTCAAAGTTTGGAAAACTGTGAATCAGGCAGCGACATAAATCAACAGTGTATAAAGCATCAAAGGTTTGATAGCAACTACGGATATGCGAAAGGGACAGCAACAACCGAAAATTATTAAATGGTTCTATTAAAATTTGAATTCGGTGGAAATTATATATCGAAAAAGTTTTTTTTTTCGATTCATCTAATATAATACGAACAGCAGAAAAAAAAGATCGGCCTACAATAGACTACCGACAATTATCAACCAAAGTAACCAAAAAGGACATCGTCAAAACTGCATACGAAAACCTCCAAGCCCGGAAGGAAAATAGTATTGTACATAATAGCATGAGCAAAGGATAGCCGAACTACAGCCGTAGAAAAATTAGGCCAAAAGTTAGAAAAGAGTATTTTTTCATACAATACAAAGTAAAAGGGACCGTGGATAACGATGGCAGTTCCCAAAAACATGACACAGTCGATTTTTTTTTGTCTACTACCGACGAATGCCACAAACTTACTTCCAAACTATTGGTTCATAAAACAATCACTTGTAGCCTGAAATTGTTTTTTCGTATAACTTTTAATGACTTTATGACAGCAGACTGCCAAACTTATATCTAATATCCGTGCTATCAGATACCTCAGGCAATACACTCATCACCTGCGTACCAGATAGTGTCTCTTTCTCACGTTATCCCGATCACGTACGTACATTTTCCAAAAATGAACTCCTAAAGAGCTTTGAAACGAATATCAAATCTCACCTCCAGGAGAAATTAAGGCTCTACTCCGATTGCCTTAAATCATCCTCTTATCCCGAGCGTCTATCTAACAGACTTTCTGTTCTCTTACTTATCGGCCAGTGTACAGTTTATACACCAGCTACGGATGCCATTGTCCCACAATCGGCAAATTCCAATTAATTAATAATTTCTGCTTAATAAACCACGTCAAGCAAACACCAGCCTATCTAGGATGGATGGTCGTTGACTGGCTAAATGACGAAGGGAATTCAAATTGCTTGACGACTCAACCACCAAAAATAGACCCGACAAATTAGGCCCCGCGGGGACAAAAAGCCCCAAAACAAAGACCTAAAACAAGAATAAAAAAATGCACAAAGAAAAGAAAAGACATCCGGGTGGAGTTTTTAATTAATCGTTGCTTTGCACTCTTGTTGATTCAGTGACAGCAATTCACCTTAAGATACACTTTCCAGCCCTATGTTGCTGGCTGTGGTATAACAATCTTTTTTTTTCTTTAAATGCGGTTCACTGTCGGTTATCTCGGGATTAAGATGGATTTTTCGGTACCATTTGCTTGATAATGACAAGCAAGCCTTTGTAATTGATGAATGTCTGAGTAATTTACGGCGGAACTGGCATTTTGGTAATGAACTTATTGCTTCCTAGATTGGAAAATTATACTATTTAAGAGCAGCGCTGTGAAACTGACGTCGATGAAATGACTGTTTCCTACAGCAGAGCGACAATTTCCAGATATACTATGTATTGGATGTCATTCGAGATTATTTTGTTAACAGGATAATGTATATTACCTGGGATAATGAGGTAACACAAGTATATCGAATGTCAGGAAGTTTTTTTGTTCTGAATTGGTAACACCATGACAACTTTCATGTCACTGTCTTAACTTGTGTTTGGGAGCAAAAAGGGTGAATTGGCGGTTTTTACAACATCTAAATTTAATGATCAAGAAGTTTGCATCAATTACCGGGTGTGTAAAGAAATTTCTGCTGCAGAAACCTTGAAACTGTTGCAGCAGGCTTTCGGTAATCAAACTACGCCGAAAACATGAACATATAATTGACAGAAACTGTTCAAAAAGAGAGCCGGAGGCGCAAGAAAATTGACCCCATCTGAAACAAACACAACCACCAACCCATGCACAACACGTCAAGGAAATCAAAGATTTTGCGCTCTAAAATCATCGATAGATAATAACATTGACGTTTCAGCACGATCAGTAAGAATCCTTGTGAGGGATGATGTTAATAACTTTTTTTTCACCACCCACTTTGCACACCACACACACTTTAAATAGAACACGGTTTGAAATTGATTTTAGTCTGGTATTAAAATCTAAATCACCGAACTCTCATATATTATATTGCGTTTCTAAATAACTCTTGACTTTACACTTATTAATGTAAACTCTATTTACTTTGTTTTACAATTAGATTAATTCATCATCATCATCGGCACTACAACCGGGAACCGGTCTTGGCCTTATTTAGCAAGTCCTGAGGCTTGTTAAATTTTCCATAATGATTTGTTTTTTTTCCGGGCAAGGTCTTTTTTTTTTTAATTTTAGATTAATTAAATGTTCCACAATTCAAACCGATTTTTCCACTTATTCAACTACACGAATTTCTCTTATAGTGAGTCACTGTTTTAAGTTGATTTCATTCTGCTTACCACATTTAAACCACCGAATAATTTAATGCTCTTTCTTTTTGTAATTTTATTTTTTATGTGAACGAAGATAACTTCTACTGCGGACCACTATCTTCAATGACCTCCGTCAAGTCTCGAAAACCAACTCCTTTAACGAAGACTTTTTTCTTCCATCCTGCAGATCGAAGGATATGTCCTTTTTTCTGCTTGGCCCTTTTGCCAGCCGCTATTTCCTTTCTTTATCTTTCCCGGCTTGGGATCAAAAAAGAGGAAACACAAAGGAAAAATCAACAGAGGATCGTGCTAATGCACATTTATGATCCGCTTGTTGTTGGGCGCTAAGGCGAACGTGCGATTCGTTTTATTGCGCAAGTTCTTTGTTCTAGGCGAATGGACAAGGATGTTCCTTGTGGGAAATGGTTTGGGTAAACAAAATTGCAGATGTGTAATTTATGATTCTCAACAACTTTACTTGAAAGTTGGTCATCTGGTCAACAGATTTAGATCCAGGGGATTCTGCGTGTTGAACATATGGTTCGTTCTTTCACGCCTTGGATTCAAATTAAATTCAATATGGGCAAATTGAACGTGTAGTTCAATTTGTTTGATATTGAATTGATGATATCTTAGCAGATAATTCCCATCCCATGAAACGACCTCGATGCACACATTTTTATGACGCAGGCAAAGGAATATTCCAGTCCTTACTGTTTTCCCAGATGCAGCCGCGGCGGTATCGATTTGTATTGATACATGAAATGAACAAAGAACGTAGGTAATTAAGAAAATGTTCGTCCCGTCACTCGACGTGGCAAGAAAATGTATATCTTTTGAAGGGATAATGCTCGTCGCCATATGATTGTATGACTAGTTGTATATTTTTATTATAGGTACAGTGGAAGGAATCTTGTTTTCCAACTGTACGAGAAATTGTTAGGTAGTAAGTTCTTTTAGATTTTTGTATAACATATAAAGCAAAATATGTTCGAAAATAAATGTGATTCTATTTTCTCTCGTCAAGAGGTGAGCATCAACGCAATTTGTTTGGAATCATCTATTTTTTCAGGAACAACGTTGAAGTCTCGGTTCACTGTTGGATCACCAACTAATATTGACGCATAGGTAAAAGAGCCTAGGCGCAAATAACAAAAATCACGTCACGGGTTTATGTGCCCTGACGAAATCTAAACGTTATCACGTCACGGGTTTATGTGCCCTGACGAAGTCAGATCGTAGCAGATTTAATAATCAACAGAGGAAGGTCAAAAGAGACCTTGTTCCTCTATAAACTTAAACACCAACTATAGAAATTAATTTCATGTTTCACAGCTTGCCACCATAAATAATATTAATTCTGTACGTGGTATGGTCTGATGAGATACCACCGTATCATTCTATAAACACCTAAAGTGATCTGGAAAAACTTATTGATCGCGGCTCCACTGTTAGAGCGGTCCACAAAGTTGGAATAGATTGTAAGCTTATCCAAACACTTACTTCCGGGTGAGTTACTGCAACATCATTCAATAGGTTCCAGGGCCGGAAGAAATCTTTGAAAATGTTTCGAGACTTGGTGAATGATGCGATCAAAGGTTGGGGAAAATGGTATGATGTCACATATTAAAGAGTTTGACAACAAATTTCGAATATAAAGTGGTCATCCAATCGAATCTTTCCGAGTAACAGACTTGGGTTAATTCCTTGCGAATAATTTGATAATTTTTTTTAATTTTTTTATTTATTGGCCTGTAGGAACCCGGAAGTTCATGACCTCACCGACTCGACTCCGCCATCGTTCCCTGTCCTGTGCACTCTCCTTCCACGCTTGACCATTCGATCCGACCTCCTCAAGGTCAAACCTAACTTTGTCCTCCCATCTCCGTCGCGGGCGTCCAGTCGGTCTCTTTCTACACACGATCCTATCGTTGCCCATTCGCGTCACGTGTCCGGCCCAACTCAATCTTCGCGACTTGATTACTCTCACTATTGTAGGTTTGCGATATAGCTCGTCCAATTCGTGGTTATGGAGTTTCCTCCATTGTCCTGCCTCCTCATCATATTTACCTCCAAAGATACCCCTCAAAACTTTATTCTCGAATACGCGTTAGGTTGCGGCCTAGCGCGTGTGCAGCGGGCCTTCTTACTACTAAGTTTAAGTACTTCATCTAAACTAAAACTGTCGTTTTAACTAAGACTAATTGTAAGAGTGAAGCTGTTGTTATTAAGGAAGACCAGCTAAGACTAATTGTAAAGTGATGCTGTTGAGATCAAAGAAGACAAATTATAAAAGTAAAGCTGTTGATAATAAAGGAAACTATTTGTGAAAGTAAAGAACGTGCTGCTTTAATTACAACCCGCCTACACCGGAGGGAAACAAAGAGACCATAGAAGAAGCCACAACCTCGGAAGACAGGTCCCCATCAGAGCAACAGGCAAACCCGGAAGGAAGCCCACTGACCCCACACACGTAAGCAGTCTCTAGTTAATAAATGTTAAATCCAGATACGGCATCCTTAATGAATAAATATTACAACCTTTAGTTAACAAATGTTAAATCCAGATACGGCATCCTTAATGAATAAACATTACAAACTTTAGTTAATAATGTTAAATCCAGATACGGCATCCTTAATGAATAAATATTACAACCTTTAGTTAATAAATGTCAAATCCAGATACGGCATCCTTAATGAATAAATATTACAAACTTTAGTCAATAAATGTTAAATCCAGATACGGCATCCTTAATGAATAAACATTACAAACTTTAGTTAATAAATGTTAAATCCAGATACGGCATCCTTAATGAATAAATATTACAACCTTTAGTTAATAAATGTTAAATCCAGATACGGCATCCTTAATGAATAAATATTACAAACTTTAGTCAATAAATGTTAAATCCAGATACGGCATCCTTAATGAATAAATATTACAACCTTTAGTTAATAAATGTTAAATCCAGATACGGCATCCGTAATGAATAAACATTACAAACTTTAGTTAATAAATGTTAAATCCAGATACGGCATCCTTAATGAATAAATATTACAACCTTTAGTTAATAAATATTAAATCCAGATACGGCATCCTTAATGAATAACCATTACAAACTTTGGTTAATAAATGTTAAATCCAGATACGACATCCTTAATGAATAAATATTACAAACTTTAGTCAATAAATGTTAAATCCAGATACGGCATCCTTAATAAATATATAATACAATCCCTAATGAATACATATGACAATCCTTAGTGAATAAATATCACAACCCTTAATGAATAAATATTAAATCTAGATACGGTATTCTTAATGAATAAATAATAAAGCTAAAACCCAATTTTACAATCATTGATCGATAAATATTGAAACCAAATGCGGTACGAGCCATAAAAACGCTATTACCCCGTGCCCCCCGAAGTGATACAGAGACTAAACAAAATAAAACATTTTCAGATAACTAAAAATTAAATGTTAATGTCAGAGCTTTACACTCTGGTATTACACGAGTCAGCCTCAAAGAAGGTAAGCTATCCTTTCGAAACCAAAAAATATTACTCTCACACCAACTTTTCTGCTCTATAAATCCTTAATTAGACTAATGCTCGAACACCGCACATACCTTTTGGGTTTTTTGAAGACAAAGTGATCGAAGACATACTACAAAAATGATCTTGTGAAGTATAGTCTTATACCTTTTGGGTTCTGCTTCTCAGGGCACCCTAGACTTACTCAAGAACACAGAATGGGGTGAATTAAGCTATAACCAGAAATGCGAGGTATTGGTATCATATATTACCTTGGTTTCACTTATTCCAAAGGTTTTCTGCTCTGTGGTTATATATGAGGACAGACACAGCAGAGAAGTCATACCGGATTTAACATCGGACCAAGCGAAACTCTCGTCCCATTGCAACAACCCGATACTAAAGACCAATACCACCTCGCAATGAGATACGAAATCATGGTAAGGGGAATGCAAACCCAACACTCGTTAAAAGGTTTGAACCCCATGTGACATGCAGATAAAAGAAATACACAATAATTCCAATAGTTAAGATTGAACGCGTTCCCCTGAGTGCATTGTAAGTTGACTTTGAAGCACTCCACCTTCACAAAGCTTCCATTAGCCCCTTGGGTAATTCTTCTTCCCAATGTCTTGCTGGCGTCTGTTTCGCATACTTGAATACTATATTGCAAATCCTCATGAATCTTATTGGCCGTTCGGGTGTTCGTACGCATGCTATAAACAATAATGTCACATTAGTTTGATCCCACATGTGATACAGAGGTAGTACTCAATGAATTCACACGAACTGGAACTCACATATCACCGCAATAAAGTGTCACGCCACACAGGAATGCCGTTTGGCCACTTACACCCATCTGAGAGATTTCCATTTCAATACAAGAAGGGGAGATTTAACGAACCAGTCAAACGTTAACTAGCTGTTCATTTAATTATACTCTGTACACAAGGAACTCTGCAAGATCGCAAACTTTCTTAGATACCAACTGCTTAAAAGTGTGAAAGTCTATTGCTAGATAGGGATATTGTTATCCCGACTCGACTAGAAGTTCCATAACCATGTCGCGCTAAACTTAACACTTCTGTTTATAAAGTTAAACTGCAGTAGTTGCGGATGGTATGATAAGAAGACCGGCATTGCATCGTCCTGGGACAACCATATACTCACGTTAAACACACTGACGTATATTTACACATGCACACAGAACACGGACACAGGGTACAAGGCACAAGGCACAACCACATACTTTTGTAAGTAAAAGCAACGTCTAAAAAGATCCTTTTTAGACAAAGTATCGTTGGGAATTGAGGTCCTATTTCAATGGAACGGAGAATTGCTACAAAAGTATCAACAACAACAACAACAAATGACTATGGACACAAAATAAAACAAACACGAATACAGTTTGTGTTTCATTTTGTTATTTGTGATTCATTTAAGACTTTTATCCTCTATCATTTGCAACAAGCCAACAACTGGTCTGTAGGCGATGGCCCTCACTGCAGAGCACAGGCATACACTTGTAACCACACAATCAAGGATATTTGTTGTTATCCTTCCTTTGGATAAGAACTTAAAATCTGCTTGCAGATTACCACTGGGTGTAGTCGAGGAATTTTAATTGGACATCTTTTCCTGTTGCCGTCGCATAAAAGAGTACAGATATGTCTCACGGGAACGAGAAGGAGGCGTTGTGTACTAATTCAGCTCAGATCCTATTGTGTAACTACACTCTATGTACTTTTAAAACTTAATTACACTGCTACTCGTAACAGATGTCCTGTGCACTTTTGGTTCTACACAACTTCTCTAGGTGTTTACACTGTTTTCCTCCTACAACATTAACGTACCTTTCTGTCTTTCCTACCTACTGCTATATAACGTAGCTTGAAATTTAAAAATTTGATCTCGCACCGAGGGCTTCACATCCGTCACGAGTGCTCTTCATCCCTCTCTCACACAAAAAACTATTGCATTTCGGGGGTAACTATTAATTACTAGCCCAGAGATTCATGTACCAGTCGGATAACAATCAGCAGCCGCAATTCCGTTTGTTGTCCGATTCAAAGTAAATATTCGCGAGATCGTATAAATGCGGTGTTGTGTGATACACAACCGGGGCCCAGGCTGGCGCATTACGTGAATGCGATGCATTGTACATCTCGTCCATATTGTCGGTATGCAGGAATGATTAACACAAAACCACAATCACGTCAAAGTGGTCAACCGTTCGCCATTGCCCGGACTCTGGACTTCAATATACATTTAGTTTTCGCAATTGATTCCCAAAGGTATTTTTCGTTAACATTGGTCAAATGCCCAATTGGACATTGGTCGACGAGTGTGCCTTTTCCGCTGTTCGTAAGTGGCTATACTTTAATATGTAGAACACAATATATCCCAATCCGTGAAGAAGTCATCCCACACGAAAGCCACCCACATTGCTGACGTGATTGTGCAACAAACGATAGGCAATCAATTTCGGCACCAGATGGCCGTAAGGGACGTGAACAAAAATGTCATTTATCGAAAAGTGTTCGTTTAATGAAATTCACTAGAGAAAAAGGATAACGCACAATATCTGCCAACGACAAAAGCGACCAATTCAAACAGACAATTCAAATATCCTGCATTAACTTTCGTTATGAAAATCTATATCTGTCAAGGCAATCTGTTATCGAAAATACATTATAGATCGGAGTAAACGAATAGCCAAAATAAAACGAGCCACGATATTTTGTAAACATAACATCCCACTGCCAAGGACGACACACCATCACTATCGATACTCTTCCTATCTCTCGCGAAACCAAGTTACTAATGTCAGTTTTGCAATCTTATTCAAAGAACTATTCTATACACACTTGTGGAGGATCCTTGTTCACCACACAGAATCATTTAGAAATATAAAATAAAAGGATAACAAAAAACAGCGATGGTGCACACTTCTAGACCAAAAGGATAAAAATAATAAAATTCCATGCAGATATACCGAGATATCTCCCCAATTTCACTGTATTCAGATAACCGGAAGCGAGCATCCCAGATGGGAAGGACGTTGTCAGTTGAGTGGAAACTACGAGTCCTGCCGCACTGAATTGCCACATTTCAGTTTCCCCAATGTAACCAGGAGCTCGTTCGTTTAGAAAAACCCTCACAACGCAGATCAGATGGATTAATTTTCCGTTGAAGCCTTGTTCCGTTATGAAAAAGACTGAGCTCTCAGGATGGACCATTGCTTTATGCTTTTTCGCGGCTCTAATACCGACGCTTATGTTGGAGAATGCTTATCCCGTTAGGATAGAAATTTTCAAACTATTTTCATGCAGCTACTATTAGTGCAATAAGAGGAGTCGGTCTAATTGCAGCACTTGTAGCCGAATGGATCTCGATTAGAGTGATTGTACCCTCGATAGTTGAACATTAGAATAACTAAATACATAAGTTCCGGAGCTGGGGAATACATGGCAGTGCTCCAAGTATTTACACTCATATAACATACATATATGGTTTATAAAAAAGGGCTGCCACAAAATTTGGAATCTTCACACAACGTTTAGTAATTGAACCAGTCAAGGGCTTTTGATTTATGTTCGTCCTGGCGGTACAGACAGTGTAGCTTTTGTATGTACATCAATTGCACGGGAGGAGCATTCTGGTATATAGTTATGTGGGAAAGTGTCCTTGCCATGTGCCAACATGGGCACTGGTTCGCAAAGATCTCCACTTAAACTCTGACTCCAAATTAAAACACACCGGAAGTAAAAAAGCTCTGTTCAACTTAAAAGCGTTCTCTTCATTGTTGGTTAAATATTAATTAAATGATGAAACTAAACGTTAACACTTATTGTTTATGGATATTATTTAAAAGATTAACATAAACGATGACATTTATAGTTTACGGGGTATTAATTGCGAGATTACATAAACGATGACACTTATAGTTTATGGGACATTAATTAAAATATTACATAAAACGATGACACTTATATAGTTTACGGGATATTAATTACAAGATTACATAAACGATGACACCAACAGTTTATGGATATTAATTAAAAGATTACCATGAACGATCACACTTATAATTTATGGATATTAATTAAAAGATTAACATGAACGATGACACTTATTGTTTATGGGACATTAATTAAAAGAAATATCAAACGGCTTTGAACTCTTTGATCAAAACTTCAACCGACTCCGAAACACACAACCGCACATCCACGCTACTAATACTCAACTCCCTTCGTATATTTAACGTGGAAGCCTGACTTGCCTCCACGGAATCCATAACGCGATTACTACTGCCACCGAAGCGAGAGAATTACCAAAAATTCATTCATCGCCTCGATGACCATATATGGTATGATTCCCTTTTACATTTGGTCCTACAAAAAAGGGTTGAAACACACACACGATGATTACATCTGCTGCTCATCGCGTGTGTCCACAAGTACGCGGACATAGAATCGACTAGGTTGCAGCTGGTGCAAGCATCCCATCAAAGGGGTTGAAATGTTTACACGATCAACGACTGCGTAAAGCATTATTGCTGACCGTGTACATGTTGCTGGCATCTCCACGTAGTCGAATTCTCGATGGTAAATTTCCATTTTGAGAGCTCGACTTGCTTGGGCGGTCGGCCGGATGGCCTCATGTATTGGTCAGTCGGGTGACCGATGAGTTTGCGGCTGGCGCCCAAGGGAATACCGCATGGATATTGTTCGGGCAATGTTGGTTGCTAGAAAGTGCAACCATATTGCGCTTACGTGTGGAGGATGCGTGTCAAATGATGAAAATCGAACCGAGACATGTACAATGTATCGGTTCGGTTCATGTTGGTTGTGTGATGGTGCGACCAAACTGCTTTCAGGGAAATTAACATTTGTTGTTGATGAAATTTTATGTCAGCTAGAATTAATGCTTCAAAGTATTTCTAATATTATAGGTATGGCCATGGAAGGTAAGTACACGCTTTTTATGTGTTTTAGGAAACTATTTCTTCATCATAGCTGTAAGGTAAGTAGTGGTGTTCAATGGCACTGCCACAATACCCGTTTTTTATATATTTTGTATGCCCTAGATGGGGGTTTTTACCTAGGTAATGGGAAGATGATTTGTGGCGTTCAAGGGAACCGCCACACATACATTGGACACACACCAATCTAGATAAATGCAACCGTACATTAAAGTACCCGTTATTCTATGTTGTAGTGCCGATGATGATGATATTCTATGTAGAGCATCACAGGATCTTCATTCCACCAAATGTGTATTCTACTGAGATATTTTCAATGTCGGTGTTTCAACTTAACACTCCTATACACGAAATGTCACTTGAGACACAATCATTTGACTCACTACCTAAATTAGATTTGCATGGATGAAAGCGTTGAGCCATTGGTCAATTAAAAAAAAAGAAACACTACCAGCTGAATACTCTAAAAATTACTTCTTGGCTTTCTGTTGTTGTTTTTTTTTATTACCATCGTATTATAGTTTTTTGTATTTACTTTTCCAATTTTGTGGATTATTTAAAACTAGCTACTTGAAGTGAAACCACCCGTTAGAAACTACCAAACCGGGAGGTGTTATACTCTAAAACGTCCACCCCTAATTACTTACCCACGGGAACAATAGTCCATATTATTTGGCACCACTCAACGTGATTCACTTTTGTTACTCAATAAATAAATTGGTCAACAATCATTTTAATATTCCACGCCAGAATATTATACATAAATAAAACTCGGGTAGAATTCCAATTTATGATTAAATGCCCTTCACGGGAAAAATAGTGCAATCCGTAAAAATGATTGCCCTAAAGCAAAAAATAAAAACATAGTAGAAATAATTAGTGCAGCGCAATTGAGGTAATCGAGCACTCTTGCTGTCGGGGTATTTTTGAAACCTTACAACCACCGTGTTTTGAGGGTTTTTTTAAAAACACAGTTGGAAATATCGATTCGAGTCAAAAGTAAGTCAGCAATAAATGATTCAAGCTTAGCTGCCGAGCCTGTTAAACAAAGAAAAATAGTTGACACTAAACTATTCAATCAAATTTTAGTAAAACCAAACCCATTGTTATTTTTTAAAGTATAACAGGAAAAACTAAAATTGTTTCTTGAAAATTGTTGGAAAGACTATTTTCAATGAAACTTTATTGAAACGAATGTAACAAAATAAGCTAAGCACCACCGTAAAAAAAAAAAAGAATGGACAGATAAAATTCAATAAAATCTCAGTAAAACGAAGGTCATTGTTGTTTTCGAAACCGTAGAAGGAAGCACTAAAACTACTTCTAAAAAATTCTTGGAATAACAATTTTCAATCAAAACTTAGTGAAACTGTGGGGAGGAAGTATGTACCTGCATGGGTACTCCGTTCACTTCCTCCTTCAACATCCACTTACTGTCGTCCATTGCGCCGCTGTAAACTGTCCGCAGGAAATTGTCACCTAAGAACGAAGCAAAACGCACCGATGGTAGTCTCCAGAATAAAACGCACCGATTTGGTGTAAAGTATTTTATTGTTTTTACTGATAGCTTCTTTGTTTAACTTTTTGCACTTAATTAGCTATGACTGTGGTGGTTGGACAAAGAAAGGGTAGCTACTAATTACACGACGACGGTACTGACGCACTAGAAAGAATTACTTTTAAGGTAGTAAGACACTCGACTCGACATATTCTCGCGTCCGCGTCTCCGCAGTGACGAAGAGGGGAAGTCGCATGACCGTGGTGGTCAGCGGATGAAATTTGACTCTCCGAGGATGGAACTCTGACATGAATTCCATCCTAGGTTAGTGGTGAGAAAAAAAAGAAGAAAGAGAAAAACTTTTCTCTTAAGGGTGTGGCCGCCAAGGAAATGCACTCATTCAGTCCAATGGTATGCGCGTGCGGCCGTACTGATCGATGCTATTTGCACGTGCTCGAAGGCAATGAAACAACGAAGCAAGCAGACGGCGAGAGCAAAGGAAGAGGCGACCAAATGGTTCGCTCCATAATGAGGGCCATGAAACCCTATGCAAGGTCGCTATGATGGACATTGGTAAAAAGGTGCTAAGTGGTGCGATACTTTATACAATGAAAATTGTATATCGTATCTTGAGGTGGTTGCCGAAACGAATTCCTTGTTCGCATTTGAATATGCGGGATTATTCGTTTGCGGCACGAAAGAAATTGTAGATTGTTTATCTATAGGAAGATGCTGGTGATACGACTATAGTCTGTCGTATCGCCCGATGGCTGCCAACGGACAGCGTTCCTTTGTTTGCACTTCGTGCTTTGCGAAGGCATTCGTCTCAACGTGGATGGTGTTAATTACATCTGGGTTGGACTATTATCGCTGGCTAAATGGGTCGCCAGCCGATGTGTGGGTAAATAGTTCTTTGTACACATATTGAGGCTGGGCTTAGCCACCTCTATGGTAAGATTCTCTGATATGCGGTCGTATGATATACGAACCGATGAATTTTCTTTTCAGGGAATTTATGACAAGGAAAGTAAGAACTCTTACAGGAGATTTGTAAGCGAAGGAATGCTTTTAAAGGTAAGAATTCTTTTGCAGAAGCTTTACGATTATAGTTTTGATCTAATTAATGCGTGTAGCATTTTCAGTGCTTAATGCGATCGTATTAGCGAAAACTACCGGCGCAAGACTAATGACCTTGCCCGAAAAAAACAAATCATTATGGAAAATTTAACAAGCCTCAGGACTTGCTAAATAAGGCGAAGACCGGTTCCTGGTTGTAGTGCCGACGATAATGATGATGATGATGATGATGATTAGCGAAAACTTATGCTGGCGGGATGAGGTTATGGGAGTAAGTGTACCGTGGCGCTTGGCGGCACCGTCAGAAAACAAATGTAACAGAATAAGCTAAACTACTACTACTATTTATTGGCCTGTAGGAACCCGAAAGTTCATGACCTCACCGACTCGACTCCGCCATTGTCCCTGTCCCGTGCGCTCTCCTTCCACGTTCAATCCGATCTCCTCGAGGTCCAACCTAACATTTTCCTCTCATCTCCGTCGAGGTCGCCCTGTCGGTCTCTTTCCCGTTGACTTACCGTCAAGAATTCTATGCACGGTCCTATAAGCTAAACACCACGCTAAAAAAACGAATGGAAAGATAATCTTCAATCGATTCCCACTGACACGAAAGTCTGTGTTATTTTCGAAACCATAGCAGGAAACGCTAAAACTACTTCCAAAAAAAAAACAAATTTCAATAAAGTCTTAGTGAAACGAATGTAATAGAATAAAGTGCAAGTACTTATAAATATTTGGCGCAAGGCTAATAACCTTGCCCGGAATAACAAATTATTATGGAAAATTTGACAAGCCTCAGACTTGTTAAATAAGGCCAAGGCATGATCCCGGTTGTAGTGGCGATGATGATGATGATGACTTATAAATATTGATGGACGGATAATTTCCAAGTCGTTGTCTTCAATCGGCGAGCTGCTATATTCGGCCTTAGTTCTCCTTAATCTATAATACTTTTCAATAAAGTTGGTTTATTATTTACGAATCCAAACAACCACTTTTTCGTAGTTAGTGTCTACCTAATAAAACGGACCCCATCAAACTATAATTTGCACTGAGATCGGCAACAACTAGGTAATATCACTCTTCCGGATTATTAGACTACTATTTGCATCAATTCAGTGATATGAAAAATCACATGGACCGTAAACTATATCTGAAATTCCAGGGATTCTTATAGCTTCATCACCACTAATAGTTCACATTTGCTTTCCACAGTGGATAACCAGCACACTCATCTTTCAATTACATTACTCCATGATTCCGGAAGAAATAGTTCAACACAAAAACGTGGTATACTCGTCAAACCTTGTGGTCGGCTTACGCCACTATAAATATTTGTTTTTCTATACATTACTCTTTTGCGGTTGGCAACTATCTATTCTATTTATTGGCCTGTAGGAAGTTCATGACCTGACCAACTCGACTCCGCCATTGTTCCCTGTCTTGTGCACTCTCCTTCAAAAAAAAAACCTACAATAGTGAGAGTAATCAAGCCGCAAAGATTAAGATGGGCCGGACACGTGGCACGAATGGGCAGCGATAGGACCGTACGTAGAATTCTTGACGATAAACCAACGTGAAAGACACCGACAGGTCGGCCGCGACGGAGATGGGAGGACAATGTTAGGTTGGACCTCGAGGAGATCGGATCGGATGGTCGAACGTGGAATAATAATAATAATAATAATAATAATTAAATTAGGTCAAGCAATTAAAAAAAAGCAAAATTGACAAAGTTTTTTTAGTTTTTCTTTGTTATTAAAACAAACATAATTAAAAATTAAACAAAGTTCTGTCGTCGAAAGGTAAATTGTACAGTAGTCATGCAAAGTTTAGCCTAGAGCGTCTGCGTAGGACCAGTAGGTTATAACATACGAAGGTGACTGAAAAGTTTCCGACTTAACAACTATACAAGACACTTTTTCCTAAAATTTATTTTTATTTTTCTACATAGTCTCCTTGTAACTCTACCCACTTCTCCCAGCGATGCTCCCATCTCTCTAACCCGTCCAAATATTACTCGGTGTTTTTCTCTGCAAAACAACCGTTCACGAATGTGATTGTCTCCTCATTTGACGAAAATCTGTGTACTCCAAGCGCAATTTTTAGATTAGGGACCACAAAGAAGTCGCTTGGGCTAGCTCTTCTGAGTAAGGAGCCAAGTTCAAGGAGTTCAAACCGTAGTTCGTGGATTTTCGCCATGGCAACCACTAAGGTGTGAGATGGCGCGTTGTCTTGGTAAAACAGGATTTTCTTTTTCTACAAATGTGGCCATTTTTCGGCCATTTCTTCCTTCAGTTGGTCCAGTAATGATGCGTAGAATGCTCCTGTAATGGTTTTTCCTTTTTGAAGATAATCGATTAAGATAACTCCATGAATATCCTGAAAACCTTTGTCATAACTTTCGCAGCCGAAAACACAGTTTTTGGTTTTTTTTGGAGCCGATTCCCCCTTAGCAGCCCACTGTTATGACTGTATTTTTGTTTCGGGCGTATAATGGTGTATACAAGTTTCATCGACAATAATTAATCGGATTTATTGCGTATAAACTGCGCCACAGAGCGTTGGGAAACATTTTTTATTTTCTTTTAAATATTCTTAGTTTCTAAATTAAAGGCTAGACAAAAAATGCTTAAATTCTAGCTTAATTATCTTATATAATAACTTACTGGTCCTTCGCAGACGCTCTAAGCTAAACATTACTTAACATTTGTATAATTTGCCTTTCGGCGACAGAACTTTGTGGCAGTACTTATAATTTTTTGTAAGACAAAGAAAAATTTGAAAAACTTTGTCAATTTTTCTTCGCTTTTTTTTTCTTAAAATTTAACTTACGTAATTTACCTATTTTTCTTTTCTTTTTTTTTTAATTCTATGTAAAAGCACTTAACTTAACTTAACTTAAATCTTATACTACCCTAATTCTAGAAAAGCTAAGTCTATGCAAGCTGGCTGATGATAGTGTGATTCTATACCGAGATTGGTATCCAGGTCTTTATATGCCATTCAACCACCAGAACTGTTGATGCTGTCCAATACTATCGTCCCGGTCTCTGTGGGAGATAGCCCTACTGAAGCGCAAGAGCTGACTTCGGTGCGCGTTACTTCCCGGTCGTAGCACAATCGCCCGTCTACGGATGATCTAGTTATATGATAGATCAGCGGAATTCCGGATCTATCCTGTATAAGCCCTTTCATGTCCAAATCAAGGAACGCCTCTGGCGTTGCCGTTGCAACGCACGCTCTCATAGCACAGAGTGTTTGGATAATAAGCCCCGTAAATTAGGTCATTGGACGAGCTTATTGCTCTCGCAATATGTCCTCTGATTAATTTAATCATAAAATTATCCACCCTATTTATGTACGCTTCAGTATATAAAGTCTCATTTGAATAATACTTTTTATAGTCCGATTTCGGTGTCCGATATAATCTGAGACAACTTCTGAGACACTTCCTTTCGAACACCCGAATCTTTTCCATCAAATTTGGACCTATGTTAAACCATACTGGACAACCATATATGAGCATTGGCCTGATTAGCGTCATGTAGCATATGACTTTTACCCTGCTGTCAAGTTGGCTACTGTGAAATAACCTCCTTGTCATAGCAAAAGTTTTCCTCGCTTTGAGCAAAGCAGCCTCTACATGTCTGTTGAAATACACATATTGGTCTAGCCAGATGCCCAGGTATTTAACTAAACTCTTGGTTTCCAGTTTATCTCCATGCGGTCCCACGATAACTAGCTTTCGCCAGTTTTTCCTTGTGTCGTTCGTGGCTTTATATAATGGGGTTCTAAATAGGATGGCTTCACATTTCTGGAAGTTGATCTTAAGTTTCCAGTCATCGCAATAGCGCTGCACGTTGTTGAAGTCTCGCTGTATGAAACTATTTATGGTCTCAACTTTCGGAGCTGTTCTGTAAATTATGAGATCGTCTGCGTACGCAATAGCCTGCGGGAGTGCATCTAATAAGTCGCTAATGTAAATGTTAAAAAGAATCGGAGAGAGTACTGCACCCTGTTGCAAGCCATTCTTGATATTATACGTTTTATTAGAGGTCACATTACCATTTTTGACCACGAACTTCCTGTCCTTTAACATATCGTAAAGTACATATAGTAAAGGCTTATGTATGCCATGTCTGATCAAAGGCTTTTTCCAAGTCGATCAGACAGACCCCTGTCATTCGAACACGTTTTTGGACTAACGTAAGCAAACGCGGCACCCAACGCGCGGACAGCTTTCTCATGCCTTAATCTTCATTTAATATATGACAAACACGTTCTTTGGACATTTTTCTCTCTACTATCTCTCTCACGGCTGTCGTCTAGCACCATTTGCCGAACTTTAGCGATGTTATCGCCAGTTGTTGCAGTGTTTGGGCGGCCACGATTAAATTCAACTGCCCAAAATTTCAATGTGATAAATGATGGTGCAGAGTCCCCATACACAGAGTCCAACTCATCTTTGATTTGCGTAGGCGTATTGCCTTTCAAAAACAAAATTTAATGACAGTTCGATGCTCAATTTTGTCCATTTTCACAAAAACACTCACTCGACTCACTCAAACGACTGTCAAATAAAAACTACGCATCCAAAATGGCTGAAATGTTGGTGAGTAACTGTCAAAAGATGCACAACTACATTCACTAGCTTTTATTGACGAGTGCTGCCATTTTCCCGTTGAGGTCGGAATGACTTTTCAGACCATCATCGTGCAAAATATTTAATCGGTTGAAGGCAAATGAAACGATACAATCTGTGATTAAACCAGAATACCAGAAATATGAGAATCTAAAGCAGCATAATCCGGACTGAAGAGCCACATCTTCACCCCTCTTCAGGCTACCCATGTCAGATAATTAAGCTAGAATTTAAGCATTTTTTGTCTAGCCTGTAATTTAGAATCTAAGAAAAAAATGGAAATAAAAAATGTTGAAAAATCAAAAATCAAAATAAAAATAAAAATGAAAATAAAAATAAAAAACCACCGGCAAAACAAGTATTGGCCTCGCCGTACTGGAAATATTAGATCCCATTGACGCTGTTGCAAGGATGGGACATAAGGGAACATTTTACCATCCACATCACCAGAATCTAAGCACGGTTCCCCACCGAGTATGTACTTAAAAAACCACATTCCTTTGTACACATACCTGGTAATGTGTATACAATTAACTATGTTAACTGGCTGAAATTGATCTTTTTTCATGGACAATTTAATACTCATTCCATATTACTGATAGGATCTCTTTTGTTGTCTTATTAGATCCTTACCTAGGGTTCGTCTTCTATCTGCGAGCTAATTAACTTCTTTCCGGTCAAGCGATTGAAAAGTATGTTTCATCTCGTGGCTTGTAAACCAGAAAAAAAAAATAGCAAAACGAAACCACTGTATTAGCGTTTCGGGGCATTCGATAAGAGATTGATCGGAAATACCTGGGGGACTTGTTGTACTTAATATTCTTTGAAATGGAAATATCAATTACTCACCCTGAGGAGTGTGCTAAACAGCAATTCAAGTACGGCTTTTCAGCCAGAAAGTACTTTTCTTGCCAATATCCTTATCGACTTCCTTTCATACACGCTGTGCTTTATACGAGGACCATCACTTCAAAAGGACCTTCCTTTAATCTGTTCTTTTTTTTCCTGTTTTCAACCTTTAGCTACCGTTAAAGGAATACAATTTCCACGAAAATGAACAGAATTGACTTTGGTTACAGGCGCTTCTCCTACATCAACAAATACCCTACTGTGTTAAAAAGCTATCATAGAACGAAGATGTACATCATCCGTTCTTCACTATTCGACTTTTTATTTTGATATTCGAACCCATGCCATAGCATCTAAAAATAAATATTATGGAGTGTATTCTCTAGTGAAGGACTTTCTGCATCAATTTTTTGTTTTTGAACTACTTCCCTTCAGATAGTCAAACCTATAACGCAGAGTTAACTGTTATAAGAGTTGAATATATTCGTTCATTTCGTAGGAATTTTGGTTTCATCGGCCACAATCCTATTTTTGAATGTGTCATCTGTGTAGCACTTTGTATATGAATCTGGAATGGCACAAAATTCATGAGTGTTTAAGGATTGACATAGCCGCATGCCTCTCCATGCCAATCCAACCAATGTTATTGCAAATACATTCGCGTTTAAAAAAAAATAGTACTCATACAGAGATAACCCTCTTGAAATCCAATAAACAGGTTCCCAGAAAATGCTGTGCTTGCGAAGATTGTGTTATAGGAAATTATGGTTAAGATTGTCACAGTTTGATTAAGGGGTTATGCCACTGTAATTTTTTCAAGAAATCATTTTTTTTATTAACTTAATTGATGGATAAAGTTTTCAAGAATGTTGACAACATTGTTTGGGGGGATGGGTGCGAACATACAGGGCAACTTCTCTGATTGCCTTCAACCCGGCGAAGGCCAGGACGATCCTTGTCCCTGTTCAATCCAAGTTGACATGCAGTCTCCACGTGACACCCCTGAATAGCTACTTTGACACCCGCCAAGCAGTGAACCAATGTATGCAGTGACATCTTGAGAAAGGTTGCCGCAAGGCCAATAACCAGGCCCGTAAAAATGAATTATTATGGCAAATTTAACAAGCCTCGGATATGGACCGGATACACGACGACGACCACGGAAACGAAAATGGCTAAATGATTTAAGGATTTTTTCATGGAACGTCCGCTCACTATACAGAGCTCGAGCTGCACACCAGCTAGCTGATGCCCTGTCCGAATATAAGGCTGACATAACAGCATTACAAGAAATAAGATGGACGGGGAGTGGTGTTTTTCAAAGAAAAGAGTATGACATTCATTACAGCTGTCAGGCAAAACACCATGTGCTCGGGGTAGGCTTTCTGGTCAGCCAAAAACTGAAGCCTGCCATCATCGGCTTTAATGCAATAAATTAAAGGCTATGCACTCTTCGCGTGCGAGGCAAGTTTAAGAACATGGGACTCATAAACGTCCACGGCCCTACAAAGGAGTCCCCTGACGACGAAAAAGAAGAATACTATGAGAACGTCGAACGGGCCTTCAATGCATGCCCAAGATACGATGTGAAAATCGTTCGTGGGGATTTGAATGCAAAAATAGGTCGGGAGCCGGTTTTCGGGTACTACACAGGTTCCCATAGTTTGCATGAGAACACTAATGACAATGGACTACGAGCCATCGAATTGGCAGCATCGAAAAACTTGGTCGTTGCGAGTACCAGGTTTCCGCGTAAAGATATCCACAAAGCCACCTGGGTATCACCTGATGGAGTCACTCGCAACCAAATTGACCACGTGCTGATAGATCGCCGCCACTCCTCGCGCCTGATGACGGTACGAACGTACCGAGGTGCCAACGTCGACTCGGATCACTATCTTGTTGGTACAGTTTTCCGAGCGCGGATTGCCTTACGGAGACGTAGTTCATCCACGGACCAGGTTCGAATCAACACGGCTGCTTTACGCCATGAGAATATCAGTAACACTTTTGGTCATGCGTTAAGACTCGCCCTCGAAGACCTCGACGGAGGGAGAGTAAGTCCTGGGGCCAGAATGCCGGGCGTAGAAGAGAAATGGACACGCCTTAAGAATACTGTCATTAGTGCTGCCAACTCCATCTTAGGCAGTAGTCGTACAGATCGGAACGACGGGTTTGATGATGAGTGCAAACTAGCGACTGAACGCAAAAATACTGCATACCGGGCAATGCAGCAGTTTCATAAGACGCGGGTACGCGAGGAGAAATACAAAGAGCTCAGAAGATCTGAAAAAAGACTCCACAGACGAAAGAAAAGTGCCTGCCAAAAAAATCGAGTCTGTATAATAGAGAAAAGTAGAGAGCGAGGTCCGCACCAGGCGCGGAAGTTCGACTAAATAATCCGCAGTATGACGCGGTACACACCACGCTGCACATACTGCAAGGATAAAGAGGGTAATCTGATCACCGATCCTAAAGGCAGTCTGGAACAATGGGAAGTGCACTTCAATGAATTGCTAAATGGTCAGCTCACAGAAGAATTGGAGGCTCCACCAATGCAAGACCAAGACCAAATGCTGGCGCCACCAAGTATTGAGGAAACACTAAAAGCCATTAGACAGCTAAAATCAAATAAAGCCCCTGGAGCTGATGGCATACCAGCTGAGCTGATCAAACAAGGAGGGACAGCGTTACATCTCGCAAGAGGAGATGTCGGAAGATTGGCGTCGTGGTATAATTTGCCCCATACATAAGAAAGGAGATATCACACTGTGCAGCAACTATAGGGGTATAACATTGCTGAGTACCGCCTATAAGATACTCTCCACTATCCTACAAGACCGGATAGCCTCATACGCTAAAGCCATCATTGGTCAATATCAGTGTGGCTTCATCCCAGGCAAATCAGCAATTGATCAGATATTCACCCTTAGGCAGGCAATGGAAAAATGTCTGGAATTTAAGATTCCATTATATCATCTGTTTATAGACTTTAGAAGAACTATATAATGCCATGAGAGAATTCGGCATTCCAAACAAATTGATACGACTTTGTAGGTTGACCATGACCAACGTAACTAGTCAAGTAAAAATAGCAGAATTGCTGTCCAAACCAATAAACATCTATAATGGACTCCGACAAGGGGGCGGTCTGGCCGGCCTCCTCTTCAACCTCTTCATGATGACATACATCCAGGAGAAGCGTCAACATCGACTGCAAAGCCTGATCGGCTCGGAAAAAAGACAATGCTCTGTGTTTGTTGTGACCAGAAGGGGGTGGTGTATCATGAACTTCTAAAACCTGGCGAAACTGTTGATGCGCAACGTTACCGACAACAAATGATCAATTTGAACGATGTATTGATCGAAAAACGACCAGAATGGGCCACAAGACACGGAAAGGTAATTTTGTTGCATGATAATGCTCCGACTCATACAGAAAAACCCGTCAAAGAAACAATAAAAGCTCTCGACTGGGAAGTGTTACCCTACTCGCCGTATTTACCAGGCTTGGCTCCTTCCAACTACCATTTGTTTTCATCGATGGGACACGCATTGGCTGAGCAGTATGTGAATTCCTACGAAGCTGTCGAAAATTGGGTCTCCGAATGGTTTGCCTCAAAAGACGACCGGTTTTATTGGCGCGGTATCCACAGATTGCCAGAAAGGTGGTCGAAATGTCTAGAAAGCAATGGCCAATACTTCGAATAAAATGTTTTTTACTTTCCCATTTAAAATTAGTGTTTTACTTAAAAAAAACGCTTATACCGTAAGGTAAAAACAATAACAAAAACAACGTTTTTTTTTGTTCTTCATTTTCTTTGTAACCAATTAAGTTCATTAAAATTGATGTAAAGAAAACAACCGTAATGTCGAAAGACAAATTTTTACGCTTTAAGCATACGCATGTAACTTAGAGAATCTGCAAGGGACCAGTAAGTTAGGAAATAAGATACCATAAGCTAAAGTTTAATCATTATTGTCTAGCGAGTAAGTAAAATAGAATAAGAGGGAGAAATAAAAAATGATATTAAAAATGAAAGAAAAAAGTGAAGTGACTGGATTTGCTAGTTTGGTAAAAGTGAAGTAGTCGCCCTAGATATCTCAAAATCATTGGACACAGTTTGGCACCCAGCTATGTTGTCGAAATTGCTTTCCTATGGAGGTGACAATACACTGATTCGATGGAGAAACTATTCTTCCCGCGATTCAATTTTGATAGTTGTAGTTGGTGCCAAGCTCGGATTTTATTTCAAATTGATGTCGGTGTGCCTCGGAGCTCCGTTATCTCGCCCATCCTATTCCTAATAAACGGTATGTTGTCTATTACTTTCAATCTAATGCATATGTTTGCTAAAGGCAGCACCTTGAGTTTATAGTAGCACTTCGAACCCGCTCCACCATTCCTTGAGAACTTCATGATGAAACAGCAGGGTATGTTCAACTCATTGAATTCCGATCTCAATGGGATACAATCGTGACAAACCGAGTGGAATTCAGTGCCTTTGAAATCCGTCGCTACCACTTGTCTGCAAAGGCGATATTCAACATAAACACACTGTCGATGTCTTGCATCGTCATAGATACAGAGATATTAATCCACCCTAAACCTAAACATTTTTTTATCTAACCCGGTAAACTGGGATTACACCCGCGCCCACATTCAATCACTCTTCCTCGAGCGTGCACCAGCGACTGGGACTGACGATGAGTTCCACCTACTTTCTGATGATGAAATTGAATTACGGCTGGGGTGGTAAGCGCGAACCGTTCTCTTTTGGTGGGAGATTTAATTGCAAGTGTAGTTACACCCCTGATAACCGGATTAAGATTAGCGGCTAGGGTTAGAAACGAGCACATACTCGAAGGTGGGAAAAGTGCGTCCAACATTTTCTTATGAAATGCAAGAAATACTTGTTGGGTGGGAAACTTGGCAACGTTTTGCGAGCCGTATATGCGTTTTAAATTCTTGTATTTGGTGTTTAGTGGAGCTACGCCCCATTTATTATCTTAGGACAAGCTAACTTACCCACTAACTTCGATGGTGAGGGATAGAATGGGAACTGAAAAGAAGTTAGAAGTAGATATTTCGGAGGCGGTGTTTTAGAATGAACGAGTCAATGATGGATGACTTGGAGTTGACACTTCATAGCATTTTGGAGATAGGTTCGTTGGAGCCCTAGCCGGTATGGTGGAGGGTGGGTCAGAATAATTTAAAACGCCGCTGAATGTGCACGATATAATGCAAGTGGAACCAAATGAGGCCCAGCGCAACTTTTTCAATTCTGTCAATAGAAAATAGGCTTCTTTTCTGTAGGTATTATCACACTTGTTCTTCACCTGAATTGGCTGAATACATTTCACCTTGTTCATCTTGCGATACAAGTCAATCAGAAAGTGCGTGACAATTAACGTTAAATCTTAACTTGCTTGGTTAAACACAAATAATCTTTCTTCAGCCGAACGACATTAATGTTGAATGCTCTCCCTGACTTCCTTGCCTTTACAATTTACAAGCGTCCAAGACCAATATATGTCGGTACCTCCTTTCCTTATACTTTCCCTCTTCTTCTGGCCGCACTGCCTGTCGACAGTTAAGGATACTCCGCAAGCCCTTTTGCGAATTAGGTAACCTTAATATGACTGTTTTCAAATGCCAAAAAAAAGACAAACAACACCCAACACTAACAAAAATCCTTCAAAACAGTTACAATCCTCCCTACATGTGATGAGATACGTTCTTTGTTACCCAACAGGCCATCCGACAACTGGTTTTCAGTTATTGTTTAATGGGGATTAATTAACTCTCTTATCATCGGGCAAACAATAGCACTGTTTTTATTTGTTTCGACTTCTCTCCATTTGTAATTCTAAGGCATTCATTTGCCGTACAACATTAATACCCAAAAGTAGACTAATTAACTAATTATATTTGCAGTTTGTAGAGACTCGAAGCGAGAAAATAATTATGGGACCAAGTAGGTGTAAAATGTTATTTATTCCATTGATATAGTAATTAAAATGAATTAATGTGAATTAATTCTTATTGTAACACATTTTGGCAGCGCATTAAATTTCTTTAAGTAGCACCAGACATTAAGCTGCGAATCAACAGTGGCTTCTTGGTAGTGTTGATCTATGCGGATGTGTGTAAAATATATGCGGTGTGATCAACAAATAACTGTTTTTTTTTTTCCTAAGGGTTGTCTAATCCCTGAAACATTAAAAATGAAATTTGTTTCTTGTTTTATTTTACAGTCTGAAATATCAGGAATATTTTCAAACAAATTTTGAGAAAATTATGGGCGTTAAAGTAACCATGGCAGAACAAAGGAGTGCAAAGAACAGGGCAATTGCCAACATCAAAGCGCAGAACGCAACAACGGAAGTTATCACCATTAAAGAAGGTATGTATGGGCCAGGGATTAAAAGGTAAAAATAAACAGTGGTTTATAATGCTTTAAAACAGAAAACTACCTGCTTTCATGTTTTTCTCGAAACTGCATTTTTCCAAGCGGTGGAACGAATCTCTCAAAATCTCTTCCACCGATCTACTTCAAATTTACCACACATATTCTCTATTAAATTATCTATGTTTAATAAAATACTTTATTGCACGGTTCACGGGAAGTGTTCGTACTCTCTTCGCCAAATTTGATATTCTCACAACAAGCTCTTTCCTCTTTCAGACGTACATCACTAGATGACGCTAGTGGTACGTATTCGCATAAGGCAGTAGCGCCAGTCTTTACTGAACACTGCATGTAATAATTTATGTTTCTCATTAGTACTGAAAAAATAATATGTTCAAACTGCTCGCTGTTGACTTTTTTTTACCAAATCGAGTAGTCTATGCTACGCTGTAGATTTGTCATTCATTATAAAATAAACTCTGGTTTTTTTTTTGATTCGCATAAAAAATGGCGTGTACAGAAAAAAGCTCGCTTATGTGAGTCGATGTTTTTATCCTTTTTTTTTTGGACCCGATTCCCTCTTTCCAGTCCACTGGTTTGACTGTATTTTTGTTTCGGGCGTATAGTGGTGTATCCAAGTTTCATCGACAATAGTTAATCGGGGCCAAAACTCCGATTTATTGCGCCTAAACTGCGCCAACAGAGCGTTGGAAATGTGCACTCGAACACGTTTTTGGTCTAACATGAGCAAACGTGGCACATAACGCGCGGGGAGGTTTCTCGTGCCTAAATCTTGATTTAGTATGTGGCAAACACGTTCTTTGGACGTTTTTATAGCCTCTGCTATCTCTCTCACTTTAATTCGGTGATCGTCTAGCACCATTTGGTGCACTTTAGCGATGTTATTGTCAGTGGTTGCAGTTTTTGGACGTCCTGAACGTTCATCGTCTCCCAAGCTCTCACGGTCACGTTTAAATTCAGCTGTAGTAAATGATCGTGAGGGCTCCTCGATAGTATAGTGGTTAGTATCACCGCCTGTCACGCGGGAGACCAGGGTTCGATTCCCCGTCGGGGAGCCTCTGGCGCAAGACTAATGACCTTGCCCGGAAAAACAAATTATCATGGAAAATTTAACAAGCCTCAGGACTTGCTAAATAAGGCCAAGACCGGTTTCGGTTGTAGTGCCGATGATGATGATGAAATGGTGGTGCACAGTGCTGTGGCGGTTCCGCCAAACCCCACTGACTACTTACCTAAAGAACCCTCATCTCTACCACCCAATCTTATAAGTTCGCTAATGCAATCGCATTAAGCACCTGCAAATGCTTCACGCATCAAATTGATCAAGTTTATTCAGCTAAAAGCCCCTACAAGAGAATTCTTACCTTCTCTCCAAACTTATGATAAATTCCCTGAAAGAAAATTCATCGGTTCACACATAATACAACCGCATAATCAGAGAATCTTACCCTTGAGTTGGCTAATCCCAGCCCCAACATGTGTACCACAAAAGCTAGCTACATACACATTGGCTGGCGACCTATACCCAACGGACGAAAACAAATATACGCATCTTGCGTATTAAGGCATCAATTAAATCCTACAGCATAGGCAAATGCAAATAGGAATTGAATACCTGCCCGTACCAGCGATGCCATAAACCCCATTTCGCGGTAAACAAGCTAAAACCAATTAGCACAATTGTCAATACAGCTGCTGTGCATATTGTAGACAACGATCATCAACGGTCCCTTTGTCTTACATATTCCTGGATCCGTTTACCATTGACCTCCTCACATAAGCAAACAGAAACCCAATTAGCAACCGATGAAATTCGGCTTGTTTGCTTAGCCGAACTCACATCTCATGGATGCACATTTCCCCTTTCTATGTTTTAGATTCGTTCCCATGGCTTTGATCCACGAAAGAACCAATGTACACACATACATGTGTACCGTGGCGATCTTCTCTATGAGATCTGTTTGGTTACCCCAAAGAGAGACTGTGCGTATCTCTTGGAATAGGAAAATGCACCCGCTAATCAAGAGAGCCAGTTTCACTGGCCGAATTTCTTTTGTCGGCGAATGAATATCGCTGAGTCCAATTACATCCGCCGACCACCACGGTCGTGCCGCTCCCGCTCCCCGGTGCGCACGGGGACGCGATAATATACGGAGTCGTTGGCGTAAAGAGTTGTGATCGGGTTGTCGTAATAAAAATTAGTCCGTTAATTAGTGCAAATGTCGGGGATATGCATATAAGACAAATCAAGTTATAATAACACTACTTGTAATAATAAATCGTTACAGATAAAAAGGACCTTTATAACTTAAAAATCTATCATATGTGTAATTATGAAATTCACCGTGTCTACTGTGTGCATGAAATAAAACAAATTATAACGAACCAACTTGTGAGTTTCATTTCTCCTGGGTGTGATGTTTCCCCTGGTGCTCTGGCCAACAAATTGCAGCGGAATTCCAAGGAACGATCGGCGAATGAAAAGTGAAAGGTTAATGGGACGAAGTAGAACTCGCACCCATGCCGGTGCCACGACTTCGTTCCCCACAGTGGTCCATTTTTATCGTATCGTTGTGTCCGGTGAACTATTTACTCGGAGGAACATTTACGCTGGAGGAGGAAGGTGAACCGAGTGCCCATGGCTGACACAATACACTTCCTCCCCACAGTCCCCATACACAGAGTCCAAACTCATCTTTGATTTGTGTAGGCGTATTGCCTTTCAAAAACAAAAATTTAATGACAGCTCGATACTCCATTTTTTTCCAGTTTCACAAAAACACTCACGTTGACTCACTCAAATGACTGTCAAATAAAAACTACGCGTCCAAAATAGCTGACATTTTGGTGAGTAACTGTCAAAAGCTTCACAACTACATTCACTAGCTTTTATTGACGAGTGCTGCCATCTTTACGTTGAGGTCGGAAACTTTTCAGTCCCCCCTTTTTAAATATTCAAAACGCTGTTATTTAATCACTGGCTCAACAACAGCTACTTCCCGAAAACTTGGAAACAAACGAAAATAATCTCTGTACCTAGAAGAAGACTTTAATTTAAACAATCTTCTGCAGAAAAGCCTTTCTAGACTTCACAGTTTTTTTTATGTAAGCAAAACTTTAAATGTCATCATCATCATCATCGGCACTACAACCGGGAACCGGTCTTGGCCTTATTTAGCAGGTCCTGAGGCTTGTTAAATTTTCCATAATGATTTGTTTTTTTTCCGGGCAAGGTCATTACTCTTGCGCCAGAACTTTATATGTACCAACTGAATAAAATGAAAGAATGACATGAATAAAATGAAAGCTTCGAGACGGCTAACCTTTAACCGATTTCACTCCTACCTAACCAAAACAAAATACTAAAAAAAAAACGATTTGTTCAGAAATGGACAGGAACACCCTAAACGGAATTGAAGTTATAACGGACCCCCACTTTCGTTTCCGAAAAGAACACTCTTTTTTACAAATACTCTGCTTAAACCACATGTCGACATTAGCAGGAACCTAGAAGAATGTACAATGGCATGTACACTCGGCAAAGAAAAAAGCATTTGACAGTGTCTGGAAAGAAGCGCTAACATATAAGGTCAAATAAAGTAAGTTCCCTTTAATACAACGCATATGATCCTTCCTAAACGGACGCATAGGCTACATTGAGTGCAATCGCAGTAAATCGCACACATTCCAACTAAAACGGGGAGTACCTGATCTATACTGGGCCCAAAATTGTACAATATATGCCACTATATGCCGACCTTACCTCAATCAATGGCCTACTACAACACCAAGGCTAGATCTCAAAATCATTTCCGAAAACCTTAAACAAATAGATACATTCCACCGACAATGAACTATTAGAATCACCGTATCCAAGTCGAAGTGTATTTATTTCCGCAATCCCAGCGGTAAATGCCCCCGGGGAGTAGTCAGGGGAAGCAGTCGAAGAAGTAAACTTTCCAACAGAAAAAGGATCTCCAAGGTGCGTAGCAGTTTTAATGATTTCATCAAATTTAACCATCAAGCACGTAATGCATTCGAAATGTCAACTCTTCAGTTCCGCTACTGATAAGTAAAGCACTTCCGAAAACAAGACTTTTTCTATATAAAACCATTAACACACCTATTCTTACTCACGGGTTTCCTATATGGCTCACAATTTCGCCAACCTAGACATCTTGGAAAGAACCGTACTTTGATCCTGCATTGGGGTGCATTACCAATCACAAAACAAAAAGTATTCTATCATTTATATCTACATGAGCGCGAAAGTTACCCTTTAATGAATTATGTCGCTAGAGTGATGGAAACAAGAATCGCAAAAATGTCCGATGGTGACAACGGTGTTATCAGAAACAAATGTGACAGACATGTCAATATCGACTAGGAAACAACCAGTCACCCAATCTCAATAGGAACAATCAACAGGAGGGTTAACAGAATCCTCTCCATCCATAGAGAGGTTGTGGCGGTTTCGCCAAACCCCACTGTAAACTTACCCGAAGAACCCGCATAACTGCTACCCAACCTTCATAATTTCCTTCTAATGCAATCGCATTAGCACTTGTAAATGCGTCACGCATCAAGCTTATCAAATGTATTTATTTAAAAGCTCCTGGAAAAGAATTCTTACCTTTATTCATTCATTCGAATCCAAAAATTCCCCATAAGAATTCTATCCAAATTTATCACAGATCCCAATTATACATACGCCTTACCTAGGAATTCCTGTAAAGAATTTCTCCCACAAGGGCATTCATGCAGGCATCAATGCATCTCTGCATTAGCGCCCAAGAACCGAATTCTCGTTTAGTGCTAACACTAGAGTTCGACACTTGAGTCGCCTTATATGCCATATACATTTGGCATATATGTTATACAAACTGTCATTGTATAACCATCTAATTTGCTTCGCAATGACCTGCAGCTATTGATACAGCTACAGGCACTTTACCCCGAAATGCTCCGCTGTTTGAATCTCCAAACAATCATCGACTTCGCGTATAGCCGCCGGATTGATTTCAAAGCATAAACAATGCAAATATAGAATCCGTTCCTTACAACGAATTACCCCGCATATACAAATGCAAGTAAGGGATTCGTTTCGGCTACCGACCCAAGATACGATATACAATTTTCATTGTATAAAGTATCGGAACACATTAGCACCTTTTCCCAATGTCTATTTACAAAAGGGCATCACTCATCTAAGACTTTTATGATGCCCTCGTCCCATCTTTTCTTTTGACGCCATTTCTTCGATGCATCGTCGCCTATTTATTTAGCCGCGATGCACATCATAAACCTTGATCTCCCCGATTCCTTTGTCCTTGCCTGCTTTGTTTTTCCATTGCCTTCGCGCATGAGTAAACAACACAGATCCAAACGATCACACACATACCACCATGACCTCCATTACGAGATCTGGTTTTCTATTTCACCAAGAGAGACTTTACGTTTCTCTGGTGGTAAGTAAAAACATATCCTTAGTGGAGAGGATATCTACCACCAAACCCACCCCAAACGAGGGTTGAATCATGGAGTCGTTTTATACCCGTCGACCGAGCAGGTCGCTACCACTCCCGCTCCTCGTCGCGCGCCGAGGATGCGTATATACTTCCTGATTAGTAGTTTCTACCGAGTTGTGTGTCAGTGCGTTATGTTAATCAAGTGATATATCACAAAGTCGTATTAATTTGCACTTGTGTCCCGTGTATAATACCACAAGTAGAGTACTCTGTCTTACATCCTTTTTTTTGTGCATCCGTGTCATCGTCAGCGTAATTAGAATCTGTTTTCGAGTAAAATAATTGTGAACCAGTTGCAAACAGTTTAATTAAATAAAAGAACCTTTTATACAAACAATCATATTGTGTTTTATTTCTCGGACTTACAACCCTGTTTTTCGTTTGTGCTTTCATTTAGTGTTCGGCGGAACTATCAGTGTATGATGGGGAAAGAAGTTTATCAGCGCCGTACGCCGGTGCAACATACTTCTCTTGCCCACAAGGTATTCTGTTAACATGGCGAGCTCTTAATGCAAAAAATAGAAGGTTTGTCCCCGTAAGTGATTCACTAGGTGTCCTTGTATGTACAGCACTATCACTTCGGTATCAGAAGACCACATACAAAAGGCCACCGGACTTTTCACTACTTCTCTCGACTTCAAAGGAACAAATTGTGAATTTCATACTTATAAATCAAGCCCACGCCCGAACGTGAGCAAACTTATGTTAAAAACGCGTATAAAAACTCCTTTTCATCATCATCGGCACTACAACCGGGATCCGATCTTGGCCTTATTTAGCAAGTCTTTCCACCGGTCCCAATTTCGAGCAGATGTCATCCAGTTTGCTACTCTCAGGCTCTGGACATTCTGGGCTACGCCATCCCTCCATCGCAGACCAAGTCTGCCGCGCTGCCGCCTTCCATATACATCCTTCCATACAAAGACTCCCTTTGGTTACCCTTAAATATCAAAGAATATTGCGCGTAAGAGAAAAGAACGGCATTAGAGGAAGATTCGACATTGTCTTGAATGTCTGAACGATATAGGCACACATGTCCACACTCGTATAATTCGACTGAAAAATGATTTTCTGTCGTTTCCGTTTAATGTGTTTCGCACCCTATCCTCGTCCTCTGACTGACGGCATTACATAGTTTGATTTCGTGGAAAAATATTTAGTACCATGGTACAATCTGTAGAAAAGAGACAGATGAGATACATTCCAACTATTTTCCAATGACCTAATCGGCAGCATGTAATCGAAACAATGTTTACGTAACGAGAATTAAGTGTTAAAATCAATTCCTCTAATAGACCTCTGAGACACACAGTCTTTTGAAATACATTCCAATCTCCACAAGCATCTACAGCTTTGTAGGCTATCAAAAAGTCAATTACAAGAAATTGTTACACAATGCTTTTACCTGCATAACCACTACTTGGCTACGAATTACTACTGACCGCAGTACAAAAAGGCTGAGGGTATACATACAGTCCTTCGGACGAGACATGCTTCCTTTCAAACAATTTGAAACACGTGCAACGTTTATAGCAAAGCACATCTATCTGCTACAGCATTTATGAAGAGTAGAAATTAATGCATCAAGCATTCACACAATACATTTACATATGGCATTGTAGAACCCTACCAGAGTTCGGCCACACATATCCCTATCACATGGCCCAGAATGACCTATCTGCGGTTGCCCATTAAAATCCGGTACGATTCACCTGCTATCATGGTGGCGAAGTTCTTTAAAGTGAAAGCAAATGTAAACCGGAAATTAAATTTTGAATAAAATAAAACATAAACAGGGCGTATACAAAAACGTACGTAAAAGGTATCTGGTGGCGGATTTACCTTTCTAAATATGAATAAAAAAATGAACTACTTGAATTATACTTCTATTAAAAATATTCTTACATAGAGTAATGTTGCGGATTTTACTTTTTAAAAAGAATACCATCGAGTTGTGCGTACTCTTAGAAACGCAACTTCGTCTTTTGCGAGATACACTACCGTAAGCTCGATTGAATGTTGTTAATTTCTTGGTGATTATTTTCTTCTTAAAGAGGAAGCGATACGAACCAAGCTGTGGTGGTTAGAATCATTAAAAGATAGAACCAAAGCCTCAACATATCAGAGCACTACCGCGTGCACGAATCGATTGTTACTCTTTAATGTATGGCACTGACAATTTGATTTGTTCGATTTTCTTCAACAACTGGAGACGGCTCGGCTGCAGTCACAGCTTCACCTACCGCGGAACCCACATATCCTTCGCCGATACCTATTTATTATTATTTACTGGCCTGTAGGAACCCGGAAGTTCATGACTTCACCGACTCGGCTCCGCCATTGTTCCCTGTCCTGTGCGCTCTCCTTCCACGTCCGATCATTCGATCCGATCTCCCCGAGGTCCAATCTAACATTGTCCTCCCATCTCCGTCGCGGCCGTCCTGTCGTTCTCTTCCCCATTAGTTAACCGTCAAGAATTCTATGCACGGTCCTATCATCGCCCATTCGCGCTACGTGTCCGGCCCATCTTAATTTTCGCGACTTGATTACTCTCACTATTGTAGGTTTGCGGTATAGCTCTTCCAATTCGTGGTTGTGGAGTTTCCTCCATTGTCCTGACTCCTCGTCATATTTACCGCCAAATAAAACTTTATTCTCCAATACGCGGAATTTGTTCGCTTCCCGTTTTGTGAGAGCCCATTTTCGCATCCGTAGAGAGCAATCGGTATGATTATGGTTCTATAGACACGGAGCTTTATATTACGTGATAGCAGTTTGGATTTTAATAGTTTACTAAACTTACTTAGCCAACTAGCGTTGCCGGAAAGTAGTCTTTTGTTAATTTCCTTTGACGTTTCGTTTCTGGTCGTCAGTATCGTTCCCAGATATTTAAATTCTTTGACATTTTCAAATATCTTGCCCCTGTGTTCTCTGAGGTCCACCTGCTCTCGTCGTAATCATGTATTTCGTTTTGTGGTCATTTATTTCTAAGCCCACCTCTTCTGCCGCTTGCATGATGATTTCACTGTTTTTACTTATAGTTTCGAGATTATCGGCTAGAACGGCGATGTCATCCGCATACGCGAGCACTTGTGTGACCCCGTTCAGGGATGATCCGGTCATGTTGTCGTCTTGTACCTTTATGATGACATACTCGAGTACAAGGTTAAAAAGGCATGGTGATAAGCCATCCCCTTGTTTTAGTCCATCCCGGATTTCGAATGGTTCTGAGAGGTGGTTTTCTATTCTAACTCGCCCTTTGTTTTCGTTCATGCAAATTTGAATGAGGGCAGCATGTTTTTGCGGGATCCCCAGATCAACCACAATATGGTAGAGTCTTTGCCTTGCGACTGAGTCGTAGGCTTTTTTGAAGTCCACGAACAGTTGGTGAACCGTCTCTCAGTATTCCCACTTCCTTTCCAGCTGTTGCCTTATTGTGAACATCTGGTCGCTTGTTGACCGGTTCCGACGGAATCCGCATTGGTAGTCTCCCAATATTTCTTCTGCGTACGGTGTGATTCTTGCCAGTATGACATTTGTTAATATTTTGATTGTTATTGGGAGCAATAATATTCCTCTGTAATTTTCGCAGTCAGATGTCGCCTTTTTTGAAAATGGGGATGACTATTGAGGTTTTCCATTCTTCCGGAATGACTTTATCCCATATTTGTTTAATGAGTTGGTGAATCTTTCGAGCGGTTGCCTCTCCTCCATGCTTCACAAGCTCTGCCGGTATGCAATCGATTCCGGCGGCCTTGTTGTTTCTCAGTCGATTTATCGCGTCTACAACTTCGTCGAAAGAGGGCTCGGGGATCTGGGGCTCGGCTGTATGTACGTCTGGTGCGTTTATTTGTGGTTGATGGGTGCGCACGTTGAGCAGTTTTTCAAAGTACTGCTTCCATCTTGTCACGATATTTTTTGTTTCTGTCACCAGACAGCCGTTTGTGTCTCGGATTATTTTGGCTCTCCCTCGACAGCCGTTTCTAATTGAATTTATGCCGGCATACATACCTCTGCTCTTCTTTGCTCTGGCATTTTCTATAATTTTTTCGATCCGAGTCTTCTTCCATTCGCGTTTTTTGCGTTTGAAAAGTCTAGTTGTTTCTTTCCGAATTGTCGCGTATCTTACTGCGTTGACTTCATCATATGCTTCTATGTGGATCATTCTTAGGCGTTTACGTTCTTCGGTGTTTGCCCTGCACTCATCGTCAAACCAAGGTTTGGACTTAGTTGTTTTCTTAAATCCTAATACCTCTTGGGCTGTTTGTTTGATTGTGTCCCTGATCGATGCCCATTTAGTGTCCACACTATTGGCTTCCTCTTCCTCACTACTGTTATTCTCTAGGATGCTAAATCTATTCGTTAGTTCGTCTTGATATTCCGCCCTTTTACGTAGGTCTTTTAGTTTATCAATCTCGAACTTTTTACTCGTCTCCCGTGACTGTCCATGTGGGTTTGCTGCAAGCCCACTTCTAATTTTGCCCATCATTAGAAGGTGATCGGAGTCGCAATCTGATCCTCTATATGATCTAACGTCAAGGATGTTCGAGTGGTGTCTTTTGTCTATGAGAAAGTGGTCTATTTGGTTACGCGTTACGCAGTCGGGTGATATCCATGTGGCTTTATGGATTTGCTTCTGCTTGAACATCGTGCATTTCACTACCAGATCTTTGGACGCTGCGAACGTGATAATTCGAATACCATTATCATTTGAAACGTCATGTAGGCTTTCTTTACCTATTGTTGCTTGGAAGATATCTTCCTTTCCAATTTTCGCATTGAGGTCGCCGAAGAGGATTTTAACATCGAATGATGAGAGCCCATCAAATACTTCCTCTAGGGTCTCGTAGAATGTATACTTCGTTTCTTCGTCGGTAGATTCTGTTGGGGCGTGTACGTTTATAAATACATAATTGTACCATGGGCCCTGTATTTTTAGCACCGACATTCGGTCATTAATGAATTGCACATCTTTTACATGGGGCGTAATCTTCTTGCTTATGATGAAGCCAGTTCCGAGGTTATGTGTATCGGTACCTGCACACACCAGTGTAAACCCGTTGGTTTCGATTACTTGATGTGGGAGTCGAACTTCCTGAAGCGCGACGATGTCCATTTTATATTGTTTCGCGTTTTCTACGACCGTCTGTATCGCGCTTGGTTTATATAACGTTCGAACATTCCACGTGCCGACGCGTATATCCCGCTTTTTCAGTTTTTCCCTACGTCTTCTTTTTGCCGAGCCGGTGTTTTCTTGATGATTTTTTCCCTTATGGTAGTGTCGGCTTATCACACCTACGCCTACCGGGTTTTTCGTGGGATTGTTTTTTGTATATTGGTTATTCAAGTTTGATCCCACGAGACTTGGGGTTTCAAATAGTCCGCCACATCAGAGCCCCGTTTTGATGTGGTAAGGTCTGCTTACTGCTCTGATTCGACCCGCTGTCAGAGAGGCGTCGTTATAATACAGTCGGTATACCCCTGGCTGCAAACCATCCAATAGGCGTAACACCCTGGATTAGGGGTGGTAGATCTTTGTGTATTACTCCTCGCTAGCCTGTCTGACATGGGTGACCCTACTGGAAGCATATGCTTCCGTCAGCATAGCCTGAGTGATTCATTATAATTTAAGCCTCACACCACGTCAAGGTTTCTACCAGGTGGGTACCTACCTCAACACAAAGGACGACTCTAACAACACTTTTCAGTCGACCAACCAAATTGCATCAATTGAAGTCTCAACAAGCGATGACTATACCTTTGCGACCAGAGGTATGGAAAATATATACAGCGGGCCCCGACAGGTTCGACCGATATCGTTGAAGGTTGAGGACACGCGAGCAGCATTCACGAAAGAAGTCGTAGCGTAGGCACCCGGACTTATGCTCAAGCATTTACTGACCCTTGATTGATGCTCGCACTCGCAGAAGTCACCGAAGACGCAGCCGGAGTGAATGGATGACATCGCGGTTTAAGTGAATTACATAGAAGATCATAGATTCGTCTCTGATTTGATCGTTCAGAAAATTGGTTCGAAATAGATTGGAGTCCACTTACCCTACACGGCACATGAAATAATCAGACAGAAAACACCGTGTAACACCTGAGCGTAACCCCAGATGCTAACATTTACTATTTGTTTATCGGGAATGTGATTTTTCTTCCATTATCCCCCACGTTGAGCGCCAAAATGTTGTATTTAGGTTTTTAAAAGGAACTTTCGTCACTTACGACGTGCTGGAACTCTTCGGGTGCCTCCTGTGAGGGGTGTCCTCTCTATGGTTAAAAGATACGCTGTTACTTTGTTTGGGTTTTACGCGTTATTTAGCACTTTGCTTTACATTTAATTACACGTTGTTAGTAATCAACTTTACAGGGGAATGTCAATCCCTTCTTGACAGTTATTTGTTTTATCTAGAAACAAGAAGACCCCCTGTACTTATGCAAGACCGCCTTGTTATATTATTACACTGCACTGCACTGAAACTCATTTGCACCACCCTTTTTATACCAAATTATTGGTGAGGAAGTGCAGATGATGCATTTTCCTCAACCAGCATGTGTAATCTATTCTGAGGTTATTTGCCCGTCATAGGCCATTCGCAATATTCAATAATCGTTTAATTTACCCTGCTGAAAATGCAACTTAATTGGTTTCATACGAAGAACCAATTATAGGGCATTGCCCGTGTGTGCAAATCGTACGATTAATTTCGCCTCACTGCTGTGTTCGCTATTTCTTCGAACTCAGCACTTTTCCGACGCTCAATTACTTCGTAGTCGGTGGCCTTTGACAACACCGCTCGTGTCATATATCTTGTATCACAATTGTTTCCCGGCAAAAAAAATATGTATTTGAAATATGAGACTGTGTAGGTCCGCGGACAGGTGCTGGCTTGATTTTTGAAATACGAAGCAGAATGCAGTGGCCTTGGGGAGTGGGTCAAGTGTTTGATTGATATATGATAATTATTTTGGCTTTGGAAGGTGGGTATGAATGGGTAATTATCGCAACGTATGCGATATGAATTAATTGCCCGTGGAGAGGGCTTTGCTTCTGAATGGATGAATGATCATATGCGAATTTCAATTGTCTGTGAGAAAGGCGTGTATTGCATTGTATGCAAAATACTTTGGGGATTGTTTGATGATTATTGGATGCAAGGATGATTGAATATTAATTGTTTCAGAGGGGGTGTAAAGCGAGGTGTAACAACCGAGTTTCGAAATACAATTTCTTTATGCGAACTGCGAACATTTTAATCCTCCAGTTCAGAAAAATGTACATAACTCAGAAGCAAAGAATATAATGATTTGAAAATATGCACATAACTCGAAAGTTAAGGCTCAAACTTCGAACAAATAACTTTCGAAATATATCGTATTTCCAAACTGTATTCTTATATTCCGAGATATATACAAAACTTCAAACTATATACAGGATGGTAAAGTATATAACTTATGCCTGTGTTGGGCCACGCTGTATATGGAATAGAAAAAAAATCCCAAAACCTAATTTAATAAATATTTGAAGGGCTCGCACTTACAATTTTTAGAAGTACTTTTCTCAGCGGGTTTATGTGTCATATAACAAGTACAGAGTGTCTCAACTTAGGACAGCGCTTGCCTAACTTGAGAGCCTTATACATTCATCTGAGTTGCGTACACAATTCTGTATATGATAACAAATTCCACGGCATACAAATTTTGTCTATGTATTTAAGATACCTGCGATCGAGTTAACAACCGAATTCCAAAACGAAGATTTCGAGATACAGCCTGGTTATGGATAACTGAACTTTCGCAGGATTTTAAAATATGTAGCTACGATTTTTTTAACACACATTTTCGAAAAGAGTGAGTATTTCATACTTACGTCAAGGAGTTGGCCAATTGATTATGACAGGCTTATTTTTGAATTTTGTTTAGTTCAATTAATGTTATGTTTATCTAGCCAAAAAAGATCTCAACTCCCGCGGTGCGCCATAGTTTTGATTTAACACATGACTTACCTGAAACGAAAAAGAAAACAATAAGTTAGCAAAATATTTAATGCTGCTTAAGGAACATTTCTAAAATCAAGAAGAAACAGTGGCACGGGTCTCGTCTGGGGACGAAAGCTCAGGACAGAACTGACAGGTGACTTCACCTGTACCAAGTGTTGGATTTTTTTCATCTATTCGAAATATGTTTGATAGGTCTGCATTTGGGGAGAAAAAAAAGTAGTCATGCACGCTTTGCATTCTGGAACATACAATTTTTTCAGGTGGCCAGACAGCCAAAGGTATGATCGTCATAAAACCCTCCCAATTGCTTTTCGATCAAAACTTGAAGTGGACTTCTTTGAAGGCAATGAAAGTGGAACGGCATACGTTGAGTGTTTTCCTCAAAGTACCATGATACCTTCAGCAAATTTGTGGGGGTTCTTTAAAGACTTCTACAAGAACCACCCACTTCCTCAACTTAACCTGTTTTTCCCCTCACCCACAAGACACCATACCTACCTGCAATTTTGGGCAGCGTAAGCTCCCAGCAGCATTTTTGTTACCTGGAAGAAAATCTCTCCGACGGCATACATAATTTCGAACGTTTCTGGCTCATACTCCATGAACCAGTTCACATCTCTTATCGGCTCAGCTTGTCATCAATAAACGATAAACTCAGGCTGGCCAGCGTATTGAGGACACAGCTGCAACCGATATTCCCTTCTACCGTACATAATTGTATACTTTATCTATCCCCTAAGGTTCGCTGTAGTGCGACCAATTCCCTTTATGATCACTCAACCGAGCATTTGATTGTGGCATGAACATGACCATTGTTTACCACGTTCATGCCCCACGAAGACCCTTCATCTAACCGAAAAAAAATAACCCATAGTCACCGTCGTCGAGTTTTCTGTGAACTTAACGTCCATGAACAATGTTCCCTATTGTGCTACAGTGCCATTCGGTGAAAGCAAATAGATTCCCAATCTCTGGTTGAACTATCGTCACCAATAGATATCGCCTACAACGGCATTTCCCTGGAACCCCATGTAAATACAATGACGACCCCTTGCAACATAGGCACATCATGAACATTGTAGATCTCATCATTGGACCTGTGAAATAGTGTTTTTGTTTACTTTGAAGCAAAAACCTATTTTCGTATCCAGGCGTCCAACATCAACAATTTATGGCCACATCGCCGTGGTCCCGGATGATCGTGCATTGTTTGATCAGGTGTCCGTCGATCATTGTCTTCATTGCAGGGCATCGCCCTACACACTAATGGAGATTCTCCCATGTAACCCTTACTCGATCGCCATTGGCTGTCACCAAGTTGATCCGTGTTGCTCCTCCTCCATAGATGTGATTCACCACCATTGAATCTGATGGATGTGAGTTGCACCAGGGGAGTCAAATTTCATCATCCGGAGAGTGCACATGTGCCACGGAGTCACATTTTAACCACCGAAGAAGATCCTTGTGCCGAGATCGTCGCTTGTCGAAGTTTAATTTTTTGTAAATAGTGTCGAGTCGTGTAGGAAATCCGCGTCCTTGTCTGAATTCAAAGAACATTCAAATTAGAAAAAAAACCGAATCCTACTCGGTTAGTGAACACGCGAACAATAGTTATAAAATAAATTAACGTGAATACAGAATTTAATAAACAATATAATACCCTGTTGTTTTACACAAAATAAAAAACATCATCAAAACTACTCTAGTGTGTTTTCTTTGGAGAGCTATTGTGTTCGCGGTTGTACTCTAATTTCCAGCGTAACATTGATGGTGTTTCTGCTGAACCAGCGTCCGTGTTGACGCACCCTAGTAGAAACGACACTACAAATTCATATGAAATTCTCAACATTGTAAATAATGAACTGATTTCCGAAAACGCTAAAAGCTTCTGTGATACATCCTGTCAAAAAATAGCGGCAATTGGTCATTTAAAAGCCCGCCTAAGGGGTTGTCAAAATTCTTTTTGTCGCTAAGTTGGCACAACTGTCACCTATCTTGAAGAATTCAAACAAATTAAATGACAGATCACGCTTGAACTTCACGTCAGGATAGAGGACAGTTGTGCCAGCTTAACGACAAAAGGGATGGGCTTTTGAAGCGATTAATTCCCGGTAGTTTTTTGACAGAATGAATTAGAAGACTAACTCTTCACTAACAAATGTATATCGTGTTTCAACAACCTGTTTATTTCACCCGATTCGAGCATTTATTCTATATAAACGACTGTGCCATTCGGAAGTTCGGACTGTAGCGGTTCCGCCAAACCCTAAGGTCCACCTACCTAAAAAACCCCCATAATTACTACCCAACTTCCTTAAGTTCGCTAATGCAACAGTATTAGTACCTGTGAATGCTTCACGCATTATATAGATCACCATCTATAATCTTAAAATCCCTATAAAGAAAAGTTACCTTATCATGCATCCCACTCGCATACAATTTTCCGTAAGATTTCTTTCTTTGCTTATCGGGTATTCTAAACCAATTCAGTACCAGACAAATTCCTGTAAACAAAATGATTCGACTTGCATTCAATGTAACCGTCATGACAGGCACCATAAATATTGCGCCGTCTATTTTCCCAGCCGCGTCACGTACCTTTTCATACACATTGCCTGGCAACCTTTTTTGTTTGTCTTATCAATAAACAACCCAAACAGCTGCATATAATTAGCGCAATAGACGCTGAAACCAAATTCTCCAGCATTTCCTAATGCAAACATGAACCCGGTTTCTACTGCAGCCAGAGATGCCGTAAACATCCAATTTGCTTTTAGCACCTTTTCTCCCAACGTCGATAATAGCGACGAGGCATCACGTAAACAATTGCCCGCATTACCAACGGCGCATTTGGTCATTTCTCCCGTTTGTCTTTGCCGCCTGACTGTTTCGTTGTTCCACTGCTGTCGAGCACGTGTGAATAGCATCGATCTGAACGATCGCACACATACCACCAGGAGAGACTTTACGTTTCTCTGGTGGTAGGTAAAAACGATATCCTCATTGGAGAGGATATCTACCACGGCACAATAAACTCACCCCAAAAATGCGAATCATCGCTGCACGAGATGATTATCGCTAAGTCCTTTTCCATCGGTCGACGACAATAGTCGTGCGGGCTGCCGCTCCCGTTCCGCGGACGGGAGCGATAATAACTAGAGTCTAGTGCGTAGTAACCCAGGAGTAATTAAACAAGTCCGTTGTGTGGGTGTTTAAATTAAATTCAGAAAAATCAGATTAATGTTAAAGGATAAATCCAAGTGAAAGCAACCTCGTAACGAATAAGGAATTTACATTAACCAAATTAGTGCGTTTTATTCCGGAGACTACCATCGGTGCATTTTGCTTCATTCAGTGGTTACAATTTCCTGCGGGCAGTTTACGGCGGCGCAATGGGCGACTGTAAGTGGAAGTGATGGGGAAGAAGCGAAACGTGTGCCCGTGTCTGGCATCATACTTCTCCTCCCCACAGGACCATCGTCTGGTATCTGTTGGGCAGTCATTTGCCTCTCAAACAACTGTTCAACCAATGCAGCCTCGATAACTAAGGAACTATGGGACTTCCAACTGGGACTATTTACGAGATTCCTTTGCGCTCTTTCCGCGAACAGAGATTTGCTTTAGAAACATCAATATTAACGATTGCGTACAGTCATCATCATCATCATCATCGGCACTACAACCAGGAACCGGTCTTGGCCTTATTTAGCAAGTCCTGAGGCTTGTTAAATTTTCCATAATGATTTGTTTTCTTTTCCGGGCAAGGTCATTAGTCTTGCGCCGGAGGCTCCCCGACGGGGAATCGAACCCCGGTCTCCCGCGTGACAGGCGGGTATACTAACCAATATACTATCGAGGAACGTACAGTCAATCACGAAAATTATTCTCCACGCAATGTGTATGTGCATATGTGGCAATACAATAACCAAAAGTGACATAACTACTCCGTTGTATATTCACATTGCCCATTGCATCTAACGGAATCTATCCGGCAAACACTGGTTAGATAAAAAAGTGATCACTTATCACATCAGTCAACAACATCATCATCATCGGCACTACAACCGGGAACCGGTCTTGGTCCTATTTAGCAAGTCTTGAGGCTTGTTAAATTTTCCATAATGATTTGTTTTTTCCGGGCAAGGTCATTAGTCTTGCGCCAAAGGCTCCCCGACGGGGAATCAGTCAACAACAGGACTTTTAAAATATAGCACCCCATTTCAACGGAATGCAACAGAAAAACTTACGAAGGTCTTTCAATAAGTCTCTAGAATAAGAGATGGCACTCGAAAATGATTTGTTTTTAGCAGACTCACTCACTAGGCAGCTGCATGGAAAATTGGGTGTGAACAAATTCTCGGCAAGACCGGTGCCGAATTTTCTCTCTGTGTAGAATAAACGTAATCGCGTGATCGACTCGGAGGATGTTTTGATAGTTTTTTGTTGGAATCTTGACGAGTTTCTGCATCGATGCATAACTGTGGACTAAACATAAGCTTGTACACTCTGGAGGCAAGGAAACAATAAAAACAGCAGGTTTTTGGGAGCGAACAAGCTTCAAAGGAGGCGAAGACGATGAAATTGGCCGGCTAGGTGATGATAACGGTTTTATTTGGAATGCATGTGGAGTTGCCTAATTGGCTATTAGGAAAAACAGTAACAACTTGTCGTCTTTTGCAGCAGTTGAGGAAAGAAATCAATAAAAAAGTGAAAATCCTTTTCTAAGTACTTATTAAACGACCCTCGCATTTAGGAATCAAAAATGTATGCAACTAGATGATTGACTTTGCAAGAAACGTTCTCAGCGGCAAACTCGAGTGCCTAGCCGGTCATTTTCCAAGTAGTGTTCGCCACATGATATTACATTGCCAGTCATAAGGTAGTTTGCTGTGGCGACACAAACAGATTGCAGACACAGAGTCGTAGTGATGAACAGGGCAAACAAGAAAAATTCATCAGTGTCGTGTTCTGGAATATTTACATAGCACTCACACAGCTTAAGTGGCGAGTTGAGACTTCTGTTTTTTCCAATTTTTATATTCCTCTTATTATAATTTACTTACTCGCTAGACACAAACGATTAAACTCTAGCTTTTGGTATCTTATTTTCTAACTTACTGGTCCCTTGCGGACCCTCTAAGTTACATGCATACGCTTAAAGCGTGAAAATTTGTCTTTCGACATTATGATTGTTTTGTTTACATGAATGCGAGTTGAGACATCCTTACGTAAACGTGGCCCTATTCTGAAGCGTCTGTGCTTTGTTTCTAACTTTTCATAGTGTGAATTTAAAAAACATTCCTCACTATTACATAGCCTGAAAAGTCGCGGGGTTTTTAGAGTGAGCAACCAATCGTGTGTGACGGTGCATTATCGTGATGGTACATAACTTTTTTCTCCGCCATATAGGGCCGTTTTTTCCCTATTTTGTCCTTCAGTTTATCCAATAACGCTGCATAATACTGTGCTGTGATTGTTGATCTCTTCTGAAGGTAATCGATGAATGCTATGCACATACCAAAGAAAACGGAGCCCATACGCATCCCGGCCGAACGTTGGTCTTTTGGCCGCTTTGGTTGGTTTTCGTGGTTTTTCAGCCACTCTGCAGACTACCTATTGGACTCAGGCGTATGGTAATAGATCCATGTTTCATCCATAGTCACAAAACGTCGAAAAAAGGCCGTTCGATTACGCTGCAACAACGCCAAACAGGTTGTTGAATAATCAACGCGCTGCTATTTTTGGTCGACGCTCAGCAAACGCGGCACCCATCACACCGATAACTTTTTCATCTCCAAAAGATCGTGCAAATTGTATCCCGCTCGTTCTTTTGAGATGCCCACGGTCTCGGCTAACTCGATCAATTTCACTTTTCGATCACTTAAGACGATTCTATGCACTTGGTTTACGATTTCCGCATTCGTAGCCTCTTTTTGCCTTCCAAAGCGAGGCGCGTCTTCGGTGCTTTTATGACCCATTTCAAATTCACTAAACCACAAATAAACTGTTGTTCTTGAAGCAGATGTGGTATAACATTCCTGCAACCACTGCAATGACTGTTCAGTGGTTTTTCGCATCAAAAAAGAACGTTTGATCAAGATGCGATAGGAAGTCAAAAGTAGTGTCACTCAAATGACTGTAGCTTGTAAATGAATGGACGAAATGTCGCGAAACTTCAGCATAAACTAGTGACAGGTGAGCCTCTCGAAATGAGTCATGTGCGTTTTCTAGTGGCACAGTGGCGTTTCTAACAGATACACACGCAAATAGTGAAGAAGACCGAAAGAAAGTGGAATAAGAACACGCATCAGCCGTATACCAAGCAATAACATAGCAATTCCGCATCAGTTGAATGTATTTGAATGTAGAAATCGATTCGTATAAGCGGCAGGGGCCTGATGTGTTGCGCATTGGTTCCATTTTCAGTGATTCTAACCATCATAGCGTCGGCTCGAATCACACGTTCTTCACTATGCGCGCAATACGCGATAGCACCACCTATCGAAAAATTCCGAGTCTTTTCAGCCCATGTAGTACTTTGCAAAGTACTTCAGTATGCTAGTTCCTTGAACTTCTACAGGATTGCTGTGAAAACTTCAAGGACATCATCTCGCTACAAGAGAGCACTGCCATATGAAATTTCAATACGAGTCTAAAGAATTCTGTGTTGCTCCTAAGAAGTGTGAAAATCGCAAATAATTCGTAATCCTAAACGACGAAACCTTTCGCCATTTTGCAAAGTAATTCGGTTGTACGGCTGCTGGTGTTAAAACATATTTGTGGGGTATAAGTGCAGGCGGTACACTGGTACCACACAGATTCCCACAGTAATTTCGTTTCACAGGACGCTGTTACAACGGGTGGTTAGTTAGCCTTAAATGTCTTTGAGAGTCTACCCGAGCCCAATTCTTGTTCAGGTCTCCGTGTAGCATGAACGAAGAAAACACAGGTTAAATGTTCACACTCTGTCGATATTTATTATTATTAATACAAAAATTCATTTAAGTCAGTGTAATAATTTCTTAAACAATCTATAGTTAGTGATTAGATAATCGGAACAAAAGTTACTTTCTTCCCAGACTGAACTAACATCAAATTGGATTAAAACTGAATTGGTTTATTCCATAAATAAGGTATATGTATAACCGGAGGCAATAAAAGTTAATTCCTTCTGTGGACGGTACGTAGTAAAACTGTATAGCACGTATTTAACGACGCGGTATGTTTAAAACGTAGGTTATTATATAGCGTTTGAAATAATAGTGAAGAAGAACGTGTGATTCGAACTGACGCTATGACAGTTTGAATAACCAAACATTTTTACCTAAGCGTTACCCATCAGGCTACTGACCGTGTTTAGAATTTGATTTTTAAACTCGACTATACTCCACTGATGTGAATTATTTTTGTTATCGCTATGGTATACGGCTCTGATGTATTTTCTTGTTCGATTTTTCGTTCGGTGCTCTTCACTATTTTGCTTGTGAATTGTGTGTGTATCTGTTAGAGTCGCCACAAATATACTCGACTGCACTCTTACAATCCAGACCGCATTTGCTCACGTTCAACGTATTTCTGGTAGTGGACTCTCGACAACTCTCTTTTGAGATTGGTGGTTAACGTGGAGGGCACTGCTTGCCTCCACGGAATCTAGTTACAGGCTGGAGATTGCCACCGAAACGACAGAATACCAAATTCCATCCGTCGTTTCGGTGACCAACAGGGGATGATCATTCATACCCTGGTCACGGTGAGGATGTGCACGCACACAGTAGCGGTTACCTCGCACGATCGTGCTATCACTATGGATATCATAATGCCATAAAAGGAAATGTTACACGATAAGTTTGCAACTGGTGCAAGCCATCCTGACATAGGAACATGAATTAGCGAAAATATGGCTTAGGTGGTTAGGAGACATTTTAAGCAGATAACTGAAAGATGAGTAAATGCTTTCTAGGGTCTATGTGTTTTAGGTGGAAGTTTCGTATGCTTAATTGCAAGGTAAGTAATGGTGTTCAACTGGAAGTGCCATAATATTTGTTTTTATAGGTTTTTAGTGCTCTAGGAAGCACTATCTTACCAATTGATGGGGAGGTAAGTAGCAGCGTTCAATGGAACCGCCACATATTTTTCTCAGTTTAGTACCAACATTTAACACAAAATGTGTGTGTGTAGTGTCGCAAATCCCACAGGCCCGAAGTCTTAATAAAAATTAAACGCTTAGGTAAACTATCATGAAATAAATAAATTATAATTAATAAAAATGTATAGCGTGATGTATTTGAATAAAAATACAGATTGTGAACTAGTGCCACTGAAAGCGTGTTTCTATTGTAACAAGTTACGTGCCAAACCTGTAGTGTAACACAGCTTACTATGAACGGCCAGGCCATCAAGCAGAAAAGCATGAATTTGGGCGGCATCACAGTCTGTGTGAATGTACCGTGGGATGAATATATGTCGAATGATGCAAATCCATCTCGAGGAGACTGCGTTATCTTTTTAGTACAAAAATATATTTTTCTTTTACATATTTATTCTATTTCTATCCACCCTTGACAGCATCCCCCTTGGTAAAAAGAAAGAAAAACAAAACTTCAACACAACTTCTTCTCCTAAACAAATTTGAACTTAAATAAAGCTCAAATACTGTTCACATTTTTTGCTCCTAAACATGCCCCTGATTCGCTCCATAACACACAGAGGTGGGCCATCCGGTTACTCAAGACCACATCTCTAACATCAACGGTGCAGTCACTGCCATATCAAAGATGCCTAACAGACTTCTTTATTTTTACAGATATTACCAAGGGGACTGTTCCTTAGAGATTGAAGGGATTGAGCAATTGTAATGGGGATTCAAGCCCACGCAGAAAAGGTTTAGAAACAAAGCATCGAGACATTAGACTAAGACGTCATCTTTTTCACTACTCTTTAAGCTATGTTGGTATACGGCCCTGATGACATGTGATTTGGATTTCCCTTTATGTGGTGTTCTTCGCCATTGTTGCGTGTTCGTGTAGTGTGTCGTGTCTTTGGATGTGTCCCACAACACAATCAGATATTTTTCATCAATGTACAATTCACGTCTATCTCTGCAAGGTATGGCTGTAAAATAACGATATTGCAGCAGTTATTTCTTTCGATTGTTGCATTTCTTATGCCTGTAGACATATTGTCTGGCATTGGCCTTCGTTTCAAAACACCCACATCTGTAAAATGCGATGCCGGTTTATTTGGGGACAGATGGTGTATTAATCAAAAGTCATTTTGCTGTAGAATGGAAATTCTTCCTCCACGAGCATTTCTAGAGCAGCAAAATTTGCAACTAGTCAAAACAAACATTCATAGATGCCTATGAGAATGTTAGGCCGAAGATAATTGCTGCTGGAATTGAAACGTCGACCACAGGCCACCACTGAGACACTGAAGCAAAAATACAACAAGTATTAAAGAAAGATGTCAGTGTGAAAACAGTGACACAGGAAATCACGGTCGAATGTCGTGATATAGATGAGGTTACCACTGTTGAGGAAATCCTGACAGCGATCGCTATAGAGTTCTCTGCACTGAACGCGATCCCACAGGAAGCGGTGAAGAGCTTAACAAGGAAACCAGATGGCACGCAGGCGTCCGTGATCCGCCTACCAACAGAAAAAGCAAGCATCTTGCTTGCTACCGGCTTCCTACGGGTCGGATGGGTGCGATGCAGACTACGAGAACACACCAAACCCACACGATGCTTCAGGTGCGGCTTATACGAACATGTGCCGAAATCCTGCAAATCCGAAGAAGATCGTTCGGAAAATTGTTTGAAATGCGATGGAAAAGTCCACAAAGCGATGAGCTATAATGGACAACCCATACGCATGTTCTGCGAATCAGGGTGCGAGAGGGGTAACGACCACTCACCAGAGAGTTACAAATGCCGAGAATTTAAAAACGCGATGTACAATCTTATGAATAAAAATGGGCAGGACATTCAAATTAACCTGTACAGCGGCAGAAAGATTCGCCTGTGTTAAGATCTGAGAAATTCATTCGTACTGTTGTTACGCTCCACCAAGGTGAGAAGTAGAAGGATTCAAATGTTTTTTTTTGTACAGAGTAATACAAGAAGCTAGAGCTAAGAGCCCCCTTATAATTGCTGGAAATTTCAACGCTTGATCGGTAGAATGGGGAAGCACCAGGACCAACCTAGATCTAGTCCTTTTTAACGATGGTGCTGAGGACACCTTTATAAACAGGAGAGGCCGGTCCAAGATTGAAATCACATTTACAAGCTCCATGTGGGCAATAAATATGGAGTGGGGAGTTTTGGACACCTATAGCCATAGTGACCACCAAGCCGTGATATACCAAATACTCCCACCCAGGGGATTCATCACTGGCAGATTAGCAAGAAAGTTTAGAACAATGGGTGGAAAGAAAAGGACCTCGATGCGGAATTGCTCAATTATATACTGAAAGACCAAATCGAATGATTCGACGCAGAGTCCGATGCGAACAGGAAGGCTGAAAAAGTCTTGAAGTGGCTGATTTCCAGATACGATGCTTCTATGCACGACAAAGACAACCTATCAAACCAGTGTATTGCTGGAACCCAGAAATCGCCCATGTGCGAGCGAAGTGCGACAGGTTACGACGCTTGCAAGAAAGAGACAGAAACCGTAACACCTACCCACAGCTACATGCTGAATTCGCCAAGCGTAAATATGACACGTTCTGTACCTACAGAATAGTCATGAAAAGGTTACACAACAACAGTTGTCAAATGCAAAAAAGGAAAAGTGACATGTCTAGAATCGTTGCTGACCTCTTTCGGCAGTGTAATGAGGTGATGACTACGCAAGAGGAATGGAACATCACTGAAAGAGAAATACCTGCAATGACCACAGAAGAGGCGCTCTTGGCTGCAAGGGTGGTTAAAAAAAAACAAGACCCCGAGACTGGATGGAGTTCCTAACGCTGTGGTGAAGATTGCTTTAACAAAAAAGCCGGAAGTCGTCAGCAGTCTCTTCACGACCTGCCTCCAAACAGGGCACTTTGATCAACGATTGGAAAACCAGCGACTTGTACGTATACCAAAAGGAGTCAAGAACCCAGAAGTGCCGTCGTCCTATCGCCCGTTGGGCATGCTGGACACAACATGAGAAATGCTTGAGCGATTAATTGCCACTCGCCTGGAACAATTCACTGAGGGGACATCGGGGCGCTCTGAATGGCAGTATGGGTTCCGGAAAGGTAGATCAACCGCTAAGGCACTATCGGTGGTGTGCGACATCACTCGCAATGCGATAGCTGGAGCACGATGGCTAAGAGGTACGAAAAAATATTGCGCCGTGGTGACAATAGATGTTAAAATGCATTTAACTTGCTGAACTGGAATCGGATTCTAGAAACAACGATGGAAAAAACAACGAGTTGTGCTTTTAGCAAAAGGAGTTAAAAATCCGGAATCGCCGTCGTCCTACCACCCATTGTGCATGCTGGACACAACAGGGAAACTCCTTGAGCGAGTAATTGGCACTCACCTGGAACAATTCACTGAGGGGATCTCGGGGCTTTCTGAATGGCACTATGGGCTACGGAAAGGTAGATCAACCGGTAAGGCACTCCACCTATAGCTGGAGCACGATGGCTAAGAGGTACGAAAATATACTGTTCGGTGGTGACACGAGACATTAAAAATGCATTTAACTCGGTGAACTGGAATCGGATTGTAGAAGGTTTGCGCGATCTACAAGTCTCACCATACTTGGTGCGTATACTAGCAAACTATCTCTCGGATAGAAGACTGCTCTATGACACAGATGGAAGACCACAGGAATATACTATAAAATAACAGCGGGTATACATCAGGGATCTGTATTAAGTCCGCTTTTATGGAATATCATGTATGATGGTGTGGTCAGACTCAATGTACCAGAAGGGGTTAGAATCATTGGGTACGCAAATTATTTGGCAATAGTGCACGTAGCTAAACATCAGATGACCTGGAGAATATGTTCCCGTACAATCCAGAACATTAAATGCTGGCTAGATATAACCGGACTGAAACTAGCCGCACATAAGACGGAGAGAGTTTCAATAAGCAGCCGCAGAAAGTTATCAACTTTGCTTTGGATTTAGAAGAACAAACAATCTGAGCCAGTCCCTATATTAAATATCTCGGTGTTACCCTCACAACAGGTTGACCTTCAAGGAACACCTGAGAAAAACGAGTGAAAAATGGCAAGAGTATACAATGTTTTGGTGAGACTGCTCCCCAATGTTGGAGGATCCCGGCCCCACATACGGAAACTGATAACCAGCCTCAATAACTCCATTATAATGTATGCAGATTACATATGGGCAAGAGCCGCACATTATAGTCGTACATGAGGAGAGTGAAGTCAGCACATATGCTGGCATCGTTAAGGGTATGCTGCGCATTCCGAACGGTATCCGAAGATCCCATACATTTTTTGGTCGGGAGAATACCACTTGACGTTGCAGGTAAAGAAACCGCTGCTTTGGATAGGTCTCACAAGATGGACCTACACCATGATACTGATGTAGAAACCTGGGTGAAAAGAAAACATGGTGAGCTGAACTACGAGCTACGACCATATCAGGAAATGGATTCTTTCGCCAATACTTGCACAAGTATAATCATGTCAATCACCCATATTGCTTATACTTGCCAAGCCAAGATAGAAAATGCGGAACACCTACTCACAGAGTGCGTGAGTTTCAATACCACACGAATCATTGTGGAGAGACATATGTGACGGACCGTTACTCCGATGGGAATAACAGAACACGTGCTAAGTTCCAAAGAGGCATGGTCCGTAACAATGATATTCTATGTGACATAACGCAGCAATTGCGACGGGACGAGCGGAGTAACAGTTAAACTCCATCCCGCCCCACGATGGAATATCTAAAAGAAAGTTCCGGCGAGATCAACGGGAATATGTGCTAGCGGAAAGTGTTTTTAGTCGGAAAGGGTCCCCTGGATCGGTCCAGAGGTATCTTTTGAAGATTTCACTTTCCTACCGAACCATAAAAAAAAAAAATCCTAGTAGAATGCTAGGCGGCTGTATCAGTGTTATCAAATCCTCTTACCTGAAGAAGTAGCCTCGATATTTTAAATAAGTCATTCCCACTTTCATGCCTGGAATGACACTATTCGCAGTTCCTTTAGTATGCATAATATTGTGACGCATATGACAATCAGTACTAGAATATTCGAGAAAGTCCGAAACAAAGTACTAGAATATTCTAGAAAGTGATGGAAAACTGGAGACTATGAACAGTAGAACATTCAAGGCTATGGAACGGACGGAAGCGAAACGCCGAATCAGAATGAGGAAACGGTATAAATACGTCGCACCCAGATCATGGAGACAAGTAAGAAGTAAGAAGTAAGCAGTAAAAGACGCGATAAGTACGGAAGCGATAAATCAAGAAATCGTTAAGTGTACGGTAAAAGTAACGGTTTTTATTAACGGACTAATAAAGTGCTACATTAATTCAAAATCGATTTAACGGCTCTTATTTATTAAAAATAATTAATTCAGCGAACGCTAAGCTCGCTACAATTGGTGTCAGAAGTGGGATGGGACAACTAGATTTTGTGTCGACTACCGCCGGTTAAACGACGTTACGAAGAAAGACAGTTACCCACTTCCTCGAATCGACGACACACTAGATACCCTTTCTGGAGCTCAGTGGTTTGCAACATTGGACCTAAAAAGCGGGTACTGGCAAGTGGAAGTGAAGGAGGAGGACAAGGAGACCACAGCGTTTACTATCGGAAACGGACTTTATCAATTCAACGTGATGCGTTTTGGATTGTGTAATGCTCCAGCAACGTTTGAACGATTAATGGAAAGTGTTCTACGGGGACTTACATGGAAGACGTGTCTTGTGTACTTGGACGATATCATCGATGTTGGTAGGAATTTACCAGAACACATCAATAATCTGCGCTCCGTCTTCGAACGACTAAGACAGGCCAACTTAAAGCTCAATTCGAAGAAATGTGAACTCTTCCAAAGAAGAGTAAAATTCCTGGGACACATCGTTTCATCTGCACGAGTTCAAACGGATCCTGATAAGATAGTAGCTGTCCAAGAGTGGCCTATTCCAGAAGATAAGTAACAGTTAAGAAGCTATATGGGATTAGTCACATATTACCGACGGTTTGTTAAAGGTTTCGCCAATGAGGCTAAAACCCTACATGAACTAACGGGTAAAGACAAGAAATTCAATTGGACAGAAAAGTGTGTGGCAGCATTCAACACATTGAAGGCCGAGTTATGTAAGACTCCAACATTGGCATTCCCAAGATCGGATTGCCCATTTATATTGGATACTGACGGAAGTAACACAGGAATCGGAGCAGTGTTGTCACAGGAAGTCGATGGTAAAGAGAGAGTTGTCGCATATTATAGTCGAGTTCTATCTAAGCCAGAGAGAAATTACTGCGCAACAAGAAAGGAACTGCTGGCTGTCGTAGAAGCCGTTAAGAATTTCCATAAATACCTCTACGGACGTCGATTCCACCTTCGGACGGATCATGCCGTCCTGAAATGGTTGTTAAATTTTAAGAATCCGGAAGGACAAATAGCTCGATGGAACGAACGACTTCAAACGTACGATTTCCAAATTTCCCAATGTCAAGGGAAGGTGCATAATAACGCAGATGCTCTCTCAAGAAGACCATGTAAGCCAGATTGTAAACATTGTCATAGAGCGGAAGAGAAAGAAGAGGCGTACGACCTGCGAAATGTACAAGTAGAAGTACTAGATGGGTGTACGAGTGATGCTATACGCGCAGCTCAACTTCAGGATGAAGATATGTCGCTAATCCTGGAACACAAAGAAAAGAACGAACGGCCAACTTGGAACAACATTTCCGACAAGAGTGGAACATTTAAGGCCTGTTGGGCCCAATTGAATTCCTTGCTGGTGGAAGATGGAATTCTAAAGTGTAAATGGGAAGCCGTGGATGGAAAATCCCATCGAATGCAGATTCTAGTCCCACCATCAAAAGTGAAGGATGTACTAACAGAAATGCACGATGGGGCCTCCGGAGGACATCTGGGAGTTAATAAGACACTTTCAAAATTACGATCTCGATTCTACTGGCTTCACATGAGAGATGACGTCGAGTCTTGGTGTAGGAAGTGCACAACTTGCATTGCGACCAAAGAACCAACAGCAAAACCAAGCAGGGCTATGAAGCAGTACAACGTGGGTGCCCTTTCGAGCGAATTGCGATTGATATCTCAGGACCATTCCCTAAAACAAACGACAACAACAAATACATGTTGGTTATCATGGATTACTTCAGCAAGTGGGTGGAAGTCGTTCCAATTCCAAACCAAGAAGCAACAACCATCATTGAGCAGCTTATCAATAATTGGATCAGCAGATATGGAGTTCCCTGTGAACTTCATTCCGATCAAAGCCGAAACTTCGAATCACAGATATTTCAAGGCATCTGTGCGGCACTGGGCGTAAGGAAAACCAGGACCACACCCTTACATCCGCAGTCAGACGGAATGGTCGAAAGGTTCAACCGAACAATAAAAGAGCATTTATCGAAGGTCGTTAGTGATCACCAACGAGATTGGGACAAATATGTACAAACCCTTCCCATGAGATAAAGATCCACTAATCACGATACGACAGGCCATTCTCCAGCAAGAATTATATTTGGACGAAATATACGAGAAATGGACACGCCTTAAGAGAAATGGACACGCCCTAAGAGAAATGGACACGCCTTAAGAATACTGTCATTAGTACTGCCAACTCCATCTTAGGCAGTAGTCGTAGAGATCGGAACGACTGGTTTGATGATGAGTGCAAACTAGCGACTGAACGTAAGAATGCTGCATACCGGGCAATGCAACAGTCTCATAGGACTCGGGTACGCGAGGAGAAATACAAAGAGCTCAGAAGAACTGAAAAAAGACTTCACAGACAAAAAAAAAGTGCCTGGGAAAAAACCTTGTCTGTGAAATAGAGAAAAGTAGAGAGCGAGGTCCGCACCAGGCGCGGAAGTTCTACCAAATAATCCGCAGTATGACGCGGTACACACCATGCTGCACTTACTGCAAGGATAAAGAGGGTAATCTGATCACCGATCCTGAAGGCATTCTGGAGCGATGGGAAGTGCACTTCAATGAATTGCTAAATGGTCAGCTCACAGAAGAATTGGAGGCTCCACCAATGCAAGACCAACACCAAATGCTGCCGCCACCAAGCATTGAGGAAACATTAAAAGCCATTAGACAGCTCAAATCAAATAAAGCCCCTGGAGCTGATGGCATACCAGCTGAGCTGATCAAACAAGGGGGGACAGCGTTACATCACGCAATTCACGAGATCGTGGTGCACGTATGGGAGCAAGAGGAGATGCCGGAAGATTGGCGTCGTGGTATAATTTGCCCCATACATAAGAAAGGAGATATCACACTGTGCAGCAACTATAGGGGTATAACATTGCTGAGTACCGCCTATAAGATACTCTCCACTATCCTACAAGACCGGATATCCCCATACGCTAAAGCCATCATTGGTCAATATCAGTGTGGCTTCATCCCAGGCAAATCAGCAATTGATCAGATATTCACCCTTAGGCAGGCGATGGAAAAATGTCTGGAATTTAAGATTCCACTATATCATCTGTTTATAGACTTCAAGGCCGCCTACGACATCATAGCCAGGGTAGAACTATATAATGCCATGAGAGAGTTCGGCATTTGTAGGTTGACCATGACCAACGTAACTAGCCAAGTAAAAGTAGCGGGATTGCTGTCCAAAACAATAAACATCTATAATGGACTCCGACAAGGGGACGGTCTGGCCTGCCTCCTCTTCAACCTGGCGTTGGAGAAAGCAATCCGTGACTCTGGCGTTACAACAAGAGGGACTATTGTCAACAAGTCCACCCAGATACTTGCCTACGCAGATGACATCGCCAACATCGGTAGAATCGAATCGGTGGTACAGAAATCCTTCACCCAGATCCAGCAGGCGGCACAAAAACTGGGACTGCACATTAATGAGGGAAAAACCAAGTACATGGTGGCAGCTTCTGCGAAGAGAAGACCTTACGTTGGTCAAACTATCAGGGTAGTGGAGCACGAATTTGAAGTAGTGCAATCCTTTAACTACCTTGGGTCAATAGTATCAGTCGATAACAATATGGAAGAAGAAATACGCGAAAGGCTGATTAAATCCAACAAAGCCTACTATGGTCTATCAAGGCTCTTTAAATCCCGAAATTTATCCAGAACATACAAGCTACTACTGTACAAGACCATGGTCTTACCAGTACTCATGTATGGATCCGAGACCTGGGTGCTTAATAAAAGGCACTCTGAACTCTTGGCCACGTTCGAGAGAAAGGTCTTAAGGAGAATTGTTGAGAAACTGTTGGCCGAGCACGATTCCGGAGACGCTACAACCATGAGTTGTACGCAATCTACCTTGAAGCTCATATTGTAAGAAAAATCAAGCTCGGTAGACTCCGGTGGGCAGGACACCTAGCTCGAATGAGCGAAGAGGAGCCTGCCGGGAGAGTCCTTTGTGGCAGGATGTATGGAAGGAGACAGCGCGACAGACCTTGTCTGCGATGGAGGGGTGGCGTAGACCAGGACACCCAGAGCATGGGAGTGCTAAACTGGATGACATCGGCTCGAAATCCGCACCGGTGGAGAGATTTGTTAAATAAGGCCAGGACCGGACCCCGGTTGTAGTGCCGATGATGATGATGATGATGATGATAAAAGATACGATTACCAGCCGATCTGCGATTCGGAATACCTCCAGATAAGACTGACGACTACGTAGCCGAATGGAGAAATCGCCTCGATGAGATTCATCATTTGGTTCGGAAGCAAATCAAGGTATCCAGTGACAAGACGAAAACAAGGTACGATGTTCGAGCCAACGCATCCGCATTTAATGCAGGCGATAACGTGTGGCTTTATAACCCTCATCGGCAAAAAGGAAGGTCTCCGAAGTTGCAGCAACATTGGGAAGGACCGTATAAGATTCTCACAAGAAATAACGACGTTGTCTATAGGCTTCAGCGCAGACCGAACGCCAAAATGAAAGTAGTACATTGTGACCGACTGGCGACTTTTGTTAACCCAGGAGACCAGTGAACTTAGTTCGGGACGAACTAATCTAGGCGGAGGGTAGTGTGACGCAGATGACAATCAGTACTAGAATATTCGAGAAGGTCCGAAACAAAGTACTAGAATATTCTAGAAAGTGATGGAAAACTGGAGACTATGAACAGTAGAACATTCAAGGCTATGGAACGAACGGAAGCGAAACGCCGAATCAGAATGAGGAAACTGTATAAATACGTCGCACACAGATCATGGAGACAAGTAAAGAGTAAGAAGTGAGCAGTAAAAGACGCGATAAGTACGGAAGCGATAAATCAGGAAATTGTTAAGTGTACGGTAAAAGTAACGGTTTTTATTAACGGACTAATATAGTGTTACATTAATTCAAAATCAATTTAACGGCTCTTATTTATTAAAAATAATTAATCCAGCGAACCCTAAGCTCGCTACAATATATAAAGAATATCTAGCGACAATAGCACGTGAGTGAGTCTAGAACCTATGGACTTGAGATTACCCGCATGCCACAAACTCTTTACCATCTTAGCCATAGATGGGAGGTAGCTGATTGTAAAATAGTAGCAAGTTGTTGCCTGGGAATTAATTTCAATATGTTTTGGGGGTTGTAAGGCTATTGACTGTTTTGAAACATTAGACCTAAGAAGATAAATGTCCTGGTGGAGCATCAATTTTGAATAGATGGGGCTTGTTAAAACATTTGATAATTAGTATGCCTACCGTATTAAAGGATTGACTGCGCACAGATAGATTACAAGATTCAAAAAGGGTCTGTACAAGTGATCCCAATTAATGAATGTAACAATACACTTAACTAATTGCTCTTATCCCTGTTCCGAAATGAAGACTGTGAAATTGTCTTAAGATCGCAAATACTCCACTCAAGATATTCAATGTCCCATGATTACCCTAGTTTAAAAGTCTTCGCTAAAAACTCAATAACATTGTGGTGGGGCATCTCCCCAGATAATTTCGTCGATCCGTGTTTCCTCTTTCGCTTCGTTAATTAAGAGTGAAACTTCGCACAGGATATTACGTGCACTCATGATTGAACTGGGTATCAGGGGCACATTTTGTATCACTTGCAGACGAACTTTCACTTACCAGCCCTTAAAATTCCCTGAGCGAAGTCCACCGGTTTCGCATGAAGGCAGGTAAAAATCATTTGCTGGCGGTGCCTGATGATGGATTCAAGGCTCGTTGCGGCAATGTTGCCTTTTCCATTGAAAACTGAATAAATTAAGGTGTAAACGTCCGAGAGAATCAACTGGAAAACGCTGTACGCATTTGAATCGACCGGTTGAGGAACATTTCCATCGACTGAATCAATAAATGCTGGCGAAACTGCTCATGCATAAAACCCAGTTATAATCCGCACCTGACCTTTGGCTCTTGCAAAAGATGCAGAAAAAATCCCGCCCACGATTTTATACTTAAACCGCACACATCTCGTTTCGTAGCAGTACGGTTTAACAGTCTCCATTGCCTCGGCTCCTAGCCGGGACACGTCTCGCCCTTAAAACTTTCATCATTCGCACGCAGAGCTCCCATAACTCTACCCAAGGTCCCAGGTATCCCCTGGCAGCCGTCTGTCATTACTCATTCCGGTGTATTCCGGTGTCTTAATCTCAGAAATGCGAAACTGTTGAACGGTCATTGAGATGTAGATGTAGCTGCTCCTCTGATTGGGTTGGTTGATCATTATTTATTGACAATACAAATTTATTGTGAGCTACAATCGTAAATTTTTAAAGGACTGTTGATTAGTCCCTCGAGGGAGAAGCGAAAGATTTGTATTCGACTGAAGTTACTAGGGCAAACAACCCTAATGCCGTACTAGGCATGGGCTAAGTTTTATCCCGCAGAGTTTTTGAACACTTTTTTCTAATCTAACGTTTTGTCGTCATTGGGAATTAGAGATCAAAGCAAATTCCCGAGTATCACCACGAGAAATGAATTTCAAACCCACGTCGTGTTGGGGTAAAGAGAGTCGCATACTGTACACAGAAGTGAATGATGTTAAAATAATCGAATACCATGTGCCGCCCAAACCGTACCGCAGTCTTGTTTTGATTTCGTCTTAATTAAATTTTAGACAAGGCCGGTGAACAGCATTCTAGCTGAATGCTGACAGACCTCGTGCTGGCATAGCGTGCACATCGTCGGCCAATATTAAAATACCCAACCCCATGGGTAGTGGAACAAAGAATATCAAAACTGTCACCATTCTGTACGTGGGGTACATTCACCCACAACTCGGGTACGAAAAAGGGTCAAATTAGAGACGGAGCACGTTCGGGCAAATTGAAAAAACAAAACGGAGTGAATGAGCGTTGGCGAACAGCTTAAATGTTTCCGAAGTTAATTAGATTTTGTACCGTTATGCGTGTTAATTAAGATATTTTAAGCTATAAATCATTAATTTATGCAAGTGTTGTGGGAGGGGATGGGATAAAGCGGGTGCGAGACACTTTCATTGGATGTTGTTGCTTTATTGTAACGTTTATAATATAGATACGATTTTGTGTGAATGTGTCTGGAATTGATTGAGGATTTATTGAATCTTGGTCCAATTTAGTATGGGGATGATTATAGTGAGGAGGATACGTCCTGGTCTGGTGTATGGGTTCTTTGTATATTCTTGATGATGCGACCAGAATAAGTACAAAAATAAGTGGAACACTAATGTTTTGTCGATTGACAGCATACGGAATGAGATTCGTGATGAGGGAACTACTTAGCTAATCAGGTTCGGAGATTCGTGTGCGATTCATTTTGTGGATTTCATTTTTGCTCCAATCTGAAAGGATGATCCTTCTTCCATTCCCCGTTATGTGCGTTCTATAAAGGAATTCGAGAATGATACATAACCATAATATTGCCCTTTAAGGATGTAACTGTGGTATAAAAATTGTCATTCAGGCCTGTGAGTTCCTACATAGAAATGGATGGGCGTGATTCTTGATCAGGCTGATGAACGATATGTTGTGGAGTATATAACCATTTTTGCTGTACGCATAAAAAATGACTTTTAGATATTTTCAAATGAGGGGGAGAATTGGGAATGCAAATGCCGGAGGTATGCGGCGTTTATAACAGGTACACACACAATACATAAGCACATAGTGAAGAACAACACAGAAAGAAAATCTAATAAGCAAAAGCATCAGCCGTATACCAAGCAATAACATAGCAATTCCACATCCGTTGAGTGTACTTTAGTTTAGAAATCGAATTCGTACACGGGGCAGTGGCCTGATGTGTTGAGCATTGGTTAAATTTCTAGTGATTCTAACCGTCATAGTGTCGGTGCGAATCACACGTTTTCACTATCGTTGCAAATGCTATTGGTCTTCAATATCCGAAGATTGAAGCCCGATATTTCTTGTAATTTACCCGCTTTATATGGATTATCGGATCTCCAATGGTATCAACAAATGCGTGCGAACAGGAAAACGAGAACAAACAATTTAAAGAAAGGCGAGATTACCTATGATGATGCTTTTTTGTTGAAAAGTTTTATGTTATAGCGCTTTGGAAACATTCGCACTCGAAAGAAGTTCTATAGCGTTAAGCAAGGATAGTGAAAATGGTGAATTGAACACATGGAGAAACGGGTGAGAAGCGAAGCATGGAAGCATCGGGCTACTGTGGAGAGGAAGTATTGTGGCTAACACGGACACTCCGTTCACTTCCATCCCCATTGTCTATTGTTCAGGCGCTAAGGAATGCAACACAAAACCAAAGAAATAAATGCACCCAGGAACAGCAGCCGGAAAATTAAAAACACGGACTTAGTTTATGGTTTTATTTTTATTGCTTAACACTTTCATTTGGTTTGGACGTATCCACGTATTTTTATGCATCTATTTTGTTATATTAGTCATTATCTTTATATGTGAGTGTTTTTATACTGCTCTTAAAACTTGTTATTACCACATTAAATCGATCTTTATAAATTTTTACTTAACTACCCACTCGACTCCGGGAATTTTCGCGTCCTCGGCGCGCGGCGAGGAGCGGAAGCCGAATCGACCAGCGTGGTCGGCTGATGGAAAACGACTTGGCGATAATCATCTCGTGTAGATCTGATTCGCTAACTAGGGAAATTTTAGGTACATTTTCCCTGAGAGAGAAAGTGTCCCCCTCGACTAGGGAAACGATTTAACTACCACCAGAGAAACGTAAAGTCTCTCTTGTGGGAACAAGAAAACCAGATCTCATAATGGAGATCATGGTGGTGTGTGTGTGATCGTTCAGATCCGATGTCGTTTACACGTGCTCGAAGGCAATGGAACAACGAAGCAGGCATGCGACAAAGACAAAGGAAGAAGTGACCAAATGCTTCGTTCGGTAATGAGGGTCATGTTTACGCTGTGCAGCGTCGCTATAATAGACGTTGGGAAAAGGGTGCTAATGGGATTGGTGGCAGAAACGAATCCCTTGCCTGCATTTGTATATGCAGGGTAATCAGTTGCGGCTGAAAAAGAAATTGAAGATTGTTTGTTAGTGGGAAAACAAAAATTATGGCACAAGAGAAATTATTTTTTATTTTTAACGCGCTCGACTCTAACACTACTCTTCGTTTCACACCGTACCGGATGGCGGAGCGACCGTCTCGGTCAGTGGATGAAATTCGACTCAACGATATTCAATCGTTTGGGTGAAGATCGTTGGTAGTACACATGTATGTGTGTACATGGGTTCTATCATGGAACACGCCATGACAGCGAATCTGAAACACCAAGAAGGGGCATAATGTGCATCCAGGAGATGTGTGTTCGTTGAAACAAACAAATCGAATTTCGTGGGATGCTAATGGATATGTATTTGATTATGCATCGAGGTCATGAGGGATGGATTCAGGGCAATTACAATACAAAGGGGAAAGCGACCTATGCATCGTTCGATAATGAGGGTCAGCTGGATAAATAGCAGCCACTCATTAAATGAAAACTGCGTTTAGGATACCACAAACGATATGGATTGTTTATGGTATCGCCAGAATGCCTGCTGAAGGACAGCGGTCTTTTGTTTGCACATTGCGTGCTAAGGAAATTAGTTTCAGCGTCTACTGCGCTAATAATATGCAGCTGCTTGGGTTGTTTATTGTTGGGAGTAAATGTCGCCAGCCAATGTGTATGAAAAGGGATTTGTTGTACGAGGGTTGCCTCTTATGTTTCGGGATTGGCAACCCTAGTATTGCAATCCGGCAATTGACAGCTGTGTCGTAAAGTTGGACATTTTTGAGGTTATACGCACTCAGAACGTTTTGACATACGAACGCTATTTGTGTTGTTTACAGTAACTTAAAAGATTCATCTCGGCCCAAAAATGGAATTAAATCGTCAACATTTTCGTGCGATTATTTTTTACAACTTTCGGCGTGGATTAACTCAGTAACAGTGCATGGATGAACTTAATTCAATTTTTGGCGATGAAGCTCCATCAAGGACCAGTATTTATCGATGGTATGGTGAATTCAATCGTGGTCGTAGTTCACTCCAAGATGAATTTCGTGAAGGTCGTCCAAAATCAGTTGTTGTTCCGAAAACCATTGATGCTGTGCGCGAACTGATATTGGAAGATCGTCATGTGACCTATCGTGAGATTGAGACAACCTTAGGTGTTAGTGGGACCAGCATACATTCAATATTGCATAAACATTTGACTGTCAAAAAAATTTGTTCGCGTTGGATCCCACACAATTTGTCAATCGCCCAAAAAAAGGCTCGTGTCAATTGGTCGAAAGAAATGCTCAAAAAATACGGTCGCGGTGCTTCGAAACACGTCTATGACATCGTGACAGGTGATGAATCGTGGATTTACGCGTATGAGCCCGAAAGTAAACAGCAGTCGACTGTCTGGGTATTTCAAGATGAGCCAAATCCAACAAAAGTTGTTCGCGCACGAAGCTCTTCCAAGCAAATGGTCGCCTGTTTTTTCGGAAAAACTGGACATGTCGCAACCGTACCACTAGAGCAATGCAGAACAGTCAATTCTGAGTGGTACACAACCATTTGTTTGCCAGTTGTCTACCAAGAAATCAGGAAAACCAACCGCCGAAGACGGATCACTCTTCACCAGGACAATGCGAGCTCTCACACATCGGCTGCGACAACTGCATTTTTGAGCACCCAAAACATCGATTTGATGGGTCATCCGCCGTATAGTCCTGACTTGGCACCGAATGACTTCTTTTTATTCCCGTACGTAAAAAACAAACTGAGAGGTCAACGTTTTTCGACACCTGAAGAAGCGGTTGCTGCATTCAGAATTGTTGTGTTGGAGATACCTCAATCAGAGTGGCAAAAGTGCTTCGACAATTGGTTCAAACGCATGCAAAAGTGTATAGATCTTCATGGGGAATATTTTGAAAAACAATAAAGTGATTTTCGATGATCAATATTTGTTTTTGTTCTCTAATCCCGAAATATAAAAGGCAACCCTCGTACACATGAATGAAGCTGGGAATAGGCGACGCAATGATCATTATCCCTGGTTGGGATGGTTACATGATATGTGAACCGATAAGTTTTCTTTTCAGGGAAATGCTGTTTGGAACAGAATTGTTAAGAGGAATTTTGAATTCAAATAAATGAATGCAGGTAAGAATTCTCTTACAGGTACTTTTTGGTTATATAATTGGATCTATTTGATGCGTGAAGCATTTAAGGTGCTAATGCTATTGCATTGGCGAAAGCTTGTGCAGTCTGGGTTGTAGGGATGGGGATTTTTAGGAAAGCGAACCGTGGGGTTTGGCGGAACCGCCACAGCTTTTTAGAGTCCCGCCCTTCCGACCGGCTCTTATCTTTATGAAAAACTTTAAATGCGTTTATCTTAAAACAGCATTTAGAAAATTTAAAAATATATATATTTTTGTTTTTCATGAAAGTACAATGTCTTAGATGGCGCAAGGCTAATAACCTTGCCCGTAAAAATAAATTATTATGGAACATTTAACAAGCGTCGAGACTTGTTAAATAAGGCCAAGACCGGAGCCCGGTTGTGGTGCCGATGATGATGATGATGATGATGACAATATCATAGAATGTTGTCCTGAAACTTCGACTCAATACGAAGAAAATTGAAGGAGGTGGAGCATTTTCAAGCTCTCTCTTTCGGAGCAGGTTCTATCTTTATTGAAAGCTTTAAACGCGTTTATCTCAATATTGCATTTTCAAAGTCGGTGACCTTGAAATCTTAAAAAATAATGCTGCGATTTTTCTAAAATAAAAATTTCTTTTCGATAAGATTTACTCGGGGGTAGACGAAGGATTTTTTGTTTCAATGATGAGGACATCATCATCATCATCTGCACTACAACCGGGAACCGGTCTTGGCTTTATTTAGCAAGTCCTGAGGCTTGTTAAATTTTCATTAAGGTTTTTTTTTCCGGGCAAGGTCATTAGTCTTGGGCCAGAGGCTCCCCGACGGGGAATCAAACCCCGGTCTCCCGCCTGACAGGCGAGTATACTAACCACTATGCTATCGTGAAGCCCAATGATGAGAACTCGTTGCACAAAAAAATTGTCGATTTTTATGATGAAAATCGTGATTTTGAATTTTTAATTGTCCCAAAAATTCAAAATTTAATTTTGTTTCAAAATCCTTCGTCCACCCTCGAGCTGGAGTAATCTACTAACGGAATCTCTTTCGCTCTTTGATTTCAGATAACCCTGTCTTGACCTATCGTATCCACGAGAAGTGTTTTTTTAGAATTCGAGAAATAATTATTATTAACTTTTGTAGTTAATAATATTATTAAAAAATAACCAATTATCCTTCAAATGATAATAAACATTATGCAAAATTTTTAAATAAATATATTCAACCGGCCTTAACAAAAATTGAGAAAGCATCTTTTTTGTGCTTGCAACCTATGTCATATTTTCCTAGAAAAATCGTCTTTTATTAGAAGTAGGCCCAATTGCGGATATATTCTAGCACCTTTTGGCACAGGGAGCAAAGTTTATTAACAAAAAGACTGCGTTACAATTAAATTATAGAATTATGGGTGACTTGTTTGCGAGAAGAGTTATTTAACTAAATCTTCTTCTCAAGAATCAATGATGACTCTTTTTTATTTCATTTCTTTCAGAAAAAGGGAACCCATAGTACTGAGTCGACACTCTCAGATGCTATTTTTTCAGCGAAATCTTGAGCGATGGTGAAGAATTTCTCGAAACAATTTCAGCCAATCCATTATTTTTTCTCTGGATGGATGTACTGATAGATATCTCGTAATGTCTTCATCAAACTATGTCAGACCATGGCTCGTTGGAAAAGTGGCGTTCCCTACAAAAAAAAAAGCCTTCACAGTTTTTGGATTACTCGATTCAGTTGTCAGCTGAAGTGTAAAATATAAAAGTTAAAGAAGTGGAAATTCGGATATTTTACAAGTTGTCTTTGACAACAACCAAAATGCACGCTGAAGTTGTGAACGACTTTGAAAAAATTATTTGTCGAGATTCAGAAACGAAAACAGTTTTCCCTATTAAAGGTCTACATAGTGGCACCACCTTTTCCTAGATTACTGAACACATAACTGATGATCAATTATGCGTACTCAGTTATATCCGGGTGGATTGAGAAGCGATGAAATAAATCATTATTACTTTATCACATTAAAAGATTTCTATATGCCAAAGTAAGATGGCTAACACCACCGGTTGCCAGGAAACCCTCAGATAGCAAAGGAATTATTTTCCAACAATCGACCGAAATTCCTCTCTAGTAAACCGGCTAAATTCTTAGAATCACTTCACCAATCTACTCATCAGAATATTGACATGAAAAGCTTTGCCCCAGTCCATTCCTTATCCTCTTGAAGTCAAAGAAATTTCATTAATCTTCGGCAGATTTGATCTTTCATGTGTAGATTTCGGATTGAGCAATCGCCTTTGGGTCAGCAACAATCTCAATCAACTCATTAGACCGTAAATATATTTAACACCTTTCAATCGAAGCTAGTCCAAGAAATATTGCAACACACCCCCTTTGTATCTAAGCATACCTAACTTCGGCACACATATCTCGAGCATTGATGACTTCACTTTGGAATCCAGGATCCAGCTCTTGATTCAGTTGACAAATATTTTAGCCCTAAACACTCTGCACTGATGATTACAAATCGATTGAGTTTACCTTATTTATTAGACCCGTCTTCGAATTGGGGATATCGTCCGCAATATTCAGATGAGGTGCGTTTCAATGAAATACTTTTAGTACACTTGCACATGTATTCTGGCGCACATCGCTGATGGGTCCTTTGTGGCAAGTGATACTGCCAACGCAACTGACGGTGTGCTGAATTGCCAATCACAAATCGGTCTCAGAGGACACACAATCATTTTCAGAGTCAGTAGCGACAAGATACACCACCCACCCACCTGAGTGGTATCATAACAATAAATACTGATGTTCTGTGCCACCGTGTATTGGAGGCGTCCTTGTGAAACCGCATTCTGAATTGTTAGCCCGGTATTGGAGATTAGGCCCGGGCACAAATAGCTAATGGTGATTGAATGTGAATGTGAACGGTGATTACTTTATTCATATTGGACAGATAACGGCCTCCCGGAGACGAGCGATGTGATAGCAATACTGCAATATAAGCTGGTAGACAGCAACACATTGACGAAATAACCAGAGAGCCAATCGGGGACGTGGTGTATGAGACTACATCTATATAGTCGTAAAGTGTCCGATATGAAATGATATCCCTGCAGATGAAGAGACTTGCGGTGAATTGTGGACTTTGCGGTTAGCAGCAAACAAGCCTCACATGTTTAAAGTATCCTGGCGGAATATAGTTTAGTGGGATACTATTAAAGGATTATCCTATGCAAAGGTGATTAATGATGACATGTTGCGTTCTTTTTCGAGCCATTGGCTTCCGAACATAACGATACGTTGAGGTAAATTCAAAATTCCACTCGGAAAGCGAATGCTTACAGGTGATAGAAAATTCACAAAGCAGTTAAGGATGCAACATTTAAGACCAGATTAAACAAGAACTCCGGCAATTTTACCAAAACCCTCTCCCCCTGGATCGGTACAGCATCTGGTGGGAAAGCAATTCACGTTCTTCAGTTGTACATTTTATGTGTATGTTAACATTTTCTGGAATTAATTTTTCTCCTAATAATGCTGTCTGGAAAACACTTTCTTCAACATCGAAGTTTCTTATCATTATATTTTATATTAGGTAATCCTGTTCTTCAATAGTAATAGGCTAATAACCCTGCCCGTAAAAATAAATTATTATGGAAAATTTAACACGCCTCGAGGCTTGCTAAATAAGGCCAAGACCGGATCCCGGTTGTAGTGCCGATGATGATGATGAATCCTGTTCTTCAGGCTACCACCATTATTAACTAACCCAGGTTATCATCCTCATCTACTAGTCTATGTATTCGGTTCCATCCAGCACCATGGGGTGCCACCTTTATCTACGGTTATACGCTTCCGCCTTCATCCAATATACCAGGCTATTTCTACCATCTATTGCTCCAGGTTACTGAGTTCATCCACTACCTTGTAGAGAAGTTATGCTTAATTTCTTACTCCAGGCTACAACTTTTATCTACTATCCCAGGCTATAACCGTTTTGTACCACGCCACACTACCGTCTTCATATCGCTTTCATTTAGAACCTCAGCCCTTCGTCTTTATTTGATCTTATATTCACATCTGTTACCCACATTGTATATATACAATGTTCATCATTCGTGTACGATCCCGAGATCGATTCGGCTTCGTCCACAATCTTATCACCTTTATCTATTACATTACTCTAGGTTTCAACAAAAAACAAGGCAACAGAGAGACAACTTTCAGCACAGCGTAATTAGATATGATCATTATAACAGAAGAAAAAGTAGACGTAATCGCAACAGACTTTTTCAAGGTTTTCGACAAAATCTTTTGGCGGTGCCGCCAAGCCCCACGGTACACTTACCTAAAAACCCCATAACCTTATCCCAAGTGGCATAAGTTTTTGCTAACGCAATCGCATTAAACACATGAAAATGCTTCACGCATTAATTAGATCAAAGCTATAATCTTAAAGTCCCTGTAAAGAAAACTTACCTCTTCATGCATCTCTTCGCATACAATTTTCCGTAAGATTTCTTTCTTCGCTTATCCGGAATTCCAAACCAATTCGGCACCTTCGGTACCAGACAAATTCCTGTAAACAAGATGATTCGGTTTGCATACAATGTAACCGTCATGACAGGGACCATAAATATTGCGTCGTCTATTTTCCATCTGCGCCATGTGTACGATAAATTTCTTTACGTACACATTGGCCGGCGACCTTTTTCTCCCAGCAATACAATTCTCTAACTCGCACCATGTGCAAATAGAAGAACGCTCTTCCTACATAGGTTTCCTGCGATACCATAAACAATTCATATCGTTTGTGCTATCCGAAAGACATTTTTTTCATTTAATGAGCGGCTGCTATTTATTTAGCTGACCCTCATTACCGAACGATGCATAAGCAAGCCCATTAGCATCCGACGAGATTCGATTTGTTTACACACATCTCTTAGATGCCCATTATGCCCCTTCTTTGTGTTCCACGTTCGTTCTAATGGTTTTGATCCTTGAAAAGAACCGACGTACACCCATACATGTGTGCCATGACGATCTCCTCTAATGAGATCCGGTTATCACTACAAGTAAATGGATCCAAAAATTCTTATGACAGCGACTTAATATCGCGGAGTCTAAATCCAACCACCGATCGCGACGGTAGGTTTTTCTCCCGCACTCCGCAAACCGCGGAGATGCGTAATATACCTCGGGGTCGTGTCGAAGTGTTTGCAACATCCATGTCGAATATTTTATTTGCGGCAGTCGTCGAAGATTGTGTTATTATCGATTTCTTAAGTTATCTTTCACGCAGTGCTGACGTAAAATCTTAGTATCAATAAGAAAACGAAACGGAACAATAATCTATTAATTCAAACAAGTTATTCCAATAGTAGTGTTTTTCCTTGATTTCGAAATAAACTTAACTTCAACAATTCAGTGTGTTTCATTTGTACTATTTTTGCTGGTGACGACCATGTGTGCTTATCCTTTTTGGCTTTACTCCTGGTTGTGGACAAACGTAGCGGCGTTTCGTCCTTTTGTTCGTGGATGATTGCGGCGGAACTTTCTTATAGCGATGTTTGTGAGGGTGAAGTAGAACCCTGTGCCGTACGCCGGCACCACGACTTCGTCCCCGCAATCTCTCTCAAACTATTCGCCTTCAAACTACAGGCCCCCCGCACAATAATAATAAATAAGTTCGTCAACTATATCGTGAAAAATAATTCGTCGTTAGCAACGCGTCTCTTACCAAGCATTTGTGAACAATTTATGTATGAATGTGGAGTACCCCAAGGTAGCCATCTCTGTTCTGTACCCTTCACAGAACCTCTTAACGTTCATGTTTTCAATAAGTTAGATTTATCTATCGCAAACGATAGGAAGATATTCAATAAAATACCATCAAACCGTGATGTCATTCAAGGTTACAAAGTGACTTAGGTAACTTTTCGAGTAGCAAAAGAATTTCCTGAAGTTCACGGCATCTAAATGTCAGTCTATTATCAGCCCCCACAAATGTTCTCTGAGCATCAACAGGACCTATTTCAGTTACAATGATCTTGTGGCGGTTCTACGAACCGCACAAACTACTATAGGTCGAGGTCGTCGTTCCGCTCACCTGACCAAAAGGTGACATTCATCCTGGAGTCAACAACCGCGCGTATCCACAGAACAGAAGTCCCGAACAATTTTCCTTCGCCTGCACGGCGATCGAAGGACATGACCCAGCACAGAAATTGTGTATCGATCCATCAACTGGATATACACAAACGGTTGGCACAGCTGCGCCCGATGTCGACAAATATCACATCCCCGGCGGTAAGCGAATTGTACGAAAACCAATCCGTCGACAAAGCCTTTGTCCCTGCCGCAATTCACTTCGCCTAAACAAAGGCCATTGCGGGGCAGCCGCAATAAACGAAAACGATGTTCCCATAGAGCAAAGTAAACACGATCCCAGTATCGACTAATGTAAACCACACATTCGATTGTTTCCATAATCAATGCAACAGAAGTGTGAAAATTCTGGTGGACCCAGGGACGGCAACCATGGCGTCTGTATGTCTGAGCGCGATCTTCACTGGTGGATAGATTCTCGATTGAGAGAAAGTCGCCACCCAGGGAAAGCAAAAAGAGAAAGTCACCACCAGCGAAAGGGAAAAGAAAACTATGGGGTGAATACGAGTAGAACCATCCCCAGAGAGAAATAACGTCAGTCGAAATCGAGAATCCAGACGAAGAAGATTAATTGCACGTACGGTGGTGTCAAGACCTAGTCCCAACAGGTTACGATATAGTGTCGTTGGATTTTTTATTTGGTGTCGTTTCTAAAAGTAACGTCGAGTGTCGAACAACTTGTTTTTAGTCGAAGTGATTCGAAAGAGTTTAATTGTGTTCCCTTTTGTTTTCGCAAGTAATTGACAATCCGAAGAGTGATCAATAAGTAAAGACATTGAAAGTGTTTAATTGTGTTCCGTTTTGTTTTACAAATAATTGACATAGAAAAACTTCGTAGACTAGCGACGGATGCTCAAGAGTATCAAATCCCCACTTTTGTAACGATCTAAGAAAAACAAGGAAGAGAAAATAAAAAGTTAAATAAAACAAATTATTAAAACAAAACCTTTCGCAGCTTTATTTGTGGCATGTCTCTGTGTCCAGGTCGTTTCTCTCTTCTGTGAACAGTGTTCGGCGGAACACCTCAACCGCCATAGACAGACTAAAAATCCGCCAAAATCTCATCACCTTCGTTTTTTTTATTTAATGACTTAACTATCACCTGTGTCAGACAGCTGAACTGCATGTTGCACTATAGGCAAATAATCATCATCATCATCATCGGCACTAGAACCGGGATCCGGTCTTGGCCGAGCAAGTCCCGAGGCTTGTTAGATTTTCCATAATAATTTGTTTTTTCGGGCAAGGTTGTTAGCCTTGCGCCAATTGTATAAGTACAACATTTTATTTGGAGTATTTGACTTCGACCTTCATAATTTCGCCTTTATCTTTTTCTACATGCCATCTCTCTTATCTACTCCAAGCGCAAGTCTTCATTTACTATGTGGAAGTTATCTATACCATATGGAGAACCAACCCACAATGCCAACCAATCTTGACCGCTAACAGCGCGGCACCCTAACCTAACCTGTAACCCATTTCAAAACATGCCAAACACATCCCAATCTGCAAGGGCATCCATCCCGAACTTGCAAGAACCCATCTCCCAATCTGCATCTAAGGTATTTTCCAAAACTCCCAACAGAATACAATTGAATAGAATACATTCTAAATCATCTCCTTCAATTACATCACCCCACATATAATTTTTCCCAAAACCGCTTCGGTCAATTCTCTATTTAAGTCATATTCCTTCCTTGCGACCAAGCAATCTTAATTTCCCCGGAAATTCATATGCTGCAATAAAGCGCATATTCAAACCTACAACGGAATATTAATCATCACCACCAACTACACCGAGCCGCATACATTTCCCCGAAATTGCTTCGGTTAATTCTCTATCCAAATTATATCTCTCGCTTGCACCCAAGCAATTCCAATTTCCCCCGAAACTCATGCCCATACTTGCTCGTGTTCCCAAAACCGATTTCTCGGTACACATAGCAACCGAGGAATCTGGCCCAGCCAGTATGGCAGGAATTCCTGGAAACATCCTCCCTATACAGGCATAGCAACTCTTTTCGAAGTTCCTAGTAAATGGCGGCGAGTCGATTTTAGCTATGACTCAACCGCCACGACACGATGAATAGATTCTTTCCTTTATTAGTCAGTCCATCCAACTACCAACGCGCGCACATCAGGTCGAGGTTCAGCCCCCCGTAACGTGCGCTCGGGGGCGCGCGAATCCCCGAGTGTGTAACCCAGCTCGCCGTGTCTTTGCCGGGGCCCTGATTTCTAAACGAAAATCGTCTAGTCGTGTGTCGGATTCTTTATCCCTAAGGTGGGAGTCGTTTTAAGGCTCAGTGAATCCGCAATTATCGTTAAGCGTAGAGGTAGCGCATAACAGGAACAATAAGCAGCGTCGTGGAACGCGGGCAACTAAACTCCTCGTAAATAAAAGTAAGTGAACAATTAAAGCAACTCTCCTTGTAATTAAAACTAAGTGAACAATTAAAGCATCTCTCCTTGTAAATAAAACTAAGTGAACAATTAAAGCAACTCGTAAACCAACTACACCTGTGTGTTTTATTCCCGCGGTTTCGCTTCTTCGCCGTGCAGCAGCGTGCTGGGCGTTTGCCATCCTCCATTTTCTTCGTTGTGGACAGTAACGGTGACAGAGCGATGGGGACCGGAGCGAACCCTGTGCCGTACGCCGGCACGGCATCTTCCCGCCCCCAGAACTACTCTAGGCTATAGTTTTCTTCTATTCTGCAGGCTATAGTCTTCGTCTACTTGTCTGAGCTGTTACTTATATCTACTATTTAAAACTAACCCCTTCATCAACTACTCTAGGCTATCGCATTCCACTATAACTGCAGACGTAGGCTTCATCTACTCCAAGCTATTAGCTTCATCTACTATTTCAAACTAGCTCCTTGGTCATCTACTCAACGTTATCGCCTTCGTTATGATAGCGACCTTACCGACAAATAGAGACGTCGACCTTACCGACAAGTAGAACTATCGCGCTTCGTTACCACCAAGCCAATGGCGGGAGACAGAGTTGCGTCAGTTGCATAGCACTATCCATACAAGACAGACGTTTACATTCATAATAAGACAAATACATATATTTATACATCCACGTGTATTAACCGTTGTTCTTATTTATTGACTTGCCACCCACTTCCAACAATGGTTATGGGCCCAGAGATACGCATTCAATAGACAAATCGTTTTTTTTGTGATAGGGAGTGAAAGGTTCCAGCGCTCCGTAATACAATCGAAAAGGTATCGAGGACAATATTATGAGCAAGATGGGAACGGATCAGAAGTCTTCGATCGATAAACTAAATGGATCGAATTATGCCACCTGGTCATATCAGATGCAGATGACACTGATGGAAGCTGATTTATGGTCCGTTATAGAACCAGGAGAAGACTCACCAGCGGACAATGCAACCGAAACTCAAAAGAAGCAATACGTATCCAGACAGAGCAGGGCTCACGCCAAGATTGCGCTTGCGGTTTGCGACGAACAGCAAATGCACATTCGCAACAAAGGATCGGCCAAGGAAGTCTGCGACGAACTGCAGAACTTCTACGCACCGAGGGACAGCAAGTTTCGCACAGTGCAACTGAGAAGAGAACTCTACAATCACAAGATGAGCGACAGTGGAAACATGGAGAACTACTTGGGACAGATCAACAAAACTATAGGCGATTTGTCTAGTGTTGGAGATGTCATAGACGACAGCGACATCGCGATGATAATACTGTGCGGCTTATCCACCGATTACGACAACGTAGCGTCGAATTTGTGTAATCTTCCCGCAGATGAGTTCAAGAGTGCAATTGTAAAAATGAGGCTACTTGCTGAGGAAGCAAGACGCCTAGAAAGCGGTGCAAATAAAGAAACGGTATTAATGGCCTTTAGCAAAAAGAAGCATGAGAAGAATAAGGAACCGTTTGATAAGAAGAAAGCCAACCCGAAAACTGTATGTTATGTGTGCCAGAAACCTGGACATATTGCTAGATTCTGTCCAGAACGAAAGAAAAAGCAAAACGAGTCTGCAAACTCGAACATAGTGGTATTAAGAACGTCATGCGGCCCAATGGGGATAGGGCGAGACAGCTGGATCATTGACTCCGGCGCGACGCACCACATGACACCGAACGAGAATTAATTCTCAAAAGTAAGTAAGAGTGACAATGATGAAATCACAATGGCAGACGGGAGTACAACGCCAACTTTGGGTCGAGGAACTGCGAGCATAAGGATAAAGAATGCTCCTACTGAGATCACTGACTTCGAAGCTAGAAACACAATTTTAGCTCCGGGACTGGACTATGGTGTCCTGTCAGTGAAAAGTCTAATCGAAAATGAGAAGAAAGTCATCTTCGACGAAGACGGATGTTCCATTCTGAGCAAAGAAGGCAAGTCACTGATCAGGGCACGACTACAGGGAAGGCTGTACACAGTGGACACTGAACCAGGACGAAAAAGCCCATCGTTGAATGCCATATCAAAGGAAGTCAACGTGAAAACCTTAGCACTTGACAAATGGCACCGGAGAATGATGCACGTGAGCAAAAACAAAATCCTGGAGATGGCCAAGAAAGAAGTGGTGATCGGTATGAAAGTAAGCAATGAGAATCCGACGGAATGTGATGATTGCTTAGCCGGCAAATCGACCAGACAACCATTCCCGAAACGCAATTTGGCAAGGGACAAAAATGGCAAGACAGACCTCATACTCGACCTGGTACATGCAGATTTGATGGGACCACTGGATCAAGCAAGTTGGGGAGGAAACAGATACATGATGAGCATCATAGACGATGCAAGCAGATACGCATACGTGAGTTTCCTACAATACAAAAGCCAAGCCTTTGTGAAATTCAAGAAATGGTTAACTGAAGAGGAAAACCAGACGAACAAGAAAATAAAGCGACTTAGAACTGACAGTGGTCTAGAGTTTTGTTCAAACATTTAGAAACAATATTGTCAGGAAAAGGGTATCATCCATGAGACAACGATGATACATACACCACAGCAAAACGGAGTAGCAGAGAAGCTCAATAGGACGATACTTGACCTATTAAGAGCAACGCTACACGACACAGGATTGCCAAAGGCGGCATGGGCTGAACTGGCGGACACAGCTGTATTTTTTTTTTATTTTTTTTTTTTTATTAGACTTCTCTCGGGAAAGGCAATACTCGTTCTTTGCGAACATGTATACATAAGAAACAGAGTTACAAATTCTCACGACAACCAGAGGACGCCCTACGAAATTTGGACTGGAAAGAAACCGAACGTGAGTTACTTCCGTGAGATTGGATGTGAGGTATTCGTGCACATACCCCAAGCAAAGAGAAAATCCCAACTCAGCCCCAGAGCGAAGAGAGGAAGACTCATTGGTTACGCTAAGAGAGGACGTGGATACCGCGTGTGGCTAGAAGACGAACAACGGATCGAGGAATCGAGAGACTGCGTCTTCAAGGAAGCACACTACCACGACGAGTCCAAAGTAGCTAACCCGGACGAGGGAACAAAAGAAAATTGCCCAGAAACAGTCCAAACCGAGGAGCCAAGGGAAAATGAGAGTGAAGGAGAACTCGACGGAGATGAGGAGGACACAGTCGCGGAATCATCTACAACGGAGGTAATACAGCTGGACGAAGACGATAATGAACCAGTACCGTCAACACCGAACCTGATCGAAATCGATATCGAGGGGCGAGCGACACGAACAAGGCGAGGAAGACCAAGGAAAGGTCCCGAACACGAAATAGAACGAGTATCGCACAAAATGAATTTGAGGCCACGAATGAGGGACCAAAACTATTCAGAAATCGAGATTGCTGATAATGCAGAGGAAACGGACGGAGCGGAAACCGTACGCCCAGCATTAGAACTTGATCCGGGAGAACTTCGTGAAACAGATAAGGACAAAGCTGAACAGAGAAACCCCAGACTATAAAGCGAACCTATCAACCGTCAACGGAAAGGAGATACCATCGTCTTATCCAGAAGCAATTGAATCTCCAGAATCAGCACACTAGCAGGAAGCGATGAACGGTGAATATGACTCACTGATAAAATACAATTCTTGGAAACTCGTGGATCCGCCAAGCGGAGTGACACCGATAAAGTGCAGAACGCAAAGAAAACAATGGGTGACGCACTGGGGTGGAAAGCGAGACTCGTGGCTAAAGGATGTTCGCAAAGAAAAGTCATCGACTACGACGAAGTATACGCACCCGTATCAAACTTCGAGACAATACGCTTGCTGATAGCAGCTGGAGTTGAAAAGCGCTGGATTATTGACCAATACGACGTAAAGAGCGCTTATCTCCACAGCAAGCTGGAACGAGATGCATACATGTTACAACCAGAGGGCTTCGTCAAAAAGGGTGACGAAAACAAAGTGTGTTGGTTGAAGAAATCAATCTACGGATTGAAACAAAGTGGACGGTGCTGGAACGAGCAAATGAACGAAACACTGACTGAAAAGGGATTCATCAGAAATAAGGTAGACCCGTGCGTTTACGAACTAAAGTCTACCAAAGGACGAGCATTGCTGACAGTTTACGTCGACGATATGGTGACAATTGTCGACAACGAGGCTACCAGGAAACACGTAGGAGACTTGTTAAACAAATGCTTTGATGTCAAACACTTGGGGAAATTGACAAACCTATTGGGAGTAGATTTTCACGAAAATCGAGAGGGAAGCATATCACTTTCGCAGGAAAACTACATTGATAAATTAGTAGAGCGGTTTGGACTACAGAACGCCAAAGGATTCCAAACACCTATGGAAGTGAGACCAACATTCCTGGAGGAACAGAATGAGGAAAGTGAAAGCGATCGGCCGTACCGAGAACTCATCGGAGGACTTCTGTACATTTCTCAACGAACACGACCGGACGTAGCATTTCACGTAGCTAAATTGGCTCAGTTTTGTACTCGACACAACGAACAACATTGGAGTGCTGCGATGCAAGTACTGAGATACCTGAAAGAAACCAAAAAGTTGGAATTGATTTACAAAACCACAGGAAAGGAGTTGATGGCGTACAGTGACGCAGATTGGGCCACGTCAACATTGGACAGGAAGAGTATCAGTGGATACGTGGTGATATTGGGAGGAGCACCAATACTTTGGAGAAGCACGAAACAAACTTCAGTCGCTTTGAGCACAATGGAGGCAGAATATACGGCTTGAGCGGATTGTGCAAGGGAAGTCATATGGATGAGAAATTTGCTGAACTCAGTTGGACTGAACGAACTCGCCAGGGATCAGACGATCATTCTGAGCGATAGTCAATCTGCGATAGCACACGCAGAGAGTTACATCAGCAAGAGCCGAACGAAGCATATTGCAATCAAACACCACTACGTGAGGGGAAATGTTGCAAATGGAAGAATTAAACTGAAATACGTGACTACGAATCAAAATACGGCAGACATTTTGACAAAATCACTCGGAAGGAATCAACATGAGATTCACCGGTCCAAGATGCTTCAAGGGCTATCCATGCGAAAAGATCCAAGCTCGGGAGGAGATCTTTCCGAGGGGGAGATTGTAGAGATAGCGACCTTACCGACAAACAGAGACGCCGACCTTACCGACAAGTAGAACTATCGCGCTTCATTACCACCAAGCCAATGGCGGGAGACAGAGTTGCGTCAGTTGCATAGCACTATCCATACAAGACAGACGTTTACATTCATAATAAGACAAATACATATATTTATACATCCACGTGTATTAACCGTTGTTCTTATTTATTGACTTGCCACCCAGTTCCAACAGTTATCGGGTACTGATCATTGCGAAAACGCCAAAGATGGTAGTTTGCACTCTTTATTGGTAAAGTTTGATATTTTATTTCAACAGGCGAAGGCTTCCAATGGTAGCGGCGTAACAACGAAATTAGAAATAAATAGGTCATGGGGAACACACCAACTCGTGATATACACATAATATTTACTTGTGACAATTTTTTTCGAAAACTTTACGCGATCTTCACTCTCCGCTTTGCTTAGTGGAGTTGAGCCAATGTTTTCTACGACTGTTTGCTCTTGCGAAGGAATTGCCGGTGCCTGCGGGCATTATGTATTCAAAAGAGGTTTTTTTACCCATCGGCCGAGAGGTATATCAAAGCATATGGCCACCCCTACGCTTTACATTTGTTTCTTCTACACCGATGCTGCATTTTTCAATATCTTAAACGTATCCAAACAGGTATTTATTATATTATAAGGGATTATCTAAATATCCTGCTTTTCTCAGTGAAATACTTTCCTCTTGACAAGGATTTGCGTCCTTTCGAAGGAATTCTTATGTTATATTCAAAGCCAAAATGTAAGAGATCTGGGAATTTCTTTGTTCTACAAGGAAACATTTTCTTCCCAGAAATCTTCTTCCTTCTCTTACGGTTTCATCGTAAAGATTTTATTTTTCAATGGTACGGTTGTCTTCGCCACGCAATCCTCGCCATTTTCAATGAAGATATAGAGAACGACCTATTTTATTTTTGGTAGAAGACGGATTTGCTTTTTTGAGCATATCCTTTCAGGAAAGTCTGATTTTGTTAAGTTTTCAATCTCCTTAACAGAGAATAACTCTAATTAGATGCGCCCACGAATTTCTTCGATGAATAGCTTAATTTGTCTTTATGTCCCAGCCTGAGGGATGGCACATTAGAGCATCCATTACCTTCCCATTTCCAATCCTCGACATGCTACCTACAAACCTGAATACAAGTCCCTTGCATATTAAAAACTAAGTATAAAATGGTTTCCTCCCCTTATATGTGAAAGATCCTTAAGGATTAACCACACTTCCTAATCATTTCAGGGGTTTGAAAATTTGGGCAACTTCGTCATTGTCGAATTGCCTGCGGCTTAGTCCGATAAAGAATGTTTCCTTTGTTCTGTACGTGTATCCTTATCCTGCGCTGGGATACGAATCTGCAAGGGCATTTAATAAGCTTTTTTTTTCTTTTATTTTTCCCTTTCTTTCGACTCCATTTGGTATCCTTTCATTCCCTGCCCGGCGATACGTTTACCTAGGCTTTGAAATTAATCCCCTTGCGATTGTCCTTTATAAATGAAAGGTATTGCAAACTGAAAGCCCATTAAGTACTCCCGTGGAAGGTTGGCGCTTTTTTAGAAAACTCCTGGAATACATTTGTATCGCTTGACCGGGAGCTAATTAGCATAGAAGTGTAACAAATGACCTTTCAATGATTTTGTGTTTCTGTTTTCGTGAAACTTTCTGAATTCATTGGACCGGTGGCTTCCTTCTGTTCACAGTATTGCAACCTACAAAAGGGCAAGCAGCTAGAAAGTTGGGACTAAAGGACAGGATCCCTTCATGTATAACCCAATAATCCGGCATTCGTTCGCATCGGTGACCGGATTTGTCGCCTTGTTCTTTATACATCCCATCTCCAGGACATTAGAGCGATGAAATTGGAGTTCTTAAGGCACGTTAAATAAATAGTTAATACACAGCCTTTTTTTTCTTTGATAATAATGCTGACTAATTGAAACATTAACTTCTACTGTATACAAAAGATGCATAACTAGTTTACAAGCAAAAAAATACAATCTTTGGTTTTGGAGGAAGAGCAAGTTTTCAGTGTGGTAGAAACCCAATGTCAAATCTCTCATTAATGTTTTTTTAATGTGAGCCACAACCATTTGAGTTAAAAACAATATTCCAGTGCGCAGTCTTTTTTCAACCGCAACTTGATATTTCATAATACAAAACCAACATTTTGTGTATTTCGTAAAACAAACTACAGTCACATTTTTTAAATATGTTTTAGGAAAAGTAGAGGTCGTTTTTATGTACGGGTGCACAAAAACGATTATCTAATATGTGTGTCACAGAACAGTGCGAGCAGAACAGAAGCTTTGGACTAGATGCGAAGTACACACACATGCACAAGTAAAAGTGCAAGTGCATGAACACGTGTAGGAATAAGTGTAAGAACAAGCTTAGACCAAGCATGGTACACAGGAGCCTCCTAAAACAAGTTAAAGTGCAAGTGCATGAGCCGGTATAAGAACAAATATAAAAAACAATATAAGGCCAAGCATGGAGCCCCTGAAAGAATAAATCCAGTTAATTTCAAAACTAAATAAAATAATCTAAATAATTAAACAAAGATCCTCCTGGTGACTGTAATACGCTTTCCAAAAACCTGTTGAAAAGCATACAAGAAATAACAAGAAATATACGATCCAATCCGAACAGTGACAACACATCCAAAACTCCCGTTTGGCAGAATCATGCCACGGGGGTAGACTGAAAAGTAATGCACCGATGCTTGCAAAACGCGAATAAAATGATCTTCAGCAGCGCGCTCGGTGCCAAAAGAAGTGACATTCCCTCTAAATGCGCATGCGCAGGCCCGAAGTCGAGAGTTTATCCCGTGTCGTTCTAGAGTGGAAAATATGGCAGCCAGTTCCAGTGCTATGTCTACGCGCCTTTAACAGCGTTCTGTTATCGAATTTTTAATTGCTGAAAAAGTGACTCCGTCTGAAATTCATCACCGTTTAAAGTTTATAATGACGATGCTGTTGATAGGTCAACTATAAATCGATGGGTAATACAATTTCATGGTTGCGATCCTGGAAAGGGTATAATTGTTTATGGAAAACACAGCAGCCGATCACTGCCACAGACGATAATCATCGTAAACTTGTCAAAGAGTTGATTCAAGATGACCGGTGAATCGCTCAAAACCGTATCGCAAACCATACTAGAATATCCAAGGAACGTGTCGGCCTTATTAGTGAACAATTAGAAAAAAAAACTGTGCACGATGGATTCGATGGCGTCTCACAGACGAGAACAAACGGCGTAGATTGGAATACTGTGATCAACTTTTACAGCGCTATCGTGACGAAGGATATGGCTGCCTTTTGACGGAGGAAAAGCCTTTCTTTGAAAGAAAGACAGGATAATCATTACACCTCGGACGATGAGGTGAGGAGCTAGTCAATTCCTAGATTCGAAAAAAATCTAAGGAATCTTTCGGTCAATAAAAAAAATTGTCACACGTTGGGAGAAAGGTATTAGCTTCAACGGTGACTATGTTGAAAAGTAAGTTCAAAAGTTCCCACGCGAATCATTTGCTGTGTGATCCGTATTACCGATAATTTAGAAATCCATTGCATTCCAAATATGAGGTTGTACCACATGAAATGTCCGACTTTCGCTCAGTCGGAAATAAGAAGTTCTTGAGTGAACATCTGTGCCAGGACGTTAATTTTTTTTTTTTTATAAAGTAAAGTGGTACGTGTGCTCGACGCGTGAGAATTTTAGGGTTCGTTACAAGTACAACTTTTTTTTTCTAGAAATTGTTTGCCATACTGTCGGCAGTTCAAATTCAAACCCTCTTCCTTTATGAATTTAAAATGGGACATAATGCGTCATTGGCAATAACAAACATTAATGACGTATTTGAGGATGTGGCGATTAACTAACGCACTATACGACGTTAATTTGGAAAGTTCCGTTGGAGATTTCAACCTCGAAAATAAACCACGCAAGAAGGCGGAAACGTTAGTTGACGACGATGTTTTAAGAGCAACGGTGAATACGGACCCAATCAAATCGGTGCAGTAGATTGTACAAAGCATGGGAGAATCTTCAATGACAATTAGTCGACTCCTTTCTCTCATAGGAACGGTAAAGAAACTCGATAAGTGGGTACCCCATGAACTGAACGAGTCCCAAGCACTACCTCGCCTGGAAATCTGCGCATCGCTTAGATTAAGAAACCAAACTGAACCGTTTTTGCACCGGATAGTCACCTGTGATGAAAAGTGGATTCTGTATGATAACCGTAAAAGACCTGGGTGGCGGTTGGATGCAGGTGAAAAATCAAAACACACCCTCAAGCCCGATCTTCACCCCAAAAAGGTTATGGTGACAATTTTGCGCATATCGAAAAGCCCAACCTACTTTTCATTTGTTCAACCAGGAGAAACGATAAACGCTATCAAATATTGTGAGGAAGTCGACATATTGCATGCCAAATTGGCTGAAAAGCAACCTGCGTTGGTTAATAGGCACGGCCCGATCTTTTTACATGACAATGCTAGACACCATACCTTACAAGTAACGGTGCAAAACCTGTTGCAGTTTTGGATTTGAAATTCTTCCCCATCCACCGTACTCTGCTAACATTTCCCCGACTGACTACCATCTTTTCCGCAATCTGGATTCATTTTGTCGGCAGAAGGTCTTCCGGAACGGAGGAGAGGTCATAAAAGCCTTTCAAGATTCCATTGCCCCAAAAAGTCAGCACTTTTACGAAAAAAAGAATATATGGCCTTGCGTCACATTGTAAGAAGGTCATAAATGCCGACGGATCCTGTTTTGATTGAATAATCATTTACGGAAAAATAGTATTGGCTTTTAAATTTTTACTATAAAATCATTTTATGTGGTACAACCCAATATAACTATAACTATAAGTATAAGTATAAGTATAAGTATAAGTATAAGTATAAGTATAAGTATAAGTATAAGTATAAGTATAAGTATAAGTATAAGTATAAGTATAAGTATAAGTATAAGTATAAGTATAAGTATAAGTATAAGTATAAGTATAAGTATAAGTATAAGTATAAGTATAAGTATAAGTATAAGTATAAGTATAAGTATAAGTATAAGTATAAGTATAAGTATAAGTATAAGTATAAGTATAAGTATAAGTATAAGTATAAGTATAAGTATAAGTATAAGTATAAGTATAAGTATAAGTATAAGTATAAGTATAAGTATAAGTATAAGTATAAGTATAAGTATAAGTATAAGTATAAGTATAAGTATAAGTATAAGTATAAGTATAAGTATAAGTATAAGTATAAGTATAAGTATAAGTATAAGTATAAGTATAAGTATAAGTATAAGTATAAGTATAAGTATAAGTATAAGTATAAGTATAAGTATAAGTATAAGTATAAGTATAAGTATAAGTATAAGTATAAGTATAAGTATAAGTATAAGTATAAGTATAAGTATAAGTATAAGTATAAGTATAAGTATAAGTATAAGTATAAGTATAAGTATAAGTATAAGTATAAGTATAAGTATAAGTATAAGTATAAGTATAAGTATAAGTATAAGTATAAGTATAAGTATAAGTATAAGTATAAGTATAAGTATAAGTATAAGTATAAGTATAAGTATAAGTATAAGTATAAGTATAAGTATAAGTATAAGTATAAATATAAGTATAAGTATAAGTATAAGTATAAGTATAAGTATAAGTATAAGTATAAGTATAAGTATAAGTATAAGTATAAGTATAAGTATAAGTATAAGTATAAGTATAAGTATAAGTATAAGTATAAGTATAAGAGTTACCTTGAAAGGAAGTACATTCAACAGAATAAGTGCCGGTCAAGGAACATGTATTAGTACATTTTGTTAAGGTTAGGACAAGCAATAATAGCGGTAGAACTGGAAGAAAAAGTAAAGGTAGTGACGGGGCTAGAATAAGTTGTGAAATAAGAAGTACAAGCAAAACCGAAGTCGGCCAGTTTAGATAGAGGCCCGATTTTTTTTTATAATCGTACTTCTCTCGGAAATGTGGAACTTATACCGCTGAGTCCGCTGATAACTAATGGTGTTGTTCTTGACCAGTTGCATTGCGCTCTGAAAACACTGGCGACGGGAGTTTTCCCGTTCTGTAACAAAATGGGTTTGCGTACAAAAATGTTTGTGCGGTTGATATATGTACTACAGATTGGTGGGATCCGTCGGCTTGCCTTCTGGACGGCGAATAAACCGAATTTTTCTGTCACTCTCGAGAATTCTCAGATCCCCGAAGAATATCTATAATAGAGGAAAAGCTCCGTTGCGAATCTTCGATGTGATGATTCGTGTAGCTTTGATGGTAAAAGTACGTTTTCGATTACGCGTCTCTGAACGCCATCGACTGAGGGGTATGCATTGGAACAGAACTCCAAGCACGTAAAGCATATTCGAGCCCGGATAAAACATGGGATATGTACAGGAAAAGAAGTTGGGCTGAAGTGAAATATTGTTTGACTCTAAAAAGAGAACTCGGTTTACTGAACGCGAGTCTGGGCATATATTCGACACGCTGTTGTAGCGTTTCTAACAGATATACACACAATACACAAGCAAATAGTGAAGAACACCGAACGAAAATCGAATAAGAAAATGCATCAGATCCGTATACTATAGCGATAACATAACAAATCCACATCAGTCGAATGTACCTGAGTTTAGAAATCGAATTCGTACACACGGCGGCGGCCTGATGGGTTGCGCTTTGGTTCAATTTTTGGTGAACTGTCATAGCGTCAGCTCGAATCACACGTTCTTCACTATCATCTCAAACGCTATACTGTCATACCACGATATATAACCACTGAACAACCAGTCATACCACGATATATACCCACTGACCATGTCGCCGGGCAGATTCATGCTTTCTCTAGATTTAATGGCATGACTGTTTATTATAACTATAGAATAAACGACTCGTTTTTTCTTATAAACATTCGTTCTTTTCTCTAGAGTTAACCTACGGAAAACGACAGCGCCGCTGAATTTAATGTACTCAAATTACGTTTGCTTCCCGGGTGCCTTGTTTGGCGAATTTTGAAACTAGCACAATGTTATTAACTAACTTTCTTTGAATAGTTGAACTGTAGCAATCACCATAGCAAGTCGTATGAACTTATTTGTAGCAGGCCTAACTAACTGTGTTGTATAAGTCTAGGGTTTATGGTAATTTGCCTGGTTTTTTACTTTTAAAAGTTGTATGTAGTGATTTCCAATTTGAATTTGTATTTAGTGTGCATTTTGATCAGTTTTGGGATGACCAGAACATGGTCCGCCTTGCAGAAAACGCACTTAAAACATACGAGTATGACACTAATTTAAATTTGCCCTTTCGGTAGAATTCACACATTCAAAACGAATGAAAATTGATCCTTTTGAATCATATTTCAATATTGTAAGTATTTCAATAAATTCTTCGTACAAAAAAAAAAAAAAACCAAACAAAGTTAATGTACAATCCCGTGTATGTGATCAACGTCGAGAAGACTTCAAACAGTATACCGAGGCAAGCAGGAATATTACACAAAAATATGTGCAAAAGAACAAAGAAGTCTTGGTGGTTTGGTGTAGGTACCAGGAATAAATTTCCTTTTCGCAAAATCACACACTTTAGCCGATGCAGTAGGTTCGCGGGCTCACCTCATAAAAAATGTTTGGAAATTATTTCATACCACACACAACGTTGCGAGTTCTACTAAGGCCAAATGCCTTTATTTTCATGGCCCACTGTGTATAATCAAACCCGTGTTCATGTCACGTTTTCACCAAAGCAGCGATTATAAGAGATAAATTAAACTCTATTACGACGAATCCACAAGTAGTCCCCATCTAATTTTGAATAACTACAACAAATCCTTAATAATCCTTGTTAATTAATGCAATCAGCACATTGGCGCGGACTTATAAAACATTCAAAAAGATTTCCGTAAGCTAAAGGAAACATTGAACTGAAATGTTAATCGCCGACCAGGTCACAAATTCACACTCCTTCCTCGTAGCTGAATTTGAACAACCGGAACGTGGTTACCAAAGTGTTTTTAAAAAAACATTGTAATTAAAATTAAAAACAAAAGAAGTTGGTTTTTCAAGTACCTGAGGAAGACAGTGTCAGTTTGGACTTCGTTGCAGTTCGCGCGACGATGATTCCATTCAGAATCACAATCCACCAGATGAACTTATTAAATCCTCCCATTGTCTCTGATTTAATTATAATCAAAAGTTTTCTCTTTTTTTGTCAATCGTTTGTTCTTAATTTAACACTTTTTGGTCTTCTAACACAAAACAAAAATATTACTTGCCACACAAGTATGGCACAAGACCGTTAAAACCGTATTCGTAATTCAAAAAAAAGGATACGTTCGCCCGAGAGGCTACAAGCGTAACTCGCCTAGTATCAGGATACCGAGGAATGCACTGACTTCTGGTTCGAACATAAATGTTTTCGCTGTGCGTTCATCAATCAATGAGATCTACTTTCAAAATAGTCCCTACTCCTTATCCTTATTCAGATGTTTTTGTTTATTTGGTGTAATCTATCTCAGTACGAAACGGCGGCGCGTATTATAAATATAAAGCTTCTCATAAGGATAACGTAAGAGCTTTCACAATCAACCGAGTACAAGAGAGCAACGACTACACAACGGTACACAAGGATTCCGGCACAGGATTGACGCCAAGGCTTATTACGAAGATTCTACCTTCTGGGATGTAAGACCACAGTCGTAATGAAATTCAGGACTTAAGGTCCTCGTGCAATATGTTTTGACGGAAGATGAATTTACGAATTTTTTTATCTTTTGACTTTTTAATTTTTATAACATGTTCACATGGTTGAATATCCCTTTCGAGATGTACTGAACATTCGACTAACAGACAATTAAAAATCACTTTCAATTGAATTCAAAAACCGATGGAGGTTGTTTTTTGTCTTTGTGTTTGCAAAATGTATCTTTATACGTGCATCGGAAAGCACACGGTTTGTTGTACTGACGTGATTTTAGCACTCGAATGTGGCTCCAGTGTATACGTCTGGATTCTGTTGGAGTTGGCAAATAACTGACACTGTGGCGTTCGAATACCGACGTTGAAATATTATGTTCGGAGCTTGACGGACGATCCCTCGGAAGGAGATAGTGGACTAAGGTTCACTTGCGCTCTGGACTCTCGTCTATAATGCTACAGCATCAGAATGGACCAGTTTCTGTTATCTCGATTGGGAAATTGTTTCTATGGTCTGCGCATTGTGGTTGAGCTTTTTTAATGGTACCGATGGAAAGCGGTATGTTTCGGAGATGACAGGAGGTGATACAGAGCGGATGGTATTCTCAAAAGTTGCACTTCGGTCGGAGGCAACTGCGCACTTCCTCCCGTTGAGATTTGGATTGGTAGAATCCTTTGATGTGACTTCTTTTGAGCGAGAGTAGTAGTAACCGAGTGTTGTGCATCGTGTTAAGGCATATTCTACTTGGTAAAACCATATACCTTTGTTGTTGTTGTTATTAGTCGGTTTTTCTTCGATTTATTCATTTTGTTTTTTTTTACTTCTTGGGATTTGGAGTTTTTGTTTATATGAGACAAAACGCACTAAACGCGAAATAAAATTCAGGATATAAGTTACGAGGATGGTGATTAAGCTTTTTAACAGAAATTTCAATTTCAAAATTGAACTAGGTTAAGCGCTACTGTTATACTATGTTGTGTTGTGGTGCGTTACGTTGTCTGCCACTGTCTTGTACTCTCATCTGCTGTGTCGCGATGGGTGATGTACATTTGAGGAATATAGAATTATGTGGACGGGACTGATATATGCTTCAGGCTAGGGATTAGATTTTATGAAATTCTTAGACTGGGATTAGGATTTAGTATCTAGATCCTGGTTAAATGACAATCTGTGAAAGGGCACTGGCGTTAAGAGAAGTTAGCTGCATTTGTGTCGTGGTTTTACGGTACAGCAATTGTGTTAAGCTGTTTATTTTAGGGATTTACTAGCATTGAGAAGTTTAACGAATCTCAGCAGGGCCTAAAGTAGGGGACCAGAATATTAAATTTGACGTGGGGTAAAATAAATATGGCCGATGTCATATAATTTGAAATCCTTGATAATGTGCTGAGTAAATCCTCATGTATCTCGGCATGAATAACTTTAATAGATGAAGGGACCCATATTCCAGTATGGATATGGCAAATTCGTTTTGCACTACGTGATAAGAACTCGGAAGATATCATGGTTGAAATGCTTCTGATGTTTTGGATATAAAATGTGTTTGAATTATGGGAGATCAGGTTATCTAAATCTTAACTTAACGATTATTTTGTATTGACGATGTAAATAAAACAATCACGCAGACCGGAGGGTTCTTTTTCTGTTTGGGACACATGTAAAGGCACAGGTTGTATCTAACTAACAGAAAACTCGAATATTTTTAAGTTGAACAACCACGAATTCTTAATTTAACAGAAATACACCCACAAAACGGAATTTTGAAGAACCCTCAAATGTCGGACCACAGTGCGAGTTAGTGTTTTTGTCGTTGCGTTGGGTGATACTCATTGGGTTCACACCCAACAACAATCGGATCACTTAATGTGAATTTCTCCGTGTTGATCAATTTATACTTAATCAATACACCAACTTATTTTTGAGCAAACTTGTAAAACTGCATAAAACCTGAAATGCATGAGCAAGCATGAAATCATAGAGTCCTGAGAGCCAAACTGGAAAAAAATGTCTATGATGGCACCCATAAATAAGTTAATATCAATACGACATTGACGTGAACTACGAATAGACACTTGCCTAGACACATCGCGATGCACACATACAAACTTGATAAACAACTGCCGGTGATCCATCATAAATCGCAATGTTGACATCCGTCCCGTTTCTTACGTAAACAAAGATTACACGGCGATGCATGCATCTTAAAAGTCATTTAAGTTACATGAGTAGATAATGTGGTCTAATTGTAACAAATCATAAATAAGTTGTAAAAAGAAATAATAAATTACCTAACGATCTTCACGGAAGAAGATAAAGAGAAGCCGAGTTTTTACCGTCGAACGGAACGGTTACATTTTTTAAGGAGTCGAAACGAAAACTCTGACGGTTAAATTCACATATGCGGCCGTTTTCAATAAAAAAAGAGTCATTCATTAACAGTCAACAAAGACAGTCGCCCTGATTAATATTAAAGAAGTAGGGTCGAGATTTATCATCTAATCGAAACGGTCATATTTAAAAAGACGGTCGCGTATAATTTATGATTTTTAAATGAATAATAACATCAGAAAGTCGACGTGAAAACCATCGGATAAAACGTTGGTCAATGAAACGGTCGTATTCAATCAAAAAAAAAAAAAAAACACAAAGACGGTCATGTTTTTTTAATAAAAAATCCAAGTGTCGTGTACTCAATGAAAAAAAAAAAAACAAACAAATAGTCGTTCGACACCATAAAGTGTTATGTATTAGGAAATTTACCACCTTAGTGTGGTGTCATAATAAAAGTAAATACGTATTCGGTGGACCTCATTAATTTTACAAACCTTATTAAAAAGATTAAACACTCAATTATTGGCGCAATGCTAATAACCCTGGCTCCTCGATAGTATAGTGGTTATTATACCCGCCTGTCACGCGGGAGACCGGGGTTCGATTCCCCGTCGGGAATTCTCTGGCGCAAGACTAATGACCTTGCCCGGAAAAACCAAACCATTATAGAAAATTTAACAAGCCTCAGGACTTCGTAAATAAGGCCATGACCGGCTCCCGGTTGTAGTGCCGATGATGATGATGAATAACCTTGCCCGGAAAAACAAATAATTATGGAAAGCTTAACAAGCCTCAGGAGTGGCTAAATAAAGCCAAGACCGGATCTCGGTTGTAGTGCCGATGATGACGATGATGATGAAACACTCAACTAAGCAGTGATTTAATAAAAAAAATTACTTATAATGATAGTGCAGATATAACGCCAACGCATGCTATCATCCCACTATCATCATCATCATCATCGGCACTACAACCGGGATCCGGTCTTGGCCTTATTTAACAAATCTCTCCACCGGTCCCGATTTTGAGCCGCTGTCATCCAGTTTGGCACTCCCAGGCTCCGGGCGTCCTGGTCTACGCCATCCCTCCATCGCTGAAAAGGTCCGCCGCGCTGTCTCCCTCCATACATCCTGCCACAAAGGATTTTCCGGGCAGGCTCCTCTTTGCTCATTCGAGCTAGGTGTCCCGGCCATCAGAATTTACCGCGCTTGATTTTTCTTACAACATTAGCTTCAAGGTATATTGCGTACAACTCATGGTTGTAACGTCTCCGGAATCGTCCTCCCTCACATACGGGGCAAACAATTCTCCTTAAGACTTTAATCTGGAACGTGGCTAAGAGCTCGGAGTGCCTTTTATTGAGCACCCAGATCCATACATGATTGTTCGTATGACCATGGTCTTGTACAGTAGTAGCTTGGATGTTCTGGATAAATTTCGGGATTTAAAGAGCCTTGATAGACCATAGTAGGCTTTGTTGGATTTGATCAGCCGTTCGCGTATTTCTTCTTCCATATCGTTATCGGCTCACACTATTGACCCAAGGTAGTTAAAGGATTGCACTACTTCAAATTCGTGCTCCACTACCCTGATAGTTTGACCAACGTGAGGTCTTCTCTTCGCAGAAGTTACCACCATGTACTTAGTTTTTCCCTCATTAATGTGCAGTCCCAGTTTTTGTGCTGCCTGTTCGATCTGGGTGCAGGAGTCCTGTACAGCCGAATCGGATCTACCGATGATGTCGATGTCTTCTGCGTAGGCAAGTATCTGGCTGGACTTGGTGATAATAGTCCCTGTAGTTATAACGCCAGAATCGCGGATTGCTTTCTCCAACGCAAGGTTGAAGAGAAAGCAGGTCAAACCGTCCCCTTGTCGTAGTCCATTAAAGATGTTTATTGGTTTGCACAGCAATCCCGCTATTTTTACTTGACTAGTTCTGTTGATCATGCTCAACCTACAAAGTCGTATCAATATGTTTGGAATGCCGAACTCTCTCATGGCATTATATAGTTCTACCCTAGCTATGCTGTCGTAGGCGGCCTTAAAGACTATAAATAGATGATATAATGGAATCTTAAATTCCAGACATTTTTCCATCGCCTGCCTAAGGGTGAATATCTGATCAATCGCTGATTTGCGTGTGATGAAGCCACATTGATATTGAGCAATGATGACTTTACCGTATGGGGCTATCCGATCTTGTAGGATAATGGAGAGTATCTTATAGGCGGTACTCAGCAATGCTATACTCCTATAGTTGCTGCACACAGCGATATCTCCCTTCTTATGTATGGGGCAAATTATACCACGACGCCAATCTTCCGGCATCTCCTCTTGCTCCCATACGTGCACCACGATCTCACGTGATGTAACGCTGTCCCACCTTGTTTGATCAGCTCAGCTGGTATGTCATCAGCTCCGGCGGCTTTATTTGATTTGAGCTGTCTTGTAACTTTTAATGTTGCCTCAATGCTTGGCGTTTGGTTTTGATCTTGCATTGGTGGAGCCTCCAATTTTTCTGTCAGCTGACCATTTAGCAATTCATGGAAGTGGACTTCCCATCGCTCCAGAATGCCTTCAGGATCGGTGATCAGATTACCCTCTTTATCCTTTCAGTAAGTGCACCGTAATGTGTACCGCGTCATACTGCGGATTATTTGGTAGAACTTCGGCTATATTTCCCCCACTATGTTAGAATATAAAATGAGTTTCAATATTTGAATTGATTTAATAAGCAGTATGTTATGTATGTTTCATTTGTTGGGACCAACCTACCACCTGTTCCAACCCTTGCTACCGGTCTATCAGCCAAGGTCCGAAAGATGGCTAAGGGTTTCTTCCAATCATTTCACATATTCTATTGCCTAATGGGGTGGTATTTTGGCGGTTAAGTATGGTCGAAGTGTCACCGAACTGTTCCGCCGAACATTGTTCACGAATAGAGAAACAACCTGGAACACAGGGGCATTGTCACAAATAAAACGCTGAGAGATCTTTTCACTTTCTATTTTATTTTAAATGTTTTAGCATCTTTCGCCACACATAAACTTCAACGTATAAATCCGAATTACACGACAACCGACACACATTTCCTTTTTACGACACGGAAGGTTTACTATTACCTTTAATAGTTTCGCGGTGAGATACTCTAGCGCAAGGGCGAAACGACGGATACCTCCTCGTCGAGCTCTCTCTCGTTCTCGACCTCCTCGGATGCTCGAAAGTTCAATCTCGACCGTTCGATACAGACCTCTCGTCCCGGTGACGATCCCAATTAGACTAACTATCTGCCCTCAACAATGTCCTGCTCACACAGATACCCAGATTCAAACTGGTATCTGTATCCATCCGGAAAATATTCCCTATTTGCTCTGCTAACAGAACTTCCGAATTTCTGTTAGCAGCATGTTATCACATCCCCCGGGATATTTTGTAGTTTCCTGAAAGGGGAAAGTCATCTTTGCATACATCATTATTATCGCCGATAGAATTTCATTTCCACGGCCTTCTGTTTGCACAGAACATCTGGCGCCCAGACCAGAGATATTCGGCGATTGTTTTGACGTGCAGTCCGTGGGACTTATTTGAACTTGGTACCCGGAATCGAAATCCATTAGATCTTTATAATGGTGCGAAATTCTAGCGTGGCCGTGGGACCGGAGTATTGCCTTTGTTGGCTTAACTCCTCATAAATTATCGGATATCTCGTTGAGATATATTCGATTGCGATAGGTCGTGGCTGCCTTCTGTTGTTCAACGGATTTGGGTGGTCCTTGCGTTAGATTACCCGCACGTGCATCCGTTGATCGGCTCATTCTTTGATGATAGCAATTCTTTTGTATCGAATTTCGGAATTGCCGGTTCGATGAGATGTTCCTGAGCGCAGGCAGCATGTATGGCATTTTGGGAATTGTTTTTTTTAGGAATAGAACGCATGGATGTTTATACCTTTGTTTCAGGCATGAAGAGTTATAATTGTTGAGCTTGACCTAAAAAGCTTTGGCGACGTTCAGTTCCTTGCTTTTTGGTGTCGGTCTCAACGTTGGCTGCGAGTTGCAGGCCCTATCGTGGGACTTTGGGGCACGCGTCTGTGGGCGCGTGCAACGCTCTCAGGTAAGTAAGTTCTTTGAAGGTAGGAACCTTACCTGCGCAGAATTGTGCGTTCGTAGAACGCTACAGTATTGTACGGGGCGCCTAGGCGTTCAGGCCCAACCCGCTACTAGGCCGGTAATCGGATACGACGACCTAACTAAGAGTATAATCTCCTGGGGCACTTACTTTGTTCTAGAATCGTTACAACTCTTAACGAAAATGAGAATGTGTTGCTGGCTCAGTGGCTGAGGTGAAAAAGAGGTTGTGGCATTAGATTAATCTGATGAGTCTTGCTATTCTGCGGTTCGGCACAATTAGTAAGTGGTAGGTTGAGTCTCAGTGTTGTGATGTCCAGACATTCAAGACCAATTTACATCGACACCTCCTTTCCTTACCAACTTCGTCTCCATCGGCTCGCACTGTGCTCTGACACTTAAGGGTACTTCAAGATCCCGTCTGGTGCGCGCGTTAGTGTAAAAAAAGAAAAAAAGTGCCCAGCCGCCCGGTGAAAAACCACTACATTAAGTTATACGCCCATATATGAAATGGTTAGAAAAAATCCTGGGCCATTTTTCCGAGTTTGGCTGATGGATCCGTTCGAAAAAAAAATCATTTCAGGGCGCCGATTTAACGTTGAAGGCTTACCTTTCCTGCAAGAGGTAAAATAAAATAAATTAACGAAAAATGCTTAGGATTTCGTAGTTGAATCTATTCAACCTGGCCACAATTAACAAGACACACATTTGACCATTGTAATTGAATTGTCATATTTGATGATACTTAGAGAAGACCTGGGACTGATGCGTTCAATTCTATCACTACAGCGCAGGTGGCATATATCCTTGGGTGTTCCTGTTTTACGGCTATTATCAGAAACATAGCTCAAGTTGCAATCTTTCTCTAAAAGCACTTAGCGTTGCAATGCCGAAACTCAACGGAATTCTGACGAATTTCGTCAGATAACTGTGAACGAAACATGGATACACTTCTATGCTCTAGATATTTGCCTCTGGAACATTTAAAACAGTGGGTTTTTGAAAGCCAACAGACTCCGAAAAGGTAAACACGGAGTTGTAAAGGCATATTTAGATGCAATAGGGAATGTTTGTGGTGCTCTAAAAAGCCCTACCACCTTTTTCCCCCATTCCTACATCCAAATCCCAGCAATATTACACCAAAACCTAAAAACTAATCAAAACCCTAAAAAACCTAAACCAAATCCAAAATTCGCAATAAACGAATCAAACATCCGTTTATGGCTTAGCATTTGCCCCCACGGCATAATTTAATCTAAAATCCTAATTAAAATCAAAATTCACAATAAACGAATCAAATATTCGTTTATCGTTTTGCATTTGCCCCACGGCATCATCTAAATTCAAAATCCAGAGATACGTTATCTCAATCTTGTAAAATCCCTAATAAATTGAACAAACAAAAACCCGAATTCCTTTACATATCCACATCTGCACAATAGTTTCCTAAGAATTCAGGAAACTGAATTCTTATCTTAAACAAACATTGAGCATCTCACTCAGGATACCAAAATCGGGATTTTGGTATGAAATTGTGCATTTTCGAGATACAAATCTCGATTTGTTTCCCTTTATAAAGGCACAGCAAAGTGATATCTGAGTTCAGTATTCCGCATGCAGTATTAAACTGTACAGCAAAGATTTAGTATCCAGGTACATCAAAGATTCAGTAGTATTAAACTGATATCAAGCCGAGGAGACACAGAAAATAAACTTTTACAGTAAGAAAACTGAGTTTTCATTTTTACAAAATCCACAAATTTTCAAGCAATCCCAGCGGAGACAAGGCCTTGCGAAAGACCGAAAAAGCGATATTGTAACCAGGACCAACAACAGGACGTTGCTCTTCCCTCAGGCTCTGAAGGAGCCAGGCGACGACCTCAGTAGGACGTTTTTCAGGAGCGGTCTAAGAGATACCTTCTCCTTTTAAGGACTAGGAGACACGCTCCCTGAACAAACCACTACATGTTCTGCATCTATAATGTGGGAAAAGGAAAAACAATGAGTATGTATGCTATTGCATCGGTTGAGTGAATTATTAAAAAACAAAACCTCTTCGACTCTCGTATAACATTAGATCGACGATCTTGTTTTCGCCAAAGTGGTGCATCGAGTAACCCCATTTTTCCGTAAGGGATGACATCAGATATCCTGTGAACCTGTTGCTGCAAAAACTATATTGGTGGCCACTAAGGAGGATTCAGTAGACGAAACATTTACATATAAGATTATAAACTTTCGGGCTCCTACAGACTAAAAAAATAAATAAGCAGATAAAAACACCTACGTAGTAGTATGACGATCGAGGAAACAATCCGGAAAGTCGTTAAAATAGAATTTATACTGTAACATAGATGCAAAGATCACATGTAAAATAGACCTGTGGCGGTTCTTTAAAGTCTCTCCAAGAACCACCCACTTCCTTAACTAAGTCGTCTTTTCCCTCACCCCACAAGCCACTATACTAACCTGCATTCGAGCAGCGTAAGCTGTCTTTCAGTAGCTTTCACCTGAAAGCAAAAACCTCACCGATGGCATGCATAATACTGAATTTTTCTGATTCATAATATATGAACCATTCCATACCCCCTATCGTCAGCAATTATAATCGATAAACACACGATGGCCAGCGTTTTTGTTGACACAGCTGCAGCCGATATTCTTCCGACGGTTCATAATTGAATATTGCTCCTATACCCTTCCGTTCGCAATAGTTGCGACCAATTCCCTATTATCGCCATCAACCGATCATGGGATTTGGGCATGAATATGATTGCTGTTTAGACAATCATACCCATGATCATGCCCTATGATGACCCTTCTAAAAACCAAATTAAACACACAGTACCTCACTGTGTGAAAGACGTGTGGGTGAGACGTACGCTTGCACATCTGCAAGTCAAATTCCTCACCATCATACCCATGTTCCATTACAATAGCTCAAACAATAGCCACCATAGCCTTGGCCATAGGCGAGCAAACCTTCGGTTTGCTTATCGCCACGGAAAATTCTATTGCCTGCAATGGCATAAGTCTGGGCGATTATGTGAACAGCCGACGTTCCCATGTAGCATCGGCTAAATCACAAATAATGTGCATCGCATCGTATGAGCCTCGAAATAGCGTTTCTGTTTATTTAAGACACAGAAACCTACTTCTTCCTTCGGCGATGTTCGCTATCGCTTATCTCAATGATGCCTGCAGCCCCTAATACCAGTCCCCTTGTTTGAACGAGCGTAGATTCGTTCGTGTTCGGTATTTCAGGCCAAAGTGCATCGTACTTGATCGAAACGGTCATATGGTGGATTGCATCGGAGTCAGATTTTTACCATCAACAACCACGCACACTCGCTGGGAGTCAAAATTCTACATCCGAGGAACGCGGTCGAGGACAACACCAGTGCAGTCGGGATCTGCGTTCGAAAACCGCTTACTTTTGTGTTTGGTTCGGTGTTATTAATGAAATCGTTTAAGACAGCAAACTAGAAGTTAAATATCACGAGATTGAAAAGTGAGAGTGCCGCCTCGCGTAATACACTAGCTTTTTTTAAGATCTCCTTAGTATTAATGTTCAGTACCGTCACCGGTTACTAGAGAAGCAAATACGAATATAAAGTGTTAACATTAAGACTAACAAACCCAATCTCCCTTAAGTACAAACCGAGATTACGATGGAAACAATAAATGTGGATTACTGATAAAAGAAAGCAGCGAGTTTTGTTTGAATTTACCTTTTTGTGAACGTGCGCTCAGAGAAGCAGTTTTAGTGCGTAACACCTGTGCCAATAGAGGACATCACCGCTGGAACTGTGGTAGTGTTTAGCTATGCACCAAGCACGGGTGCGGATTCAGCTAACACCCACTGATTGTTCTCCAAAAATTGTTCACAAAGGAGACCGAACACACGAAAAGCAAAATAAAACACAAGTCAGTAATTTCGATATTAATGTTTCACTGCTTTATTATTATTTTAAATTACACGCACTGTTTGATCCGCCGCCTTAATAGTTATTAGTTAATTTTTTAAAAGTACAATCGTGCAGCGTATACGTTGCGCATGCTTCACTACAACATGTTTTTTTTTATTGTCAATAAAAAGGACGGATACAAATTTCAAAAGGCGTTTCCCGAAATTGATTAAAACAAAAAAAAAACTTGCACACGACGGGAGAATACTTGCGTCCGACTCGGTTGACACGATGACCTCGATTCGACTCCGTAGGCCGATAAAATCTGACTGACTTGACTCCCTTGAATGTTCGTCAACATCCACCAAACGCGATCGTCAAAAGATTCCCCACCCGAAGGTAGCCAATCAGCGCTTGAATCTATTGGACAGCTTCCATGGAGACCGTCCAAGAGAACTGGAAGGGTCCACCCTTGAAGGCAAGGAGAAGGGAAAAGCAAAAAAGAACAGAAAAACCACACGTGTCGCAGGTCAAATCCTTGATCCCTGTGTGGGCAGGGTATACTGCCGCCATCCGCTAGGGATAGATCCCTTGATTGACATAAGTCAATAAAACTCTTGCCGCAAGGAGGAATTGAGTTTGGGATTGTGTTTACAATTAGTGGGGATGAGTTTGGTTTAGCAAACGAATATTGGAAGTGGCCGTTGCCAGATGTTTAAAGTAAACACTTGACGGTCATAACCAATTCGTTGCTTGTTTGCGGCCTATCATCGGTGGTAACCGATAAGTAAAAATTAGCTGCAGCTGGACATGTTTATGAAGACAAGGATCTGTTTACCCATTGCCGACGCGTACAGCGTCATTTAACAGATCCCTGCATATAGCTTATCATCGGTCGGTGGTTCGGGTGCATGTTTACTCGAAACAACACTCGATCGAAGGTAAGTAGGTAGCTACGGCTACACTTGTATTGTTCAGCTAAAGGTCGACCCATGACAAGGGTGAACAAATCATGCAGTATGTGAGGAAATGCTCATCGACTCTGCATATTGACATGTTCCATGTTATGCCTGTTTTCTGAAGGATAACCAAATTGGGTTTCCGATCGTATCAGCAACAATAATTATGTAGGTAGAATTCCGACGTCCCCTAGCAGATTGTCGGATTTGTTGGATGCTGTTGGAAGCTTAATGTCATGGCAAGGTGGTAATCTTGTCATGAACCTACATTTCAGGAATGCGTAAATAGGTGCCGAGGCTATGCTTGGTAGGGTAAAGCGATGGTTGGCTCTTCGGGCGCCATGAAGAACCCCACAGAACTATTAATTAATCGGGAAGCAGTTAGTGCGCAATTTAGTGTTGTGGGGTATTTCACTGAACCCGCGTCCGTGATTACGCCTAGTAAATACCACCCACAGACCTTGCAGAAATCCGTTCTACTTTTATTGTGTATCATGTCTGGTACATAAGACAAAGGTATTTTGATTCAACACAACTGTTCCTCCTCTACAAATCCCAATTTAGAGACGTGATTGAATATCGTTCACATAGCTGGAGTTGTGCTCTTAAGGAAACCCTTGATCTATTCAAAAGCATAGAGTGCCAACCAAGCCGTTTAGTTGAGACCAGCAGTAATCCCAACGCAATAATCGTGGTATTTCGAAGACTCCGGATTATTTGCACCCTACAGGGCGTCACATAAATCCCATCAGTTTGTATTTATCTCGCGAAAACCTTTTAACAAAACTCGTTTTGCTATAGAATGGTAATGCCCTGGAACTCTCCTCCAAGACGAATATTTCCAGAGAATGATACAATTTGCAACCGTTCAAAAAAAAAAAAAAAACACCCCAACAGCTATTTATCCCTGCCTCAGGGCGATGTATCAGTACTGTGGCAGTCTATAGAGCGAAAACAAAAATTCCCGATCTCCCGAAAGTGCACAGCCTCTGCGGATTTATACAGATCAAATACATTCGCCGAACAATGTACAGCCGTGTAGTTAGAATGAATCCGAAATTCTCGTGCCCCATTAATCTGCCTATCGCTTGTTATGATTCTCAGATAATAAGTAAGCGAAGATTTTAGTAGCAAACGAGGTGAGATCTATGACAAGAAGGTGACCTTTGCAATTATTTTTCCCAGCTCTGCCAATCAAGACACTGATGTCAAATGACACCAGATCGAGGTCACAATAAAACATCACAAATTAAAACACACTAAACTACTAATCCACATACTCAGATGTCCCTATTAAACTGCCCCGTTACTAGTTCAACTCAACTGCTTGTAATCAGCTGTCTTACATTAACAGTCCTATCTTATCAGGATGCTCTTCCAAAGAACCCTGGAAAAACCAATATCGAAAAGCTGTCGGAATGATAACTCAGGACAATGTTTACTTATCACCACATAAACTTGTTGCTTCTCCTATGTTCCATTCGGCTTTGCAGCTTTTGATATAAGAGAACACTAATCATAATTAAATATTAATTTGCCAGTCGTCATAGCCAAAAGATAGTGACGCCTCGTAACCCAATTTCTTTGGCATGAGCCCAGCACTTGACTGATAACACTTCCTTTTGTCTAAACATTCGGTTAATTGTTAACAGAATAGTACGCGTCATTTAATTCGTAATTGCGTTGCTCGCAAATTGTGCTGAAATTATAAGTATAGTGTTTAGCTGATAAAACGGTTGTCGCTTGGCAATGAAGCACTCGTTCGTCTCCCGACACAATAAAAAATCATCCAAGGCTTTACAAAGTCTACCTCGCGTAAGATTTTGTTTTGATTGCGTGTTCCCTTTGATCATTTCGCGATATGACATCACATCAAAGGCGCCACTCACCATTATTCCACCTGTCCTGTCCGTTGTTTTGAAATAGGACGATATGTATTGTTTGTATGACGATATATATATTGTTAATTTGACTTGAAAGCATTTATTGAAACCCTGTAACATCTGTAATGGGAATTTTTCATCATTAAACAATAACACATAAAAGCCACTAGAACATTGTACGAAGTTCGTATCGAATAACCCATTAGTTGTCTATGACCACACAAATTAAGCAGGCTTGTAACAATAGGCCAAAGAGCAACGGCAACAAAGGAGGCGCCTTCTTATACCCGACAAAGGTGTCTGGGATATTGTGCCAACACAGGGCGTAAATCATTTCATACCATTTCATACATTTATTTATTTTAAATTCGCATTTATTTTACCAAAAAAAAATACAATTTTCACCTGATTAAATGCTGTCCTATTTACAGTTGGCTTTTATAATGTACTTACTGGCTCCTCGCAAGCACTCTAAATTGTACAATGTCTTTCTGTATTTTTTTTTTTTTTTGTTTATGTCCAAACACAAGAATTTTAGAACCAAACGAAACAACATCATCATCATCGGCACTACAACCGGTATCCGGTCTTGACCTTATTTAGCAAGTCTCTCAACCGGTATCCGAGACTTGTTAAATTGTCCAGAATAATTTGTTTTTCCGGGCAAGGTTATTAGCCTTGCGCCAACCTTTCTCAGGATGTCGCTGCATGCATTGGTTCGCTACTGGCTGATGCCAAAGTAGCTACCCACGGGTGTCACGTGGAGGCTGTATGTCAACTTGGATTGAACAGGGACAAGGATCGTCCTGGCCTTCGCCGGGTTGAAAGCAGAGACCTTTTCCTGTATTATCGCTCCCATAATTAGGCATTAAAATAAAATTGAATGGACGGAAATAATACTAAAACATGTGGGGAAGGGAAATAAGAGCGTTGCGCCTGAGAGCCTATAGCGTTTGAAATAATAGTGAAGAAGATCGTGTGATTCGAACTGACGCTATGACAGCTCGAATCACGGAAATAATTTTACCTAAGCGTTACTCATCAGGCTACTGGCCGTGTTTCGAATTTGATTTCCAAACTCGACTATACTCCACTGATGTGAATTATTTTTGTTATCGCTTGGTATACGGTTCTGATGTATTTTTCTTATTCGATTTTTCGTTCGGTGTTCTTCACTATTTTTACTTGTGAATTGTGTGTGTATCTGTTAGAATCGCCACAAGCCATATTATATTTGGGGTCCTTTCTTCGTCACATGCCCGCCACCAGTTGGGATGAGATCGGGCTCTTTTAGATTTATCTCTTTCACTGATCACCATACTGAAATGTAGGCAATTTGGAATATTAGAGATATCGCTGTCATGAAGAATTCGTTTATCCCTAGCACCACGGAAAGCGTGGTAATAGGGACTCCATGCTTGTCTTGGATATGTCCTTTTCTGTCCAAGAAAGGGAACGCTTCTGGAGGAACAAACCCATTCTGGAGAGAACTCTCCATATACATATCATTGGGATAGAACGCTGCCGAAATAAAATTTTCTCTGCACATTGCCCTCGCAGTGTGACCACGGATAATTCTGATTATGAAGTTATCCATCCTGTTTAGTCCTGATTTGTCGTACAGGACTTTATTGGGCAGAACTTCTTATGTTGCGACTCTGGTGTTCTATACATTCCAAGGCAGGAACGCAAACACTGCATTTCGAACACCCGAAACTTCTCCATGTAGAATTGATGAACCCAGATACCAAGGTACCTAACTACAGTTTTACTTGTAGAGGAAGATTATTACCTCCTACAATTGGACATTCTTTCCAATTCTGTTTAGTATCCCTCGATACCCTGGACAAGGGCGTTCTGAAAAGGATAGTTTCTGTTTTCTGAAAATTGATTTTTAATTCCCAGTCGTAGCAAAAACATTTGATTCTATTGAAGTCATCTTGCCGCAGTTTGTTGATGACAACAATATTTTCTCCAGATGTACACCACAATGTCGTCGGCGGTATGCTATTGCATGGCTCAGAGAACCTACAAGATTACTAGTGTAAATGTTAAACAAAATGAGAGAATTCACTGGTCGCCACTGTAAGCCGTTTTTGATGTGAAAGGTGTTGTTGGATGTCACATCTCCACATCTCACCACAAACTGTTTACCCATTATCATATCGTAGATAATGTACAATAAATATTCGGGCATACCTAGGTTTGATAACTTATATACAAGCCATCCTCGCCATACGGTATCGAAGGCCTTTTCGAAGTCAACCAAACAGGCCGCTGTGCAATGTCGCTTTGCCTTGTTCCACTATATGTCGGAAACAAGTTTTGTCGCAGCATGAATCGTGTCGTGTTTCAATCTAAAACCAAACTGGTTGTTCGGAATGATACAATTTTCATCACACCAGTTTATCAATACTTTATTTGCTGATGTTTGGAAGCAAACTAATCGAGCGAAGATGGGGTTTTTTCTGTCCTTGCCCTTTTTGGGGACGAGATGGACTACTGCAGTTTTCCAACGGATTGGATAATATGCATTATTTAGAGCGTTGTTGAATAAAACAGTATAAACCTTCACTGCTTTAAGAGAACAATGTTTGGAATACTGTCTATTTCAATAGATTTCTTGTTCTTAATATATCCAAGGATGTCCGTAAGTTCACCCTTGGGCGACAAATATACTCGCATATACATTTCTAAGGGGGGTTAAAGGTTAGAATCATTGGGTATGCAGATGATTTGGCAATAGTAGCCGTCGCTAAACATCTAGATGACCTGGAGAATATTTGCTCCCAAGCAATCCAGAGCATTAAATGCTGGCTAGATATGGCCGGACTGAAACCAGCTGGACATAAGACGGAGGCAGTTTTAATAAGCAGCTGCAAGAAAGTTGAACATCTTGATTTGGAAATAGAAGGACAAATAATTAGATCCAGTCCCTATATTAAATATCTTGGTGTTATACTCGACAACAACAACAACAATGAAGATTTCCACCTTCCTACCGAAACCGAAAAAAAAAAAAATAATAATACATTTCCAAGCGGAGAATCCTGTGGTGTTTATCGCCCATGTGGTGTTTGCCATGTTATGATTAACATGTGATGAGATTTACCTCTAGTGTGGCCATATGATAAGCATGGATGGTACAAGGCAATACCTGAATTTTATCCTATAACAATCTAAACCTGACTTCCCTATTTGTTGCTGTTTAAGCGCAGCCCACTGAAAGAGTATGGCGTAGAGCGCCGCAGTTAATTGAATCAAACGCGCTTTGGTTTTTGATTGATTTATTATTGAAATTGTTGGGGTATTTATACTCCAAATCAATCACTCAATTATTCATAAATTTCTTAATCTACTCATACAAATTATGCTTCATAAGCAATTTCACACTTAATTCGTAATTCACTCAAAATACAAATTGCTTATTATGCTATTCTATTCTCTATCACCAGCTTGGTGCATATTGTAAGAACAATGACACGATTTGACCCAAATAATTTCTGAAGCATTTACCAGCAGCAAGCTCGCAACCAATTGTCATTTGATTCTTACAAATCGTAACCGGAGCATTTCGTTTCTTTTACTCAATGAAAAGAATCGACCTTGAATTGTTGTCGGCAACGAATGCTGGTTACCTGAAACTTGCTAATTGTGACAAGGTTGTGGGGGTTCTCTATATTACATGGAGAACCAACCCACAATTTCAACCACAATTTCCACCTTATTTCGACCGCTAACAGCGCATCACATCAACCCTTATCCCACCGTTCATGCTATTCACTGGAATATCATATTTCCCAAATGGACGCATAGCTGAATTCATTCTTCTATGCAGATAATGCATAATTGAATTCAGCTACCTTTTTGCCATACGGCAACTCCATTTTTGCTAGCCCATGAGATTTCCATCGGAAATCACATCATGTCGGTTAGCAACAACAACTCGAAGCAGACGACATTGTGACATATACGTGCAACCGCTGGAGAATTTATTAAAATAGCCAATTTGGCGTCACTTCGGCTTTTCCGCAGATCATCCATTCGCTTGGGATCAATGATCTCTTTTCGCAGGTGAATAGCACCGACCACATTTCCTCTCCTCCATAAGTCTGTCTCCCTACGGTTCAACGCACTCTGATATCACCACAGCCGTAACACTAGGGCAGTTGGTCATTCTCAGAAGCTGCATTGATTCATGCACACACAACCAAACCCACCCCGAGATCATAGTACTTTGTGTTTCTGTTCTTTCATTCTCCCATGTTCGTCGACTATCGAATTAACCGATGTATTCACCACACATCGACGGGCGTGGCAATGAGAGGTCAGAAGTATGATCTCTATTGGTTGTCTTGTGTACAAAAAATTAAATTACCTATATTCATCCCTAATTCGAGTCAGTCGTTACTCAATCACTATCGCGGGTGCACACGCTCGAACCAAAAGTTTTAAAAAAAAAATCTGATAACTCTCAGTGGCTTCGTCACTCTGGGCACACAAACTCTGAAGGCCAATATGTCCAGGTCCTTGCTGATTCAAATAGTTTAACTCAACTTGTCAATGAGCAAACACGGGTACCAGACATATATGGTCATTTCGCCAACACATTGGACCTGTTTCTCACCTCCCACCCGAATAAATACACAATTGAAGTTTATTCACCCTTGGGCACTTCAGACCACTGTGTGGTGTCAGCTAAATTTCCTCTAACCAACAGTAACCTTAATGAGAAAGCTCTCGAAAGAACAGTATGGATCTACGAGAAGCCAACTGGGAAGGTCTGAACGACTTTTTTGGGAGGTTAAATTGGTCGTTATTTTTCCTCAATATCGATGTTGACTCTATAGCGGACACATTGACAGACACGATTCTACTTGGCCTGCGGACATTTGTTCCACACAGACTAAAGAGTATCAAACCCAAGAGAAATATGTGGTTCGATTCCGGGTGCAGAGAAGCCATCAAGGCTAAAGAGTTGAGCTTCCGGTTGTATAAATCAAACAATACTCTGAAAACCGAAAAAGATTTAAGAGAACTAGAAATGACTGCAATGCGTATATTCCCATAGGTAGTAGAAGCTTCTGGGCATTCATGAAAAACATTCAAAACGGGACTGACTTCATCCATTCCATCGCTTATAGTCGATAACACACCAGGCACCACTGCAATAGAGAAGGCGAATCTACTTGCTGCACATTTTGCAGCCAACTCAACGCTGCCTGATACCACATCAGTTCCACTTCAACTTGAGCATAAGCAGCACACCATGAGCCAGATCGTTTCGGAACGCGTACTGTTGCTCGCGCACTCAAAGAGCTAAATGCTCACAAATCCGCTGGTCCGGATGGCATTCCCCCAATTCTCTTGAAGAGATGTTCCTCTTCACTCGCTAAACCACTGCGGAAACTCTTCCGTTTGTCTTATACTACTGGCCGTTTCCTAAATAGATGGAAGTCAGTGAACATTCAGCCAATTCCCAAAAAGCGTGACAAATCATCCCTTTCTTCTTATCGGCCCATAGCACTAACTCCTATTCTCTCCAAGGTAATGGAATCTCTTATCAACCGTCAATTTACGAAATATCTGGAATCAAATGACCGCCAATATGGCTTTCGTAGCAACAGGTCCACAGGAGATCTGATGGCGTCCCTTACTGAATAGTGGAGCCATTCCATCCACCACCGCGGTGAAAGCAAGGTAGTCGCATTGGATATTTCAAAAGGGTTTGACAGAGTTTGGCATCTAGCCCTTTTGTCAAAATTGCATTCATATGGAGTGGACAATTCCCTGGTCTAATGGATAAGAGACTATCTTTCTGGTCGTTCAATCCAAGTAGTTCTTGATGGTGTCAAATCTGTCTCCCATCAAATTAATGCAGGTGTTCCCCAGGGTTCGGTACTCTCACCCACTCTCTTCCTGATCTTTATAAACGATCTCTTGTCAATTACTCAAAACCTAATTCACTCGTTTTCTGATGATAGCACGATGCGTTTCTCATACTCATACGAACACTCCCGGCTAAACTCTTCGAACGTCACTACCAACCAGCAACTTATGCTTGATACATTGAATTCAGACCTCAACAAGATATATCAGTGGGGATTATCTAACCGAGTAGAATTCAATACCTTAAAAACTCAGTACTGCTGTGGGCTTTATTGGTCGCGACGCCAGCATGGGCGAGAGTTCTACCACCAACCCACTCGTTCACTAAGAGGTTCAAAGGGAGAGGCAACAAAAGAAAACCAAAACGCTGCAAGTCCGGAAGGAAGGTAAACACATCAAAACACATTCGATTCCTGGTGGTGATTGATTTTATTGTTTTTCTATTATTTAATTTTAATGTCGTAACTACCATAACTTCCGTTTTACTTTGAAGACGCCACGCACTGAAACACAACCGATTAAAAATTATAAGTTCGAACTTAGCACGCACTCGACTCCGGGTATAAACGCATCCTCGGGGCGCGACGAGGAGCGGAAGTCGAATCGGCCAGCGTAGTCGGCTGGTCGAAATACACGCAACGATATTAATTCGTTGTCAAAGGAAATTCGGCCAGTGAAATTGGCTCTCATAATTAAGGGGTGCATTTTCCGATTCCAAGAGAGACGTAAGGTCTCTCTTTGGGGTACCCAAACAGATCTCATACAGAAGATCGAACAAAACCGAAACTCGTCGGATGCTAATTGAATCTTTGTTTGAGATGTGTTAATGGGTTGATGGACTAAACGAATCCCTTGCTTGTATTTGTATATGCAGGGAAATTCGTTTGTGGGAAATGGATTCTATATTTGCATTGTTTATGCTTTGACTTCAATCCGGCGGCTATGCGCGAAGTCAATGCTTGTTTAGAGATTCAAACAGAGGAGCAATTCTGGGTAAAGTGCTTGCAGCTGTATCGATAGTTGCAAGTCATGCCGGTTTGTATATACCATCTGTGTCAATGGTACATGGTATCTATGGCGACGCAAGTGTCGAACTCTAGTGTGAAAATCTACACTAATTGGAAATTCGGTTTTTGGTCGCTTATGCAGAGACGCATTGATATATGTATGAATGCCCTTATAGGAATAATTCTTTGCAGGCATTTCCAGGTAATGCATTGAAACCATTAATTATCCTTGGGAAGGAGATTGCGGTGCAAGTGTGGGAAAGTTGGAATTTGCCTGGCAACCGAAGGTACCGAATAGGTTTTGGGATCCCCGAAAAGGTAGAAAAGAAATCTTACAGGGAATTGTATGCGAAGGGATGCATGAAAGGTAAGTTCTCTTTTACAGGGACTTTTAGATTATAAATTTGATAACCTAGATGCACAAAGCACTTAAGGTGCTAATGCGCTTGCATTTGCGAAAACTTATGCCAATTGGGATGTAGCTATGAGGGTTTTTCAGGTAAGTGGGCCGTGGGGTTTGGCGGAACTGCCACACTGCCTCTTGTCAACAAAGGCGAACCCCAAGGTAAATATACTGTCGATGAATGGCACTTCCATTGACGAAGCCAAGGAACTATCAATCCTCGGCACTCGAATTAATGCGTATCTTAACTGGAATGACCACATATTTGAAGCTGCGAAAAGTGCAACCAAATGTGTGAGGCTCCTTAAGAGATGCAAAAGATAATTCACTCCATCCAACCTGGTCACTATTTACAAGGCGTATCATCATCATCATCATCGGCACTACAACCGGGAACCGGTCTTGGCCTTATTTAGCAAGTCCTGAGGTTTGTTAAATTTTCCATAATGATTTGTTTTTTCAGGGCAAGGTCATTAGTCTTGCGCCAGAGGCGTGCCAGGCGGGTAAAGTAACCACTATACTATCGAGGAGCTTTACAAGGCGTATATTCCCCCCAAAATAGAGTTCAACTCCCATATTTGGTCAGGAGCAGCCAAAACTGCGCTACACGTCCTCGATAGGACCCAAAAACGAGCAGTGAAGCTTATTGGGGACCCAGCCTTAATTCGATCAATTCATCGTTAGAACATAGGTGCAACGTATCATCGTATCGTTGCTCAACTGAACTTGCTGAATGTGTTCCGCCCCTTCAGACATTTTCCTGCTATACTCGTAAATCTGTGACTGCGCATCAGTTCACCTTGAAAGTCAACTTCAGGCGCATAAATAAACATGGAGAGTCATTCTTTAGCCTGTACTGTACTTTCCGAGAGGCTGAGGAAATTTCTGATGATTTAGGAAGAACGTCAAAAACTCCATCTCTCCATCCAAGTCTTCGCTTGTAGTTGATGGCAGACCGATCACCAATGCAATAGATGTATAAAAAATATGATACATATGTCCAAGTTTAGGCGGATCTGTGATAATAGGCGGCGTAAAGTTAGCTGTGAAATACGATGCAATTAGATTCTCTATTGCAGTGATGACTGGTGGATTCGCAATTATATGCAGCGGGGAGAATCTAGTACGTCCATCGTCTAGTACTCTCCCCGACAAATATATTCACCACACCTGCCAGCAACACGATGACAGTGCATGATCAACTGTCAATACATACTTGTCTATGGTGCACGATCTTTGGTAAAACTTGAATTGGGATTTTAATTTTCGCACGCCACCATGTGGCTTTTGGTTTTGTCTTGTCTAAGAAATTATTGTAAATTGAATAAATTGGAAATTGAATAAATTAAATCATTTGCTGAGTTATTCGATTGTTCTCAAAGCGATCATCACTGCATACGGAGGGACAAGCAAGTGCATCAAATACGTCCATTCATCGCGGGAACCTCAAGCCGGAAGATTGTCAAAAGGTTTTGCTGTTCCTTTTCATTCTAAACCAATTGTTTCAGGCATCGTTGACCCGGACGCCATTGCGTCAATCCTTCATCCGACCGTGCTTATCTTTAGCTATTCCCCGACGACATTCCTCGTTCGGCGGAACACCCCCAACGATCTCCACCGACGAAATTCCTCGCTCGGCAACGAGATATCGCACATTTTTTTTGGTCCTTCGAGAACCAATCAATCCCCAATCGACTCCACCCTAGCGAGTGACCCCAGTGCAGCTGCCAACGGTCGCCATCAAGCCAGCGGAAAGGGAACCGCACCCCAGAACAGTGGGTAAGAGTCAGCAAGCCGCCGACCAGAGTGCCGCCTGCCCAAACCCAAACCTTCCCGAGGTCCCGATGATCGACCCAATGCCGAAGCCGCCACAGAAGCCGATGCCGCGCACGCGTTGTGGGGCACAAGATGACATGGCCGTTCCTCGTGGGTTGCGAACTTACAACTCCGACCCAGAGGAACTGGTTCCCCTCAAACCGCTTCCAGAGCAAGCAGTGGGCATGGCGCACATGGGATCCGTGTCAGATCCAACGCCCGTGACTTCCACGAATACGCCATCGACCGTTCCAGCAACAACAGCCGGCCCAATGACCAACCAGCCCCGTGTCCCGGCACCCCTAAGGCAACAGGCTCCTTGCACATTCTGCAGGGTCTCACACACTATTTACGCTTGCGAGGGCTTCCGATCACTCACACCTGGCAGTCGGAAGTCCTTCGCACACCAAAGGAACTTGTGCTTCAACTACTTGGGTCACCATCGCTTACGCGACTGCCACTCCAGCAAGGCGTGCCGTCGATGCCAGCGGAGACACCACACCTTGTTGCGTGTGACAACCCCACCGCCGCCGGGGGCCACAGGATCCGCCCCCGGATCGACCGGCATGACGGGGCCTGCGCACACACAGTCAGCACCCCTTCACAGCATTCCGCGATGCTACCAACAGCTAAAGTCATCGTGACGTCGGAGAACCAACGGAAGATTGAAGTCCGTGCTCTGCTGGACCCCTGCTCCAGCGGCACCTTCATATCATCGTCACTCGCCCGAAGGTGGCACCTCCGACGCCACGGTGTTGGAGGCGCTCGTGGCCTTGCCACCAGGAGTCAAACCGCCACCAGCATCACTCCTCGCCTCCACGGCTCGAAACAATGGACACTGAGGCCCTTCATCCTGTCGGAGCTATTAGTGTATGCACCACCACTACAATCGGCGACGAGGGATCTCTCGTTCGCGGCGGATCTGGAGCTTGCCGATCCGAATATCGCCTCCGCCGATAAGGTGGACATCAACCTTGCGGCAGATATGTACCCCAACATTATCTAAAGAAGGACCCACGTTCCGACCTCGTCGCGCGGGCACTGAATTGGTATGGGTGCTAATGGGCGCGGTACCCACCACGGCATCCAGCGTAAAGGTGACAAGGCCTGTCACCAACCACCATATGGCCATTCCTTGTTAGTTGCAAATTTACAACTCGGACCCAGAGAAGCTGGTCGACCTTGCGACTGACGATCGCAGTTCCTATCAGAGAATCAAAAAGAGGTCTCGTCGGCATCGGCCCCAGGGGCCACCTACGAGGCCCATGCAACTAGCAGCCACCGACCAACTGCGTAGCTCAGCTACCAGACATGCCCCTCGCTCGCTGAATCACCGCAGGGGCGAGAGGTAATCGAAGAACCAGCAGCCTGCCCACCCAAGGGATTCAAGGCACCACACCACAATAAGGAAAGGGGCGCGCAATGCCCCGCCTGGCGGGCGGCGCTCCCCAGCATGCAGGGATCAACCGAATCCCAGCGAACCAGCACGCCTTTCAGTGCATCAACATAGGCTGCACTCCAACAGCCCCGGGAGGCACTTGGCCCGCTACTGCCATTCCGCCAGAACACCGCACCCGACTCCACGCTAAAGCCTCATACAGCAACGGCCGCATCCCGCCGGCCACTTACTCCAGACGGGCGCCAACGTGTGCAGTACCTGTCACCACCACCGGTCTCGATGCAGCGAGACCCATCTCCAGCCATCACGTGGTCATTGATCGTGGGTTGCGACCTTACAACTCCAACCCAGATCAACTGGCCGGTTTCGCGACCACAAAAGGCAATGGACATCAGCGATGGGAAGGAGGTTCCTGTCGCCATCGACCATACGGGCCATCCCAGACCCTCAAGCCTCCGGCGCTCCTCAGGGCGGGCGGCCCCCTCTCATCCGATCATCCACGTGAAAGTGGACAGCAGACCACGACCACCCCCGCCTCTGGGCCACCATCCCATGGAGCCAGATGGTTCGCCAATGATTGGCGAAGGCGGGCGGAATGTTGGGAATTCACAATTATATGCTCGGGGAGAATCTAGTACGCTCATCGTCTAGTACTCTCCCCGACAAATATATTCACCACACCTGCCAGCAACACGATGACAGTGCATGAGCAACTGTCTTACGTAACCGTCAATGGTGCACGATCAACTGTCAAGATCGAATTGGGTTCTAACTGAATTGGATATTTTAACTTGCGAAAAACATGTTCCTTTTGCTGTAAAACGTTACTGTTGTAATAGTTGTGTGCCTCGCAATTTGACATTAAATCATAGTTAAAGTTAACACCCAATTACACTACTATTGTTGTAATACCATACCATTCATTCAATTGAACCTTGTGAAATAAAATAACAACTTCATCATGTAAATCAAAAGGTTTGCTGTTCCTTTGCATTCTAACCTATTTGTTTCAGGCAGCGTTGGTTCGGACGCCATTGCGTCAACCCTTCATCCAACGTGCTCCATCCATATTCCCCGACGACATTCCTCGTTCGGCGGAACACCACAAGGATCTCGACCGACGACATTCCTCGCTCGGCAACGAGATATCGCACAACTGGTCTGTAATCAACTGATATAAGCCAAGGAATGGATGGGCAGTCCGCACATTTGGTGCCCTAATGCCCTGAAATTTTACTAATGGTGGGACGGTTCAGTATTCCTGCTGCCATTTTCTGGTAGCGTAAGAACTTTGTGCGTTGAATGTTCATATTACAGTGTTGCACTAGATGCACCACACACACTCACGTTTTTATGACATTTTTACGATACCTACGTAACACATGAAAATACCATTCATTTTGACATAATAAATTCCACTTTTTGAGACACTAAGTCCTTTGATGTTATTATGTTAACTGTGCTACACGGTGCACGTAACACACACAATTAGACAGTTTGTTACAGTAGTGTTTTTTTTTTCTTTCTCTTTATAAATTATAATAATTAAAATGCAATTAACACAATGCGAACAAGACCAACACTCGACTCTTTATTTTTAAAACATTTTGACTTCGACTCGTTTTTTTTGTCATTGCTTTGATAAAAGGTCTTTAGAAGTGACCGGTCAGAAGTTCGGCTTTGGCTTCTATTTAATAACTCGACCGTCTTCGTAGACAATTTGTGACTCTTCTAAAAATCCGCGGATAAATCTTAGCTATTTTCATCTTCGACCGTACAGGTCGACGGGTCACTTTTCAAATTCTTTTTACTATTTGTTTTGTGGCTCCTTTAAGATGCATGCAACCCAGTGCATTCGTTGTTTATCAAAAACTTAGGACGAATCTTAACATTACGATTCCTTATTGATCGCCAATAATCATTTATTACTTGATCTGTGTGCAATACGATCCAAATAACTTGTTTTTACACAAGTTAGACACCAAAGATATTTTTGTATATTTTATTGGCAACGTTTCCACTGATATTTCGCTGAGAAGGCGCGCTCAAGAGGACCTAGTCTAAGAAAGTTTAACTCCTTATCGCATATATAGAGGCAGATAGGTAAATTAGAAAGTTGTGCTACGAAAATTGCTTGTTTATAAAAATTCGCAAACATTGCGAATATTATCCAGCTCCAATAACTAACAAAATCCGGAGATGCATTAAATCTAATTTAATCGCGTAGACCCTGACATTTCATGTGCGACTGATTATCGTCGATATGAGATTACAGTGCATGGGCATGTATTTACTTTTATTTTATAAATTTCCTCACGTCATCGATGACCCTTTTTCGTCCCCTTCATGTATCAGGCTTGCCCGCCACGGCATAGAATATAGACGTAATAACCCCACAGATATGTCTACACTACGAACGTGAACAGAGGTAATAATAATAGATAAGCAACCGACCAGCGACTGTTTTAATATTTAATATGATAGAAATCAATGGGTGGATTCCATCAAAGATATATATACAATTTCCAATTTCGAAGTTCAGCAATAACACAAACACTGTCTGTTGCTATTACGAAACTATTCAAAAATTATTAATTAGGTTTCTGGATCTACAGATTGACATCAGCACTTTCTTATCACCTCACCCACTAGCAAAGAGGATCACTCCACAATCAGCCAACCCAACTATCTCTCACTGTGACCGACTGGGTTACCCTTCGATTTGCTTTCAGTTTTTCTTCTTTGTAAATTATTGCACACGAAATATCACAGAGGAACGTGAATTGCGATAATTTCTGCTGGGGCTGCATCGTATCAACTCGTGACATTTGGCCCACAGATAAATACCCGCAGCGGTGTCGCTTTGACTTCCCCAGGGTTGCTCCACACTTGCAAGGCTCGTCATCAAGCCGCATGGAGTCCTTTATTATAGACGGTAGACAGCAGTGTTAGAATCAAAGCTCCTAGCTATCGGTGAAGTATGTCAGGCTCAGCTTTGAACCATATCCCACTACCGATTGGGAAATAGATGAAATTGCTGCGTCGAAACGAAATTGCTATGAATTTAATTTAGCTAAGTATCTAGGAAACGGCGCTCCGGGGACATGGGGTGCAAATGATAGTCCACTCAACGCAAAAGACATAGAATGGAATTAATGAAAACTTCGTTTTTAACCGTGTTACGGGATTACAAAATGTCTGGTTGGTAAACAAAACACAAGAAAAAAAAACTCAAAAAGGACCATGATGGTGTGGCACTGGGTTTGAGGACGTACCAGCGGCTAGTGTCACCGAACCCTGATGCTGCTAAAATATATTGTGTTGACCACAAGGTCCGTGTTTCCAAATTTCAACTTTTAATTGAAGTGAGCAACTGGAATCAACGGTACAGGCCATTTCACAGGTCCGAGATGTACAACAGGGCAAACAACCCAAAACGCTTACGGTCGAGCTCACAAAGGTACTACATCAACCTTCAGATGTACAACGTTTAGGGAATAATGAATAATTATTTTTATGGCTGCGGTATAAGTTAGCATTAAAAGGCCCTGTAAGCACCCGACAAAATGGAAGAGCGATTTGGGGTACATCGATTCTAAATAAGTCCTTCATTATCAAAACACAATTTGGGTAGAAACAATCTTAAAAAACTGTGGAATAAAAAATAAACACTGATAAGATATTCTAACGTAATAAGGACACCCAGGGGAATGTAACCGAATATGCGACACGTGACTTTGCTATAGAAAACGAGCAAATTAGTTTTAGAATCTTACGTGACCAGTACCTTATTCAAACAAAAACTGACTCTACACAAGTCCAAAGGTATGAGAAACAAGGCAGGAATATTTCCGTACACGTGCTGATAAAGTTTTCTCTTAGAAATTGTCTACATGCTCTGGACAGTACACGTTCGTATACTGTATCACTTGCGAGTCGAATACAAAAGAGGAGTGATACCATGATTTCGAGAGATTCCATTGAACGACACGGGTTACAAGGTGGTTACATATAACGTACCAACGGCCTGCTAGTTAAGACAGAGGGCGGAATAATATCTATAACGCAGTATGTCTTCCTTTCCCAGACGAGAGAAACGCAAACGTGTATGAAATTAAAAACCAATAAATTCCAACAGTTATTTAAACGAGTCCAGGTAGATTACGTTACATTGACTGACGGTTGACTCTCCAAAATTTTATATTATAAATGTACATTGATACGACTAGTTTTGTTTGCTTTTTGATATCATCTTTCGATGATTTAATTCAGAATTAGAAAATTCCTTTCGTGTGTATGTATTATAAAAGCACTTGGGTACATAAAAAACACATCATCATCATCGGCACCACAACCGGGACCGGTCTTGGCCTTATTTAGCAAGTCTTGCGGCTTGTTAAATTTTCCATAATGATTTGCTTTTTCCGGGCAAGGTCATTAAGTCTTGCGCCAGAGGCTCCCCGACGGGGAATCGAACCCCGGTCTCCCGCATGACAGGCGGGGATACTAACCACTATACTTTAGATAGACTATACCTTAAATTGTAATTTTTCAACTACCATTCTTAAATATTATTTTCACACCAGTTCATCATCATCATCGGCACTACAGCCGGGAACCGGTCTTGGCCTTATTTAGCAAGTCCTGAGGTTTGTTAAATTTTCCATAATGATTTATTTTTTCCGGGCAAGGTCATTAGTCTTGCGCCAGAGACTCCCCGACGGCGAATCGAACCCTGGTCTCTCGCGTGACAGACGGCTATACTAACCACTATACTATCGAGGAGCCATAAAAAAAACCCATACTCTCACCGAAAATACTGATATATTCTTTAAAAATGTTTTCTCCGGGCGTCAAAAACGTCTATGTTCTCGGACAGATTTGGAGCAAGGCATCGCGGGCTATCAAAATCTCTTTGGTGCGCTCATAAATTATAAAACTGTATTCTCATCGAAATAACAATATATTCTATAAAAAAAACGTTCACCGGACTCCAGTCTATATTCTACGACAGAGTTGGAAATAAAAGCAAACTCTATGTAGATGACATAATTCATGGGGAATTCATTAAAATCCTCAGAGACAACTCCGACGTACAAGCTCATTCCTTCACACACAAACAAAACCGGACAGTCAACCTCGTCGTGAGATGTCTCACTTCTGACTTCGATCCTAAGAAAGTCTTGGCTGAATTAGAATTAATATGTCAAAACACAGTCGAGAAAATCATAAGACGGAAAGCGCTTCAGCGATTTATTCGTAGTGAGATTATCTCCAGGGAACGGCCTGAAGCTATGATCAAATTTAAAAGCGTTCACCACATGCCTGTCTCCTGGGAAAGACCAAAGGCAATCTCCGGCCTAACCCAATGACGACGATGTCAATCCTTCGAACACACAGCAAAACACTGCGCCAGGCGCTATAAATGCGTCAAGTGCGAGCACACACATTTGCCAGGAGAATGCCAGCACATCAAAGACGAATCTAGTACAGACTACAGCCGCAACCGCAGACAAATCAGTCATTCGCTAATTATTTAGACTGTTCTAAATACAAAGAGTTTAGCTAAAAAAGAGTTGAGCTCACCAAACTTGCTAAGGAAAAATATCTCGCCCGAAAATCTCTTCCGTAGAGGACAAATCCGCAGCACCGCAAGGCCCAACAGTCAAAAAATGCGAACAACTGGCAGACCCATGGATGCAATAGGCGAATTCAGGAACTTGTCCAACGAAATATTCGGTATAGATGTGTCTTCATTACTGCCCTGTGAGTAGGGCGTTAGAATATACTCACAGCTAAGCCGACTTGTCGTAAGAGGCGACTAAAGGCCGAGTGGTAGATGGGGTCACAACGCTCTGTTGACTGGTGAAATACCATCCCATCAATCAGTAGCTTTAGGCTCCGTGAAATGATCGGTAGAAATCCTTGGCCATCTTTCAGAGCTTGGCTGATGGACCGGCTCATGAAAATGATGGTATAGGTGGTAGTCGGTCCCAAGGTGAGATACCACCCCGTCACGCTGTACATTCCGCGATATCAACTATGTTTCGGATGTATGTCTGATGACCCGGACTGACGGGGATACAAGTCATGATGGTACCTTCTGACATAAAGAATTCCGGAGGTAAACTAGTTTCCCATTCGGATCTCCGGGGGGACTATGCGAGGAGGATAAGCATTCAAATATTCTGATAAATAACCGAACTTTAACAAATTCGTCATCGCATAATTGGGCTCGTTCTCGAGGGTCTGTCAACGTTCGACTGATAATGGCATTTTGCAACATCAGGGGCATCGTTTTCACCAATACGAATGTAAACGCCGTCCAGCAATATTTGCAAACAGCGAAAGCTGATATACGTGCCCTAATTGAGACCCAGGTCGATTCGTCAACTGACTCGACATATATTCGTTGCTCAGGATACGGCTTACATTCAAGATTCCATTTTAGGGGTGAAGTCTCCGTCTTCACGCCGTCCGATCTAGCTTGCCAGGGGATGGAGGCGTTGGAACCCATTAACTTGGGCATCATGTGGTTGAGGGTCGTGCAGAGTAATTCTGTTGTTTCTTTGTTGTCTTACCACTCCCCGAATGACGATCGACCAGCGACATTTTCGAACATCTTTCACCTATCGTCGACTGGATACTGATTAACCACCTCGCTTCTGAAATTGTGGTCCTTGGCGATTTTAATGTACACAATTCCGGCTGGTTGGTACAAACTAACAGAACCGACGAGGCTGGGAGGCTTGTGACAGTTTTGATGCCTTTGTCACAGAAAATTAATTGTAATTTAAATGATACCTGTAGTTTTGGTGAATTCGATCAGCAGCTCTCCCAGCGGTGGTCCTCAACTCCTCCGGCCTCCAGCTGCGCACACTCCACAGAGATCTCCCCGAAGTTCCGCAGTCAAATCATAGACCTCGGTCCTTTGTCGATAATGCCAGAAATGTACGGCGTTCCCGCTCTCGGCCAGATTGGTCCTTTCAATGGTGAATGATTTTGTTAAAATCTATAGATCATATATTGAAGCTCTTCAATTTCCATGCGCACCATTTAAACAATTTTTTATTTTATAAACAGCTCTCCAGGACAGTGATCAGCATTTAGTTACAAATAGATGTTCGAGACACTGTACAAAAAATATAGTTTGCTGTTTTCGAACGTTCACACTCGGGTCATATCTGAATTAGGATTTATATGAAGGGTAAATTTTCCAAACCGAATCACTTGAAAGAATCTGACACTGAGAATTTTAATTCATTATGAGATATATTTAAAATGTAACAAACAATTTAAACACTTTTGGGAATCTAGTGTATTTTTGAAAATACTCTTATTACTTTTTAATTTTTCATCTTTACTTTTAATCTCAAACAAACTAGGCACGGGCTTCCTCTCTTCTTTCCAAAAAATCGATCAACGGAATCGGGGACAACCGTATTTTCTGGTTTTTAAAATCAACCAAAAAACGGAATTCCAAAACCGTATTCCTCAAAACATTAACCTGTTGTTTTTCTCTCGCTCCCCCTCAACGTCCACTTCGAAAACCGAATTCGAACTCGAAGAGCTGCACGATCCACACCCGAATCGGGGCGTGTTCGAAAACTCACTTGTGGATCGTGCAACTCCTCCACCACCTTACCATCACACCATTTTAAAACAAATTATATTAAAATTACAAATTATCGAATGATGGTGGTGGCGGAAATCGCACGTAACAGGCTGGCGGAGATGTTCTCTGTTAGCCACAATTTGACTCAACTCGTGGAGGAACCTACGCGAGTGCTCGAGGTGATTATGCGAACACACTGGATCTGTTTATGACATCCAAGCCGAACATTTATGCCGTGGTGGTTCGCGCTACTGGGAAACTCAGATCACGGCTTGTTGTCGGTCGCGCAACCACTTGCATTTCAAGCGAATAGCCTACCAAAGCAGCTTGGCCAAGTATGGAGGTATGGGGCTGCAAACTGCGATGATTTGCGAGGTTTTTTTCGCGTCCTTTCCGTGGTCGGAGGTGTGCTTTGGAGGCTCTGATGTTAACGCATATGCGCAGTCGGTCACAGATTTTATTCTTCTCGGGATAGAGATCTACATTCGGCATTCCATCGAAAGAAATTCATCTGATAAGCCTTGGTTTAATAAAAAATGCGAGCAGATTACAGCGGCAAAAAATAGAGCTTTTAAACAATGGCTCTCTAATCCCAATGAGATGAACAGAATGAATTTTGTTAGAATCAGAAATGCGTGTAACCAGGTGATTAATACCACGAAGAAGGCTTACATCGACAGAGTGAATAATAAACTCCTTCAGTACCCGACTGGTTCGCGCCCCTTCTGGTCAATGGCAAGGGCTGTCAGCAGTAACTTCGCTTCCTCCGTTGGTGACGGGCAGCGGGACGTTAGTCACAAATTCCAAGGATAAAGCTAATGTGTTCGCGAATTCAAACCTCGATCCCGGTCTTTTGGAGCCTCCTGTGATCGGGCCGGCACGGTCTTCGATACGGGATGTGAGGTTTTCCTAAGCACTACTAAACGCATTCTACGTTAACTGGACTGTAGGAAGGCAACTGGCCCGAACGGAATACCAGTGATAGTCCTTAAGAACTGTGCTCCAGACTCTTTGACTTATCTTATCCATGGAGGACATTTCCTACCTGCTAGAAAATCGCTCGAGTTCAGCCAATCCCAAAGAGGGGAAAAAGCGTCTAGCACAAAACTACAAACCGATACCTTTACAGTCTATGTTATCTAAGGTTATGGAAAAGGTCATCAATGCCAACTTGGTTAAGTATTTGGAGTCCAACAGACTTCTGAATGATCGTCAATACGGATTCCGTGGGAAACGGTCCACGGGCCATATTTTGCCCCTTATAACCGATATATGGACATCTGTGATTGAGGGCCATGGTGAGTCAAGGGCGGTCGCATTGGATATCTTCACGGCTTTTGACCGCGTCTGGCTTGGGGCATTACTGAGCAAACTTCGTTCATATGGACTTTCCCAGCAGCTTCCTTGAAAATCAATCGATCCGGGTTGTTGTGGACGGCGAGTGTTCGGGTCTGTATCCTGTTAATTCTGGGGTGCCTCAATGTTTCATTTTGGCTCCAACCCTGTTTTTGCTTCACATAAATGAAATGTTGGAGACAACGGGTAACAAAGTGTTCAGTTTTGTGGATGATAGTACGTTTGTTTCCTCTTTTTCGAGTGATCGGCCGATTGGTGCATCAACGCCGCACCAGCTGAGATATAGACAGATGGACTCTCTGAGTCGGGATCTGGATAAATTCCTGCAGTGAGGAAAGGCCAATCTCGTCGACTTCAATGCAACGAAGACACAATATACAACATTCACCAAGAAAAGTGGATAATCGGTTTCACAACTGATGATGAATGGGCAGGTCTTCGAATCTGGGGAAGGCTTGAAATTGCTCGGCGTTACGGTCTGTGGAAATGTATCCTGCCACAAACACGTGTCGAACATCGCCAGATCTGCCTCGGAAAACTGAGCTATCTTTTTAGAGCCAAGAAATATTGTACTCCGGTGTTATTAGTTATTGGCCTCGCTCCCAGGTAGCGTGTCTCCTGGTCCTGAATAGGATGAGGGATCTCTATTGACCGCTCCTGTGGGGACCCGTTGCGGTCGCCGCCGATTTTGTATCTTGAAACGAACGTTTCAGATGGAAAATTTCGATTTCGGGTGTGGTGTTCAATGTGCTCATTAGGGTAATGGTTCGGTTTTATGAGTTCTCATAAAACTATTATGCGTAATTAGGATAGGCATTGAAATTCGGGTTTTTTGTTTTTGTTATCCGTCTGGCTTATGCAGACAAGGGTATGCGTGTCCTTCGGATGGGTAACACAAGATTCGTGGGAATTAGGTATTGGTTTTTGAATTGGTGCATTTATAAGTCATAAAACATCTGGCATGTGAAGATATGCATTAGGATGTTTATGATTGCTTGAATTGTGTGTCGGCGGAAAATAGGTATGCCTTTGTTTAGACACATGCACATTTTGGGCTTTGGATCTTTTAGGAATTTAAATTGAATTGAATTCAATGTTTGAGAGTTTGAACGTTTAGTTCGATTTGGTTGACACTGAATTAAATGTTGATTTGGGTGTAGGGATTTGTATGTGGGGGAAGGACATTGTTTCTATGGGGTAAGGAAATTATAGGGCTTTCCGGAGCACTACACCGGCTCAACTTCTTCTCCCGTATAAATCCCACATTAGACTAGCACTCGAATATTGCTCTCGTGTTTGGAGCTCGGCTCCTAAACATACCCTCGACCGGCTTGAGAGCATATAGAGACGAGTGATCCGCCTGATCGGGGACTCGGCGCTGACGTCGGGACATCAGTCGCTATCACATCGAAGGCGCGTAGCCGACCTCTGTCTGTTTTATAGATATTGTCACGGGTACTGTTCTTCGGAGATTCAGCGCGATTCGGTTTATATGCGCGCCACGAAACAATCCGACAGATCGCACCAGTATGCGGTTCATCTCCCGACAGCGCGAACATCCCTGCATCAGAAGTCGTTCCGTTACAGAGCGGGAAAGATGTGGAACTCCCTTCCCTCGCGAGTGTTCCCGGAGCGTTACAACCTGCGGTTCAAAAAGAACCGCAACAGTTATTTGGTGCCATCTCGAGGCGCCCAGTCGGCGTTATAGGTTGGGCTCTCCCGAGAGAATGTAATAAAATAAATAAAAAAATTAAAAAATTAAAAAAATTAAAAAATAAAAAAAAATAAAAAAATTAAAAAAATAATTGTTCGGAATAGACCAAAAATATCATCATCATCATCGGCACTACAACCGGGAGCCGGTCTTGGCTTTATTTTAGCAAGTCCTGAGGCTTGTTAAATTTTCACAATGATTTTGTTTTTTCCGGGTAAGGTCATTTAGTCTTGCGCCAGAGGCTTATAGCGTTTGAAATAATAGTGAAGAAGATCGTGTGATTCAAACTGACGCTATGACAGCTCGAATCACGAAAAAAATTTTACCTAAGCGTTACACATCAGGCTACTGACCGTGTTTAGAATTTGATTTCCAAACTCGACTATACTCCACTGATGTGAATTATTTTTTGTTATCGCTTGGTATACGGTTCTGATGTATTTTTCTTATTAGATTTTTCGTTCGTGTTTTTTCACTATTTTTGCTTGTGAATTGTGTGCATCTGTTAGAGTTGCCACAGGCTCCCCGACGAGGAATCGAACCCCGGTCTCCCGGGTGGCAGGCGGGTATACTAACCACTATACTATCGAGGAGCCTGACCAAAAATATATAAATATATTATTAATATATTGACGGGAAGAGTCAAGGCTGTGTAAAACTCGAAACTAGAGGAAAACCCATTGACATAGAAAGAGGTGTTAGTCAAGGGGACCCGCTATCACCGAAGTTTTTATTGTCGTCCTCGAGAACTTTTTCGGAATGTAGACTGGTCACAAAAATGCATAAAAATATATGGTCGTTACTTTAACCATCTAAGTTTCGCTAACGATATTGTAGTGCTACTTGAAACACCTAAAGACTTAGAGGACATATTGTATCATGTCCAGGAAAGTGCAAAAACTGGCTTAGAAACTAATGCCAGTAAGACTAAAGTAATGACCAATAGTGACAAAGAAGCTATTAAGGTATGAGGAAATATCATAGACTACGGGTACTAAAAAACTACATTTATTTAGGAAAACAAACATCTTCCAGTAAGACTAACAACGAAGATGAAGTCGAAGGAAGAATAGCTATAGCGTGGAATAGATTGTGGTCATTAAAAGAAGTTTTAAAAGGTGTCTATAGTTTACACATGAAGGAAGTCGAAATCGACACTTGTGTCCTATCAAGTCTACTATACAGCTGCCAAAACTGGGCCTTTACACAAAAAGTTAAATGTAAAATAAGGAACAACCAAAGAGCAATGGGAAGACATATTTTAAAGATAAAGAAAGTACAGAAAATAAGAAGCGACATAATAAGACAGAAAACGACGATTACCGATGCCCTTATACATGCACTGACACTGAAATAATGCTGGGTTGGTCAGATCTTGCGATACTCGGACAGAAAGTGGACTATAGAAGTTACGTAATGGAAGTGGCCAACGTCGGGAAAAAGAAAGGTAGGAAGACCAATAAAACGGTGGACTGATGATATAAGAAAAATAGCAGGAAAACGATGGATAAAGAGGGGCAAGGATAGAAAGGCTTAGAAGAAGTTGGAGGATGCCTTTACCCAAACAGGGATCCATATCTCGGAACCTCCAAAAAAGAATAATCATACTAACAATATAGATAAGGCAAATATACTAACAATAACTAACAACATTTGATATGTAGCATTTTTAAAGACGTGGAATAAATGGCTTAATTATTATTATTATAGCTATTCGTTTTTAATTATATTAGTTGTAGGAGTTAGATGTAAGGCGTTCGACAACACAAGAAAAACACAACCGCCCCGGGAGCAAGGGTTACAAATAAAAAGAAAAAAATGAAAATCGAGAAAAACAAAAAAAAAAGAAAACCGAAAAACGAATGCCATGTTGGCAAATAAAATAAACAAACCCTTGTATCATGACCATATTTCAGCCCTTAGCACTAAACAGCTATGTAAGATTTTTTTATTCAGCAGACAATAAGCAATGTGTAAACGTCAAAAAAAGAAAACTCAGTAAATATATCGTAATTGTCGAATGCATATCGTGCTGTGAAAAATTATAGATTCAAACGTAAATTTGCAGTTTTCTTGAAATGAGTAATAAACTTTTATGACTAGTTTTGTGACTAAATATTGTCAACCCGAGGAAAAACTCATTAATGGCTTAATTGCTTTTTTACTAGGAATGGTATTGAATTTTCTAAAAATGAAAAAAATGTCGCCCTTGAAAAAGGCATTTTTTTCGATCTCAGGCTTAGTTGTAACGGATAGCTTGGTATAACAAAAGTTCTTAAAAAACAGTGCAGACATTCTGGAGTGATAATAAACGGATTTTCATTTTACGCAGTGAATTTTTTTAAAGGTCTTAATATGCCACGTGGGCAACAATTAACGAACATTGAAAAACAATGAATGGTCGATTTACGAAATAGTGGAATGACGCAAAGACAAATTGCCAATGAAATAAAACGAGCCATTCTATGTGAAATATCCAAAACAGGAGCATCTTCGCCCCAAATGGACCGACGTTTTAATCTGGGCTGCGATTCTAGGGTCATTAGAAAATGGACAATAGCCTCAAACAGATTGAAATATCCAAGGTGCTTGTGCAAACCACCACTCAAACAGCGACATAAGGGTGACGATAATCTGTCAATTGACATTAATGCCAATGGTGTAGTGGCTAATAGCCTTTTAATAACAAGGGAAGGAATCCAGAGTATCTTCGACTCATTAAGAAGCAAAAAGTCAGTGGGAATAGATGGAGTACCTAACATCGTACTCAAGCACCTGCCCCCAAAGGCAATAGATATATACACGGTCCTGTTTAACAACGCGTTGAATAATGCATATTATCCCGCGCGTTGGAAAACGGCTATCATTCAGCCCATCCCAAAAAAGGGCAAAGACTGTACAAACCCAATGAACATGCGTTCGATAAGTTTACTCCCAAGCATCAGTAAAGTATTTGAAAAAATCATTAACAAAGCTCTGCTAAAATGGGTAGACGACAATAGCATTATTCCAAATAACCAGTTTGGCTTTAGGGCGGGTCATGAAACCACACATGCCGCAGCTAAACTTGTCTCCGACATACAATGGAATAAATGTAGAAACCAATGCACAGGTGCCTGTCTGATCGACTTGGAAAAAGCCTTTGATACCGTCTGGATCGAAGGGTTGTATTACAAACTGGTCAGATATGGCATACATAAGCCTTTACTATATGTACTTTACGATATGTCAAAGGACAGGAGGTTCGTGGTCAAAAGTGGTAATGTGACCTCTAATAAAACGTATAATATCAAGAACGGCTTGCAACAGGGCGCGGTACTCTCTCCGATTCTTTTTAACATTTACATTAGCGACTTATTAGATGCACTTCCGCAGGCTATTGCGTACGCAGACGATCTCATAATTTACAGAACAGCTCCGAAAGTTGCGATCATAAATAGGTTAATACAGCGAGACTTCAACAAAGTGCAGCGCTATTGCGATGACTGGAAACTTAAGATCAACTTCCAGAAATGTGAAGCCATCCTATTTAGAACTCCATTATATAAAGCCACGTACGACACAAGGAAAAACTGGCGAAAGCTAGTTATCGTGGGACCGCATGGAGATAAACTGGAAACCAAGAGTTTAGTTAAATGCCTGGGCATCTGGCTAGACCAATATCTGTATTTCAACAGACATGTAGAGGCTGCTTTGCTCAAAGCGAGGAAAACTTTTGCTATGACAAGGAGGCTATTTCATAGTAGCCAACTTGACAGCAGGGTAAAAGTCATATGCTACATGACGCTAATCAGGCCAATGCTCATATATGGTTGCCCAGTATGGTTCAACATAGGTCCAAATTTGATAGAAAAGATTCGGGTGTTCGAAAGAAAGTGTCTCAGAAGTTGTCTCAGATTATATCGGACACCGGAATCGGACTATAAAAAGTATTACTCAAATGAGACTTTATATAATGAAGCGTACATAAATAGGGTGGATAATTTTATGATTAAATTAATCAGAGGACATATTGCGAGAGCAATAAGCTCGTCCAATGACCTAATTTTCGGGGCTTATTATCCAAACACCTTGTACTATGAGAGCGTGCGTCGCAACGGCTTTGTTCCACCAGAGGCGTTCCTTGACTTGGATATGAAAGGGCTTATACAGGATAGATCCGGAATTCCGCTGATCTATCATGTAAGTAGATCATCTGTAGACGGGCGATTGTGCTACGACCGGGAAGTAGCGCGCACCGAAGAAGAGCTCCTGCGCTTCAGTAGGGCTATCTCCCGCAGAGACCGGGACGATAGTATTAGACAGCGTCAACAGTTCTGGTGGTTGAATGGCATATAAAGACCTGGGTACCAAAGTCGGTAAAAAATCATACTATCATCAGCTAGCTTACATAGGCTTAGCTTTTCTAGAATTAGGGTAGTATAAGATTTAAGTTAAGTTAGGTTAAGTGCTTGTACATAAAAAAAAAAAAAAAAAAAAAAAAAAAAAAAAAAAAAAAAAAAAAAAAAAAAAAAAGTAGGTAAGTTAAGTAAGTTAAATTTTAAGAAAAAAAAAAACAAAACAAAAAATTGACAAAGTTTTTCAAATTTTTCTTTGTATTTCAACTAAATATCAGTACTGCCACAAAGTTCTGTCGCCGAAAGGCAAATTATACAAATGTTAAGTAATGTTTAGCTTAGAGCGTCTGCGAGGGACCAGTAAGTTATTATATAAGATAATTAAGCTAGAATTTAAGCATTTTTTGTCTAATCTTTAATTTAGAAATTAAGAATATAAAAAGAAAAATAAAAAATGTTGTAAAAATGACAGCGACATAAGGAGGCACGCATTGAATTCGCTAGAACATACATACAACACTGTGTAATATGATCTTCAGTGATGAAAAAAAATTTAGTCTGAACAACTGTGACGGCTTCAAGTACTACTGGCATCATCTCAGGTAATAAAGGAAAATCATGTCACGCAGGTCTTTAGGAGGAGGAGGAGTTATAGTGTAGACAGCTTTCATTGGAAATCTGAAAACAGACAGTTTTTATTTCTGGAAGAATGGACGCCAGAAAGTACTAAGAAGCGTTGGAAGAGCATCTTGTCCCTTTAATAACCCTAGCACAGGACGAAGATGTCATATTTCCACAGAAGAACGCTCCTATCCATACAGCACGAACAACAACAGTGTGGTTTCAATAGCAAAGAATTTTACGGTGGGCAGCCCAGACATAAACCCCATTGAGAACCTGTGAGGGATCCTGGCAAGGGCAAGACCAGGAAAAGCCATAAAACACGTGGAACTCAAAGAAAGAATTGTTGAACCATGGATTAATATACCGGACAACACTTAAACAATCTTTTTTCCAGTCTACCCCGAAGATTGTTAATTATCAGGTTGGCAACCAAGTAATTGCTGATAGATTTCTTTGGCGATATTTTTTAATGGTTTCTGTCAATAACAATTTTTTTTTCCATTTGACGTTTGTTAGCTATCAGTCTTACTTTGTTTAAACTTAAATTGCGCGTATTTTTGTGAAAAGTTATTAGTTAGGCGTCAGTTTTAATATCGAGTGCAAAAACGAGCATTTTCGTCATATTTTACTTTTTTATTTCCATAAAGGAAACAACTCAGCGTAAGCTGCTAGAAAGATACCTGATTTGTATGATGAAGAAGCCTTAAAAGAAAGACAGTGCCCGAATTGGTTTGACAAATTTCGTTCCGGAAATTTTTCACTGTAAGATGAACAACCATCAGGTCGAAGAACAAAATACACACGTTCGACACATCCATAAAAGACAACAATGGTAGCCCACTCTTCCCGGGGAACCGTTAGCACGGTGATACACCAGAAATATTATACTTTGATTGTTTGAAAAAACGTTAAATCCTTATCTTTTTTGTCACTATGGATTTTTATTAAATGTTCCTTAAGCTTAGAAGGTTTCATTTAATCGTTTGACATCGTTTTATTACATAGGAGACAGAAAGGTAAAGTACTATTTCCTGGTGATGGAACAAAGCCATATTCCATATATTCAAGACTGTATTGCCTGCATTTTTTCTTCGGCTCACTCTTACTGTTATCTGGAAAAAGGGCCACTGTGTCGAAATCAAAATGTGCCGCCCTTTTATATCCTGTAGCGACAGAGATTTGTTAAGAATTTTACATAACAATTCGAAGAAGCACAAACAAGGTTTTGTGTATGCTTCAGTTGGAATGGGGTTCTAGAAAGTGGATGGGAATTTAGTTGAACAAATTCCCGGAAAGAAATTATAAAATGCATTTGGATTTGGGCATTTCATAATGTTAAATTTACTGGGAATGGAATCAATGTGCGACAAATGGTTTTGGTTTAATTTGTCGTGCATGTGATTTATTTGGGGAATATGATTGGGATTATGGATAAATATGGGGATTGGATAGGAGTAGTGATTTGGGATCACTACAACGCTATCTGCGTGACAATACAAAAAATTATACTTCTTTTTGTCCAAGACTAGGAAAATTTGTTGTATGCACTTCACATCACGCACTAGAACAGAACTAAATTGTAGATTAGATGCGGCACTCTTTTATAGTTCATATTATAGACTAGTTGGTGCAATATAATATGAACTATAAAATAGTGCCGCATCTAATCTACAATTTAGTTCTTTCATATGCGTATTATTGACTAGTTGGTGCAAGTTAACGAAATAGACCACTTCCTCATAGACAAAAGACGCCACCCGAATATCCTTGACGTAAGATCATATAGAGGAGCAGATTGCGACTCCGATCACATCCTAGTGATGGGCAATATTTGAAGTCGGCTCGCAACAAATCCACATGGGCAGTCACGGGAGACGAGCACCAAGTTCGACATTCATAAACTAAAAGACCTACGCAAAAGAGCTAAATATCAAGAGGAACTAACGAATAGATTTAACATCGCAGAGAATGGGAGCTGCGAGGAAGAGGAGACCAATAATCTGGGCACTAAATGTGCATCGATCAGAGACACAATCAAACAAACAGCCCAAAAGGTATTAGGACTTGAGAAAAGAATTAAGTCCAAGCCCTGGTTTGACGATGAGTGCAGGGCAAAGATCGAACAACGTAAACGCATCAGAGTGATTCACTTAGAAAGATATGATGAAGTCAACGCAGAAAGATACGCGACGATCCGGAAACAGACAGTGAGACTTCTCAAACGCAAAAAACGCGAATGGGAGAAGACTCGGATCGAAAAAATCCTAGAAAATGCCAGAGCAAAGAATATCAGAGGTATGTATGCCGGCATCAATTCAATTAGAAATGGCTACCGAAGGAGAGCCAAAATAATCCGAGCACAAACGAGTGTCTGGTGACAGAAACAAAAAATAACGTGACAAGGTGGAAGCAGTACTTTGAAAACCTGCTCAATGTACGCACCCATCAACCACAAACAAACGCACCAGACGTACATACAGCCGAGTCTCAGATCCCAGAGCCCTCTTTCGACGAAGTTGTAGACGCAATAAACCGATTGAAAAACAACAAGGCTCCCGAAGTCGACTACATACCGACAGAGCTGGTGAAGCATGAGGGAGAGGCAACCGCTCGAATGATCCTCCAACTGATTAAATCAATATGGGATAAGGAAGTCATTCCGGACGAATGGAAAACGTCAATAGTCGTCCCCATCAAAAAAGGTGACAGATCTGGCTGCGGAAATTACAGAGGAATATCATTGCTTATGTACGCAGAAGAAATATTGGGAGACTACCAATGTGAATTCCGTCGGAACCGGTCAACAAGCGACCAGATGTTAACAATAAGGCAACTGCCGGAAAAGAAGTGGGAATACGGAGAGACGGTTCAACAACTGTTCGGTGACTTCAAAAAAGCCTACGACTCAGTCGCAGGGCAAAGACTCTATCATATTGTAGTTGAGCTGGGAATCCCGAAAAAATATGCCGCCCTCATTCAAATCTGCATGAACGAAAACAAAGGGCGAGTTAGAATAGAAAACCACCTCTCAGAACCATTTGAAATCCGGGACGGACTAAAACAGGGCGATGGCCTCTCACTATGTCTCTTTAACCTTGTCCTTGAGTATGTCATCAGAAAGGTACAGACGACAACATGGCCGGATCATCCCTGAATGGGGTCACACAAGTGCTCGCATATGCGGATGACATCGCCGTTTTGGGCGATAATCTAGAAACTGTCGGTAAAAACAGTGAAATCATCATGCAAGCGGCAGAAGACGTGGGCCTAGAAATAAATGAAGACAAAACAATATACATGATTACGGCGAGAGCAGGTGGAACTCAGAGACCACACATAAACATCAGGGGCAAGATATTTGAAAATGTCAAAGAATTTAAAAACTGGGAATAATACTGACAGCCAGTAACGAAGTGTCGACGGATATTAACAAAATGCTACACTCCGGCAACGCTAGTTGGCATGCAGTCAGTAAACTGCTGAAATCCAAACTGCTATCACGTAATATAAAGCTCCGTATCTATAGAACCATAATCATTCCGATTGTTCTATACGGATGCGAAACATGGGCTCTCACAAAACAGGAAGAAAACGAATTCCGCGTATTCGAAAATAAAGTTTCAAGGGGTATCTTTGGAGGTAAATATGACGAGGGGGCAGGAGAATGCAGCAAACTCCACAACCACGAATTGGAAGAGCTATACCGCAACCCTACAATAGTGAGAGTAATCAAGTCGCCAAGATTAAGATGGGCCGGACACGTGGCGCGAATGGGCAACGATAGCACCGTGCATAGAATTCTTGACGGCAAGCCAACGGGAAAGAGACCGACAGGGCGGCCGCAACGGAGATGGGAGGACAATGTTAGGTTGGACCTCGAGGAGATCGGACCGGGTGGTCGAACGTGGAAGGAGAGTGCACAGGACAGAGAACAATGGCGAAGTCGAGTCGGTGAGGCCATGAACTTTTGGGTTCCTGCAAGCCAATAAATAGAATAGAAATAATTGGTGCAAGTATCGACTCAATCGCGTTCCTATATATACCTGCCTGACCCACCGCGATGTCTGTTATTGCTCGAATTTTATGCACCTGTCTATATTTATATTTTACTTGAGACGTAAAAATCGCTAATAATTTATTCATTGTTATTTATTTTAACTTCCATATTAATAAAAATATGTCACAATTTTTTTATTTTATATTAAACCCTGACGACTATTTTTATTATCGAACTACTAACGAACTTGTTAATTTTCGCCATTTTGAATATATGTATCATAGTCATTGCTGTTTTTATGACTAAGTTTTAGTAATTTACAAGCTGTCATCATCAGTTGTATAAGAGATGGATGTCGATAAGCAATATTTACGCCATTGCATTCTATTCTGTTTGCAAATGAAAAAAAATACTGCTCTAGCGATGGAATTGATTAATTCGATTTTGGGTGAACATTCTGTGAGTCATTCAACAGTAAAAAATAGAATCCTTAGATTTCAGCTTACGTAACAACACAATTTTACAGGACTAAACAATAATTTCACTAACCAACCACCACAAGAGCACAGAACATGTATGCGCTCAATCGCTACACCTTTAATATCATGGCTACTGAGTCGGGCCACCATTTCTTAATCATTTAATATGTAATCACAGAATGACAAGTTTTACTCGGCAAATCGCACGATGCAACCTTCAACTAATTTTTGACGTAGAATTAGAACACTCCCCAATTGAGAAAACGACTATCAATTGTTCTTACAAAATATTGATATCAATCTTAAATGACAGTTCGTCAGCGATCTGACTAGATATTTTCAAGCCATTTGCATCACATTCTTACTGATATGATGATCTATAGTCGCTTATTACTATGCGGAAGCTTCATATGCAAATCAATGAGCCTTCAACGGACGATAAGCCAACTTGAAGGACCTATAACATGCATGCTGAGCCTTGACGTGCACAATTTCACTCCTGGGGTCGTAATGTCAGTCACAGATAGATCTGCAGCCGATAGCCATATTGAACTCGTATATTTTTAAAGCCATTCTATATTTACCGAGTTCAAGACAATTTCTATTCAACAAGACACTAAATCGAACAATATGTGGATTTCTATGTTGCATCTACAATAGGAAACTATAAAATAGTTTTGGAGGACATGATCCTCGATGGACTGTTCAACATTACCACAAACAAAATACTAACTATACAAGTCATGTAGAGTCACACCACCGGAAAACTAATTTCCGTCCACAGGAAAACCTGTGGAGCGCAGGAGAAGTCATTCATGCAAAACTTTGCTCCACCCGAAGAGTACGTAAGTACCAACTAGGGGTTGCACCCTGAAATTTAAAAATGAAATAGGATTTTATTTTGTGCCAAACATTTTTAAAGCAGTTTCTGGGGCATGCATTTTATTCACACGTCTATGATTTTAATACGGATGCACATAAAACTTGTTGAAAAGTTATGCTTGCTTCTTCCCCAATTTCGTGGTAAGTTTGTGGTATTATGTTGACCATGTGAATCTTTAATGATAGGAGAGCATGGATTGTATGATATCACTTTATCGCCTGTCGGTCTTGACCAATGACTTCTTATTTGGTAACAATACAAACTTCAGCAATCGAGTCATGAAGAGTGCCATGCCATGAATCATGCCCCATGTATGGTATGAAGTTAGAGACTTTTGATTGAATTTAATGACAAATTTCATCCTAAGACATCGGAACAGTGTCGCTTTTATTCTTGACTATTAATTGTGTGCATGAATATTCACCTAATTTCAGCGAATAACGGACCTATCAATGTCAAATTGTCAAGTTAACTTCTTATTATCATTAACACCAAAATATATTTATTTTCAATGTAGTTTAGTTAACACAGTTCTTTTCAAATATTAACAGGAGCAATCTTTAAATATTACATCATTTTCCACAGAGTTAGCAATTGGACATATATGTGTATATGGTTTGTCCTCTTTACCGCTAATACAGGTAGATTAAACAGCAGATCTAGCATTTAAGTGTACTCCAAAATCCGTGCGCACGTTGTTAAAAAAAAGTTGGTACCAGTATGTTGAATGCGACCAATCCACACTTTCCATTCTCAAAGTTTCAATGGTTTACTAATCAATATTAAAAAAAAAAGGGATTTTAACACCATCAGCCGGCTTCATAATTCGGGCCGCCGTTAATAGCTGTGTTCATGAGTTTGTGGCGGTGCTTTAATACATTCCCAAAGAACCACCCATCCTCTTAAATTAACCACTTTCCAACCCACTATCATCATCATCATCATCGGCACTACAACCTGGAACCGGTCTTGGCCTTATTTAGCAAGTCCTGAGGCTTGTTAAATTTTCCATAATGATCTGTTTTTTCCGGGCAAGGTCATTAGTCTTGCGCCAGAGGCTCCCCGACGGGGAATCGAACCCCGGTTTCCCGCGTGACAGGCGGGTATACTAACCAGTATACTATTGAGGAGCAACCCACTATACCTACCTGCAATTTTGGGGCAGCGTAAGCTACCCTTCATTCTCTTTCACCTGAAAGTTAAATCTTATCAAGCATGCACACCAAACAAATTATTTCATTCATACATGCACCGTGCCAGACAATCGGCTCAGCTTCTCAGCAATTATAAAAAATAAATACACGCTGGCCAGCGTAATTGTTGACATAGCTGTAGCCGGTATTCTTGCTCCGGTCATGAGTGAATATCGCGCCTACACCCTTAGGTCCGCAACACTTGCGACAATTCCCTTTCATCGGTTATCAACCGATCCTGGAATTTCGGCATGGAAAAGATCATTATTTAGGTAACCTTACCCATGCCATGCATATGATGTCCCGCCTGAAAACCTAAATTAAACATACAGTATCCCACTGTGTGCGTTTTACTTACCCGCATATTAATCTAAACATATAGCCATCCAGCCTGACCCTTTGCCGCCGTCGACGAGGTCACTGTTGACTTATGTCAACAAAATAATTTGCCTCCTTGTGCACCAGAGCCATATGACTAGATTGGATATTGCCTACATCGGTGTTTCCAAGGAATCTTAGGCAAATACCATGACGACCCCTTTTCTATCATAGGCACATCATATACATCATCTGTGCATCATCATCATCATATACACCATGGATCTGTGAAATAGCGTTTTTGTTTACTTTGAAACAAGAAAACTATTTCGATCTCTGGGATACATCACCAACGATCAGGTGTCCACCGATCATGGTCCTCATCGCGGGGCATTGTACTTTTCCTATACGCCACATATATAATCCTCCCTTATCTATGCAATTCGCGGCGATCGAACGGATGGATGTGAGTTGCATCATGGGGAGTCAAATCTTATCCGCCTAACTAGACAGACGTGCCGAGGTCGTTGCGTCTCGTAGTTTTTTTTTTGTTCCACCCAAGGAGTGAAGTCGAGTTGTAGCGGTGTCAAGTCGGAATCGAGTTGCGTTCGCTGATGAAGTTAATTTTACCTTTAGTGCCAAGTCTAAACTTTCATTTTCGTGTCTAGGACAAGTGAATTAAAAAAAGCACCACGCGCGGAGAAACAATTAATTAATTAATATTGATGTGCCGGGATAGACTAAAGTTATTCCAACACCGTTTCCGGTTAAAATTTGTATTCTTATTGGTCACACGTGTTTCAATTAGAAGTTAAATAACCCTTATTCGACAAATAGTAAAAGTCACCAGTGAACAATAAATGTATTTCCAGCTACCATTACTGTGTTTTATTTTCATGCTCCGTGGGTGAACGATCTTCTGAGAACAGTATTCGTGAACAATCCGTGGTGTTTTTATGCAACCTGCATCCTTGCTGATGCCAACGTAAAAACTACCCACAAGTTTGTGGGGGTTCTTCAAAGCATTCACAAAGAACCACCCATTCCCTTTAAATCAACCCGCCTTTCCACACCCAACAAAGCCATTTTGCTTACCTGTAATCGAGCAGCGTAAGCTACCCGTCAGTATCTTGCACCTAAAACATAAATCCACGGCAAGATTACCATATTGCCATGTCATCAATTAACACCATTTCGGTTCGTCTGCATGAACCGATCGGTTACTATGGGCGACCACATGCCCATCAAACACAGACCAATACTTCCGAGTATTCTTGTTCACTACAAAGCAAAGCGCAACTCGCGCCTAACTGCCAAGAGCCGAATTCTTTGCCAGTGTAAATATTCACACTGGAATTCGACCCTCGACTCACTATGGATGTAATGCACAATTGACGTGGATAAGTACACAACCGTCATTGTGTAATCATTCCGATCCATATAGTCGTGTCTACCACTGTGTATATACCGAACGGCCAATAAAAAACTGTGAGTGTGTTAATGTGTATGCGTGTGAAAGCAGATGTTCTCTGCATGCTGCTTCACAAATAAAACGATTGAACTAACGGTGGAAACAAATAATGGAAAAAAGAAAAGCAATGTTAAAAGTAATTTCGAAGGGGGGGCCCAAAGCCCAGCCAAACCTCCTTGCCAAACGGCATAAAGCTAACCCAACCAACAAAGAAAAAACTCCCAGAGAAGGAATGACCACTCCTGATAAGCCACATTATTCCGGAGAAGGGAATAAATTTAAAGAACTGGCAACTGAAGACCACAAAACCAGCAATACTGAAATGAGTGACATAGATGTCGAACGTGCTCAATTTATTGCGGAGCTATATAAAAAAAGAGGAGCTCTCCAAAAAGAAGAACGATTTGGAGCGACAAATTAAAGAAGCCTTATCGGAAAGCAACATTCAAGGGCAAGAGGAGAAACAACAACAACAGCAGGAGCAACAGCAGCAGCAACAACTGCTGGAAAAACAACAAGCAGCAGCCAATAAGAAAAAGCAAGTGCCTCCCATCATAGTTAGTTTTATGGAAGCTAAAGACCTAATTAAATTGGGTAAGTTAACATGTACAAATTTTAAAACGAAAAATTTAAATAATAATAAAATAAGTTTTTTATGTGATAGTTTAGATGACTATCATACAATTAAATCTGCTTTAAGGGAAGCAAGTAGTGAGTACTTCACGTACACACCTAAATCGGAGAAAACTATCTCCATGTTACTTAAAGGAGTTGGTCCTTCTTTTTCCTCCGAAGAACTCCTCTCGGAACTACAAACCGTCGAAAATGGCAGTTTAAAATTCATTGATGTGAAGCCATTCTCCACTTCTCTCTCCCGAAGTCGCAACCGCAAGTTGCCGTTCTTCATTGTCTCCCTAAGTCCCAACAGCAAAGTCGATGCACTTAGGAATATTAAAGTTATCTTCCACCAAACAATATTTTGGGAAAAAATACGGAAGGTTGACCGTGTGTTGCAGTGCATGCGGTGCCAACGATTCGGCCACGTTGCATCTAACTGCGGTATGGAATTTAGATGTAGGAGAATGCCCCGTAGGAGAATGCCCCTTAGGTAAAGAACAGGTTCAGGATAGGAGCAAACTATCTTGCGTCCTGTGCAAAAATACAGGTCACCCGGCCAACTTTAGAGGTTGTCCGAAATTTCAACAACTAAAAGCCAAGTTGGAATTTAAAAAAAAAAACAACTTGAAGAAGAGAAACGAATGAAGGTTCGTTCTTATAATAACTTCGTTGCGCCTAGTGTATCATTCGCTCAAATTGCCGGTAGTCCATTAAACTCAAACTTCGCGGCACATGGAAGTAATGTCACGAAATCTTCCGCACCTAGCATATCATTTTCTCAAATGGCTAGTAATCCAATTAATACAACGGCGACGTAACTTTCACGCAACGTCATAAAAGCGCCCGGTCCAGGGGCAAATTCAGATATAAGAGCAATCCTGTTAGCCATACAAGGACAGATTGGTGGATTTGAAAAAAAAAAACTGACTGAACAAGCGGCCCGAATAGATATTATTTATTCGTCCTTGTTCTCAGACAACCCAACATACCACAATGAACTATCCAACTAATTTAACACTAAAAATTATTGCTGTGAATGTGAATTCATTAATCCACGTGGAAAGGAGGGATAATCTCGGTAACCTGCTTAAAGCCGAATGCCCCGATGTGCCTTTAGCTAGCGAAACCAAGCTAAACCAGAGGCACAAATTGGGTTACAAAAACTATAAAGCCATTAGACGAGATCGCCCGCACGCTACACAAGGAGGTGGAGTTGCTGTCTTAATTAAGAAAGGCCTTCACCACACAGCACAGCTGTACACAAAGGCCTACAGCACAGCTGTACAAAAATTTCAGCTGCTGGAAGCTTGCATATATATGTATATACGTGGTAGCCGTGTATGCATCTGAAGCTCCTCAGTATTCGCAATTTATCAGCGAACTGGATACCCTTTTTCGTAATCTCAAGTTAGACTCGGAAAACAATTATTTTGTTCTGGCGGAGATTTCAACTCCAAACACAGTGCTTGGGGTGATATCACGCCGAACACAAGAGGTAATGCACTATTCAACTGGTGGGAAGCAAATGCAACAGAATATAAACTAGAATTGTACGCTACAAGTACACCATCTTATCCAAGAGGAAATTCCTTTCTGGACTTACTTATGATGGACGAGAGACTACAATTATTAGGCACGGACCTAAATACTCGAAATTACCTTCGCACAATCGGGTATGATAGTGACCATTACGGCCTCGGCGCCGTTTTACATGTTCCAAACGAACACGCAATACTTGAGCAGTACGACCAGATACATTCGTTCATTTTCCGAAAAGCACATTGGTCGCGCTTTGATCGCATAATAAAAAGAGAACTACGCTCCAATGTCGCAGACCCTCCAACTAATAGACACCTTCAAAATGAGGAAATAGACCATTATCTCTCAACGATGTGTTACGTGCGGCTTTCACCACCCCCATCATTTAATTGTTTTTATTATAATTTAGTTTTAATATAGTTTGATGGTAAGGTGGTGGAAGAATTGCACGATCCACATGTGAGTGTTCGAACACGCCCCGATTCGATTGTGGAACGTGGACGGGTTCGAGTTCGATTTTTGGAGTGGATGATGAGGGAGAGCGAGAGAGAGGCGGCAAGTTTGATGTTTTTGTGATATACGGTTTTTGAATTCCGTTCAAAAAAGATTACAGTTGAGGACAGTTGAAGGGACAGTTGGAGAGTGCTCTGTTGCGCAGAAGAAAGAAAAAAGGTTGAAAAGAAGAACGAAGGAACGTCAACGTCCCGTTTTCTTTTTGTTTTTTGATAAATTGTGAAAACTAAAAGAGCAAAAATTGTAAAACGTAAAAAGTGTAATAAAAAGATTGGTAAGGAATAACCTTTAAGTATTTTTTTGTGATCATCGCCAAGAGACAACAAACCGAGATGAATAGTAAGGCATTCTTATAACGGCGTGTGCTTGATAATTGTCCGGGGGGCCGGAACATCTTGTGGATCAATTTACATACTTGGCTTTGCACCGCACCATAGAGGGGCGTCATGTTGGAAGCGAATTTGGATACATCCCCAGAGGAGTGTTAGTGATTGGAGGGAGAAACTGGAAATTATCGAGAAGAGGTGTACAAGCTGCTCCGAAAGGAAATCTCTGAAGTGGAATACTAGACGCCCCACTCTGGACTAACCCAAGGTAACAAATTTTACATTACCCCTAATAAATACTTTACAGATGGACAACATTGTCATCAAAACAATGGACCGTTCCATTCCAAAAGCGGCGCACATGGAGGAGAATTTTAATAGATACAGAAACTCAACTATTGATGCCCTGTATAGACAAAAAAGCGCACTGCTCTCCCAGCTCAAACTGCTCTACAGACAGTTCAGCGATCCTTATAGCCAAGAAATAAAGACAATTAAGTCATTGATTTAAAACGTTCAAAAGCTGATCCTTGACAACTACAGATCAGTAATTAATGAAGAATGGAAACGTAAAATTCTCTTAATTAAAACCAGTGGTGGGAATATGTTTTTGCAAATAAATAAAGTATTTAGAAGAAAATATCATAATGACATTCCCTGCCTTCGAGTCCCGAGGACTCCCGAGAATTGTCAAATATTGCTGAACGCAGGACTCATTCCGGAACACATCAACTCCAACGAAGAACTAATAGTAGTCGAGGATCCGCAAGAGAAAGCGAACTCCATTGGCGCCTGTTTCGAGGCAGTACACAAAATGAATGAATCCATTCATTCTAACCTCGATAACGAAAACAGAGCTATCCAAAACCATATTTCGCTCCACAATGAACAGCAAAGTTGGCATTCCGAAAACAAAAGTTTCACCATCTTCAGTGAAAACAATAGAGCGGATGCGCCGCTTACAAATTTGCACACAAATATATTTGTGAATAAGAATGAACTCATGGACATCCTTAGATCCATTAAAAACAAGAAATCCTCTGGAACAGATGGTATTCCGAATACAGTTCTTAAACATCTGCCTCCGGAAGCGGTGAAAATTTACACTACCTTGTTCAATAACGCTCTAAATAATGGATACTTTCCAAGACGTTGGAAAATAGCAGTAGTCCATCCCTTCCTTAAAAAGGGCAAGGACAGGAGCAATCCCGCTAACCTTCGCTCGATTAGTCTGCTTCCAAACGTTAGCAAAATCTTCGAGAAAATCATAAATAAGGCATTGATAAACTGGTGTGATGAAAACGACATCATTCCGAACAACCAGCTTGGCTTTAGAGCGGGGCACGACACAGTTCATGCAGCTACAAAACTTGTTTCCGATATACAGTGGAACAAGGCAAAACGACAATGCACAGGCGTATGTTTGGTTGACTTTGAAAAGGCCTTCGATACCGTATGGTTAGAATGACTTGTATATAAGCTATCAAATCTAGGTTTGCCCGAATATCTGTTATACTTCATTTACGATATGATAATGGATAACCAATTTGTGGTAAAATGTGGGGACAAAATCTCCAATAAAAGTTTCTATATTAAAAATGGGTTACAGCGGCGAGCCGTGAATTCTCCCATTCTCTTCAATATTTACACTAGTGATCTAGTTGGGTCTCTTAATAATGCTATTGCATATGCCGACGATATTCTAGTGTACAGATCAGAAAAAAATATCGATGCCATTGTAGCGATTCTAACAGATACACACACAATTCACAAGCAAAAATAGTGAAGAACACCGAACGAAAAATCGAATATGAAAAATGCATCAGAACCGTATACCAAGCGATAAATAACAAAAAAATAATTCACACCAGTGGAATATAGTCGAGTTTGGAAATCAAATTCAAAACATGGTCAGTAGTCTGATGCTACACTGCTTCGCTTTTCAACCGTTTCATCGTGTGTTCAATTCACCTTCTTCACTATTCTTGCTTAACGCTACTATAATTGGTGACCCCGACGTGATCTGTACACACACGCAGCATACACTTCCCATAGTAAAGCAGAACTTCACACACGGTCACGACTTCCGCATAGAGCACAGCCTCTGATGTTTCCTCGTTTCTCTCGTTCGTCCGTCGTCCGCATACGAATCTGATCGTAACGAAGTTACTGCGGCGGGAGTGATGTAGCGATTCTAACAGATACACACACACAATTCACAAGCAAAAATAGTGAAGAACACCGAACGAAAAATCGAATATGAAAAATGCATCAGAACCGTATACCAAGCGATAAATAACAAAAAAATAATTCACACCAGTGGAATATAGTCGAGTTTGGAAATCAAATTCAAAACACGGTCAGTAGTCTGATGCTACAATGCTTCGCTTTTCAACCGTTTCATCGTGTGTTCAATTCACCTTCTTCACTATTCTTGCTTAACGCTACTATAATTGGTGACCCCGACGTGATCTGTACACACACGCAGCATACACTTCCCATAGTAAAGCAGAACTTCACACACGGTCACGACTTCCGCATAGAGCATAGCCTCTGATGTTTCCTCGTTTCTCTCGTTCGTCCGTCGTCCGCATACGAATCTGATCGTAACGAAGTTACTGCGGTGGGAGTGGTGTAGCGATTCTAACAGATACACACACAATTCACAAGCAAAAATAGTGAAGAACACCGAACGAAAAATCGAATATGAAAAATGCATCAGAACCGTATACCAAGCGATAAATAACAAAAAAATAATTCACACCAGTGGAATATAGTCGAGTTTGGAAATCAAATTCAAAACATGGTCAGTAGTCTGATGCTACACTGCTTCGCTTTTCAACCGTTTCATCGTGTGTTCAATTCACCTTCTTCACTATTCTTGCTTAACGCTACTATAATTGGTGACCCCGACGTGATCTGTACACACACGCAGCATACACTTCCCATAGTAAAGCAGAACTTCACACACGGTCACGACTTCCGCATAGAGCACAGCCTCTGATGTTTCCTCGTTTCTCTCGTTCGTCCGTCGTCCGCATACGAATCTGATCGTAACGAAGTTACTGCGGCGGGAGTGATGTAGCGATTCTAACAGATACACACACACAATTCACAAGCAAAAATAGTGAAGAACACCGAACGAAAAATCGAATATGAAAAATGCATCAGAACCGTATACCAAGCGATAAATAACAAAAAAATAATTCACACCAGTGGAATCAAATTTGGAAATCAAATTCAAAACACGGTCAGTAGCCTGGTGTGTAACGCTTAGGTAAAATTTTTTTTGTGATTCGACCTGTCAAAGGGTCAGTTCGAATCACACGATCTTCTTCACTATTATTTCAAACACTATACCATTAACAGACTTCTTCAAGACGACTTCAATAAAATCAATCGCTTTTGTGACGATTGGAAATTGAAAATTAACTTCCAAAAAACAGAAACCATCCTTTTCAGAACACCTCTTTCGACAGATTGTGACGTATTCCACCACAGAAATTTTGATAAATATAATTGGTTACCTGTCGCTATTCTTGCTCTCTGCGTTGGGCATCCAGTATGTCGACTATAAGTGTTCTTCCATCCCTTAGGAGGACCATCAGTTTCTTGTCAACCTTTCTGTCGCTATTCCTGCTCCCTGCGTTGGGCATCCAGTATGTCGTCTATAAGTGTTCTTCCATCCCTTATTAGGAGGACCATCACTTTCTTGTCAACCTCTTCCAAAAGTCAGCGGTTCGTTTAATAATTAATCACCAAATTTCAACTCAACTTCTATATATATATTTTGTGGCGAAAACAATCAAGAATACGATATAAAGTTCTTTATATCTGACAAAAACAAAGCCGTGCTATTATCACTGATCACGAATCAAAAAAACAGTCTTTTCGTTTTTACAATTTTTTACAGTCTTTTGTTTTTTTTTACTCGAACCGGGACGTTGCTGTTCCTTCCTTTTTCTGACTTTCGTACTCCGTTAACTAACTCCAAAAAACTAATTTTAAAACCGTCAACAACGGAATCCACAAAAACTGTATTTACAAAATCATCAAAAAACGGAATCAAAAATTTCTCCTGCTGTTTCTCCCTCGCTCTCCCTCGCTCTCCCTCGACATCCACTCCGAAAACAGAATTCGAACTCGCCCACGATCCACACTCGAACTGGGGCGTGTTCGAACACTCACATGTGGATCGTGCTAAACATAGCAGCTACACTCTCCGCGGCTAAAAGTGCATATGCAATGACAAGAAGTCTGTTTCGAAATAGTCTCCTAGATCACAAAGTTAAAATAATTTCGTACTCAGCATTTATTCGTACAATATTAGTGTATGGTTGCCCGGTATGGTTTAACGTTTCCCCATCCTACATGGAAAAGCTTCGCATGTTCGAGAGGCAGTGTTTGCGTTCCTGCCTCGGGTTACATAGAACACCTGTAGCGGTGCCGCCAAACCCTACGGTCTACTTACTTGAAAAACCCCCATAACTACTACCCAACTCCCTTTAGTTTTATAATGCAACAGTATTAGTACCTAAAAATGCTGCACGCATTTAAGAGATCAAATCTATGATCTTTAAGTCCCTGTAAAGAAAACTTACCTTCATGCATTCTCTTCGCATACCATTGCTCCTTAAGATTTCTTTATTAACTTACCAGGAATTTCCAATCAATTTCGGCATCTACGTCGCCAGTCAAATTCCCTTAGATGAATTCCTGTAAACAAACTAATTCGGATTGCATTCAATGTAGCCGTCATGACAGGGACCATAAAAATCGCGCCGTCTATTTTCCCAGCCGCGTCATATACCTTTTCATACACATTGCCTGGATACCTTTTTTGTTTGTCTTATCAATAAACAACCCAAGCAGCTGCATATAATTAGCGCAATAGACGCCGAAACCAAATTCTCCAGCATTTCCTAATGCAAATATGAACCCGGTTTCTATTGTAGCCAGAGATGCCATAAACATCAATTTGCTTTTAGCACCTTTTTCTCCTAACGTCGAAAATAGCGACGAGGCATCGTGTAAACAATGACCCGCATTACCAGCGGCGCATGTGGTCATTTTTCCCTATTGTCCTTGTCGCCTGCCTGTTTTCGAACACATGCAACAACATTGAATCTGTTCGATCGCGCACATATACCACTGCGCCACTAGTTACACCCTTAAGAGAAAAGTTTTTCTCTCTCTTCCTTTTTTTTCCTTAGCGAAATCATCTCTGCATGAGATGACGACCACCGAGTCAAATTCCATCCTTCGACCCGAGCGGGTCACGGCTCCATCGCTACCCTGGTGCGCACAGGGAAGCGATAATAAAAAATAATCGTTTGTGTCGTAGTCTCCGCGAGTCGGTATTGAGTGCATATAAATTTAATATTAACGTGTCTTACATAAAATTAAAACAATAGTGTAAAATTCTAAAGTCGATAATTAAAACACAATAAAACAATAGCGGTGATCACCAACCAAATCAGTGCATTTTATTCCGGAGACTACCATCGGTGCGTTTTCCTTCATTCTTTGGTGACAATTTTCTGTGAATATTTTGCTGTTTGTCCTGTCGTTGTGTCCGGAGAACTGTTTTCAGCGGAATTATGATGGAGGAGGAAGTGAATCATGTACCCATGCTGGTACATACTTCCTTCCCACACACCTGAGTGTCAATACAGGAAATTCTATCCTAATAAGACACTGTATGACAAATCAGGACTAAATAGGATAGACAATTTCATTATCAAAATTATTCGTGGTCACACTGCAAGGGCAATGTGCAGCGAAAATAATCTTATCTCGGGAGCATACTACCCCAATAACATATACCTGGAATTCCAAAATGGGTTTATTCCACCAGAAGCGTTCCCTCTATTGGATAGAAAAGGTCTTATCCAAAACAAGCGCGGAGTCCCTATTATTTACCACACTTTTCGTGGTGCCAGGGACAAACGGATTCTTTATAACAGTGATATATCAAATGCTGCAGTTCACTTGCGATTTAGCATGGCAAGAGGCGATCGAGATAAATCTATAAATGACCGATCCCATCCCAACTGGTGGTGGATTGACAATGAAGAAACGATTTAATATCCCCAAATATAGTAAGATGAAGACGCTACGCCTTCCCTTCCTATTCCTCATTTCCCTTTTCATATTTATTTATTCTTCCTTTTCATTTCCATTTTTCATTTAGATTCCTTTTCGTTTTAAAATTTCTTTATGTTAAAATTTTTTTTTTTTTTGTTATTAATTTTTTTTTAAACTTTTTTACCTTATATTATTTATAAAAAAAAAAAAAACAAAAAAAAAACAGAACTTCTTCTAAAATATTCGGGTAATAGAACATACATAAAAATATAAAAATATAAAAATATTAATGCCGACAGGCATTACACAAAATTGTATCGTGTAATTTAGAGTGCTCGTGTAGAGCCAGTAAATTATTTTAAGAATAAGAAAATATTGTAAAATATGATTTAGCATTTTAGTCCTAAGTCAACCTTTGTTAAATTATTGTACAATAAATGCGTTATTCAATCAATCAATCAAATCATTCCGATGACCAAATCAGGTGCCACGGTATCATTCCCGTAAACAACTCTCGTACCATTAACCAAGGTAAACAAACGCGTATCTTAGCGTTTGAACCCCGAAATAGCGTGATAGTGATACGAAAATTTCAGTCATCTCTGTCTTGTCGTTCTCTTTCCACTTATTTAGCGCGTTTTCTGATGCGGGATCTCCTGACGCGACGGTCAGCGTCTTAATGTTCCACTCACATAGCTTCACTATGGAGTGCAAGGGGTGAAGTGCCTGGCAAAATTGTAACAATAAAGCTAGAAGAAGGACACGTTTCTATTGCTTTTTGGAAAGTCAGATGAAACATGAAAGGCAGATGGATCTTGAAACTCATCACATCCGTAGAAGTTTGGATAAAGCGCTTATACGGGAACTGAAACTATCACCCTACGCAGTCCAGTGGGTATTGAAAATACCTAAATCATTTTGGACACAATAGTTCACCTCTCTGTCCCCAATGTAAGAAGCGAGAAGAGGATGCTGAACATGCCATTTTCGAATGCACCGTTTCACTAAATGGAGAATCAACCTTTCAGGGCTAAGGCACCTCGTTGACATATGATGCGGTCAGACGAACGTTGGACCGAAATCTGTACGCTAGTAACACTAGTACAGAACAAGCTGCGCGAACTTGAAAAGGCAAGACAAAAAGTTGCAGACAGCAATAGGACACCAGCACAAAGGACCTGTGGCGTCTCTAACAGATACACACACAATACACAAGCAAATAGTGAAGAACACCGAACGAAAATCGAATAAGTAATGCATCAGAACCGTATACCATAGCGATAGCATAACAATTCACATCAGTAGAATATACTTGAGTTTAAAAGTCGAATTCTAAAAACACGGCCAGTAGCCTGATGTGTAACGCATTGGTTCAATTTTTGGTGATTCTAACTGTCATAGCGTCAGTTCGAATCACACGTTCTTCACTATCAATCCCAAACGCTCTAATTGGTGACTACGGCGTGATCTGCACACACAGCACACACTTTCCCATAGTAAACAGAGCTTCACACACGATCATGACTTCCGCATAGAGCACCGGCACACTCGCCTGCTCCGACGATCTCTCGCTCCGTCGTTCCCACACGAAATTGATCGTAACGAAGTTACTGAGGAGGGAGTAGTGTAGCGTCTCTAACAGATACACACACAATACACAAGCAAATACTGAAAAACACCGAACGAGAATTGAATAAGAGAATGCATCAGAGCCGTATACCATAGCGATAACATAACAATTCACATCAATGGAATATACTTGAGTTTAAAAATCGAATTCTAAAAACACGGCCAGAAGCCTGATGTGTTACGCATTGGTTCAATTTTTGGTGATTCTAACTATCATAGCGTCAGTTCGAATCACACGTTCTTCACTATCATTTCAAACGCTATAGACCCACCAGCCCCGTGAAGGAAAACCCAAAGTCTGTCTCGGTAAAAGATGCAAGGAAAATCTAAATTCATTCCCGCGAAAGAAATCACAGTCAATTCCGCGAAGGAAATTCCAATGTCAGTCCAGCGGACAGAGTGGTAGGAGATGCAAAGATCTGGTTTAATACGTATACGGACTGTATACTGTACAACTCAGTGAGTCGTGCATGCCAAAGGCCCGGGCTCACGGTGTCTTTTGAAGATCACCCATCCTTTGGCGCAATCCTAAAAAAAAACACTGTTTAATACATCATCGAGTGTTTTTATTTACAATTGCTATTTAATACAATAGAAAGGGTTTTCCAATAAGTAGAAATGTATGTCAAATGAGCCCGGTTAAAGGGTGGAGGGAGGTCTTTAGGGGTAAGAACTTAGGACTGGCAAATTTCGTATGTGACATCTTGTGACTATCGTAATATAAAAATGTGTGCGTGCTCCACCTAGTGCAACGACTCGTCATCGTACGCAGAAATTGGAGCTCTCCACAACTACACTACATAGAATTTTGAAAAAGGATTTATATCGGCAACCTTCAAGTACCATAAGAACTCGAGCTTACTGCGCCATGTCTTTCCCAATTGGATGCCGAGCAAAGAGAAATTGGTGCGCATTTTTCACAATATATCACTTTTAGTGATCATGCCCATTTCCGTCTTAGTGGTTTTCTGAAAATGAAAATTGCCGCATTTGAGCCGATGAAAATCCAAGGCCGATTGTCAAAAACGTATGTATTCACAAGTGGTCACTGATTGGTGTGCATTTTCGTTGAAGGAATCAGCTGGCTCTTTTTCGAACATGATGCGGAAAATTCTGTTTCAGTGAATGGGGAGTGTTACGGTGCAATAGTAAACAACGGTTTTTGGTTGGAATTTGATGCTATCGATATCGATAACATGTGTTTTCAATAAGATGGCTTCAATGAAAAGTTTCCCGGTGCCATGATGTGCCGAAATAGAGTAATCAAGCGACTACATTTCGACTTCTTTCTTTTGGTTTATCTTAAAAGTGAAGTCTATACCAGTAAGACAACAGAAATTCAACAGCTGAAGGATTGGATATGTTGGGAGTTTGTGGGGGTATGTATTTGCATGAGGGTGCCCCACGGGCACAGGTTCACAAATACTGCCACGTGAATGATTAGTATTGAGTTGGTAGTTGATCACTGGACTTTACCACCGCTTGGACGAAATGATGTCTATTCACCTTTTCAGTAGCTGTTCGTCTTATTTCGCGCAAGGGAAAGAAAATAAAACTCGGATCTTCGTTTTAAAATTGTATTTGCATACATGATTTTTGCACTACAAGTATAACTGAACGTTGAATTTCATTTTGGTAAACAACGTTAATTATTTAGTCTTTTCTTTAATGTTGTGAACACAAACTTTGATACAACTTAGTGTGAACGAACGCTGAATTCACTTTGGTAACACAAACTAATTATTTCTTTGACACGACTCGCGCGCACTCGCTGATGGTGGTGAAGCTAGACTCCGACTCTGATGGTGGTTGATTTCCGACTCGATGCTTGACTCGTGCAGAGTCGGCCATCCAATAAGGGTGGGTTTTCGTTTACGAGAGAAACGTGAAGTTTCTCTCTATGGTGACCAAGAGGAGAGGATCTCTCTGCCGATCTTGGCGGGATTATTTCGCTTGCCCATGTTTCCAGGTCATGGGCAAACGAAAACGAGAAAAAAGGAAATGAGACAAAGGGCATCGTGGTGGTGCGCAAATAGTCTGCCTGCCATTAGGACAATTTGTGCCACAAGCAAATAAGATACTTTCACAACGATGATTGTGCACGATATCGATGCCGGTGGCCAGAGTCGAATTCTTTGTGTGCATGTTTTCATGCTGGAGAATTCGATTCTTGGCGGCGAGACGCGAGATGCGTGAACTGCTTTTGTCGGTTGGACAAAAGTTTGTGTGACTGTAGACAAGTCAGAAAAATGTGCTACGCACGTGTGTGGCAGGGTATGCTGGCTGCCAGGCGCGCCGATCGGTTTCCCAATGTATGTTGCATGTATGTTAAAGTTTCGTTTTCAGGGATAGTGATGAATTAAATGCATGGAATGGTGTGATGCCTGACAATGGGGTTAGAGTTGGAATTGTGGTTAGACTTGTGGGTGAAATTGTGGTTGGACTTGTGGATGAAATTTTGGTTGGTTCTCAGCGCGATATTAGAGAACCCCAACAAGCTCACGCGGGTCAGTCCGTAATAACATAACCTCTTGATGAGGACGGTGAAGGATTTCCCGGAATCTTCTTCACACGACTCCATGTCCCGCAACATTGTTAAGTATCATCATCATCATCATCGGCACTACAACCGGGAACCGGTCTTGGCCTTATTTAGCAAGTCCTGAGGCTTGTTAAATTTTCCATAATGATTTATTTTTTCTGAGCAAGGTCATTAGTCTTGTGCCAGAGGCTCCCCGACGGGGAATCGGACCCCGGTCTCCCGGGTGACAGGCGGTATACTAACCACTATATTATCGAGGAACCCTTGTTAAGTATCATATGTTTTAAATATCATACGTGTTGGCAGATGTTAACCTAGTCGAAACACAATATTTTATCGCGTAACGGGGTGGGATCTCACCTAGTGACCGACTTATCACCTACACCCGCCTCTTATTTTCGGACGGGGTAGTATCTTGTGGGGATTAGGAGTATTGTGCCAAACACGGGCACTCGGTTCACTCCTATCCCCATCCGACTGTTAACCGTTCCGCCGACAAGTAACAAAAGAAAACTATTCGCCAAGGAAAAGGAAATAAAACACACTGATTTGGTGTACAATATTTTACTGTTTTTACTGATAGGTTTATGTCTATTGTAAGTCGCGTTTCCATTCAGTTTAAAACACAGTACATTTCGTTAACAATTTAAAGGGTTGTGTTGTATTCCACCGCCGTGCTTCCTCGTCACGACCGAGGGAAGAGCGTGGAATTTATTTTAAACAACTTCTTAATATTGAAATAAAACTAAACAGTTTTTTTTATACCGAACACAAGACGTCCGCACACGTCTGTGTTTATTTTATATTTTTCTTTCTTTAATTTCAAACACAAAACCTTCCTTGTTGGAAGTCCGATTAATTCTCCTTTATTATTTCTGATTTCGTATGAACGAAATCAATCAGTTGCCCCTAGTTACCTAATGGGGGTGATTCATTATTTTTCGTTAACTGAAACTATTGCAAACTATCGCAGCTGCTTAGGTATTTTTGGGATAACGGTAATTGTATGAACTGTTGTTATGAAATGGATAGCTTGAAATTTGGTATGTGTTTGTTATGTTATGATATGCAAATTTGAGAATTAGGCATGATGATGTATAATTGAATTGATTAGTATGTAAATGTATGAACTATAGAAATTGAATTGATATGCAAATGTGTTTGAAGAAAAAGGATATTAAAGGATATAGTTATTATATAAATTGTATTAATGTATATTATGGGATTTGGTTAAATGGGTAAGTAAGGATTGAGGTAAGGATTTATGGAAGACGGTAGGGCTGCGAGCACTACAGTTGCGGTTATTGTTTATCTGAACTATTTGATGAAAACTAAAACATTTAAATTTACTTTAACACTGGTACAGACACATTCACGGAATACTTTTTGACTACCTAATTGTACAATTAAACGGGGGCAAGTAAGGTAAGCAGGTCGACGCACACGATTCGAAACCGAGTTTCTATAAACTAGGGGGTTTAAATCCGCGACTCTGGATATACGCGTGTCCGCAGCGCTACGGACAGCGCGAGTCGCACGACCGTGGTGGTCAGCGGATGGAATTAGACTCCAAGATTCGACCTTCGTTTGGGGTGAGTTTGTGGTGTGGTGGTAGATATCCTCTCCACTAAGGATATGTATTTACTTACCACCAGAGAAACGTAAAGTGGTGGAATAGAGAACCAGATCTCGTAATGGAGATCATGGTGGTATGTGTGTGATCGCTCAGATCTGTGTTGTTTACATAACGCTTGCAGGTCAAAAGCGAAACGAAACCTAAACAAGGGATACAGACAATGAAAGAAGCGACCTAATGCATCGTCCGGTAATGAGGGTCGGCTGAGTAAATAGCAGCCACTCATTAGATGCTAAAAGAGATTGAAATAATGGAGATCGTATATCGTATCTCTGCCGACTGGGAGAATCGGATTCTTTTGTTTGCATATGTTTATGCTATTGAATCCGATCCGGCGGCTAAGCGCGGCGTTGGTGATTGTTTGATGATTCAAACAAATAAGTATTTCCGAGAGAAGTACTTGCAACTGAATGGATAGTTGCAAGTCATTGCAAGGCAGATTAGATGGTTATACAAAGATGGTTTTTATATACCATCTGTGTCAATGGTACATGGTATCTATGGCGACGCTAATGTCGAACTCTAGTGTGAAAATCTACACTAATTGGAAATTCGTTTTTTGGTCGCTTATGCAGAGACGCATTGATAATGTATGAATGCCCTTGTGGGAAAAATTCTTTGCAGGCATTTGCAGGTAATGCATTGAAAGCATTAATGTCCTTATAGGAGGAAATGTTTATGCTGGGTGGAGATTGCGGTGCAGGTGTGGGAAAGTTGGAATTTACCTGGCAACCGAAGGTACCGAATAGGTTTTGGGATACCTGAAAAGGTAGAAAAGAAATTTTACAGGGAATTATATGCGAAGAGATGCATGAAAGGTAAGTTTTCTTTTAGAGGGACTTTTAGATTAAAGATTTGATCTCTTTAATGCGTGAATGCAATTGCATTAGTTAAGTTATGAGATTTGGTGGAGGTTATGGGGGTTTTTTAGGTAAGTGAACCGTGGGGTTTGGTGGAACCGCCACAATCTCACTTAGGGACCGAGTTATCACCTATACCCGCCTTTTAATTTAAGGCTAGTCCATTTCATCAAAACATTTGCATGATGTATCCCCTGAGATAAGGTATTAGCGGAATGACTGCCTAAGTCTGACACTTGAGTTGAGTCTTGTACGAATTGAGTAAAATTGTTTGAATTGGAAAATTGCTAAACATACTGTCCTTGAGGTTATCACCTATACCCGCCTTTTAATTTAGGGCTTGTCCATTTCATCAAAACATTTGCATGATGTATTCCCTGAGATAAGGTATTAGCGGAATGACTGCCTAAGTCTGACACTTGAGTTGAGTCTTGTACGAATTAAGTAAAATTGTTTGAATTGGAAAATTGCTAAATATACTGTCCTTGAGGTGGTGAAAGAAATAAATAGGAGCGAATGTAAACGAACGAAAAATTCTATATGGCCCTGAAATTGCATTTTCTTAATTTTTCATTTTCTCCTATGCGTTAAATCCATCGAACTAAACAATATAGTTCATTTTTATGGATTCATATATGACAGAATCAATCAATATAAATTATATAATCATCATCATCGGCACTACAACCTGGAACCGGTCTTGGCCTTATTTAGCAAGTCCTGAGGCTTGTTAAATTTTCCATAATGATTTGTTTTTTCCGGGCAAGGTCATTAGTCTTGCGCCAGAGGCTCCCCGACGGGGAATCGAACCCCGGTCTCCCGCATGACAGGCGGGTATACTAACCAGTATACTATTGAGGAGCTATAAATTATATAAAGTATAATATAAATCAATGAAATTATATGTAACACCTCCACCGGCTACTCTCAGGTTCAATCAACTGCCAAGACCTGCTCTCCTCCATCACATTTTCCACTAATCCCCGAAATCTGCGAAACCCTCGTCTCTTCTATTTACCGGCCCATCATACGTCTTACGGCTCTAATGAACCTATTTCGCGAATGCAGGGGTGGGCGAACTCTCACCCCGCGTTCTGTGACTTCAATCTCACCTCTCTCGTCGTCTCCTCTCTTACCCCTCCTGACCCCACCCCGCTCAACACCTACAGTTTCCCGCACTCATACTCCCACCCTAGCATCCGACTTATCCTCGCCCTTCCCTGTCCTACCACTTAGACTATTATTCTACCCATCTTTGTTTAGTTCCCCATTCCATTTTTAAGTTACTTTAAAGTTAGTCCCCCACCCCAACCCGCATGCCTTAGTTTTTAAGGTAGTTCGTAAGTATATTTATAAGTTTATATGTTTATAGGACTTTTACTAAATGGAATAAACTGAGGGTTCTGCCCTCTATTCACTTATTCATTCCTGACGTTGTGCATCCCAATCACGACGGAGGGCTTTCATTCAATAGTTCCATTTCACGACGGCTACCATTTATATGAAAAGTGCACCAATTTTTGTGTCACCAGTCTGGATACAATTAAATCGCCTCAGTATCGAGCACAAAATCGAACCTTTGATGGAGATTGGGGCTCGGTTAAACTAAAAATACACAATTCTCAAGTATGAATTCAATGAATCGGAATTATACCGTCGACTGACCCTGTTTTCGATAGAACGAAGTATTTCGTATCTTATATCGATACCATGCGTCAAGAGGAGCTAAATCCTTGAGAGCCATTCGAAAACCATTGAAAAGCATCACTTGAACATTTCGAATATCTCGAAATGTTCTTCTTTGTTGCCTCACCCATCAATGGAATGAATACACAAGTATATATTTGGCAGTTGGGCAAGGGAGGATGGGTTGTACTTTTATACTTCTAGCACCAAACAGGCTGTGCCCCCGTCCATTGTGTCCCAGTATTTGTCGTCCCTTGGAAATATTTTCACACCACTAAGGGTGAGTGAATGATGGAGTTCGGGACCGTTATATAGCTTGAAAATGACCCCCTTGCGGAGGTTTATCCTCGAATGTTTAATGCTGTGTCTTTGGTAATCTTTTGGGTGCGGTTTAGATGGTAAATCTGAAGGATTTTGACTGTTATCCTAAAAGCATACACAATTATAGGCCTCTAACCGTGTTTCTCTAGGATGTTTACGGCGCGCTGACATCACGTTTCTCTTCAATAATCCTTAACATTCCCTAGTGAAGGATAAATACACTCCCATCATTGTGATTATGCCTCTATCAGCTTACACTTGTTGTTGGTTGTGCTGTTGAATTGTTGATTACATTATCCTGTTGTTGCTGCGCACCCAATAAATATTCAGGATTTCTTTGTTTTAAAATCGATTTCCACTTGGTTCACGAATTGTCTGCGTTGTTGTTGAATAAAAAATACAACAAACACAACAAACCGCCCCCCGAAATTAAAGACTTTGTGTAAGTAAAATCTTCCAATCTGTCAGGATATGAGGTTGGCTAAGCTTCACAACTCTTCATTTTTCGAGTGATAGTTGATGGAGATACTTATATCGCTGACTCCAAACAACGTTGCATGATGCATACCATCCCGTTGACAGGATATTATATTCTTTAAACCGACTGCAAGGTGTGGAGGAAGGAGTCTATCTTCCTTTAAAATAATTAGACAAGAACGATACAAAGCGGGAGATGTTGTGTACAAAGGTTTCCCCTTGTTCGGAATGGGCTTTGTGAGGTAGAAGAGAAATTTTTTTGTGCCTATATATTTCCTCTTTGATCCTTGCTTCGAATAGTTTGTCTGAGTATTTATATGCTACTTTGTTGGCCTCCTTTGAGGAGGATTACTCCTCAAAGGAAGACATCTACCAGTGTATTCATTGTGCCACTTGCCACAATGTACTGCTGCAGGCTTTTCCAGAAAGAGTACGAGTCTTTGCTCCTTCGCGTTGGGGTTCTCATTATCATATCCATCCCGTTTTTTGTTCCTTTTCATTTTCGGAATTGATACAAAGCACATACTGAGAAGAATTTTGTTTGTTTACTTATTGCCAGGATTAAACTAGTTCCTTTGTTGCACACTACAAATACGTTTGTGTAGCTTTAACAGGTGGATACGAATTTTTAGTAGTGCCCATTGACTAGTCTGTGAAGACATCGTTCCCGAATAAAGAAGGATGAATGAAAAGGGCATTGGGATCGAGTTATTTTGTTGTGTGCTGTTAGAGCAAAGCAATGCGGAGCGAACGTGAAAACCTGTCTCTGCTTTGTCCCTTTGACACAAAATACAAGAAAAGAAATTTCTGAGGAAGATATTCATTTACCAAAGCTTTTCCAAAAGCATTATACTGCAGTTGTACGTAGGATTTCAAACAGCAGTTGGGAGTGCCCACACATCTTCATGTTATGTTGGGGATCTTTTCTCCAGTTCACTTTTGATGACAGTTGTAAAGTGAGTTCTATGGAATATCCTCAGAGTTCCTCTGCTTATTTGAATTCTCTCCGTTTCTCCGTTGATGGCGATTTAAATTCTTCAAAAAATTCAAGAGCGCAAGGATATTCACCTGACAGCTGTCGGATGAAGTAGAAAAAAAACTTAAAAATCCTCCCTTCTGCTAAGAATGCCTCTAGACATAGAGGGTGGGATATTAGAAGACATGCGTGGCAATTAGATCTTGTAACAAGTGTAGAGTAAGTTCCTGGTAAATTTGAAGAAATATTTTCAAAACTGCAGGAAGATGCTGTCCGTATTCTTTGTGTTGAAAGAGATTTAAATTCTTGAAAAACTCTCCCTTCACCTCGTAGTTGACATTTTTTGTTTTCATTCAAATTTACACTAGCCACACTACATTGCCATGTATGTGCATTAGCTACATTTTAATGTTTGTCGATGATATTTCCCATTTACTATTCAAATGTATGCTTAAAAATGTCCTCAAATATGTTTCCCATCAAAAGAAATGATCAAAAACCGGTTTTAATTAAAGACATTCATCATCATCTGATGCTGCGAATTAATTATATTAAGCCCCTCAAAGTATATACCTAATTTTTTCAGTGACACGCATCTGTAGACTAGGAAAAAGTATAGATAGTATTTTAAGGTCACACCTAAAGATATGCAATGGAGTAGTTTAAATTCCTATATGACTTTGATTTTGATGCATGTATAATACAGGCGCCTACGTACTGTACACGTACATGTTACCACATAACGCAGTCTCTGAATTTACCAATTGGATTGTTTCCTGCGTCATGCTGTTGCTGCAGTCACATAGTGTTTGCTGTCAGTACAATTTTGATGTTCTTAATTAATGCAGAATGTAATAGATGGTTGAACATAAACAAAAATAAATAATCAAACTTACGTAGTGCGCGTCCGAGTGCTTCAACTTTCCCAACTTAGGTGTATAATCGGGAAATTAACGATTTTTCCGGAATAGATGATTTGTAAAACGGAAGAAAAGCAGGCAGTGCAATCGCCGACAGTATTAGCAGATACAAGCGGACGGACGCAAAAAAAAATTAAAATAAAATAAAAATCCAGTGCGGGAGTGCGAGACAAAAAAGGTAGCACGTGTAAGGGGACATTCCGGTTTGTCGGGTCAAAAGATTTTTTTAAAGAGAAAGTATTAAAGATATAACAACAATTTTTTTTAAACATTTTATTCGTCTTTCGACTACGTTTGTAAATTTGGTCGAGTCACTCCGGAACCGGAACCCCCCCCCCCCCCCCCCCCCCCCCCCCCGCCATCTTCCGATAACCAGAATCACCCACATCCGTGAGGATGTTGGGCTCGGTCTCGCGGCATCTGAAAAGAGATGAAAAAAAGGGGGGTATCCAAGGATAGTGTGGACAGTGTTAATCCAAGTGTTCTCTAACTATTTTTATAGAGGGATGGTGGGAAAGAAATCATACAAGACCGGTGGGTCTTGGGTGCGGTAGTAAACGCAGATCACGTCTTTGGCGTCTGATAATCTGCTCTTTGCTCGGTGTGTATGTTTGTGTTTGTGGCGTCTTGTACTGTGCGTTCGTGTGTTTGGTTTGTTAATAGTAGACCCTATGGGATGGGTCCAGGAATCCTCTATTATAGAGGGGAATGTTGTTGGGGAGGGTGCTTTCTTCAGTTTTGTACTGAAGAAGAAGTTGTGGGGGTTTGATCCGAAGAGATCGAGAGAGAGAAGGGTCAAGAACGCAAGAGTCCCGTACAAGTAGGTTCTCGCTGTTCTGAATGTTTTCGAGGTACTTATATGCTAATTGAAGCAAGTACTCGTCGATAGGGGTAATGGAGGCGCCTTCGTATACGTGAGAGTTGGGATAATGACGACCGTCAGGCCTTCTAGAATGATTGGTGCATCTTCTGAGGAGTTTCCTTTCGAAAACCCGAAGTCTTTCCATTTGAGCCGAAGATATGCAGGACCATATGGGAAAGGCGTACGATATCCCAGATCGGATTAGCTGCTTATAGCAGGGAAGCTTAACTTTGGTGTCAACTTTGTTTCTCCAATTCAAGATGTTGTGCAGTTGCTTAGACCGACCGAGGCCCCTTTGGAGAATGTGGGTCACATGTTTGATGAAATTCATTTTTAGGGTATAAGTGACCCTGAGATATTTCATCTTGTCCTGTGGTCTAATCGTAGTATCTCCCATTTTTATTCGAATATTCTGTGAATACCGAGAAGCAGGTTGGGAGTGTTTACTACTCAGAATTATGGCTACTGCTTTGGATGGATTAAGTCGGATTTTCCATCGACTGTAATACTGATACAGTTCGTCCAAGTGACGGTTGAGTCGATTTGTTGTGAGGTTAGGGCCTTTGGTTGACGTGTACACCAGGGCGTCATCCGCATAGCATATTTGGTTTACTCTCCCATCCACAGGGCGGGGAATATCGGAGGTGTAAATATTGAATAAGATGGGGCCTAGAATGGAGCCCTGTGGTACGCCCGCAGCGGCGTGAAAAGTTCGGGATAGCTTTCCATTCATTCTAACTTGGAAGGTTCTGTTTCGAACGAACTGGTAGATGATACTACATAGCGTTCTACTGAGGCCAGTATTCAGTAGTTTAAAGGCGAGACCTTCGATCCAAGTCGTATCAAAAGCTTTTTCAATGTCTAGGCTTACCGCAACGGTGGGTTCCTTATTAAAGAGCCGCACGCAGACGTGGTTTTGAAAAAAATTGAGAGCCATAGTGGTGCTGTGCGCTCTTCGAAATCCGAATTGGAAATCAGGTATTAGGTGCCTGGCACTGACAAAGTTATTTAGCTTCTCGTATATGAATTCTTCATATATTTTGCTGATGCAAGTGAGAAGCGAGATAGGGCGAAAGCTTGAGGGGTGATACGTTGGTTTCCCAACTTTTGCTATTGGACAAATAATAGCGTGCCTCCAAGCTTGGGGAAAGTACCCCATGTTGTAAGCATGGTTGAACAGAATGGAGAGCTTTATAAAGAATAAGGCAGAAAGCCTTCGCAACGAGTGGTATGACATGTTGTCGATACCAGGTGACTTCTTAGGGTGTCGAGATTTAACCAGACTGTAGGGTATTTGGTGTGATGAAACCGTGACCATTATCACGTGTGTCATCGAAGTATGCACTGTTTGTTGGGTTAAAGACAACAATTGGCGACGTTGAAGTCGTCCAACTTACTGTGGACCTCTGAACTAACGATTGCATTAGTTTCCGGGTCGCCATCTTGGAGAGTGAGTTTGTGATTGTTTTCGAAGGTCTCTCCGATGATATTTGCTTTATTGGTGTCGTTATTGACAACAACACCATTGTGCATAATTGGCCCAGTGATGCGGGAAGTGCCACATATCTTTTTAACATTTTTATAAACGTCCTGGTCCATCTGAATACCCTTCAGCTTGTCTTCCAATTGTCGGGTACGATTGTTTTGGATTCTCTGTTTTATCAGTGTACCAATATTGTGAATAATGGATCGCAATAATGGCTCCCTTTGCGTAAAGCGGTGACGATTTGCCTGCCCATAATCGGGTATGTATCTGATATGAGCCCGGGATGCTCGATAGCCGCGAATGAATATGGTCACAGCGTTGTGGTCAGATACACCCGCTGAAACTTGAGGAGGAGTGATTTCGGGAAGTAAGTCTTTGGACACAATAAATATGTCCAGAATTGAGTTACCTCGAGTACCAACCGTAGGTGCGACTATTTCGAGGTTGAGGGCATACATGTTTGCGGTGTACCATTGGTACAGTTTTGTGCCATTTGGGCAAGAGAAAGAGAGTTGTTCCACTGGGGATGTCTGGAGTTAAAATCGCCGCTTATGATGAAGGGTGTATGCCCCGAGGTCCTTATTAGTTTGCCGATATCTTGTTGTGTAAATATAAGTAGCGTTGTGGCAAAGGCCCTGGGTTTGTCAAACGCTGGTCGAAGGAGTTCCTTAACCCCTATGTCACCCGATCACTCTACACAACTTTTGTCCGGCCACTACTCGAATACGCTAGTCAGGTCTGGTCCCCGTATGAAGTGACTCACATTCGCAGGAGTGAAGGAGTTCAACGTCGTTTCTTGCGCTTTGCCCTCCGCGGACAAAACTGGGAAATTCCGCTGATTCTACCACCATACACAATCCGGCTCCCCCTAATCAATCTAAACACACTTGAAGAGCACAGAATCCATGCCAACATCATCTTTGTCCACCGGCTTCTGTCTGGCTCAATCAATTGCCCAAGCTTGCTCTTCACTTTAACATTGCATAGAAACCCCCGTAACATACGTAACCCTCGACTGTTTTATGTGCCCGCTCATCACACTTCTTACGGCGCTAACGAACCCATCTCGCGTATACTACGACAGGCCAACTCTTTCCCCACCTCCTTCGATTTCAACATCTCCACTCCCGCTCTTAAACGACGCCTCAGAATAAACCCGTCCTAAATCCGCCCTCTCCCTTCAATAACCCTCTACACTGCAATCCTCTCCTCTCCCTCCCTCAAACTATTTCTGCCCTACACCTTTCCAAACCCAAGCAGCTGCATTCAATTAGCGCAATCGACGCTGAAGCCAATTTCCTAAACTCGCACCATGTGCAAACTAAAGAACGCTGTTCTTCCGCAGGCATTCTGGCGATACGATTAACAATCCATATCGTTTGAAGTATCCCAAATGCATCTCCCATCTAATGAGTTACAACTTGTTTACTCAGTTGAACTCTCAGATCATAAATTCCCTTTGTCCTACATATTCCTGGATACGTTTACAATGGAACTTCTCGCATAAGCAAACACAAACCCAATTAGCATCCAATGAGATTCGGCTTGTTTGCTTAGCCGAACTCACATCTCATGGATGCACATTTTCCCTTTCTTTGTTTTAGATTCGTTCTCATGGTTTTGATCCATAAAAGAACCCATGTACACACATACATGTGTACTACCAACGATCTTCACGGTCCCTTTGTCCTTAGCGCCTGTCTTCTTCGTTTATCCATCGCCTTCGCGCGTGGTTTGAATATTATGATCCTCACGATCACTCATGCTCACATACTACCATTACGAGATCTGGTTTTCTGTTCCACAAAGAAAGACTTTACGTCTCTCTTGTGGTAGGTAAAATGTATCCTTAGTGGAGAGAAACACTTTCTCTCTCGGGGAAACTCACCTCATTAGTGAGTCGGCTCTGCACGAGCTGTTTATCGCTGAGTACAACTACATCCGCCGACCACCACGGTCGTGCTATCGCGGGGACGCATATATCCGAAGTCGAGTCGGGAAAGCGCGCTTTAATTCAAGTGACTTTTAATTCATGTTTTGTTTATTTAGTTAATCAAAAAAGTAACTTGTGGGGTACGAGGTCATTGTGCCGGCCCACGACATGGGGTTCTACCTCGTCTCCACCAGTTCTAAAAGGTTCCGCCAAACCGAATCGTCACTTAATGTTCCACCGAATATCGCAGCAGCAAAATTGTCCACAAACGCGGAAGGATGAAAAGTACGCACTGGGAGAGGAACACAAGTGAAAATCTACAACCCGACGTCCACGACAGGAAAAGGAAACACACTGATTTAGTTTATTCCGTTTTACTCTCTCTAAAATTGTGAAGGATAATTCTCTTAATAACAACCACTTTGTTTTCAGGCATTATCAAATATGTTAGTGTTTTTATACTTCACTTAAACTTATTATTAATATTATATTTATTTTTTTATAAATTATTAACAGAATGAAAAACTTCCTTTTCGACACGACCTACGCTTATCCGTCGCGCGACGGAGAGCGGGAGCGGCAACGACCGTGTTGGTCGGCGGATGTAATTTGACTAAGTGATAAACGGCTCGTGCAGAGCCGACTCGCTCATGGGGTGACTTTTCCCGAAAAAGAAAGTGTTTCTCTCGTGGTGAAAACAAGGAAGAAGGACTTGGTAATGTATGTGTTTGTCTGAGTGAAGACCACATTGGTTTTTTCATACACAAGGCCATGGGAACGAATCTGAAAACAAGAGCAGGAATGATGTGCATCAATGAGTTATGAGTTCGGCTAAGTAAACAAGCCGAATCTCATTGGGTGCTAATTGGGGTTTCTGTTTGTTCAATGCCGCTAGTCATGAGAAACAGATCCAGAAATATGGGAAGGCAAAGAGATCGGGTAGATCATTGTCTAAGCTATGCATTGCAGCTGTAACGATAGCAGCAATGCCCATGCACATGGTGCTAACTGGATCTATCTTATTTACAGGGAACTAGTCTCAACGTCTATGGTGCTAATTACGTGCAGCTGCGTTGGAATGTTTATCGTTGGTTAAAGTGGTCGCCAGCTAATGTGTATTTATGTAGTTTTTATTGTACACATGTTGAGGCTGGGATAAGCCAACTCAAGGGTAAGATTCCCTGATTATGCGGTTGTATTACAGGCTCCTCGATAGTATATTGGTTAGTATACCCGCCTGTCACGTGGGAGACCGGGGTTCGATTCCCGTCGTGGAGCCCCTGGCGCAAGACTAATGCCCTTGCCCGGAAAACAACAAATCATTATGGAAAATTTAACAAGCCTCAGGACTTACTAAATAAGGCCAAGACCGGTTCCCGGTTGTAGTGCCGATGATGATGATGATGGTTATATGCGAACCGATGAATTTTCTTCAGGGAATGTATGATAAGTTAGGAAGGAATTTGTATGCGAAGCGATGCATGAAAGGTAAGAATTCTCTTCTAGGGGCTTTTAGATTGTAAATTTGATAACCTAGATGCGTAAAGCACTTAAGGTGCTAATGCGATTGCATTAGCGAAAAGTTATGCCGATTGAGATGTAGATATGGGAGTTTTTCAGGTAAGTGGGCCGTGGGGTTTGGCGGAATCGCCACAAACTATCAGTGAGTAAAAATAAAAAGAACCGTGTATTCCATTAACCAGTGCGTTTTATTTCCGAGTATCTACGGTGGACACCTTTCCTCTTTCGAACTATTCGTGGACGTTGCGTTGTGTAGTTTCGCTTGTTTTACTCTCCTGTGCTGCAGTTTCCGGGATGTTATCGTTCATCCTCCCACGTTTGATGAACAGTTTTTTTTTAGTGTTTGGCGGAACATTTTTGGAACCTTAGTGACAGTCGGATGGGGATAGTAGTGAACCGAGTGTCCGTGTTTGGCACAATACTCCTAATCCCCACACTATCCTCGCCTGAAACTAATAAGAGACCAGCCTATGTCGTAACATAGATATTTATAAAATTCTCGAAGAACCTACTCCCGACACCAGTGAAAATATAGAGTTTATAAAAATCCAAAGGGGGAGTGGGAGCGAACATACATGGCAAAGTCTCTGCTTTCAACCCGGCGAAGGCCAGGACGATCCTTGTCCCTGTTCATTCCAAGTTGCCATGCAGTCTCCACGTGACACCTCTCGATAGCTACCTCCAAGTAGTGAACCAATGCATGCAGCGACATCCTGAGAAAGAGGATCTTCACGTTCCTGAGTTGAAGAAGGAACTTGAGGACCGGAATCTGGATAGCAGAGGAGAGAAGCCAATTCTTCGACAGCGTCTGCAAGCAGCAATAGAGGAAGAGGATATTGATGTCGGCACAGATGTTTTTACGAGTGGGCCAGACTGTCCGGATGGAGAAGAAACAGCGAGTCAAGATGGTGCCAATGTAACGGAGAACAGTTCGCCACCGTTGGACATTTCGGAGATGTTCAGGATGATGATGGCAAAATTGGATGCGCGAGCTGCAGACGTTAACGCAAAATTGGATGCGCGAGTTGCAAAATTGGATGCGCGAGCTGCAATATTGGATGCCCAAAGGCAGTGTATGAAAAAATGCTGGGAATCGGAAGCCGAAGAATCTGAGGATGAGGAGGAATTGGAGCCACATGAAAGGAAGAAACTCAGAAGGAGCAAAGCTATGGCCGACAGCAGTGAGGAAGAGGAGGAAGATGACGATGATGTGTTACGTGAAAAACTGCAGGATCTCATCGATGATAACCCGATTGAAGAGGACGGCAGTGATGGTGAAGTCACTGATGCTTCAGGCCGTTCCCCGAAACGGATTTACAATGATGATGACGAGTTGGACGACCGACTGGAAGACGACGACTGTGACTTTATTGAAGAGAATCTTGGTTTGAAAGTCGAACGCAGAAAGCGTTCTAAGCGTCTGCGTCGTACACAGGACGAAGAAAGTGATGGAGAGGAACAGCACGTCGATGAAGGTTCAGCACGTGAGGCTATAGCCGAACAGCTATTCGACGACGAAGACGATGTTGAACGCCGCTCTGAACGTAATCACAGGGAAACTGAGGCGGCAAAACATGAGGAATCGGAGTCTGATGCTGATGATTTTATTGTAGACGACGAAGAAAGGCCAATTGCTGAGAAGAAGAAAAGACGACTCCCAGTCACTGACGCGTCATTGCAAGAAGGTCAGGACAGTTTCGGTGTAGATTTCGACTATGAGGATTTCACTGATTCTGAAGAGGACGGATATGAACCCGAGTACGAACCTAGTGAATTGAAAATTGGTCACTTTACGGATTTGGACAATGAAATCCGTAAAACGGATATTCCTGAGCGAATGCAATTGCACGAATTTCCGGTTACGCCTGTTCCAGAGGGACCCAATGAACTACAAGATGAAGCTGAATGGATTTACAAACATGCGTTTTGTAAATCAACTGTTTCCGAACAAGAGAGATTAGCGGATGTTGGAGGTCGAGACCGTTATTGTAGGCCACCACATACGGGGGGAAAGATCAAGCAAGCCCTAGATTGTAGGCGTAATCAACAGCTAGAGGTGCCGTTCATTCCGTTCTATAGAGAAGAACACGTGAAACCAGAATTAACGTGCGACGGAAAGTCTATTACTACGACGCACGCTGGTGTTTACTGTCAGCTCCAAAGAAAAAACCGCTTCAGTTATTTGAAAAGATGCGGAACTACCAGTTGGATACCGTTATGAAATCGACAGATGCTCCAATACCAGATGATATGCATGTAATTAAAGATGAAGCTCTAGACCGCTTACGTGATGTGCAAACTCCAGAGGAGCTTAAGGGTGTGCACGTGCATTTTCTCTCATACTTTAACATCAAACTAACACCAGTACGAGTTATTATTTCTACATTTCTTTTCTTCCTGTGAATTCGGCGAAGCAAGTGTTGGGGAATCAAGTGAATCCTGTGCCATACGTTGGTACCAACTTATACCCCCACACTTCCACCGCCGAACGCCAACATGAAAGTGGTGCATCGCGACCCCCTGGCGGTTTTTGTTGGCCCGGGAGACCAGTGAACTTAGTTCGGGACGAACTAATCTAGGCGGAGGGTAGGGTGACGCATATGACAATCAGTACTAGAATATTCGAGAAAGTCCGAAACAAAGTACTAGAATATTCTGTAAAGTACTGGAAAACTGGAGACTATCAACAATAGAACATTCAAGGCTATGGAACGGGCGGAAACGAAACACCGAATCAGAATGTGAGGAAACGGTATAAATACCTCGCACACAGATCATGGAGATGAGTAAGAAGTAGAAAGTGAAGCAAGCGATAAGTAAGGAGGAGTGAAGTAAGAAGTAAGCAGTAAAATACGCGATAAGTACGGAAGCGATAAGTGAAGAAATCGTTAAGTGTACGGTAAAAAGTAACGGTTGTTATTAACGGACTGATAAAGTGTCACATTAATTCAAAATCGATTTAATGGCTCTTACTTATCAAAAATAATTAGTCCAGCGAACCCTAAGCTCGCTACAATATTTTATATTGCCCTGTCAAAATGAAAACATCCTTGTTTAAAAGTAAATTGGCAACTAGACGGAAGAGCTATTGAGATTTTTCCATTTTTTGCTGTGTGGACGTCATATGGGTAGATGAGTGGGGCGCAGCGTGCTGAAGAAATGAATTGTGGAAAGAAATGAGAAATTGAGGGAGACTGAAAGTCGACAAGAGTTGATAAGGACACAAAGCAAAATTAAACTGAGTAGTAAAGGAATCTGTTATGAAAATAAACCCAAAGTGTGAGTCAGTTAGTCCAGTTAGTTAATGAAGAGATATCTATCTCTTGAGTTACCATTTGACGCGATTAAAAAGACAGCAACAGTTGTTTAGTTGGATAAATGATTTTTATTTAACAAAACATTGAAATAATTAGTAAATGAACGAATTAAATATGGGTTTAAAAATGCGATTTTAAATAAGTTCCTGCTTGGAAAGCATTTCAAAGATTAACAATTTACTGAGAATAGAAACAGGAAGACAAGTTAATGGGAAATAATAATTATTAATTTGCAGGAAGAGTGAGTGCTGTTTGTATGTTGCTCTCCTCTGGATTAAAAAAAGGGGACGAAGCTTCACTACAGCAGGTCATCTTTTAATAAGTACCTTCCTAAATGGTACTAGATGTATAAAATAATTTATATTTTGTTATTATTATTTTCGTTGCTTTGGAGGTTTAGAATATATAACCACAAAAGTTATGAAGTTCGTAAGCGAAGTTCCTTATTGGTTCTGCAAGTTGAGTAGTGCCGATGCGACAATCAGCATCTCGTTGAGATACTGATACAGTATTGGTTCCAAAATTGCACACGGCCGAAGAACGCAAAATTCCCTCAGACATTGAATCATTTGGTTAATTTGTTCTCTACAAGTAGGGTCACGAACTCGCACTGTGGGGATACTGAAGCTGCTAACATTTCTAGAGATCAATTCGTTATTTATAATCTCTAGGGTTTCATGTGAGCCTGATGGAGGTAGATGATGTGAAGAACCATCGGTGGGTGCGCTTCCATTTGCATTGTAAGCATCGCCTTCATCAGCTGAATCAGACAGGCCATATGGATCTTCACTATTGAACAGTGTAGTTTTTGGATTTGTATTGCCTTTCGTCGTTTGCGACTTTTTCCTTGAAGCTTTTTTTCCTCCAGGCTGCCCTTTTACTACTCGACTCCTTCGTCGTATCCCTTTTCCTGGATCTGCAAGAAGTGAGAGGTTTTTTGGAATAATGTTCTGAAATCCACATGCGCTAAATAATGTTATATCATCGTTATGCCCCAAGTAGGCATCCGAGACGTAGCTTATAATTCCGTTTGGTGAGATAGTAAAGATAAATTTATAACTAGAACACTCGAACTGGCCATCAGTTAGATATATTGTTAGCGGTTGTATTTCAGTTTCGACGCATTCAACTAGGAATTGTAGTGCCAACAGATTTGCTCGAAAATTAATTGGAACGGTTTTAAAACGATCTTTTTTTTCACCTTCAGGCCACTTGATCAGAAATTTCAGGTATTTCGCCAGTTTAACGATGGTTCTGGTGAATATCATTTGCACTTCATTTTCAGTGAAATCAAAATACTCAGCTAGTACCGAGAACCCTTCATTCAGCCGCAACTTTTTTAAGGTTATGTATAAGTCCATCACGAACACATTGGCTGTGGTGCATACAACATTTTTGAGAATATTAAGGTAATCTGCACGAACTCCTAAATGAGTATAAGGATTATTCTCAATCTGGTCTATGCTTATAGTACGCATTGTGGGCTCGGGTTCTTCACTTTTAATATAAATTGTTGGTCCATGAATTTCTACATCAGTTGTGGGAAAAGTGAAGACTTCATTTTGTTGAAGGATTGGAATCGCAAATAGTTTGTTTTCCGGGAGAGAGTTTACCTGCATTGGAGGATTAGCTAAGGTGAGAGTATTGGTACCATCTGAATTCTGAATAAGCCAACACTTCTTATTATTAATAGAAACTCCAACTCTGTTGATTTCGGTTTTGACAGGAGCCTGTTGAATACTGTACAATTGTCCGTCGATGTTAATCAGAGGTATCGCGGTGGTAATTACGGTTTGGAAAGGCATTTGCTTACCCTCAATGTTTGCAATTTTGAATGCTGGCTCGCAAATTGTTCCCATGATATTTCGTTTCATATTTTTCGGTTCGTCTTGGATCTTGTAGATTTCAACGCCACCAATAAAACCACGTCCGATATAAACGAATAGTCTACAATTTGCTTTTTCTTTTGATGCACGATTTATTAATTTTTTGTATCTTAAGTTAACTCCAAAGTTCACGTAACTGAATGTTCTTTAAATGAAAATAAATGACATACGTTGTACTAGTCAAAGGTAACGAGATGACATTTTTTGATTTGTGTTATTTCAATAAAAGAACATGTACTCTCAGTGAACGCGAAAATTTTTGGAAGTCACTTCAAATATATATTTATTTTTATTGGAAGTAGGGTTAGTAACCATGGTGAGGAGAAGGATATGGTAGCTAATATTTACCTTGTGTTTTTAAATTAAATTTGGACAAAGGGTTTGGCAATGGGGTCAATGGTACGCCTGGTGTGGATGGTTGACGCGGGTAGTTCGGGAGATAATGTATTAGAAAGAGATATGCTGAAGTTGGTTGTCGTAAAGTCAACTAGTGTATTAGTGGATTCCAGTCCAGATTAAGAGGATCGGGATAAATATTGAACTATTTTTCTTAGTCCCAAAGATAGAAGCAGATTTTAATTATTTATTATTGGGAGTACAAATTCGTTCGGTTCGTTTTCAAAAGTTGACTGTGGTTGTTCTGAATGTTTAAAAGTAACGGCGCTTTTAGAAAGGTTATACCTATTTTTAAATAGGGGCAAGTCCATTTTTTGTTATTGGCAGAGCTTTAAAGGTTTGCATTTTAATAAATTTAAAAATATTGGTAAGTATTAATAGATATATTTGTTGTATTTTGTGGTACCAGATAATGTAAGTTTTTAATCCAATAGTGTTACCAGTGCTGACTAAAAAAAGTAAGAGTTTCATTATAACTAAATGGACTTCCCTCACTCCTCATCATCATCATCGGCACTACAACCTGGAACCGGTCTTGGCCTTATTTAGCAAGTCCTGAGGCTTGTTAAATTTTCCATAATGATTTGTTTTTTCCGGGCAAGGTCATTATTCTTGTGCCAGAGGCTCCCCGATGGGGAATCGAACCCCGGTCTCACGCGTGACAGGCGGGTATACTAACCACTATACTATCAAGTCCCTCACTCCTATCTATCTATTTATTGGCCTGTAGGAACACGAAAGTTCATGACCTCACCGACTCGACTTCGCCATTGTTCCCTGTCCTGTGCGCTCTCCTTCCACGTTCGACCATCCGATCCGATCTCCTCAACGTCAAACCTAACATTGTCCTCCCACCTCCGTCGCAACCATCCTCTCGGTCTCTTTCCCGTTGGTTTACCGTCAAGAATTCTATGCACGGTCGTATCGTTGCCCATTCGCGCCACGTGTCCGTCCCATCTTAATTTTCGTGACTTGATTACTCTCTCTATTGTAGGTTTGCGGTATAGCTCTTCCAATTCGTGGTTGTGGAGCTTCCTCCATTGTCCTGCCTCCTCGTCATATTTACCGCCAAATATTCCCCTTAAAACTTTATTCTCGAATACGCGGGGTTTTTTTTCTTCCCGTTTTGTGAGAGCCCATGTTTCGCATCCGTATAGGACAATTGGCATGATTATGGTTCTATAGACACGGAGCTTTATATCACGTGATAGCAGTTTGGGTTTCACCAGTTTACTGACTTTGTGCCAACTAGCGTTGCCGGAGTGTAGTATTTTGGTAATATCCTTCGACACTTCGTTACTGGCCGTCAGTATTATTCCCAGATATTTAAATTCTTTGACATTTTCAAATATCTTGCCCCTGATGTTTATGTGTGGTCTCTGAGTTCCACCTGCTCTCGCCATAATCATGTATTTTGTTTTGTCTTCATTTATTTCTAGGCCCAACTCTTGTGCCGCTTGCATGATGATTTCACAGTTTTTACTTACAGTTTCTAGATTAAAGCCCAAAACGGCGATGTCATCCGCATATGCGAGCACTTGTGTGACGCCGTTCAGGAATGATCCGGCCATATTGTCGTCTTGTACCTTGCTGATGACATACACGAGGACATGGTTAAAGAGACATGGTGAGTGGCCATCGTCCTGTTTTAGTCCGTCCCGAATTTCAAATGGGTCTGAGAGGTGGTTTTCTATTCTAACTAGCTCGTTCATGCAGATTTGAATGAGGGCGGCATATTTTTCAGGATTCCCAGCTCAGCTACAAAATGGTAGGGTCTTTGCCTTGTGTCTGAGTCGTGGGCTTTTTTGAAGTCAACGAACAGTTGGTGAATCGTCTCTCCGTATTCCCACTTCTTTTCAAGTAGTTGCCTTACTGTGAACATTTGGTCGCTTACTGACCGGTTCCTACGAAATCCGCATTGGTAGTTTCCCATTATTTCTTCTGCGTACGGTGTGATTCTCGCCAGTATGACATTTGTTAATATTTTGTATGTCGTTGGGAGCAATGATATTCCTCTATCATTTTCGCAGTCAGATCTGTCGCCGTTTTTGAAAATGGGGACGACTATTGAGGTTTTCCATTCTTCCGTCTTGATATTCAGCCCTTTTGCCCAGGTCTTTTAGTTAATCAATGTCGAACTTTTGCTCATCTCCCGTGACTGCCCATGTGGCTTAGCTGCGAGCCGACTCCTGATTTTGCCCATCACTAGAAGATGATCGGAGTCGCAGTCTGCGCCTCTATATGATCTTACGTCAAGGATCCCATATTGTTTTAATTAGTTGGTGAATCTTTCGATCGGTTGGCTCTCCTCCATGCTTCACAGCCCCTGCCGGCATGCAGTCGACTTGTTGTTTTTCAATCGATTTATTGCGTCTACAACTTCGTCGAAACAGAGCTCTGGGATCTGAGGCTCGGTTGTATGTACGTCGGATGCGTTTATTTGTGGTTGATGGGTGCGCACATTGAGCAGGTTTTCAAAGTACTGCTTTCATCTTGTAACGATATTTTTTGTTTCTGTCACCAAACACCCGTTTGTGTCTCGAATTATTTTGGCTCTCCCTCGGTAACTATTTCTAATTGAGTTTATGTCGGCATACATACCTCTGATGTTCTTTGCTCTGGAATTTCTAGGATTCGTTCGGTCCGAGTCTTCTCCCATTCACGGTTTTTGCGTTTGAAGAGTCTCAGTATCTCTTTCCGAATTGTCGCGCATCTTTCTGCGTTGACTTCATTTTATCTTTCTTAGTGGATCACTCTAAGGAATTTAGGTTGTTCGATCTTCGCCCTGCACTCATGGCCAAAGCCAGGGTTGGACTTAATTGTTTTCTTAAATCCTAATACCTTTTGAGCTGTTTGTTTGATTGTGTCTCTGGACGATACCCATTTAGTGCCAAGATTATTCGTTTCCTCTTCCTCACTACTCCCATTCTCTAGGATGTTAAATCTATTCGTTAGTTCCTCTTGATATTCAGCCCTTTTGCGTCTCTTACTTTATCAATGTCGCACTTTTTGCACATCTCTTGACGGTGCGAACATGATATTTTGAATTGCATTATCATTTGAAACGTCGTGTAGGCTTTCTTTACCTATAGTTGGTTGGAATATATCTTACTTTCCAATTTTCGCATTGAGGTCCCCGAGGAGGATTTTAGCATCGAATGATAAGATCCCACCAAATACTTCCTCTAGGATCTCATAGAACGTGTTCTTCGTTTTTTCGTCGGTAGATTCTGTTGGGGCGTGTACATTTATAAGTACATAATTTTACCATGGACCTGGCGCAAGGCTAATAACCTTGCCCAGAAAAACAAATTATTATGGAAAATTTAACAAGCCTCATACTAGTTAAATAAGGCCAAGACCGGATCCTGGTTGTAGGGCCGATGATGATGATGATGAATTGTACCATGGGCCCTGTATTTTTAGCACCGACATTCGGTCATTAATAAATTTCAAATCTTTTACGTGGGGCGTAATCTTCTTGCTATGATGAAGCCAGTTCCGAGGTTATGTGTTCGGTACATCCACACGCCAGTGTAAACCCGTTGGTTTCGATTACTTGTGAGAGTCTGACCTCCTGAAGCGCGACGATGCCCATTTTATATTGTTTCGCGTTTTCTACGACCGTCTGTATCGCGCCTGGTTTCTATAACGTTCGAACATTCCACGTGCCGACGCGTATATCCCGTTTTTTCCGTTTTTCCCCACGTCGTCTTTTTGCCGAGTCGGTGTTTTCTTGATGATTTGTTCCCTTATGGTAATGTCGGTTCATCACACCTACGCCTACCGGCTTTGTCGTGGGATTGTCTTTTGTATATTGATTATTCATTTTTTATACCACGAGCCTTGGGGTTTCAAATAGTTCGCCATACCAGAGCCGCTGTTTGATATGGTAAGGTCTGCTTACTGCTATGATTCGACCCGGTGTCAGAGAGGCGCCGTTATAATACAGCCGGTACACCCCTGGCTGCAAACCATACAATGGGCACGGTGACGCGTAACACCCTGGATTAGGAGTGGTAGTTCTTTGTGTGTTACTACTCGCAAGCCTGCTTGACACGGGTGGCCCTACTGGAAGCGTTTGCTTCCGTCAGCATAGCCTAAGTGATTCATTGTAGTTTAAGCCCCCACACCACGTCAAGGTTTCTACCAAGCGGGAGGCCGATTGTCCTATACGGATACGAAACATAGGCTCTCACAAAACGGGAAGAAAACAAATTCTGCGTATTCGAGAATAAAGTTTTAAGGGGTATCTTTGGCGGTATATATGACGAGGAGGCAGGACAATAGAGGAAACTCCATAACCACGAATTGGAAGAGCTAAAGCAAACCTACAATAGTGAGAGTAATCAAGTCGCGAAGATTAAGATGGGCCGGACACGTGGCGCAAATAGGCAACGATAGGACCCTGCATAGAATTCTTGACGGTAAACCAACGGGAAAGAGACCGACAGGACGGCCGCGACGGAGATGGGAGGACAATGTTAGATTGGACCTTGAGGAGATCGGATCGCATGGTCGAACGTGGAAGGAGAGCGCACAGGACAGGGCACAATGGCGGAGTCGGGTCGGTGAGGTCATGAACTTCCGGGTTCCTACAGGACAATAAATATAAAATAGAATAAATAATGTAAGTTTATAATCCAATACTGTTTCCGATGCCAACTAAAAAGTAAGAGATGGACTTGCACCATTCTCAAAATAAACATATTTTTAATACTGTTAAGAGCTAAAACTTCCATGTCCTAAATACTAGACTCTGATTTTTTTTTACCACAAATTGTTTACGCATAAAAAGGTCATGACAAGTTTTATCTATAACCACCATTTTCTCAATTTTTTCAATGGACTTGCCCCATTTTCAAAATAAACGGCTCATATATGAAATTAAGTATATATTTGTTAGTTTGTTCCGAATGCGTTCCTAAACGATTCATCCGGTTGATGTCAGTTGTTGTTGGCACAGATGTGAAGATGTCTGACATGGAACCATTAACGTCCACTAGGTGGAACCATACCGGATAATTGTCTCTCATGCATTATTCCTCCGATTGCGATTATAATGTTGGACAGATGTTAGAAGTTGCCTGGGGGTTTCTGGTATATTATCTTTGATGTTAAATAGATTTATTTTTGTACGCACCACGTTATACTTCGACCTTGTCCCGGGGAAAATGTCGAGAGACGGTAACCGGGAGAATTAACAGGCATGGGTTGAAAAATGAGGATGAGTTAAATCCGTAGGCACTGACAGATAATCAAGAATAGAGTGAATCAGGCATGTAAGTGGGCTCGGACCCCCTGCACCTTTTGAAAATTACCACCTCCAGGGCGCAAAGTATAACAAAAATGGTGCGAAGACTATTCTTTGTATCTAGTGGAACCAAAAAAGTGTTGTGTACTATGAGCTGCTACAAATCAGGGATCCCATTACGGACGATCGGTATGGACAGCCACTGACTTGTTTCAGCCGGGTATTATATAAAACGGATGGAATACAAACAAAGACATCACGGTTTTTCGTAAGATAATGTTTGAAAGCGCTGAAGCGGGATAATTTATCGCAGCCGCCGTATTCTCCAGGCATTGCTTCTTCTGATTAATGATTGTTCCGACGTGTGCAGCATAATTTGACAGGTCACTGGTTTACTTCTTTCGCCAAAGTTGAAAATTGGCTACTAACATGGGTTGCTTCAAAAGCCGAGACTTTTTTTTCGGAAATCGAAAATGGATTGAAAGGTCGGAGAAAGCTGTAACCAGCAATGGGCAATACTTTGGTTAATCTATTCTTTTAATTTGTTTTAAAATAAATGCATTTTTGACCTTTTGAAAAACAAACTGAGCTAATTTGTATTCCCAACACAAGATTTATACTCTACGGGCCGCCAGAGGAAGAATCAATTAATCCCATCACTGGTTCGGAAAACCGCCAGACTCTTTGCCAACAAAGAGACCGTATCCCCGCATGTATCACTCTTGCACGGAAATTTCGTGACCCATAGTTGTAAAACCAAATGCTGGGTAAATAAAATTTGTCAAACGCAGCATGAGACAAGGATTCTCCAAAACTGACCCGTCGAAATCAAAGCTACCAGAGCGTATCCATGCTGCCCGAAAAAGGGGACAGACGAAATACCGATGAACAGACAGAATAAAAAGGGAGTGAAGAGGCATGGTTTGATTTGTTTAAGAATGAAAAAGATTAATGCTGGGATATCAATTGTCGGCGAACAGAAATCTGAATATGACTTCCAACTGGAAGCTTCGTCCATAAAAAAATAACCTGCGAAGTCTGGCAAGGAAAAGAAAATGCCAAAAAGCAGAAGAGGGGATCCCGCCTTAATGGTTCATGCGTTTAATTGAGCATACGCATTGGGTTGTACCACATGAAATGTCCGATTTTATAGTAAAAATTGAAAAGCCAATATTACTTTTCCGTAAATTTTTATTCAATCCAAATAGAATCCGTTGGCATCTATGACATTCCTCCAACGTGATACAAGGTCAAATATACCTTTTTCGTAGAAGTGCCGACTTTTTGAGACAATGAAATCTTCAAAGGCTTTTATGACCTCTGCTTGGATCCGGAAGACCTTCTGGCGGCAAAATGAATCCAGATTGCGGAAAAAATGGTAGTCCTTTGGGGAAATGTCAGGAGAGTACAGTGGATGTTTGGCGGATTTGTTATCGAAGTGTTCCGCCGAAGACTGGCCACGCACCAAAAGGAACACCTGGAACGCGGAGCGAATTCAATTGTACAAAACAAAACGCGAAAAGAATTGTCTTTATTTTTGTTTTAGAGTTCGGTCTCCACTTGCGTCTAGGACACACTTTTGATTTTCCACTTATCTTAGGTTGCACCGTTTCGAAACTACCTTGAACCACACGTTCGACGTTATTTATTATTTTTTTATTTTCGCGATATCTCAGCGCGAATCGACCTCCTCGGTGGGGTTCTCAGACCCCTGCTCGAAGTAGTCTAATTGTCTCTATCCTTAAAATCCCATTCGAACTTCTCATCCCCGCATCTGCAAAAGAAAATTTCCTATCCAATCTGCAAAGAAAATTTTCCCATCATCAATCCATCATTCTCCTTTCTGTCTTCCTTATCGGAATCTTGTTCCTTTGTTTGACGATCGATCGTACCGCCACTTATTTCCCGATCTTTTCGTGGGATTTGTTTGGGTTGCCCATCTGGCTTAAGATAACAATGTTCTTGTGCGCTTCAGATGGGTAATAAAGGAACCGTGGGATTGGTATTGGTTTCTAATTGCATTTCCAAATCATAAACATATAGCGTGAGATCTACGTTTGGATGTTTATAATTGCGTGACTGTTGGTCGGCGGCGAATCGCTATCCTTTGTTTGCACAAGTGTGCCTTTTAGGTTTTGGGTCATGCTAGGAATTTAGGTGCTAATTGCTATTCGCTACCAGGGGAGATATTCGTTGTTCTGTTTGTTTACCGAAGAACGGGTTTAATGGGTGCAATGCATTGATGCTTTGAATGGGTGCGTTGGCTTGGATGCGTTGAATTCAATATTAGAGACTTTTGAACGTTTAGTTCGATTGATTTTTAGTATTGAATTCAATGTTGGTGTATGTAATGTTACCTTTTGTTTCAGGTGGGAGTAAGGACTTTTGGGACACGTGTGTGTGGGCACGTGTAATGGATAAAGGTAAGTATGTTCCTTAGCGGAAAGGACATCTCAACCTATAGTGGGTTATGTGGTTCGTAGAACCGCTACAGATGCAGAAGAATTTCAAATCCCAACTGCAACCGTTTTTGCACCATTACTTGTGAGTTATGGGGTCTAGCATTTTTATGCAAAAGGATCGGGTCGTGCCTATTGACCAACGCAGGTTGCTTTTCAGCCCATTTGGTATGCAATATGTCGATTTCCTCACAATATTTGATAGCGTATATCGTTTCTCTTGGTTGAAGAAATGAAAAGTGGATTGATCCTTTCGATGTCCACCAAATTCTCACCATAAGCTTTTTTGGCTTTGGTGAAGATCGGGCTTGGGGTTGTGGATTGGTCCTTGCGATGTCCACCAAATTCTCACCATAACCTTTTTTGGTTTTGGTGAAGATCGGGCTTGGGGTTGTGTTTTGGTTTTTCACCTGCACGCAACCACTGTCCAAGTCTTTTACGGTTATCATACAGAATCCACTTTTCATCACAGGTGACTATGTGGTGCAAAAACGGTTCAGTTTGGTTTCTTAATCTAAGTGATGGGCAGATTTTTAGGCGCCGTAGTTCTTGAGACTCGTTCAGTTCATGGGGTAGACACTTATCGAGTTTCTTTACCTTCCCTATGAGAGAATGGTGAGGACTTATTTTCATCGAGGATACTCCCATGCTTTGTGCAATCTCCCGCACCGATTTCGTTGGGTCCGCATCCACCGGTGCTCTTAAAACATCGTCGTCAGCTAACGTTTCTGGATTCCCACGTGGTTCATTTTCGAGGCTGAAATCTCCGGAACGGAACTTTCCAAATCAACGCCGTATAGTGCGTTCGTTTACCGCTTGATCCTCAAAACATCACTAATGTTTTACATTGCCAATGACGCATTATGTCCCATTTTAAATTCATAAAGGAAGAGGGTTTGAATTTGAACTGTCGACAGCATGGTAAACAATTCCTAGAAAAAAATAAGTGTACTTATAACAAATCCTAAAATTCTCACACATCAAACACACGTACCACTTTACTTTAAAAAAAGAGAAAATTTAACGTTATGGCACAGATGGTCACTCGAGAACTTCTTATTTCCGGTTGAGCGAAAATCGAACATTTCTTGTGGTACAATCCAATAGGTTCAACTGACGACTTTTGATATTGTGCAGTCTGACACAACTACTGAGTGGAAGGTTGGATACGAATGCCCGGCCACCCTGTAAAATACTACCTCATTAAGATAACGGCTCCGTAAATCCGTAGTTGAGAGAAATCCTTGACACACTTTCAGAACTTTGTTGGTGTACATGATCAAAAAAAATTAGCATCTCATGGCACCATCTCAACCCAGCAAATCCATCTTTCTTGGAGGAAATAGAAATAAAGCAAGAAAGTTGATGAAAAAGTGAATGAGTAAAACTGTCGCTGACGCTGGAGTGCCCAGGGAAACTCGACGAAGATTACTAATTGAAACGCCAACAAGAGGAGCGTAAAATTCAGCTACTTAAGGCTATTCGTTTCGATCAGGGCAAGAAAGAGAAAACAAAGGAAAGAACACACAGAGTCATTGCTTTGGTACCCTCCAGGACGTTGCCACTGCATGATGAGAAATTAGCAATGCGTCGTAAGGGACTTTTACACGTAAAACGTAAGAGTGGACACATCAAGACAAATTTACCAACTTTAGGACGGAGACAAAACTACAAGCCTATTTAAGCAGAGTGCGAAGAGACAGTTCCACATGTAAATTCATTGAAAAGATGTTATTGAAAGTCAAATCGGCAAATAAACAAAGATATTGAAGCTGTGGGGTTTCTCTATATTACATGGAGAACCAACCCACAATTCCAGCCCCAATGTCCGTTTTATTTAGACCGCTTTCAGCGTGTCATATTATCCCCTATTCCACCATTCATGCTATTCACCTGAAATAACATGTTTTCCCCAAGGACGCAAAGCTAAACTCATTCTCCTATGCAGGTAATGCATAATTGAGTTTAGCTACCATTTTTGCCATACGGCAACTCCATTCCTCTAACCATGAGATTTCCACCGGAAATTTCATTCATATTGGTTAGCAACAACCATGTCGAATCAAACGACGCGGTTGCAGCATCATTCAATGTCTTGGGTAATTACCAGCATTCCTTGGCGTTTTTCCTACGGTACCATTTCCCTAGCCGATGTAGCGTCCTATCGATTTTCAGCAGATCATCCATTCGCTTGGGATCAATGATCGCTTTTCGCAGGTTAATAGCACCAGCTAAATTTTCATCTCCTCCATAATTCTGTTTCAATACGGTTCAATGCTCTCTGAGTTCACCACAGCTGTAACACTGGGTCAGTAGGTCATGCTCGGTAGCTGCATTTGATACCGGCACACACAACGTAGCCGCCTCGAGATCACAGTACATCGTGTTTCTGTTCTCTCATCCTCTACGTTCTTCAATTATCAATTAACCGAAGTTACCACACTTCGACGAGCGTGACTATGAGAGAGCAGAGGCGTGGTCTCTTTTGGTTGTCCTGTGTGCAAAATCGAGAACAAAGAATTTCACCCCTAACCAAATCAGTCGCTTTGCATTTATCATTGAGGTCGGTTACGCTGCTGCGTGGAGTTTTGATTTATTCAAGGACAATCGCAAAAAGAGTCGTCTCGTGGTCGAGTGGAGTCGTGCAAAATAATTTTTCTCGAGTGGTAGTTAATTTAAAACCGCTAACTTAAATATAATCGTGCTCTTGCGATTAAATTTTTGCCATATTCACTAATCCAATGTTCGAGTGGAAGTTTTAATAAATAAAGTTTAATTCTACTTTTTCCCGCATCAGCATTTATACCTGTATACCAACACAAAAGGATTGTCAAAGTGTTTAGTATTAACAAGTTCTTAATTAAATAAAGAAAAAAGCAAAACAATAAAAAAATAAAACAAATTATTCAATTAAGCAACAAACACAGTGCGTTATATTTTTATTGGATACTTGTGTAAAGTGGACTATTCGTCGAAACGTCGTTGAAACCGTGCCTATGTCTGGCACAACTACTTGTACCCCCCACAAAGCCATTTTTAAGCGAGAGGTGGATTTAAGTATGAAGTATTGTGGGGTATATATTAGTCGGTGTGCCGGCACGGGTACAGGTTCTCTAATATCCCATCGTGTACGCCGAATATTGTTCGTAAAAATCAAAGCTGCGCCACAAACCGTTCACATGAAGGAAAATAAAACACTGGATTATTATTTGTATAAATTATTTTTTATTTTAATTCTTCCTTTTCATTGTTCACATTAGTTTCTTACATCGCATTTAATTTGTTTTAAATAACCGTCTCGTTCCGATTACAATAAATTCGTTTCGTTTGAGGATACACTTTATCGAATTAATTTGTAAACAATAGATCTTTTGTTAAACACCAACACAAAGCGTCAAATTAAAATGCCAAACTATTAGAACACGACAACCAAATACTACTAACTTGAAGACTCCCGGACACACACTCGTGGTTGAAACACGTCTGCACTAACTGGTGGTTGAAATTCGACTTGGGTTCAGGAACCAGTAACGGCTGCCGTGGTTGGATTTCGACTTCTTGATGCTCAAGGAATAACCTCGAGAGACTCGCGGTGAGTCCCTCTCCGCTAAGGGTAAGTTTTATTTCCTTGAGAGAAACGTGAAGTTTCTCTTTGTGGTGGTGAATTGGAGAGGATCTCTCTGCATCGATCTTAGCTGGTGTGCTAATTGATCCATTGTTTACTCATGCAACGAGGTCATGGGAAAACGAAACTGAGAAAGGAGGAAAGAACAAAGGACATCATTGAAGACATGGACGCAGCTGTATAAATAGTCTTTATGCAATTAGGAGAACTGGGTGCTAACAGGAATTTAGGTACACAATTGTGATTGTGCACTGTATCCTTGCTGGCGGAAAGGGTCGAATTCTTTGTATGCATGTTTATATCCTGGAGAATTCGGTTTTTGGCGGCTAGATGCGTAAACGCTTTTGTCGATTGGACAAAAGGCTGCCGAGACCGTGTATAAATCAGGAAAATGTGCTGCGCACGTGTGTGGCAGAGTACGCTGGCTGGCAGGGGCGCCGATAAGGTTTTCCTAACTAAAGGTGATGCTTTGCCTGTAAAGAATTCTTTTCAGAGATTTTGATATTGCGATAAAGGCATGAATGTTAGCGAATTCTTTACAGGGAGTTTTGTGTGAGTACATTAAGTGTCCTTGGAAAGGAAATGCTTGCAGGTAAGTGCAGGTTGGAATTGAGGGTGGTTCTTTGCGTAGCTATAAAGAACCCCCACAGTATCCAACCCAGTTTGAAATACGTTTGCAGGCAATCGGTCTAAATGATCAACATCGTAAAATGGCAAACATCTGAATGGGCGTTGTTGTGATGTCGTGAAGTAGGTTAGACAGCGGGCGACAAAGGGGCCCAAATTGAATTAAACGGTGCAATAAATTTTGGAGGGACAAATTGGAGTGTGACTGAACTCTTAGGCAACTACAATTTGTAATGTCAGTGTGGCTAATTCTTCAGTAGTTCGTTACTTTTTCACAACTTGACTAGTTTCACTGCACTGCAAAGTATTCAAAGAACTTTTGTTTTACATCTACTTATATGTCAACAGCCAAACACACACAACAGCATTGTCAGTTGCAACTCATGGCAACTCTGATATAATACATCAAATTCAACTTCTGACAAAAGATTCGAGATGTTTTTCCCCACCGACTACGAAATTTTCTCGTAGTCGTCCTGCTCTATGTTTCCAATGGGTTATGCTGACTTGTCAAATCTAACAATATGATATTCCGACATGAATTTCCCTCAACACAATTTATTTATATATCGCGGTTGACGTTAATTATGATTGGGTATGACATGTTTCATACTCAGAGATGTGCACAACAAAACCATCGCAATAGAAGAGAGCTTCATTGTGTTACACCTCGCTTTACACCCCCTCTCAAACAATCAAGATTCCATTCATCCTATGATCCATCATTCTATCTATATAAACAACCATCCTCAAATAATAAATCTTCATAGAAACCCACTCACCAATTCATATAAACATAAATCAAAGTATTCTCCATACAATGCAATACTCGCGTTCATTCAGAAGCAAAGCCTTCTCCACGAACAACTAATTCATATCGCATATCTTGCGATAATTATCCATCCATGCCAAAGCATATATCCGTCGTGCGCTTAACATTGCATTCTGCTTCGCATTACGAAAAGCAAACAAGCACCTGCCCACAGACCTACACGGTCTCATGTTACAAGTACATATGTTAACAGGTGTGATACATGATATGCGACCGCCAGCGGCATTATCAAAGGCCAGCGACTACGAAGTAGTCGAGCGTCATAAAACTGCTGAGTTCGGCGAAGTAGCGCACACAGCAGCGAGGCGCAAATAAATCGTATGATACGATTGGCACATGCGGGCAATGGCCTATAATTGGTTCGCCGAATTGAAAGCAATTAAGTAATTGCCAAATTCATTACCGACGCATTTTAGCAGGGTAACCTTGACAATTACTGAAAATGCAAATAACCTCTGACAGGCAAATAACCTCAAAATAGGTTACACGTTCTGATAGAGGGAAATGCATCGTCTACAGTAATTCGCCAGTAAATTGGTATATAAAGAGAAGGTTGCGAATGGGAAGATGATTATTATTATAGTATTTTATTTGCTCCTCGATAGTATAGTGGTTAGTATACCCGTCTGTCACGCGGGCGACCGGGGTTCGTTTCCCCGTCGGGGAGCCTCTGGCGCAAGACTAATGACCTCGCCCAGAAAAAAACAAATCATTGTGGAAAATTTAACAAGCCTCAGGATTTGCTAAATAAGGCCAAGACCGGTCCCCGGTTGTAGTGCCGGTGATGATGATAATGATTTTATAGTAAGAAGGTTGCAGCCTTGCAACGGTACAGCGGACCTTCTTACTACTAAGTTTAAGTATTAAGTATATAAATTTAAACTAAGAGTGATATTAAAGAAGACTATTGCGAAGACCATTTGTAAAAGTGATAATAAAGAAGACTATTGAAGACTATTGAGAAGACCATTTGTAAAAGCGATATTAAAGAAGACTATTGAAGATTATTGAGAAGACCATTTGTGAAAGTGATATTGTGGAAGGCTATTGAAGATTATTGAGAAGACCATTTGTAAAAGTGATATTAAAGAAGACTTTTGAAGACTATTGAGAAGACCATTTGTAAAAGTGATATTTTGATATTAAAGATTAAGCAAAAGTAAAGAAACGTGCTGTTTTAATTACGACCAGTCTAAACTGGAGGGAAGCAAAGAGACAATTGAAGAAGCCACAACCACGGAAGACAAGTCCCCATCAGAGCAACTGGAAAACCCGGAAGGAAGACCGCTGGTCCAAGATACTGAAACCAAATTCGGTACGAGCCATAAAAACGCTGAAACCCTGTGATACAGGGACTAAACAAAATAAAACATTTTCCGATAATTAATTAATAAATGTTAGCATCTGGGGTTGCTCAGGTGTTACATTTTGGCGCCCAACGTGGGGCCTAATAAAAGAAAATACAACTAACTTAATCAAACATTATTTCAGATAAATAAATATTAAATGTCTACATCAGAGGTCAAACTCTAATGTTACAATTGTATTGAAGTCTCATAAGAGATGTTGGCTGATTTGTAAGTAGCCCATATACAGGTAAACATTTAATCGCAACGGAGGAGACTTTTAGTGGTTCCCATAAAATGCATGAAACCCATAGAGGTGGACGATACAACCGTTGGCTTGTCGTATATTATGTCCTAGTCAAACTCGGTAAACCACTTAAGCATCACTGTAGTCACTCATTTTATGTTTGCGAATTAAAGATACGACAATGAATACAAATGCGAATCAGAAATGATAGACAGTCAATTTAGAACCGCACATTCTCAGTTTGCTATTAGAAGTGCACCACTTTGAATTGTCTTTGGAGGTCACAGATGATGGACCCGCATTCGTCGGACAGCCTGTTCCATTCACTCCTGTCAAGTTGCCTAAAAATAGGTGCAGATGAGCGATGTCGACCGGTTCCCTTCCATTTGACTTTGGATTCCCTGGTACTTTGTGATTTATGACCGCACAATTGTGATTTATGATGCTAAAGGTTTCGTGACTTCTTTTTCTGCATTCTATTCTCTGTTCTGGTCGACATTTAAACGCTATACAATGGTATACAACAATATACACGGGGAGGACATCTCAAACCTCCTGCACACGCGCCAAACTTTGATCTTGATGAATGGCCGTGGAGATGTGATTTGTTTATTCGCATCCTTGTTCATAAAATCGCCATTGAAACGAAGTATGCGATTTCGTTGGTTGTATGTGCAAGTGAATTGCTACTTAGATTCTCGTTCGTCCTTGTTCATGGCTCAGCAGGTTGGTTCAAGCACTTTGGATAGTTGTTACCAAAGAACTGAACGGAAAGGACATAAGGGGGCAGAAGACAAAAAGACAAACAACCAAGGAAAACATAACCGCAAACTTGTTAAGGAGATTAGAAATCCAGAATGAATCGAGGACGTTGGTTACAATTACTCGATAGAATTGGCGGGAATGTGGAAGGACGAGAAAGGGTAGCTTCTCCAATTGACCTCGATACAACTTGAAGGACCAATTTTATCGAGAAGTCCTAAAGGAATATACCAGCACTTGTTCAAACTGCTGGCTTTTCCTTTTATTTGCGTGCTATTTACTTTTCTCCTTTTCATTTTTTTTCTGAATGTCTGTGTTGCCATTAACACCCAGGGAACAGGTCTCCTACTGACGCAGGACATCGTCTTTCATGTGGCGGTGTCTGTGAGTTAAATTGCAAATATTTACAAGAAGTCTTTCCTTTTTAGAAACATTTTAAATTGCTCTCACACCACATGAGATATTCGATGACGATAAGTGGACAACCGGCTGTAGGGTGGTGCGCTTGTAGGGTATGTGGAGAATGCTTCGGCTTATCGAGCCTTTGGAATCCTTTTTACGAGGCATCGTAATGATGGATGGTACAATGTGTTGTTGGCTTTGTATCTGTCACCCAGAATATGTTTGCTGAGCCGTGATAGGTGTCCGATTGACGGCTGGTTAGCTACGGTGTCGTCTATTTATACAACTGAAACACTTACGTATCCTAGAGATTGATGTGATTGGTCTTGTTTATGTACTCGTAGAATGCAGGCGCATGTCCGTAGAGATTTTCGGTAAGAATTATGCAAATGCAGTTAATTCGCACGTGTTTTGCATTAACGATAGTATTCAAAGTGAGTCGTCTGTGTTTGCTCCTTTTGTTTGCCGTCGACAAGTGACTAGTCCTTGAAGAAGACATCTTGACACACCTTCTCGTAGATCGTAATCCAAGTGAAGAACGATACAACCGTCGCATGTAGGTCAGAGAATTGCATCTTGGATTTTATTCGTTGGTAGATCCTGTTGATGGTGCTGCAGAATACGATGTTGCCGGTGGCACTAGTAGTGATGGAGATGCTGACGCCTGATAGGAATGGCGATTGGGTCGGGGCACGAGCATGGTGATGGTGACGGTGAGGTTGCAGTTCTACTGCGGTTGGTAGTAGTACTTATTTCTCAAGTGAGCAATGAACGGATATTCCGTTTTGTAAATTGAATAAAATTGTGAAGAACCAAAGTCAAAGGAAGTTTTACAGCGGCACAAGAGGACGGCATCGGGAAGAAGATTCTTGGGCTGAACTAATTTAACGCTTGAAATGAATTTCATTAGAATTGTTCACTTAGTTGTGTCGGTTTTAGTCTGTTTTCTATTTTTCGCTTCCGGTGCAACTTTTGTTGCTGATCTAGATAAATCGGCCCTTGAGTCTTCTTAAACTCTTTGTGGGATAATGGAAATTTCAAATGAGTTACAGTGAAAAAAGGAATTCCTGTGTGTGAACAAATATTGAGATCAAGAGCCTGACGAGATGCAAGCCTAAGAACTGTTCTATAATTTAATAAAATCTTTACATGCCGTGTATTCCAACAGGTTTGCTTTTGAAGTAAGTATTCCTATTGTGTTTGTAGTTTTTGTCTATTACATACATTTTTAGTTGGGTGGTAGAGTAATGCAACACAAGTGATAGGATAGTTATGCCTAGATTTTATGGTGGATGTGTGGAGAGTAAGTATTGTGCCAGACATGGGCACTAGGTTCACTTCCGCCCCATCGTCTATTGTTCACTGCAAACACAAGTTGTTCTTAATTAATTTTTAGTTTATTTCACTTTCGTTATTAATTCGTTTTTTCCGGGCAAGGTTATTAGTCTTGCGCCAGAGGCTCCCCGACGGGGAATCGAACCCCGGTCACCCGTGTGACAGGCGGGTATACTAACCACTATACTATGGAGTAGCCTCACATTGTTCTCAGCCATTATTAAATATGTTAGTGTTTTTATACTTCACTTAAACTTAGTATTAATATTAAATTGATTTTTATGAATTGTAAACAGAATGAAACACTTCCTTCCACGACCCGACTTCTGTATATATACGCTTCTCCGCCGCGCCACGAAGAGCGGGAGATCGCGCGACCAGCGTGGTCGGCGGATGTAATTGGACTCAGCGATACAACCTTCGTTTGGGGTGAGTTTGTGGTGTGGTGGTAGATATCCTCTCCACTAAGGATATGTATTTACTTACCACCAGAGAAACGTAAAGTCTCTCTTGGTGGAATAGAAAACCAGATCTCGTAATGGAGGTCACGGTGGTATGTGTGTGATCGATCAGATCTATGTAGTTTACCCATGCGCGAAGGCAATGTCAAAACAAAGCAAACAGGCGGCAAGGACAAAGGGATTGACAAGATCGTTGTCTATGAAGAGCATTGCGTCTAAATAAATAGACGACGATGCATCCAAGAAATCTGGTAAGAGAAAAGATGAGACGAGGGAGCATAAAACTTTTAGATGAGTGATGCCCTTGTGTAATTATACGAATAGACATTGGAAAAGGTGCTAATGGGTTGGTGGACGAAACAAATCCCTTGCTTGCATTTGTATATGCAGAGAAATTCGTTTATGGGAAACGGATTCTACATTTGCATTGTTTATGCTTTGAATTCAACCCGGCGGCTATGCGCGAAGTCGATGATTGTTTGGAGATTCAAACAAAGGAGCATTTCTGGGTAAAGTGCTTGCAGCTGTATCGATAGTTGCAAGTCATTGCGAAGCAATTCAGATGATTACACAATGACGGTTTGTATATATCATCTGTGTCAATTGTACATGGCATCTATGGCGACGCCAGGATCGAACTCTAGTGTGAATATCTACAGTAATTGGAAATTCGGTTCTGGATCGCTAATGCAGAGATGCATTGACACATGTATGAATGCCCATGTAGGGAAATTTCTTTGCAGGCATTTCCAGGTAATGCATTGAAAGCATTAATTATCCTTGGGAAGGACATGTTTTTGCTGCGGGGAGATTGCGGTGCAGGTGTGGGAAGATTGGAATTTGCCTGGCAACCGAAGGTACCGAATGGGTTTTGGTTTTATGCACCTGTACGAGGGTTGCCTCTTATGTTTCGGGATTTGGCAACCCTAGCGTTGCAATCCGGCAATTGACAGCTCTGTCGTAAAGTTGGACATTTTTGAGGTTATACGCACTCAGAACGTTTTGACATACGAGCGTTATTTGTGTTGTTTACAGTAACTTAAAAGATTCATCTCGGCCCAAAAATGGAATTAAATCGTCAACATTTTCGTGCGATTATTTTTTACAACTTTCGGCGTAGATTAACTCAGCAACAGTGCATGGATGAACCTAATTCAATTTTTGGCGATGAAGCTCCATCAAGGACCAATGTTTATCGATGGTATGGTGAATTCAATCGTGGTCGTAGTTCACTCCAAGATGAATTACGTGAAGGTCGTCCAAAATCAGTTGTTGTTCCGAAAACCATTGATGCTGATATTGGAAAATCGTCATGTGACCTATCGTGAGATTGAGACAACCTTAGGCGTTAGTGGGACCAGCATACATTCAATATTGCATAAACATTTGACTGTCAAAAAAATTTGTTCGCGTGGATCCCACACAATTTGTCAATCGCCCAAAACAAGGCGCGTGTCAATTCGTCGAAAGAAATGCTCAAAAAATACGGTCGGGGTGCTTCGAAACACGTCTATGACATCGTGACAGGTGATGAATCGTGGATTTACGCGTATGAGCCCGAAAGTAAACAGCAGTCGACTGTCTGGGTATTTCAAGATGAGCCAAATCCAACAAAAGTTGTTCGCGCACGAAGCACTTCCAAGCAAATGGTCGCCTGTTTTTTCGGAAAAACTGGACATGTCGCAACCGTACCACTAGAACAACGCAGAACAGTCAATTCTGAGTGGTACACAACCATTTGTTTGCCAGTTGTCTTCCAAGAAATCAGGAAAATCAACCGCCGAAGACGGATCACTCTTCACCACGACAATGCGAGCTCTCACACATCGGCTGCGACAACTGCATTTTTGAGCACCCAAAACATCGATTTGATGGGTCATCCGCCGTATAGTCCTGACTTGGCACCGAATGACTTCTTTTTATTCCCGTACGTAAAAAACAAACTGAGAGGTCAACGTTTTTCGACACCTGAAGAAGCGGTTGGTGCATTCAGAATGCATGTGTTGGAGATACCTCAATCAGAGTGGCAAAAGTGCTTCGACAATTGGTTCAAACGTATGCAAAAGTGTATAGATCTTCATGGGGAATATTTTGAAAAACAAAAGTGATTTTCGATGATCAATATTTGTTTTTGTTCTCTAATCCGGAAATATAAAGGGCAACCCGCGTATAATGGAAAGAATTCTTGTAGGTAATTTGTATGCGACGAGATGCATGAAAAGGTAGGAATTCTTTAACAGGGACTTTTAGATTATGAATTTGATAACCTCGATGCGTAAAGCACTTAAGGTGCAAATGCGATTGTATTAGCGAAAACTTATGCCGATTGGGATGTAGTTATGGGGGTTTTCCAGGTAAGTGGGCCGTGGGGTTTGGCGGAGCCGCCACAGATGTCGTCGAAGTTAGAGCATATCAGAGATGTGGAAAAAGTTTCCTATGACAGAGAAGTTAAGGAATGGTACTTAGTCAGGTCGTTTATATTAGGGCGCTAATATTAAAAAAGAAATATTTATTTTTGTATATATTATAACATATTTTATGTAAGCTATTTAGGTTGCATTAGATTTGCGTTTCAATATTCTGTGTTCAAAATTATGACCACTATGACCAAATGAGCAGTGAAATTTATAGTTTCTCATTACCACTGTTAGCATTCAATCATCATATATTGCATCAATCAACAAAGGATTCATGCCGCCATCCTCCTCAATAAATAACATATGCTTCAGGCACACCAATGCCACCTGGGTCGCCCAAGGACTTGTGGGGATTCTTTAACCCACTTCCAAAATCCCCCACTGCCATAAATTACCTGTCCCCCACTTACCTACAAGTGAGCTTTTCCTTACAGCTGAAAATATAGTTCATGGCAAGATTACCATCTTGCCATGACAACAAACTTTCACCAGCATTATAAACCCCAAAAGTTAAATCAGCTACTTCATCAGGTAACCTGCTTTGATTCATGCACAGGCTAATGCTCAATGCCAAGAAGCATTTCCTCTTGCATGTGCATGACATGTTTATTCACATCACCGCTGCACCATCAGTCGATTGTATAATCAACAACCTACAGGGCAACCATTGCTGGCCGCCTATAGGAATTTCTAGTGTTGTGTTAACACAAACAACACACCGACCGATGGAACGTTGGCAATCTGTGTGCAAGCTAATTGATGCTGTACGCATGGCCAACGAACAAACAACGCATTCTTCCTATCCTGAGGTTCGCGACACTTGCGACAATTCCCTTTCATCGGTTATCAACCGATTATGGAATTTGGGCATGGAAATAATCATTGTTTAGACAATTTTATCCATGTTCCATTATATTAGCTTAAACAATAGCTACCCTAGCCACTGCTATCGTAAACAAACCCCAAATGCTCGGTTGACCTATCGGCACCGAAGAAAGTATAGCCTACAACGGCATGATCGTGAACGCCTAAGTAAACACGATAATGTTCCTATGTAGCATCGGCTAAACCATGAACAAGTGCATGATCGGTCGTTATCGGGTTTTCAGAAAAAGGGGCATCGTTCATTGACCTGTACGGGCATATGAAAAATCCATCTTTATTGCGGCTGGTGGAAGTTGATCACAACGATCACCACGAGTCAAATTTCATCAACTGACCACAATGGTCACGCGATCTCCCGTTATTCGTTTCGCGCTCGGGGACGTAAATATACTAAGTTGAGTGGAGTGAGCGGGCGATTAATACCAAAGTAATTATTTCTTCTGCCTGAAGAATAACCACTACCAGTAGTGTACACCATCTTATATTTTTGCGCATCCGTGTCATCGTCGGTGAAAGTAGAATCTGTTTCCCATAATCTAATTAAATACCGTAAGATCAGTTTTAAATGAAAAGAACCTCAGTAAACTATAATTTCAATAAAATATCATTCGAACGTTAACATAGTGTGTTTCATTTCTCCGGTGTGTGATATTTGCTCTTCTGCTATGGTGATTGTTTCCTGCGGACAGTTTACGGCGACGCAATGGGCGACAGTAAGTGGATGTTGGAGGAGGAAGGGAACCGAGTACCCAGGCAGGTACATACTTCCTCCCCACGGACTCACGGCATTGTCTTCGTGCATCATTATAAACATCGGCGCCACAGACAACAACCATTCTTATCGAGTACTTCAGAGCGATGACCAAGACCACAAAAGAAGAGCCACGGACATTTAATTTAGCGCAACAAAGAAACCGACAACCATGGAGACACAAGCTATGGACTACCAAAAAAAAGTTTCAGGAAGCCGTGGAATACATCAATACACTTCGACTCCAGTTGAAACAACTCCAGGAGGAGATTCACTCCCTACAACCACCCACTAAAAACAGAGATGACGTCTGCATGGAAGAAACGGCTGCTCAATACCTCAGACTAGCCCCATCATCACCAAAGCAACAATTATTGTCTTCTGAAGCACCATCACCCCAAAAAAAGAATACAGCCGGGAATGAAATGATTAACACACACGACAAAAATATAAAACCACCAACCATCTACATTAAAAATATAACGAACATCAAAGAGCTGATTAGGATGCTCGAAAGTACCTTAGGCCACCGCAATTTCATCACAAACACAACAGGAGCTTCGACTTCCATCACAACAACCACTTTAATGGATCACAACAAGGCGGTAGAAAAACGTTCGCACCATAAGCTTGATTTATTCACTTTTCAACATGCGCAGTTGAAACCAGCGACTTTCGTCATAAGACGTATTGATCCAGCGTGTACCAATGACAAGTTCCTCAGCAGAAATATTCAGGATCTGTCCGGAACTGAAAATAAACAGGCTGGACTACTTCCCGACGCCATACATGCGAACTAACAAGACTCTGCATCTACGTATTATACAAATTCCTCCAACTGGTGTCACCCGGATCAAACAAATAAAATATCTATTCACGCATAAAATTGCGATTGAGGAACCACATAAACAAAACGTCCTTCATTGCAAAAAATGCCAAGGCTCAAGACACTTGGCGGCCACATGTCATCTAAGCCTACGATGCGTAAAGTGTGCAGAGCAACATCAACCTGGAGAATGCAGGGTCAGCCCGCCTGGGATGGAACCAGGAACAATCCAAACAACAAACCCGGACGCATCCATTACAACTAAGAAAATCACAGTGACATGCTGTAACTGCGGAGGACCCCACCCTGCTAACCTCTCGCAATGTCCTCATAAGCTGAGAATCCTCCAAAGGCGAACAACACCTACGGCAACGAGCAAATCTTCACCAACAAAAACAACATATTCTCAATCAACATATCCCACAAGTCCAGGAATGGTATTAGGATTTAAGAAAACAATTAAGTCCAACCCTGCCTTAGAGTGATCCAGTTAGGAAGATAAAACGAACTCAACGCAGAAAGATACGCGGTGATTCGGAAAGAGACAACTAGAGCTTTCAACGCAAAAACCGTGAATGGGAGAAGCCTCGGATTGAAAAAATCCTAGAAAATGCCAGAACAAAGAACATCAGAGGTATGTATGTCGGCATTAATTCAATAAGAAATGGCTACCGAGGGAGAGCCAAAATAATTCGAGATGTAAAAAGCTGTCTGGTCACAGAAACAAATAACATGGTGACAAGATGGAAGCAGTACTTTGAAAACCTCTTCAATGTGCGCACTCATCAACCACAAATAAACGCACCAGACGTACATACAGCCGAGCATCAGATCCCAGAGCCATCTTTCAACGAAGTTGTAGACGCAATAAATCGTACGAGGCGACTGCATACCGGCAGAACTTGTGAAGTATGGAGGAGAGCCAACCGCTCGCAAGATCCACCAACTGATCAGAACAATACGTGATAAGGAAGTCACTCCAGAAGAATGAAAAACCTCAAAAGTCGTACCCATCTTCAAAAAGTGTGACAGATGTGACTGCGAAAACTACAGAGGAATCCCATTGCTCCCAACCACATACAAAATACTTACAAATGTCATAATGGCGAGAATCGCATCGTACGAGAAGAAATACTGGGAGACTACCGGTGCGGATTCCATAGGAACCGATCAACGAGCGACCAAATGTTCACAGTAAGGAAACTACTGGAAAAGAAGTGGGAATGCAGAGAGACGGTTCATCAACTGTTCGTTGACTTTCCCAAAAGCATACGACTCAGTCGCAAGGCAAAGACTTTACCATATTGTAGTTGAGCTGGGAGCATCGAAAAAATATGCCGCCATCATTCAAATCTGCATGAACGAAAATAAAGGGCGAGCTAGAATAGAAAACCACCTCTCAGAACCATTTGAAATTCGCGACGGACTAAAACAGGGGGATGGCCGCTCATCATCATCATCGGCACTACAACCGGGATCCCGTCTTGGCCTTATTTAGCAAGTCTCTCCACCGGTAGCGGTCCTTGTCCGAGACTTGCTAGAATGTCCATAATAATTAGTTTTTCCGGGCAAGGTTATTAGCCTTGCGCGAAAAGTTGGCCTCTCAATGTCGAAGGAAATTAACAAAAGACTGCATTCCGGCAACGCTGGTAGGCAAGCAGTCAGTAAACTGCTGAAATCCAAACTGCTATCACGTTATATAAAGCTCTGTCTTTATAGAACCATAGTCATGCCGATTGTTCTATACGGATGTGAAACATGGGCTCTCATAGAACGGGAAGACAACAAATTCCACGTATTTGAGAATAAAGTTTTAAGGGGTATATTTGGCGGTAAATATGATGACAATGGAAGAAATCCCATAATCACGAATTAGAAAAGCTATACCGCAAACCTACAATAAAGAGAGTAATCGGGTTGCGAAGTTTAAAATGGGCCGGACATGTGGCAAGAATGGCCAACGATAGGACTGTGGGGAGCGAGTATAGTGCACCGGCGTACGGCGCTGATTCACTTCGCATCCCCCTCATTCACTTAATAGGTCCTTGAATGCAAACGAATGAAACGCTGCAAATGCGAGCACCAAAAGAATTCTCCTCGCCAGAATTGTTCTCGAACAGAAAGGAATGAACGATAACACCCAGTAGCTGCAGCACGGAAAATTAAATGAAACGCACGAATTAAGTGGTGATCACCGCCTTTTTATTACTTAAATTGTTTTTTATTAGAAACGGGATCAATCATAGAGTAATATATAGTGCAGAAGTGCGCAGGTTCCGGGTGCTGGAAGCCTGTATCGTACGCATACCCCTTCAGCAAGGAAGGGGTTTGTATGCGATTGCGGTCTACGCACCTGAGGAGCACCAACATAATCTATTTATAGCAGAGCTCGAGACTCTCTTCCGGGCAAAAATTACTTTATCCTAGAGGGAGATATGAACGCCAAGCATAGAAATTGGGGAAATCATATATCTAATGCCAGAGGAAATCAGTTGGCTGGCTGGTTAGATCAGTTTCATACTGAATATAGAACTGAACTGCTAGCTACGGAATATCCATCGTTCCCCAGAGGTAGATCGTTCTTAGATATCTTGCTAATCGACTCACGGCTGAGATTACTTAGCACCAACAGACGAAACACAAACTGTTTACGGACAATTGAATACGACAGTGACTACTGTGCATTCACGGCAGTAATAGAGCTTCCGAGCGAGCTCGCAGATCTGGAGGAATTCGTGATCCCGCAACCCTATAACTACGGGGCAATGCGATGGCCGCGGTTCACCAGATCATTAACAAGAGAACTGCGTTCGAATGACTTTGATCTGCCAGTAAACAGAAACCTGACTAATGTCGAAATCGACAAATACATTCAACAAATGGACGAAACCGTAAAACGAACAATGGACAAAACAATTCCCAAAACAACAGTTACAGATCACACTAACATGTACAGAAACGCAACAATAAACGCACTCCACAAGAAAAAGAGCAGACTGCTATCGAAACTAAAACATTTACACAGACAGTTTACAGACAGACAAGACCAGGAGATAATATCACAAAACGAGTTCAACGTTTTTCGACAACTGAAGAAGCGGTTGATGCATTCAGAATGCATGTGTTGGAGATACCTCAATCAGAGCGGCAAAAGTGCTTCGACAATTGGTTCAAACGCATGCAAAAGTGTATAGATCGTCATGAGGAATATTTTGAAAAACAATAAAGTGATTTTCGATGATCAATATTTGTTTTTGTTCTCTAATCCCGAAATATAAAAGGCAACCCTCGTATTCAGCAGAAATAATCAAAATGAAATTCAGTGTCTCCAAATCCCACGTACTCAGGTAAACAAGCAGCTGCTCACCAACATTGGCATAGATGCAGAGAACGCTATCCTCAATAGTGAGCTCTTCGTGATCGAAGATCCTTTAGAAAAGGTGAATGCTGTGGGAGCTGTCTTTTAGGAAATGTACAAGGTTGTTCTACTCAATCACCTGCACCTCCGGAATGAAATTTCATTTTGGCAATCGGAGAATCCGGGTTTTACCGAATTCAGTGAAGATAATCTGTCAATTGACATTAATGCCAATGGTGTAGTGGCTAATAGCCTTCTAATAACAAGGGAAGGAATCCAGAGTATCTTCGACTCATTAAGAAGCAAAAAGTCAGTGGGAATAGATGGAGTACCTAACATCGTACTCAAGAACCTGCCCCCAATGGCAATAGATATATACACGGTCCTGTTTAACAACGCGTTGAATAATGCATATTATCCCGCGTGTTGGAAAACGGCTATCATTCAGCACATCGCAAAAAAGGGCAAAGACTGCACAAACCCAATGAACATGCGTTCGATAAGTTTACTTCCAAGCATCAGTAAAGTATTTGAAAAAACCATTAACAAAGTTCTGGTAAAATGGGTAGACGACAACATCATTATTCCAAATAACCAGTTTGGCTTTAAGGCGGGTCATGAAACCACACATGCCGCAGCTAAACTGGTCTCCGACATACAATGGAATAAATGTAGGAACCAATGCCCAGGGGGCTGTCTGATCGACTTGGAGAAAGCCTTTGATACCGTCTGGATCGAAGGGTTGTATTACAAACTGGTCAGACATGGCATACATAAGCCTTTACTATATGTACTTTACGATATGTTAAAGGACAGGAGGTTCGTGGTCAAAAGTGGTAATGTGACGTCTAATAAAACGTATAATATCAAGAATGGCTTGCAACAGGGCGCGGTACTCTCTCCGATTCTTTTTAACATTTACATTAGCGACTTATTAGATGCACTTCCGCAGGCTATTGCGTACGCAGACGATCTCATAATTTACAGAACAACTCCGAAAGTTGCGATCATAAATAGGTTAATACAGCGAGACTTCAACAACGTGCAGCGCTATTGCGATGACTGGAAACTTAAGATCAACTGCCAGAAATGTGAAGCCATCCTATTTAGAACTCCATTATATAAAGCCACGTACGACACAAGGAAAAACTGGCGAAAGCTAGTTATTGTGGGACCGCATGGAGATAAACTGGAAACCAAGAGTTTAGTTAAATATCTGGGCATCTGGCTAGACCAATATCTGTATTTCAACAGACATGTAGAGGCTGCTTTGCTCAAAGCGAGGAAAACTTTTGCTATGACAAGGAGGTTATTTCACAGTAGCCAACTTGACAGCAGGGTAAAAGTCATATGCTACATGACGCTAATCAGCCTAATGCTCATATATGGTTGTCCAGTATGGTTCAACATAGGTCCAAATTTGATGGAAAAGATTCGGGTGTTCGAAAGGAAGTGTCTCAGAAGTTGTCTCAGATTATATCGCACACCGGAATCGGACTATAAAAAGTATTATTCAAACGAGACTTTATATAATGAAGCGTACATAAATAGGGTGGATAATTTTATGATTAAATTAATCAGAGGACATATTGCGAGAGCAAGAAGCTCGTCCAATGACCTAATTTTCGGGGCTTATTATCCAAATACCCTGTACTATGAGAACGTGCGTCGCAACGGTTTTGTTCCACCAGAGGCGTTCCTTGATTTGGACATGAAAGGGCTTATACAGGATAGATCCGGAATTCCGCTGATCTATCATGTAAGTAGATCATCTGTAGACGGGCGATTGTGCTACGACCGGGAAGTAACGCGTACCGAAGAAGAGCTCCTGCGCTTCAGTAGGGCTATCTCCCACAGAGACCGGGACGATAGTATTAGACAGCGTCAACAGTTCTGCTGGTTGAATGGCATATAAAGACCTGGATACCAAAGTCGGTATAGAATCATACTATCATCAGCTAGCTTACATAGACTTAGCTTTTCTAGAATTAGGGTAGTATAAGATTTAAGTTAAGTTAGGTTAAGTGCTTTTACATCAAAAAAAAAAAAAAAAAAAAAGTAGGTAAGTTAAGTAAGTTAAATTTTAACAAAAAAAAACATAAAAAAAAAATTGACAAAGTTTTTCAAATTTTTCTTTGTATTTCAACTAATTATCAGTACTGCCACAAAGTTCTGTCGCCGAAAGGCAAATTATACAAATGTTAAGTAATGTTTAGCTTAGAGCGTCTGCGAAGGACCAGTAAGTTATTATATAAGATAATTAAGCTAGAATTTAAGTATTTTTTGTCTAGCCTTTAATTTAGAAATTAAGAATAAAAAAAGAAAAATAAATAAAATAGTTTTAAAAATAAAAAAAAAAGAAAAGATATATGATCTTTAATTCATATTGAGCTCGGGAGGACGTCCCAAATCCCGCCAAAGGTGTTCGGAGTCGACCGTTTATTAAGAGGCTTCATGTATTGAAAATTTTGCTTTACTTTCACCTCATTCTCAAATAGGCAAGGCTTAAATCATTTGACGCTTACCGCGAACGGCCAATGAACGAATAAAACGTGAGTATTGATGCGGCCGAACACTTTGTGTAGTCAAGAGGTTTCTTAACCTTGTCAACTCGAAGAGAATCAAACTGGGGTAAACCTTATACATGAGGTCGCGTAAATCGCATACACATTGCAAAAGTTGTGCGCGCACGAAGTATTCACCCGTTAAAGTACTACAAAATAACCGTCTTTAAAACAAGCCCAACATTTTCTTAGTAACCAAGAACATTTAATATGTGACACCCAATTTAGATCCTATTCAAATATTTGTTTATCGCAATAAAGAAAATGTGTCCCGCATGCGAAAGGGGGGCTGTGGACTACCGGATGAGTATCAGACGTGTGGATTTATCACATCATATTTTTGTCAAAACAAAAGTGAATTTGTAAACATGGATACAATTCATACATGTCCACACATCCGTTATTGCAGTCTACCACGTAGTCATTTCTTCAAGTTTGAAAAGAGAAAATAGTCCGAGGGTGTTAAGGAATCAATTATATATATATATATATATATATATATATATATATATATATATATATATATATATATGCACACTTTAAGGTCATCAACGAATCCAGTTCGATCCATTATTCCCGTTCTAAACTTCTACATTTAATACTTTCACCAGCACGTACATAACTGAATCTGAGAGGTGCGCCATCAATTTCAATCGCACATTTGTGTTTAAGTTTTGAAAACCTTTTAACATGTTTCCCTTCAGCTAAAGGGTTTTACTCAAATAAATCACTGTCACTTCAATCAGCAGGCAAGAGGCATCCTTGCCGTCTTCCCATAATTCCAAGTATCACATTTTTTTAACCATTCTCCTCACGGAAATTTAAATTCTTAAACACACACTTAAAGCTTACGCTTACCTCTGAATTTGCATTCCGGAATTAATTCATCACTGTGATCCTGGCAATCGGAATCTCCATCGCAGACAAAACGTATCGGGATACAATTTCCATTCGTACATTGGAATTCCTTATCAGCGCACCCCGTCAGCAAACTTTGAGCTGGAAATAAAAAACAAAACTATTAAAATTGGAAAATTGTGAAGACACTAAATATTACACACGACCGCGAACGCGGCACCCATGAGTAGTATCATCCGAGAGCGAATACCGGAAAGCCTTCATTTGAGGTATCAGATAACGCGGCATCTAAAGAATCTACCCCTAGCGCCAACCTGATGTCTGAATGCATATCAATGCACAAATTACCAACATTTATCTCATCGCACTTCATTGACCATGGGTGGCTGGTTGAGAGAATGGCCACAGTTTCCCATTTTATGGGATGCACGTGCTGCTACGTCTAGATGGTTTAACTCTGAATTATGGAAGCAATAACTGGATGGACCAAGTTGCATTTTCGCGCCCTCACCCTTTGGGCGCCATACCAAACGTTGACCACGTTACCATCGACTGGTGATTGCGGTGTGCCTGGCCTCACAAGATGTTCAATGAACTCTGCATAATCTTATTATTTCATTAGACGGGCGGTAGTGGATATTGGTGGACCGGAGTCATGATGGCACACCGTCCGCCCTGCAAGTGCGCACATCCACAGATTCTTTACAATTAATTCGTGCTAAATGGCGCGGGAAGAACTCGACATGATGTCTCGACATCAAATCAAATGGACACACGATGATTACTTGTACATCGGGGTCAGATGTAGAGATGTATAGGTTGACATACTCGTAGAACTGACATGGGAACCGATTAAAAGAAGCCATCGACCGGCAGCCTATATTGTCCCTGCATATAGTACACATCAATCCAAGCCGTATTGTGGCTAAATTTGTGGCATTCGATTCAGTTCAGGCCCCCCATGATACTATTGGTGGGTCTGTGGTTCTGTGGTACTGCGGTGCCTAGGGATGCTTGGATTTGTTCGAAGTGATTGGGGTAGTTGGGTTTAGTTGGACAGGGGCATGAAAATTGGATCGATTACAGTCTTGTATTGGAAATTGGACATCTTAGTAAGGAACCCAACGGCGAGCCAGAGAATTGGTATTTATTTTGTATTTTTGGTTCTTGTTTATTTTTCGTTTCCCTGTCTTTACTTCTTCAATATTCTTGTTAAGTATTGTTATTGTTGTTGTTGTTAGTGTTGTTGTCATTCTCGTTGTTGCTATTCGAAAGTTTGTCAATTGAATTCTCATTGACGTAGCCTGACCCAGGGCAAATTAATTGGAAAATTGTATTCGAAATTAATTTGATTTGAAGTAAGGAATAACCGATGTGTGTATATCACTGGAGTTAGCTTATGGAGAAGAATCTTTTACCGGTGTTTACGAAGGAGAGATGAGAGCCTAATCGCTAGGCGGTCCTGCTACATATAAAATGTTTGCTCTCTTATGCTAGCTGCAAGAGCAAATACTATATGTCTTGCTTATTAAAAGCAAGAATATTCGTACCACCGGAGCTCTCCCGTTAAACTACACAGGTGACATTGTAATAGATGCAACATTAAAAACGAATACATCATATTCTTGGGCAACACACAATATCCTTAGGCCTACAAATAACCATAAAAAAAAAAATACCGATAAATTAATGAGGTGAGGTTTTAAAAGCTACAACGGAATACTCTGCGCCTAACATCACTAGGCAATAAATTCAACGCTTCGTATTGATGGAACGGAGCTACAAGCCCCATTAAAGAAACTTTTCGAGAGCACCGCATCAGAAAGTGAGAAGGTTAATATTATTGCCACCGAGAACACGGTAATATTATAAGCCCTAATAATACAAAAGCTTGTGGCGCCAAACCCCACGGCTCGCCTTCCTGAAAAAACCCGAATAACTGCTACCCAGTCTGCATAAGCTTTCGCTAATACAATCGCATTGGCATCTTAAATGCTTCACGCATTATATAGATCAAATCTATAATCTAAAAAGTCCCTGTGAAAGAAAACTCACCTTCATGCATCTCTTCGCATATAATTTCCTGTAAGAATTTCTTTCTACCTTTTCAAGAATCCCAGGCAAATTTCAATTTCCCATACCTGAAACATTTTCTTCTCCAAGGACATTTAATGCAAACAACGCGTTAGATAAAATTCCTAAAAATTGTTCCTTAATGTGCTTATGCACCATAAATACAAAACATTCGGCACCCATTGTTATCAATTGAAATGCAACGTCGGGCGGCTTGTTTTTACAGCTGCAGCAAGCCGATCGGCGATTCACCATCAATAGACAAACAATCATCAATTTCGTACGTCGCCACAAACTAATTTTCCTGCATATACAAATGCAGGCAAGGGATTCGTCTCTGCCACCAATCCCATTAGCACCTTTTTTCTTCCCAACGTCTATTCTAGCGACGATACACAGCGTAAACGCGACCGTCATTACCGGACGAAGCATTTGGTCGCTTCTCCTTTTGTTCCTTTTTTTCTCGTTTATCCTTTGCTAAATACAACGATAAACACGGTGATGGGTACGATCACACACATACCACCATGATCTGCATTACGAGATCTGGTTCTCTCTTGTGGTAGGTAAAACATATCCTTAGCGGAGCGGATATCTACCACGACACCACAAAACTCACCCCATAAACGAATCATCTCTTCACGAGATTATTATCGTGGAGTCCTTTTACATCCGCCGTTCGAGCAGGTCGTGGCCATGTCACTCCCGCTCCCCGGTGCACACGGGGACGCGAAATTCAACCGCGAGTCGTGTGAGTAAAGTTTTAATATACAAGTCGTCGGTTCATTACAGCGGACGTGTACGCGTGGTTTCAGTTTCTAATCAGGTTAAGTTACGATTTCAATCCTTCAATTATTCTTCTCAATTTTAAAGATAATAACCAGTGGAAACAATAAAATATTTTACGCCAAATCAGTATGTTTTCTTAGACTTGCTCCGGGTGTTGCGAAGTTTTCTTTTGGTGCTCGGCGGAACATTCTCTTAGTGAACGAGTGAGGTGGTGGTAGAACTCTCGCCGATGCTGGCGTCGCGACCACCTACCCCACAAGCTCAATCATAATTACCGACAAATGACTTAATAACTGTTGACGACGACAATCATCCCGAAGAACGAAAGCCCTGTCATTTCCTTCTCAAATTCGTGTATCTTGTTCATTGGGGAAAGTGAAAGATCATCATCTCGTTAACGAGGATTTCAAGTCCAACTGTGAAACGGTGTATTGGAAATCTTTGTGTTGTAAAATTCAATCGCCTCCATCAAGCGAACTGTATGATATGTCCGGCATACCGTAGACTAGAGCACGATCACCATATGCATCGTTCGACGAGCTGTCAGACTCCCCGCAAAATATGGGCGGCGTGAACCAGAACGGGCGCGTCCACAAGCACCATACTGTCATGTCGGCTTTCATTCCGAGGGACATAAATTATATATCGGGTTTTCCAACAGGGACTTGACAACTATTTTTTAAATAATACGCAAACCATTTGAGATATTTCAAAAACTTTATTATCGCCTTGAAGTACAATCAAAACATTTATGAATGGACTTCGTTCATATGGCCACCGCGGGCACGTTTGCAGCGGTCGATTCGTTGGACCCAATTTTCGATGATTCGGCCACACATTTCTTGAGATAACACGCTCATTAAACTTACTCTTCAATAAATCGATTGTATCGCGTATTGTGTGGCTTGTGGCACCTGTTGAAACCACATGTCGCCCAAGTCCATATCTTCCAATGCGGGCCAAAAATAATCGGTAATCATGGCGCGATAACGATGGCCATTCACAGTAACGTGACGATCGTTATCGTCGACAAAAAAATATGGCCCAATGACGCCGCCGGCATGCAAACCGCACCAAACAGTTATTTTTTGTGGATGAAGTGGTGATTCATGAAGCACATGTGGATTTTCACCCGACCAATAACGCATGTTTTGCTTATTGACGAACCCATTGGGTCAAAAATGAGCTTCGTCACTGAAGATGATTTTGCGATGAAATTCATCATCTTGGCGCATCTTTTCCAGAGCTTCAAATGGTCCATCGGCTTCAATTCTTGAGTCAGCTTGATCTTGTATGGGTGTAAACCAAGATCCTTACGCAAAATTCGCCATAAAGTGGTCTGGGCGATGCCCAATTCTTGAGAACGGCGTGGAATTGCTTGATTTGGATCGTTTGCTACGGACGCCTGAACGGCAGCGATATTTTCGACACTTCGACCAACCCGTTGTCTCATTGGCACGGCAACATCACACAACGAATATGTAGACTCAAATGTTTGCACTAAACTTGTTATGGCCTGTCTACTAGGGCGAGAATTACGACCAAAAATTGGAGTTAACGCTCTTAAAGTTGCGGTCACCGACTCCAAATTTCGGTAGTAAATTTTTATAATTTGCAGACGTTGTTCGTTCGTGTACTTAACCATGAAGAAAATGAGTTTACTGAATAAATTGACTGTGAGAGTTCGCTGATTAGTGAAAGGGTGTGTTCACAACTTAAATTCAAAGTTGTCAAGTCCCTATTGGAAAACCCGTTATTATTATATTAGTTCACGCAGTTGGCCAACGCCTTCGAATTTAAGGATGTCATCGAGGGAGACAATTTCCTCCTTATTACGTGAGGTGCAAACCAGAATATGTATCCGTATATCACTCACTTTATAAAATCATCACCACGAACGAACTCATACGCTGCGTTGTGCTATTTAGAACATTTATTTCCCGAGGAACACCTCCTAGGAACGAAGCCGTCGCATTATTCGGTGTACATGCCAATACTGCCCGGAACAACGGCATCTGAGGAACTACTCCGGACCTCATGGCTCTTCCAAATAACATCGGAGAGATACTCGTGCCTCGAATTAGACTTAGCATGAGCAACGTCGTTTAGCAGGCTTGTGAAAAACACAGCACTAAAGAGATTCGAAAAATAATATGTGGTAGATCCACAAACCAACTATAAATTATTGAACACCTTGATTTGGAAATAGAACGACAAATAATCAGATCCAGTCCCTATATTAAATATCTTGGTGTTATACTCGACAACAGGTTGAGCTTCAAGGAACACCTGAGGAAAACAAGTGAAAAAACGGCAAGAGTATGCAAAGTTTTAGCGAGACTGCTACCCAATGTTGGACGACCCCGGCCCCACATAAGAAAACTCATAACTAGTGTCAATACCTCCATTATAATGTATGCAGCTCACATATGGGCGGGAGCTGCACAGTATAAGTCGTACATGAGGGGAGTGAACTCCGCACATAGGCTGGCATCACTAAGAGTATGTTGTGCATTCCGAACGGTATCCGAAGAAGCTATAAATATTCTGGCCGGGAGGACGCCAGCTAAAGAAAACGCTGCATTGCATAAGGTCTCCCAAGAGAATCGTCGGAAAATGCGGTCACAATTAGAGCTCTCAAGCCTAAGAGAATGGCAACGAAGGTGGGATTCTTCCACCAAAGGAAGGTGGACCTGTGGGGGTATAAGGGTAGATGTGCCGACGTACGGCACGTATTCCTTATATCTCCCATCGATCCGTGGGAAGAATTTGTTCGAATAATCACGTCCGAAAAGAGTTGCTCGTAACCCCAGGTTTGTCGTATAGCCATTCGTCTCTCAAAATGCGGCATCGATTTATGTTCATATTTATTGAGGAATGTGTAATTGTAAACATTTATGGGACGCACGTCCACTTCCTGGTTGTACCGAATCCGATGCGCATATTGGACGACATCTCCTTCGAGTGGATAGATAAATAAACGATTGAAGTCTAATTCGAATAAGTGAGTTAAGACACCAAAGTAATCAATAAAAGATAGCACTGCCAGCAAGCGTTTTAATTTATTGAAAATATTCACTAGTGAGAACATTCCGATGCGGTCACACAACACATAACTCTACAACTAAAATTCGGATGTCCGCGGACGAGCGTGTGCATGAGCATACACACGCGGTGGCAATTAGCGACACCACCTCCCTTGATTAAACACGTTAATCGACTGACTTGAAAAGGGAAGAAATTGGATACAACCAAAAGAGAACATACCTCTGCTCCCTCATTGCCACGTCCTTCGATGTGTGGTAGGTTACATCGGTAATCTGATGATCGAAGAGAGCGGGACAATAAGAGAACAGAAACATGCTTTACGATTATCTTGGGGTGGATTTGGTTCTGAGCGGAACCCATTGACCTGATTCGGTAGTATGGTGGGTTCAGTGTACATTGATCCATACGAAGACAGAACTGAGAAAGAGAGGAGAATTAAGCTGATGATATTCACCTGCAAAAAGAGAACATTGATCCCCAGCGAATGAAGTGTCTGGAGAAAAGCCGAAGTAACGCTAGGGAAATATTATCACGTGATTCAATCGAATGTGGTGATAAACTTCCCAAGCGGATCTGCAATGATGCGACAACTTCGTCCGGCTGGATTTGGTTGTCGCTAATCGACATAGACACGAGTTGCCGTATGGCAAAAAAGGTAAGCTAAACTCATTTATGCATTGTCTCCGTGGTACAATGAGTTTAGCTATGTGCCCTTGGTGGAAACATGCTTTGCAGGTGAACAGGTAAGTAGGGGGAAATGGGGTTGATTTGACGCGCTGAAAGGCGGTCGAAATTAGGTAGGAAATGTTGGTTGGAATTGTGGGTTGTTTCTCATGTAGAATAGAGAAACCCCCCACAGACCCACACCATGATACCTGATATAGAAACATGGGTGAAAAGAAAACATGGCGAGCTGAATTACCACCTGACTCAGCTAATATCAGGACATGGATGCTTTCGGCAATACTTGCACAAGTATAAGCATGTGAATCACCCATACTGCTTGTATTGCGAAGACAAAATAGAAAATGCGGAACACGTACTCATAGAATGTGTGAGATTCGAGACCGCGCGAACGATTTTGGAGAGACATATGAGACGGACAGTTACTCCGAGAGTAGTAATAGAATACATGCTGAGTTCAAAACAGGGATGGACCGTAACAAATGGTATTCTCTGTGAAATGATGCAGCAGTTGCAATGCGACGAACGGAGTAACAGGTAAACTCAGTCCCGCCCCGCGATGGAATGTCTAAAAGAAAGTTCCGCGGGGATCAACGGGAATATGAGCCTGGCGGGTGGTGGTTTTAGTCGGTAAAAACCCGGCATGCCTCTGGATCGGTCCAGAGGTATCTTACGAAGATTTCCACCTTCCTACCGAAACCAAAAAAAAAATTATAATAAATAAAACATAGGATATCAATGTGCTCGCTGCAGGTTATAGAATTTAGGCTGGTATCACCTAGAACCAAGTTCGTGTTAATATATGTTTTATACCAATTCCAGTTGGCGGCAGAATAGTTGTGGTATAAACTGGAACGATTTACAGATACTGTATGATTCACTGTGAGGCTAATCGAAAGGTGGTCTGAACTTAACGGATTTAGAGTTAATGGTACTGAGCAGTAATTTCAAATATTAGTAATATATAAATCGAGAGTTGATGGGTTCTTGTTAGCAGTCGATGGGATATAGGTGGGGAGAACTGGATAAAGTATGGAAAAAACTTGGGCTGGATTCAGTAATATCTAGTAAAATGTTACCCCAGCAGTTTGCCCTAAGACAATTCCACGACTGATGTCTACAGTTTAGATTACCACCAATAATTACCTTGTATCGAGTGTTGAGTCTGTGGGGAGGAACTATTGTGCCAATACACGGCCGCTCCGTTCACTTCCTCCTCCATCATAAATTGTTCACGCGCGAAGGTTCATCCGTTGTGCCGCCGACACAAAAGGAAAAGCCGAACACCCAAACCCAAACCAAAAAAAAAAAACACCTTCAGTGAAGCAAACCTGGTTCCCAGTATTAACAATCTGTACTTTAACCTCTCACATCTAAAACGGACTTTGTTAGATGATCATACTTTCTATATCACCTCCTCCTCCAGTGTCAAGGAATGCCTCTTCATGGACTACCTAACCGACTAAAGTTCGTGATGTCACAAATCATATGGGCCGACAACTAGACTTTCTTTTCACATCCGACCCTAATAATTGCTGAGTTCCACTTTCTCCCTATGTCCTATTTACCGCCCACAATTACCACTCTCCTTTTCTCTTGTATTTTTTCAAAATTCTTCACTGCAGCTCACTCCACTGCAAAACCGTTACTCATATAATTTCCACAACGGGAATTTCCGCCATACTATATTAACGATTATCTTAGCAAAATCTCATCTCATTTTGACCATCTAACTTTAGAGGACGCTACTACCAAACTTTATACAGAACATTTTTCTTCCATTTCCCTATACGTTCCCTATTCTAGGCAAAAATATTCGACCTCCTCGCCTCCTTGGTATGACCGCAAGTTTCGTTCGTTACGAAATAAAAGGAATAAGCTACAGGGTACTCTCTTCCGTAACCACTACATCTGCGACTATTCCAACTATCAACTGCGACTATTCCAACACCTTTCTCGATTATACCGATCATTACAATTCCCTTTACCAAAACTACCTGATGAAAACACAGATGAACCCAATGAATGACCCAACAACTTTTTTCAATTTGTTATTCACAAATGTAAATCCGATGATTATCCCACCTCCCTTTCCTTTAACTCAGAACCTTCAACAGATCGACATGCCATTGCAATCTCCTTTGCCTCCTTTTTCAAACAATTCTGCATGACGACGCTTTTGTTCCCGACCTTGTATTAAACACTTACCAAACTTCTCTAAGGGCTAAGGGCCAACACACCACTTGTTAATCGAGGATGCCCACAAAATCTGTCACGATCGACACCTTCTTCCTTCTCCAATTTTTCAAAGAATGGATGGAATGAATACATAATTTCGTCAAAATAGATGTTTATCGTTAAGTATCTGATTACTTGACGATAGGTCTAAACGTTTTACATATGAACAAAAACAGCCAACGGGATTTTAGTCTACATAAGACTAAAGCATCCAAAACTTAGTTAAAGCTTCCGCAAATTATGTAGAAGTACATAGCAAATTTATTGTCTATGTGATGCGATAGATGCGATAAAAAAAAAATTAATCATTATGGAAAATTTAACAAGCCTTAGGACTTGCTAAATAAGGCCAAGACCGGTCCTCGGTTGTAGTGCCGATGATGATGATGATGATGTGATGCGATAGACAGATGAGTGTTTGTTAAACACAACGTAGCAGTGGCAGCGCAAACGTTGCAACCGTTCAGGCACGTGGGTTCAATTCACATATATGCCATTGGGCAATAATGTATTTGGTCTTAATTCAACCACCATCCGGTGTGCACACGCGGATAGTAGTGTCTTCTTTCACCCGAGAGAGGGGTACCTGTTGCTCAATAGAAGTCGTACACGACATACTAGACTTGGTATATAGACTCATCTTATGGCTATTGAACGAGCATCAATACAACCGTTAATAAATCGCTAAACAGTGTAGTGAACAGCTTAAAGCTAACATATACAGTATATCGAAAGAAAATGTAAAATCAGTGAAATAGTGCAAAATGCATATCACTTAAATCGAACAGAAATATTAAGACACGTGGAAACCAGCATCAACAAAAAACGAACTATTCTTTTCTATCTAATTAGTTAATTTAAATTATAAAGATAAGTTCGAAGCTTGACAAACAATATTTAGCCACTCTGTTAGTGCAAGTGGTAGTGCGTGGATTCGCCAGTGGTCCGTCGTTGGTCGAGTGACGCCGGTATCGACGCAGCGCGAAAACCAGTCACTCTTGACTTAATTGTCTCTTTTTTGCTTTTATGCCTACATAAATAACAAAAAAAAAAAATAATAATAAAAAGAAAAAGGAAAACCAAATAGAGTACAATATCAACAAGCAACAAATCACCAACCAACGCAGAAGCTCAAATAATGGGTAAACAAACAAAAACGGCGACATTGAAAACAAAGGCAGCCATAACGAAGCGGCCAACATCACACTTGGCACGCAACAAAGGCGCCAAACGTGTCTGGAACGAAAATAAAAAAGAAGAAGCTGAAGAATTTCCGCCTGCTCCAAAGGTAAAAATTCTACACAACTCTTTCGCCCATCTCGCCTCGACCGAATCGGAAGACGAAGAAGAGGAAATCAGAGACGCAGAAGCAACACTAGCGTCTCTGAAAGAGCAGATAATGGAACGAAGAAAGCAGCGGGAAATTAATGACGAGTTGCATTCACAACAACGATAACAACAGGAAAAGACAGAACAAAACGTGAAACAGCCAGCAGCACAACCAGCAAGCGCCAACCAGCAGCAACAAAAAAAACAACAAAACAACAAAAACACAAGGATGCCTCCTATCAACACCACTGATGTTAAAACGAATGAATTGGTAAGTCTTTGCAAAGCAGCTGTAGGTAAGAGTATTTTTTTCATAAAAAGATTATCGGGGAATAGGCATGCCATTCAATCGGAAGCTGATACCGATTTTGATAAAATCAAAACAGCGCTGAAGAAAACCTCCGTGGAATTTTTCTCGTTCACCCCGAAATCTATTAAAAATCAGACAGTTCTGTTAAAAGGCGTTGACCCGGAAACAGAACCAGGACTTTTACTGCAAAAATTGCAGAAGTTCAATACTGTCGACCTACAGTTCGCCTCGGTAAAAGCGTTTACTACACGTAAATCAAAAAGGGAAAATAGGAAACTACCCTTCTTTTTGGTTCAGCTAACTCCCAATAGTAAGATTGGGGGGCTACGAAAGACTACCGTAGTGAACCACCAAATTATTACTTGGGACAAACTAAGAAAAGGGAGAGACGTTCTACAATGTGTACGATGCCAAAGATTCGGTCATGCAGCGGCGAACTGTGAAATGGAACCACGTTGCGTCAAATGTGGGAAAGATCACGGTTCAGCTGAGTGCCCATTGGGAAAGGAAAGGGTGGAAGATTTAACCCTCTTGAAATGTGTAGTATGTAGGGGCGAAGGTCACCCTGCTAACTATAGAGGGTGTCCTAAATTCCGCGAAATACGAACGAAAGCCGAGTCACATTTGGAGCGCCCGACAAATGGTGGACAACCTACACGGACCGTAATACCTCAGATGTCGTACGCTCAAATAACTTCTGGAACAGAGAAGATTGCCCTACCAAAGACAGCACCATCGACACAGACTCGTATGGAGCCCGAATCTCCGGTTTCACTTAATGATGTGTTCTCACTCTTGCTTTCCCTACAAAAGCAGTTGATGGAGATACAGAAGCAAACAAACGAGCACGGAAGACGACTAGACTGGATCTATTCGAATCCTTCCATCATCAATCAATTTCAGTCAATATAAACACCATAAGGACCGAAAAGATTAAGGTGCTCACGGTAAATGTAAATTCATTGGTCAGAATAGAGAGAAGAGCCACTCTATTCAAACTGTTGCAAGACGAGAACCCTGACGTGCTTTTGGCCAGCGAAACCAAGCTAAACCAGAAGCATAAATTACGGCACATGAATTATAATATCATTCGGAGGGATAGACCAAACTCAACCCTACGGGGTGGGGTCGCATTATTTATAAGGAAAGGACTGAAACATAAAGTCTTATACAGCGGAGAAGTACGCAGGTTCCAAGTGCTTGAGGCCTGTGTCGTACATATACCCCTTCAGCAAGGAAGGGGAATGTACGTGATATCAGTCGATGCAGCTGAAGCGCACCAACAAAATACCTTCATTGCGGAGCTCGAGAGTCTTTTCCGCTGCTTGCAACTTCACCTGGCGGGGAACTATTACATCATAGGTGGCGATTTGAACGCCAAACATAGGGATTGGGGAAATAATAGACCCAACACCAGGGGAAACCAACTAGCTAGCTGGTTAGACCAACATCACGTTGAGTATAAAACCGACTTGTTGGCCACGGAGTATCCATCATTTCCCAGAGGTGGATCTTTTTTAGACATATTGCTTATCGACTCACGGCTAATACTTACAAATACGAACACACAAAACAAAAACTGCCTCCGAACGATTGAGTATGACAGTGACCATCGTGCGCTCAGCGCTGTGGTAAATCTCCCGAGCGAGGTTACGGAACTGGATGAATGCATGATTCCGCAACCCTACAACCACAGGAGAGTACGGTGGCAGCGCTTCACCAGAACCCTAACCCGAGAAATAAGCTCTAACATCATCACACCGCCCGCAAATAGGAACCTGTCTAACAATGAAATCGACCACTACACACAACTAATGGACGAAACAATAAAACGGACAATGGACAAAACGATACCAAAAACCGCACCTACCGATTACGTTAGCATACACCGAAACGCAGCAATAGACGCGCTGCATAAGAAAAAAAGCAGGCTTCTTTCTAAACTATAACTACTGTACAGACGTTTCACAGACAGACACGACCAGGAGATAATATCACTGAAGTCTAGATTAAAAAACCTCCAACAGCTAATAAAACCTAACTATAGGTTAGCAATAAATTCTTATTGGGACAACAGAATTCGGGCTGCAAAACCCAATAACCCGATTATGTTCCCACAGATAAATCAAATATTCAGGAGGAATAATCAAAACGATATTCAGTGTCTCCATATAAGACGCACGGACAAAAACAAGCAAATGCTGGAAAATATAGGCATCGATGCGGAAAACGCGATCCTAAACGATGAAGAATTTGTGATCGAAGATCCCTTGGAAAAAGTTAATACTATGGGAGCTGTCTTCCAGGATATTTACAAGGTGAATGAAACACTTCACCATAACCACGACCTGGAAAATAGAGCTTTACGAAACTGTCAACAGATTCAAAACAGTATTTTGCAATGGCGGTCGGATAACGGCCATCCTGAGAAAGGTTGGCGCAAGGCTAATAACCAGACCCATAAAATGAATTATTATGGCAAATTTAACAAGCCTCGGATATGGACCGGATACACGACGACGACCACGGAAACGAAAATGGCTAAATGTTTTAAGGATTTTTTCATGGAACATACGCTCACTACACAGAGCTCGAGCTGCACAGCAAATAGCCGATGCCCTGTCCGAATATAAGGCTGACATAACAGCATTACAAGAAATAAGATGGACGGGGAGTGGTGTTTTTCAAAGAAAAGAGTATGACATTTATTACAGCTGTCACGCAAAACACCATGTGCTCGGGGTAGGCTTTCTAGTCAGCCAAAAACTGAAGCCTGCCATCATCGGCTTTAATGCAATAAATGAAAGGCTATGCACTCTTCGCGTGCGAGGCAAATTTAAGAACATAAGCCTCATAAACGCTCACGGGCCTACAGAGGAGTCCCCTGACAACGAAAAAGAAGAATACTATGAGAACGTCGAACGGGCCCTCAATGCCTGCCCAAGATACGATGTGAAAATCGTTCTTGAGGATTTGAATGCGAAAATAGGTCGGGAGCCGGTTTTCAGGCACTACAAAGGTTCCCATAGTTTGCATGAGAACACTAATGGTAATGGACTACGAGTCATCGAATTGGCAGCATCGAAAAACTTGGTCGTTGCGAGTACCAGGTTTCCGCGTAAAGATATCCACAAAACCACCTGGGTATCACCTTATAAAGCCACTCGCAACCAAATTGACCACGTGCTGATAGATCGCCGCCACTCTTCGAGCCTGATGACAGTACCAACGTACCGAGATGCCAACGTCGACTCGGATCACTATCTTGTTGGTACAGTTTTCCGAGCGCGGGTTGCCTTACGGAGACGTATTGCATCCGCGGATCAGGTTCGAATCAACACGGCTGCCTTACGCAATGAGAACACCAGCAACACCTTTGGTCATGCGTTAAGACTCGCCCTCGAAGAGCTCGACGGAAGGAGAGTAAGTCCTGGGGCCAGAATGCCGGGCGTAGAAGAGAAATGGACACGCCTTAAGAATACTGTCATTAGTACTGCCAACTCCATCTTAGGCAGTAGTCGTACAGATCGGAACGACTGGTTTGATGATGAGTGCAAACTAGCGACTGAACGTAAGAATGCTGCATACCGGGCAATGCAGCAGTCTCATAGGACGCGGGTACGCGAGGATAACTACAAAGAGCTCAGAAGATCTGAAAAAAAAACTTCACAGACAAAAGAAAAGTGCCTGGGAAAAAAACATTGTCTGTGAAATAGAGAAAAGTAGAGAGCGAGGTCCGCACCAGGCGCGGAAGTTCTACCAAATAATCGGCAGTATGACGCGGTACACACCACGCTGCACTTACTGCAAGGATAAAGAGGGTAATCTGATCACCGATCCTGAAGGCATTCTGGAGCGATGGGAAGTGCACTTCAATGAATTGCTAAATGGTCAGCTCACAGAAGAATTGGAGGCTCCACCAATGCAAGACCAAGACCAAATGCTGCCGCCACCAAGAATTGAGGAAACACTAAAAGCCATTAGACAGCTCAAATCAAATAAAGCCCCTGGAGCTGAGAGCATACCAGCTGAGCTGATGAAACAAGGAGGGACAGCGTTACATCACGCAATTCACGAGATCGTGGTGCACGTATGGGAGCAAGAGGAGAGGCCGGAAGATTGGCGTCGTGGTATAATTTGCCCCATACATACTTGCCTGTGCAGCAAATATAGGGGTATAACATTGCTGAGTACCGCCTATAAGATACTCTCCACTATCCTACAAGACCGGATATCCCCATACGCTAAAGCCATCATTGGTCAATATCAGTGCGGCTTCATCCCAGGCAAATCAGCAATTGATCAGATATTCACCCTTAGGCAGGCGATGGAAAAATGTCTGGAATTTAAGATTCCGCTATACCATCTGTTTATAGACTTCAAGGCCGCCTACGACATCATAGCCAGGGTAGAACTATATAATGCCATGAGAGAATTCGCCATTCCAAATAAATTGATACGACTTTGTAGGTTGACCATGACCAACGTAACTAGTCAAGTAAAAATAGCGGGATTGCCGTCCAAACCAATAAACATCTATAATGGACTCCGACAAGGGGACGGTCTGGCCTGCCTCCTCTTCAACCTGGCGTTGGAGAAAGCAATCCGTGACTCTGGCGTTACAACAAGAGGGACTATTGTCACCAAGTCCACCCAGATACTTGCCTACGCAGATGACATCGACATCATCGGTAGAACCGAATCGGCGGTACAGGAATCCTTCACCCAGATCGAGCAGGCGGCACAAAAACTGGGACTGCACATTAATGAGGGAAAAACCAAGTACATGGTGGCAACTTCTGCGAAGAGAAGACCTAACGTTGGTCAAACTATCAGGGTAGTGGAGCACGAATTTGAAGTAGTGCAATCCTTTAACTACCTTGGGCCAATAATATCAGCCGATAACAATATGGAAGAAGAAATACGCGAATGGCTGATTAAATCTAACAAAGCCTACTATGGTCTATCAAGGCTCTTTAAATCCCGAAATTTATCCAGAACATCCAAGCTACTACTGTACAAGACCATGGTCTTACCAGTACTCATGTATGGATCCGAGACCTGGGTGCTTAATAAAAGGCACTCTGAACTCTTCGCCGCGTTCGAGAGAAAGGTCTTAAGGAGAATTTTGGCCCCGTATGTGAGGGAGGACGATTCCGGAGACGCTACAACGATGAGTTGTACGCAATCTACCTTGAAGCTCATATTGTAAGAAAAATCAAGCTCGGTAGACTCCGGTGGGCGGGACACCTAGCTCGAATGAGTGAAGAGGAGCCTGCCCGGAAAGTCCTTTGTGGCAGAATGTATGGAAGGAGACAGCGCGACAGACCTTGTCTGCGATAGAGGGATGGCGTAGACCAGGAGGCCCAGAGCCTGGGAGTGCTAAACTGGATGATATCGGCTCGAAATCGGGACCGGTGGAGAGATTTGTTAAATAAGACCAAGACCGGATCCCGGTTGTAGTGCCGATGATGATGATGATGATGGTCGGATAACGGCGGTTCTACCGCATTTAGCAGTCAAAACAGGGCAGATGCCGTCACAGCCACAGACAGAGCGAACAATATTCTGATAACAAAGGAAGAAATCCAAGGTATCTTCGAATCACTGAAGAACAAAAAATCAGTAGGAATCGACGGAGTACCCAACATTGTACTCAAACAACTGCCTCCATTGGCCATGGAAATATACACGATCTTGTTTAACAACGCGCTAAATAATGCATATTATCCAACGCGTTGGAAAACGGCCATTATACATCCTATCTCCAAAAAGGGAAAAGATAGCACAAATCCCATGAACCTACGGTCTATTGGTATATCACCAAGTATTAGTAAAGCCTTCGAGAAGGTAGTAAGCAAAGCGTTGCGTGAATGGGTTGAGGAGCGCAACATTATACCAAATAACCAGTTTGGGTTTAAGGCGGCTCACGAAAATACCCATGCCGCATCCAAACTGGTTTCAGACATACAATGGAATAAATGCAAGAACCAGTGTACAGGGGCATGTCTAATTGACTTGGAGAAGGCCTTCGATACCGTATGGCTCGAGGGACTGTACTATAAGTTAGTTAGACTAGACATCCATAAATCTCTGCTGTATATGCTTTATGACATGTTAAATGGGCGACAATTCATTGTCAAAAGTGGGAATGTAACCTCCAGTAGGAGTTATATAATAAAGAATGGGCTACAACAGGGAGCGGTACTATCTCCGATTCTTTTCAACATCTACACTAGTGACTTAATCGGCACTCTGCACCATGCCATTGCGTATGCAGACGACATCATTCTCTATAGAACAGCCCCGAATATTGAGAGTATCAACAGCCTATTACAGCAGGACTTTAATAAAGTTCAGCGCTATTGCAATGACTGGAAACTTAAAATCAATATCATGAAATGTGAAGCTATCTTGTTCAGAACACCTTTAAATTGGGCTACTAGGGATACGAGGCGAAACTGGAGAAATCTAGTTGTCGTGGGACCGAATGGACAACCAATAGAGACTAAAAACCTAGTCAAATACCTCGGCATTTGGCTAGATCACTACTTATACTTCAATAAGCACGTAGATGCTGCACTAGCCAAAGCAAAAAGAACTTTTGCCATTACAAGAAGGCTATTTCACAACAGCCAGCTGATAAAAGAGTAAAAGTTATTTGTTACATGGCCCTCATTAGGCCAATGATCATCTATGGATGCCCGGTCTGGTTCAACGTAGGTCCAAATCTAATGGAAAAGATTCGGGTCTTCGAGAGACAATGTCTTAGAACTTGTCTTGGTTTGTGTCGAACACCCGAATCTGACTACAGAAAGTACTATCCCAATGAAGCTCTGTACAATGGAGCCAATATAAACAGAGTAGATAACTTCATGATCAAATTGATCCGAGGACACGCCGCCAGATCAATGAACTCGCCAAACGATCTTATTTTCGGGGCTTATTACCCAAATACTATGTATTCGGAGAGAGTGCGTAGCAATGGCTTTATCCCACCAGAGGCTTTCATCGGTTTGGATATGGACGGCCTCATACAGGGCGAATCTGGCGTTCCGTTGATTTTCCACGTTCACCGTTCGGTCGCAGATAAACGTTTAAGCTACAATCGGAATGCCACACAGGTAAATCCAGAGTGCCTGCGGCACAGTAGGGTAATATCTTGGAGGGACGAGAAAGATTTCAAAAAACAACGCGAGCGGTTTTGGTGGTTGAATGGCAGCTAAAGCTGTATTGTAAAGATCCAATGCAAATCAAATGCAAAAGTGACCAGCGGCTAGTTTGCAAAGAATTTCTTATTCATAGGTTAGTTTAGAATTAAGATATTTTAGTTTAGAATTAAGTTAGATAAGTAGTTAAACAGTAGATAAAATTAGATTAGATTAAGGAAAAATTAAAAAAGAGACAAAGTTTTTTGTGCTAATCAAAATTTTTCTTTGTGCTACTGTCCGATAGTTTCTTAAATATCTAATCATGCCATGCCGAAAGGCTATTTTTCTAAAGAACCAAAACAGATTAGCTTAGAGAGTCTGCTTGGGACCAGTAAGTTAGATCTAATATATTACCATTAAGCTAGTATTTAAACATTTTGTCTAGCCACTAAGAAATAATTTTTAAGGATAAAAAAGAGTGTTTATAAAAGTAAAAAAAAAAGTAAAGTAAAAGTAAGCAATAATGTATTTATCTAAATGAAGACATATGATGGAATTAGATGAACGGTTCGACCGTCGCCTTTTTGATGTTAAGAACATGTTTTTTGTTGTTATTTTTTTAAATAAAAAGTATGTTAAAAAAACTCCTCGACATTTTTAAGAACTTGACAAGTAGGAAACGAGAAAAAGCGTGTATCAGACAGTATCTTCCAAACCAGTCACCTGTAAAATATGGATTTACAATTTTATTGTAGCAACAATAAATTCGATTGCACGTCGTCAATCCTGTGTATACCATCCCCGATTTTTGCACGCTTCAGCGGACAGTTTCCCAAACGATCCACAAATACAATTCCAATCGGCTGCCAACACCAAATCTCTTAATTTTCAAATTGTGTACCCTGACAATGGCCGGGACATAAATTGCATCCAGACACCCTAATCTCATCCGGTTACTGTCACCGATAATAACCAAGCAGCCACGCAATACGCAAGGATTTTCGATTTCGTTAATAATATCGACCCAAGAATCCCGACTCTCGCCACATTTAAGATACAGGGAACCGGAAGAGGGATTGAATCAAAGTGAATTGGAAATCCTCCAGCTTGGAATATAGGTCGGTCTTGTGTCTCATACTATATATGAAAATGTTGACACGTTAGTGCGCTGCTATTGTCGCACAATAATTGAGAAAATCGAAGGGCAATAATTGTCACCGCTAGGATTCCACCAGCATAACTGTGATCAGAATGTCTCCTTGACCTGATTATTTATTGTTTGCTTTCGTTGCTTCTTCTTTGTCTAAATTATGCTAGTGGAATGGGTGTCCTTGGATATAGCGTCGCCGCAATTACTTACAAGAGGCGTGTGAAACTGATGGTCTGCAGTTGTCCTGACTGATATTTCACTGGAAGTCGACGATTGATAACTATGATTAGTGATTTGCAGATACATATGGATGTTCTCTGATCACTTGTACAAAAACAACGCTTGAGACTTAAATAGTGGTAAGTGACAGCAATTATATCTAATTAGGCGTTTCCACGAAAAACTTGTGAGTTCGATTACAACCAATAAAACGAGAAGGATTGAGTTTACTGTAAGCTTGATATTCTCAAGAGAATCTAAGGGGCTGTTACCCTATTAGGATAATCTGTATCTCTAAATTAGATTAAACTTCCACTTCTGACGTACCACTAAACCGAACGAAGATTTTAGAAACATGTTTATTCTGTTGCTAAATTTTGCAACACCCAACTTATAACAAGCGTTTAGAAAATGTATTCCAAATATAAACGAGTGTTTTGTAAATATAATTTTATATAAGATTTTTATTACGCGAAACGCAAGCGCAAAGGGGATTTTGAAATGCCTCAAAATGTCAAAGCACAGTGAGGTTGTGGGGGTTCTCTCCGTTACACTGAAAACCAACCCACGACCATAACCGCAATTCCGCCCACAATTCTTGCACATGGGTACGCCACCCACAGTTCTACCCACAATTTCAACCACAATTTCGCCCGCAGACCGCGCATAACGCCAAAATCAATCGTTAGCCTATCTCACCTGTATAAGGTACCTTTCCTAAAGGTATAAATCAAGTAAGGGAGGACCTGAATTCATCATCCTATGCAGATAATGCATCACAGAATTCAGCCTTACAAGCCTTATGCATCATTTCAAATTCCTGAAAATTAAAATCCCGTTCACGCATTTACTGCATCTCTATTGGGCATCAACCAAATTTCCCATAACAAAAATCGTAAGTTTGTGTGTTGCATGTTACGGCTCCAACGCCGTGCTTCCTCTTTCGAGGGAAGAGCGAGGAGGTTATTATATTTATTAAATTAAGGGGTTATTAAAATAATTAAAGTTTTCTTTATTAATAATTATTATTTGTTTTATTTTTATTTTATTGAACTCAGCTATCTCAAGCTGAGCTCTCTTTTTTCTACTTTTTTCATATAAATTTACTTGTTTATATAGAACATTTTGTTCTAACTGACTGTGGCGTATAAACTGAACAAAACAATCTAGAAGTCTCTGTGACTTAGAATTTTGAATAAACTTTGAACGAAAATAAAAGTGGCCATGTTTTGAAATGAAAAATGTGCTTGTTATGAAAAGGGGCATATTTATGAAATGTGCTGTAAGTGACTGGATATAGAATATAGTGTCTGTTTATTTATGAAATGTGCTGTATTAACTGAGAATGTAAGATATGTGAGGATGTAGTTTTAAGGGTTGTGTTTGAAAGGACATGAGTTAGTGTTAAAGCGAATAAGGGTAGTATTCTGGAATACAACATGCATAACATTAATGAATTATCAACATGCAACATACATCGGGAAACCAATCGGCGCCCCTTTTTACCATGCTTACCCTGCCGCACACGTGCGCAGCGCATTTCCACGACTTATTCAAATTCAACCCAAGTTTTGTCCAACCGACAAAAAGAAATTAATTTTTTAGCATGTAAACATGCACAGGGTGGCCTGCATTAATATCGCACAATCATCGTTGTGCGAGTATCCTATTTGTTGATGGCACAAGTCGCCCTAATGACGGGCAAACAATCCGCGCAGCTGCAGTCACCACAGATATGATGCCCTTCTTCTCATTTCCTTTTACTTAGTTCCTTTTTCATTGTTTTCGTTTGCCACGACTTGGCAACACGAACTACCACGCACCCTCGCCGTGATCAACTCAAAGAGATCCTCTCTGATTGGTCGCTGCAAGAGATACTGCACGTTTCTCTCAAAAAAACAAAAAACAACCCTTAGCGAAAGACAGGCTCTGTACGAGTCAAAATTTGAGAGTCGAATAACAACCACCGGCGAGAGCGCATCGTTGTCCTATCAAAAGTGAGCCTTAACCCAACCCAGGCCGTGCGCGCATATAGTTTCAAGACCATAAGGTTGCGAGAAATGGAAGAGTATGAAGAAATGATGTATACATAGGGGGAAGAAGAGGGAAAGGATAAGGAACGGGAATATCGATATACATTGATCTTGAATGCCTGAATATTACAGAGACAGATCATTCCACATTTGTGTGGTTCGACTGATGGCTGGTTCTCGAACATAGGGGGATGGGAACGAACATACAGGGTAAAGTCTCTGCTTTCAACCCAGCGAAGGCCAAGACGATCCTTGTCCCTGTTTAATCCAAGTTGACATGCAGTCTCCACGTGACACCAGTGGATAGCTACTCCGGCCCTCGCCAAATAGTGAACCAATGCATTCAGCGACATCCTAAGAAAGGTTGGTGCAAGGCTAATAACTTTGCCCGAAAAAACAAATAATTATGGACAATTTAACAAGTCTCGGATAAGGACCGGATACCGGTGAGAAGACTTGCTAAATAAGGCCAAGACCGGATCCCGGTTGTAGTGTCGATGATGATGACGATGATAATGATGGGATTGAACATACAGGGCAAAGTCTCTGCTTTCAACCCGACGAAGGCCAGAACGATCCTTGTCCCTGTTCAATCCAAGTTTACATGCAGTCTCTACGTGACACCCCTGGATAGCTATTTTGGCACCCGCCAAGTAGTAAACCAATACATGCAGCGACATTCTGAGAAAGGTTGGCGCAGGGCTAATAACCTTGCGCGGAAAAACAAATTATTATGGATAATTTAACAAGTCCCGGATATGGACCGGATAGCGGTGGAGAGACTTGCTAAGTAAGGCCAAGACCGGATCCCGGTTGTAGTGCCGATGATGATGATGATACATATATATACATGTATATATAGCAACCATATCATAATTATACTCCTTGTTCACTGTCTGACCTTTTGACAAAAATGCATGATCCACAACACCCGCGCAATCTAAGAATCACCGACTTCGATGCCCTAATGTACGATCTCGTTCGAACTGTAAGAGGAAAACACCAGTAGTTGTAGCTGGGGACTTCAACGCATTGGCCTGCGAGTGGGGGAGCAAGCAAACGAATAGAAGGGAAACGTCCTTCTGGGCTCTTTAGCTGTTTAGATCTGGTTCTACTAAATAGAGGTAAAAAAGCCACGTTTAACAACGGAAGAGGGTTGTCGATAACTGACCTCACTTTTTCCAACATGTCCCTGTTAAGAAGCTTCGAATGGAGTATATCGGCCATCTGTGCGACCACTTCGCAATCGTTTCCCAAATAATATGGAGGCAGAACCCGAATCACGGAAACATAAATGCACAGCAAAGAGCATAAAAAACTACTAGGCTTGATGAGGCGGTCATAATAGAAAATCTAAAATTGCCACAAGGTTCAGCTGAAGAGCAAGCAGTACATGATGGAAAACCTGACGGATGTGAGCGATGCCACTATCCCAGGAAAGGCACAAGAACAAACACAGACAGGACACATACAGGACAATAGTGGTGGAACCAGGAAATCTCTAAACACCGGGGCTAATGTCTTAAATTGCGACGAAAATCACAACATAAGAGAGGAAGATACGAGTACGACACAATACACAACCAACTTAGGAAAGCTAGAAGGCAGTTGAAGAAAGGTATAAAACAGGTAAAATTCTAGCTTTCAAGAAACCGAAGGAGGAATTCAAAAATAACGTTTGGGGCAGTGCCTACAAATTGGTCATGTATCACCTTATGGTATATCAATACACTGCACCAACAGGCCCAATGAACACAATTACGACCAGCCTATTCCCGAGCGACGGAAATCTAGGAGTTTAAGATATGATAGCGGATCAGCAAACGGTGGTAGAGTCAGTAGCCACAAAGGAAGTAAAAAGAGCCGGCCGAACGATCAATGTGTAAGGATCCGGGACTGGATGGTATACCAAACGGGATCTGAAGAGGATAATGCTGCCCCAGCCAGGAATATTCAGTACAATATACACCACGTGCCTAAGAAAAGGAATTTTCCTGTAAGGAACAGACGCTAGTCCTGATACCAAAGGAAGCGAGAAGTTCATGGCCTCGGTGATTCGACTGCGCCATCTTTCCCTGTCCAATGCATTCTCCCTGCACGCTTCGCCCTCAGATCCGATCTCCTAAAGGTCGCGCCTTACATTGTCCTCCCATCTACGTCGCGATCTTCCCAGCAGTCTCTTTCTCGTTGATCTCCCGTTAAGATTTCTGCGTACGGTTCGTTGCCCATTCTCGCTACATACTCGGACTTACTGTGTAACTAATACAAATATTATATAAGTCGCAAGGAATGAAGTAGGTCTGTTTATTGCTTTTTCCATACCGATTTTTTTACTTTAAGAGAACAGCCATGAATTACTTGCAGCCACCACAAAATGTAGTTCTAAGAAAACTATTTTTCCTTCCCTTACTTCGATATGCGACTTTTCGGGGATCATTAAACTTGCGATTACTCTTTATTCCGTAATAATATTGTAGATAATCCTCAAGCATATTGACGAAAATCGGAGTTATATCTCCGTGTGATATTGTCGCTTTCGTTTTCAAATTTACTGACCTAATTTTCCTATATCCCGAATAAGAACTTTAAAGATTTTCATTATGTATTGTACTTTTATGTCACTAAATATCCCAATCGCCTAAAGCCGTACTCTACGGCTTTGGCAGTGTAGCTATCCTCTCCTTGACAGCATGATGTCTCCCAGGCTCTGCGCCGACCCTAAAATTATTGCTTAGAAAACGGTTGAGAGCAAATTTCCCCCGTACACCTCTGAACGAATATTTATATTATTTTTCCGTGGGAAATGGCAGTTGGTAGGACGCAATGTCTTCAATCAGTGATTACTGACTACAATTAATTGAAATAATGGTAGTTAAGAAACATCTTTAAGATGCCCATTAATTACATTAAAGTGCTGTTTGTTCTGCTTCACCAGCCAAGTTGCAAGGCTTTCGAAAACAATCATTGTGTCTGTCTCAACTTATTCCAGACTAATGACTTATTATAATTTTCTGCTTGCCTAAGGTTTAGTGTAGAAACACTGTGGATGAGTCGTGGAAGATTTTAAATCAATGTCCATTTGAATTTGTTGTTTTTTTCTTTTCTACATATACGAAACATTAATTTGTGTTTCGCGTTATTATATATTTTCTCCAATCAGTCAATCTCAGGGATGTTTCCAAAAGTGATAACAAAAAGAGTTATACTGATAGAAAACTTACATGGAAACATCACTTTTCATGTAGGGCTGTCGGAACAGGATTGCATGACAGGAGTGCAATATAATTTTCAACTGAAACTGGGATCATGTTTTAATTCACATTGGTTTAAACAAATTGCTTATATCTAGATGATTTGTGGTTAATGTTAAGTTCAATACCTTCTTAAAAAATATTATGATTAGAGTTCGACGGGTTAAATAAGAACCCCTAATGGACACCATCTATTAACCCTTTCGCTACCACGTACAATTTTTAAACTTGCACCAATGGACCATAATAAAAATTTCATATTTAAAATATGAGCTCTGTTCGTGGGACCATCGTGGGAGCGAAAGGATTAACATACAGGCAACCGATCACATCCGGTTATAAATGGATAACAGTTATTCAAATATGCAAATCGGTTATAATCGAATAACAGGCCAGCCAGTTGTTTCTCAATAACCGCATAACAACATAACCGAGTATCCGGGTGTTTCTCAAAAGTCGGTTCCGGCTATCATACGAAAACAGATTGTTAAACTATTTTGTTTTTAACCAAAAACCAGTTATACATTTTCATAACCGCTTAGGCCTGGTTGTAGATATATCCATGTTGTAATAAATCGGTTACGCTGGCCAAACAAAGGTAGTGTCCTAGTAATAATCCTGCTTTGTATATACCGCCCCTTATTTTTTTCACAGTGGTATTCAAATTGTTTACTCTATTCCAAGTCGACCTATTAACCTGCAGATTATTGAAAATAATGAACCTTAATTCAACCATTTTCAAATCACCATGATAGCAATATACGACAATTGCACCCCCCTTGGATTTCGGCACAAAAAATAAGTATTCACAACTAAACACCAAGCACAACTCACTTAAGTCCTGTGGGTGTATCGCTGGGCACTTATCTAGCTAATACCCGCCACGTGGCACAGAATGGGCCACCCGTAAATCCCGTCAACAATTCCATTTATTCCCTTAATAAATCGATTTCCAATTGTACAATGTGATACCGAGTACCTGGTCGCTGTTCACAACAATGCAGTCCAGCTAAACATGCACTTGTATTATTGTAAATCCACTTTAAGGATCCTGTAATCGTGGCAAAGTATTTCTACCCTCCCGGCACTTCTACTCGTACACCTATGTCTTTCCGTACATCGTTCTGTCATATCGGAAATCACGGTAATTGCTTGCCATTATGGAATCGCGTACCGGGGACGACTTGTTTCGGTATGCAATTATGGAGCAAAAGGATGGGACTCCTTTTTGACGTATTGGCACTCGGGGGCCGCCGGGACTGCAATTATTGACGCAAATATACGTGTTCGCCTTAATTGTGGTAAATATTGGCCGGAGTCAAGTATTCTTGAGGGTTGGTGTCCTGGTTTTGAAGGACTCCAATCTCGAGATGTTTACATTTGCTTTTGTTGTTGTTGGTTTATTCAAAAGCCAACACGGCCGGCCTATTGAATTGCAGATTGCGAGGAGTAAACCTTCAGAGGAAGCACTGTTGCGTTGACTGAAGTAATGCTTTTGATGTCTCTGCTTGTTCTCCGTATTAGGCTGCCGAAAAATAGGCGAAGTGTCGTGTAATGATTTTTAAATAAATGTCAACATCCCCCATGCTGCCATTTATTAGCATAACACCAATTATGTAAGAAGGGGATAAAACATCACAGAGACAGAGGATATAAGATACATACACTTACATTTTAGCAGGTGGTACCCACATGAAGTATTGATGGGTCCTTTTGTCTACAATATTGATTGATAGCGCGCGGAGAGACTTTGAAAAAGGAGTAATAACAATTAAAAGATCGACGAAAACAGTGATTGTCATTTATCTCTTCCGTTACCCATTATTAGAATGTCAATAGTCGTTTCAATCATTGGTCCCAATATAAAGCCGATGTTGTACAATTTAGCATCCCTATGCATTTTGCCAAACACGTCTATTGTCCATCATACATTTACCATCCAGGTTCTTCCTCATTCATACTCTGTAAATAAAGTTTTTTTTACGAATCTCTTGTGTTCCTTTCACTCCACTGAATTCGAATTAAGATGCAATGATTCGTACTTGAAGTGTGGAAGTTGTATGTATGTATATCATATACAGTGGCATGTATATATATCATATATTATGGCAGGTATGTATAACTTAACCCTTATCTCCCTCAACTCAGAGTCCATTTATTCCCACACCCGTAGACAACACCTCCGACTGTTTGCTGAAAAGTTCTCCCCAGATATTCTTCTGCTTTCAGAAACTTGGCTGAAATCCACTTCTCGAGTCTACATACCTAATTACACATTTGTGTCCAACCCACGAACCTCTGGCCCTCATGGAGGTACGGGAATCCTAATACATAAAAAATTCCAATTTACTGAGATTAGATTTGCTAATATAACTAGTGTCGAATACACGGCTGTTAAACTTTTCTGCCGAAATAATAAAGTACTGGTCTTGTCCTCCATATACATTCACCCTTCTCGTGAACCAAACTTCCCTAGTGCAGACATCTCACAAATAATCCAACAGTCTCTGCCAGCACCTTTCATAATAGGAGGAGACTGGAACGCACGACATACTGCATTTAATGACATCAAATGCAACAAATACGGCTGCCAACTCCTTGATCTCCTCCGACTTCATCCATATGTCTACGCAGACTGCCCGTTGCAACCTACTCGAATTTGCAGCTCAACCAAGTCAACAATCGATTACTTCCTAAAGTCTACAGATAGCTATTCATCTAATCCTCCAACAGTGTCCTTCACATTCCCTTCGGATCATGGTTCTGTCCACACCTCGGTTCAAATCCCCTCGCTTGAACCACTCTACACTCTGAATACTATTCCAGATTTCACCAAAACAAACTGGAAAAAAGTCAATAAGGATATTGCTGCTAGCTTTTCAAAATTTTCTTTACCGGAATCTTCTAACCTGCCCCCTACACAAATTGACCAAGCAGCGGCCCAAATAGAGCAAATACTGGGAAATGCTCTCTTCAGCCATACTCCCACTATCGTTCCTCATAATCACTTAGGAAAACCCTTACCCAACCTACTCACAAAATTATTACGTATAAAAAAACAACTCCGACGAAAATTGCACACTAGCTACTCACCTTTTATTAAACAACAGATCCAGCTATTGACCTCCCTGATAAATGGACAACTAAAAGTTTTCACTAATCAGACCTACACATACACCCTAAACAGTATCAAACCAAATCGCGATCTATTTAAAAACATAAACAGACTAACGGGTCGCAAACTCAAGCCTTGAACAGATTATCTTATTCACCCAACTAATAATAACATCGTCCAGTCGGACCCGGATATAGCAAACTGTCTCGCTGAACATTTCTGCAAAGTCCATAAGCAAAACGATACCCTCCCAGTAACAAATTTCCACGATGCCGTGAACGATTACATTCCACGCTCACTGGTGCCATCCCTCACACCATTTATTACTGAATTCACCGAAACCAATAAAGCATCACACCCCATAGGAATCGACACATTCCTAAGCCTTGAAGAACTATCCGAAGTCATTACTTCACGTAACAATAAAAAATCGACTGGCCTAGATGGAATCCCTAACCTCCTATTCAAAAGACACCACCCAGGCAACTTGCTCCCGATTCTCGTTCTTCTCAACCACATAATAAACGCTTCACATTTCCCTAAAAGTTGGAAAACAGCGGTGACCGTCCCTATTAGCAAATCTGGGCCCTCCAAGTACCCGGATAACTTCCGTCCGATATCGCAGCTAAACTCGCTTAGCAAGATTCTTGAATGTAAAATCTACAAAAATCTTCTCTCATTTGCCAGGGATAACTCCCTCATTCAGAACTCTCAATTTGGCTTCCGCTCACAACACTCCACTTGTCATGCTCTCCTAAAACTGACACATGATGTGGCGACCCACCTCCAAAACCAATCCCCAACGGTATGAGTCTCCCTAGACATAGCTAAAGCATTCGACTGTGTCTGGATCGCAGGACTGTTATACAAACTTCATTCAATGTATGGATTAAACATCCACTCCACAAAACTTCTCGCTTCTTACCTCTCTGATAGAAAGTTCATGGTGAAAATAAACTCAACTCTCTCGACACCTTATAGCATAACCGCAGGAGTTCCTCAAGGATCCATCCTCGGCCCACTACTATACCTTCTTTATACATCAGACGCACCGCAGGCACTGTTACCCAATACAACAATGCTCAACTATGCCGACGACACCTTAATTTATTCAAGCAACAAGCTTGTCAAGGAGGCAAGAAACTGTATTAACAGATATCTCCAAATCCTGTCAGCCTACTTTACCAAGTGGAGAACTCAACTAAATCCAACCAAAACTCAGCTCATAGTTTTTAAAGGCAGAAACGCGATTTGTACAAACAACACTATTCGCTGCCATAATAAAATCAGAATTACAATAAATAACAATATAATTAAACCCTCCAAAACCTTAAAGTATCTAGGTATAACCTTTACCAACAATCTGTCATTCTCCGCCCACATTAAAAATACGATTCGTAAAGCCACAACCCAACTGAACCTCTGCAGAAAAGTCATGTACAAACCGAATGGTCTCTCTCCCAAAGTCAAATCACTTATCTACAAACAAATAATCAGACCCACTCTCACATATGCATGCCCGATATGGTACCATATCACACCCGCCCAAATGGAGAAGCTACGCATTTTCGAAAGGAAATGCTTCAGACTTATCACTGGCCTCAACCGACATCCTAACTCCCACAAATATTACAACAGTAGTTCGCTCTACTGTGCCGCTAATATTGAACGTATAGATCGACGCTTCCTCGAGCTGTCCATCAAATTTATCGAAAATCTTCCCAATAATCCCAATCCGATAATAAATGCGCTCATGTCGACTCCGTCAGACAACCGAACTGCCTACCCGAACTGTCTCCACACCAGAACCCTCTTCACCTCTGGCAGGCTGGTCAACAACTCCAATGAGATTGTATACCACAATACTGAACTCTCACCTCACCAGTTTAAATATTGTAATATACAACCCTTCTCTAATATCTTGCGTTTCAACGACCAATCGGAAAGTGTTCCCCCAACCCATATCCCCGACTGATAGTACCCACCCTAACCCAAATCCCACCCATCGACCACTATACCTCCCGCCCCAACCTACTCTAACTTATTGTAATAATAATAGATTTAATAATTAGATAAGCTAGGCTAAGCTAAGTTAAGTTAAGTTAAGCAAATTAGTTATAGGTTAAGTAAATAATTATATCCTGGTTTTCTGACCTTTTCCAGGAAGCCCCACCCACTCCTATCTTGTCCACCCATGAAATATATAACTTTATAATAATGTTTGAAAAATGTACTAGCAAGTATGTGTAAACGATTAAAGCTAAGTTAATTATAAGTTATCTGTATTACTTATTGTAACAAATCATTTATGGTCAATAAATACAGAAATGTAAAAAAAAAAAAAAAATGGCAGGTATGTATATTATATATTGTGTCATGTATATCATGTATTGTGGCGTGTGGTTCTTCAGGAATTTAGTGAATGAGCAGCTACTTGAACATAACTCTTGCTGTGAACCCGTTCACTCATTTCTTTGAGGATCTCAGCACAAATCATATTCTGTGACGGTAGAGGTCTTTTGTATAGGGCGTTGCAGTAGCACGAGAGTTTCGCTCCCACCAGTGCTACACTTGCTTGATTGGAAGTGTAATTACGCTGGGCCTCATAACTACAAACCAGCAATTCTTGCGTTTAGCGCAATTTAGCAAATTACTAATACAGGTATTTTGTTTTGTTACAACTTTATGACTCTAGTCTTCCCTCATTGCAGGTTACCCATAAACATGTATACGATGTTATGTTGCTTATCAGCTTTTGTAACAACATGGTCTTCGTTCTAATAAAGTATTTAACTTAAAACGATATGTTTGTAAAAATATCATTATCGTATAGAAGCCCGAAAAATGTATTCGATTCGACTTCTACGATCTGCTCCCTTAATGTGAATTTTCTATTATTATTGTTGCACATCTGTAAAAATACAGAAAATCTAAAATGCATAGCAGGCAAATCATAGAATCCCCTTACCACAATCTGGGAAAACTCTATGATGACCAAAAACGAAGTCATCATCATCATCATCATCGTCACTACAACCGGGAACCAGACTTGGCCTTATTTAGCAAGTCTTGAGGCTTGTTATATTTTCCATAATGATTTGTTCTTTCCAGGTCATTAGTCTTGCGCCAGAGGCTCCCCGACGGGGAATCGAGCCCCGGTCTCTCGCGTGACAGGCGGGTATACTAACCAATATACTATCGAGGAGCCTGCAAAAACGAAGTACCTCTCTACAAATAGTCATCATCATTATCATCATCATCATCGACACTACAACCGGGATCCGGTCTTGGCCTTATTTAGAAAGTCTCTCCACCGAGACTTTTTTCCATAATCATTTGTTTTTCTGGGCAAGGTTATTAGCCGTGTGCCATTTCTACAAATAGTACTACTCACAAAATAAATAATTACTTGGTGGGTGGGGGGGGGGGGGGGGGGTGGGTGGGGGTATACCAATAAAATATACGAAATATCTTTGGCATCGTTCGTCTTTAAAGGATATTTATGTAAATACAAGTTGCTTAGAATCATGATACGCACATCTAAAGTAATAAACCAAGTGCCGGCAATTAATCAGGAATCACAGTGAAAACATTCGCCCAAATCTTCCATAGACAAGGAATGTACTGCGATGCATGCAGGTTAAAGGATGATTAGATTACATCCCTAGATAGTGTGCCCTGATTGTAATGAACCACATAAACAGAGGATAAGATGAATTCAACAATCTAGCCATCGATATGCACGATCGAACACATAGGGAGTCAAAATTCAACGGCAGACACAATTAAAGCCAGTCGGGAAGATTTCATAATTAAAGTACGGTAAAATGAATATAAAAGGAGTCGTTCAAAATTCACAGTATTCATGACCCGTCAGTAAAGGTTGCAAAAAAAAGAAAGCAAAAGTCGTGTGTGATAGAATGTGGCATAAGCCCTCGTTAGGAATATACAATATTAGAGTTCACGGTGGGAAGTATTGGTGATTTGTTATTTGGGAATACATTAAGGCAACTGGTGTTAAATTGGAAGCAGTGATAGATACAAATCTCTGGCGCAAGACTAATGACCTTGCCCGGAAAAACAAATTATCATGGAAAATTTAACAAGACTCAGGACTTGCTAAATAAGGCCAAGACCGGTTCCCGGTTGTAGTGCCGATCATGATGATAGATACAAATATTGATTCAATCGGCTGTTGTAGCCGATGATCATTTGGGTATCCGAGGTTAAAGGTGACTGAAATATTAATTCAATCGCGTGTTAAGTGTGTCAGTGATATCATAGACAAATATGATGTACAAGAGGTCATTGATACACTCAAACAGAGAAACGCTATCCGATTATAAACTCAAATAACCCCCAGAACGATAATGCAATTAATTGCACATTTCATCGCAATCGGTGAACCACATAAAGCAATTAATTGCATATTCCAAAACAATTGCCCAATAATGCAAAAGCAATTAATTGCATATTCCGGAACAATTAACAAATCACGGAAAAGCAATTAATTGCATACGAAACACTAAAGAAATAATTGGGTCGATTCGCAATTGCGGATATTGAACTGTGCTGGAAATCGAGGGAGAAATATCGACTGACGCCGCAGTATAAAGCAATTGCGTATTGAAGGTAAAATACGGAAATTAGGTCACTGCGAAATGTAATTGCATTGTCGTCATCGGGAGGTGGTGACCCCGAGGTGACGAATTTTGATTAGGAACAAGTTAGCGGGAGTTTGCCGTTGGTCAGGAAGTCTGGTGGTTAATCGAGGACAGAAAAGATTTTGGACTTTGGTTGCAGAGGTGTTTAAAGTGTAAAGAATAAAAAGAAAGCGGTGAAGAGACAATAAAGAAAAGAAGAGTGACAGTTTATGTAATTGTTTCATTTTATTGCTGTGAGTGCTCTAGTGCGAAGTAAGATCTACCGGAAACCATGACTCGCGTGTTCTAGCTAATTGATCATTTATGTATCCGATGTTAATGATGATGACCGATATAGAAAAAATTGACTGTTGTAGCCGAGTGATCATTCAATGCTACATTTAAATAAGAAATTATGTTTTATTTACTAAAAGTGTGGAGATTCGGTGTCTTTGGTAGTATGTTATAGCTACTAGCACAACATCGGTATAATTTGCCTTAGAATTTTGAGTATTACCCGAGCGTTCAGAGAGGCGAAAATCAAATATTCTGCTAGCACAGGCGGCGTACTTTTAAAGTGACGTTTATCTTCGTTTCCTAAATCGCTGCAAGAACCTATCCATCTATCCTATTCAACTTCTTAATTCCCAAATAGATGGAAGTCAGTCAATATATTTTGTTCTATTATTTTACTTCTCTCAGAGAAGGTGGTAAGTTGGCATTCTAAGGTGCTACTTCCTCTCGGACCCAGCAGATTAGCTCCGAAAGAAGGTCAATGAATCATCACAACCATTTCCCTTAAAGGCGTGGAACTTCATCGGGCAACTGAGCGTTTAAACCCAACCAACTACATAGTAATTCTGCCGAAATGCCACGATAGCAAGATTCATCAGTTGAACCTAGATATGAACAATCAAATGCACAACACAACCTCTTTACGGGACTGCGTTGGACCAGCAAAGAGAACAGATGCTCTTCCTCTTGCCCACACATTTAAATCGCGTCAGTTCACAGCCGAAAGTCTCGCGCCGATGTGTTTTCTTCGTGTTGCGGTATTCTCCAATAATCCAAATCCATATCTGAAGTAAGTAAAAAAACTAACAAAATCGCTCTGTGCTATACCCCATTGAAAAAATGAAGAAGTGCGAAATTAACAATCGCGGGACAAGTGGAAAATCATTGAGGTGATAAGATGACTCCTTGTGCTTTCATCTTGTGTGTATAGCCAACACTGACAGACTTATTAAGTTTTTTTTTTTTGTGATCTCCAAAGTTAATAAGAATGAAGGGGTTCTTTGTATCTCCAATTAGTAAGAAGCACAATAAAATAATTGCATAACATTGTGGTAAAGTGAAGGATAAAAAAGTAAATCAAATAAAACGATTACAGACTAGCGAATAGTAATCAATGAAATCAAATTCATAGACATTAAAGAAAAAAGAAACAGTGGTGTTACGCACCAGAAACACCCACTCGCACATACATACCAGCCCAAGCCCCATTAAATTCCCGATCACATAATTTGAATTTTTAAAGACCTTGACAATCAAATTAAATTAAACGTTAAACTTAAAAATTGCGAGAATTGGAACAAGAAGTACAACAATTTATCGAAACTCTACAAAGCGCAGCCGCGACAGCAACTCCGGTGCCAAGTGATAAACCAGAAACAGCAACCATCCACCCTATTGAGATTAGAGATCTAATCGAAGACAGGCACAAAGCTAGACGAACCTGGCACAGATCCCTAACGATAAAAAAATATTTAACAAGGTTAGCAATCTAGTTAACAAATTAATTAAAGACCATAAACAGAGTTGTATAGATGAGTATCTAAGTGAACTAAGTCCATCCGCGGATACGGATTACTCTCTCTGGAATGTAACACGTGAATTTAAACGTCCCCTTATCAAGTGCCACCTAGAAAGGATGCACAGGGACAGTGGGTACGCAGAACTGAAGATAAAGTTGAAATATTTTCACGACACCTGGCTTCAGTGTTCAAACCACACAACGTCCACACTAGTATTGATCCTTCACCTAGGTATCAAACTAAGCAAACAATCAAACCAGTGATCCTAATGGAGATTTGTGGGGGTTCTCTACACCACATGGAGAACCAACCCATAATTCCAACCAACCTTGGCCGTTAACAGCGCATCACCTCAACCCAACTCCCCATGCAAAATTCTGCAATAGCATACATTCCAAACTTTGCAATTAAACACACTCAAAACCCGCAACAGAATACAATTCAACAGAATACATTCTAAATCATCCCCGCATACATTTTCCCAAAATTGCTTCGGTCAATTCTTTACTTAAGTCATATTCCCTCCTTGCGACCAAGCAATCTTAATTTCCCCGAAATGCATATGCTGTAATAAAACGCATATGCAAACCTACAACGGAACATTAACCATCACCACCAACTATACCGGGCCGCATACACTTCCCCGAAATTACCTCGGTTAATATCTTATCTAAACGATATTCCTTGCTTGCACTCAAGCAATTCCAATTTCCCCCGAAAACCACTTCGGTTCATTTCCTCCTTAAATTATACTTATCGTATGCAACCAAGCGACAGCTAATTTTCCACGAAACAATCACAACGATCAACCCTTGATCATACTTGGCTATGCCAATTTCCCGGTACACACAACCAACGAATCCAACTCAGCTTATACGGCGAGGATTCGCTGGAACTGAATTCCTATGCAAGCATAGCAACTCTTCTCGAAATTCCCCGCAAGTCGCAGTGAGTTTATTTTAGTTATGACTCCACTGCCACGACGCGATGAACTTTTCCTTCCAATAATTAGTCAGTCGAGATTCATCCAACGTTGCGTCCGCACACGCACAGTCAGGTTACAACCACCGTAGAGTGCGCACAGTCGCGTGTTATCTTTCTTGCCCAAGTCGAGTCGATGGGGAGCCCGCGTTAGTTATTAATCCGCACATCGCTGTAAGACGGGAGGGGACAGTTTTAAATTCCTGCCGAAACTAAAACGAACAACGGCCCCCAAAAGAAAACGCGAAAACAAGGTATTCATACCGTTAGACTGAACAAACCTCGCCTCATATCGCGCGGCCATTGCGTAGCAGACACGTAGCCGAAGGGATAGGTACAGCACTTCGCCCGGAGCTTGGAACAGGAGCAGCGGCAAAGGGAGAACAATTAAATGATGGTGTAAAATGCAACCGAGTGTTTGTCAAATCCCAAAGGGGACCTTAGACGTTCAGTAATAAAGTGAATGGACACCAGAACACGTGTTAACCTTTTTCTTATTTTCACAACTCATTGTTAACTGTCCTTTCTTTAAGTAATTGTATTTCCCTATTGTCCGCCGAGTTGTACATCGCCCCCGTGGAACGGAAAAAAACACCGACGAATAAAAGAACATATGAAAAAAACATCAACGAACAAAACAAGTGTTTTCATTTCCTCCTTGGTGCTCGAATTTCGGACGACGGTTTGCGACGAACTCTTTAGTGGGGTGGTAGTGAACTAGTGCCATACGCTGGCACATATACTTCTTCACCCCCACAGATTGCCCAAGAAATCGACAAAAATTTTAACCATAACAAACAGGTATCGATGAAATATCACCTGGCGTGTACAAGGAATTACCTCGAAAAGCTGTTATTATGCTAACATATTTGTTTAATGCTTGCTTTCGACTAAAGTACATTCCGAATTCATTCAAAACAGCCCAGATAATAATGCTCAAGAACCCAGATAAACCAGCAGAACAAGTAACGTCTTATAGACCGATATCACTATTGCCATCCATTTCAAAACTGTTTGAGAAAATACTCCTCAAGCGACTCAAGCCACTCATCAATATTCCAGACTTTCAATTTGGCTTTAGGAATAAACACTCAAGTAGCGATCAGGTTTACCGTGTGTCTTTAGCAATAGAAAAGGCTTTCGAAGAAAAGAAATATTGCCCAGCTGTCTTTCTTGATGTCTCCCAAGCATACGACAGAGTATGGTGTAGTGATCCTAAATCACCATCCAAATCCCCAATATTACCTATAATCCCAACCTAATTCCCATAGTAAATCATATGAGCGACAAGTCAAACCAAAAGTTGATTTGTCGCACATTGATTCAATTTCAAATTACCTAACATCCCAATCAAATTGAATCATATGTACGATAAATTTAAAGCAAAGTGCATTTGTCGTGCATTGATTCAATTCCCAATAATCCTAACATCATGAAATGCTTAACTCTAAATGCATTTCATGATTTCTCCTTCCGGGAATTTATTTAAGTAAATTCCTATACACTTCCCAGAATCCTATTCCAACTGAAGCACACAAAATCTTGTTTGTGCTTCTTGGAATTTTTAAATAAAATTTTTAACAAATCTCTGTTGCCACAGAGTATAAATGGGCGGCACATTTTGGATTCGTGATCAGTCGGAATCCAGAGGCCAAGGCAACGGCCAAAGGTAAAATTAAGACATCAAATAATAAATAAATAATAAATAAAAGAACTTAATAAAATCCTCTTTCAATATTGAACCGCGGAAACAACCGGATCTCCCCAAAGGAGGTATGAATTAAAATTAACTTAAAAATATAACCTCCACAATGGCATGAAGGTCTTATATATAAAATGAGTAAACTGTTTCCAGCAAACTATTGCCATCTAGTCGAATCATACTTGTCTGATAGAACGTTCAAAGTAACACACGAAGGAGCTCACTCTAGCTTCTATCCAATAGAAGCAGGCGTACCATAAGGAAGTGTCCTGGGACCTTTCCTCTACTTACTATACACAGCAGACATCCCAACAACCAAGAACACATTCATAGGCACCTTTGCACATGATACAGTCATAATATCAGCCGACGATAATCAAAAAAAAAAGCTACACAACAATTGCAACAGTCACTCAACGAAATTAGCCAATGGACCACTGATTGGAAAATTAAACTCAACGAGATGAAATCTATTCACGTAACATTTACATTGCGACGATCAGATAACAATATTTCTACATATCTTAACGGAATTCCAGTTCTCAAAGCAGATTCAGCGAAATATCTCGGTATACTTTTGGATAGCAGACTAAACTGGAGACATCATGTAAAACAAAAAGCTGAACGAATAAAGCTGAAACCCAGACAGATGTATTGGTTAATCGGGAATCACTCTCAAGTCAATCTCTACTGTCAAAGATTAATCTATGAATCTATCATCAAGCCAATCTGGATATATGGAATCCAATTATGGGGCTGTACAAAGCAATCCAATAGAGATATAATTCAACGAAGCCAGAATAAATTCCTTCGCATTATCACCAATGCCTACCGTTTTGTAACAAATCAGGAAATTCATGATGACCTGGAGATTAAATGGATTTATGAAGTTATCCAAGAATATGCTGTCAAACACGAAAGACGCCTACATAATTATACCAACGTAGAAGCTATTCAGCTCTTGGATATTACCCATGAATTGAGACGGCTAAAACGGACGAAACCCCATGAATTAACATGTTAAAATCGAATATACTAAAATCGACTTGGGAGCTGAACACTGGTCCAGTAAACCCTTACACGTTTTACTTAATTAAACTAAATTAAGTACAATTCAAACGTAGTATTAAATTAAATTGGTAAGATTGTACTATTCAAATCCAATAAAGGATGTTATTTAAAAAAATATATATATTATGTTCAGTGTAGTCATGAAGACAACGATTTCCGTGCGTAAGCTTAATTGTAAGACGATTGCTCAACATGATTAGTGTTCATTATAATAAGGCGCATAATTACAATCGGCCTGTGTTAGTTCGATTGACAAATGTGACACCATCGTGTAGAACAATTATCGTTAAAGGGATGAACAAGATTAATACCATCCGTTTGCGTACTAATTTTCTACCTTGGTAGTCAGCTGATCAGCACTTTTTCCATAACTTCTATCAACTTTCTAAACGGCCGTTACTACATATTGATATTCTATATTGGCGTACACGTTGTCTGCACCAGCGGAATCACTAATTACATCACCTGTCACCACCGATATTATTAAATATCACCGTCTACTGTCAGATTTAAAAATTATCTATTGTCAGACATGAATTGATAGAGTTCCGCACTACTCACTTGTAATGTTGATGTTTGGGGTGGACACACCATACACATCGTTGTAACCTGGTCGCATTGTACGACAGAAAACCCGTGTGACAATGGTATAATTGCGCGCTTAATTAAATCTCTTTCCAAAGGCTGCCCACCACCATAGCTATTGAACAGGTTAAAAGGTGGCATGCGTCAGTGTGACCTTTTTTGTGCATATGGTTTAGATTTAAATGGTTAAATGGTACCTAGTTATTTGTCTATCAGAGATATCCTGAGGGTTATGTTGAGCCATATTGAATTACAATTTGATTAACAGTGAGCTTTTTTCTGTCGCCGAGGCTTCGGTTTGTGTAGCAAATAGCTTTTAGTAATGAGGCTCAGGTCAAATGTACATAGATACACATTTACGAAAGGCCAAAACAGCTAGTTTCATTTTACATACACAAATAGTATGAGTCTGTTGCCGAAGTTCACTTTGTATGGAATTCTTTACAATCTTCTGTATCCCTATAATTTCGATGCATTCAACAGAACTCGCCTCTTACATTGACCGAAAAGCAGCAAAGCAGTTTTGGATAGCATTCAGGTAAGATTGCAGCTTATTACAGTTGAAGGATACGTTTAAGGACATGTAATGCCAACATAGTAAACCCATGGGTTATGGCATAAGTTGTAATAACCTCATACCATGGTAATGAGCTGATTGAAAACCTAGTTTAGCACATGTTAAGGGAGCGGTGTTGATATATATTAAAATTGGTACATATTTGGAAGATTGTTAACCACTGAAGACCAGCAGTCATATGTTGCACTGGCACCAAAAACCAGCTTTAAATATATTCGAGACACTGACTGATTTTTAGTTCATGATGGCTTTGTTAGGGTGGTATCACACGCGCATAAAAAGGAATTGTAAAACCCTTACATGTTAAAATATAATGGCGGCATACGAAAGGATGGAGAAAGGCCTGCCCGCCAGGGGGGGGGGGGGGGGGGGGGGGGGGGGGGGCTTAAGAGGATGGGGTATAGAGGGGGTAGAGAAGGCGGGAGGATAAGGAAAAGTGGAGAAGAAGGGGTTGTAAACTCATACATCTGAGCTGACTAGTGATATGAGAAAGTTCTTTACTAACATCGCAGACATACGATGATGGCGATATAAGTCCAAATAGGTAAACATATGGATATTGGTGTATATCAAACAAAAACGAGAAAAAGAAGAACGAATTGAAATGGAAAACAGAGGTGCGGAAGATGATATAATAATAATACTCAACATATTTAAACGTATAAACAATTAAAAACAAGGAAAAAAATGTTGTATCACTAATTAATTATATTATGTTGAGTACATAAAACCAACATTTGGCGCAAGACTAATGACCTTGCCCGGAAAAAACTAATCATTATGGAAAATTTAACAAGCCTCAGGACTTACTAAATAATGCCAACACCAGCTCCCGGTTGTAGTACCGATGATGATGATGATGATGATGATGACATAAAACCACCCTAAGTGCAACTTCGCTTATTATCACCGATATCTGCAACGGTAGCAAAGAGGAAGGCGTTGGTCTCATATGCGACAATTTTCGCAGTTCTTACACGATTAATCCTAAAATCTTTTCCAATTCCACATCCTTCCACCCATTGACGAATCCGAGCTCCACTTTAGCTCCACTAATTTCAACATCAGCATACTATACCACTACTCCCACCCCGTGTCGTCCAGTATTTGACCCGCATCTTTCACCGGCGGCAAAAACCGCCTAACAAACCGCAGACTCGTCACATTGTCGCTACACGCTCGCTAAACTGAGAAAAAAAAAACACTTACGAAATATTCGTATCTTCTGGCTTACGTCCATGACAAATCTAATTCAATTAGCTTCGAAGGTATTATAAAAACCAGCGTTATGGACGCAGGGAGCGTTACCCATTGATGTACATGAGCCTTCTTAAATTCCCCGAAAACTCGAACATATCTCCCCAAAAAATGTCGAAAGACCTCATGGCCTTCACACAATACCTCTACTCGAAGAGAACATTTCATCTTAAAACACAGTAGAGCGAATCAAAATAAATTTGTTCATCCCTAATTTGCCACCCGATCTATCTACCCCCACAAGCCCTTATAATCTCCCATGTAAGTTCTGTCACCAAAATATCAGGGGCCTTCGCTCCAGACTCAAACAGTTTTACAATAAACTTACTCCCTTCCTTTCGATATTTACGCCTGTTACTGCTCCGCAGACGGGGCCTTATCCGGCGCGTTCTGCGGCGACGTCTCAGCTTTCTTCTCTCTGCATGGACTGTATTCCGGCGCCAGCCGGACAAACGATTTATATGGTTAACGTACCATACCTCCAGAACCGGACTCTGGTCTGGACGAAGGGCGTTGTTGTCTTGCCCAGTACAATCGTTGTATTCTCCAAATAAAACACTGCTCCTACAATCTGTGGCAGTTCCGCCAAACCCCACGGTTCACTTACCTAAAAAAAACCCCCATACCTCCCACCCAATCACGTAATTTCGCTAATGCAATCGCATTAGCACCTTAAATGCTTTACGCATCTAGGATTATCTAAGGTATAATCTAAAAAGCTTCAGTAAAAGAATTCTTACCTTTCCTTGCATTCCCTACGCATACAAATTCCTGTAAGAGTTCTTTCTTACCTTACCATAAATTCCCTGTAATAAAATTCATCGGTTCGTATATGATACGACCGCATATCAGGGAATCTTTCCCTTGAGTTGGCTAATCCCAGCCTCAATATGTGTACATAAAAACTATCTATGCACACATCGGCTGTCGACCCTTTTAGCCAGCGAGAAATAGTCCAACATCAGCTGCATGTAATTAGCACCATCCACGTTGAGACTATTTCCCTAACTCACACCATGAGTAAACAAAAGACCGATGTCCTTCATCACGCATTTTGGCGATACGCAAATAATTCAATCATCCTAGTATCCCAAATGCACCTACCATCTAATGTTTACTCAGTTGAACTCTCAGGTCATAAATTCCTTTATCCTACATAGTTCTGGATTCGTTTCCCAGTAACCTCTCACATAAACAAAGAACTCCAGGATCCCGTTTTCCTTTCTTTGTTTCAGGTTCATTCCCATGGCCTTGTGTATGAAAAAAACCCAAGTGATCTTCACTCACATATACACATACATTGCCAAGTCTTTCTTCCTCGTTTCCACCACGAGAGAAACACCTTCTCTCTCGGGAATACTCACCCCAAAACGATTAAATATCGTTCAGTCGAATTTTATCCACTGACCGAGACGGTCGCTCCGCCATCCACCGTACCGGCGCCGGTACGGTGTGAAGCGTAAAGTAGAGTCGAGTCGGACGCGTTACCAATTAAACAAATAATTTTTCTTGTGCAGTGTAACCTAACCAAAATAAAAAAAGTATTGTGAAATATAAGAACCTGTCACAATAAATAAAAAGTGCGTTTTCCTTTTTACTTCATCCTGGTGAACTCCTTGTGGTCGGTGTGTTGCAGTTTGTTTTTTTTTTTTGACGAACAGTTGCTGCAGCGGAACCTTCTTTTAGTGACGGTGGAGACGAGGTAGAACTCTCGCCCATGCTGGCGTCGCGACCTCGTACCCCACAAATCACTTGTTCACTCTGTATTACTTGTTATGCGCTGGTTTTTATTGTGGCCTAATGAAGCGCACTACAGTAAATCATGTGCACCAAATCTGTTACTTATCTCTCTACAACACGGAGTTCCGTGGCAACTCCTCGCTCTGCCGATGTGCCCGCCACATATATGCTGCTTTCGTTAGTGACTTCCTGGAATCGGTGCGCCGCTGACCGTTGTTCCCAGGAACTTCTGTGCTGGCGCTTGCCTTGCCTTTCCTGGGAATTCGTGTCGGTGCCATGCATTCCCAACCACGCCCTTACTAAAACAAGCCTGAACCCCAGCATTGGGAATTATTCCCTTCCTCCTTGGTTGTTTACTGCGGCGACGTTGATAACATTAATATAGTTTAATAATAAATAGTGATGATTTCTTCTTCGAGATGATCAATCTTTCTATATCAAGCCTGTCTGAATTCAAGGCATTTTTGTCCAATAACCGAAGGTCCAGAGGATCTTTCCATTCTGACGCCAGGACACTTTTTAATCGATGCAGCATAAACCGCTGCACCTGTAAGGAATTTAACCGACATCAAGACAAACTGCTTACACAGATGGCAGCTCATGCAGAAAATCCAGCAAGACTTCTGGAAGAAATGGAAGTCCGAATACCTCGCTCGTCTTCACCAGCGCCCAAAATGGCTTGTTTCCAATCACGAACTGAAAGTGGGACACCTTGTACTCGTACTAGACGAACAGACGCCTCCCACCCTTTGCCGGCTGGGCAGAGTTGAAGCAACGCATTCAGGCACTGACGGCAAAGTTCGAGTCGTTATAATCAGGACAGCAAAGACAATATTAAAGCGCCCTATATCTAAACTCTACCCTCTTCCAATGACCAATGAATAAACTAACACACACACACACACACACACACACACACTAACCCAAAACTGAATTCATAAACATAGAATTAAAAATAATGTTGGAGACGGAGCAGCACACGACGACCGACTAGCAGCACACGACTGCCGACTGGCAGACTGAGCATCGCACATTTATACTCTGTCTCTCCTTGTTCCTGTGACAACATGCGAACGAGGGAAAGGAGACAATAAGGTGAATATAAGCAGCGGCAGTTGTGGGGTTGAGACCAATACCGAGCCCAACATCCTCACGGATGTGGGTGATTCTGGTTATCGAAAGATGACCAGAAGTCAGAGACAAGATGAAGGACACATATGTCCTGTCTCGCTAAATTCGGCCTTCTCGCCACAATTTTATTTTTTGGGTTGAGACCAGTACAAGTCAAGCAGTCGAACGCTGCACATGGTTTTATAAAGAGATTTTAACAGATTTCTTAGTCAGTTTGTTATTCAACGATAATAAAAAATCGAAAGGAGCAAACCGAGTTTACAAATAATTAATTAAAAAAGTGAAATAATTCAATAACTATAACTCATTATAGTTACACGTTATAACCACACCTGCATCTATTTCTTTTCATGTACACACGGCAACGAGACACATCAGAACCAAGGGCTCCAAAAGAAGTGTCAATATCTCAACGAGCGGAGTCAACAATATTTTTCAAAGCGGGAAACACTTGCAGAGCATGGATGATTTTAACGAAGACAATTATGTTTACCACAAACATATTACCAATCGGACGGCCGGCTATTCAATATCAGACAGCGGACGGCACAATTTTAAAACAACCAAAAATAGAAGACGAACGAGGCAACCGGATACTTGGACCTGAATCCTCAAGCGCGACAACGGTGGGTGCACGAGCAAACATATGCCACCATTCCGTTGAATGAAGACCACATCCTAATCTCAGCGCATTCCTGGATATAGCTATGTCTATTTATGTCGTGGAAGATCAACAGGTTCGACTGCGAGCTCTAACAATATCTCTCTTGCTAAGGACAACAAGGTCGAAACGGGGAAAGGGTCCTTCGCAATGAAAGAAACGGCTGCAGTATGTCTCGGAGTCATGGAAGACAGCGCACTCCCATTTCCTTTCGGCGGCCCCGCAGGATGTTGCAAAATGCAACATGGCTACGCAAATCATCATTAACAAGACGTATCACGTAAATTGCATTGAATTTGATTTTAGTGATAATAATGCTGTAGCGTCTCTAACAGATACACTCATAATACACAAGCAAAATAGTGAAGAACACCGAACGAAAATCGAATAAGAAAATACATTAAAGCCATATACCACAGCGGTAACATAACAATTCACATCAGTGGAATATAGTTGAGTGTAAAAATCGACTTCAATACACGGCCAGTAGCCTGATGTGTTACGCTTAGGTTCAATTTTTGGTAATTCTAACTCTCATAGCGTCAGTTCGAATCACACGTTCTTCACTATTATCCCAAACGCTATAATTGGTGACTACGACGTGATCTGTACACACAGCACACACTTTCCCGTAGTAAACAGAACTTCACACACGATCATGACTTCCGCATAGCGCACCAAGGCACACTCACCTGCTCCAACGTTCTCTCGTTCGCTCCGTCTTTCGCACACGAATCTGATCGTAACAAAGTTACTGAGGAGGGAGTAGTGTAGCGTCTCTAACAGATACACACGCAATACACAAGCGAAATAGTGAAGAACACCGAACGCAAATCGAATAAGAAAATACATCAGGGCCGTATACCATAGCGATAACATAATAATTCACATCAGTAGAGTATAGTTGAGTTTAAAAATCGAATTCTAAACACGGCTAGTAGCCTGATGTGTTACGCTTAGGTTCAATTTTTGGTGATTCTAACTGTCATAGCGTCAGTTCGAATCACACCTTATTCACTATCAATCCCAAACGCTATAATGGCTTTTTCAATGTCCTGCCAACGCCTTTTTATTTGACAACCAAGCCACCAGGACGGCAAAACCATGAGACTTGCTGGAAAAAAAAATAGATATTGGAAATGACAAGAATTATAAATTGAATTGAATTGTGTATTTTAAAGCTTAGGCAAGTTAAATAGGGGCATATATATAGTCATCCATTTTTAAACGAAAAATTTATTTTTTTTAAATTTTGTATGTACAACATCTCAGAAATGTTCTCTCGAAATTTCGAGTCGATTCAAACAGAAGTGAATACGATAGAGCATTTTTACGCTCTGCCCCTTCCACCGACTTCTATCCTTATTGAACATTTTAAACGCGATTCTCAAAACTATATTTTCAAAATAGACATACTATCTTAAAATATAATGAATCGCTCTCTCTACAATTAAACACACTTCTTTTAGATGAGCTTTACTCGGGAGTGGACAAAGGATTTTTTGTTTCGATGATTAGAACTTGTTTTACAAAAAAATATTGTCAATTTTTTTTAATGAAAATCGTGATTTATTTTAAAGTTGTCTAAAAAATCGAAAATATATGTAGTGATCCTAAATCACTACTCCCATCCAATCCCCATTATTTCCTATAACCTTCACCTTATCCCAAAATGACCAATTGAGCGAGGAATTAAACCAAATGTTAATTTGTCGCACATTGATCCGATTCCTAATTACCTCACCCTTACCTATAATCCTAATCATGTTTCCCCAACTGAATCATATGCATGACAAAATTAACCAAAAGTCCGTTTGTCATACATTGATTCAATTCCTAATAACCCCGACATCATGAAATGCTTAACTCTAAATGTATTTCATGATTTCTCCTTCCGGGAATTTATTCAAATAAATTCCTAGTCACTTCCCAGAACCCTATTTCAATTGAAGCACACGAAACCTTGTTTGTGCTTCTTGGAATTTTTACAATAAAAACTTTGACAAATTTCAATGACCAAAAGTACAAAAGGGCGAAACATTTCTATTTCGCGATCAGTAAGGTTCCAGAAGGCTGGACCTATGGTCAAACCATCAGTAAATTCCATTACAGCTAGAAGTAATAAATAAAGTATTCGGAACAAGCAAATCAAAAAGCGTTTAACTCTAGCTGCCACTAATCTATAGCAAGCGAACGACAGCACCTGGCGTCTTGTACGAACCTTCTACTGATCCAACCATTACACAGATGTATTCCCGGTCAGGGGCAGTCAAGAACGTATGTTCCTGTGTTAATAAGACTGTGATCAGCCCACGGTGAGTAAACTCCATCCCCTTACCAGACACTTGGCGCCCTGCACGAAATTACACTGCCAAATCTATGGTCCCGCGGCAATAGATTTCTTTCTAAGGTAATTCGCCATAGAGTGACATAAACAGACTTAAAAATATAACCTCAACATATAATTCTTTTTTCAAAATCCTTAGTCCACCCCCGACATTGAGTATCGGAATCTCGTTTGCTTTTTGATTGCAAATTGTTCTACATTGACTTATCGTGTCCACTAGTAGTCACTTTTTTTTAGAAAATTATTGTTAATAACTTTTGTAATTATTAACATTTTTTTATAAAAAAATAATCAGTTATCTTTCAAATGATAATAAATTGTATGCAATAATTGTAAAACACATATATTCAAGCGTGTTATAAAAAAAGTCGAGAAAATGCATACTTTTTTCGCCCTCATCACTACATACGCCCTTAGTAACTGTCAATATGTTTTGGTTCTACAAAACAGTCGGCAAAACAAAACAAACCACAAATCGAATGTCCCAAGCAAAGCAGAAATCGGAAGTTCACTATGATCTCCTAAGCACAGTCATGCCTGTACAACAATGTGGTAAGGAAGTTTTCCGCATAAGACGAAACACACAATTTCTCAAAAAAAGAATCCAATTTCGTCATTCCTGAGCTTTTGAGTCCATCCCTTTCATAATCCCTTCTCAACTGCAATCAAATTGCTTTTTCAGTCCGCCCTAGAGTAATCATCGATAAAATTTTTAGATAGAAAAACAGGCTGTTCTTCGGAGATTCTTGGCATTGTTCCACGCAATTCGGTTTATATGCGCTCCACAAGACAATCCGACGGATCGCACCCGTTTGTGGTTCATCTCCCAACGGCGCGAACGTCCCTATATCAGAACTCGTTCCGTTACAGAGCGGGGAAGCTGTGGAACTGCCTTCCCGCGCGAGTGTTCCCGGAGCGTTACAACCTGCAGCTGTTCAAAAAGAACTGAAACAGTTATTTGATGGCATCTCGGGGCGCCCTCTCGGCGCTATAGGTTCGCCTCTCCCGAGAGAAGTCTAATAAAAAAAAAAGGCACTTAGCATCTCCAGAAAAGCGTTTCAATTTCAACAACTTAAAAGAATTTTAAAAAATTAAAGTGTATATTCGTTGCCTAACCAGCAACGGTGGCACATAATCATCAATTGAACGTACGCACAACCGCGCACACATCTCAACAATTTTACCAACTCCACCGCTTAAGCCATACGAGGGTTGCCTCTTATGTTTCGGGATTTGGCAACCCTAGTGTTGCAATCCGGCAATTGACAGCTCTGTCGTAAAGTTGGACATTTTTGAGGTTATACGCACTCAGAACGTTTTGACATACGAGCGCTATTTGTGTTGTTTACAGTAACTTAAAAGATTCATCTCGGCCCAAAAATGGAATTAAATCGTCAACATTTTCGTGCGATTATTTTTTACAACTTTCGGCGTGGATTAACTCAGCAACAGTACATGGATGAACTTAATTCAATTTTTGGCGATGAAGCTCCATCAAGGACCAGTGTTTATCGATGGTATGGTGAATTCAATCCTGGCCGTAGTTCACTCCAAGATGAATTTCGTGAAGGTCGTCCAAAATCAGTTGTTGTTCCGAAAACCATTGATGCTGTGCGCGAACTGATATTGGAAGATCGTCATGTGACCTATCGTGAGATTGAGACAACCTTAGGCGTTAGTGGGACCAGAATACATTCAATATTGCATAAACATTTGACTGTCAAAAAATTTGTTCGCGTTGGATCCCACACAATTTGTCAATCGCCCAAAAAAAGGCTCGTGTCAATTGGTCGAAAGAAATGCTCAAAAAATACGGTCGCGGTGCTTCGAAATACGTCTATGACATCGTGACAGGTGATAAATCGTGGATTTACGCGTATGAGCCCGAAAGTAAACAGCAGTCGACTGTCTGGGTGTTTCAAGATGAGCCAAATCCAACAAAAGTTGTTCGCGCATGAAGCACTTCCAAGCAAATGGTCGCCTGTTTTTTCGGAAAAACGGGACATGTCGCAACCGTACCACTAGAACAACGCAGAACAGTCAATTCTGAGTGGTACACAACCATTTGTTTGCCAGTTGTCTTCCAAAAAATCAGGAAAATCAACCGCCGAAGACGGATCACTCTTCACCACGACAATGCGAGCTCTCACACATCGGCTGCGACAACTGCATTTTTGAGCACCCAAAACATCGATTTGATGGGTCATCCGCCGTATAGTCCTGACTTGGCACCGAATGACTTCTTTTTATTCCCGTACGTAAAAAACAAACTGAGAGGTCAACGTTTTTCGACACCTGAAGAAGCGGTTGCTGCATTCAGAATGCATGTGTTGGAGATACCTCAATCAGAGTGGCAAAAGTGCTTCGACAATTGGTTCAAACGCATGCAAAAGTGTATAGATCTTCATGGGGAATATTTTGAAAAACAATAAAGTGATTTTCGATGATCAATATTTGTTTTTGTTCTCTAATCCCGAAATATAAAAGGCAACCCTCGTACAAATATCATATCCTGCCTCTCATCTCCTCCTATCTCGTACTAGCAATGTGTACGCGTTGAGAGAAGAACTCTCACCACAAAGCATCTACTGGCGTTTTCAATTGAATTTAAATGTCAACAGATAGATTAATTCCGTCCTCAGAACATTACTTGTGTTGTTAGTTCCCTTACCACTTGTCCACGTTTAAGATTTATTCCAAAGCACAGCCCAACTCGTGTGACTCTTTATCTTCTAGTATCTACGGCCGACTTACGGTTCTCAAATATTTTAACGGTAATTTTGGGAAAATTTATGCAAAAAGTATCCCGCTCCTAAAAAGATAGCTCGAAGCCCAGCACTGTGCCTTGAAATTTAATACTAAATTCGAACCAATTAAACCCTTGTCACGTGAACTCGCCATAACTTACAGTTTGAAATGCTACACGAGCTTTTTCGCAAGATGAATTAATTTTTTCCATCTTCTCCTTTTATTTAGAGACACGGGTAGCAGCTCCTGAGTCCCTGTAGAGATAAGTGGGGCATGGAATAAATGTTTTCGGTTTTCAATTGACGGAGACCGGTTAAGCCATTTAGTTATAGACGGGACAGGTGACTTATGAACCCGGCCTAAATCGAATCCTTATCGCAAATTGACAAACTGCAGGATTTGAATGCCGAAGTCATCATTTGTGTATTTGTTGTTGTGTTATTATTACTTATTTTCATTTCAGTGAAAATTAAAGTGCCTTTAGGGCAAGATGCAGTATCTGTCTATTTCGATTTGACTGGAGTTTTAGAGAGTTAGTGGTGGTTAACATCCTTCCACTGAATGAAAAATTACTGTTGATAAACTCATTTTCAACTCAACACTTTTGGATTTATATTATTTTACTTATTCAATTGACTAAGAGATGAGTGCAATTACTTTTAATACAAGCCCTTTAATCGAATTGCAAATAAACAAAGAGGTGAACGGTGAAATAATCGCGTTTTGATAATTAGTTTTATAATATGCAGAGACCCTTCAATGTCAAAATGCAGGTGGATAAATATGTGAGAGCAATGTGGAGCCATAAAGTCCAGAAACCAGAAATGAAGTTGTGGGTCGTTTTTACGTTGGCATCTGCAAGGATGCGAGTTGATAAAAACTCCACCGACGAAAAGACCAATCACAAACATCGACGCCGTGAAATAAAATTGTTGGATAATAATAATAATAACAAATAAAGTAACAAAATAAAGTGTTTTCTATTCCTTCTGGTGAACAATTTTCGGCGGAATAACATCGTTGGGGGACAAAGTGAATCCGAGTCATACGTTGACTAACATACCTTACTCCCACATGTCCATGCTGGGTTTCGTATATTTTGAAGAAATACGCAAGCACACGGAAGCCATTACTAATAAATAATTACGATTGCAATACATAGAAAAAAGGGCGGATTTGTATTCTGGTAAGGCATTAGGTAGGGGGGGATGAGAGCGAACATACAGGGCAAAGTCACTGATTGCTTTCAAACCGGCGAAGGCCCGGACGATCATTGTCCCTGTTCAATCCAAGTTGACATGCAGTCTCACGTGACACCCCTGGATAGCTACTTTGGCTCCCGCCAAGTAGTGACCCAATGCATGCAGCGACATCCTCAAAGGCGCAAACCTAATAACCTTGCCCAGAAAAACAAACTATAATGGAAGATTCAACAAGCCTCGGATATGAACCGGATACACGACGACGACCACGGAAACGAAAATGGCTAAACGATTTAAGAATTTTCTCATGGAACGTCCGCTCAGTATACAGAGCTCGAGCTGCACACCAGCTAGCTGACGCCCTGCCCGAATATAAGGCTGACATAACAGCATTACAAGAAATAAGATGGACGGGGAGTGGTGTTATTCAAAGAAACGAGTATGACATATATTACAGCTGCCATGTAAAACACCATGTACTCGGGGTACGCTTTCTAGTCAGCCAAAAACTGAAGCCTGTCATTATCGGCTTTTACGCAATAAACGAACGGCTATGCACTCTTCACGCGGGAGGCAAGTTTAAGAACGTAAGCATCATAAACGCTCACGGAGGTGTCCCCTGACGACGAAAAAGAATGATTCTACGAGAACGTCGAACGGGCGCTCAATATCTGCCCAAGATACGGTGTGAAAACCGTTCTTGGGGATTTGAATGCCAAAATAGGTCGGGAGCCGGTTTTCGGGCACTACACAGGTTCCCATAGTTTGCATGAGAACACTAATGACAACGGACTACGAGTCATCGAACTGCCAGCATCAGAAAACTTGGTCGTTGCGAGTACCAGGTTTACGAGTAAAGATATCCACAAAGCCACCTGGGTATCACCTGATGGAGTCACTCGCAACCAAATTGACCATGTGTTGATAGATCGCCGCCACTCCTCGAGCGTGATGACGGTACGAACGTACCGAGGTGCCAAAGTCGACTCGGATCACTATCTTGTTGGTACAGTTCATACAGCCACACCGCTGCCTTACGCCTTGGGAAAACCGGCAACATCTTTGGTCATGGGTTAAGACTCGCCCCCGAAGAGCTCGATGGAGGGAGAGTAAGCCCTGGGGCCAGAATGCCGTGCGTAGAAGAGAAATGGACACGTTTTAAGAATACTGCGAACTCCATTTTAGGCAGTAGTCGTAGAGATCGGAGCGACTGATTCGATGATGAGTGCAAACTAGTGACTGAACGGGCAATGCAGCAGTCTCATAGGACGCGGGTACGCGAGGAGAAATACAAAGAGCTCAGATCTGAAAAAAGACTCCACAGATAAAATACAAGTGCCTGGGAAAAATATGTAGTCTTTAAAATAGAGGAAAGTAGACGGCGAGGTCCGCACCAGGCGCCGAAGGTCTGTGGGTGATTTTTACGTTGGCATCAGCAAGGATGCAGGTTACATAAAAACACCACTGATTGTCCGATGGATATTGTTTTGGCGGAGGAATGGGAAATAAAACACCGCTGTTGAAAAACACAAGAATGGCGATTGCGCCGGAGGAAATAGTTTAAATGAAACACGTTATTGGGTTCTATGCTTAATAACACGATTTAATTTTTGTTTTTAACGAAATAACTAACATTATTACATCACTGATCTTCACCAAGGGAAACTTTTAGACACGTAACCGTTCTGAATTCTGACATATAAGTTAATTGTAATTTTCACAAGACTGTCCGGGACTCTGATATTACTTGATCGTGGGCTCCGTACCCCTTGACTCCGCTGCGTTAACGGAAAAATGACTCGCGACTTTAATGTGTGGTGTAACCGTTGAAAACTGACTCGCACACGATTTTTTGATCTTATTAAGTTCGAAGGATGAATATAGACTCTCCGTGGTGCGTGTACACTCTTCGCGTGATAAGATCTGACTCCTAGTAATGTACATTTATCAGTTCGATGCCCGCGAATTTCATCGATAGGGGAGGATTGTGTATGTGTGCGTATAGCACAAGTACGTTGCCCTTCAGCCGGGATATCGGCGACGACGAAAGTGCACCTAAATAAACATGGGCTGGCGCAATGAATTGGTATTATAGAGATATGCGATGGCGAAAAATCGCCGAAGGGAGAAATAGGTTTCTGTGTCTTAAATAAACAGAAACGCTATTTCGAGGGCCATAAATCTTTGATGACCTGCGCCTGAGAACGAAATAGGTTTTTGCTTCAAGATACACAAAAACGCTAATTCAAGGGTCACGATGATATGCACATCGTGTTTACTTAGGCGTTCATGCTAATGCCATTGTAGGCTATAGAGTTTTCGTGGCGATAAGCAAACCGATGGTTTGCTCGCCTATGACCTAGGCTATGGTAGCTTTTGTTTGTTTTACAGGCCGGAGCATCGTTAGCATGATCTGAGTTATGATTGTCTAACGTCAATCATATTAGTGTCCAAATCCCATGATCGGTAGATAACCGACAAAGGAAATTGGTCGCAAGTGTTGCGAACCTTGGGACTGGGGCAATAAATGGATATGAACCGTAGCAAGAAACCATCGGCTTCGGCTATGTCAACAATTACGCTGGCCAGCTAGTATTTATCTATTATAATTGCTGACACGCCGAGCCGATGGAGATATGGTACGGATCATAAACGGAAAAATTCAATGTGATGCATGCCTTAAGATTTAACTTTCAGGTGAAAGAGAATGAAGGGCAGCTTACGCTGCCCCAAAATTGCAGGTAGGTATGGTGGGTTTGGAAGGTGGTTCATTTAAGAGGATGGACGGTTCTTTGGGAATGTATTAAAGAACCGCTACAAAGTCACCGAGAAATGAAGTCACACTACGCAGTACTTCAATGAAAGCAATGTTATCATTTTAGATATGTCGAAACCATCGACAAAGTATCTCGACATTTTACCTTATGGAATTGACGAATCTTTTTCTGGACGTTAAATTCAGTTTATACTTGATCCCATTAAATATGCCCATGACTGGGCTAATAGTTCTTTCGCTGACGGTTGGACGAACAACATCTTTCGACCCTCGTCAACTATTAGTATTTGTTGGCCTGTAGAAACCCGAGAGTTCATGACCTCACTGACTCATCTACGTCTTCTTTTTGCCGAGTCGGTGGTTTCTTGATGAATTCTTTCCTTATTATAGTGTCGGCTCATCACACCTACGCATATCGGTTTTTTTTTGCATGTTTGTTGTATTTATAGTTTTCATTCATTTTTATTTTGTTCCCTTGAAGCACTCACAGAGTGCGCGAGATTCGAGACCGCACAAACGATTTTGGAGTGACATGTGAAACGGACAGTTACTCCGACAGGAGTAATAGAATACATGCTAAGTTCCAAATAAGCATGGTACGTAGCTAATGATACTGTGGGATAGATAGTCGCGACGCCAGCATGGGCGAGAGTTCTACTATCAACTCGCCGCTAACGTTCCAATGTCACTCACGATTGTTCCGCTGCCTACAAACGAACGATCACCAGGTGTCGCGTCGTGCTTGATCTAATGAGTTCAACTCATTTCTTTATCTTTTGTTTTATTGGTATTATTAGTTTGTTACTATTTTCTGTTATTACATTTGTCATTAATTAGTATAGTTCTTTTATTCGTATAATTAGTTTCATTATTCTTTGTTATAAGTTGTAATTAATTTGCATGTTTGGCAGCACTTGCCCTTTTCGTTATTCGTTTGTTATTAGTTTTTTGTGTTGTCATAGTTTCTGTGTTATTATTGTCAGTTTTGCATTATGCAAATTAGATAGTTTTTTCGTTTTTGTGAAATACAATCGTTTTGTTGTCGTTGAATAAAGTTTGTTCGTTTCGAAGTGAAGAGGAGTTTTCATTGTTTTTATATATTCTGTCGTTCGCCTTTTCCGACAAACGAGTCGGAAAGTAAACACCAGGAAGAGGAATATCCACAAATAAAATGCACAGATTTAATATTTGAATGATTCTTTCTTTATTGTTCTTTATCTTTAACAACTTTGCACGGAGCAACTGGAGGAGGGAATGATTACTTGTAACAAAATAAACAGGCGTTAACGTTTAGGAACAGTTGATAACTTAAGACAATTTTTATATGCACTTGAGGAGTGATTCGTTACGAGGTGTTCGTTTAATTTAATTGTTCTATATGGGATACTACACTGACCAAATATATTTTCGAAGAACGCTACTCTCGACTCGGTAGGCTCGACACTCTACTAAACTTTGTTATAAACTTCGGTGGAGTACGCACTCCTGAGTACGTACGTTATGGGGGGTAAATCGTGATTTTAGGTGCGCGCCGTTTGATGGTTGTGATACGACTCACCGAGGAAAGAAATGCAACCTGTATTCAATCCTCGGTTAAAGGTGAGATTGTAGGTGAAAGAGAAAATTTTCTCTTTAGGGTGTGGCCACCAAGGAAATGCCATCTTTTCTTATTGCCAGTGACCAATTGAAAGGCGGTCTCTGGCACGCAGTGTTATGCGTGTGTGATCGTATCGATCTTGGTTTGCTCATACATCGAGGCCATGAAAAAAAAAAGCAGAAAGACGGTAAGGACAAAGGGATCGTGAAGATCATTGTTTATGCTGTGCATTGCGGCTAAATAAATAGACGGCGATGCATCGAGGAAATGGTGCTAAAAGGAAAGATGGGACAAGTCCATCATAAAAGTCTTGGATAAGTGATGCTCTTGCGTAAATAGATGCATAGCCATTAGAAAAAGGTGCTAATGGATTGGGATATTTTATACAATGAAAATTATATATCGTATCTTGGGTCGGTGGAAGAAACGAATCCTTGTCTGCATTTGAATATGCAGGGTAATTCTTTTGTGGCAAAGCGCGAAATTGGTGTGGTTGTTGGTTCGTTAGACAAAGAATCGTGGCCGGGTATATTTCAGCTGGACAAACAAGCTGCCCGACGCTGCTCGGGTCGTTGGACAAGGGAATCGCCAGCCAATGTGTATGTAAGAACATTGTTGTACACATGTGAGGCTGGGAATAGCCGACTCAAGGTTAATATTCCCTGATTCTGTGGTTTTCAGGAGTAATGTTTGACCTTTAAGGAATATAACGCTTGGTCGATAAAGAATTCTTTAGGAAAATTTTACCGATGCATTGATGCATGGAAAATGCCCTTGTGGGAGAAATTCTTTTTAAGGAGCTTTAAGGTTATGCATTAGATAACCTTAATGCGTGAAGCTTTTAGGTGCTAATGCAATTGCATTAGCGGGAAACAATGGAATTTGAGGGGCTTCAGCACAGGAAGCTTGGGGGTAATTGGGCAAGTAGGCAGTGGCATTTGGCGGAACCACCACAATACCCTATGTGACATGATGCAGCAGTTGCGACGCGACGAGTGGGACAACAGGTAAATGTTGTCCCGTCCCGCGATGGAATATCTAAAAAAAAAGTTCCGTGGCGATCAACGGGAATATGTGCCTGGCGGGAGGTGGTTTTAGTCGGTAAGACTCCGGCATGCCTCTGGATCGGTTCAGAGGTATCTTTTGATGATTTCCACCTTTCTACCGAAAACAAAAAAAAAAAACGAAACTTCACGACGATAGTCATAACATGGTTAGCTTAGCGTGTCCACTTAGGACCAGAAAATTATAATCTAACATACTTAAGCTAGAATTTAAGCATTTTTTGTCTAGCATGTAATTTGAAATCTAAAAGGAAATGAAATAAAAAATTTTGTAACAATCAATGAGATAGGCAAAACGGGCTCTGCTTTTCCGCATTCTACAGATCCCGCCAATAACATTAGTCTTGAAAACTCAGAAGTTGCGTTTCTCTTCTTTAGGCTTTGCTCGGGAAAGCCATCAATTAGAGCGTACACACTGATTCACACTAGATGTCGATGTTAAACGGACAGACAAAGGCAACGTTCTACAGTCGAAGTAGACAATCGTGAAACGCAATGCCAGGTCATCATTCACTCGCGGTTAGAAATAACCTATATGTTTTATACATCGAAATAACCATTACCAGTGCAACCAAACCAAACAATTTTACCTCTCTTATTGAGGGATACTGCAGTGCTTAAATTATTATCAAGCTTTTGTTGACAGTAACTGTAATTTGAAAAAATGAAACGTCCACATATGTGGCCAAGGGCCTGGAGAGGTTAATAAACATTCATTACTGAGTATTGACATTTCAAGATGTGAAACAATCAGTTTTATGCCTATATATATTATAAAAAATAAAAGATCCGCCTCTTCGACTTAGGCGGTTCTGAGAACCGAAGTTCAACTGATGACTACGGTGTTGTAACGTTTGGAAAATATAGTTAGTATTTACAGTACGTAAAAAGGTAAAAACATACCTAAAGCCTACGCACTTTGATCTGATAATTATATGCTATGGTTGGGCAACAAACTTACCAACAAGATTGAGGTAATTTATTTGAAATTTATATACCTCATAGTTCTCATGAATTTGGTTCAATGTTACCCCATATGGAAAAGATTCGAGTTTTCATAACATGACTTATCATTCATCAGACTCCTAAAATCCAATCGAAAAATATAATGTTCCTTCGCTCGAAGTGTGCTTTAACATTTAAAGGTTTTTTTTACGCGGTCATTTTGTGTAAAAAAAAAAAAAGCAGTTGTACTCATGAAGTATACGTAGACATTTTTTCTGTAATCCAGGCGCCAGACTTAACTAGGTAAACCTAGTTGCTCTCTGACAGCGTATACCTCATACGCTAATATGAGATAATAACTAGATGTTAGCAGTTTTATTAGTTATACATTGGTTGATTATACACGAGTAGCTGAAGTGCTTTGCGAGGTCTTTCGACGCTGTGATCAATAACTTTGGGTACTTAATTGCATTTAGTAATAAACATATTCAGTTATATATATTTTTGATAGATTTTTTGTTGGATAAATAATTTAGCTCTCGATGATGTCACTTTCCGACAAAATCCTAACATATATAAAACGCACTCAATTCTCAAAAGCACTGCGTTTACAACCGGAAGTTATTTGTCGACAAGGACATTTGTTAAAGGTTAACCACTACCTAAACACGAAAACACTCCATCATCTCATACTTTGTTACAAACTCCTTCTTCCGTTCTACAGATGTCTATACCCTTGCAATAAGGCGCTTAAAATAGTACACTTTTCTTATCCTTCCATTTTCCGTACATGGCAGTAAAAGCAAGTTCCCTCGAGAAACCAGTCAGTCTGTAAATTCCACGACGGGACCAAAAATAAAATCTGCCCCCAGAGTCAACTACTGGCCGCTCATTTATCGTGCGTCTGTCCAAGTCGTTTCATGACCGTGACATTCGAGCTGTGTACTGTCAATTGTTGGAACGAAATTCATTCAAAAATAAATAAATTGGTCTCGACGCCACGAGCCCCCTTTTTATCCAGGGGGTGTGTTCCAGACGCCACATAGAGGTGTGCTACCTCAGAGGCTCAACAATTGGTCACGCATCAGTGAGTCGAGGTTGGTTTTGCAGCGACACGCGATACAAACCTTTATCGAATCTAAGTCGATTGGCTTGGATTTGAGTCTCCTTCAGCTCTAGCCCCGGCGACCTCTTTGGCCATGCTTTCGTTATCAGTTGCCGACTATGTAATTTAATTTACATAATAATCGACAGTGTGGGGCTCAGTCGACATGCGTTGTCGTAGATAGCTAACTGACGTCTTACAAGCGAAACCGGTCTCCACCATGAACTTATTTACATTTTGTTGTTTACGACTTGACTTTGGTAACAGGTTTCAGTAGTGTTTAAAGCTGAACGTGCACACCTGGTGAATTAAAAACAAGAAGTTTTGGAATGTGTAGTCCAATGTGTGTTCTGAATATGTTAGCACGAATTTTGTAGACGTATTCTCTTTATTGGCCCTTATCATAGATTGATGGTAATGCATATCCAGCGTTTAAAATTGCGGTACAGAGAAGATTCACTTGGTATAATGTTACAGGTACTTTGGAACATCTGAAAATCTGTGTTACAGGTTACTTAATTTGTCGGTACTCAAAAGTTCGACACGCTACACATGTTGTTGTTGTTGTTTGAATATGGCGCGGATATCTGGCTTAAAACTTTTTGTTTATCATTGCAGAGCAGAAGAAGCACAAAAAATAGAATACAAATTCCTTGCTCAACATATTTAGACATTGCAACAATCACCGATATCTTGCTCACAAAACGCAAGAGTATCTATTTCAAAAATAAAGATTATGGCATGAAATTTGACACCCCTCGGCTATACAATGCTCTCCAGTTAGATAAAAAATTTAATTTAATATACAGGCACAATGGTTGTCTGTGTTAAAATTCGAAAGCGTAGATCCGAAAGTCAACGTTTTCGTACTGGATGACTTTTTTCTCACCTTAATAAAATGAATTTCATTGGATTATGAATCCCACCAAAGTCGCCGGCGATAAGAAAGCAACGCTTTTGGACAGATTATTGATCGTGATCACTTTTATAAATTCAGTGATATCTAAAATTACAATATATGGATTGTCAACTAGATCTGGTATTCTAATTGCACGCGGTACATGCAAAGACTGCCTCCCCCAAAATACTGATCCATTTGGGCCGCCCCCCAACAATAGTCGGATTTACTTAACACGAACGTCTACGTGTTAATTAATTTGTGTTTAATTAACATACCAAATTTGTATAGCTTCATGTAGAAACGCATACAGTTTAAACCCAGAAACAGCAAATGAAATAATATAGAGTCCAGATCCCTAACATACTCTATGATGGTACAAAAAATAGATACACTTTAAGGAACAAATACTCTTGCCCAGAAATTCAGCGAACCTGTGGAAACCGTGGTAATGAGACATGTCGTTGGCATTTTTGACCAACGAATGTGTACTTATGTAAGTAAGTAAATTAACAAGTTGCTAAGTTCGCGAAACTCACATTCCAAAAAAAAGAAGGAATACACATCAGAATTCATATATAAACATTCGCCGGGATTTTGGGTAAACAAATGTTTTTACACATACGGTGCTTGCAAGGATGTTTAGATTACATCCGCAAATGGTGTGTCCTGATGGCAATAAGCCAGAAATGAAGGATAAAAAAAAATACAAAGATATACATCGACAAAAGCAAAGGGGAGTCAATCACTTACGATCGAACCAAACGATAGAATATCTCAAGTGATAAATAATTCGTGGGTTAAGATGGAATTTCTCTCAGTGAATTAAATAATAATCTGATGTTCGTGTTTATGCTAATAAAACTCTGAATGTGGAGTTTGTTACAAACCAGTGACCGAGACGGTCATAAATAAATAAAAAATCGAAAAGTCGATCAGTGGTAGTCGGACCAACAGTTGAAGATACTGTTACGTACGAAGACCATCCACCCGAACATTCATACCGGGCAAAGCCACATTCAATTTCGGATTACATAAGATGAATCCCCTGCGGATTGATTAATGTGTCAATCCGCTAAGAAAAATTCTCTACCAACATCGCTAGAGAATAAAACTATAGCGTCCAGACGTACGTCTGAGAGCAAAACTCTATGGCGGCTCCGTTTCTCTTAATCCCTTGTAAGGATACGTTTCCTAAACGGAACAAAGGACGGTGCCTGTGAATAAGTTTACTGGACTACAATACCATTAAGGTATACAAAATATCTTTGCCACCGTTTTCCAATTAGCTGGACAACAATACCATTAAAATATATAAAATATCTTTGGCATCGTTATCCATTAAAATATAATTACCAAAAATACGCTGTGTAAATACCAATCCTAAACATTACTAAAAACTCAAGTAATGTTTAATGGCTTATGGTAATTGTCGATCCTAGGTAAATTACCGAAGGATCAAACAAAAGATCGCTGCCTCACAATAGAGATCCGGATGCAAAGGATTTTATGTGGGGTCAGCGAAGAAAAGAGAAAAGGAAAGGAACACGTTGCCTTTGGTTAACGTAGAAAAAAGTTTTCCTCCGATCGAACGATCGCTATAGAGTCGGAGTTGTTTTTCCGAGGTTGACAGACACGGTCAGAGATTGCGCCAGGATAGTTGTGGGAGGCAGTGAAAATTTCCTAACGGACGTTGTTTTAAAGAGCGATACAATTATATATATATATATATATATATATATATATATATATATATATATAATTGTATATATATATATGCACCTTCGTGTAGATGAGAGTTGGGGCAGTGGCGACCGTCAGGCCTTCTAGGGTGGTTGCTGCATTTCCTGAGGAGTTTCCTTTCGAAAACTTTATGTATATCCATTTGGGCCGAAGATATACATATAACCATATGGGAAAGGCGTACGATATTCCAGATCGGATTAGCTGCTTATAGCAGAGACGTTTAAGTTTGGTGTCTACTTTGTTGCTCCACTTCAAAATGTTCTGCAGTTGCTTAGACCGATCGCGGGTCCTTTGAAGAATGTGGGTCACATGTTTGATTACTATTAGTATTTGCTATTTATTGGCCTGTAGGAACCCGGAAGTTCACTGACTCGACTCCGCCATCGTTCCCTGTCCTGTGCACTCTTTTTCCACGTTCGACCATCCGATCCGATCTCCTCGAGGTCCAACCTAACATTGTCCTCCCATCTCCGCATCGGCCGTCCCGTCGGTCTCTTTCCCACTGGTTTACCGTCAAGAATTCTACACACGGTCCTATCGTTGCTCATTCGCGTCACGTGTCCGGCCCATCTTAATCTTCGCGACCTGATTACTTTCACTATTGTAGATTTTCGGCATAGCTCCTCTTATACGTGGTTGTGGAGTTTCATCCATTGTCCTGCCTTCTCGTCATATTTACCGCCAAAGATACCCCTTAAAACTTTATTCTCGAATACGCAGAAATTGTTTTCTTCCCGTTTTGTGAGAGCCCATGTTTCGCATCCGTATAGCACAATCGGCATGATTATGTTTCTATAGACACAGAGCTTTATGTTACGTGATAGCAGAGTGGATTTCAGCAGTTTACTGACTGTGTGCTAACTAGCGTTGCCGGATTGCAGTGTTTGTTACTGGCCGTCAGTATCGTTCCCAGATATTTAAATTCTTTAACTTTTTCAAATATCTTGCCTCTGACATTTATATGTATTCCCTGAGGTCCACCTGCTCTCCCCATAATCATGTATTTCGTTTTGTCTTCATTTATTTCTAGGCCCACCTCTTCTGCCGCTTGCATGATGATTTCACAGTTATTACTTATAGTTTCTAGATTATCGCCCAGAACGGCGATGTCATCCGCATATGCGAGCACTTGTGTGACCCCGTTCAGGGATGATCCGGCCATGTTGTCGTCTTGTACGTTTCTGATGACATACTCGAGCACAAGGTTAAAAAGACATGGTGAGAGGCCATCCTCCTGTTATAGTCCGTCCCGGATTTCAAATGGTTCTGAGAGGTGGTTTTCTATTCTAACTCGCCCTTTGTTTTCGTTCATGACAACGTGAATGAGGGCGGCATATTTTTTCGGGACTCCCAGCTCAACTACAATCTGGTAGAATCTTTGCCTTGCGACTGAGTCGTAGGCTTTTTTGAAGTCAACGAACAGTTGGTGAACCGTCTCTCCGTATTCCCACTTCTTTTCCACCAGTTCCCTTATTGTGAACATTTGGTCGCTTGTTGATCGGTTCCTACGGAATCCGCATTGGTAGTCTCCCAGTATCTCTTCTGCGTACGGTGTGATTCTCGCCAGTATAACATTTGTTAGTATGTTGTATGTGGTTGGGAGCAATGGTATTCCTCTGTAGTTTTAGCAGTCAGATCTGTCGCCTTTTTTGAAAATGGGGACGACTATTGAGGTATTCCATTCGTCAGGAGTGGCTTTCTTATCCCATATAGTTTTGATGAGTTGGTGGATCTTCTGAGCGATTGCCTCTCCTCCATGCTTCACAAGCTCTGCCGGTATGCAGTCGACTCCGGCAGCTTTGTTAATTTTCAATCGATTTATTGCGTCTACAACTGCGTTGGCGCAAGGCTAATAACCTTGCCCGGAAAAACAAATTATTATGGACAATTTAACAAGTCTCGGATAGGGACCGGATACTGGTGGAGAGACTTATTAAATAAGGCCAAGACCGGATCCCGGTTGTAGTGCCGATATTGATGATGACAACTGCGTTGAAAGAGGGCTCTGGGATCTGAGGCTCGGCTGTATGTACGTCTGGTGCGTTTATTTGTGGTTGATGGGTGCGCCCATTAAGGAGGTTTTCAAAGTACTGCTTCCATATTGTCACGATATTGTTTGTTTCTGTGACCAGACAGCCGTTTGCGTCTCGAATTATTTTGGCTTTCCCTCAGTAGCCATTTCTAATTGAATACATGCCGGCATACATACGTCTGATGGTCTTTTGCACTGACATTTTCTAGGATTTTTTCGATCCGAGTCTTCTCCCATTCGCAATTTTTGCGTTTGAAAAGTCTCATTGGGTCTTTCCGAATTGTCGCGTATCTTTCTGCGTTGACTTCATCATATCTTTGTAAGTGGACCACACTGAGGCGATTTCGTTCTTCGATCTTCGCCCTGCACTCATCGTCAAACCAAGGTTTGGACTTAATTGTTTTCTTAAATCGTAATACCTTTTGGGCTGTTTGTTTGATAGTGTCTGTGATCGATGTCCATTTAGTGTCCACACTATTAGCTTCCTCTTCCTCGCTGCTCCAATTCTCTAGAATGCTAAACCTATTCGCTAGTTCGTCTTGATATTCAGCCCTTTTGCGCAGGTCTTTTAGTTTATCAATATCGAACTTTTTACTCGTCTCCCATGACTGCCCATGTGGGTTTGCTGTGGGCCGACTCCTGATTTTGCCCATCACTAGAAGATGATCGGATTCTCAATCTGTTCCTCTATATGATCTTCATCATCATCGCCATCATCGGCACTACAACCGGGAACCGGTCTTAGCCTTATTTAGCAAGTCCTGAGGCTTGTTAAATTTCCCATAATGATTTGTTTTTTCCGGGCAAGGTCATTAGTCTTGCGCCAGAGGCTCCCCGACGGGGAATCGAACCCCGGTCTCCTGCGTGACAGGCGGGTATACTAACCACTATACTATCGAGGAGCCTCTATATGATCTTACGTCAAGGATATTCGAGTGGTGTCTTTTGCCTATGAGGAAGTGGTTTATTTGGTTACGCGTTACGCCGTCGGGTGATATCCATGTGACTTTATGAATTTGCTTGTGCTTGAAAATCGTGCTTTTCAATAACAGATCTTTTGACGCTGCGAACGTGATAGTTCGAATTTCATTATCATTTGAAACCTCGTGTAGACTTCCTTTACCTATAGTTGATTGGAAGATATCTTCCTTTCCAATTTTCGCATTGAGGTCCCCGAGGAGGATTTTAACATCGAATGATGAGATGCCATAAAATACTTCCTCTAGGGCCTTGTGGCGGTTCTACGAACTGCACAAATCACCATAGGATGAGCATTCGTCGTTCCACCAAGCACCATACTCACCTATAGCCAAACTACACGTGCCCATAGACACGTGTTCCCAAGGTCCACCTTTCCACCTAAAACAAAAAAAGCTGCGATTCATAAAAATATTTCGGTTGAATTTAATATTTAGCACTTTCTGGAATTTTACGTTCGTGGCAATTTCCGGAGGAAATTCAGATCAACAAGGATATTTCGATTCAATTTACGAATGTGCAACTTAGGTAATTGCACTTTAGTGGCAGTTTTCTTAGAATCAGGGATCGATAAATTTGTTTCGATCGAATTTAAGATTTAACAGTTTCAATAGTTAGCAAATGAGTTAGTTCATGGCAATTTTCGAAAGAAATTAAGATCCACACGAATATTTCGATTCAATTTAACATTAGGAAGCACCTTCATTACAACTTGAGATCCGTAAAAACATTTCGATTTTCGATTCACGTCAATTTTTTATGGGCTGCGTTCCAGAAGGATATTTTAATTCTATTTACGAGAGTGCACATTCGATAATTACTCATTAGTGACAATTTGTTCAGAAGATGCGATCGATGAAAATGTTTCGATACAACTTACGAGTGCATCTTCGCGTTTTGCAAGTCAGTGACAATTTTTAGATGTTGCGTTACACAAGATTATTTCGATTCAATTTACAATTTACCTTGAATAAATTCACGTTAGTCACGTTTTCTTAAAAATGATACAATTTTAGAATATCTGATTACCTTGAGTTTCAGTTCTAAAAATAATGTCGCAACTAAATAGTAAACAAGTTATGCTTCATTTATATTGGTGCCATCACCTTGGGTTAGGGGAAAAATATTCGTCTTCTTATTAGTTATTTGCAAGTCCATCAAGACAGCGTCAATGACAATGCTGTTTGTTTTCTTTCCTGTTAAGGTCAGAACAGAAACCTTTAACGTATCTCATACCAATATTTTATATGCATGCGCCACAAAAGGCAAACGTTAAGGACTACACTCGTCAGAGTAAATGCAGCTAATGATAATTTGATGTAAATTATCTGCAAAAGCCAAACACTATGAAGTTTTCATTTTTACATATCGTGCTGAGGGCAAACACTGTTAAGGGTGGATGAATTTGTCGTACGTTACCGAGTAACCGTTACGCAAGAAGTACGTGAGCGCAAATTCATAATTAAACATACCTTGTGTATTGTCGTCACTAGTGGATCGGAGGGAAATGATGATCATTTATGAAAGTGAGAATAAGGGGACATTAACATCAGTTTTATGGCCCACACATGACTTTCATTTGATTTCATGAATGAATATTTATTTATAAGGGACATTCAATTACAAACGGAACTAATTAACAAGGATGTACACAAACCCCTGTCCCAGTAAGGCTCCCACTATGTCGGTTATGCGATGTGTGAGTTTGTTATCCGGTGCTATTAAATTGGTAGGGTTATAACTTTACATGTACTACTTTTTCGTTTAAAATGATGGCAAGTTGGGGGGTGAGGAATTCATTTCAGAAGGTTTTGGTTGTAGGTGGGTTGTTATTCTGTTGATTTTTTTGTCAATTGAACTTTAAATGATTATTTCGTATTAATACAATACACAAGTAAAAATTAAATATAAGGACTAATTGGTGCCGATGTAGTCTTGATGGTTGACACTGTTATGGCTTTTATTCACTTCCTATACAAGACTGTTTTAAGTGTGAATCCAACTCAAAGTATTAGGTGAGTAACTAGAAATTCGGCTTTTTTGTCAAATTCAAATTTATAGAAAAGATACTTATGTAAATATTAATAATCGAAAATCGCCATTGATATCCTTAGTCTTTTGCCATTTATCGGATAGATGATGAATATCTTCGCGACATAAACTAGGTGGTTTGGAAGCAAAATTAGCATCAAGCCATTTTCGCACATCTTCATCATCATCATGATCATCATTGGCACTACAACAGGGAGCCGGTCTTGGCCTTATTTAGCAAATCCTGTGGCTTTTTAAATTTTCCATAATGATTTGTTTTTCCCGGGCAAGGTCATTAGTCTTGCGCCAGAGGCTCTCCGACGAAGAATCGAACCCCGGTCTCCCGCGTGACAGGCGGGTACACTAACCACTATACTGTCGCGGAGCCCTCGCACATCTTCAACTGGTCCTTTAAATAAGATGACATCGATTTGGATCAGTGGTATTCAAAAGGAGCCAGGTCTGAAAAATACGCCGCAAGTTGGACAACTTCCCAGCCTAAGGAGAAGATTAGTTCCTGGGTTAGTTTTGCTCTATGCGTCATGCAACAACCTAAATTTAGACCTTCCTAGTACGTAAATGATCTTTTTTCTTCTATAGCAGCACTCAAGTCGATCAATTGGGTCTGATAATGTTCAGCTGTAACAGTTGTCTGGGTTTCAAAAGCTCATAATAAGTGACTCCTTTGCAATCCCACCAGACACGGAGTAACATTTCCTTGGCATGAATATTCGGTTTGGCAACTGGTGTTGATGGCTGCCCGTACAAAATCCACTTTTCCTCACTCGTAACGTTTTTGTGCATCGAGAAAGGAAATTCATGCAGATGTGAACTTGTGGCAGTTCCGCCAAACCCCACTGTCTACTCACCCGAAGAACCCCCATAACTACAACCCAGCTCTCACAAATTTCTGCTAATGCAACCGCATTAGTACCTGCAAATGCTTCATGCAACAAATTTATGAAATGTATTTAGCTAAAAGCTCCTGGAAGAGAATTCTTACCATCATTCATTTATTCGAATTCAAAATTCCCTATAAGAATTCTGTTCCAAACTTCATTAATCCCAAGCTCAATTCGGCACCTTCGGTTGCCAGGCAAATCTCAATCTTACACACGAATTTTTCCTAGTTGAATTCCTGAAAACAAAACATTTTGGTTTACATACAATGTAACCGCATAATCAGGGAATCTTAACCTTGAGTTGGCTATTCCCAGCCTTACATGTGTACAACAATGTCTTACATACACATTGGCTGGCGATTCCATTGTCCAACGGCCAAAGCAGCTTCGGGCAGCTTGTTTGTTCAGCTGGAATATACCCGACTACGATCCCTCGCCTAAACGAATAAAGATTCACCAATTTCGTCCTTTGCCACAAACGAATTACCCTGCATATACAAATGCAAGCAAGGGAGTCGTTTCGGCTACCGACCCAAGATACGATATACAATTTTCATTGTAGAAATTATTGTAATCCATTAGCACCTTTCTCTATTGGTTATTCGTCTATTTACACAAGGGCAGCAGTCATCTAAGACTATTATGATGCCCTCGTCCCATCTTTTCTTTTAGCACATTTCCTCGATGCGTTGCCGTCTATTTATTTAGCCCCAATGCACACCACAAACAAAGATCTTCACGTCCCCTTTGTCTTTACCGTTTTCCTGCTTTGTTTTTCCATCGCCTTCGAGCATTAGTTGAACAATATGATCTTCAGGATCACTCATACACACATACTACCATGATCTTCATTACGAGACCTGGTTTTCTATTCCACAAAGAGAGACTTTACGTCTCTCTTGTGGTAAGTAAAAATATATCCTTAGCTGAGAGGATATCCACAACCGCCGAATCGAGGGTGAATCAAGAGCCAGATTCGAACCCTCGATTGAGTCTCATTACATCCACTGACCGTGCCGGTCGGTCTTTCTCCCGCGTCCCGTAGCGCTGCGGGACGCGTACAACCCGGAGTCGTGTTTTCGTTTAAATCATAATAGTGACATTTTGCAATATTACCTTCGTAATAGTTAGTATTATAGTGCGGAGAGGTACATAGTTTGTGCATGGTGTACGTTCGAACGATGCAAGAGAATGCTTAAATTAAGATATTTGTAAGTGACTTCTAATTCATGTTCGGTTAATTAATTATAAAAATATATATTTATATATATAAAATATTATATATATATATATATATATATATATATATATATATATAAAAATAACTATCGGTGAATAAAATAAAGAGAACGTTGTGCCGACTGAAAATAACCAGTGTTTCGACTCTCGTGGCTTCCTTGGATATCTCTGGTGATTCGCGTCAGCGGAACTTTGTATTAAATCGGCGAGGACGAAGTATAACCCTGCGCCCATGGTGGCGCTCAGACTTCGTTCCCCACAAACTCTTCGTTTTTTGTTTCTTTCTATTAGTTTATGAGGAACCTTTTTCCTGTATCTCTCCCATTGCATGCAATCGAAGTGATATTGCTTCCTCACTATTCTGCTGGGTCTTCTTGAATTTGACATGGATTTGAATCCACTTAAAGTTGAAGTTCTTCGCTGCCGTTTTTTTTTTCTGGACCTGGACGTGGAGCGTCCTCAAGACTAAAATTTCCTTCACGAAAACCTTTAAACCACATTTTTAACGGTTGTATGACTCACAGATGTTCACCTAAAGTAAAATTAATCAATTCCATAGCTTGAGATTGAGCTTTTCTTTTCTTTTATAAACATTTTTTCATTCATTTGCTTATCGACATCCAGCTCTTATACAACTGATGCACACGGAATGACAGCTTGTAATTGACTAAAACTTAGTCATAAAAAGAGCAATGACTAAGGTACATATATCCAAAATGGCGAATGAATTGGATGCGTTTAAGTACGGAGAGCGCCATCTTTTATGTGGGTATGTAAACATTGAATAACTTTGACATTTATCAATCGACTGACTTGAGTAGACGTCTTTTTGAAACATCAATTCAGTACAATTTTAACCATGAATCGCTTCACACCGAGACAACGCACCGAAATAGTGACACTGTGGCGTGTCTAACAGATACACACACGATACACAAGCAAGTAGTGACCAACACCGAACGAAAATCGAATAAGAATATGCATCAGCCGTATACTAAGCCATAACATAGCAATTCCACATCAATTGAGTGTACTTGAGTTTCAAAATCGAATTCGTACACGCGGCAGTGGCCTGGTGCTTCAATGCTTCGCTTCTCGCCCGTTTCTCCGTGTGTTCAATTCACCATCTTCACTATCCTTGCTTAACGCTATATTTGGTGACACCGACGTGATCTGTACACACAGCAAACACCTTCCCATAGGTAGGCTGAACTTTAGTACTACGATCACGACTTCCGCATAGAGCATCAGCACACTCGCTTGGTCCGACGTTATCTCGCTGGATCGTACCTCGCTCTGCCGTTCGCACGCGAAGTTGGTCGTAACAAAGTTACTGAGGAGGGAGTAGGGTGGCGTTTCTAACAGACACACACACAATACACAAGCAAATAGTGAAGAGTGCCGAACGAAAATCGAATAAGAAAATCCATCAGCTGTATACCAATCAATAACATAGCAATTCCACATCAGTTGAATGTACTTGCGTTGAGAAATCGAATTCGTACACGTGGCCTGGTGTGTTGAGCATTGGTTAAATTTTCAGTGATTCTAGCCGTCATAGCGTCAGTTCGAATCACACGTTCTTCATTATCGCCGCAAAACGATATATTGCTGTACATTGAGAAAAGTCGATCAGTCGTGTTAACTCAACAACAAGCCAACAAGCGCCGCCTGACAAAGCCATTCGTGTTTTGGTGTCGAATTTTGTTGGGACAGTGGGAGATCGTCGACATGCCGCTCATCAACGCACAAGACGTTCCAATGAAGTGGTTTAAGCCGTAAGAGAAAGTGTTGTCCAGAACCCACATGTGTTGTATCATCACCGCCTCAGTGGAACCACCTTGCGGCGCATTTTGAAGTATGATTTGCATTGCATCCGCATAAAGTGTAATTGACTCAAGGAACATTGCTGACAGACTGTCCATGTCGCTTGGAATACGGCCAAACAGTCACACACCGACATAAAAGATGGCGCACTCTATATATTTTTAATGTAACCAACTTCAGAGCCGAGTTTCTACCTGCACACCTATTATTATCCACAAGGCGATAATAAAATTTTGAGAATACGGTTGAAATATATATGAGTGTCCGTTCAAAGTGATGCCCGAACATTGCATTTCTCACTACAATAGTCCTTTTAACCCTGTGATTTGCTTTTTGGGTTTTTATTAAATGAATTTGTTATATTCATATTTTCCAAACCGTTGTATTGACATCCGGCATGTCAATTTAAAACTGTATAACACAACCAGTGCAGTGAACAGTACTAGTGTAAAGTGCACTGAATAGTACTAGTGTAAAGGTCATAGGAAGAATAGCCCAAGACACATACAAACTTTTAGTCATGCACACTTGTGGGGGGTTTAAAGTATTGTCGCCGAACACGGGCACTGTTTCACTTAACCCCCAACGATGTTATTTCGACGAAAATGTTAGACTCCGGTGAAGATGGTTCATCAGAAGGTGCAAAATGGTGGAGCGAACACAGAACCACGGAATTAAATTGAACGGAAATAAAACTCTCTTGTGACTATTGTAACGAATGTTCTTTCTATATTTTGAGTTCCTTAAATTATTGTATCACACTTTGTTCTTTTTATAGATTTTTGCTTGTATCACACTTTTTTCTTTTTATAGATTTTTGCTTGTATCACACTTTGTTCATTTTATAGATTTCTGCTTCGTAATTTATAAAGTATTCAAAACAAAATTTCACATTGCGCGCGTAGCTTGCAAACTTTGTGGGCTTTGACGATAAAGTCCGTTCAAAAAAAAAATATTTCCAAGTGTGCAACACTAAATCCTATCGATAGTTTGTCTTTGAAATAATCGCACTTAATTCAACACTTGTGCTTTCTAAGTTTATTCAGAAGTTGGATTCACGACTATACAAATTCTCAACTTTAAAACAAGCGTATTAACTCTCCTTTGTTACTGACGCTCCGACCGTCATGTGTGTCTCGTTTGAGGAATGTGATCTGCCTGATCCCAATCAGGGATGAAAATTTGCTTTAGCCACCGATCAACCAATCATAATCGTGCTCTCTTGTTCTTTTTTTAAATTTCCCAGCACATCGCGGTGAATAAACACTTGTGCATTCATTCGACAGTCGCTGGGCATAGGATGAATGAAGAAACCAAAAGGGAGAGCACAATGACCTCGGGGTTGATTTGGCTTTAGCGTGCATACCCTAATGCAAAATCTGAGGATGACCGAGTGACCTAGTTAGGACATCGGTTTGATCTCAGAGTGCAATACACTCAGCAAAGGGAAAATGAGATGGAAAGGAAAATGGATTTGTGCTATTCACCTGACTAAAGAGATCATTGATCCCGAGCGAATAGAGTGTCTGGGGGAAATCAAACGGACGCTACATCGGCTAGGGAAATATGACCGTGGGAACCAAACTAAGGAATTCGACAAGTACCCCAGCCGTTGCACGATGATGCAACCCCGTCGTTTGGTCAGACCTGGTTGTTGCTAACCAATATGACATTGAGATTTCCGGTGGAAATCTCATGGGGTTAATGCAATTGTGTTGCCGTATGGCAAGAAAGGGCTGAGTGCAATTGTGCATTAACTGCATAGATTAATAACTTCCGACCATGCTTCTTTTTGGGATCTATCTTTTTTCAGGTGAATTAGCTGGTACGATGTATTGGGGTTGAGGTGGTGCGCTGTTAGCAGGCGAAATTGGGTTGGAATTGTGGGTTGGTTCTCTATGTAATATAGAGGACCCCCACATACTCCTTGTCAACGAGATACCCGTAGACAACAGAATTTATTTATGATGGTCTAGTACAACATAAGCCTGTAAGGCAACCTCTTGCTTCCTATATAAAGTCGTTGCAGATCTTCCGACAATAAAAAAAATACCGACGAACAAATTCCACTTTCTCGATTTGAAATAGTCTCAGACATCCGCTTGAATGCGTTAATTTGAGAGCTTAAACTCGCTCAATAAATTTGGTTCAACGACTAGGCAAATAATTTTTAGTACGTTGCGTAACATGTTTGTGACTCTAAATGCATATTTTCGCCAGAATTGTATACTATACAAACCAAGTTTAAATGTCATTGGAAAATGTCGAAAAACACAGTGAAAGCTAAGTGGAATGAAGGATATCATTATCATCATCATCATCATCATCATCATCATCATCATCATCATCATCATCATCGGGACTACAACCGGGATCCGGTCTCGGCCTATTTTGGCAAGTCTCTCCACCGGTATCCTGTCCTTATTCGAGACTGGTTAAATTGTCCATAATAATTTGTCCATAATTTGGTGTTGCCCTGTATGCCCCCCCCCCCCCCCCCCCCCCCCACCTCCTGAAAGATAACGGTTGTTCTTAAAGAATATTATTTCAGCACGTTCCCCGAACTTTCAGTGCGTTTATATGCCACTGCATTGTATACAGTCTAGACAACTTTAAATATGAAATATCGATATTAGCAACCAGCTAAGTATGACTTAATGAAAAATTACTGGGCTGTGTTTGGACACAGAAAAGAAATTACAGCTCAAAACGATGATGTTGCAGTGATCGAGGCGAAACTCTCGAAGCACTGCAACATTTCGGCATAACCTGACTGCTAACAAAGGCACAACTACGTCCATTTGGAAAATGACAAGGAAACTTATAATATAAAAATTTGGTCAAGAAGGTGGCAAAAAGTGTTGTCCGAAGTTTTGCATTTTAATTTAGAATAAAATGCAATAAATACACGTTTCAGAAACTTTTCTGATTGCATTCATTTTATGTGCATTCCCTGCGACGTCTTGTACCAAACTAAACCGAAACGTAGGATCTATCCGAACATAAAATTCAGTGGAAGCATGGTCAAAAAATAAATCAATAAGAGATGTGGGTTCGTGGACGTTGGGGTAATTTAGGGTAATTATGCTGACGCGAGTTTGATGAACATATACAACGGCTCATATTGGGACACATTTATTTGTACAGCAATCCGTGTTGGATATCCAATAAAATATTGGGTATAGGATTCGATTGGGTATTTCCAATTAAACAATGTTTACTGGACTAGGTATGAGTGCAGAACGCAGGTTTTTACAGAAGAGAAGGGTTTCGGGAATACTACACACAAAGAAGATTGTTTGCAGATTGTAAAAGGTGGGCCATTCAAACTTTCGGTGTCTGGCAATCCTGTAGCTTTTTCATCTCTTTTCAGTTCGGCTCATGATAGCTAATGTATATTTAAAAGGTGGTAGAACAAATTTTCAAGATTTAAAATAAACGTTTTCGCCGTGGAGGGAAAGTGAAGTTGTGGGGTACGAGGTCATTGTGCCAGCGCACGACACGGGGTTCTACCTCGTCTCCACCATCATAATGTTCCACCAAGTAAAACGCCGAACCAAAAGGACGAAACGCCGCCACGTTTGTCCACAACCGAATGCAAAGGAAAAACACTGTCCACCAGATAGCAATTTAAACACACTTTTGTTTATTCTGGAGAGGTTCTTTTTTTATTGTTATTTGGGGTTCACTTTCCGTTTTACAATTTTATAAAAACTGATGCAGATGTAGCATACGTTTAATATACACTGGACTCGTTATGTCAAAACTAACAAAAAATACAATAACTCTGAAATCACGTCCGATTACAGCGCTTTCTCGACTTAACTCGGACTTTCGACTCGGGGGTGTATTCGCGTCTCCGTGCGCATCGGAGAGCGGGAGATCGTGCGGCCAGCGTGGACGCCGGATGAAATTCGACTCAACGTTGCTCTACTCGATGCAGAGCCACTTCGCAACCAGGGGTGAGTTTTATCGAGAGAGAAAGTGTTCCTCTCGTGGTGAAAACGAGGAAGAAAGACTTGGCAATGTATGTGTATGTTTGAGTGAAGATCACATTGCTTTTTCCATACACAAGGTCATGGGAACGAATCTGAAACAAAGAAAGGGAAAATGTGCATTCATTAGCTACGAGTTCGGTAAAGGAAACGAACGGAATCTCCTTGAATGATAATTGGTTTTCTGTTTGTGTCTTTCCGCTGCTGATGAGAAGCAGATCCCGAAATATGAAAAGACAAAGGGAACGTTTGGGCCTTTGTCTGAGATGTGAATTGCGGCTAAATAAATAGGCGGCAATGCAATGTGGAAATGTGCTAATGGGTTTTAGCTAGATTATCGGGAAATGGTGTTTATGGCATCGCTGGTAAGAGTAGGGTATTGAATTCCTATTTGCATTTGCTTATGCTGTAGGATTGATTGGTGCCAAGAGACGCGAGATGCGTATACTTGTTTTGGTTTCTTGGGTCGCCAGCCAATGTGTACGCTAAGAGATTTATCATACCCATGGCGAAGCTGAAAAATAGACAGCGCAATATTTATGGTCGCTGGTGAAGGTTACATAGTATGTAATCCAAATCCTTTGTTATTAGGAATTCGTCTAGAGGAATCTGCCTGGCACCGAAGGTGCCAAACTGGTTTGGAATTCCTGATAAGTTGAGCAAGAAATCTTACGGGGAATTGTATGCGAAGGGATGCATGAAAGGTAAGTTTTTCTTTTACAGGGATTTTTAGGTTAAAGATTTGAGATATTTAATGCGTGAAGCATTAGTGGTGTTATGAGATTGGGTGGAAGTTATGGGGGTTTTTTAGTTAAGCGAACCGTGGGGTTTGGCGAAACCGCTACAAATTCATGAAATTTCGGGCTCCTACAGATCAATAAGTAGTAGTAGTAAAGTAAACGTTGAATCAATTCACAGCAAATAAACCGTGTATTTTTTCTTCTTTAATTAATTTGTACCAACAAACTTCCCGAGGGTTTACATGGCTCATTCGTTATTATGTCACTTCCTGTGTATTAATTTGGATGCTCGTAGCAATGAACACGTGAAACCAAAATCATGATGAAAGAGATGAAACTTTCCAACTTTAACATATAACAAACTATTATAATAGTACGTAACCCTCTTAGGAGAATGGCTACAAGCTATGAAGTTAAAAAAAATACTGCAACAATACAGTGTTTCAAAAACTGTATGAGATGTTCACCATCTGTTTTGCCTCTTCTATGATAGCCATATTCAAAAGGACTTCGTAATCGCTTTTGATATCAAAAGATATAGAGCGACTATGAAATTGGGGAAGGGATAATGAAAATTGGGCATTAAGAAAAAGTACAATAGAAAAAGAGGATAGAACTGATTGAGTGCCACAATGTTGTAGTTTGGAAATAGGTTACTGGGAGATTTCCAAGAAAAGCCCGTCACAACAATGAAAAATTACATACAGCGTGGGTCATTTCAACATTCGGGATGTTTTTTGGTAGTAATGGAGAAAAGGGAACTCCCTGCGAAATGATTTTTTGTTTATTTTTAACCATGCGGATCTGTTCCAAATTTTGGATACGATATCGTGTAAATAACTGCCACCAGGATAGATAATGCAATGTACTAATTTTTTGACATTTATCATCACTTTTAAAATAGTTGCGGCGTGAACTGTAGTCATTTCCTCACGGATTTTGACTTTCAAGACTGCCAGGGTTCATGACTTGTAGACATACACCTCAGACTTAAAAATTTGGAGATGAAAAGTCACGAAAAAAATATGAAGGTGTTAAGCCTGCGATCGTAGAGGCCAGTTAAAATCACAATTCTTCGAAATCGAGTCGGGATCGTCGAATAAATCACGCATTAAAGTGATCGTGCATTGAACTGTGTGAGTTATGAAGTTGGATCCAAAAACCGTTCATACACTTATTGGTCCGAATTGGCATCAAAACACCTGGTATCACGGTCCGATAAAGATTACTATTAACATTGAGCCGAAAACCTTTATCATGACCCTATAGTTCAATGATTTTTCCGCACTAATTCCAGTCCAAGGAGCCAAGGTTTGGCCGTAAAGAGTTTCCTCATGAATTATTTGATGGTTTTGTGGCGGTTCTACTGACGCCACTGCTACCTTTTCCACTTACCTCCAAATCTTCCTGCCCTAAAGCTCCAGAGACATCATTGTTTTTCGCTTATGCAAGCGCATTAACACCCTCAAGCATTCTCCCACCGATCCCATTGTTCTTCGATTATGCAATCGCATCCAACACCCTCAATCATTTTCCCATCAAGGACATTCACGCAATTAATGCGTTATATCATTTTTCCTGGAAGAAATCTGTACGCCGGTACCGCATACATCAATGCATCTCAGCATTGTTCTGAAAAGAAAACATTTCGGTTGCCATGCTAGATAACCGAAATGGATTATAGAAACAATCAGCAGAACCCCTGCCTGCCTGCGTTTGCTGTCCCACACGTGCGCGACAGATTTTTATAGTGTATCCTTGCCCAGGGCGGCTTTTATGCAACCTTCAAAGCACCAGCGCAACTTTCGCCTAGCTGCCAAGAGCCGAATTCATTGCCAGTGTAAATACTCACACTGGAATTCGACCCGTGACTCCCTATGAATGAAATACGCAATTGACATGGATGTAAACACCACTGTGGGGGTTCTCTATACCACATGGAGAACCAACCCACAATTCCATACCTTATTTCGACCGCTTTCAGCGCGTCATTTCTACACATTCCCCTTATAAGCTATTCCACATGTAAATCAAGTTAAACAGACGCATAGCTGAACTCGTTATTCTATGCAGATAATGCATAATTGAGATTAGCTACCTTTTTGCCATACGGCAACCCCATTTCGCTAACCCATGAGATTTCCACCGGGAATCGCATCATGTCGGTTAGCAGCGGCATAGTCTGATGTCAAACGATGCGGTTGCTTAACGATGCGGTTGCTTAATCTTGCGACCGCTGGGGAAATTATCAAAGCATTTAAGTTAGTTCCCATGATCAGATTTCCCTAGCCAAGTCGGCGTCCTTTTTACTTTTTCCAGACACTTCATTCGCTGGGGATCAATGCTCTCTTTTCGCAGGTGAATAGCACCAGCTTAATTTTCCTCTCCTTCACAGTTCTGTCTTCGTACAGATCAATGTACTCTGAGATAACCATATTCAAAGAATTAGATCAACGGGTTACGCTCAGAACTACATTGATTCATGCACAGACAACCAAACCCACCCCGAGATCATCGTACATCGGGTTTCTGTTATGTCATTCTCCCATGTTCGTCGATTATCGAATTAACCGATGTAATTCACCACACACCGACGGGCGTGGCAAATGAGAGGGCAGAAGTATGTTCTCTGTTGGTTGTCAAGTGCGAAAATCAAATTACCCATCTTTATCCCTTTTCCAGACAGTCGATTAACAACCACCAACGGTGTAAGTCGTACCCAACGACCGCAGCGTGTGCATGTGGATGCACACGGTCGCGCGCGAAGTAGTCCCCTGTTACCCAATTGAATAAGAATTCATTATCCGTAAACATTTGTCTTTTGAAAGAAAAAAAGAGCTACGCGAAAGATACTACGGTTACTACACAAATACTACCATCAGTTCTCTGCTGAAATTGAATTTTCATAATGTGCACCGCTGTTAATATATCCAAACTCAATTCCTTTAGCCAGCTCGTGTCGGATAAAATGAAATAAAACAACAAGGAAAAATAATATCTCAGCGAAAAGCAAAATACTGTCTGCTCTTCATGTTTCCACCACTTGGATTATCGCACGCACGTACGGATTAACACAGTGAAAGACCTAGCGAAGAACGTGCCCATGTTCGGCAAATCAACCCCACAAGAGAATTCCAAATATGTATTTATAATGGTTGTCAACAAACTTGTAATGACTTTATGTGACGTAACTTTGTTATAATAATGATCCAAGTTGCATAATATTTGCGAGGCATTAAATATTGTTTATCACAGTTCTAACCGATTGCTTTTCAAGAATTAAAAAGAAAACATTAACCAACTAAACACCACCAGTGAATCTTTGACGATTTGTGGATAATTTGTGATCTAGTGTTTGTCGAAACATTGATGGGGATCCAAGTGAAACCGTGCCATACTTTGGCACTCCTACTTCTACCCCACACAACCATCATTGTGTAATCATGCCAAACGCATCCTAATCGCGATATTTGCACATATTTCTCCTAAAAGACGTTCTATCTTGTGAATGTGCATTCCCACGGTTCGTACACCCATGAGCTCGCATCACGAGCAAACAAAGTGATCCGCGCGCAAATGGACACACCCTCGTTAGGATCTATGCACTGGAGATCCACTCCTATTGGTCGAGCCAGCAGGAAAATTTCAGTCTTTTTCACCACACCACCAAACTCACCCCAAACGAGGGCTCTATTGTGGGGAAGGAGATCGCGACGCCACATGGGCGAGAGTTCTACATCGTCCCCAATATTATATCGGTTCGTTGGACACCACACGGAGAGAAGCAAAACTGTTCGAAAGCACGATCACCAAGAACAAGAGGGAAAACACTGTCAGGAACAGAGCGCAACAAATTAAAACACTGGTTTCATTTTGTTCAATTTTATTTCACTTTCATTAATTTCGGATTTATCCATGGTATCTTGATTTACACAGATTTTACGGGGTCAATACGCACAAGAAACGACAGTGATAGCTTATACATATACAACTACCCACTCGACTTCGAAAATTAATTTACGCCTCTCCGCTGCCGGCGGAGAGCGGGAGAGAACCAACCGTCGCGAACGGTGGTTGTAATAGGACTCAGCGATCGTCATCTCAAGCAGAGACGATTTCGCTAAGAAAAAAGGAAGAGAAAGAAAAACTCTGCTCTTAAGGGTGTGAATATATCCTTGCCAAGGATATGTTTTATCTCCCACAAGTGTAACGTAGAGTCTCTCTTGTGGGAACAAGAAAACCAGATCTCGTAATAAAGGTCATGGTGGTATGTGTGGGATCGTTCGGATAGATGCGATTCACACGTGCAGTGGAACGACGAAACAGGCAGGCGGCAAAGACAAAAGGGAAAAAGAAAAGGCGACCAAATGGTTCGCTCTTTAATGAGGGTCATGTTTATGCAACGTCGCTGTGACGGACGTTGGAAAAAAGGTGTTAATGGAATACGATACTTTATACCATGGAAATTGTATATCGTATCTTGGGTTAATTGCCGATACGCATCCCTTGCTTGCATTTAGGTATGCCAAGCAATTAGTGGTGGCGACGAAAGAAATGCATCATTGTTTGTCTATTGAATCGCTAGTGTTGCAGCTGTAAAAACAAGCTGACGACATAGTATTTTAACTCAGACAAAGGGTATCGAATGTTTGCTATTTATGGTTTAAGGATCAATTTTAGGAATTTCAGATAATGCTTGAAAGCATTACATGTCCTTGGAAAAGGAAATGTTTTCTGGGGCAAATGCAAATGCATTGGCGGGAAACAATGGGAGTTATGGAATTCCTAAAAAGGTCAAGAAGAATTCTTACAGAAAATTGTATGTAAAGGGATGCAATGAAAAGGTAAGTTTTCTTTATAGGGATTTTAGGGTTATAATAATTGGGTCTGTTTGATGCGTGAAGCATCTAAGATGCTAATGCGAATTGCATTAGCGAAAGCTGGTGCAGACCCGGGTTGTGGTTATGGGGGTTTTTTTCAGGAAGGCGAGCCGTGAGATCTGGCGGAACCGCCACAGTATCATTGAGTCGGATTACAACCATCAAAGCGGACGGGTCGTCCGCCATCCACCGTACCGGCGCCGGTACGGTGTGAAACGAAAAGTAGAGTCGAGTCGAGCGCGTTATCAATTAAAAAAATAATTTTTTTTGTTCCCCCCAATATAAGGCCATACAAGTAGAGTATACTGTCTTACATTGTGTTTGTGCGTCCGTTTCATCGTCAGAGTAATTAGAGTCGGTCCTTTGTAAGCTAATAAAATTCAATAAATAATAATAACAATATCATCATCATCATCGGCACTACTCTCACAAAACGGGAAGAAAACAAATTCCGTCTATTCGAGAATAAAGTTTTGAGAGACATCTTTGGAGGTAAATATGACGAGGAGGCAGGACAATGGAGGAGACTCCATAACCACGAATTGGAAGAACTATATCGCAAACCTACAATAGTGAGAGTAATCAAGTCGCGAAGATTAAGATGGGCCGGACACGTGGCGCGAATGGGGAACGATAGGACCGTGCATAGAATTCTTGACGGTAGACCAACGGGAAAGAGACCGGTAGGACGGCCGCGACGGAGATGGGAGGACAATGTTAGGTTTGACCTTGAGGAGATCGGATCGAATGGTGAAGCGTGGAAGGAGAGTGCCCAGGACAGGGAAGGATGGCAAAGCCGAGTCGGTGAGGTCATGAACTTCCGGGTTCCTACAGGCCAATAAATAATAATAATCATCGGCACTACAACCGGAAACCGATCTTGGCCTCATTTAGCAAGCCATGAGGCTTGTTAAATTTTCCATAATGATTTATCTTTTCCGGGCAAGGTCATTAGTCTTGCGCCAGAGGCTCCCCGACGGGGAATCGAACCCCGGTCTCCCGCGTGACAGGCGGGTATACCAACCACTATACTATCGAGGAGCCCTCGCACATCTTCAACTGGTCCTTTAAATAAGATGACATCGATAATATATATATCAGTGTATTTTATTCTTGTACTGTGTCCGCTCCGCTTGTTGATCATTCGCCATACCGTCTTCTCTGTGGAGCATCTAGTGAAGAATTTGTGGGGACGTGGTAGAATCCAGCGTCCATGCAGGCGCACCGACTACGTACCCCCACAGTTTCCATAGGCGTAGGACCGATAATTTTGTTCATTCACCAGTCCATTCAAAGAAAAATAAGCTTCATTACTCATGATAATTTTTGGGCGAAAATGACACCATCTTTGGAATCTAAACGTGCACGATATCAACACGTTGTGGCGGGGTGAAGTGTTTTATACCAGAAACTCGCTTGAACATATGCTTCGAAAGCAGACTGTCATAAGACGGTCTGAAAACAGATCGGAAAGTTACTCGATTGTCAGGTGCAGATGGTTTATGTGGCCCATCCTATACAACCAATGCGCAACACCAGTTAGTAAAGACGAAAGTAAACATATCCTATAGTTCCTTGTGAACAGTTGCAAATTGTACAAAATTTCATTTTTCTATGGAACGAGAAAGCCATTATTATCAGAAGGAGTAATTCTAAAAGTATTTGCAAAACCAATGTTTACCAATTCACATCTGAGGAGGCTGTCACATCACTAAAGGTTTTCCTAAGAGCAATAAAAATTGTCACAAAAGCGTTGTGTGTTATAGGCTCTATGACCATATTCACTGGATGATGTAATGGTTCGCACTTTTTAAACTTTCTCAAAACGTCATCTGAGGTATGATAGGCACACTTTCATAGAGTGATGGTTACTTTCCGGTGGCGGATGCTGTTCGGTGGACATATATAATGATTTTTCCCGAGGCGGTATTTAAGTCGAGTTACGCGTCAGTATGTGACATTCGGTCTTTCCTCTTTTCCTTTCTCGCACTGTATTTTTTTTATATCCTAATGGCATTAACATTTACTTTATCGCTTGCGAATTTAAAAAAAAAGAACTGACAGGAAATGACAACAGTAATACACTTATTTCCAATGTTGAATCAAAACGAGATGACAGTTTGACAAAACTACATTGGGTGGGGTTTCTCTTGTACAGGGCGGACCAGCTTTCGATGATTGATATAGAACGTTTATAACTTTTGTAACTTTAATTCCACAATTTTCATTGAAAACATTGTTTTTTCAATTTGCACATTGAAATAGACAACTACAGCACGACATTCCAAATATTCAACTAAAACAGACGTCGACTTTTAAAGGTACTTTGGCGACGTACTCGTCTTTCAATAACCTTGTAGATAAGTATAAGACACAAAATGAAGTTGTATTAGATAAGGGGTGTGAAAATGGGCTTTTAAGACATCGCCTACGGCAATCACGTATACAACTTTTCCGGACCAAAGAATCGTGTCAACAGTAAGATTCAAATTAACCATTCAAGTTGATCTGGTTATTGCATCGAGCTGAAGGTTACAACACAATGAGTTGCAACGACACCGACTCACGCCATTTACTTATTCTAGAAAAAGGCAGACATGATACAACGTTACTATAGTTGACACCTGACACCGCACAAATTGATTGCTGCTACAGTCATTGATCCGTCGTCCATAAATCGGATGTGTAATCCAATTATTGAGGTCAGGGTTGATCCCTAGAATCATATACAGCTAATAGAACTTTCGGAATCACACTCGTAAGATGTAACACCGACCAAACACGTAGTTAGTGTGTATTCGTTGAGTCAAAGGAGGAACTCGAAACCTCTCTGAAGTGAATCTCTTTCATTCAGTTTACCACATCGCTGTTTATCTCGTCAACTTTAGACACAACTACTTATTGTTTAAATTTGCTAACTCATAATTTTAGTCCGATTATCTTGTTTGCACACATATTTAATTTTCAACCGGGGAGCAACGACGAAAATGGTAATACACGATCTTGTCTGGGCTTTCCGGGGGCCAAAAAGTTAATGAATACTCATCGTTGGGATGTGGACACTTTTTACGATTTATTAGCGGAGCGATCATAATGTGTGTGGTGTTATTTGAATTGCCTTTTGAGCTCTCTCAACACTCAACAACGGTGTGGCTGAGTCTTATAAAAGACATCAAGAGTTGTCTAAGAAGAGGAAACGTTGCCAGGGAAGAGTAGTGATAATAAGAGTCTCTGCATCGGTGTCTGGTAAGTTATTTGAAAAGAGAGAGCGTATACCTTATTAGTGAGCGGTGATTACGCACACGTCAGCCCCACATACGTTGGCATATAGAATTTGTTTACCAAATGGCTTTAAAATATTGCAAGGTATCCAAATGCAGTTACCTGAAAGCTGTCTTAATTCGTACTGAATAATATTGGTGTGTGTATGGCCTTTTTGACACGATACAGAAGAAACTCAAGCGATTTGGCCAAAAGTCAAGTCAAAAAATACGTCAATATCAATATTGGCACAAAACATGCTTTTAGTCAACAAAAATATTTCCGGAAGTTCTGCGATCCAACGGTGGTCACACTCTATGAATGGGTTACTACATACAAACTTGTACTCCTGCCTGTGTTAGTTCGGAATTGCGTGTTTTTTCATTTGTTTTTGTCATTGTCAAATACCAAACACGTTGTCGACTTCTGGAAACAGAGTCGTATTGCTCCGGAGGTGAGTTGCCAAAGTCTTTCGCATACAATTAATGACGAAATTTCGAGAAAGCCTGCGACTCAATAATCGTGGGTATTGACCAAGTCTGCTGTGGGCCCGAAGTCTAGCTCACATTATTTTTGCCAGCTGAGTCGGTAAGGTCCAAATAAATGCATGCGGGGCTCAACGGTTCCTCAACGTAGGGACATTTCTTGATGTGGAATACCAAGTTACTTTTGGGATTCTTTTTTGATTATGACAAGACGAGGTTACCTCACGAAGGTTTGTACAATTGTGTGAAGGATACCCTAATCGTAGTTTAAATTCACGATGTTTTAAGTGTTTTGCTTATTTATTGATTTGGTTTAATGTGAAAGTTTCAGTTTAGTCTTTTGGCGGATGATTCCACATCACTAACTTCTATTTTGTCGAAGATTAAGGAGTAATAGCGTCTTGCGACAGACTGAAGAATGAGATTCGAGCCCGAGCTATGAAACGATTGGAATCGCAGCAATGGGTTAGGACCAAAGCCTCAACACATCCGACCCCGGCCGCATATAGACGAGGATGTACTTTTTCTTGCCGCTACTTAAGCTGTGGGATTGCTATAATATGCTGCTCTGATGATTTAATTTTTCGATTTCGTTTTGGTGATGTGTTCCACACTATGTTTGCATGTTCGTGTGGTGGGTCGTGTCTGTTCGAATCGCTACATTTGAGTTGCTTTATCATTACAATATCCAGGGATTCAAAACCGATATACTTCGAAACAGCCCTTCCTTATTGTCTGCCTCTTCTTCCGCATATCACCTATGTGGGCTTATTTCTTATTGTATAAAAGACAGTATAATCGCGGTATTGAATAGCAGTGAGGGTTAATAAGAGGACACACGTCTCCCTAAGATTTTAAGTTTTAAGTTAGTCTGTAAGGTATTATATTAATTTAATTTAAGCTTGGATTAACCCTAATAAATGAGGATTCTGCCCTCACTAAAATAAAATAAAAACTAAAATTGTTGAGAAAAGTCATTTGGCAAATGTTTGTGTGTTGTGTGCGGTCCACGGACCGAAGCCTGAACTGAATAAGAAGACCTAATAAATGGGGGTTCTGCCCTCACTAAACTAAACTAAAAACTAAAATTGTGGAGAAAAGTCATTTGGCAAATGTTTGTATGTGTTGTGTGCGGTCCAGGGCCCGAAGCCTGAACTGAATAAGAAGACTCCTCGAACAGTCTATTTGGTTTTGAAATTCAATAGAAAAATTGCCATACAATTTAATGGAGATTGTTTAAAATTCAATGAAAAGATACTCATACAATTAACTAGAAGGATAATAAAAAAGTTCAATGAAAGGATGGTCAGACAATTTAATAGAAGGAATGTCAAAAATTCAATGGAAGAATGGTCTTACAATTTATTGGAACGATTCTCAAGAATTCTTTAGGTTTGATCTTGAGGAGATCGGATCAGATGGTCAAGCGTGGAAGAAGAGTGCACAGGACAGGGAACGATGGCGGAGTCGAGTCGGTGATGTCCTGAACTTCCGGGTTCCTACAGGCCAATAAATAGTAATATTCAAAAATTCTATGAAAGGGTACTTATACAATGTAATGGGAGGATTGTTAAAAATTCAATGGCGGGATGGCCACACAATTCATTTGAAAATGGATGCTTAACGTAATTTTACCGAGGCGAGTTAAATAAGCGGATGGGCCATTTCATGGTACATTTACTTGCATGGGAATGGACGTAGGATTCCCAATTAAAAAATGTATATGAAACTCAGTATGAGTGTATAGTGTTAACCAAGAAGTGTGAAGAAGGAGAATTGAATACGAGATGAAATGGGTGAGAGAGAAGCAAACCATTGAAACATCAGACTAAGGTGCGCGTGTACGAATTTGATCGTTATTCTCAATTACATTCAACTGATGTGGAATTGCTATGTTATTGCTTGGTATACGGCTGATGCTTTTTTTTTCTTATTCGATTTTATTTCGGTGTCCTTCACTATTTGCTTGTATATTGTGCGCGTATTTGTTAGAAATGCCACACTACTCCTTCCTTAGTAAATTTCTAACGATCAACTTCGTGTGCGAACGACGGAGCGAAGAGCGACCGAGCGAGAGAACGTCGGAGCAGGCGAGCGTGCCGGTGCTCTATGCGGAAGTCGTGATCGTCGTAGTAAAGTCCTGCTTACTATAGGATTTTCGATTTTCTATCTCCGTTTTTCATCACTATTTGCTTGTGTACTGTGTGTGTATCTGTTAGAAACCCCACAAGTGCTCAAATGCAAGCAGGAAAATTATTTATGATATACGAGCTAAACATCAAAAAGTACGATAGAAGTGGTACTGTGGCATTTACACAGGATACACTCTGAAAAACATTACTAAGAAAATCGAAGAAATAACGCCATCAGAACCATGTACCACAGTTGTTAACATATCATTTCCACTTCAGTAAATAGTAGTTGAAAATAGCAATCCATCTCATGTACGTGGCTGATGGTCTGATAAGATAGTGTTTCACTTCTCACCGGTCTCTTTGTGGGTTTTTGCCGGATGGTTATGTTGTTGATTTGGTTGATGGATTGACACTTTTATATTTGTCCTCGGTCAGGTATGATGACTGCGGTGTTCCGCCGAACACGTCCGCAGTAGAAGGAATTAAAACACCGGAACGCGGAGACGATCACACAAATAAAACACTGCGAAAGTTTTGTGTATAAATCTGATTTTATTATTGGTCCTTTGCTTTTGTTTAATTTAGGTTTTGACTGAACTACATGTAGAAATTACGGGTTTACTATTTCAATTGTTAATGTCTGCGCACACACGATTTTCTTATTCGACACGATATGACGGATTCAATATCCCAAGTGCTAATGTTGGTGTACACAACGATTTTCCTACTCGACACTACTCTGGATGGACGTTACAAGTCGATTCTCCAATTCGACGGTATTCGCTAGACTAATTGTCTCTATCCTAAAAATATCCCGTTCTAATTACCTATCCTCGCATCTGCACAAGAAAATTTCTCATCCTGTCTGCCAACAGATTTTCCCAAAGTATCTGTTAGCTGCATCACCCACCGTCTCTGTAAAAAGGAGAAATCTTCCTGATGATCATTATTATCATCATTACCATTAATTGCTGCTGGTCGGTATCTCGTCCCTTTGTGTGTTGATCGGATGCCGCCGCTTATTCTCCGATCATTCCGTAGTTTATTTGCTCTACACATCTGGCATGCGGCAAAGGATCGCCTGCATTTCGGATGCGTACACGGATTACGGAATGTAAAGCTTTGTTTGCCTTTCCCATCATAAACATCTATCAGGGATAGTGTTATGCGCTTATAATTGTTCGCCTGCTAATCAGCGGCGCAACGAGTTGTTTGTTTGCGCAAGTGTGCCGGGTTTAGGTGCTAATTGCATTCAGCTACGAGCGTATGTATCCGTTGTTCGGTCTATTTACCGATAATGGTATTTCGTGGGAAACCATCGTGTTGCTGCTCAGGTTGGGTGATCGATTCACATGCGATGATTTCCTGCATTTTGGGATTGGTTTTGCATACGATGAATGGATGCGTTGACTCGATATTGAAAGCTTTTGAACGTTAAGCTCCTTGGTTTTTGATATCGGGTTCAACGTTGTTGCAATTTGATATAACTTTTGTTACAGGTATGGTAACGACCATTGGGCCACGTGTCTGTGGGCACGTGTGCTGCGAAGGGTGAATAGAGTTCCTTGACGGAAAGGATAACTCACCTGTAAAGAGTTGTATGGATCGTAGAACCGCTACAGGTTCGATTCCCCGATACACTATAGTACAAAACAAATAAATTTGACATTTGACGACGCTACGTTGTTTAGTATTTTTTGACAACCTTGTTAACATGGAAAAAATTGGGCATGGTTATGTGATACAATATCTTCATTTCGAAATCTTTGATTGCTAAAGGCTGCAAACCAGTTGGTGTATATTGGATATATACCTACAATCATCTGAACCGATTAGCCTCAATGGCTGAACGGTAAGGAGGTTGTGTCTGGCATTTGATTGTACAAACCTAGGTTCAACTGACGTCTCTTACTATTGTGCAATTCGGCACAATTACTGAGAGGAATCCTTGAGCATCTTTCGGAGGATGGCTGATGGAACCGGCCGAGAAAAAATAGCATCTCAGGGCGTTGACTCACTGCCATTGGTTTGACCTTTCTTTGGAAAAGTTAAAAAAAAAAATTTATGTATATATATATATATATGTGTATATATATATATATATATATGTGTATATATATATATATATATATATATATATATATAAGTTTTTTTTTAACGTAGCCACCGTTGGGGCTAGAACATTCCTCTCAATGTAAACTCAATGGTAAAAGATGTTTGTTTTATCCCGTCAAAAGTTTCTAAGATTTCGAATCCAGGACTTCCCCGCGGCCCTCACCTCATCGCCCGACGTGTATGATTACTCTTGAGGCCTTTCGTGAGCAGAGGAAAAAACATTACATCATACGAGATTAGGGGATTCGGTTCAAACTAGAGGTTCAAAAGTTGCTCGCAGCATTCCAATGGACGCCGCTTGTTCTACTCTGTGAGACGGCGTTCACAGAATTTACAGCATCCCAATTATTCAATAATAAAGCAGGCACGTTCCATGGATATTCCAATATGGTTTGCGATGCGGTTTTGAGTGATTCGAATCAAATCGTTGAAGAGTTTGCAATGATGATCGTCTGTGGCAGTAATCGGAAGTTCACTGCGTGTTTATCATTAGTTATGGTCTTTCCGGGATCACAACCACGCAATTGTATTGCCCATCGATTTACAGGAAACCTGTCAACAACTTCACCACCGTAAACAGATTTTAAACGATAATGAATTTTAGTAGGAGTCACTTTTTGAGTAATTAAAAATTCGATAACAGCACGTTGATATAATACTAGAACATGTGGGGAGGACGAAGTAGTGGCGCCAGCATGGGCGCAGGGTTCTACCCCATCCCCACAACGTAGTCTCTCTTTGTGGAATAGAAAACCAGATCTCGTAATGAAGATCATGGTAGTATGTGTGTATGAGTGATCGTGAAGATCAAATTGTTCAACTCATGTGCGAAGGCGATAAAAAAACAAAGCAGGAAAACGATAAAGACAAAAGGGACGTGAAGATATTTGTTTATGGTGTGCATTGCGGCTAAATAAATAGACGGCAACGCATCGAGGAAATGTGCTAAAAGAAAAGGTGGGACGAGGGCATCATAAAAGTCTTAGATGAGTGATGCTCTTGTGTAAATAGACGAATAGCCATTAGAGAAAGGTGCTAATGGATTACAATACTTTATACAATGAAAATTGTATATCATATCTTGGGTCGGTAGCCGAAACGAATCCCTTGCTTGCATTTGTATATGCAGGGTAATTCGTTTGTGGCAAAGGACGAAATTGGTGATTGTCTATTCGTTTAGGCGAGAGGTTGTGGTCGGGTATATTCCAGCTGAACAAACAAGCTGCCCGACGCTGCTTTCGCCGTTGGACAATGGAATGGCCAGCCAATTTGTATGTAAGACATTGTTGTACTTATATAAGGCTGGAAATAGCCAACTCAAGGTTAAGATTCCCTGATTATGCGGTTACGTTATATGTGAACCGATAAGTTTTCTTTTCAGGGATATTGTGTTTGGCCTTGGTGAATTCCTTTCAGAAGATAGTTATGATGGGTAAGTACTCGATAAATTCTTTCAGGGAATTTATGAAATGCATTGGATGCATGGAAGAAGGAATTCTTATAGAGAGTTTAATGCAATGCCCTAGGTGCATTAATTTCTTACGGAAAGGAAAGGTTTACAGGTGTGCTGGTGCATGAAATGCAAAAATTGGTTACAAATATGGGGGGTTCTTCAGGTGAGCTTTAAGAACCCCCACAAACACACCGCCATATTTCCCGTTCTCGAAAGCCACTCGATGAAAGCCCGACCTCGGTCCTGCACATGTGTATTAAGGGGACATTCCGGTTTGGCGGGTCAAAAAATAGGTTATTTTCATGATTTTTTTAAAGAGAAAGTATTAAAGATATAACAACAAATTTTTTTAAACATTTTATTCATATTTCGACTACGTTTGTAAATTTTGTCGAGTCACTTCGGAACCGGAAACCCCCCTCCAGGTGTTCGAAGTTAGTCATCCGTTCTGCTCGTGTAAGGGTTATTTTGTCCCCGGTGAAAATATACGAAAAATGCAAAAAGTTTATTGAACTTAAATACATTTAGCCCAATGTGAGAGAAAAAAATTTTAAAATTGATAAAAAAACAACAAAATGGCGGACTATTGAAAAAAAACTGATTTTTCGGCCCTTTTTTACTCTATTTTTTAGTTATAACTAAAAAAATAAATAAATAAATAAAAAAGTAATTCACTCACAATTTGCGTGTGTTTGTTAAAAATATGTGTCCGAACTTTCATAAGAATCGCATGCACCGTTTTTATATTGTCGCTTACACCGCACTCAAAAAAGTCGTTTCGAGAAAAACGCATTCAAAGTTTGGAGATAAATTAGACAAAAGATAAAAGCGATTTTCTCATGAAATCATCGGGACTTTTATACTAACAGCTAGACATCTATTCCTGAACCATAAACAATTTCTTCCACGACTTCGAATTGGTCCTCCAGTTGCATTTTCGCCTTTTTCCTCGCTGTTCGTGGCTCGTGCGAGTTGTATACTAGGCTGCGGCCAGCGTCTTGCAGCCGATCTCTGTCCCTCTTGTTCGCAAACGCTCTCGCAGCGTACCCAATTTTGATGCCCATGACTTGCATTAGCAATAAGGGTAAAAACACCTCATTAAACATACAAGCTGCGGTAAGAGCCGCATCTTTCAATGATAAATACTTTTTCCTCCTCATGAAAAAGAAACAAAGAAACATCAAAAATACCTACCCCGCGACGTTACCGGTAGGAACATCTTCCATAGTCACCAAACAAGAAAAAACCACCAGCACCGTGCAACGGGCAAGTTAGTTTCATATATATGAAACTAACTAAAACTCAGGCAATCGCAGGTCACCCGCAGTACGCCCGAATGTAAAAACAACATACACAGGAGCGACTATCCATTACCGCTTATGAACATGTTGTTCAGTCGCACAAGATTGCGAAATATTCAAAGAAGTGGCAGTTGGCCCAAGCCAACAGCGAAGCAAATTAATGCCCATAAATGGATAGTCTGCATCTTTCTAAATACACGGTAGTTGCCACCTATGATACGAATTTGTATCCGCGGGAGACCCGACCCTTTAATGACCTATAACTTTGGAACCGCCTAAGATTTCGTTTCCAAATTTTAACATATTCTTTTTGAAGGATAAAATTATCGATTAAGCAAAAACAAATGATTTTTTGAACCGAACAAACCGGAATACCCCCTTAAGTTGGATCGTTACTTCCATTTGCCGCCAGGCACCCTTTTGAAGGACATTTCATTCACTTTCTTCCAGCACGTGTGCATTACTTTCCTTCTTTCCCGCTCTCAAAAGCCATTGGATGAAAGCTCGACCTCAGACATGCACATATGTATTAAGAGGGAATGTTACTTCCATTTGCCCGCGGGCACCTTTCTGAAGGACATTTAATTCGTGTTTTGCCAGCACGTGTGCATTACTATTCTGTCCATCCTCGGGTTTTACAACGATTTTAACGTCTTGTTAAGTTCAGTTGTCAGTTCACATTGAAAGTGGACTTTAGACGCACAAATAAACATAGAGGACCAATATACATCGACACCTCCTTTCCTTATCCACTTCGTCTCCATCCGCCCGCACTGTGCGCTGATATTTAAGGGTATTTCAAAGTCCCCTTTTGTACTCGCGTAAGTGTAAAAAAAAAAAAAAAATTCGAGAACTGATGCGGAATGAGCACGGACACGTGACATGCTGTGAAAATTTGATTACTATCGAATAGTAGCTCTTATTGTAGGTTCTAGAGCCACCACACTGTTGTGTCGAAATCATTAAGGATCACGGAATACGAACGCAAAAAAACTTCAAGACTTTATCGGCGACGATAGACACACTGAAGCACCACTCTAGACGACTTATTAGAACGCAACATTTTAGAAGAGGCCACATCCATACCGTATCAGTGAAGACAGAAACCAATGCTTTTGTCCCACGTGACATTGAAAACATAACAATTCAAGCATAAAATCTGCTATGGCAGAGAACGACGTTAATGAATTATTTACAAAGGGATTAATTTGCAAATAAATCAATTAGGAACATGAGGATTTTCTGGCACATCAGTGTGGACATTATTGCAACATTATTTTACCTTTAACCGACATCATGACACGAAATTTCGTTTGTTTGGTAAACAAATGACGAGGATATGTCCATAACCCATAAGCTTTGTTTGGCCAATCTTCTTCTTCTTCTTCTTTCATCATTTGGGTATCAATATTTTGATTCCAGTCTGCCCTTCACTTCACCTCCCGCACACCTGTAGTGCCAATTGTATTGTATCTACGCAAATATTTATATTCAAACGACCGCTGCTCCGACACCCTTAAACTAACCGCAAATATTTACACAGCTCCCCGTTTTCTACTTTAATCTTCATCCCCCTAAAGCCGTCTACGACCATCTAAAATATTCCGCTTTCTCGCGGTTCGTCGGTAAAATTTATTTTAAATTTACTATCCTTGACTTGAAACTAAAAAATGGATAGATTATTCTGTGGCCGCGAAACACTAATTTGTGCATCACAACAAAGTGGGCCAGAAAAAAAAAATATTTGCTTTCCGGTTCTTTTTCTTTACTTGTTTATTAATTTTTGTTGAAAAATAATTCCGCATTAATTTCTCATGGGGATCTTTTTTTAGATCAACGCACAGTCAACACTTGCGTCAAATTAAATTCGACGACAAGAAAAAATACACTGTTTGGATGAGATTCAAATGTGCTTGGATATTTATAGAGATATTGAGTTGGGGCTTCCAGAGATTCAGTAGACACTCTTGCCATAGGTCTACGCTGGGATTCCCCCGAACGCATCTCGATGGGGCTGAATAGAATGGCAGAAGGGAATGAAGGGTTTACGATTGTTACTGTTACCCGGCAATCGTCCGGTGGTTGTAACTACAATCTGCGTCAGTTGTGGCGTGCCATGAAATGATTATGTTACTCGCAATGATTTGCCCCCTTGCACGTAGACGAGAATTCGTTTAAATGTTTGGCACGTATCCACTTAAAACGATTGTGGTGTATGTCTCAACCCATGTAAAACGCACAGCGTCTTATGGACGATAGTAACGCAAACGGCATTTAATTGAGGAGTTTTGATTGACTACAATTGTTTGCGCCACGTTGTTGGAATATCGACGTAATGCCCTGAAAATGCGATTCTAATAACTGCTCTTCGGCCAGTTAATATATTCTTCCGCACGTCCTGCACCAGGTGTGGCCCTCTGTGTTCTCCTTCTTCGCACAGGAGTGTACAATATTACAGACTCCATAGTTCATAACTCTCTAAACCTTCTTGGCTACACTTTTGGATATTATTGCTACGGAATATTTAAGCAAGCCAAGCAGATAACTAAACCCTAATCTTCAGCCTTTCGCAAAAAGTGATCAAAACTGATTTTAGGAGAAAGTTGAACTGTTACAAGGCCTTCGAGTACGGAAGTTTACATGCCAAAATATTTCGGGAGTGCGGAGGTAAAAACGTTTAAACGTAAAATAGAGGAAGTTCAACTGTTCTTAGTATTCCTAATTATAGCAATAATTTTTTGCCATAAAGTGTGTTCATTCTTAGTGAATTTGTTCTCTATCATTTATGAATGGAGACAACGATTTCTTATGGAGGAGCTTGAAATTAGCCACTAAATTACAGGACGAATCGATCCCAGTTTCAATACCAAGGTTTGGGGCACCCCGAGCCTCCACGGAACTTCTTTTAATATATGAACCTCATGTTTTAGCCTAAGCCTGGCTATCGCAGCTGAGTTGCACTAAACCGCAACCAACTTCGCCTGCATGGCTTCGCCGGCTTCTTCGATGTCGCAAACTGTGAAATAATTGGATCAATAAACGCTTCATTAACCGCGAAGTCTAACCAGCTGCGCCAATCAATTCGTCCATCAGAAGCCATTAAAGAGCAATTGTGATTATTTCTGCGCGACGGAATTCATCGACGTGTCTCTGTCTTCATCTTATTCCGCATTTGTTTCCCCTATTTTATTTTATTTATAAGCAGCAATCGTTTTTTTCTCTTTTGTTTATTTACTTTATCAATTGCCAATTCATATTCTCAAATTACCATTGAAGAGACGTAATACAGTCCACCGTATGGGTATATCTGTTCAGTTTATTGTAACAATTAACAACCAATTAAGTGACGGGTAGCAAGGTTTTGCGATTCTATTTTGTCATCTAAATTGCGCATTGTGGTAAAAAATTAATAGTTGGGTTTCAAAGGTTTATAGCAATAAGTCGTTATAGAACGTAGATGGAGTATGTGAAAGGTCTGCGTGTGGGGAGCGGAGAAAAACAAGAGTAACCAACGAGTGGTAAATAACCCACGTGGAAAAAAATCACAGAAGTTGAAGAAGTTCGGAGGTAAAGAGGTTTATAGGATAAGGCCGCGAAGCAACCGGTCTAAGAGCGTATGTCTATAGGTAAGTAAATTAGCATGGGAAAAAGAATTGTGGGGCAAGAAAGGTAACGAGGTTTACATGTGGCGAACTTTATACGTGGCGAAGTTTGTATGTGACGAGCTTTGCAGGTCTTAAGGCCTGATAGTAAAGTGGTGAGATGGTCATAATATGTTACAAGGCCTGCGGCTATGGAAGTGCACATGCAAAAACATTTCGGGAGTTCGGAGATAACAAGGTTTAAAAGCAAAATTTCTGGGAGTAGATAGTGCCAGATTGGCGCAAGGCTAATAACCTTGCCCGGAAAAACAGATTATTATGGAAAATTTATCAAATTTTATTTGCTAAATAATGCCAGGACCGATCCCCGATTGTAGTGCCGATGATGATGATGATGATGATAGTACCAGAAGTAAGAAAAATGTGAAGTACGTACATAGATGGGCAAGATATTGTGTGGAAAAAATCGGTGGAATTAGAGAACCTCAGAGATAATGACCGTTATTTATAGAGCAACACGTGTATTGGAGATAACAAAATTGGGAATATTTAGATCGACAGGTAAAAAGGCCCGTGTGTAGTGCTCTAAAAAGCCCTACCACCTTTTTCCTCCATTCATATATCCTAATCCCAGTAATCCTACACCAAAACCTTAAATCTAATCAAACCCCTAAAAAACCTAAACTAAATCCAAAATTCGCAACAAACGAATCAAACATTCGTTTATCGCTTAGCATTTGCCCCCACGGCATAATTTAATCAAAAATCCTAATTAAAATCAAAATTCACAATAAACGGATCAAATATTCGTTTATCGTTTTACATTTGCCCCACGGCATCATCAAAATTCAGAATACGGAGATACGTTATCTCAATCTGGAAAAATTCCTAATAAATTGAACAAACAAAAACCCGAATCCCTTTACACATCCACATCTGCGCAATAGTTTCATAAGAATTCAAGAAACTGAATTCTTATCTTAAATAAACACTGAGCATCTCACTCAGGATACCAAAATCGAACAAACAAAAACCCGAATCCCTTTACACATCCACATCTGTGCAATAGTTTCATAAGAATTCAAAAAACTGAATTCTTATCTTAAATAAACACTGAGCATCTCACTCAGGATACCAAAATCGGGATTTTGGTATGAAATTGTGCCTTTTGAGATACAAATCTCGATTTGTTTCGCTTTATAAAGAAACGGTAAAGTGATCTCCGGGCCGCAGTATCTTAATCCTCGTGCCGAAGAGCAGTAGTACACTGATTTAAAATCAAATTTATATCTGCATCTGTATCCGAGAGCAGTAGTATCGGAATATCCCTCTTGCCTTGGAGGCATTGCCCCCAGGAGAATCAACGTTTAATAAACCTGAACTGTAATTAAAACAAACGCATTTTATTATTATTTTGGAATTGTGCGTCGTACCAAAACGTTGGCTGTTTTTTTGAGTACCAGGACGACTCCTAAAAATAGGAAATGGAACCGGTGAGTAGAGTGGTGGCAAGCCCAAAGCTTTAACCCTTACAGCGTCCACGATTACGGACATCAACAGAAGGTACCAGGTTGCACGGTACAGGGACGCTATTCTCAAAGTGACGTCCCACGAACGATCGGTTGTTGCTCTTCCCTCAAGGTTTGAGGAAGCACGGCGGTGACCGCAACGCGTCCCCTCAGGAGCGGTCTTAAAGAGATCCCTTATCCTTTTCAGGACAAGGAGACACGCTACCTGGGAGCGAGGCCAGTAGTAACATCTACTACTGCACGTGCACCAAAAGAAAAAAATAAAGGCTCGAAATTGAGAAGTTCGAAAGTAACAGGATTTGCAAAAAGAAGAAATGCAAGTAAACTGAATTGAGTTCAGGGTTTTAACTGTTGAGTAGTATTTTCAAAATACGGCAAGTTTGGCAGCTACAATTCAACGTTAAACAAAATATAGTCGGAATAGTGATTGCACGCCTAGATCAATTGGTGATCTTAAGCATGTGGGGAGGAAGCATAGTGCACCGGCGTACGGCGCTGATTCTCTTCGCATCCCCATCATTCACTTAATGAAAGTTCCGCAGTAAATAGTTCATCGAAAACAAACCGAATGAAATGCAGCAAAATGTCACCAAGGGGAAACGTCTCACAGAGGAGAAACAAAACACGCAGGTTTGGTCAATTTTAATTCTTTATTTGTTACGTTTTATTCTCTAAATAAAAACCACTTTATTCTCATCATCTTCATCGGCACTACAACCGGATCCGGTCTTGGCCTTATTTAGCAAATCTCGGGCCTTGTTAAATTTTCCATAATAAGTTATTTTTACAGGCAAGGTTATTAGTCTTACGCCAATGGGATGGGTTCAGGAATGCTCTACCACTTTGTTCTCGGCCATTATTAAATATGTTAGTGTTTTCATGCCTCACTTAGACCTTATATTTAATATTAAGGTGATTTTTATAAATTTTATACTGGTGAAACACTTCTTTCTCGACACGACTTCGGCTTCTCCGTCGCGCGACGGAGAGCGGGAGATCGCGTGACCGGCGTGGTCGGCGGATGGAATTACACTCAGCGATAAACGGCTCGTGCAGAGCAGACTCGCTAATGGGGTGAGTTTGTGGTGTGGTGGTAGATATCCTCTCCACTAAGGATATGTTTTTACTTACCACCAGAGAAACGTAAAGTCTCTCTTGGTGGAATAGAAAACCAGATCTCGTAATGAAGATCATCATCATCATCATCGGCACTACAATCGGGAACCGGTCTTGGCCTTATTTAGCAAGTCGTGAGGCTTGTTAAATTTTCCATAATGATTTATTTTGTCTGGGCAAGGTCATTAGTCTTGCGCCAGGGGCTCCCCGACGGGGAATCGAACCCCGGTCTCCCGGGTGACAGGCGGGTATACTAACCACTATACTATCGAGGAGCCCATGAAGATCATGGTGGTATGTTATGTGTGATCGTTTAGATCTGTGTTGTTTACCCATGCGCGAAGGCAATGGCAAAACAAAGCAGACAGGCGGCAAGGACAAAGGGATCGGGAAAATCGTTGTCTATGAAGTGCGTCGCGTCTAAATAAATAGACGACGATGCATAGAAGAAATGTGGTAAGAGAAAAGTTGAGACGAGGGCATCATAAAAGTCTTAGATGGTGATGCCCTTGTGTAAATATACGAATAGACATTGGAAAAGTTGGATTGGTGGACGAAACGAATCCCTTGCTTGCATTTGTGTATGCGGGGAAACTCGTTTGTGGGAAACGGATTCTATATTTGCATTGTTTATGCTTTGAATTCAATCCGGCGGCTATGCGCGAAGTCGATGATTGTTTGGAGAATCAAACAAAGGAGCATTTCTGGGTAAAGTGCTTGCAGCTGTATCGATAGTTGCAAGGCATTGCCAAGCAATTCAGATCATTACAAAATGACGGTTTGTATATACCATCTGTGTCAATTGTACATGGCATCTATGGCGACACCGGGATCGAACTCTAGTGTGAATATCTACAGTAATTGGAAATTCCGTTCTAGGTCGCTAATGCAGAGATGCATTGATACATGTATGAATGCCCTTGTAGGTAAAATTCTTTGCAGGCATTTCCAGGTAATGCATTGAAAGCATTAATGTCTTTGCTGTGGGGAGATTGCGGTGCAGGTGTGGGAAGGTTGGAATTTACCTGGCAACCGAAGGAACCGAATAGGTTTTGTTTTATGCTCCCGTATAATGGAAAGAATTCTTGTAGGGAATTTGTATAGGAAGAAATCAATGAAAGGTAAGAATTCTTCTGCAAGGACTTTTAGGTTATATAAATTTGATCTATTTGATGCGGTAAAATGTCTGAAGGGGGGGAACACATCCAGCAAGTTCAGTTGAGCAACGGCCGTGGTAATACCTATAGAAAAGACATAGGCATGCTACGTTGCGCCTGTGTTCTAATGACGGAATTGATCGACTTACGGCTGAGTCCCCAATAATTTTCACTGCTAGTTTTTGCATCCTGTCGAGCACGTGTAGTGCAGTTTTGGATGCCCCTGATCAAATATGGGAGTTGAACTACATTTTTGGACGAATATACGTCTTATAAACAGTGGCCAGGTTGAATGGAGTGAAGTATCTTTTGCATCTCTTAAGGAACCCCATGCATTTAGCCGCACTTTTCGCAGCTTCAAATATGTGGTCATTTCAGTTAAGAGTCGAATTAATTCGAGTGGCGAGGATTGATAGTTCCTTGGCTTCGTCGATGCAAGTGCCGTTCATAGACAGTATATTTACTTTGGGGTTCGCCTTTGACCGCAAGAGACAGCACTGAGTTTTTAAGGCATTGAACTCTAGTCGGTTACATAATCCCCATTGATATATCTTGTTGAGCTCGGAATTCAGTGTATCAAGCATAAGTTGCTGGTTGGTAGTGACGTTCGAAGAGTTTGGCCGGGAGTGTTTGTATGAGTATGAGAAACTCAATGTGCTATCATCAGCACACGAGTGAATTGGGTTGTGACAAATGGCCAACAGATCATTTATAAAGATCAGGAAGAGAGTGGGTGAGAGTACCGAAACCTTGGGAACACCTGCATTAATTTGATGGGAGGCAGATTTGACACCATCAAGAACCACTTGGATTGAACGGCCAGAAAGATAGTCTCTTATCCATTGGATCAGGGAATTGTACACTCCATATGAATGCAATTTTGACAAAACGGGTGATTGCCAAACTCTGTCAAAGGCTTTTGAAATATCCAATGCGACTACCTTGCTTTCACCGAGGTAGTGGATGGAATGGCTCCATTTTCCGTAAGGTACGCCATCAGATCTCCTGTAGACCTGTTGCTACGAAAGCCATATTGGCGGTCATTGAGGAGGTCATTTCATTCCAGATATTTCGAAAGTTGATGGTTGATAAGTGATTCCATTACCTTCGAGAGAAAAGAAGTTAGTGCTATGGGTCGATAAGAAGAGAGGGATAAATTGTCAACCTTTTTGGGAATTGGCTGAGTGTTCGCTGACTTTCATCTATTTGGGAAACGGCCAGTAGAATAAGACAAATGGAAGAGTTTCCGCAGTGGTTTAGCGAGTGAAAAGGAACATTTCTTCAAGAAAATTGGGGGCATGCCACCAGGACCAGCGGATTTGTGTGCGTTTAGCTCCTTGAGTGCCCGGACAACAGTACGCGTTCGGAAGCGAATCTGGCTCATGATGTGCTGCTTATGTTCAAGTTGAGGCGGAACTGATGTGGTATCAGGCAGCGTGGAGTTCGCTGCAAAATGTGTAGCAAGTAGATTCGCCTTCTCTGTCATCGACTATAGGCGATGGAATGGATGAAGACACTGAGTTTTGAATTTTTTTCCACGAAAACCCAGAAATTTCTACTACCTGTGGGAGAGTGTAGTATTTTTTCTCTCACTCTCTGGTCATGCAAGCACTTGGCGCGTTGAATATATGCATTGCAGTCATTTCTAGCTTTCTTAAATCTTTTCCGGCTTTCCTCTGTATTGTTTGATTTATACAACCGGAAGCTCAACCCTTTAGCCTTAATGGCTTCTCTGCACCCGGAATCGAACCACAAATTTCTCTTAGGTTGATACTCTTTACTCTGTGTGGAATAAAGGTTCGCATGCCAAGTAGAATCCTGTCTGTCAATGTGTCCGCTCTAGAGTCAACATCGTTATTGAAGAAAAATAACGACCAATTTAACTTCCCAAAAAAGTCATTCAGACCTTCTCAGTTGGCTTTCTCATAGAACCATACTGTTCTTTTGGGAGTTTTCTCGTAAGCATTGCTGTTGGTTAGAGAAAATTTAGCTGACACGACACAGTGGTCTGAAGTGCCCAAGGGCGAAGAAACTTCAATTGTGTATTTGTTTGGGTGCGAGGTGAGAAACAGGTTCAGTGTGTTGGCGAAATGACCATATATGTCTGGCACCCGTGTTGGCTCATTGACAAGTTGAGTTAAACTATTTGAATCAGCAAAAAGCTGGGTATATTGACCTTCAGGTGTTGTGTGTCTGGAATGACGAAGCCACTGAGAGTTATGCACATTAAAATCACCCACAATAACGATTTCAGTGTCAATATCCTATCGATAGAATCAGACAGAGCATCCAATTCGTTAAAGGATGCGTTCCTATCCAAGTTAGGGCTTTTGTAAAGAATGCAGTAATGTACGATATGCTTACGAACGTGAAGTTTTAACCACGAGAAATAAAATTCTGGATTGTAGCAGAGTTCATATTGTGGCAGAAGCTGATAAGCAATATCATTTCGTATGTCTGTGGCACTAAGTTATATCCAAGTAGATTAAAATCGGAAATATCTGTATTAGTAATTACCTGGGTTTCGCTAAGTGCAAGGATAGTTGATTTCTGGTTAGAAACGTAGGCAGACACATAAGAGAAATTGCATCACAACCCGCGAATGTTACACAAATCAACGCGAAATTCCCGCTTCATTGAAATGGCCCTACACAGAAAACCAATACCGCCTCGGGAAAGGATGCAAGTCGGGACCAGCAATAGATAAGCGAGAGCAACCACTACAGGTGTTATGCCCTTGTAGTATGTGCCCCACTATATCCGTGCTGAAATCCAGGTCACATCCCTTCCATGACGAACATTATGCCGCTCAGACACCAAAAACTCTCCAAGGATTATAAACCAATCGAGAGTATCGTTGCCCGAGCGACGCAAACAAAGGTGCGAAAAAAAGGAAAACAGACACAAGGGATGGAATGAGTAGAGGGTTTTCCCACACTTCACATCACTCGCGTGTATATTCTCGCTTTTTTCACACCACCAAGACGCGTGTGTTTAGATCTCTTTATTCACATAGGATCGTACAGAAAACTTTGCACTGCACTCGGACGCATGTGTGAAGAGCCGTTTGTTTGTTTAAGATCCCACAGTAAGACTTCTCGCGCGAACCGATAGTGCAATTATAGATTATTAAGATTCCCAAAACAGATTGCACAGTTGATCCGATGGTAGGGATCACGAGGCAGAAGCGCACGTGCTGTGTCGTTGCCGGTTTTAAATCGACCGATAGGCTTGACTTGATACAATTATTGCACAGAAAACAATGACTCAGTCAAATCGAGTCGTCCTTGAGGGATGCCTCAAAACCGTCGCGCTCGGCATCTAGATCCCTGAAAAAATTGGGAGATAGAGCAAATATACACTTGGAAAGTAATTTGTATGGTGCTGGCATTGCTGACTAACGAAAAAAAATTGTATATACATTTTCAAGTGTAAAGCATAGAAAACAACTTAAAACTTTAAACGCGATTCTCTCAGAACTATGTTTTTCAAATTGGCGTGACAGATAAATCTCTCAAGTTTTATTCGATTAAGTTCTAACTTGAACTGTAGCTTCTTAATTCGATTCCGAACGTGTTTTGCCCAATATTAAAAATTATAAAAGGTATTAACAAAAAACTATCGTTTTTTGCGTAAAAAAAATCGATTTTTTTTCAAAAACTTGCCACTTTTTTCAAAAATCAATATTTTCCAAATTCCGTACGGATTTCTCTAGACATTTTCATGTAGTTTAAGAAGATTTTTTTATTTTTGCAGGATCAAAACTCTTCAAGATATAAGTCCGTCCCCGGAGCAACATTTTAAAAACACGTTTTTTTTTTGACAACGGTCGTGTGCTGCCATTTTGCATTTTTTTAAATTTATACGTTTCAACCATGAGGTAAACTTCGTTTTATTAATAATAAATTTTTTCCCATCAAAAAAAAAAAAAAAATACCATCGAAGTGGTCGGTTTTCAGGTCTCTACAGTGGCTACATAATAAATCGAACAATCTGTCAACCAGAAATTCTAGGGCAATAAAACTATAAAGCACAGACAAACATCTAGAAGGAAAACTCTAGAGTAGCACCACTTATATTAAATCCTATTCCAGAAAACGTGTCTTGAACGAAACAATCGGCATCGCCCATGAATAAATAACTTTTGGCAACGCTGCCATTACGATAAACAAAAATTCCTTTACACTATTGGCCACCAATAAACACTCATCAATTACAAAATAGAAATGCTGTGGCAGTAAAAAACTAAAACATAGATAAATAGAAAAAAAACTCTAGGGTGGCACTATTTATATTAAATCCTGTTCTAAGAAACGAGTTCTGAATGTAACATCGCCGCCCATGAATAAATAACTTATGGCAACGCTACCATTAGGATAAACAAAAATTCCTTTGCACTCGTGGCCACCAATCAACACTGAGCAATTCACAAAACAGAAATGCTGTGACGGTAAAAAATAAAGCATAGGTAAATAGAGAGAAAGCTATAGGGTGGCACTACTTATATTAAAACCTGTTCTAGGAAACGAGTCCTGAACGGAACAAACGCCGCCCATTAAAACTTATGGTGGGGCTCCCATTAAGATATACAAAAATAGCTTTCCCATTAGAATATACAAAAATACCTTTTGCAGTGCAATCATTTCACTAAACGGAAATGACAATAGAAAAATAATGTCCGGACAAATAGAGGAAAAACTCTTGGTGGCATTACTTCCACTGGGAAGTATTCCATTTCATGTTCTAGGAAATATATCCTGAACGGAAAAACAGAGCCGGCTGCGAATAAATAACTTGAAACCATTAAGATTTACAAAAATATCCTTGGCATCCTTCTCTACCTATACACAATTACCTAAAATCCAAGGGTAACATTACCGTGTTGAAATCAAATGAAAATGAAATATTTTGCAATTTATGCCATTTAGGATCTGAAGTAAAATAAACAAACCCAAGGATCAAATTTGGCCCACTAAAAACGCAAATTCTAGTAAAAGGATCTTGTGTGAAATACACGACAAGAAAAGGAAAAACACGGGGCTGCATCGAGATGTTGATGGCCAAAAAGGGAAAAATGAAGTTGAGCTGCGTTCAATCGAGCGAGTAAGCGGGGAGTTGGGTCCTATGAGCAAAGTCGTGGAAATTAATAGTACTAGCAGTTAATGTTTAACGAACGCGGAAGTTAATAGTGTAACACAACAAGCATAACATTAAACCTGATCACACATTAAATACACACTTTATTAATAAAACCCACTTTTATTTCGAACACATAAGTTTTAATTCCATTTATTACTGTTTCATTAATTGTTGCATTGTTGCATTGTTGTCAATAAAATACTCTTGTTTTAATTAGTTTAATACATAATGCTCTTTATCTTACTTATAATTTTGTACACCCCACAGTATACTGCGAACGCACAACTCTTATACTTTTTCCCACACACGACTTTAACCATCCGCCTTTCGTGCAGATCGAAGGATACACTTCAGATGCATATCTCGCAGTGCATTTTTTGTTTGTTTAACATTGAAAATGTTTATGACCGGCGACATCTGATTGTGTGTATGTGCGTAATATATGTATCTTTAGAACCTTGTATTTACACGAGTGTTCATTTATGATCAACGATAGTAATGTATCGTTTTCATTGAATTGGTTATTATTGTTTGAGAAGCACAATCTGTGTTGTGTTTACTACTGTGCAGTCATAGAGATTTTCCAGGTGTGGTATCGGGATTCTATGATCCGCCTTCATTCATCTGAATTTTCATGCCCTTTATCTTAATCAACCGTTATTTTCACAATAATTATCATTATCTTGTTTTCTTTGCCTCGTTTTCCGCATACAAAAATTTGAACAAGTGTTATAACCGTTAAGTTATGGCCCCTGGGCCACGTGTGTTAAATAAAATTAAGCGCAAACGGTGGCGTTACGACCCCGTTATTGGAGGCCAAACTCCTCCCGATAAACTTTCAAAAGTGAACAATATAGTTCTAGAAAAATCTAAAATGTGTTCAAACACTAACTTTTTTCAACCACTTCAAAGTCTGATGGAAGACTCTCCTGAAATGGATCCGACCAATGACGAACAGTGCGCTGAACTTCCTAAAGAAACCGTTCCGCCAATTGTGGTATTAAAAACAACTAGTGCTAAAGTGCGTGATATTTTGAGCAAAATTAAAATAGACAAATACTTAATCAAAAATATTTCGCTTGGGCAAAAAATATGTGCCCCAACAATGGACATATACAACAAAATCAGAACCGAACTCTTACGGTTAAAATGTGAGTTTTTCACCCACTCGCGTAAGGAAAACCGTCCATTAAAGGTAGTGTTATCCGGACTAGACTTAATTAGCAACGATGTAGTGAAAAATGAATTAATTGCACTCGGGATAAAGTGCCTAGATGTTAAGACCATCACATTAAATCCGTCAACAAAAGCCCTGTACAAACACTACTTATACATCGTCTATATTCAACGCGGAACTGTTAAATTAAACGAACTAAAACGGAACTACTCAACCTTGTTCAAAACCATCGTTCGCTGGGACTTTAAAAAACATAATCCAGGTAAGGTCACACAATGTCACAATTGCCAGCTTTACGGTCACGGCTCGATGCATTGTCATATAAATAGCTTCTGTGCAATCTGTTCGGGAAACCATAAAACATCCGACTGCAAAACGAATGAGGTCATAAAGAGTGCAAATTGTAGATGTAAATCCACCGATCCAGAATGCATAAGCCGAAAGCAGTACATAGATATTCGCCGCAAATTATCCCCACGTGGACGTGGTACAGGAAATACAACGTTCCTACAGCCTCCGAGTGACAAACAGCAGCCAGTGCCCGACCGATTATCCATTGATAATTTTCCTCCACTACCCCGATCTGTGCGTCAACCTTCACTTCCTTCATCCACCTGGGCTTCTGGCCTCCATCAAACCCAGCAACCTTCCAACAGTGGTACGACACACACGAAGAAAAATCCGTCAGAAACTTTAACTAATGATAACCTGTTCTCATTTAGCGAGAAAAACTCTCTTCTTAATGAAGTTGTAACCAAGCTTAGTGCTTGTCAAACTAAAGCTGACCAATTTAACGTCATTACTTCATTAGCTATTAAGTACATATACTCGGAAAAAACATGTTAAGAAACTCTCTTAACATCATAACTTGGAATGCGAGAAGCATCAAAAACAAAAAGCATGAATTTTTTAGTTTCTTGATAAATTTTAATATTGACATTGCACTTGTTTCAGAAACCTGGCTCAAACAAGACATTTCTTTTTCACATCAAAATTACATTTGTTATCGCCTAGACAGGGTACATGCTAGTGGTGGAGGTGTCGCCATTGTTGTGAAAAAATGTATAGAACATTCCTTGCGTCCTTCATTGCACCTTAAGTTAATCGAGGAAATTAGTATAGATGTAACATTAAGTGACAACTCCAAGGTGAGTCTTTTTTCGGTCTATTTCCCCGGAGGAAATAGAAACATTGAGAAATCTACTTATTTAAAGCGGGATCTGTAAAAATTGTATAGAGTCAACACTCGAAACAAGGTAATTATTGGTGGTGATCTAAACTGCAGACATCAGTCGTGGAATTGTCTTAGGGCAAACAGCTGGGGTAACATTTTACTAGATGTTACTGAATCCAGCCCAAGTTTTTCCATACTTTATCCACTTCTCCCCACCTATATCCCAGCGAGTGCTAACAAGAACCCCTCAACTCCTAATCTATATATCACTAATATTCCAAATTACTGCACAGTACCATTAACTCTAAATGCGTTAAGTTCAGACCACCTTCCGATCAGCCTCACAGTGAATCATACAGTATCTGTAAATCGTTCCAGTTTATACCACAACTATTCCGCCGCCAACTGGAATTGTTATAAATCATATATAAACACGAACTTGGTTCTAGGTGATACCAGCCTAAATTCTATAACCTGCAGCGAGCACATTGATATCCTATGCAACAATTTTGTTTCTGTTATCAATAGAGCGGCCGATCTTGCGATACCTAAATGTTCCACTGCTCCAGTTGATAAGGCACCGCTTCCTGAAAATATCTTACATCTGATTAGGCTACGAAACTCTGAAAGAAGAAAATGGCTGCGTTATAGAATCGATTGTTTTCTAGTTAATGTTAAAGTCTTAAATAATATCATTAAAAACGAAATCTCAACATATAGGAACAAGTGTTGGAATAAACACCTTTCCTCTCTTGACAAAGCTAGCAAACCGTTCTGGAAAATATCAAAAATTATGAAAAAGAGAGGGTCAAGTATTCCTCCGTTTAAAGTTCACGACAAGTTGTTTATTTCTTCAGTGGAGAAATCGAACCTACTTGCTAACACGTTTAGTAAGAACCACTCCATATCTATGGATCTAAGCGACGCGTATACTGAAGCTGAAGTTGCTAACACTATCCATGTACTTTCTCAAACACCAGCTGAAAGTACTTACGCAACTAATATCAGCAAAGTTAAAGAATTGATAAAAAAATCGAAATCTAAAAAGGCTGCGGGTCTCGATAATATTAACAACAAATTACTCAAAGCACTTCCACCTGCTGCAAGTAACTATTTAACGTTCATTTTCAACGCTTGTCTTAAGAATTGTTATTTTCCGGACTGTTGGAAAACAGCAAAAGTAATACCTATCCCGAAACCCGGTAAACCGAAGAACAGCCCCGAAAGCTACAGACCTATTAGTCTACTTAGCTGTCTAAGTAAGCTCTTAGAAAAAAGCATTAAGGAAAGGATTGATCGTTTTGTGGAAGACAATAACATCTTACCAAACTTTCAGTTCGGTTTCCGAAGTGGTCACAGCACAATCCACCAAGTCTTGCGCATTAAAAACCACATAGCTGGTAAATTCGTCGACAAGGAGTCAACGGTACTGGTTCTTCTAGACATCGAAAAAGCCTTTGATACGGTATGGCACGATGCCTTGATTTATAAGCTACTGAAGCTTAAGCTGCCAATGCCGCTTATCAAAATTATCCAGAGCTTTCTTCGTTCGAGAAAATATGTTGTGAGTATAGGAACCGAAATATCCTATACTCACCAAATCCACTATGGTGTACCCCAAGGCTCGGTCCTTGGTCCCATATTATTCACATTGTTTGTCGCAGATTTACCATGTCTAGGTGAAAGCATTCAGGTAGCGATGTTTGCCGATGATACGGCCATTTTCTCTTCGGGTGCCTTATTCACTAATGTCTACAACTCTTTGCAAGCAGCTCTTGACAAACTAGCAGTATATTACAGGAAATGTAAAATAAAAATAAATGGTAATAAAACACAAGCTGTCTGGTTTTTGTGATGTAGGAAACTCTGCTACCTACCAAACGGCACTAAACTCAGTATGTGTGCAGTTGATATTGATTGGTCCGAAGACTGTAGATATCTAGGTATTATTCTAGATAAAAAACTTATCTTTCAAAAACACATCACTACCACAATTGACAAAATAAACAAAGTCGTAAGAGTTCTGTATCCACTAGTGTGTAGAAAATCAAAGCTTAGCATCGAAAATAAAATTGCAATATTTAAAACCATTTTTCAAGCTATACTCCTGTACGGGGCCCCTGTATGGTGTAATTGTGCTCGCACACACAAAATAAAATTGCAAAGGTGTCAAAATAAAATATTGAAAATGTTGCTGAATTTGCCATGGCATTATTCGACACATGAACTACATGAAAACGCTAACGTTAAACCGGTAGAGTTCCTTATTGACAAAATCAATCGAAACTTCTTCGCCAATTGTTCTTTTTCTGACAATGTTCTCGTTTCCCGTCTTGCGTTATGCTAAATCACTACATATGTACTCTCTCTATGAAAGTTATATCGAGGTCATTACTATATAAAATAACCGGGAGCTCGTGCAATATTAGTCTTAAGATTCAAATAAGGGTTTTTTCTTGTAGGTTTCCCTTAATTTATTATTTGTTATTCATTAAAATTGTGCTATTGTCGTTATATAAATTTAGGATTATAGTTGTAAAGGAATTGCTATCCTAAATCTCTTAAGTACTAGTTGAAAAATATACCATAAATGTAATTATCTACCAAATAAAAATTGAATTTGAATTTAATAGTACTAAAATAAATGTTTAGTAACTGCGGAACTTAATAGTGCAATGAGTCTTAAGAGCATTAATACACCGTGGAAGTATTAAGGGTATATATTTAGCAAACGTGTAAGTTAACAGTACTAAAAATAAACGTTTAGCAAACGTGGAATTAAAAATACTAGAGTGAACTTTTAGGGGGATGGGAGCGAACATACAGGGCAATGTCTCTGATTGCTTTCAATCAGGTGAAGGCCAGGACGATCCTTGTCCCTGTTCCATCCAAGTTGACATGCAGTCTCCACGTGACACCCCTGGCTAGCTACTTTGGCACCCGCCAAGTAGTGAACCCATGCATGCAGCGACATCCTGAGAAAGGTTGGCGCAAGGCTAATAACCTTGCCCGGAAAAACTTATTATGGAAAATTTAACAAGCCTCAGAGTTGTTAAATAAGGCCAAGACCGGATCCCGGTTGTAGTGCCGATGATGATGATGATGATGATGAGTGAACTTTTAGCGAACCTGGAAGTTAATAGCACGAAAAGCTTTAAGTGTATTAATACGTCGTGTAACTTATCAGTACTAAGAGTTAATGTTTAGCTGGAAGTTAACAGAACTAAAACAGCAAACGTAGAAATTAACAGTATAATGATTCTTAAAAACATTTAAAGCGTCGTAGAAGTATTGATAAGTGACGTAGGGTTGATATATAACTCAATGTAGTGGTCTAGTAAAGAGACACTAATGAAACCGGCAAGGGATTTATTCTTATACCAGGAGAAGGAGGCGAATCCATCAACTGAATTGCGGTTCACAGCATCTTGAAAACATGAAATGAATTCCGGTGGCCCATAGAGGACTCGGGTTTAATGAATCGCCTAAAGCAAATTAGATGCTTACACAATGGCGATTGTGTATAGCATCTATGCTGGCGAAAAGGCTTGAATTCTTGTGTGAATATTTACACTACTAGAGAATTCGGTTCTTGGCGGCTAGACGCGAGTTGTGATATGCTTTGTCGGTTGGACAAAAGGCCGCCGTGAATGCAGATACGCCAGGAAAATCTGCTGCGCACGTGTGTGGCAGAATACGTTGGCAGACAGGGGCGCCGATAAAGTTTCCATGATTCATTGCGGTTACTTGGTACGGTAACCGAATTGTTTTTTTTTTCAGGCAAATGATGAGATGCACTGGTGCTTGCGACAATGCCCTTGGGGGAGAAATGTTTGCAGGTGCTAATGCAATTGCATTAGCGGAAAACAATGGGGTTTTTGGAGCTTTAGGGCAAGAAGTTTTTTGGGGTAATTGGAAAGGTAAGCAATGGCGTTATTTGGACCCCCACACGTCTGTCAAAGTGTACTGATCTAAACAGAAGGATAAATATGTTATGGTGAAAAAAACGGTTTTTCTCTCTTTTTCTAAAGACTTATTGACTTATTGATTATTCGTAGTACCAATCTTACAAAAATAAAGATGAAAGTTTGAAGACGCTACATTGTTTATTACTTGTTTCATTACCATCATCATCATCATCATCATCGGCACTACAACCGGGATCTGGTCTTGGCCTTATTTAGCAAGCCCCGAGGGTTGTTAAATTTTCCATAATTTTTTTTATTTTTACAGGCAAGGAGGTTATTAGTCTTGCGCCATATTTACTTATTTGGCAGCCATCAATAGTGAACACTCTCAGTGAATTTGTAAACATGGAAAAAATTCACAGATGTTCACACATCTGATATTGCATTAGCCAAAATCAATGGTTTGAAATACGAATTGCTTCCTTAGCGCCTCGGACTATTTTCTCTTTCCAAACTTGAAGAAATGGCTCAGTGGTAAATTGCAATAACGTATATGTGAACATAACTTATAGAATTAAGAAGACTGAAATTATATTGTCCCGAAAGTACAGTGGTCTAGATATTTGTTTGGGGGAAAAAAAATCCATTATGTTTTCTAGATGGTTGTAGTTACGTATATTTCGTGAGATCAAACTAGTTCCAACTTGCGCTCGATGGAAAACTGACATTCCACAGTAAAAACGAAATTCCTGGCAATACGCTAATTACAGGATGTAAAATATGAAGGTTATTAAAAATAAGATTCTGTATATTTTACAGCTTTGCATGGATTAAGGTAAACCCCCAAGCCATTTCTATGCGATTGCATGCGTTGGGAATGATTCAAAACCAATGAACTTGGGTTTCTTATGATTTGAAGCCAACGAACGTTGAGCGTCGTTTTTTCGCCTGTGAACAACTGCTCCAGCGGCATCGTGACGAGTGATGAAAAGTGGATTTATTACAGTAATCCAAAGAAAAGAAAGTCATGGGAACTGTCCGGTCATGCCTTTACGTCGTCGGCACGACCGAATATTCACGCTGTGAAAGTTATGCTGTGTATTTGGTGGGACCAGGTCGGTGTTATTTATTATGATCTGTCGAAATCGAGCGAGACCATCACTGGGGAACGATATCGAATTCAATTGATGCACTGGACGAAAAACGGTCACAATACGAGCAGAGACAGAAAAAAGTGTTTCTACAGCATGACACCGCTCGGCGTCACGTTGCCAAACCCGTTAAAACCTACCTAGAAACGCTCAAATGGGAAGTCCTATCCCATCCGGCATATTGGCCAGATATTGCGCCGTCCGATTATTACTTATTCCGTTCAATGGCATATGGTCTGGCTGATAAGCAATTCTGCTCATATGAAGACATCAAAAAATGGCTTGATTCGTGGATAGCCTCAAAAGGTGAACCTTTACTGTAACAGTATTCGGGCTCTGCCAGAAATATGAGACAAAGTTGTAGCTAGCGACGGGCAATACTTCGAATGATTTATTTCTAACCATTTTTTCACAATAAACTTGCATTTTCATAAAAATACAGTGAGAACTTCCTTGCGCAACTAATATATATATATATATATATATATATATATATACATATATATATATATATATACATATATATATATATATATGTATATACATATATATATATATATATATATATATATATATATATATATATACATATATATATATATATATACATATATATATATATGTATATACATATATATATATATATATATATATATATATATATATATATATATATATATATATATATATATATATATATATATATATATATATATATATATATATATATATATATATATATATATATATATATATATATATATATATATATATATATATATATATATATATATATATATATATATATATATATATATATATATATATATATATATATATATATATATATATATATATATATATATATATATATATATATATAGCCAAAGTAGCTAGCCAGGGGTGTCACGTGGAGACTGCATGTCAACTTGGATGGAACAGGGACAAGGATCGTCCTGGCCTTCACCTGATTGAAAGCAATCAGAGACATTGCCCTGTATGTTCGCTCCCATCCCCCTAAAAGTTCACTCTAGTATTTTTAATTCCACGTTTGCTAAACGTTTATTTTTAGTACTGTTAACTTACACGTTTGCTAAATATATACCCTTAATACTTCCACGGTGTATTAATGCTCTTAAGACTCATTGCACTATTAAGTTCCGCAGTTACTAAACATTTATTTTAGTACTATTAAATTCAAATTCAATTTTTATTTGGTAGATAATTACATTTATGGTATATTTTTCAACTAGTACTTAAGAGATTTAGGATAGCAATTCCTTTACAACTATAATCCTAAATTTATATAACGACAATAGCACAATTTTAATGAATAACAAATAATAAATTAAGGGAAACCTACAAGAAAAAACCCTTATTTGAATCTTAAGACTAATATTGCACGAGCTCCCGGTTATTTTATATAGTAATGACCTCGATATAACTTTCATAGAGAGAGTACATATGTAGTGATTTAGCATAACGCAAGACGGGAAACGAGAACATTGTCAGAAAAAGAACAATTGGCGAAGAAGTTTCGATTGATTTTGTCAATAAGGAACTCTACCGGTTTAACGTTAGCGTTTTCATGTAGTTCATGTGTCGAATAATGCCATGGCAAATTCAGCAACATTTTCAATATTTTATTTTGACACCTTTGCAATTTTATTTTGTGTGTGCGAGCACAATTACACCATACAGGGGCCCCGTACAGGAGTATAGCTTGAAAAATGGTTTTAAATATTGCAATTTTATTTTCGATGCTAAGCTTTGATTTTCTACACACTAGTGGATACAGAACTCTTACGACTTTGTTTATTTTGTCAATTGTGGTAGTGATGTGTTTTTGAAAGATAAGTTTTTTATCTAGAATAATACCTAGATATCTACAGTCTTCGGACCAATCAATATCAACTGCACACATACTGAGTTTAGTGCCGTTTGGTAGGTAGCAGAGTTTCCTACATCACAAAAACCAGACAGCTTGTGTTTTATTACCATTTATTTTTATTTTACATTTCCTGTAATATACTGCTAGTTTGTCAAGAGCTGCTTGCAAAGAGTTGTAGACATTAGTGAATAAGGCACCCGAAGAGAAAATGGCCGTATCATCGGCAAACATCGCTACCTGAATGCTTTCACCTAGACATGGTAAATCTGCGACAAACAATGTGAATAATATGGGACCAAGGACCGAGCCTTGGGGTACACCATAGTGGATTTGGTGAGTATAGGATATTTCGGTTCCTATACTCACAACATATTTTCTCGAACGAAGAAAGCTCTGGATAATTTTGATAAGCGGCATTGGCAGCTTAAGCTTCAGTAGCTTATAAATCAAGGCATCGTGCCATACCGTATCAAAGGCTTTTTCGATGTCTAGAAGAACCAGTACCGTTGACTCCTTGTCGACGAATTTACCAGCTATGTGGTTTTTAATGCGCAAGACTTGGTGGATTGTGCTGTGACCACTTCGGAAACCGAACTGAAAGTTTGGTAAGATGTTATTGTCTTCCACAAAACGATCAATCCTTTCCTTAATGCTTTTTTCTAAGAGCTTACTTAGACAGCTAAGTAGACTAATAGGTCTGTAGCTTTCGGGGCTGTTCTTCGGTTTACCGGGTTTCGGGATAGGTATTACTTTTGCTGTTTTCCAACAGTCCGGAAAATAACAATTCTTAAGACAAGCGTTGAAAATGAACGTTAAATAGTTACTTGCAGCAGGTGGAAGTGCTTTGAGTAATTTGTTGTTAATATTATCGAGACCCGCAGCCTTTTTAGATTTCGATTTTTTTATCAATTCTTTAACTTTGCTGATATTAGTTGCGTAAGTACTTTCAGCTGGTGTTTGAGAAAGTACATGGATAGTGTTAGCAACTTCAGCTTCAGTATACGCGTCGCTTAGATCCATAGATATGGAGTGGTTCTTACTAAACGTGTTAGCAAGTAGGTTCGATTTCTCCACTGAAGAAATAAACAACTTGTCGTGAACTTTAAACGGAGGAATACTTGACCCTCTCTTTTTCATAATTTTTGATATTTTCCAGAACGGTTTGCTAGCTTTGTCAAGAGAGGAAAGGTGTTTATTCCAACACTTGTTCCTATATGTTGAGATTTCGTTTTTAATGATATTATTTAAGACTTTAACATTAACTAGAAAACAATCGATTCTATAACGCAGCCATTTTCTTCTTTCAGAGTTTCGTAGCCTAATCAGATGTAAGATATTTTCAGGAAGCGGTGCCTTATCAACTGGAGCAGTGGAACATTTAGGTATCGCAAGATCGGCCGCTCTATTGATAACAGAAACAAAATTGTTGCATAGGATATCAATGTGCTCGCTGCAGGTTATAGAATTTAGGCTGGTATCACCTAGAACCAAGTTCGTGTTTATATATGATTTATAACAATTCCAGTTGGCGGCGGAATAGTTGTGGTATAAACTGGAACGATTTACAGATACTGTATGATTCACTGTGAGGCTGATCGGAAGGTGGTCTGAACTTAACGCATTTAGAGTTAATGGTACTGTGCAGTAATTTGGAATATTAGTGATATATAGATTAGGAGTTGAGGGGTTCTTGTTAGCACTCGCTGGGATATAGGTGGGGAGAAGTGGATAAAGTATGGAAAAACTTGGGCTGGATTCAGTAACATCTAGTAAAATGTTACCCCAGCTGTTTGCCCTAAGACAATTCCACGACTGATGTCTGCAGTTTAGATCACCACCAATAATTACCTTGTTTCGAGTGTTGACTCTATACAATTTTTACAGATCCCGCTTTAAATAAGTAGATTTCTCAATGTTTCTATTTCCTCCGGGGAAATAGACCGAAAAAAGACTCACCTTGGAGTTGTCACTTAATGTTACATCTATACTAATTTCCTCGATTAACTTAAGGTGCAATGAAGGACGCAAGGAATGTTCTATACATTTTTTCACAACAATGGCGACACCTCCACCACTAGCATGTACCCTGTCTAGGCGATAACAAATGTAATTTTGATGTGAAAAAGAAATGTCTTGTTTGAGCCAGGTTTCTGAAACAAGTGCAATGTCAATATTAAAATTTATCAAGAAACTAAAAAATTCATGCTTTTTGTTTTTGATGCTTCTCGCATTCCAAGTTATGATGTTATTTATCGGTACGGATCCAGATTCTAATCTGTTCCTAAAGTCAATTCGAACATTTAATTCATGTTTCCAAATGACATCGTTCGGAGCAACAGAAATAGTTAACAATAATGCTATCAATGGTCAACAATTCAATTCAACATTCAAAATCAAAGGCCAAATTTATCACAAAGTGTGCTCATTGCTGCCAATGCCAAACGGATCACCTAAATTTTTACAAATTTACTTCATGGGTGGTGAGGATGCACGCGTGGATGCACGTTGTGGCTATAATCACCTTAATTCACTTTTTGTCAGGCGTATCATCGGCGACCTGGATGCTCTATTGAATGAGCACAATGAATTGTTAAAGATATTCAAATCACACATGCACAAATTACAAAGTGATAATCACGCTATTGTAATCAATCCTGATAAAACACCTGCTGGAGAGCACATTCGTAGATTTAATGCACCTGTTCTTGATGCTGTTGCTGGAATCATGGTCGGCGATCGTACAGCTACGCGGGAAATCGTGATTCGTAGAAGAAATAATAATCTGCAGTTCATTGCTGATACACACCGCTCATATGACGCTCTCCAATATCCGCTAATGTTCTGGAAAGGCCGAGACGGGTATTGCGTAAATATTAAACAACGAGATCCCGCAACAGGAACTGAATCAATCAAGAATGTTAGTTCGAAGGATTATTATGCGTATCGGTTGATGATCAGACGTGATCAGGACAACGTTATTCTACGATGCCGTGAGCTTTGTCAACAATTCATGGTCGACATGTATGTGAAGATAGAGAGCGAACGACTACGATACTTGCGATTTAATCAACAAAAGCTACGTGCGGAAGAGTACATTCACCTGCGAGACGCTATTGTCAACAACGCCGATGTCGCCCAAATTGGTAATTCTGTCATTCTACCATCATCGTACATAGGCAGACCACGTCATATGCAAGAATATATACATGACGCCTTGACTTACGTGCGAGAATATGGACGGCCGTGTTTATTCATCACCTTCACATGTAATCCAAAATGGCCGGAGATCACATCCTTACTATTGCCTGGCCAAAGCGCAATACACCGTCATGACATTACAGCACGTGTTTTCAGTCAAAAATTGAAGTCTCTAATTGATTTCATTACAAAGTTACATGTATTTGGTCCCACACGTTGCTGGATGTATTCCGTTGAATGGCAAAAGCGCGGATTACCTCATGCACACATTTTGGTATGGTTAATCGATAAAATACGTCCTGAAGAAATCGACAGTACAATTTCTGCGGAAATTCCAGATCCGTCTACTGATCAAATGCTGTTTGATATTGTTACTGCAAATATGATTCATGGCCCATGTGGTAATATGGATCGTTCATCGCCAATGTCGAGTTCTGCAGTTCAGTGAAGAGCATCAAATACATTTGCAAGTATGTAAATAAAGGCAGTGATATGGCTGTATTTCGCGTTGAAAATACCAATGTGAATGTTCCTCCGGTGAATAACAACGATGAAATAACGCTTTACCAAATTGGACGGTTGGAACTGACGCAATGAAGCTGTTTGGCGTATCTTTGGTTTCCCAATTCATGAACGAGATCCAGCAGTCATTCATTTAGCCGTCCATCTTGAAAACGGCCAGCGCGTATATTTCACGAGCGAGACAGCAATTGATCGTGCGATAAATCTACAAACAACTACACTCACCGATTTTGAATTGTGTAATCGTGCGGATGCTTTTGGTGCTTTTGCACGAACATTACTCTATTCAGAAGTACCACGTTATTTCACATGGGCACCAACAAAAAAATGGATGCCCCGTAAGCAAGGCACACCAATTGATGCATGTCCCGGTTTATTCAAATCAAACACCTTGGGACGAGTATTTACAGTTAATCCAAGGCAGACTGAGTGCTTTTATCTCCAGCTGTTGTTGGTTAATGTCACCGGCAAATTGTCATTTCAAGATATACGTAAAGTGAATGAGCAACAGTATCCAACATATAAAGATGCATGCCTTGCACTCGGTTTACTGGAAGATGACAACCAGTGGGAATGTATGCTTGCTGAAGCAGGATTGAACTGTACAGCAAGACAAATTCGTCTACTGTTTGCTATAGTGTTGACTACATGTATTCCGGCCAGAGCAGAGACATTATGGGATAATCACAAAGATTCAATGACTGATGATATATTGCATCAACATCGTACACGATGCAATGATCTAACGATAGCATTCAGCGACACTATGTACAATGAAGCATTGATTGCTATTGAGGATCTTTGCATTATTATTGCCAACTTACCTCTCTGTCATTTCGGTATGCATTCCCCAAATCGAAATGCATCTGATTTAATTAACACTGAATTGAATCGTGAACTACAATACAATACTACGGAAATGGCAGCGATTGTTGCTCGCAATGTCCCACTAATGAATGACGAACAAAGAGCCATTTACGACCGTATCATGCGTGCAGTTGCGGCAGGACAAGGTGGTTTCTTTTTCTTGGATGCACCAGGTGGAACTGGCAAAACATTCCTTATTTCGTTAATTCTCGCCGAAATACGATCAAATAATGGCATCGCATTGGTTGTTGCATCATCTGGCATTGAGGCAACTTTATTGGATGGAGGTAGAACAGCTCATTCAGTATTTAAGCTGCCACTAAATATTCAAAATAACCCAGACGCAGTGTGCAACATAAAAAAACAATCTTCCATGGCCACAGTACTGAAACAGTATAAAATTATCATCTGGGATGAATGTATTATGGCGCACAAACATTCGCTTGAGGCGTTGAACAGGACATTGAAAGATATAAAAAATAACGACAAACTATTTGGCGGAACCTTGTTACTCCTTTCAGGTGATTTCACACAAACACTTCCTGTCATTCCACGTTCAACATACGCTGATGAGATCAACGCGTGCTTAAAATCATCGCCGCTGTGGCGTAATGTTGAAAAAGTACATTTTTTTTTTTTATTTTTAAAAACATTTTTTATTTTTCTTTTTATATTCTTAATTTCTAAATTAAAGGCTAGACAAAAAATGCTTAAATTCGAGCTTAATTATCTTATATAATAACGTACTGGTCCTTCGCAGACGCTCTAAGCTAAACATTACTAAACATTTGTATAATTCGCCTTTCGGCGACAGAAGTTTGTGGCAGTACTTATAATTATTTGAAAGACAAAGAAAATTTGAAAAACTTTGTGTCAATTTTTTTTTGTTTTTTTTTTCTTAAAATTTAACTTACTTAACTTACCTATTTTTTTTTTTATTTTTTTTTATTTTTTTATTTTATGTAAAAGCACTTAACCTAACCTAACTTAAATCTTATACTACCCTACATCTAGAAAAGCTGAGTCTATGTAAGCTAGCTGATGATAGTGTGATTCTATACCGACTTTGGTCTCCAGGTCTTTATATGCCATTCAACCACCAGAACTGTTGACGCTGTCTAATACTATCGTCCGGTCTCTGTGGGAGATAGCCCTACTGAAGCGCAGCAGCTCTTCTTCGGTGCGCGTTACTTCCCGGTCGTAGCACAATCGACCGTCTACGGATGATCTACTTACATGATAGATCAGCGGAATACCGGATCTATCCGGTATAAGCCCTTTCATGTCCAAGTCAAGGAACGCCTCTGGTGGAACAAAACCGTAGCGACGCACGCTCTCATAGTACAGAGTGTTTGGATAATAGGCCCCGAAAATTAGGTCATTGGACGAGCTTATTGCTCTCGCAATGTGTCCTCTGATTAATTTAATCATAAAATTATTCACCCCATTTATGTACGCTTCATTATATAAAGTCTCATTTGAATAATACTTTTTATAGTCCGATTCCAGTGTGCGATATAATCTGAGACAACTTCTGAGACACTTCCTTTCGAACACCCGAATCTTTTCCATCAAATTTGGACCTATGTTAAACCATACTGGACAACAATATATGAGCATTGGCCTGATTAGCGTCATGTAGCATATGACTTTTACCCTGTTGTCAAGTTGGCTACTGTGAAATAGCCTCCTTGTCAAGGCAAACGTTTTTCTAGCCTTGACCAGAGCAGCTTCTACATGTCTGTTGAAATACAGATATTGGTCTAGCCAGATGCCAAGGTATTTAACTAAACTCTTGGTTTCCAGTTTATCTCCATGCGGTCCCACGATAACTAGCTTTCGCCAGTTTTTCCTTGTGTCACTGAAAAAGTACAACTGAAAGTAAATATGCGCGTTCAAATGCTTCAAGATCCATCTGCTGAAACATTCTCAAAACAACTATTAGATATCGGCGATGGAAAAGTTACTACAGATGAAACTGGATGCATAATACCGACCGATTTCTGCACAATCATTGATTCGCAAGATGCTCTCATTGTCCAAATATTTCCCGATGTTCACAGACAATACACAAATCATGAGTGGCTGGCAGAAAGAGCAATTTTAGCAGCAACAAATGTGGACGTCAACGAATTGAATCTTAAGATACAAGATTTATTGCCAGGAGACTTGGTGTCATACAAATCTATTGATACAGTTTGCGATACCACCGAAGCTGTGAATTATCCAACAGCGTTTTTAAACTCATTGGATTTACCAAGCATGCCACCATATAATTTACAACTGAAGGTTGGACCTCCGGTTATTTTGCTTCGTAATTTGAACCCACCACAGTTGTGCAACGGCACACGACTAGTTATTAAAAAATTAATGAAAAATGTTATTGAAGCCATCATTTTAAATGGCAAATTCCGAGGTGAAAATATATTACTACCGCGAATCCCTATTATACCCACAGATGTACCAATTCAATTTAAACGCCTTCAATTTCCAATTAGATTGGCATTTGCAATGACTATCAATAAGTCTCAAGGCCAAACGATGTCTGTCTGTGGTTTAGATTTGAGCACATCATGTTTTTCACACGGACAATTATATGTGGCGTGCTCTCGAGTGGGCAAACCATCCAGTTTGTTTGTGTTAGCTAAAGATGGGAAAACAACAAATATTGTACACTCTGTTGTATTAAGAGACTGATATTGTTTTTTAGTAATATTGTCATAATTATGCCTTTTCCATTCATATACCGAATCCTCATACACTTTCAATAAGTTAGTCATTTTTTTCTACCTAAACAATCCCTAGAAATAATGTATATGGCAAAACGAAGTTTGCCGCATCTGGCTAGACCAATATCTGTATTTCAACAGACATGTAGAAGCTGCTCTGGTCAAGGCTAGAAAAACGTTTGCCTTGACAAGGAGGCTATTTCACAGTAGCCAACTTGACAGCAGGGTAAAAGTCATATGCTACATGACGCTAATCAGGCCAATGCTCATATATGGTTGTCCAGTATGGTTTAACATAGGTCCAAATTTGATGGAAAAGATTCGGGTGTTCGAAAGGAAGTGTCTCAGAAGTTGTCTCAGATTATATCACACACCGGAATCGGACTATAAAAAGTATTATTCAAATGAGACTTTATATAATGAAGCGTACATAAATGGGGTGAATAATTTTATGATTAAATTAATCAGAGGACATATTGCGAGAGCAATAAGCTCGTCCAATGACCTAATTTTCGGGGCCTATTATCCAAACACTCTGTACTATGAGAGCGTGCGTCGCAACGGTTTTGTTCCACCAGAGGCGTTCCTTGACTTGGACATGAAAGGGCTTATACAGGATAGAATTAGAAATTGCTCTTTCTGCCAGCCACTCATGATTTGTGTATTGTCTGTGAACATCGGGAAATATTTGGACAATGAGAGCATCTTGCGAATCAATGATTGTGCAGAAATCGGTCGGTATTATGCATCCAGTTTCATCTGTAGTAACTTTTCCATCGCCGATATCTAATAGTTGTTTTGAGAATGTTTCAGCAGATGGATCTTGAAACATTTGAACGCGCATATTTACTTTCAGTTGTACTTTTTCAGTGACACAAGGAAAAACTGGCTTATACAGGATAGATCCGGAATTCCGCTGATCTATCATGTAAGTAGATCATCCGTAGACGGGCGATTGTGCTACGACCGGGAACAAACGCGCACCACAGAAGAGCTCCTGCGCTTCAGTAGGGCTATCTCCCACAGAGACCGGGACGATAGTATTAGACAGCGTCAACAGTTCTGGTGGTTGAATGGCATATAAAGACCTGGATACCAAAGTCGGTATAGAATCACACTATCATCAGCTAGCTTACATAGACTTAGCTTTTCTAGAAGTAGGGTAGTATAAGATTTAAGTTAAGTTAGGTTAAGTGCTTTTACATAAAATAAAAAAATAAAAAAAATAAAAAAAAATAGGTAAGTTAAGTAAGTTAAATTTTAAGAAAAAAAAAGCAAAAAAAAATTGACACAAAGTTTTTCAAATTTTCTTTGTCTTTCAAATAATTATAAGTACTGCCACAAACTTCTGTCGCCGAAAGGCGAATTATACAAATGTTTAGTAATGTTTAGCTTAGAGCGTCTGCGAAGGACCAGTAAGTTATTATATAAGATAATTAAGCTAGAATTTAAGCATTTTTTGTCTAGCCTTTAATTTAGAAATTAAGAATATAAAAAGAAAAATAAAAAATGTTTTTAAAAATAAAAAAAAATAAAATAACGAAGTTTGCCGGGTCAACTAGTATATATATATATATATATATATATATATATATATATATATATATAGATATATATATATATATATATATATATATATATATATATATATATATAGATATATATATATATATATATATATATATATATATATATATATATATATATATATACATATAAAGACCTGGATACCAAAGTCGGTATAGAATCACACTATCATCAGCTAGCTTACATAGACTTAGCTTTTCTAGAAGTAGGGTAGTATAAGATTTAAGTTAAGTTAGGTTAAGTGCTTTTACATAAAATAAAAAAATAAAAAAAATAAAAAAAAATAGGTAAGTTAAGTAAGTTAAATTTTAAGAAAAAAAAAGCAAAAAAAAATTGACACAAAGTTTTTCAAATTTTCTTTGTCTTTCAAATAATTATAAGTACTGCCACAAACTTCTGTCGCCGAAAGGCGAATTATACAAATGTTTAGTAATGTTTAGCTTAGAGCGTCTGCGAAGGACCAGTAAGTTATTATATAAGATAATTAAGCTAGAATTTAAGCATTTTTTGTCTAGCCTTTAATTTAGAAATTAAGAATATAAAAAGAAAAATAAAAAATGTTTTTAAAAATAAAAAAAAATAAAATAACGAAGTTTGCCGGGTCAACTAGTATATATATATATATATATATATATATATATATATATATATATATATATATATATATATATAGATATATATATATATATATATATATATATATATATATATATATATAGATATATATATATATATATATATATATATATATATATATATATATATATATATATATATATATATATATATATATATATATATATATATATATATATATATATATATATATATATATTATCACGGTGTCTTATCTAACACATTCTTGTTTTCACCTTCATAGTCCTATGGAAACTTTACTACCGAACCACCGACTTAGATACGACTCTCATAACGAAATTTAACAAACTAGTGCCAACAAGATAAAAATGTGATCAGCATGTACTCTCTATTTTAACCAGTTAACTGTTTATGACGGAGTTATGCGTCATGAAAAATTTGCAAGCATGTGTGTTATGACGAATATATTCGTCATGCGTCTTCAGTAGTGACCACTGGCAGTTAATTTAGCAATTTGAGTTAAAACTAAAATATATTCCTAAACTGCAAGAAGTTTGGAATATCTTGAGGCCATGTCGAAATAAAAAAAAAAGGTAATAAAAAATGTATACGCATTTTCCAACAAGATCGAAACAGGCCAACAGACCTATCTGACTATCTGAAAGGAAAATTACCCGAAGGACGGCTGAAACGTAAACTAGCTCTTTATTAAATCGTTCAAAGTATGTCTTCCAGCCATGACACTGACTGACAGTTAACGAGGTCGTTAGCAAAATTTTGCCTCTAAATTATTTCAATACACTCCCAAATTAAAGTCATATCATTGATCGAACACCAATTTATCAGAACACATACATTCGTCCAATGTATCCCCACAGTGTCAACAACTGACAGCACCTCTAATGGACGAATATAAAAATGTTTATTTACGTAGAATTCAACACACGCCAATCTAGATAGTCGTCTCCTCGTAGTCGAGTTTACATCTCACCCATTGTTGCGTGACGATTTTGCATAATTTCAACACAAGTGCTGGCAAAAGACGTATTTACCATTCGTTCGTATTAAGGAACTTGCGTCTTAGCATCCCAAATACTCGGTGAATATCACCCCGAGAATATAAAGCATTCGAAACTTATGTAATGACAGCCGGCGAAATGTGTTTTCGGCGTATATTTGAAATATCCGTAAAATTATGATGTCCTTCTCTACCTGTCACAACATTTTTTATTTCTTTTTGTTGTATTTAGATAAATTTGGTCGGTAATTGTGAAATGTGACGTTCCAAATAGTTTTGTAGAAGACAGAGAGCGAGTTTGCTATTAGTGTTCCGAGTTTCCTCCGCAGTAGTCGTATTCATCAACCTTTCTAGTTTCTCGGTTGCCTTTGTAACATTTTTACACCTTCACACTTCCTGCTTCTGACTTTCTTATTTTGTTTTATTATTTTCGTTTTGGTTTAATACCTCACACAAGTTTTATCTACTCAAAAATGCTCGAAATCCAGCATAATTATTTTAAATAAATGCTTAACTATTTCGTCTCACACGCGCATTCTAAACTAAAGGCAACAAAATGGTTTAAGCTTTCGCCCGTTGATCTTGATCTTTCTAATTTTGATGTTTTAGAATCCATACTGCGAACGCAGAAGAGTGTGAACTTTATGTCTGATCTTAACTTTTTTTTCAACTACATCTAAATTTTAAATCTTATTCTTAAATTTAAATTAATTTATCACAACACTAACTAATAATTTTGTAATTTTCCCTTTCTTTTTTCTTTTGTAAAACCTATTTCCAACCCTAAAGCTAAACGAATTCAGCCTATATAACCTGGTGGTTGTGCATCAACATAATATATCTTGTGTAAGGTGACAGGGTTTTTGGATGCCATTGGGGAGGTGTACACTGCCTTCACTTTGGTTTAGCGCCACTATACTGGAGACACCCGTCTCCACTACGTACGACCTTGCATTAGTAATAGAGTTTTTTATTTACAGACGTTCGAGGTGGAAACTCAATTTCGAATCTATTCCGGATAATACGGTTCACATCTAGGTAGGCAAATGCCTGTCGGGAAGCATGAGACGCTTCTTCTTATAATGCATTTGATTTAGACAGTAAGCCACGAAGATTAAATCGTTAGACTATAGTTCTCACAAGGTGATCAGTTTTATCATAACATTATACACTCTCCAGAAATTGACTCGATTTTGTATAGCCTCTTTGAAATAATATATTTGGAGACCACATAACCCGAGGCCAGCTCTGATACACTGTTTTTCGAAAACACGAACCTTGTACATCGAATTGGAACCTGGGTTGAACTATACGGGACATCTATGAACGCCTTCGAACCCACATTAGGGAATAAATAAAATCATAGCACGGACGTATTAGACCATGGCCGCCTGTATACGACGTTGTGTCAATAGGCTACTAAAGCTATGAATCGCTGCCTTAATGCTCTGGTATACGGTTCTGAAGATTTCTTTTTCGGCTATGTTATGTTTTTACTACGAATTTTTCCAATTTATAAACACATCTTATTTTTTCTCTTCTTACATTTTTAGTCATTTGCTAGTCCAAACAATGCTTAAACTTATTTGAAAAGTTGCCGGTTCATTGGATAGGTAGTGGATGAAATGGCTCCACTTTTCGGCATGGCACGCCATCAAATCTCCTGTGAACCGGTTGCTACGAAAGCCATATTGCCGGTCATTGAGGAGGTCATTTGATTCCAGATATTTTGAAAGTTGACGGTATAATCAGCCATTCCATTACTTTCGAGAGAATAGAAGTTAGTGCTATGGATCGAAGAAAAGACGGACGATTTATCGCCGGTTTTGAGAATTTACTGAATGACTTCCATCTGGGGAACGGCCAGTAGAATAAGACAAATGGAGGAGTTTCCGTAGTGGTTTAGCGAGTGAATAACATCTCTTTAAGAGAATTGGGGGAATCCTATCCGGACCAGCGGATTTGTTTGCGTTCAGCTCCTTGAGCGCTCGGGCAACAGTACGCTTTCGAAAGTGAATCTGCTCATGGTGTGCTGTTATGCTCAAGTTGAGGTGGAATTGATGTGGTATCAGGCGTTAAGTTGGCTGCAATATGTGCAGCTAGTAAATTCGCTTTGTCTATTGCGCTGGTGACTGCTCTCTCATCGAGTATAAGCGAAGGAATGGATGAGGATATATAGTTTTGGATGTTTTTCACGAAATCCCATAAGTTTCTGCTACTCGTGGGAGAGTGTAGTATTTTTTATTTGTTTAAGTTCAAGGTTAGGGACAGCCATGGTTGGATGTCTTTACATTCAAAAGTACAGATCGCTTCGTTCGGTGTCCGCGCCTTTGACTGAGAATCGAAAGTTCTCATTGGTTTACGGTGACCCCCGGTACTTTTCCAATCACAGTATTCTCTATATCTTGAGAGAACCGAATTAGAGAGGTGATAATGTCTGTCCTTATACGTTGATTGATTCTTCGAAGGATTCAGTCGCCACACATCGGACCGATAATATGTATCGCGAGTAATTAAGCTAGAATTTAAGCATTTTTTGTCTAGTCTATAATTTATAATCAATGAAAACAATGGAAATAAAAAATGTTGGAAAAATGGAAATGAAATGAAACTTGTATCGCGACGATAATTACTACCTGCGTATTATCTAAGAGAATATCCTCATCGGTCTCAATTGGCGGTAATGACGTTTGCGACAAGAGTGTAGACCGTATGATTCGAACCGACGTTATGACGATTAGAATCACTGAAAAGTTAATCAATGCTCAACACATCAGGCTACTGCCACGTGTACGAATTCGATTTCTAAACTCAAGTACCCTCAACTGATGTGGAATTGCTATGCTATTGCTTGGTATACGGCTGATGCTTTTTTTTCTTATTCGATTTTCTTTCGGTGTTTTTCACTATTTGCATGTGCATTGTGTGTGTATTTGTTAGAAACGCCACCCTACTCCTTCCTTAGTAAATTTCTTATGATCAACTTTGTGTGCGAACGTGTGCTGGGAGCAGGCGAGTGTGCCGGTGCTCTATACGGAAGTCGTGATCGTCGTAGTAAAGTCCTGCTTACTATAGGAGAATGTGTGCTGTGTGTACAGATCATGTCTGGGTCACCAATTATCGCGTTTGCGACGATAGTGAAGAGTGTGTGATTCGAACCGACCCTATGATAGTTAGAATTACTAAAAATGTAACCAATGCTTAACACATCAGGCCACTGTCGCGTGTACGAAGTCGATTTTTAAACTCAAGTACTCGTACATTCAACTGATGTGGAATTGTTATGTTATCGCTATGGTATACGGCTCTGATGCTTTGCTTAACAAATTTCTTTCGGTATTCTTCACTATTGGCTTGTGGGCTGTGTGTGTATTTGTTAGAAGCGCCACAATATGGTTACTATTTTTTTTGTGCCTCAATCAAGAAAGGGACTGTGGTGGTAAAAAGGCGGGTGCCGGCACGTGGACAGGTTCACTAATACCCCACGAGCTTGTTGAACCAAATTGAATAAAAGAGCACACCGTAAACTGTTTGAAGGCTATTGTGTGTTGTTATATACTTTTGATGCCGTATTTGATTACAAAATTGTTTACAAAAATCTGGGTGAATCACTTGTAACTAAAGGAATATAAAATTTATCCACGGCACCTGTTGGAAGGCTGTTGTTTGTTGTTATACACTTTTGATGCCGTATTTGATTACAAAATTGTTTACAAAAATCTGGGTGAATCACTTGTAACTAAAGGAATATAAAATGTATCCACGACACAATTGCAACAAAACTATCTGCTCGTTCTTTCCGTTGATTTGGTTAAACATTTGTTAATTTACTTTAATATAATATACCCACACGTTGTGCGTGAATTAGACTCCGGGGGTGTGCGCACTACCGTGCGCACGGTACAGTGGATGAAAAACGACTACTTGCCACAAGGATTAACTTCGAGAGACTCGTGGTGAGTCTGTAGCGTTCTACGAACGCACAATTCCGCGCAGGTAAGGTTCCTACCTTCAAAGAGCTTACTTACCTGAGAACGTTGCACGCGCCCGCAGACGCGTGTCCCAAAGTCCCACCATAGGGCCTGCAACTCGCAGCCAACGTTGAGACTGAAACCAAAAAGCAAGGAACTGAACGTCCCCAAAGCTTTTAAGGTCAAGCTCAACAATTATAATTCATCATGCCTGAAACAAAGGTATAAACATCCATGAGTTCTATTCCTAAAAAAAACAATTCCCAAAATGCCATACATGCTGCCTGCGCCCAGGAACATCTCATCGAACCGGCAATTCCGAAATTCCATACAAAATAATTGCTATCATCAAAGAATGAGCCGATCAACGGATGCACGTGCGGGTAATTTAATGCAAGGACCACCCAAATCCGCTGAACAACAGAAGGCAGCCACGACCTATCGCAATCAAAAATATCTCAACAAGATATGCGATGATTTATGAGGAGTTAAGCCAACAAAGGCAATACTTCGGTCCCACGGCAACGCTAGAATTTCACACCATTATAAAGATCTAATAGATTTCGATTCCGGGTACCAAGTTCAAATAAGACCCACGGACTGTACGTCAAAACAATCGCCGAATATCTCTGGTCTGGGCGCCAGATGCTCTGTGCAAACAGAAGGCCGTGGAAATGAAATTCTATCACCAATGATAATGATGTATGCAAGGAATGACTTTCTCCTTTCAGGAAAATAGGAAATTACCCCTGGGATGAAATAGCATGCTGCTAACAGAGATTTCCGGAATTCTGTTAGCAGATCGAATAGAAAAATTTTTCCCTACAGATACAGATACCAGTTTGGAATCTGGATATCTGTCTGTGCAGACAGCCAGTCTAATTCTGATCGTCACCGGGACGAGAAGGATATATCGAATATCCGTACAGAGAGGAGACCAGAGAACCCCGCCGAGGTGGTTAATCCGCGCCAAGAATCCTTGATACTTCTCGTGTCATTAAGAGTAAAAATGTGTCGTATTAAGTGTGAGTCGATTTGTTTTCGCCTACAATATGTTTATTTAGATAGGATAAGAACGTTCTTTTCGGTAACTTACTCGGCACTTATTTCGTAAGAAAAGCAGCGAAACTTATAATTCCAAATAACAATAGACAACTACGATTAAAATAAAAATTAAAAACAATTTTGTTGGTGTTTCATTTGTAACCGCGTTCGCTCTGTGTATGTATGTTTTCTCTGCGGCAAGCAGTGTTCGGCGGAACACTTGAACAACGTATAAATCCGCCAAAAGTCCACTTTCAGCTAAGGACGATTTTTCTTTTTCTCGAGAAAAAGTGGTGACCGATTGGAGAAGATATCTCAGGGTTGGTCCTGGCTAGTGTGCGGCTGATCCATTGTTTACTCATTCTACAAGCTCTTGGGTAAACGATACCGAGAAAACGGAATAAACAAAGGGCATCATAAAGACGTGCGTGCAGCTGTGTAAACAGACCGCAAGCCATTAGGAGGCTGGTGCTAAAAGCAACCCAGATACACAATGGTGATTGTGCACTGTATCTTTGCTGGTGGAAAGGGTCGAATTATTTATATGCTGGAGAATTCGATTCTTGGCGGCTAGACGCTAGATGCGCAAACTGTTTTTGTCGATTGGACAAAAGGCTGCCGAGACTGTCTATAAACCAGGAAAATGTGCTGCGCACGAGTGTGGCAGGGTACGCTGGCTTACAGGGGCGCCGATAAGGTTTCCTAATTTATGGTGATTCTCTGCATGTAAAGAATTCTTTTCAGAGAATTTTGATGATGCGTTAAATGCATGAATGTTAGCGAATTCTTTACAGCGAGTTTTGGGTGAGGTGCATTAAATGGCATTGGGAAGGAAATGTTTGCAGGTAACTGTAGGTTGGCAAAGGGAGTTGGGGTTAGAATTGTGGGTGGTTCTTTGCGTAGGGTTAAAGAACCCTCACAGGACCTCAACTAGACACCGGGTTCGTGTGATTTAACAAAGCTGGACAATTTCCTTCGGGGATTCTGAAATTACTTGTCTACACTGGTAAGCTAGAAGCTATTGAAGGCTTAGAAGTCATTGTTCGATAAATTGTTACCGAAATACGAAAATAAGATATGCTCCGTAGAATTATCGAAAATTGAAACTCCAGATTACATCATGTACGCGTCAGCCACCTCGGCTATATATCCGAAATATATTCAAACATCAATAGCATACAATCAATCAAGTCACATCTGTGGTCGTTAAAATTATCTTCCTGCTTTTTATATAAATTTAAAGTGCTATGCCTCAAAATAAGTCACACTATACATATTACTAGAAAGGGTGCCACATAAAGACTGATACTCCTGTCGTCGTAGGCGAATACGTACCATTAGTTCCATCTTCTGATCTACACCTGCAAGGGGGAGGAATTTGCTGTAAGCACACCCAATTCGACAACGATAGCACGGACAGTCTCGCGTGAATCGCGCCAAAAAGGATATTATTCTTTTGATAATTGATATACATGTATAACCTGCTAATTGTGGTCATCTGGGCAATAAGGCAAACGCAATCCTTTAAGTTTTGCGAGAATAACAAGTATAGGGTGCACATAGTAATTTCACAAGGATTGCAAAAATCCCTTCACTGCATGCAAATTATATAAAAAGAGGACCGAAAGCATCTCGAACTACGGAGCTTATTGGTTTTCAATGCACCAGGTTAGCAAATATTGCAAATGTTCAATATTTACGATTACTTCGGATAAAAACATTTATGTACATACGATATGCATGACTGCTATTTTCAGACCAGTACTCAAAAGTCTTCCAGCCCTCTATAAGATTGCTTAGTTTTATGTTTACCCTTCGACTCGAGCTGGTACAGCAATAGAAATTATTGACAAATTTAGCCACTTACAGGCATTTGCGTAAAAGGAAACTCGTGTGAAAATGTGTCTTCTTCCGGGGGTGCGGTTCTTCGGGTTGAGTGTATGAATGACGACGATAACGGATATCCGCTCTCACGGCAGAGTTCCCGCTCGTATCCTGTTTGAAAACTTTTCGAGTCAGTACTATATATTTTTCCAGAAAATCTTCTGCCATCTATCCCTCAATTGATGTTAGCACAGAATCATTTATCCCATACCCGATTAGAATGATCCTCTAAATTTGTAGCCCAAGCCCATAGCACGTTATCTACTCGGGTAAAGGCGGGAACGCGAGGTATACGTAGTACTTTTGCATTTAAATGCTCTCCGTAAATCCATGTCCTGGCTGCGTTCGTTCCTGTGGTTTTACGAAGCCCAATTTTCCAATTTTCCTGTGCAGTTAGCATGAATTAACTTGGAACGTTGGCAAAGATACTGAGCTGCGATGAGAGCAGGGTAGAAGTATCTTTAAGCATTTAGCTACGTTTAAGTGCATTTAGTTAATAAATCAATATTTATTAGTTCCACTATGGTTAAGATTGCCAAAAGGGCCGAGTACACAATGGGGACTGCATAGCAGAACGTTGTGAAGGCGTGTCTTCGGCCCAGAAGCCACTTTGACCATAATTTGATGGCAAACACCAGTATCCCTATGTGTTTAGTGGCCTCTGGTTTCGATGGGGAACGAGAAGGATGATGCCACTGCATATCACTTAATCATCTTCTACGTCGGTTATTGTTTACGGATTTGTTATGGTTGTACACGCTGTCGAGTGTAGAGAATGGCGGTTATCGTCCTGGTAGTGACGATGTGGATGATGGCAGTTTTTGTACTGATATATTGCGTTAGGGTGAGTTATTTTGCTCTTTCTTTATTCTCTTTTAGCTGTTTTTTTTTTTTATTTTTAATTTATTCTTTACAGCTAAAGCTACAGTGCACATTCTTCCTCAGAGTGTGTATTCAGAAAAGTTTATGGATTGTAACCGATATGCAAGAGCCGTAATGATGGATGCATCTAGATAGATGTTACGCAAAGGATTTGGCTGCAAGCTCGTGGTTGTTTTTTGCAATCATTCTGCAACGATGCATGAGGCCATAAATCGTGATTATGACCCATTTCGGATTTTTTTTTTCTGTTGTGGCAGATTTTGATTGAGTGGCACTACAGGACTTATCAAAATAATGCGGATTCGCGTTGTCAAACAATGATCACGTTCTAATATATCGCTACATATAGAACAATCCATGCACACTGAATTAAATCCACAGCACGAGGAAAATGATTATGAAATATACGTTAGATAAAAAAGAGAATAGTGTAATTAACACGATGGGCATGAACACAAGGAGGAATCCTCTTTTCCGGTTAATTGCCGCAAATGAAATGTACGATAATGATCACTATATTGTATCGTGTAAGTGGTATAGAATATTCACTGAAAATGTTAATACCTGTGAGTAGGGTGTTGGTATTTGTGTTGTGGTTTGTAAGGACTAAAGAGATTATGAATAGAATAGCATTAAAATTGCATGGCACTGTGTGTGGTCGGAAAATAGGGGAACGAGCTTAGAAACGAAGTCTCATTGCATGGAGTTTGTAAGCAGTGTATTTGGTTGAACGCACTCCTTTACCAGTGAAGTAATGGATGAAATATTTTACAAATGAATCCTTTTAACGATCTTAATATAACTTAATCTTATTAATACATTGGAGATATACAACATGTGTATCATTTAAAGAACAGAACATACTATTCTTGGGCTTTTTTAGCATTAGATTATAAATATTTTGATTGCAATACAAGACCAACTTTTTGTTAGAATTTTGTATGAGATGTAATGTAATTCAAAATCATTAGATCATCATCATCATCGGCACTACAACCAGGAACCGGTCTTGGCCTTATTTAGCAAGTCCTGAGGCTTGTTAAATTTCCCATAATGAATTTAATTTTTTTTTTTTTTTTTTTTTTTTTTTTTCGGGCAAGGTCATTAGTCTTGCGCCAGAGGCTCCCCGAAAATCATTAGATAGTGAGCACAAAAATGATAAATCATATAGGAAAGACCCACCTAACTCCTGAAAGGGGTCCAAGATAAGGGCATATGGAAGAGAGATGTTATCGGAATGTAATTTATTAATATCACGGGCTGCCACCGTTTTTTTTTTTTTTTTTTTTTTTTTTTTTTTTTTTTTTTTTTTACACTTCTCTCGGGAGAGGCGAACCTATAGCGCCGAGTGGGCGCCCCGGGATGTCACCAAATAACAGTTGAAGTTGGGATTTATACAGGAGAAGAAGTTGGGTCGGAGTAAAATATTTCTTAGCTCTAAAAACATAGCTCAGTTTTCCTGAGGCTGATCTGGCGATGCTCGACACTGGTTTATGTCACGATACATTCCCACAGACCGTTACGCCGAGCAATTGCACGCCCAAATTCGAGGGCCTAGCCATTCATCGTCAGCTGTGGAACCGGTGATCCGCTTTTCTTTGTGAATGTTGTATATTGTGTCTTCACTGCATTGAAGTAGACGAGATTGGACATTCACCACTGCAGGACCTTATCTAGATCCTGATACAGAGAGTCAATCTGTCTACATCTCAGCTGGTGCGACGTAGATGCACCAATCGGCCGAAACACCCGAAAAGGAGGAAACAAGCGTACTATCATCCTCAAGACTGAACACTTTGTTATCCGTTGTCTCCAACAAATCACTTATGTGAAGCAAAAACATCCTTGGAGCCAAAATAGAGCCTTGGGGCAACCGCAAATTAACAGGATACGGATCCGAACACTCGCCGTCCACAACAACCCGGATCGATCGATTTTCGAGGAAGCTCTTCGTCCAGCCGCAAAGCTGGGAAAGTCCATATCAACAACCGCTACAGCTAGAGGTTACTTAATATATTTGTATCACAATATATAATATATTCATGTATAACACCTCACTTATACTGCGTTACTACCCTAGACCTAACGATAACTTACTTATACCGCGTTTGTTGTAATGTAAAACAAGGAAAGGAACACACTAGTTGGAACCATGACAGCACATGAAAAGAGTGGTAACGGCAAAGAAGAAAAGCGGATGATAACAAGAAGAAAGTTTCTTCGTCAACACGACACAAGAATAGATGATTTTCAATCAATTTTATCAACACGACATAAGTTTTTAGGGAAAAAATCAACACGACATTGAACTGCATCAACACGACACAGATTTTTGAGGAAAAAACCAACACTGCGTTAAACTGTATTAACAAGCCACCCGTTTTGAAGGATTAAATCGACACGACATTAAAGTACAAATAAATAATTTACTCAACAGCGAATACGAGCAGATAAAATTTTGATGAGTTTGTCTGGTTATAAAAGAAAGGTATATCAACAAATTGTCAAAAGTAAACTATTGTAATTTTAGTTGAGGAAAAATATAAACAAGACAGGAGGAGTTTTGTGTTTTCTTTCAACACATGCCACGCCAGTAAAGCCACAGTCCGCTTCTAACACAAAATATGCAATAAACATTTTATGAAACTACAGTCTAGTACAACAAAACAACACGGTACATGGATGAACACGGGCTTTATAAATCAGTTTATCAACGATCGCATAATTATAAGTCAGTGAAAGAAATGCACTTTCAGTCAAATTTAATATTGCAATTAAGCCTCTAATTTTTTGGCTCACAACTGAGACTACGATGTAAAGGATGGGCCTTAAATATGTTCGTGATTTGTTTCGTATATTTTGATAAAGCACGCAGACGTGCGGCGGTGCTAGCGGGGTCATTGGAAACTCCAGTCCGTGGAAGTTTTAGTCTCCATACAGCTGTTGATTTGAATAAAGTGCGAGTTCTGTGGTCGCCCATAATTATGTAAACAATTATTCTGTAACGATTTTATGGTGAATGTGTGGGGGTAGAAGTTTGAATTCGCCAGGTCACTGGCACTTGGTTCACTTATACCCACCAACGAATGCGACGTCTAAAACTGTCCACCAACGATGTCCAAGAAGAAATACAAACACGCTGGAGTTGTTTTTTTTTTTGTTGGGTTTTACGGTTTTCTTTTATTTACACCGTTTCCATTAATTTGATCACCGCACAGTATTCCAATGATTTTCTTTTATTTACATCTTTCAATATCCTTCCTCCTTCTTCAATTCTTTTAGAATTTTCTAATTTGACGATAAAATTTCGGAAACTACAGATTATTCACCACTCGGACTTTACAGACTTGTACGCTTACACCTCTGCTCTCCATTTGATATATTTCGATTTCTTTAAGCGACGTGACCGACTGCCAGGCTGTTTGAGTTATCACTTAGGGAATGTAAGGTTGACTCCTGCGTGTGCACTGGCGTGCACACGCCGCAGTAGTTGAGTAATAACTGATCTCCATTAGGGATGGAAATTGGTATTTCTCTCTGATGAATCCATTAATGTTCATGTCTCAGCGAGGTGAATAAATACTTGCGCATTCATTCGACAGTCGCTGGGCATGCGAAGAATGAAGAGAACAAAAGAGAGCGCGCAATAACTTCGGGGTTGACTTGGCTTGTGTGCTTGTACCAATGCAGGCTCTGAGGATGACCCACTGACCTAGTTCGATGACTGTGGTGATCTCCGAGTGCAATGAACTATGGGAAAATAAAAATGAGAAGGAGAGAAAAATCGTTTGTAGCTATTCACCTGTAAAAAGAGATCATTGATCCCCAGCGAATAGAGTGTCTGGGGCAAGTCAATAGGACGCCGCTGATGCTTGGGAAATAATCAGCGTGAGAACCAGACTCAAAGATGCTGAAATAACCCAAGCGGTTTTGCTATGATGCAACAGCGTCGTTTGGCTAGACTTAGTTGTTGCTAACCAATATAACGTTGAGATTCCCGGTAGAAATCTCATAGGGTTAATGAAATGGAGTTGCCGTATGGCAAAAGGGGGCTGAATTCAATTATGCATTATCGGCATAGAATAATGAATTCAGCTATGCGTCCATTTGGGAAATATGATATTTCAGGTGAATTCGCTGGACGGTGGGATGGAGGATGATGTGACGTGCTGTTAGCGGTCGAAATTAGGTTGGGATTGTGGGTTGGTTCTCCATGTAATATAGAGAACCCGCACAAACGCACTGTGCACACTTCGGTTTACAAGACATTAATTATCGATAAAAAGCAAAGTCAATTGGTAAAGGGATGTTTAAGACAATCGAGTCAACAGTAAGAACAATGGATAAAAGCCGCCCAAAGATAATGAGTACACCAGAGGTTATTCTGCGTGTTAGTGAATCGATAAGATAAAATCCGCAACAAGCGATTCTCAAGACAAGTGAAACCTTAACCATTAAAAGGACCACTTTATGAAGAATTTTTCATCCCGATTTGCATCTCAAGACAAGTGACACCTCAAACATTAAGAGGACCATTTTATGAAGGATTTTCCATCGCGATTTGCAGCGAATAAAATTACAATAGACTGAAACGTTTCAACAATGTTTTCAATATAAAGCTCAGCGATTTAACCAATTTCCATGTCAACAAACAAAACTGCCGGTTTTTGTTACGAAATAATCCCTCACAGAAACACTAACGTCCCACTCATAAGCCTAAGGTCGCGGGATGGGCTGCAATATCAACTGGGGGAATCTAAACTAGAATCCACACTACCTTGAAAATGAAAATGGAGTTGCAATGAGGATGAAGTCTGAGATTTATTGTCAGATGCTTCAGGAGTTATCGATCCTAACTCTTCAAAAATGTTAAGGCTACAATTCCAGGACTTGTTTTGAATAACATGGCGCCACATTTCACACTGCTACGGCGTCCATAGATCTCTTGAAAGAGCTATGCCCTGGCAAATGCATGTCAGGAAGAGAAAACATTGAATGGCTTCACGGAGCCTGAAACCGTTCTCTTTATTGGCATGTAGGAACCCGAAAGTTCATGACCTCACCGACTCGTTTATGTCTTCCCTTTGCCGAGTTGGTGTTTTTTGATTAATTCCTCCCTTATGGGAGTGTCGGCTCATCACACCTACGCCTACCGGGTTTTTTGTATGTTTGCTATGTTTTTAGTTTTCATTCATTTTTGTTTGTTCCCGTAAGTCCTCGGGTTTCAAATAGTCCATTATTTTAATATGGTAAGGACTACTTATTAAGATGGGCCGGACATGTAGCGTGAATGGGCAACGATGGGACCGTGCGTAGAATTCTTGACCGAAGACCAACGGGAAAGAGACCGGTAGGGCGGCCGCGACGGAGATGGAAGGACAATGTTAGGTTTCACCTTGGGGAGGTCCGTTCGGATGGATGAGCGTGGAAGGAGAGTGCACAGGACAGGGAGCGATGGTGGAATCGAGTCGGTGAAGTCATGAACTTCCGGGTTCCTACAGGCCAATGAATAATAATAATAATAATAAGGACTACTTACTACTCTGATTCGACACTGTGTCACAGAGGTGCCATTATAATACAAGCGGTGAGTGAGTCATTGTAATTTAAGCCCTCGCATCATGTCAAGTTTTCTACCATGCGAGGGAACATATGTTCCTTAAATGTTAATTTTGTATCCAAATAAATTCCCAGATACTTCACATTGGTTTCCAAGTCCACGTTTACTCCACACACCTTAACTGGATTGCCGGGAAAATATCAAATCTTTCTTTTTCGACTGAAAAAAATAGGTTGCACTTTTCCAGCATTAATGTCTATTCTCCACTCTGGAAGAAGAAGTGTATACGTTGTATAATACCGGACCAAGAACAGAACCGTGTGGAATTCCTGCAAAACGGTGTTGTAGAAATGGTGCCTTTCCATCGATATAGACCATAAAGGGAGCCTGAAACTTATTCCGCTAAATTATTTGCTACGGCGCTACCCAAAACCAGAAGTTTATGAAGGTAATCCGTCGACAATATAGACCAGTTGCAACGGAAGACTGTATGGAAAATCAACACCGTGTCAAAAGCTTGGCAACTTGGCAACGTGTTTTCAAGAATTTCCAAATCCGACTTAAACAATGTCAACAAACTGGTGGAGTTCACTTGGTCAACATAATTTTTTAAAGTTAGGTTGATTAAAACTTCCTCTTTTATAACGTCCAAAAATATAAATAACACATTTCTATGTCTTATAATTCCTTTGTTGAAACTAGGCACACAGTTAAGGCCCTCCCTAGAGTAGAAGTAATATACGAGTATGTTGCGGATTCGCTGGATGCAACCAGTGAATTCGCAATTAAACGCAGCCATCGCAACCAAGTAACAACTGTCAGCAACTAGCCGACCACGTCCAGGGCTGCGACAGACGCCTTCAGTCGGCCCCATGTACGAAAACTTCCCCCGGTACAGATGCCAATATTTCCTAGCGGTACTGGCAGACCACACCGGATGTTGAAAGGCTTTATTATCTGAAATCCAGCCTCCGGGACGAGGCCGCAAGAGTCATTCAGAACATTCCTGTGACAGAGGAAAATTACCACCGAGCTTGGGATAAACTGGTGGATCATTATGATAATACTCGCGCCTTGGTCCACTCTGCCCTGACGACGCTTCTCAACGTACCTGCCCTTGCGAAGGAATCAGCCGCAGGCCTGCGCACCCTCGGCGAAACCACCAACGACGCGATTGACAGCCTGGATGCTCTTGGTCGCCCCGTAGCTACCTGGGATGATACCTTGGTCTACTTGACCACCCAGCGCGTGGACCCCCGAACAAGCCGTGATTGGCAGACCACCCAGGACAGCACAATGGAACCACGGACATACAAACAGCTGGACGCGTTCTTAAAAACAAGGATTGAGGCGTTGGAGTTCGTGGAACTGCCCCGAAGCACCATTGAGCACCCTCATCGACCTAAGAGCGATCACCAGCCAAACATCCAAAGGACGCGTCCCTCGGTCTACACCGACTCAACCTCAGCCCAGAGGCCTCGGCTCATCTGCCCATCTTTAGGCTCATCTGCAGTATTTAAATAACTCAATCTGGACCAACGAAAGTCCCTTGTCAACCAGCGACGGCTGTGTTTTAACTGCATGGGATCACATTTGTTCCGCGATTGTTCCTCCACCAGCCGATGTCGACATTGCCAAGGACGACACCATACCCCGCTCCACACCAGTTCGACAGCATCACCGCCAAGTCCAAACGTGGATACTGCCCCGAATCAACACAACTACCAGACTCCTGGAGTGTCTTCGCATACTTTAACCGCCGATCAACAGCGGGAGACCTTCCTTGCTACTGCACGTGTCATCATAAAATCAGGGAACCAACGCCGAGTAGATACCCGTGCCCCGATGGACCCTTGTTCCGAGGTAACGTTCATCTCCAAACCTCTCGCTCCGCGTCTGCGTCTCCGCCGTCGGACGTCGTTCATCCCAGTTCACGGAGTCGGGTGCGCCCAATGCCACACTGCGAAGGCTCAGTCTTCAATCACGATAATGCCTCGTCACGACGGTGCTGGGGGCTGGACGACCAAGGCTCTTATCCTGCTTCACCTGTCGGAGTACGTGCCACCCTCTCGACTCATGCCTGGCGACCTTGCCGTCGCAGCAGGCCTAGACCTTGCGGACCCGGACATCCCCTCCAGAAAGAAGGTGGATGTGATCATCGGCGCCGACCTGTACCCGACCATCATTAAGGCAGGATTAAGGAAGTCTGACCACTCGGACATCATCGCCCAGGACACCCATTTGGGGTGGATATTGACGGGTGCAGCTTCGCTCGGCCCAGACACCTCTAATAGAGAACAAACCTTGACCAGTCACATGGCCGGTCCTCGTGGGTTGCGAATTTACAACTCCAACCGAGAGGAACTGGCCGACCATACAACTGCTGACAGATCCCCGCAGGGGACAACGAGGAGACGTCGCCGACGTTGACACCGAAGAACCTGAATGCAGTACATACGTCCCGCTACCACCATCAACCACGGAACGCGCAATGCCCCGTTTGGTGGGCGGCGCTGCCCCGTATCCAGGGGCCGACCGAGTCCCAACCGCTGCGAATGAACGCTGCGGCCTCACCCGCAAACGACCTCATCGTTCCGGCCGCTAACTTTGGACGGGCGCCAATGGACGCAGCACTCGTCATCACCACTAGTTGTCTCGATGGAGTGAGATCAATCACCAGCCAGCACGTGGTCACTGATCGTGGGTTGCGAATTTACAACTCCAACTCAGATCGCATGGCCAATTCCGTGACAACCAATAAGGGCCGAATCACCAGTCACGTGGTGACTGATCGTAGGTTGCGACCTTACAACACCAACCCAGATCATATGGCCAGCAACGATAACCGCATCCAACAACGAAGGGGACCATCCCGTCATCATGAACCCCCGGGCCGTCCAAGACCCTTCCGTTTTCAACACTCTTCAGGGCGGGCGGCTCTCTCCCAATCGACCATCATCGACGTGAGGGTGGACTGCAGAGGACCGCTACCAGCCCACTCACGAGATCCATCGCCAAAATCGGCATTCTTTCACTGGAGGAGAAGCTTCGGACGATCATCCCCTGGGGCCAAATGATTCGCCAATGATTGGCGAAGGCGGGCGGAATGTTGCGGATTCGCAATTAAACACAGCCATCGCAACCAAATAACAACTGTCAGCAACTAGATGACATGTTAGTTGTTTGGTTGTCAAGGAAACGACAAAAACCAACACATTCTTCTTCGTAAAGCATTTACATGCGACACGGTTCTGTAGTATTCCAGAATACTACTGTCCTTATAATTATTAACTTTAACACTGAATCTCATTACTTATCTAACACATCCTTAAAACATTCTCTTAACATATCTAACATTCTCATTTAATATATATCATAAATAAACATCCACTATATTCTATATCAAAGCAGTTTCAATACATTTCATAACATGCCCCTTTTTCATTTGAAACATGGCTCTTTGATTTTCGTTCAAAGTTTATTCAAAATTAAAAGTCGCAGTAGATTAAGTGATACTTTGATAAAATGGATTTTTGTCCAAATTATAATTTACAGTAGATTAGAACACAATGTTCTATAAGAAGAGAGAAAAATGAATTGTAAAAGCAGTTGAGAAAAAGATTTCGGAAAGAGTGGAGTTTTGAGAGTTGAGGAAGTTGAAAGTGAATTGTAAAGTCAGTTTTGAGAAATAAGTGAGTTGAGAAGAAGTTGAGAAATAAAGAAGTTGTTATTAGACTAGAAATAAAGAATTGTTAAATTCGCTATAGAATAGAAATAAAGAATTGTTAAATTCGCAAAGAAGAATGAAAAAAAGAATCCTGAGTATTAATAAATATTAAAAGATTAAACATAAAAGGTCCACGCTCTTCCCTCAACCGAGGAAACACGGCGTCCCGGACATTACAACAGTTCGCATCGATTATAATCCATTATATTCGAATTAATCACGGAAATAAATTCTATTGTTGAGATAAAAAACACACCCAGTTTTATTGAAGTAGTCTGGAGGACGTTTCTTTACTGGATTGCTGCTCATTTTAGAAGGTATTCTTTTGCTTACAACCATTTCACTTTTCTCGGTGTTTCAGAACACAACGCTTCCCCGACGACATTCCTCGGTCGGCAGAGATCATACAAGTACTTTTAGTAAAATTTTATATTCAAATTGTTTTTTTCAGATTTATTGATCTGGTTGGCTGGAATATTTTATTCTGTCAGAAAGGTACAATCTTCAGTATTATACATCCTTACGGTGTTTTAAAAATATGTTTATCTATACACAATAGGTTCTGATGGGTCCGCTTAGGGTTTGTCTGATCCAATTCCCATAATCCCCATTTTCAAAACATACATATTGATACTACAGCCTTCTCCGACGAAGTGAAGGACGAGATTCGAACCCACGCTATGAAAAGATTAGAACCATAGCATCAAAACATCAGATTACGGTCGCGTGTATCCGAGGATGATTTACCTCGCCACTTAAGTTGTGACTTGCTATGTTGAATGTCAATGTATACGGTTTTGATGATTTTTTGTTGTCTATTTGCGTGGGTTTGTTGGAATTGCTACGATACCAATTGAAGAGGATCCAGGCATTGCATCCTTTGCTGTTTTACAATGCAGGTCGAATAGAATCCGAGGTTGTTCGAAGGAGTACGAGAAACTCAACGTGCTATTATCAGCAAACGATTCGATTGGGATATGGATAACGGGAAAGAAAATATAAAAAAAGGAGGGAATAGAATGAGTGAGAGGACAGACCCTTGGGGAACACCAGTATTAATTTGTTGACAGGCAGATCTGATACCATCTAGAACCACATGGATCTAAGCGGTAAGAGAGATGGTCTGTTATTTAGATTGGCAGATATTTTCTTATCCTTTGAATCAGTATCAGAAAGATATTTCCATAACGTGACCTAGTACCAAACTCTCTCATTTGCTTTTAAGATACCTAGAGTGGCATTGCTTTTACCGACCCAGTGAATGGAGTAGATCCATTTTACCGCATGGTATGCAATAAGATCTCCTGCCGGCCGACTGAATTGCAATCACTATTAAGAAGGTCGTTTATCTTCAGGTGTTTTGAACATTGGTACTTATTCAATAAAGTTAATATCGATAGAAGATAGAAGAAAGGAATTGTTGAGATGGTAAAAAGGAAGAGCGTCCCTAATAGAAAACAAAAACAGAACAGAAAGAGAAGACAATGTATGTGAATAGTTTGGATATGAAATGAAATGAGTAGAATTATTTTTAAAACTATTGATGGAATGCCATCGAGAATTTGTTAATATTCAACTCATTTAGTGGTCGGACAAAAGTTATTTTTCAAAAGCGAAAAAGGCTCATAGTGTGCGAATTGCGCTCAAGTTGTGGCATACACTTTATGACTAAGAGTAGACCCTCTTAGGTGTACATGTAATACTCTAAAGTCACATGCACCAAAAATATAAATTAATTAGAATCCAAAACAATATTATTCGTCGACGTTGTTATATCGTAATTTTCCAGTAACAATATTCACTTTGCATATACGAAACTAGTTTAATCAAAGATTTCTTGCCTTCCTCTCAAAGTTTTTGAACAAATATTTTCATTTAAAGTTCTGATTATATACGTATCAGTTCAATAACATTTATTAGCGGAAATAATTGCAACATAGAGTAATTTTCTTAAGTATATTGGACATAAATAAAAAGGTATCGTTTGTTCTTATTGAACTAGAATTTAATTGTTGACTGCATTATTTGTATTTAGATAGTAAATATTGGGGTAAGATATTAAAACTTAGTTTCTTTCAGTTTCCGAGTCGTTGTCGCAATGTCCGGGGGAACTTATGTACCAAACTTCATATGTCGCATATGCATGAAAATGCATAGAAATGTCATCCCGATATATGGCAGCCAAGGGCAACAAATGCACCTCCACTTCAAGATCAACTGCTTGTTATTCCCGGTGAGTATTACGACACATAAAAATCAAAAGTTCCAATTGAATTGTATCGATAATGAGAAATGAGTAGATCTCCCCCACAGATCCATTTCCGAAGACTATATGCCATCAATGCATAGATGAGATCGAAATGCATTATAATTTGATGTCAATGAGACAGGTCTAAAGATATAACCAAATATTTACCTAAGAGTCCCTCTTTAAATTGGCCAATACATTTACGTTTGTTTTTTAAATACTATGTGAATAAAATGTTATCAACGAAACAAGAATTTGTCTCACTTTCAAGTCGTGAAAGGTCTTCGTCTCTTTAATTGTATTTGGTTTCCTCCTGCATTATTCGATTTACACGACCGGAATCGTAATTCGAACCTTCTTTAGTAAAAGGCGAACGATATATTCGACACTGAAGAGCCCAAATTGAACAACATCGTCGACTTAGGTTTGATATTCTTTACCATGTAGAATCATACTATTGTAGTTATTGGGTCTATTAGTGTCAACGCCCACTCGGTGCTATAGGTTCACCTCTCCCGAGAGAAGTGTAATATAAATATAAAAAAAGCCGCAGCTTCACCCTCGGCTCATATGACAATAACTACACAATCTTTACATTCCTTAAAGTTCTTAAAGTGTCGTTCAACAAACCAAGCTACTTTTATATAAAACTATCGTCAGACCTGTCCTACTCCACGCCTTTCCTATATTTTTCAGGATTTCGCTCACTGAAGCTAGGAACCTGGAAGGCTTTGAAGGAGAAGTGTTTAGACCCTGCACGGGCATGCACTATGTAACAACACTATGAATTCAGACACCTTCGATGAACTCTGCAACTTAAATAATGGTGAAATAGCCGGAAAGACGTGATGAGTGAGAACACTGCCTTTAACACCTTGTACGAGTGCACCATTAATTAGGAAGCATGCATGTACCCATCACCATTTGACTTAAGGGGTGATATCACCTTGTGTTCACTAAATTTCACGTGATGTTCTAAGATGTATCTCGAACGATAGGAAAGAGATAGAGATATGAGGTTACAATTTTTAATCTGGAACAAAAAAACAAAAAGTTTCTTTATATACAGTCCAAAATCTAGTAAACATCGTAGGATATTTTCGAAAGATTGATTTAAAAAATAGCGTTAATTTGAACTTTTTTTCTTGTTTTTTCGAAAAAGTCGGCCGAAAATCGCTTATAAAATGAATTTATCAAAAAAAAAAAAACCCTACGATGTTCACTAGAAAATACTGTTTTAAAGTTGCAGTTTAAATATTGGGGAAGGTACTGGTACGCCCAATTTGAAACACATGGAGCCGAGATATTTGAAGTTAAAGTTTTGGGTAGTTTGAATGGGCTTTCTACAAACAGCTGTTTGCTCAACCATCAAATTGGGATAGGAGACACAATTATTAGTCAAAATTAAGGTCTGGAAACTGATATGTGTTGGAGCAATTCATATAAAGAATAATAAAGGCTCCACGGACTCAGAAAACCGCTACTTTTGCTTCACGACTACGCTCGGAAAAACGACTTCTTTTATCATTCATAATCGACTTTTTTTATCATTCTTGAATACTTTAAGGAGCGTTTAAACCAATAAAAAACGCGAACAAGAAGTCACAAGGCTATAGAAGGTTATAGAAGGATCCGCCTCCACTTCTTATAGGAAAGCGGTATTGGGGAAAAATAGAGACAGATTCCCCATGACAGCTTCACTCCTCGTCTCATTTGGGTGCGTAAAAGGGTCTGCAGAATACGATAATGTCACCGCTTGATGCAGAGGGAGCCAATATTGCTATGTATCATTCACAATATTGGTAAGTTGATAAAACAGAGAATCAAAAAAAAAAAAACAAACTGATGGGTATTTAATTGGATCGGAACGTCTATAAAAGCGTTAAAAATATATGTGGCACTGCTCATATCACTGGTCCAAATAGGCACAATTGTGTTATTGCCAATCATCATCATCATCGGCACTACAACCGGGAACCGGTCTTGACCTTATTTGGCAAGTCCTGAGGCTTGTTAAATTTTCCATAATGATTTGTTTTTTCCGGGCAAGGTCATTAGTCCGTTATTGCCAATAATGGTTATTGCCAATAATGACACCAAAAAAGTCCACATCATCGAAGAAACTTTTGAAAATAATCATAGACTCCCTCTGGATGATGGCCACCTGAATACTAATCCAATTATTTGTTCGAAGTTGCTCAGTACTCAATAAACCGATTGTTGTCTTCAACCCCGATAACTGTGTACTTCGCCAACTCACGTTCACGGTTTCACAGCAAATACCCTTCAAAACTTGGTCAAATCTCGAACCCCGAAAAGTCAGCTCGCATCGGCACCGTGTTGTACCTCTCTAGGCAAAGGTTTTCAGTCTTGTTCTTTCTAAAGCTTTCCTCTCTATTCAACATACGGAGCAATTTCCCTATACCTGGAAGCAGGCTACTGTTTGCGTAATAGCCAAAGTTGGTAAACCAAGATATCACCCCTCAAACTTCTGCCCCAATTAGCTTATTTGTGTCAGGAAAATGTGCATAAAATTCATATCTGCGGAACTAAATACTCTTATCAGCGCCAAGAGCTTAATACCAGATTTTCGATTTGGATTCAGACGAACGCACAGCACTATTATGGCTCTTAATGTATTTCAAAACTACGTCAGTGTTCAAACTAACACCATGGTCTAAGGCATGGCATGGATCGATTTGTTGTTCTAAACTCTGGAACACTGATCTCAATAGAACGTTGAACATCAAGGCCGCCTCAATGGCTGAATTGGTAAGGAGGTTTTGTCTTACGTTTGATTGTGCAAACCTAGGTTCAACTGACGACTCTCGCCATTGTGCAGTTCGGCACAATTACTGAGTGGTAAGTAGGATCCCAAAGCCCAGCCGCTTGAAATACCACCCCATTAAGCTATAGGCTTCGTGAAATGGGTAGGAGAAATCCTTGAGCATTTTTCGGAGTTTGGCTGACGGTCCTGTGGGGAGGAAGTATGGCAACATTGGCACAGTTAACTTCCTCCGCCATCATATATATGTTCCATCGTCGTTCCGCCGGACACAAAAAGGCAAAGCAACAACAGAAATCGACAACGCAGCGTACACAACAGAAAAAGAAGTAAAACACACGCGAGGCTTAATAGTCCAAACTGTTTTTTTTTTATTTAATTCCAGTTTTATTTATGAACGGAGAACTTGACAGAAAATATTTTAATGCGCAAGTAATAAGCCTTGTACCTTGTAAATTATTTCATATAGGTAAATTTTAACCGACTTCAAGTTTTAAATCAATTTAAATTCCTTATGCTTAATCCACACTGTTAATTCAATTTATTAGGACACGACACTCGCCACGACTCGGGGAATATTTTATTACGCTTCTCTGCTGCCGGCGGAGAGCGGGAGTGCTGCGCATGCGACCAACGTGGTCGACGGATGGAATAAGACTCTCCGATATCCTCTCCAATAAGGATATCGTTTTTTACCTACCACCAGGAAAACGTAGTCTCTCTTGGTGGTATAGGAAACCAGATCTTGTAATAAAGGTCATGGTGGTATGTGTGGGATCGTTCAGATCGATGCTATTCACACGTGCAGTGGAACAACGAAACAGGCAGGCGGCAAAGACAATAGGGAAAAATGACTAAATGCGCCGTTGGTAATGCGGGTCATTGTTTACACGATGCCTCGACGCTATTTTGGACGTTGGAAGAAAAAGGTGCTAAAAGCAAATTGGATGTTTATGGCATCTCTGGCTGCAGTAGAAACCGGGTTCATATTTGCATTAGGAAATGCTGGAGAATTTGGTTTCGGCGTCTATTGCGCTAATTATATGCAGCTGCTTGGGTTGTTTATTGATAAGACAAACAACAAAGGTTGCCAGGCAATGTGTATGAAAAGGTACATGACGCGGCTGGGAAAATAGACAGCGCAATATTTATGGTCCCCGTCATGACGGTTACAATGAATGCATTCCGAATTATTTTGTTTACAGGAATTTGTCTGGTACCGAATTGGTTTAGAATACCAGATAAGCAAAGAAAAAAATCTTACGGAAATTGTATGCGAAGGGATGCATGAAAAGGTAAGTTTTCTTTATAGAGATTTTAAGATTATAGATGATGATCTATATAATGCGTGAAGCATTTACGAGTACTAATACTGTTGCATTAGCAAACTTAAGGGAGTTGGGTAGTAGTTATGGGGGTTTTTTCAGGTAAGTAGACCGTAGGGTTTGGCGGAACCGCTACAGTCCCAATCGAGAAAAAATGGCATCTCAGGCCGCTGAGTCAACGCTATAGGTTCGCCATTCCTGGGAGACCTAAATTAAAATTAGAATTAAAATTAGAATTAGAATTAGAAACTAAATAAGAAATAAAAAAAAAAAAAAAAATCTGCCAATTTGTTGAAACAGAACTTTTCAAGTTCGTATGAATCCCGAATTTTCCACCGCGTATACCACAGGGCTCCGTTTTAGGCCACATCCTACTTAATATCTACATCTCAGAAATTCCACGCCCTATGGATGGCAGAGTAAAGTAAACATACTATTCCGACGACATTCTTGTGTTCACGTCATCCATAAGCCCTGAATTCGCAACAGATCGCCTCAACCATCAATTAGACGAGTTATATCAATATTTGTCGATGGAAAATTCGACACAAACCAAACAAAACCACTCGCCATAATTTTGAGTAGTAAATGCTTCCAACGTGCTGCTCGACTTTCACAGAATATTTAATTCAGAATATACAAATAGGTAATACAACCTTTTAGAGCGCAGGGCAGGAAGAAATATCCTATGATCTTTTATATCCCAAAAATGGATTTCATAAAACGTGTTACCTACATCCTTCAAAGGACCATCGAGCGGTATCTGCCAAACATATTGAAGTGGAATAACAAGGTTGACACCAAAGTCAAACTTCTCTGCTATAAGCAACTGAAAGGTGTGGAATATCGTGCGGATTCTCAATATGGTCTTGAATATGTACAATCCAAATGTAAAGACTTCGAGTATTTGAAAAAAAAATTCTTCGAAGATAAGTCAAATACTCTAGGAGACCTGATGTGTCGCCATCACCCAAACTCTCATCTACATGACGGTATAGCGTTTGTGACGAAAGTGAAGAACGTGTGATTCGAACTGACGCTATGACGGTTAAAATCACTAAAAATTGAACCAATCCTCAACACATCAGGCCACCGACGCGTGTACGAATTCAATTTCTAAACCCAAGTACTCTCAACTGATGTGGAATTGCTATGTTATTGCTTGATATACGGCTGTTGCATTTTCTTTCGGTGTTCTTCACTCCTCGATAGTATAGTGGTTAGTATACCCGCCTGTCACCCGGGAGACCGGGGTTCGATTCCCCGTCGGGGAACCTCTGGCGCAGGACTAATGACCTAGCCCGGAAAAAACAAATCATTATGGAAAATTTAACAAGCCTCAGGACTTGCTAAATAAGGCCAAGACCGGTTCCCGGTTGTAGTGCCGATGGTGATGATGATGTTCTTCACTATTTTGCTTGTATATTGTGTGTGTATCTGTTAGAAACGCCACAAAGGTGTTTACATTACTTCTACTAATGAGTACCCAAGATAACATGAGATTCAACGCTACTTGAATTGAGCGATAGATAACACGGTACGTCGAGCCGGTGGTACGCGATAGGGTCTAGAGGCAAGGCATTACTAGTTTTTGATTTGGCCGGGTTTTAATGATATTCAGGCATCCTTTAGTTCACTAGCGGTGGAAGCAGATTTAGATAAAACCTTTTACTACAGTCCATTACAAGAAGTTAGCGCGAGTTAAGGCTATGCACTATCATCGAATTGACCAAACAAAGAATCCCTTAGCATATCCATGAATAGAGGACCTCTTAGCGTACCCACAAATAAAGAACCTCTTAGCACACCCATAAATAAAGAATCCCTTCTCATTAGAATCCCTTAACATATCCATGAATGACTATAACGCCATACCAATGAAAAGGACGCCAAGATACCAATCAACATACACGGGATGCATGACCATCATAGCGAGTAAAAAATTTAGAATACAATCTGCATCGTTGGTGTGTTGTGTACGAGAACTCCTCCAGAAAGGTATTGTGTGTGGGAGCTCCTCCAGTGTCACAGTGAAGTAGAAATTAACTTTATCAACTAGTTTTAAAATTAAAATAAAGAATCATACGAGACTAAGTTATAGTCTTGTATGAAAATAATATTTAATATACTAGAAAAGTGTTATTATTTAATTCGCGCGCATTGAGAGCCACCCGTCCATTCACAAAGAACAGGTGCGTGTAAGTTACGATAAAAAAGCAGTAATAATATTAATAGTGATATTAAGAAGAAAACTTGGCTTTTTGCGAACGGAGAAATCGGGAGTCGTGGAACAAACACACGAACGTAAAAAGTAATGGGACTATGACCCCGCTGAAGATCACACTAGTGGCGTCAATATCAATACAAAATAATCAGCAATTTCAAATTACCAAAACTTTGGGAACGGAAATGCGAAGTTATTTGATATTGTTGAACACTTTGCAATCCCTCACAATCATGTGAACGAAAGTATAATAGAAGTTGATATATTTCCATTCATAATCAAAATTGTTGAATACGTTGAACTTTAGCAATGACCATGAAATGGAAGATGATACTGTTTGATGGGAACATTGCATTCTCGTGACCGAAAGTTATTACCTCCAAGGTAAGAACAAGAGACAAAAGCAAAAAATAAGTTTCATCTGTTGGTAACAGGGAGCAAGATTAAATCGGCTAGCTAAAGATAATTTCGAAAAGTGCTAACCAATCGTTTAGATAAAAGCAAATTATAAATCGTAATACTCGTAGAAAAGGAAATTTGATAAACACAAAAGTGTTAGCAGTTCGGAAGGAAATGGCTGGTGGTGATAAAAGAGGGCAGCTCTAAAACCCAAAGATGTTTAAAAATTGTAAAAAAAAAGTAAACAAATTATTAATTAGAGCAGAAAGGTCATTAAAAAAAGTAGTGTTAATTAATAATAGAAGAACTCAAAGATGTTCCCAATTGTAACATCATTCGAGAATAGCGAAGGGGCTGAAATATGTGTTGTGAACTGTAAGATAATTTGTTGTGTGTTTCAGTTTTGCAAAAATGTTAGCTTGCTTGGATGTTCCTCTTTTTTTTACGCCTGTTAAAAGGCAAGTGGGGGGATGGGTGCGAACATACAGGGCAAAGTCTCTGATTGCTTTCAACCCGGCGAAGGCCAGGACGATCCTTGTCCCTGTTCAATCCAAGTTGACATGCAGTCTCCGCGTGACACCCCTGGATAGCTACTTTGACACCCGCCAAGTAGTGAACCAATGCATGCAGCGACATCCTGAGAAAGGTTGGCGCAAGGCTAATAACCAGGCCCGTAAAAATGAATTATTATGGCAAATTTAACAAGCCTCGGATATGGACCGGATACACGACGACGACCACGGAAACGAAAATGGCTAAATGATTTAAGGATTTTTTCATGGAACATACGCTCACTATACAGAGCTCGAGCTGCACAGCAGCTAGCCGATGCCCTGTCCGAATATAAGGCTGACATAACAGCATTACAAGAAATAAGATGGACGGGGAGTGGTGTTTTTCAAAGAAAAGAGTATGACATTTATTACAGCTGTCACGCAAAACACCATGTGCTCGGGTTAGGCTTTCTAGTCAGCCAAAAACTGAAGCCTGCCATCATCGGCTTTAATGCAATAAATGAAAGGCTATGCACTCTTCGCGTGCGAGGCAAATTTAAGAACATAAACCTCATAAACGTTCACGGACCTACAGAGGAGTCCCCTGACGACGAAAAAGAAGAATACTATGAGAACGTCGAACGGGCCCTCAATGCCTGCCCAAGATACGATGTGAAAATCGTTCTTGGGAATTTGAATGCGAAAATAGGTCGGGAGCCGGTTTTCGGGCACTACGCAGGTTCCCATAGTTTGCATGAGAACACAAATGACAATGGACTACGAGTCATCGAATTGGCAGCATCGAAAAACTTGGTCGTTGCGAGTACCAGGTTTCCGCGTAAAGATATCCACAAAGCCACCTGGGTATCACCTGATGGAGCCACTCGCAACCAAATTGACCACGTGCTGATAGATCGCCGCCACTCCTCGAGCCTGATGACGGTGTGGGTAGTCGCCACAACGGTACGAACGTACCGAGGTGCCAACGTCGACTCGGATCACTATCTTGTTGGTACAGTTTTCCGAGCGCGGATTGCCTTACGGAGACGTATTGCATCCGCTGATCAGGTTCGAATCAACACGGTTGCCTTACGCAATGAGAATACCAGCAACACCTTTGGTCATGCGTTAAGACTCGCCCTCGAAGAGCTCGACGGAGGGAGAGTAAGTCCTGAGGCCAGAATGCCGGCCGTAGAAGAGAGTTTGACACGCCTTAAGAATACTGTCATTAGTACTGCCAACTCCATCTTAGGCAGTAGTCGTAGAGATCGGAACAACTGGTTTGATGATGAGTGCAAACTAGCGACTGAACGTAAGAATGCTGCATACCGGGCAATGCAGCAGTCTCATAGGACGCGGGTACGCGAGGATAACTACAAAGAGCTCAGAAGATCTGAAAAAAGACTTCACAGACAAAAGAAAAGTGGCTGGGAAAAAAACCTTGTCTGTGAAATAGAGAAAAGTAGAGAGCGAGCTCCGCACCAGGCGCGGAAGTTCTACCAAATAATCCGCAGTATGACGCGGCACACACCACGCTGCACTTACTGCAAGGATAAAGGGGGTAATCTGATCACCGATCCTGAAGGCATTCTGGAGCGATGGGAAGTGCACTTCAATGAATTGCTAAATGGTCAGCTCACAGAAGAATTGGAGGCTCCACCAATGCAAGACCAAGACCAAATGCTGCCGCCACCATGCATTGAGGAAACATTAAAAGCCATTAGACAGCTAAAATCAAATAAAGCCCCTGGAGCTGATGGCATACCAGCTGAGCTGATCAAACAAGGAGGGACAGCGTTACATCACGAAATTCATGAGATCGTGGTGCACGTATGGGAGCAAGAGGAGATGCCGGAAGATTGGCGTCGCGGTATAATTTGCCCCATACATAAGAAAGGAGATATCACACTGTGCAGCAACTATAGGGGTATAACATTGCTGAGTACTGCCTATAAGATACTCTCCATTATACTACAAGACCGGATAGCCCCATACGCTAAAGCCATCAATGGTCAATATCAGTGTGGCTTCATCCCAGGCAAATCAGCAATTGAACAGATATTCACCCTTAAGCAGGCGATGGAAAAATGTCAGGAATTTAAGATTCCGCTATATCATCTGCTTATAGACTTCAAGGCCACCTACGACAGCATAGCCAGGGTAGAACTATATAATGCCATGAGAGAATTCGGCATTCCAAATAATTTGATACGACTTTGTAGGTTGACCATGACCAAAGGTAAAAGTAGCGGGATTGCTGTCCAAACCAATAAACATCTATAATGGACTCCGACAAGGGGACGGTCTGGCCTGCCTCCTCTTCAACCTGGCGTTGGAGAAAGCAATCCGTGACTCTGGCGTTACAACAAGAGGGACTATTGTCACCAAGTCCAGCCAGATACTTGCCTACGCAGATAACATCGACATCATCGGTAGAACCGAATCGGCGGTACAGGAATCCTTCACCCAGATCGAGCAGGCGGCTCAAAAACTGGGACTGCACATTAATGAGGGAAAAACCAAGTACATGGTGGCAACTTCTGTGAAGAGAAGACCTAACGTTGGTCAAACTATCAGGGTAGTGGAGCACGAATTTGAAGTAATGCAATCCTTTAACTACCTTGGGTCAATAGTATCAGCCGATAACAATATGGAAGAAGAAATACGCGAACGGCTGATTAAATCCAACAAAGCCTACTATGGTCTATCAAGGCTCTTTAAATCCCGAAATTTATCCAGAACATCCAAGCTACTACTGTACAAGACCATGGTCTTACCAGTACTCATGTATGGATCCGAGACCTGGGTGCTTAATAAAAGGCACTCTGAACTCTTGGCCGCGTTCGAGAGAAAGGTCTTAAGGAGAATTGTTGGCCCCGTATGTGAGGGAGGACCATTCCGGAGACGCTACAACCATGAGTTGTACGCAATCTACCTTGAAGCTCATATTGTAAGAAAAATCAAGTTCGGTAGACTCCGGTGGGCGGGACACCTAGCTCGAATGAGCGAAGAGGAGCCTGCCCGGAAAGTCCTTTGTGGCAGGATGTATGGAAGGAGACAGCGCGGCAGACCTTGTCTGCGATGGCGGGATGGCGTAGACCAGGACGCCCAGAGCCTGGGAGTGCTAAACTGGATGACATCGGCTCGAAATCGGTACCGGTGGAGAGATTTGTTAAATAAGGCCAAGACCGGATCCCGGTTGTAGTGCCGATGATGATGAAAAGGCAAATACCGTAACTCACACCATAGGTTACAATAATTCTTAGCCGAAAGGGTGAACGTTAGAAAGGTTTGTGTGAGATACGACGCATGTTTACAATAAGTTTTTGAATGACGGAAGTCAAATTGTATTTACGCAACATCCGAGGGCCGATTTACTGAGACCATATGTTCAATGTTTGTCGACTTGGTACACAGGAGCAGTTCTGAAGTTACGAAACTGGTGACTGTTTTCGTAAGAGTCATGTAAATATAGTTAAGCTTTACATACTATAAATTTATATATACTGGTGATTTTTCATTATCTCACGAATTTAAGTTACGTAATGTACCGAATATGTAAGACTGCTTTTGACTTCATCATAATGTCAAATGAGAGTATTATCTTTGTAATTAGATCAGATGACGTTAAATATCTGGATGTGTCATTTTTGACTGACTCCTCAACCGGGTTTAAAGTAGACATCATGTGGCGCAAATATGAAGGGAATGCTCAATGCCTTAGGGCTAGTCTGGTGGGTTGCTGTACAGGGTGGACGGTTGTGTGGAACTTCCGGCGATGGGATGTTCGAAGAATAATTTTTTTAAATCCAAAATTACAGTAATAAAACCTTTTGTGTTTACCGGCACCATGATATTAGTTTTAGTTTCCTCAGAAAAAGAAAATTGAGTGAATGCCGTGTAATATTTACATTTCATAGTTATCAATGGACTAATTGTTGTTAAAATTGAGTGAAATAACAAATGTTCTGTACTCTAAGTCACGTATCACTGAGTTATCTATGATATACAGATTTTTGGTAGGAGCGCAATAATAAGATAAAACCACCAAACTGACTTATAACTATAAAACCCCCAAACTGACGTATAATGAAATTCAGGTTTTTTTCTTTTTATTAATTATCTTAAACCTGTTTTATGCATAAGTTTATAAACTAGTTTGTGTTGCCGCTTTCGTGTACTCTTATTCATTAAGTAGTAGCGGTTTTGCTTCAAGTCGCAGATTTTGAATGGTATACAAATAATTCTAGATTTTCAAAATGCAAATCAATAATTTGTATATCGGGAAACTACTTGATGATTCCTGATTCAAATGAAACACCGCGCAAGTTATCTGCCGATTAAGAGATGTAAATTGTTTTAAGCTAACTTTTTTTTCTAATTTAATTTTTCCTTCTGTTGTTATTGCTTTCACTTTATCGAAGTACATCTATTATAATACACTGGTTTCCAAGAATTGGATTAGATTTGGTATTGATTTTTGTGTAGATGAGAATAGAAATCAGCAAACGCGAACTTGAGTAAGCGTTACGCGGTGTATAATTGTGTATAATTTGCTGCTTTCATAAGAATATGTAACCGAAATTTCCGACCGCTTTCGAGGTAAAACCAAAAATAAAAGCTTAAGAAAATATTTAGTAATGTATCTTTACATTTGTGATGAGGTGCAAAACGGTGTAGAATAAATGAATGGAATGTAAAGTCGGCAACGACTATCACCACTTTGTGCGGAGTCACAATTTCGAAAAGTACTTCGACAGCTAAGTTGGAAAACATCTTGCGAAATAAATATGGCGGTGCGTTCGTGGGTTCAACACACAATTGAAAACTGCTGTGGTGATTGAACAACAAGCTTTCAACTTATTTCTTTGCATACGTAACCAGGAATGAACTTCAGCATTTTTTGTTGTTATTATTATTATTATTATTATTATTTAGCCGAGCTCCAAACATGCGAGCAATATTCGAGCGCGGGTCTAATTTGGGATTTATACAGGAGAAGAAGTTGGGCCAGAGCAAAATATTCCTGAGGCTGACCTGCCGATGCTCGACACATGTTTATGCCACGATACATTCCCACAGACCGTGACGCCGAGTAATTTCAATTTTTCCCCAAATTCGAGGGCCTGTCCATTCATCGTCAGCTGTGGAACCGATGATGCACCTTTCTGTGTGAATGTTGTATATTGTGTCTTCGCTGCATTGAAGTCGGCCATGTTGGCCCTTCCTCATTGCAGGACCTTATCTAGATCCTGATTCAGAGAGTCAACCTGTCTACATCTCAGCTGGTGCGACGTAGATGCACCAATCGGCCGAACACTCGAAAAGGAGGAAACAAGCATACTATTGTAAGGGTTCTCTATACCACATCGAGAACCAACCCACAATTCCAGACTTTATTTCGACCGCTTTCAGCGCGTCATTTCTACACATTCCCCTTATAAGCTATTCCACCTGTTAAACATGTTAAAAGGACGCATAGCTAAACTCATTATCCTATGCAGATAATCTATAATTGAGTTTAGCTACCTTTTTGCCAAACGGCAACCCCATTTCACTAACCCATGAGATTTCCACAGGAAATCGCATCATGTCGGTTAGCAACGGCATAGTCTGATCAAACGACGCGGTTGCTTAACCTTGCGACCGCTGGGGAAATTATCAAAGCATTTAAGTTAGTTCCCATGATCTGATTTCCCTAGCCAAGTCAGCGTCCTTTTCACTTTCTCCAGACACTTCATTCGCTAGGGATCAATGCTCTCTTTTCGCAGGTGAATAGCACCAGCTTAATTTTCCTCTCCTTCACAGTTCTGTCTTCGTACAGATCAATGTACTCTGGGTTGACCATATTCACCGAATTGGGTCAATGGGTGACGCTCAGAACTACATTGATTCACGCACACACAACCAAATCCACCCCGAGATCATCATACTTCGTGTTTCTGTTCTCTCATTCTCCCATGTTCGTCGATTATCAATTAACGGATTATCCACCACACATCGACTAATGTGGCAATGAGAGAGCAGAAGTCTGTTCTCTTTTGGTTGTCAAGTGTGAAACTTAAATTACCCAACTTCATCCCTTTTCCAGACAGTCGATTTATAACCATCTAACAGATCGGTTGCGATACAACAATCGCAGCGTGTGCACACGCTACGAGCACCACAAGCATAAGGAAACACGTGTCTGTTGGCAGTTTGAGTACTAACAACCACCCCCATTAAAGAGTTAAAACGAGTTCTATTTTAAATTACATCCATTCCAATTACATTCGGTCAGCAAATTTTTATTGTTCGGTTTTTATAATGCATACAGTTTTAACTCGCGGAAACGCCACCGTGGCGTACTCTCTTAGTGCGTTGACGTGCCTTACATTCTGCTGTTCATGTTTCCACCATTGGGATTTCTATTAACTTATAAGTGCATACGAATCAATAAACTTAGTATAAAATAAAAATAACAAAAAAATTCAACCAAAACCACTGCATTTAAATTCTTCATTTTTGGTGCTGGAATTTTCTATGGATATTCGTCGAGCAACATCGTGGGGAAGAAAGTGAACTAGTGCCCATGATCGGCACAATACTTCTTCACCCCCACACTATCATCCGCAAAACTGAACAGTCACTTATCCGTTGACTCCAACAAATCATTTAGGTGAAGCAAAAATAGGGTTGGAGCCAAAATAGAACCACGAGGCACCCCGGAATTAACAAGATACAGATCCGAAAATCACCGTCCACAACAACCCGGATCAATCGATTTTCTAGGAAGCGTTCGTCCAGTCGCAAATCTGCTGGGAAAGTCCGTATGAACGAAGTTTGCACAGCAATGCCCCGTGCCAGACGCGGCCAAACGCCTTGGAGATATCCAATGCGACCGCTCTTGACTCACCATGCCGCTCAATCGCAGATGTCCATATATCGGTTATAAAAGTCAAAATGTCTCTCGTGGCCCGCCTGCCACGGAATCCGTATTGAACATCATTCAGAAGTCCTTTGCACTCCAAATACTTAATTAACTCGTCACTGATGACCTCTTTCATCACCTTAGATATCGTAGACAGTACTGCTATCGGCCGGTAATTTTGTGGGAGACACTTTTTCCCCTTCTTTGGGATTGGCAGAACTCGAATGATTTTCCAAGAGGTAGGAAATGTCCTCCATACACAAGATAAGTCGAAGAGCCTGCCATCTACAGCACAGCTTTTAAGGACTATTGCTGCTATTCCGTCCGGGTCGGTTGGCTAGTAACCGTCCAGTCCACGTAGAATGGGTTTAATAATACGCGGGCAGAACCTCACATCCCGCATCGAAGACCGCTCCGGCATGATCACAGGTGGCTCCAAAAGACCGGCATCGAGGTTTGACTTCGGGGAAAATAAACTCCCGACAAATTATCTTTTGAATTTGTGACTAACGCCCAGTCGACGGTACGTGAAAGATGTTCGAAAAATGTCGATGGTCGATCGTCATTCGGGGAGTGGTAAAGACAACAAAGAAATTTAACAGAATTTTTCATCACGACCCTCAATCACACGATGGCCACATTAGTGGGTTCCAACGCCTCTATCCTTTGGCAAGCCAGATCGGACCGTGTGAAGACCCTGAAAACGGAATCTCGAATGTGAATCGTATCCTGAGCAACGAAGATATGTCGAATCAGTTGACGAATCGACCTAAGTGTCAGATAGGACAAGGATATCAGATTGGTGTTGGTGGTCCCGATGCCCCTGATGTTACAAAATGCCGTTATCAGTCGGACGTGGACAGAGCCTTGAGAACGAGCCCGATTGCGCGATGACGAATTTTTTAAAGTTTGGTTATTTATCAGAATATTTACATGATGTTCCCCCTGACAGGCTAACCCCTCACTCCTATGTGAATTACTATAGTTTTTTTTATTTTTTTTTCCAATCAATTTCGTTATCCAACTTTTAAGCAGAATTTTCTTGAAATTACTTATTTATTAATTGAAATCTTCAAGCAATTATTTATTGAGATTAAATGACTCTATATACAAGGTGGCGCAAAATTAATCACCCTATCGGAAGACGTTATAATTTGTGCAAATGGTGTCGTACGTCAATGATATTTGACATTTGTGAACTAGACAGCTGCAGAATACAAACAGATACGCAATGGAGGGCGTGTGAATTACTCTCAAGCCATCCTTAATCTCAACAACGAAAAGGACGATTTTGTGTCGAAAATCATCATGAGCGACAAGGGGCATTTCCACTAAGCGGTTACGTCAGTAAGCAAAATCTTCGTTTCTGGGGCACTGCAAATACGCGTGTTAAGTGCATCAGTGACGTCATAGACAAAGATGAGGTACATGAGGTCATTGATGCACTCAAATCAAAAAACGCTATCCATTTATGAACTCGGATAACCCCCAGAACGGTAATCCAATTAATTGCACATTTCGGCATAGCCATTAAACCACAGAAAGTAATTAATTGCATATTTCAGAGCAATTCACAAATCGCATAAAAACAATGAATTGCATATTCCGGAACGATTAACAAATCACGGAAAAGCAATTAATTGCATATTTCAGCACGATTAATAAATCGCAAAAAAAGTAATTGCACAAAATTAATTGGGTCAGTTCGCAACTGTGGATATTGAACTATGGCGCAAATCGATGAAGAAATATCGGCTGACGCCACAGTACAAAACAATTGCGAATTGAAGTTAAAATGCGGAAATTAGTTCATTGCAAATCAAAATTGCATTATCGTCATCGGGAGGTGTTGACCCCGAGGTGACGAGAAGTGGTAGGAAGAAGTTAGAAGGCAGTCTGAATTTGGTCGTAAAAGTTGAAGTTGGGTAGTAAATCTAGAATGAAGTAAAAGTACGGAGTGAGTCCAGAAGAGAATTGTAGAGAGTTTAAGGAGAAAGAAAAAAGTGCTAACCAATGTAAGCAGTTAAACGAATAACGTAAAATACCAAATGGTTACTGTGAAAAAGGTGTGGATAGATTAAGGAATAAGAAGTGAATGTTAGTTAATGTAAATAGAAAAACTAGTAATGTGGATATCAAACCGCTTCTTAGAGAAATTTGTGAATAGATTTAAAAAAGAAAAGAAGTGAACATTAATTGTTACAAACAGAGAGACGAACAGAGTGAAGTCAAACCGTTGCTCAGAAAGATTTGTGAGTTTAAGAAAAAGAAGTGAATATCAATTAAAATAAATAGAAAGACGAATAGAGTAAATGCCGAACCATTAGACTAAAGATAACGAAATAAATGCTAATCAATGTAATCAGTAAAACGGATAAAGTGAGTCTCGAAACCTTTACGTAGAGAAGAATTGTGACTAGACTTAAGAAATAGAAATAAGTGTTAACTGAATGAAACAGAAAGACGAATGACTAGAAGAGTCAGTACAAATAAAAGAAGCAATAAAAGAGACAAAAAAACAAAGAGTGACTACGAGTTTTGATTTCCTAGAATTCTTTATTTTGTGTTAATGGAAGATTGGGTCGACATTCCCCACGAGACGTGATTCTCACTTTTCAGCTAGAACTCAAAAACCATAACTCGCGTCTGATGCATGAAGAGCCATTACATCCACTCAATGCAACTGTGTGGTGCGGCGTTCACGCGGGAGGAGTGATTGGGTCGTATTTGTTTGAGGACGCCATCGGCAATTCGGTCACTGTTACTGGCGAACACTACAGGGCCATGATAAACGAATTCTTACTGCCGGAATTGGATGAGCGGAGCTTAGTGAACATATGGTTTCAACAAGACGGTGCAACCGCACACAGCACGAGCCACAATGGATATTGGGAAGGAAGGGTTTCCTGGTCTCATAATATCCCGTGTTGGCGATTTGGTATGGCCAGCAAGAACGTCCCATTTAATCATTCCAGACTTCTTTCTTTGGGGCTACTTGAAGTCGCAGGTTTATGCCAAAAAGCCTCAGACAATCGCAGCCCTTAAAGAGAATATTCGACAGGAATGCGAACAGTTATCACCGGAAATCTTGCGGAAAGTCATGGAAAATGCGATAAAACGGGTATAAATGTGTATCAACACTGGCGGCAGCCACTTGACGGATATCATCCTTTCCACTTAACAGAAAAAATTGTAAAGGTCCAAACAAAGATTTCCATGACTCAAAATCTTTTTTTTTTATTTGGTAAAAAAGTAATTCAAAAACAAAATTGGATGATTAATTTTGCGCTACCCTATATAATAAAATATAAGTACTTGGTTTCACTACAAAAAATGATTGTTTACTGAATTTTACAGGATTTGAGGGACATCTTGGATATTTGGGCTCCTCGATAGTATAGTCGTTATTATACCCGTCTGTCACCCGGGAGACCGGGGTTCGATTCCCCGTCGGGGAGCCTCTGGCGCAAAACTAATGACCTTGCCCAGCAAAAATAAATCATTATGGAAAATTTAACAAGCCTCAGGACTTGCTAAATAAGGCCAAGACCGGTTCCCGGTTGTAGTGCCGATGATGATGATTGGATATTTTTATTTCATTACTAATGATTATTTTGCCATCTATTAATATATCGAGTTCTATAGATTTTTAGTGCCATCTCGCAAGTTTTTATTTTATTACTTTATTTTGTCATCTATGAAAAAAATGACTTTAACAATAAACATATCATCATCATCATCATCGGCACTACAACCGGGATCCGGTCTTGGCCTTATTTAACAAGTATGAGGCTTGTTAAATTTTCCATAATAACCCGTTTTTCTGGGCAAGGTTATTAGCCAATAAACATATAATGTCATTATATATTGTTCCGTCCCCGAAGTTCACAAAAATGTCTAGATACGCCCTTGTTTCTAAAAGGTGGGCAATCCCTGGTCTACGCCAGTAAGATGCTTATATTATTTTTAAACCTCACTCTAGTTCAGCATAAATGTTACCGAAGTTGACAAGCACATATGTCTTCATCGAAATTAAACGGAGGTTCTAATTAACAGTCGCTGTTATTGCCGCAAGGCTTAAGGCATAAATAATTTTGTAACAGCTGAGACTGATAGAAATCAGTAACATATACGTATGCATCCTCAATTACACTACATGAGCGACACATTATTTCACAACGTATACGCAAACCCCAAATTACTACATAATGATGAATTACCACCCACTAATTAATAACAACTTTCCTGATCTATGGTAAGAATCTAAAAGTTATATCAATAATCATTAACGTATAAGTCTCGAGGTGCTTATTAAATATCGCGATAAACTGAGAGCCCTGGCGAATATAACGCAAACCATGATACTCAACTCGTTTGAACTTACTCAAAAACACCATCCAGAATATGTATACACAAACCACCGTCGCCTAAAGGATGATAATGCTTTCAAAAACCTCATTCTAAGGCCCGGATATATGACAAGCTATTAATCTTGGGTTTGAAATGAAAATGAAGCCCGCTCATGTATATGACAGGATTAAATAGGACAAAATGTCAACAGACTTTACAGTGAAGTCAATATTTAATAAGCAGCAACAAACAAATGACTAATTAATGAAACGTGTTGTATCCTTCGTGAAATCATCAGTCACTTCTTATCCATTTTAGTTGTCATTGTCTTTAACTTGTTTAATATTTCGATCCGCGTACGATGTCAAAAACGTAAGAGCTAGGTGAAGTGCTTTTTCTTCATCCCTCATCGAAATAAAAGCAAAATAGATATACAGGGTAACAAATATACAGGACGACATTTCCATTCCCCATTATTTGTATCCGTATCTGTATCTTTAATAATAAACTTATATCCGCAGTAAGACAAAATAAACCTATTTGATACGAAAATGTGTTTGCCCCCTTTGAGAGCTTCGTTTTAGCACCAGGCCATTTATACAGCTCTCTTTACACACACACCAACAAATATACAGCGTCACCCAAGTCCTCAGCCATTTCACCAAAACCAACCGGTCCATATCTTCAATCATCCATTGTTTGGTTTTCACAAGAGGGTTTACAATCAGGATCCTCTATATGTCTTTGACAGCAATACCAGCCCTCATATGCACAACAACAAAAGGACCGACACGAAATGTGATGATAATGGCCATTAATATGTCACAGCGATTTAACTTTTATTCCCTTTGAAGTGCTAAAACAGTCGAATATATCGAGGGAATCAATTTGCATTACTTTTAGCCAATTCGCTGCATGTCTTTCCTTTGTGTAGCAGTCCCGAAAGGGATGCTGGAAGTTAATGGCAGTATCAATATACCATATTCCAAGTCTAGAAGCAATTGTCATGTTTCATGTCCCGAAATGACTCATCAACAGAAGCACTCATGAAGTAATTGACTAAATTACGGCGAAGGATAATCGTTCCAATAAATATTTCATCGGAATGACACTTACCGACATTTTACCGATATTCAAAGTCAGTTAGAATGAATAGTGCCACGCTAGCTCCGGCTAATAGTCGACTATGATCCTGTAGTTGACTTCGAAGGGCTAATAAAAAACAGTCGATACCTAAATTAATTTAATTCCAATGTGGTGCCTTGACAGCCTGTTGCTGATGAAGTCCGAGTCAGGCTGTGGTAGGATTACCAGGGCTAACCCCTACTACTACTAGACTACGTCTAAGGTCATCAAATATCGGCGGAATCTAATAGAATTGAATAAAAGTCCAGCCAATCTTTGTACTGGCTCTGCAGTAGTAATACTATGCAGTCCTAAGCAAACAAACGGATCTCCCCACCCGCGTCCAAATGAAGTGCAAAATTATCTATCTGTGCGGTGCCAAGCAAACAAACAGATTTCCACACACGCGTCTTAGTGCTGTGGAAAGTGCGAAGATATACACGCGAATGATGTGCAGTGCTGGAAAGCCGTCTACCCTCTCCATTCATTGTGTATGTCTTTCTCTTCTCCACACCTCTATTTGCGTCCATCAGGCGTCGATACTCTCAATTGATTTATAATCTTTGGAGAGTTTTTGGTATCTGAATGGCATAATGTTCGTCATGGAAGGGATGTGACCTGGATTTCGGCACGGATCTAGTGGGGCAACTACTACAAAGGGATATCACTTGTACTGGTTGTTTTCGCTTATCTATCATTGGTCCTGACTTGCATCCTTCTCTGAGACGGTATGGGTTTTCTGTGTACGGCCATTTCAATGGAACGGGAATTTCGCCTTGACCTTTGCAACATTCGCGAGCTGAGATGCAATTTCTCCTCTGTATCTGCCAACGTTTCAAATCAGAAACCAACTACCCTTGCATTTAGCGATACCCAGGTAAAAACTAATACAGATATTCCCGATTTTAATCTACTTGGATATAACTTAGTGCCTCTGTTCTTTATACACCGTGGTCTAGCCACACGCATACGAAATGATATTGCTTATCAGCTTCTGCTACGATATGGACTCTGCTCCAATCCAGAATTTCATTTCTCGTGGTTACGTTCGTAAGCATATCACACATAACTGCATTCTTTACAAAAGCCCAAATTCGGATAGAAACGCATCCTTTAACGAATTTGATGCTTTATTTGAATCTATCGATAGGATCTCGACTCTATATCCGCACACTGACATCGTTATTCCGCGTGATTTCTATCCGCATAATTTTCACTCCGGACACACAACAACTGAAGGTCAATATGTCCAGCTCTTTGCTGATTCACATCGTTGAAATCAAATCGTCAATGAGCAAACACGGGTACCAGGCATGGCTGGTAATCCCGTCAACACACTGGACCTGTTTCTCATCTCCCACCCGAACAAATACACAATTGAAGTTTCTTCGCCCTTAGGCACCTCAGATGACTGTGTCGTGCCAACCAAGTTTGCTCTAACTAACAGCAACATTAACGAGAAAACTCCTAAAAGAACAGTATGGATCTACGAGAAAGTCATCAGGGCAGGTCTGAACGTCTTTTTTGGGAGGTTAAATTGGTCGTTATTTTTCCTCAGTAACGATGTTGATCATATAGCGGACACATTGACAAACACGATTCTACTTGGCATGCGAACCTTTATTCCACAGAGGGTAAAGAGTATCAAACCCAAGAGAAATATGTGGTTCGATTCCGGGTGCAGAGAACCCATTAAGGCTAAAGGGTTGAGCTTCCGGTTGTATAAATCAAACAATACTGAGGAAAACCGAAAAAGATTCCGGAGAGCTAAAAATGACTGCAATGCGCATACTCAACTCGCAAAGTTCTTGCATGACGAGAGTGTGAGACAAAAAATGCTACACCCTCCCACAGGTAGTAAAAACCTCTCGGCATTCGTTAAAAATATTGAAAGCTCGGGCTCGTCATCCATTCCATCGCTTATAGTCGATGACAGACCAGTCACCAGTGCAATAAAGAAGGCGACTCCACTTGCTGCACATTTTGCAGCGAACTCCACGCTGCTTGATATCACATCAGTTCCACCTCAACTTGAGCATAAGCACCACACCATGAGGCAGATTCACTTCCGAACGCGTACTGTTGTCCGCGCATTTAAGGAGCTAAACGCAAACAAGACCGCTGGTCCTGATGGCATTCCCCCAATTCTCTTGAAGAAATGTTCCTCTTCACTCGGTTAACCACTGTGGGGGTTCTCTATACTACATGCAGTACCAACCCATTATTTTAGCCTTATTTCGACCGCTCACAGCGTGTCAAAGTAACCCCAATTCGTCCCACCAACCTATTTACCTGTAAGAGAAGCATGGCCGGAAGTCATTTATTCATTTAGTTAATGCACAACTGCATTCAGTGTTTTCTTGCCATACGGCAACACTTCTGCATTAATCCAAGCGATTTCCACCGGAAATTCCAGTCATTTTGGTTGGCAACAACCATGTACGTCCAAACGACGCGGTTACATAATCCTGCAACGGCTAGGGTAATTCCAAATTCTTCGAGTTTGGTTCCCACGATAATATTACCCTAGCCAATGTAGCGTCACTTCGACTTCCCCCAGACACGCTATCCGCTTGGGATCAATGTTCTCTTTTTGCAGGTGAATAACACCAGCCATTATCCACTCCTTCCCATTTTTATCTTCCTACAGTTCACTGCACTCTGAGATCACCACATTCACCGAATTAGGTCAGTGGGCTATCCTCAGAGTTGCATTGGTACATGCACACAAAAACCCAATCCACCCTGAGATCATTGCACATTGTGTTCCGGTTTCCTCATTCTAGCTCGTCTGTCGACTTACGAGTTGACCGAAGCGTTAATCCACCTCGATAGGCGGGGAACATGAGAGAGCACAATGTAAGGATGATCTCGATTGGTTGCTCGTTGTGCACAATCAAAATTACCCAATCATCCCTAATTGGGATCAGTCGTTACACAATCATCACCGCAGTCGGTCACGCCGCCTTTTAATGAGTCTTTATCCATCCGCCATCGAGGTAGGTCACGCAAGCCAGAGTTATATTAAAACACACAGCATACATCGCTTATAGTCTAATCCCACTTTGGAGCAAGTGTGCACCAGTCGTGAGTCATCACCACGGTCATCGTTAATTAATTGTATTTTAAATTTCACCATCGAAGTTTTATTCAAAAGGTCTATTCCGTTCGTCTACGCATAGAATCGATCAATTTTATGAATGTCGACGCGCTGTGGTTCGGCAATAGGTGCGAGTGGTTGTTAAATGTTACTTCTAGTTTAAAACAAACCTGTAATTAAAAACCTTTAGTATCTTGTACAGAATCAATGTAATCGAAAAAAGTGTGATTTAAGAACAAAAGCAGTATCTGTAAATAAGATACCGACCACAAATAAAAATTGTAAATATCAAAAATACAAACATCATTCAAGTGTTTCATTTGTTTTTCTTGAACATACGTGCGGCAGCAGAACTCGTTTCGTTTTACTCAGCGAACGAACGGTGGGGAGTAAGTGAAATCAGTGTCGTGCGTCGGCACACAAACATCTACCCCCACACCACTACGGAAACTCTTCCATTTGTCTTAATCTACTGGGCGTTCCCCAAATGGAAGTCAGCCAACATTCAGCAAATTCCCAAAACCGGTGATAAATCGTCCCTCTTTTCTTATCGACCCATATCACTAACTTCTATTCTCTCCAAGGTAATGGAATCACTTATCAACCGTCAACTTTCGAAATATCTGGAATCAAATGACCCCCTCAATGACCATATTGGCTTTCGTAGCAAGTGGTCCACAGAAGATTTCATGGCGTACCTTACCGAAAAGTGGAGCCATTTCATCCACTACCTCGGCGAAAGCAAGGTAGTCGCATTAGATATTTAAAAGGCCTTCGGCAGAGTTTGGCATCCAGCCCTCTTATCAAAATTGCATTCCTATGAAGTGAACAATTCGCTGACCCGATGAATAAGAGACTCAATTCAAGTGGTCCTTGACGGTGCAAATCTGTCTCCCATCAAATGAATGCAGGTGTTCCCCAGGGTTCGGTAGTCTCACCCACTCTCTTCCTCATATTTGTGAATGATATCTTTCCATTCCATATATCCATTACCCAAAACTCAATTCACTCGTTTGCTGATGATAGCACCTTGAGTTTCTCATAATCATATGAGCATTTGTGGCGGTTCCGCCAAACCCCACGGTTCGCTTTCCTGAAAAACCCCGATAACTTTCACCCAATCTCCTAATTTCACTAATGCAATCGCATTAGCATATTAAATGCTCCACGCATTAAAGAGATCAAATCGGTGATCTAAAAAGCCCCTGGAAAAGGGAACTTACCTTTTCATGCACGGATCGCACCCGTTTGTGGTTCATCTCCCGACGGCGCGAACATCCCTGTATCAGAACTCGTTCCGTTACAGAGCGGGGAAGCTGTAGAACTGCCTTCCCACGCGAGTGTTCCCGGAGCGTTACAACCTGCAACTGTTCAAAAACAACTGCAACAGTTATTTGATGGCATCTCGGGGCGCCCACTCAACGCTATAGGTTCGCCTCTCCCGAGAGAAGTTTAATAAAAAAAAAAAAAAAAAAAAAAAATGCGTCTCTTCGCATACAATTCTCCATAAGATTTCTTTCTTAACATTATCAGGTAGAACCCCCATTATTACAACCCAACTCCCATTGTTTCCCGCCAATGCATTTGCATTGGCACGTGAGGACATTTCATTTTACAAGGACATTTAATGCATACAACGCATTATCTAAAATTCCTAGAAATAATTCTTTAAAGTGCATATGGCATCATGAATCCCAAGCCAGTCGGCACCCTTTGTCTGTGTTAAAATCCTATGTCGGACAGCTTGTTTTTACAGATGCCATAAACCATATTTCTACGCATGTAAACATGCATAAGATCCGGTTATCACCACAGTGAAAGCGAATGCACCCAGAATTTCCTTAGCCAGCGAATTGAATCTTAGAGTCTTATTCCATCCGCTGACCACCACGGTCATGCCGCTCCCGCTCTCCGGTGTGCACGGAGACGCGAAAATACCCAGAGTCGTTTGGGTAATAGTTTTTAAAATAATTAAAATCAAGTCCGTCGTGTGTGTATTAAAATCCAATAAGTAAAAACCAATGTAATACTGATATAAGTTCGAAGCAAAGAAATAAAAACGGTGATCACCAATTAAACCTGTGCGTCATTTTCTGTGTTGTCCGCTGCGCATTTTGGTGTTCGGTTTGTTGGCTCGCGATCGATGTGTAGGAACTTTAGTGACAATGATTGATGGGGAAGAATTGGACCGTGTGCTCGTATCCGGCATAATACTTCTCCTTCCCACACATTCCAGAGCAAACTCTTCGAATGTCATTACCAATCAGCAAGTTATGCTTGATACATTGAATTCCGGGGGATTATCGAACCGAGTAGAATTCAATGCCTTAAAAACTCAGTGCTGCCCCCTGTCGTCAAAGGCGAACGCCAAATTAAATATACTGTCGATTAACGGCACTTGTATCGACGAAGCCAAGGAACTATCAATCCTTGGGACTTGAATTAATTCGACTCTTAATTGGAATGACCACATTTTTGAAATGCAGCGAAATGTATGGGGTTTCTTAAGAGATGCAAAAGATACTGCGCTCCATCCAACCTGGCCACTATTTATTCGTCCCAAAATTGGGTTCAACTCCCATATTTGGTCAGGCATATTCAAAACAGCGGTACACGTGCTCGATAGGATGCAAAACCGAGCAGTGACACTTATTGGAGAACCAGCCGTAAGTCGTTCAATTCCGTTATTAGAACATAGGTGCAACGTATCATGCTTATCTCTTTTTTATAGATTTTAAGACGGTGGTTACTCAACTGAACGTCCTGAATGTGTTTCGCCCCTTCAGACATTTTCGCGCGATACCTGCCAATCTGTGAATGCCCGTTAGTTCACATTGAAAGTGGACTTTAGGCGCAGAAATAAACATAGAGAGCCATTCTTTAGCCGAACCACACGAATGTGGAATGTTCTGCCTGATCATCTGTTTCCTAGTCGTCTAGGCATTCAAGACCAATATAGGTCGATACCTCCGTTCCTTATCCCCTTCTTCTGCATCTGCTGACACTGTGCTCTGACATTTAAGGATACTTCAAAATCCCCTGTTGCACGTTGCAACCAGTGATGATGAGGGTGCTCCTTATAGTGCTTGGAAATAACTCTCCACGCTATCCACACGACGTACTATCTTGCATCACAACCTCTGAGCTGGATATCGATTACGTTTAGTTGTGACACAAGAATTTAAGGGGACATTTCGGTTTGTTCGGTTCAAAAAAAATCAATTTTTTTTTGCTTAATCGATAGTTTTACCCTACAAAAATAATATGTTAAAATTTGGAAACGAAATCTTAGGCGGTTCCAGAGTTACAGGTCATTAAAGGGTCGGGTGTCCCGCGGATACAAATTCGTATCATAGGTGGCAACTACCGTGTATTTAGAAAGATGCAGACTATCCATTTATGGGCATTAATTTGCTTCGCTTTTGGCTTGGGCCAACTGCCACTTCTTTGAATATGTCGCAATCTTGTGCGACTGAACAACGTGTTCATAAGCGGTAATGGAAAGTGAAGATAAAAAATTTGCTGCTTCTGGAGATGGTAGTTGGAGCAAAAGGGGTCATACTGCTAATTATGGCGTTATGACATTGATCGGCAACAAAACAAACAAAGTTCTCGATCTTACTGTGAAATCGCGTTATTGCCAACGCTGCAAACTTATGAAAACAAAGAAAGGCACCCCTGAATATGATACTTGGTGGGATGAGCACGAACCAGTTTGCACATTGGATCACAATGGAAGTTCGGGTAAAATGGAGCCTGACGGAATGTTAGAGATGTCCGAGCGCGCTTTTGATCTGCACGGCCGCATTTACGAAAGGTACGTTGGAGACGGGGATGTAAAAATAATGAATGCGTTGCAGAAATCATTTCCAAATGTTGTAAAGGCCGAGTGTATCAATCACGTGGGAAAGCGAATCGGATCGCAATTACGCGGTGTCATAAAAAAAGCAAAAAAAAAAACAGACCAATTAGGAGGAGCTGGTCCTGACAAACTTACGGGAAACATGATAACAGAACTGACGACTTATTACGAACTTGCGATTAGACGCAATGCTCACTCTACTGAAGAAATGGCGAAAGAAATTTGGGCAACATACTACCACAAAATATCAACCGATGAAAATCCGCAACATAAAAACTGTCCAAAGGGCCCGGAGTCATGGTGCAAATGGAAACGCGCGGAAAGTGCGAATGAGCTGTCAAAGTACCACCACGACAAACCTCCCTTGGGTCCTAAAGTACGAACAGCTATTTACCCAGTTTACGTAATCCTGACAGCTCCCGATTTGTTAAAAAAATGCGAGGGAGGTTTCACGCAAAATAACAACGAAAGTTTCAATGCTACTATCTGGCAAATAGCGCCAAAACACACCTACAGTGGTAAGAAAATCATTGAAGTTGCGGCTCCTTCTGCAGCTTGTATGTTTAATGAGGGGTTTTTACCCGTATTGCTAATAATGCAAGTCATGGGCATCAAAATTGGGTACGCTGCGAGAGCGTTTGCGAACGAGGGCGACAGAGATCGGCTAGTATACAACTCGCACGAGGCACGAACAGCGAGGAAAAAGGCGAAAATGCAACTGGAGGACCAATTCGAAGTCGTGGAAGGAATTGTTTATGGTTCAGGAATAGATGTCTAGCTGTTAGTATAAAAAATCCCGATGATTTCATGAAAAAAATCGCTTTTATCTTTTGTCTAATTTATCTCCGTTTTTCTCGAAGCGACTCATTTGTAAACATTTTTTATTTTCTTTCTATATTCTTAGTTTCTAAATTAAAGGCTAGACAAAAAATGCTTAAATTCTAGCTTAAATATCTTATATAATAACTTACTGGTCCTTCGCAGACGCTCTAAGCTAAACATTACTTAACATTTGTATAATTTGCCTTTCGGCGACAGAACTTTGTGGCAATACTTATAATTATTCGAAAGACAAAGAAAAATTTGAAAAACTTTGTCAATTTTTTTTTGTTTTTTTTTTCTTAAAATTTAAATTACTTAACTTACCTACTTTTTTTTTTTTTTTAATGTAAAAGCACTTAACCTAACTTAACTTAAATCTTATACTACCCTAATTCTAGAAAAGCTAAGTCTATGTAAGCTAGCTGATGATAGTGTGATTCTATACCGACTTTGGTATCCAGGTCTTTATATGCCATTCAACCACCAGAACTGTTGACGCTGTCTAATACTATCGTCCCGGTCTCTGTGGGAGATAGCCCTACTGAAGCGCAGGAGCTCTTCTTCGGTGCGCGTTACTTCCCGGTCGTAGCACAATCGCCCGTCTACAGATGATCTACTTACATGATAGATCAGCGGAATTCCGGATCTATCCTGTATAAGCCCTTTCATATCCAAGTCAAGGAACGCCTCTGGTGGAACAAAGCCGTTGCGACGCACGCTCTCATAGTACAAGGTGTTTGGATAATAGGCTCCGAAAATTAGGTCATTGGACGAGCTTATTGCTCTCGCAATATGTCCTCTGATTAATTTAATCATAAAATTATCCACCCTATTTATGTACGCTTCATTATATAAAGTCTCATTTGAGTAATACTTTTTATAGTCCGATTCCGGTGTCCGATATAATCTGAGACAACTTCTGAGACACTTTCTTTCGAACACCCGAATCTTTTCCATCAAATTTGGACCTATGTTGAACCATACTGGACAACCATATATGAGCATTAGCCTGATTAGCGTCATGTAGCATATGACTTTTACCCTGCTGTCAAGTTGGATACTGTGAAATAACCTCCTTGTCATAGCAAAAGTTTTCCTCGCTTTGAGCAAAGCAGCCTCTACATGTCTGTTGAAATACAGATATTGGTCTAGCCAGATGCCCAGATATTTAACTAAACTCTTGGTTTCCAGTTTATCTCCATGCGGTCTCACGATAACTAGCTTTCGCCAGTTTTTCATTATGTCGTACGTGGCTTTATATAATAGAGTTCTAAATAGGATGGCTTCACATTTCTGGAAGTTGATCTTAAGTTTCCAGTCATTGCAATAGCGCTGCACTTTGTTGAAGTCTCGCTGTATTAACCTATTTATGATCGCAACCTTCGGAGCTGTTCTGTAAATTATGAGATCGTCTGCGTACGCAATAGCCTGCGGAAGTGCTTCTAATAAGTCGCTAATGTAAATATTAAAAAGAATCGGAGAGAGTACCGCACCCTGTTGCTAGCCATTCTTGATATTATACGTTTTATTAGAGGTCACATTTCCACTTTTGACCACGAACCTCCTGTCCTTTAACATATCGTAAAGTACATATAGTAAAGGCTTGTGTATGCCATGTCTGACCAGTTTGTAATACAACCCTTCGATCCAGACGGTATCAAAGGCTTTCTCCAAGTCGATCAGACAGGCCCCTGTGCATTGGTTCCTACATTTATTCCATTGTATGTCGGAGACCAGTTTAGCTGCGGCATGTGTGGTTTCATGACCCGCCTTAAAGCCAAACTGGTTATTTGGAATAATGCTGTTGTCGTCTACCCATTTTACCAGAGCTTTGTTAATGGTTTTTTCAAATACTTTACTGATGCTTGGGAGTAAACTTATCGAACGCATGTTCATTGGGTTTGTGCAGTCTTTGCCCCTTTTTGCGATGGGCTGAATGATAGCCGTTTTCCAACGCGCGGGATAATATGCATTATTCAACGCGTTGTTAAACAGGACCGTGTATATATCTATTGCCATTGGGGGCAGGTTCTTGAGTACGATGTTAGGTACTCCATCCTCTCGAAGCGACTTTTTTGAGTGCGGTGTAAGCGATAATGACTAATGACCTTGCCCGGAAAAAACAAATCATTATGGAAAATTTAACAATGCCTCAGGACTTGCTTAAATAAGTCCAAGACCGGATCCCGGTTGTAGTGCCGATGATGATGATGATGATGTAAGCGATAATAGGAAAACGGTGCATGCGATTCTTATGAAAGTTCGCACACATATTTTTAACAAGCACACGCAAATTGTGAATGGATTACTTTTTTATTTATTTATTAATTTTTTTAGTTATAACTAAAAAAAAAGAGTAAAAAAGGGCCGAAAAATCATTTTTTTTTCAATAGTCCGCCATTTTGTTTTCTATCAATTTTAACATTTTTTTCACTCACATCGGGCTAAACGTATACAACCCTCACACGAGCAGAACGGGGGGGGGGGGGTTCCGGCTTCGGAGTCACTCGACAAAATTCACAAACGTTGTCGAAAGATGAATAAAATGTTTAAAAACAAATTTGTTGTTATATCTTTAATACTTTCTCTTAAAAAAGATCATGGAAATAACCTATTTTTTGACCCGACAAACCGGAATGTCCCCTTAAGAGAACAGTACAACAGTACGGCTCTTGGTCGGCAATAACAGAAAAAGTACTGGAGAGAAGAGGTTGTAGTGCCGATGATGATCATACTCCGTCAATAAAGACGGTCGGATTTTAACTAATTGAAAAACGGAGTTGAGGTTAAATCGTCGCAAAAATTGTCATCTATCATCAACCATCAACAGTCATTCATGGGTTTTGAATAATGAATAATAAAAATCTGCGTCAAACCACCAAGAAAACTGATCGTACCTTGATTACTTAAAAACAGAGTCGAGATTAAATCGATGCCAGAAATTGTCATATTTTTGATTATCATGAACCAACGACAATGATATTCCTAATTTTTGGATAATAAATAAGAAGAGGTCGTGTCAAACTGTCGACAAAAATGATTGTATAATTAATTAAATAAAACACCAAGTGGAGATTAAACGCTCGTCAGAAACGGTCATATTTTGTGAGACGTAATCATAATCCGTCAACAGCCAGGTTGATTTTTAAAGACGGTTGTGTTGTTAAATAACAAAAGAGAGCCGTTGATAAACTATCGGCAAAAGCGGTCACTCCCAATACAAAAAAAATTTCCGAAGTGGTGTATGAGTGAGTGGTAGGTAGGGTCCTAAATCCCAGCCGACCAGTGAGATACCGCCCCATTAAGCTATAGGCTTCGTGAAATAGTTGGGAGAAATCCTTGAGCATCTTGAATGGTGGACCTGGTTAGAAAAAAAACAGCTTCTCAGGGCGTTGACTCAGCGCTACAGATTCTTTTGTGTGAGAAGTAAAAAAAAAATAATTTGCAGTAGTGTTTATTCAAAACAGATAATTTAAAAACACGTTTAAAAAGCGTTGATGTTTTAAGCAATATCGTGCTCTGGTGTTATTGAGTGTGTTACTTTGGGAAAACTCATTGAAACAACCACACGCCCATTAAGCTTCCATAAATCCCTTCCTTTGTCTACTTTCTACATCGAACGCGATCAAATAAAGCTCCATGTTGGCATCAATATTTTTCAATGTATTCAAATGAACGCCAAAGATAGTAAACGTACTTGCTTCAAATCTACACTCGTGCTTCGATATAAAGAGTTTCGCAATCGAACCTGGCTATTTCGTGGACAATACAATTAAATAGTTATTAGATTAGTCTGTGAATTCATCTACTGTTAACGTTCATTTTTATTATACCTCTTTAGGGAGCCCCAACATCGAATTGAATTACCACACAATTATGAGCACAGCATTCGAATGACTTCAATTAAACAATTTTGAAAACAATCCAATTAACAGTTCAGCAAATTATCGTGGGAGCAACTTTCGCAAATCCTTTTATGGCATACATGTTTACATGTGCAAGCCCCCCCGCCCATTCAATACAACTTCCAAATGTCATTACACAGTCTGATGGTAGCTTTCATTTAACTAGTCAGTGAAACTGTCACCACGATGAAATATTAATTACAGACCAGGGCTTAAGATGTCGTGAAGAGTCTAAGAATTTTGGCTTCAAATCGTTTACCTAGATCAGATAGAATGGTGATGTAAACGAAGGTATGAAAAAGGCTTCGACTTCACTGTGGCCACTTAGGTAATGACAACTTTCGGAGCACGAGCACTTCAATTGGATATGTACGTCTTACTTCATTAAGTCGAAACAAAATCCTCCATTATGTGTTAAGAATACTTTAATCCGCAGTGAATGAGCAAAAGAACGACGAAAAAAAGCGCAAACATGTAGGAAGTGGAAGAACGTTTAATTTGTGAGCATCCTTGTCCAGCATGAATCTAGAAAATTTATTCCGTGTCGACAAGGACATGTTCACATGTGGCAAAGTTGTAAGTAATCCCTTTAAGAAGACCAGCTAATTGCTGATTAAGTTTGATTTGCTAAGTGGAAAAGTTGTAGATAAATCTTATCAAAGATACTTTGTACAACACACGGGGGTGGGGATGTGTTGAATGGTGTTTTCTAATCGCCATTTCACTTTGAGTTTAACGTGGATTTGGCAGTTACAAATTTGAATGCGTGTTTTATTTTTTTTACACGAAGTATGCGCATAAAGGGAATATAGAGGTGTCCTTAAATATCGAAGGGTGCGGCCGGAATAAGACCGAAGGCATGAGGATGAACGTACTGAACCATCATAATCGAAACATACGCAATGTTGAAACCAAATACGGGGTATGACTGAATAGCAACGATTACAGAAAGTGTTCGCTCTTGCATGCTTGGGGACAAAAGTCATTCGGTTCTTTCGGTGCTTGAGATCGACTAAAACGTCATAAACTACGAGTTCGAGAAGACCTATGACGGATTTGCAACACTAGCGAGCAAAACCTACTGAAAAAAGACTGTGAGGAAAATAAGATAATTGTGTTTCGTAACACTGGTTCGCTTATTCCCCAACACTTGTCCGCAGAAAACTGTTCACCCAATTCCACAAATAAAAGAGAAAATGAAAACCACAGTGTTGTTTACTGGTAAACTCTGTATTTTTATTTCTGAATCTATTTTCACAATTGATTGTCTGGAACCACAAAGTTCTCGTGCACTTAAACTATTTTTTATTCCTCACTACGGTATAACTATTGGATAGGTTCGTATTATACAAGTTAACTTTCATTTATTGCTTGTTCACGATCGAAAGCCGAAGATTCCCCATTTGACGATTCAGTACATTCCAAAGATCTTCGGGGTTTTAGAAACACACCCAATCTGTCTCAAATAGTCCAACTCACAAAACATATTCTTAATTTCACCGACTTCGACAAGGTAGATACTCCGTAGATCACCGAAACAATTCGTATTTTGTCACTTCACATTAGTCGCGGAGAAATTGGACCGGAGGTAGAATTTTTACCTTCGACGTGTGCACACTCTTAGCTGTTGTAATTAAACTCCGATAAACGTCACTTCCCCGGTACGTGTACGCTTCGCGGTGGTTACTATCTGACTCCTCGATGCTGGGCGACATTGACCCAGCCTCGGGGATTGCGATGGGTTTCGACGCACACCATCGCAGGGGAAACAATCTTTCCGTCACGCTGTGGCCAATGAGAAACCGATCCGCGTCCCATTGGAAGGTCCTTGAAAGATATCGTCACGGTTGGAATGAATGTTTCCTCTTGGAAGGAAGGACAAACGAAACGCGCGTTGAAGAAAGAATAGAAAGTAAATATGCAGCTGTTCAAACATAAGCGTGCATAGACCGAAAACGTTTCTATCATAAACGATAGAGGGTATATTGTATATACCGTAATGGTATCTGAAAGGGCAAGCGCTAAGATGCGCATTTGTTTGGATTGGCTAATGCAAACACACTAGGATCGCATCCAATTCATTACTGGTTTATCGCCTATGCAACCGATCTGAGATAATTGGTTGCAGCTGTATTAGCTAACGATTTGCATGTCTCGATCGTGGGATCAGCGGTTGCTTGAGAAAAGCAAACACAGTGAGATTGCTATGAAAATGATTGGCATGAATACCGACGAGGGGACCGTGGAAGATTTCCTAATGGTTGGCAATGGACATGGGTGCCGACCAGAGGAAACAATTATGCTTTTAGGAATACAGCGATGTGGTTGATGCTGTGGCAACGTGATGATCTTGTCATGGGATGCTTTACAGATATTTAAGATTATTGAAGGGTAGCTTAATGCTGCCTGATTGCAGGTAAGTACCATAGCCTTGTAAAGGTGGAGGGGGGTTAGGTGGGGCTAAAGTAATGGGTGGTTCTTCGGTGCCTTGAAGAAACCTCACAAGACCATTGTCATTATACAACGAGCCTAGGATCAGAATCATTAAGCTTTAGAGCAGTTGATTCAAAAAATATCGTCGGTTGTTGATGTGAGAGAGGAAATGAAGGAGGTCTTATAGCGTTTGAAATAATAGTGAAGAAGATCGTGTGATTCGAACTGACGCTATGACAGCTCGAATCACGAAAAAAACTTTACGTAAGCGTTACACACCAGGCTACTGACCGTATTTTGAATTCGATTTCCAAACTCGAGTATATTCCACTGGTGTGAATTATTTTAATTTATCGCTTGGTATACGGTTCTGATGTATTTTTCTTATTCGATTTTTTCGTTCGGTGTTCTTCACTATTTTTGCTTGTGAATTGTGTGTATCTGTTAGAATCGCTACAGTCTTTCGGTGCAAGATTTATACAATTAAAGGGTCACAGTTTATTTCCAAAGATGCCAGGTCAATTGGGGCAGTCTCTTTCCTTAATACTCAACTCCAATGGTATGAAATTCTGATTTCCCATTAAATTGCCCCCTTTGGACTTGTGCTTATGGAGAATAGAGGAAAGAGTCAAGAAATTCAGACATCCAAATGTTGCATCCGAGACATATCAAAACGCCATTGCGCATACTTCAGACGTTCATGCAAGAGACAAGTACGTTGGGTAAGAATGTTTTTCATTGCCTTACAAAAATGGTGGTTAAATTCTGTGAACCATTCAGGTTTTACAATAAAAAATATGTTTGAGCCACGACGGGATAAGAGGACGTAAAGCGTGACTTTAGCGAAATCGAATTAGATAGCAAAGCGGAAAAGGAAAGCATGCAGCACAGGGTACGACAGTAGCTGAGTTAATGAGGATATCAGCTTTCTGGATCCTAAAGACCAGTTTGAAGAAATGTACAATTTGTACAGATTTTAACGCCGGGCCCTGTACAACAGGTGTTGGCACGATAAGTTTGCCTTCTGTTCCACTGATGATTCTGTTGAATATATTGAGTAAGCACTGTGGCGGTTTCGCCAAACCCCACGGCCCACTTACCTAAAAAACCCCCCATATCCGCAACCCAACTCCAATTGTCCCCCGCCAATGCAATCGCATGGGCACTTGATTATATTTCCTTTTCCAAGGATAATTAATGCATACAACCATTACCTAAAATTCCTAAAAACGATTTTTCCTACATGGGCATTCACACATTATCAATGCAGCTCTGCATTAGCGACCCAAAAACCGAATTTCCAATTAGTGTAGATATTCACACTATAGTTCGATCCTGCCGTCGCCATAGATGCCATACATAATTGACACAGATGGTATACACAACCGTCATTGTGTATCTATCTAAATTACTTTCCGAAGACTTGCAACTATTGATTTAGTTGCGAGCACTTCTCGCGGAAATATTTCTTTGTTTGAATGTTCAAACAATCACCGAAGTCACGTTTTGCCGTCGAATTCGATTCAATACCATAAACATATGCAAACAAAAGAATCCGATTCTTCCAGTCGGCAGAGAGACGATATACGATCTGTATTGTATAATTTATCGCAATACCTTTTAGCATCTAATGAGTGGCTGGTATTTAGACAGCTGACCCTCATTACCGAAAGATGCCTTAGGGCGTTTCCCCTTTGTTCTTTTTCCCTCGTCGTAGGTTCCGTTTATCCTTGGCTAAACGCATCGATGAACACGGCGATGTGTACGAACGCACACATACACCACCGCGTCTCAGAGATCGCCTTCCATTGGTCACTGGTCAAAGGAAATTTCATTTCATTTTCACCACACCACCAAAAACTCACCCCAAACGATTGAATATCGTTGAGTCGTATTTCATCCACTGACCAAGACGGTCGCATCGCCGCCCATCGTATCGTCCGTCGGTACGGTGCTTACATACCAAGTCGAGTGTGAGTCGAAAGTTTTTATTTCAGCTGTCCCCCTTAATTGAGTATTGTAATCGCCCGAAAGTGAAACCAATTAACAATCAATAAAATAATATTACACTTAATTAATCATGTGTTTCAATTTTCCGACAGCAGTTCCTGGCTGCGTTAATTTTTTTGCTTGTGTTTTCCTTTCCGCGGAATCTTAGTGACAATTTATGATGGAGGAGGAAGTGAACGGAGTGCCCATGTCTGGCACAATACTTCCTCCCCACAGTACGTCCCTTACAGCCTTACAAAAAAATGTAGTTAAGAAACTTTGGAAGCACTATCGTTTTTTATTGCAAAAAATATGTCTGGAGAAAAGTACAATTTGTTGAACGTACTCTGCTGTTTGGAAATAAAGTTCCAATAGGTCGATCGAAGATGTTTGGTTGCGCACAGTAAAGAAGAGAGTGGCTGAGAGTGTTGGGCCCAAGAGAACAGAAATACTGATTTGATGGGGTTCAGATTCGACACTACCCAAGATTACATGGATTGCGCACCTACCATAAAAAAATGGGCGAATTAAGGAATAGAGTGGGCGAGAGTATGGCACCCTGAAGAAAACAAATATAAACTTGATGAGCGGCCAGCAAGACAGCCAATAGAGATAGGACGAGCATCGAGTTTAAGGGATATACACATTCTTGTTCTCACAATATTGCAGTGGATAAGAAAACGGTTCATTTCTTCAAAGGATTGAAGAAATGGTATGGCTCCTCGATAATATAGTGGTTAGTATACCCGCATGTCACGCGGGAGACCGGGGTTCGATTCCCCGTCGGGGAGCCTCTGGTGCAAGACTTAGTGACCTTGCCCGGAAAAAACAAATCATTATGGAAAATTTAACAAGCCTCAGGACTTGCTAAATAAGGCCAAGACCGGTTCCCGGTTGTAGTGCCAATGATGACGATAAAGAGATGGTATGCGGATTTGATGGACCCGGTTTTAGTCTGCGGGTGCAGATTGTCTACAGAAGGATTTCGCCTCTCTATTAGTAGAAAAAGAACAAACGCATTTCCGTCCAAATTTGTGCCATTGAATATAAAACATGCATGAATGATATATTTACGACAGTAAATTTAAGTTGCGAATTGTAATAGTGATCATATTGTAGCAGAAGCCGGTAAGCAACATAGGTACGCTATACCACGATGTTGGAAGAACATAGGTATTTGCTTATATGTTGGCGATATATCATTCCGTCTCCAGGAAGACGCGGCTTCAATATGGAGTGCCAATTTCCAGGAAGATGTAACGCAAAGTAAGCATATCAAATCCAAAGAAAAAGGCGCATCGAAACAACAGCAAATCAATTCCCAGAAAGACCCAAACAAATAAGGAATGCCAATTCCTGAGAGAACACCACATCGAAACAACAGCAAATCAATTGCCAGAAAAACACAACACAAATAAGGAATGCCAATTCCTGGGAGAACTGTGGGGGTTCTTTATATCGCAGGGAAACCAGCCCACAATCCTAACCTAATTTCGACCGCTAACAGCGCATCACATCAACTCCTATCCCACCGTTCATGCTATTCACCTGAAATATCATATTTCCCAAATGGACGCTTAGCTGACTTCATTCTTCTATGCAGATAATGCATAATTGAATTCAGGTACCTTTTTGCCATACGGGAACTCCATTTTGCTAGCCCATGAGATATCCACCGGAAATCACATCATGTCGGTTAGCAACAACAAGTCGAATCAGACGACACTTTTGCATAATCATGCAACCGCTGAGGAATTTATCGAAATATTTAATTAGTTCTCACGATAAATTACCCTAGCCAATTTAGCGTCACCTCGGCTTATCCCAGATCATCCATTCGCTTGGGATCAATGATCTCTTTTCGCAGGTGAATAGCACCGGCCACATTTCCTCTCCTCCATAATCCTGTCTCCCTACAGGGCAATGCACGCTGAGGTCACCACATTCACCGAATTGGCTCAGTGGGTTACCTCATAGCTGGATTGATTCATGCACACACAATCAAACCCACCCCGGGTTCATGGTACTTTGCGTCTCTGTTCTCTCATTCTCCCATGTTCGTCGATTATCAATTTACCGATATATTCACCATACTTCGACGGGCGTGACAATGAGGGAGCAGAGGCGTGATCTCTATTGGTTGTCCTGTGTGCAAAAATAGAATCCAGAATTTCATCCCTAATTCAAACAGTCGCTTTGCAACCACCGGGGTGTGCACACACACGTGCGATCTGTGCAAAAGAGTTGAGTATTCATCCACTGAGGTGTTCGTACATACAACAGGAGTCGCGAGTTATTTTGCCTTTAACACAGTCGGTGTGAGAAAGGGATTAGTCGAGTTTTTGGAGCCCCTAACCGGAATAAAAAACAAAAGTAATATTAACGTTGTGACGAAGTTCGGAATTCAAGTGCCTAAAACCAAAACAAATCGAACCAATGTAAAGTAAAAGAAATTAAAAGCGATTGACTCAGTGATTAATAAAAGAACTCATAAACAAAAATATGATAACAAGAAAAAAAACTTTAAACAACTAAACCAGTGTCTTTTATTTCTCCTCTTTCGGCAACGTGCGTTCGGAGTAACAAGTGTCGGGGATTCAAGTGAATCCGTGCCCCTGTCTGGCTCACCTTCGAAACCCCCACAGAACACGAAATCGAAACAACAGCAAATCAATTTCCAAGAAAACGCAACATGAAATAAGCATGTCAATTCCTGGGAGAACAGCAAATGAATTCCCAAGAAGGCGCGACGTAAAATAAGTATATTAATTCCTGGGAAGACAAAAATTGCCTTGTACTTAACATCGCCAAATGCCAATCTATAATCTTTTCCGGAAAACGTATTCACTCATCCGCACGTTCCTATTCCGTTCATAACCAATCCGTGGCCATTGTCCAATCTATTCGAGATCTTGAGATCCTTTGCGACGGGGAGTTTAACTTTCTCTCTCACATTGATGAGACGATCCGGAAACCCAATTCTGCCCTCAGATTCGTGAAACGATGGTCTAAGGAATTCGCCGACCTATACGTTACTCGATCCCTTTGCCTTACTCTCGCCCGTCTACTGCTGAATATGCTAGCCAGGTATGATCTCCTTATCACAAGATCCATATCTGTAGAATCGAAAATATTCAACGTCGCTTCCTTCGGTTCGCTCTCCAAGGGCTATTATCGGAAATCCGCTTAATCCTTCCCCCGTACATTAACCGCCTCAAATTAATCAACCTCAGAACCCTTGAGGAACGCAGGGTCCTGGCTGACATAATGTTCATTCATCGGGTCCTCTCCGGCTCGGTAGACTGCGCTTACCTCCTTAACTTAATTGCTCTAAACCCAAATCCTCGAAACACGCGCAATCCTCGCCTTCTCTTCATACCCCCTCAGCGCACCTCTTATGGTCTCAGGGAGCCCCTTCCGCGGATGCTGAAAAATGTCAACTACAATTCCACCTTGTTTGACTTCGACCTCTCTACCCATACTGTCAAGCACCGCCTCCCAAAACAATCTCAATCGTTGCTTCTACACTATTCTATAACCTGCCCCCATCTCTCGCCCCTACTCGTGCCTTCTTAATTTGTCCTGGTTAGGTTAGGTTAAGCCTACTTAAGATAGTTCTTAAGCTCTTTACTTATGTATACAAGGTGGCGCAAAATTAATCATCTAATTTTGTTTTTGAATTACGTTTTTACTAAATAAACAAAAATGATTTTGAGTCATGGAAATCTTTATTTGGACCTTTACAATTTTTTGTTTTAAGTGGAAAAGATGATATCCGTCAAGTGGCTGTCGCCAATGTTGATACACATTTGTACCCGTTTTATCGCATTTTCCATGACTCTCCGCAAGATTTCCGGTGATAACTGTTTGCATTCCTGTCGAATATTCTCCTTAAGGGCTGCGATTGTCTGAGGTTTGTTGGCATAAACCCGTGACTTCAAGTAGTCCCAAAAAAAGAAGTCTGGGATGGTTAAATGGGGCGGTCATGCTGGCCATGCCAAATCGCCAAACCAGAAGATGACACGACCAGGAAACGCTTCCTTCACAATATCCATTGTGGCTCGTGCTGTGTGTGCGGTTGCATCATCTTGTTGAAACCACACGTTCACCAAGCCCCGCTCAGCCAATTCCAGCAGTAAGAAGTCGTTTATCATATCCCTGTAGTCTTTGACAGTAACAGTGACCGTATTGCCGATGACGTCCTCAAAAAATACAGCCCAATCACTCCTCCCGCATGAACGCCGCACCACACAGTGGCTTTGAGTGGGTGTAATGGCTCTTCTGCATCACACGCGGATTTTCAGTGCCCCAGAAACGAATATTTTGCTTATTGACGTAACCGCTTAGTGGAAATGCGCCTCATCGCCCATGATGATTTTCGACACAAAACCATCCTTAAAAAATCGACACAATTATTCCACGATCTTGTGGAGTATAACGCTCCATTGCTTGTCTGTTTGTATACTGCAGCTGTCTAGTTCACAAATGTCAAATATGACTGACGTACGACGCCATTTGTAAAAATTATAACATCTCCCGATAGGGTGATTAATTTGGCGCCATCTTGTACTTAAGTTGTAGGTAATTATGTCTCTTGAATTAAACAAATAAATTGGGTGGTAGCCCCACTAAACTTAGTACACAGCATGTGCGCATACGAAATCGTCGCCAGCGACTATAATATGCAAAGGAACCTGTGAAGCGCTTGAGTTGCAAATATGCTCTATGAATGACGTTCTTATGTACACATCATCCATAAGCGGCAAACTCGTGACAAACCGTCTCAACTGTCACCTGGATGAACTCAGTATTAGAGTCGATGAAAAATTCGTGTCAATCCAACTAAAGCAGTCGCCATACTTCCAAGCAGTAGACCCTCCCAACCTATTTCTCGACAAATATTCGAATACAAATAGGAGGTACCACGAATAGACTGCAGGACAGGATGAAATGTCTCGGGATCATCAAACATGTCACTCATGTCCTTCAAAGGGCCATCATTCGATTTAAGCAACTACATAACATCCTGTAGTGGAGTAATAAAATTGACACCCAAATCGATCTTCTCTGCTATAACCAGCTAATCCAATCTGGAACATCGTACGCTTTTCCAACATTTCTCTCTTTCGATCACTTTGAATCCAAACACCACATGGGGTGCTTGAAACTGATTTCTTTACCTCTAGGTATACACCCCCCCCCCCCCCCCCCCAACCCCACCACGACGAAAAGAAAGGGAGAGATATCTTGGCATGTGTAATGGGACACAGTAAATTCTAGAGCGTGATAGGGTCTAAGAAAAGCAAGTACCCTTGGGCAACCAGGCGCCTTTAATACAGTCCACTACATCGTGCGGATCCACTCAGACTCATCCAACCGTTAGTTTAACTAACCCGTAACATTATATTCAGGTATATTTAAATCCGAAACACATGTATAACTGTTCCGAGGTTATTTACGCGAGAGAAATTTTACCTTAAGCAGCGGATGTTGCAGTGATCAACGCGGAACGCTCGTGTCATTGCAACAGCTTGGTACAAGCAACGAATGTCGTCTCGGAATGGGACAGTTTTTGCCTGTGACAATTACTTTTTTTAATTTAAATAATTTATTTATTCGGCTTAATACAAGCTAATTACACTAAATATAATTCTTATAAACTAATTTAAAACTAATGTAGTAATTCAAAAAAAGAAAAAAAAAACAAAAAGAAAATCATGTAAGGTTTATAATATAATATAATTCAAAAAACATATGATTAAAAAAAAATTAAAATAAGAGGAAGAAAAACAAGGAGGGAGAAGAGGACTTCGGGGTAGGGGAGGTAGGAGGCTGGAGAAGAGCGAGTGTATGTGGGGGTGCAAATGTGGCATCTGTGAGACAGCGAACAGTGAATGGCATATGCGTTGGAATAAGTACGGGTTGTGAGGAGATAGACTGTGGGCGTGGCAAGGTCAGGGGGGGAAAGAGAGGAGACGGAGTTTGAGTGTAGTAGATGTAAGGTGGAAATCGAAGGAGGTAGGGTAAGAGTTTGCCCACTTCAGCATTCGCGAAATGGGTTCGTTAGAGCCGTAAGAAGTGTGGTGGGTGGGCAGATAGAAGAGAGGAGGGTTTCGCAGTTTGTGGTATATAAAGCCACAAAAATTTGGATATATAATATAAAATTACAGTGGTTACCTGATTCCTCCTTCGTGGTGACTAGCTCAGGTATCTTGTTGTGTTCGGCTCAGGTCAGTGCAGCAGCCCTCTCATTCCTCGATATCCAAGTCTTTGGATTGTACAGTGGTTGGGCCGCCGTTCCTGTGCTTTGTTGCGTTCTTGTTCTTAGTTAACTACCCAAACATAATCCTGTCTGTGGTGTCCTTGTCTGCCGGTATTCTGTTTGGCGCCAATTCAATTCGGAAAAGGAAGAACTTGTTCATTCGGAACTGTTAATGGAGAATTCCCATACTCCAAGAATATTATTTGTTTTTCTTTAGGTTGAGAAATTATGCCCTGGAGCAGCACTGTACTCGAATAACACCATACGAACACGACGGACAAAAGAATCGAACTATTAGAAACACACTTCTCTTTATTTCAATTTGAATCTATTTATATTTTTGATCTCCTCTTTGATAAATTTACTTTTTACTCCTTTCAATTTCTAAAATCCTTTTCTTTTACAATCATTCTTTTTTTTTGACAAAACCAAAAAAAACACGGGACAAAAATTCCTTTCTTCTGTTCCTCCTTACCGCCGTTAACGAACTCTATTCTAACTGCTCTCAAAAAAACAGTGCCGAGCAAGCAAAAACAAAACAAACGGAATTAAAATATCTTGCCGCTTCTCTCTCTCTCCACCAGCATCCACTCCGAAAACAGAATTCGAACTTGCACACGATCAACACTCGAACTGGGGTATGTTCGCACACTCACATGTGGATCGTGTGCTTTTCCCACCACCTTACCATAAAATTATATTAAAACCAAATTATATTAAAAACAATTAAATGATGGGGGTGGCGGAAGCCTCACGTAACAGCAGGTTACGGGGGTTAGTGTGAAGTGCAATGATGGAGAGCAAGCTAGGGCAGTTGATTGCGCCTGAAAGGAGACGGTGGATGAAAAGGATATCGGCATGAGTTCTACGCTCCTCAAGTGTGTTGAGGTTAATCAGATGGAGTCGGCTTAAGTATGGGGGGAGAATCCGAGGATTCTCCCAGTTCAGTCCGCGGAGGGCAAAGCGTAGAAAACGACGATGGACGCTTTCGATATTACGGATATGGGACGAATAGTGTGCAGACGAGACCTGACTAGCGTATTCAAGAAGGGGGCGGACGAAGGGTATGTAGAGAGAACGGGAAACGTAAGGATTAGAGAATTCCAGCGTTTCAAAAACCCAAGGGCAGAGTTGGCCTTAAGAATAATATCATCAATATGCGGGATGAAGCTAAGCTCCCTGTCAAATAAGATCGAGAGGTCACGTATCGAGGGTACAGATGATATCTGCTGGTTTAGCAGGAAGTAGGAACGGGGCGGAGGACGGGGACGTTTGCGGGTGGAGGTGATGGAGTGACATTTGACAACGTTGAGATCAAGGCAGTTATTACGGCACCAAGTTGAGAAGCTGTCGAGATCCGTTTGGAGAAGTGTGGAGTCGAGAGGAGAGATGATCGTTTTGTAGAATTTGGCGTCGTCCGCATAGAGGGAGATGGATGAGTATTTAATAATGGAGCCTACGTCATTGGTGGAAAGGATAAATAGGTGGGGACCTAGGGGGGCCCCTGACGTGGGAAGAAAGGGATTGGAAAGAGCGGATCTGAATTTGACACCGTAGGATCGATCTTTCAGATAAGAAGATAACCATTTCATCAGTAGGGGTTCGAAAACTAGAGAGGACAGCTAAAAAGCATGAGATTATAGGAACTTTTGTCAAAGGCCTTGCTGAAATCGGTGGTGATTACATCGACTTCGTTGCCATTGTCTAAGGCACGGAGAGTATGGGATGAGAACTCGATCAGATTGGTCGTGGTCGACCTACCCGCAAGGAAACCATGCTGGTTGGGTGAGATGATGGATTTACAACGGAAAGATAACGCGTTGTAAAGAATCCATTTGAACAGTTTAGGGATTAGAGACAGTTTGGTGGTTGGGCGGTAGATGCCTATATCATTTTTATGTATGGGGGGACATAGGAGGATTTCCAGATACTAGGGAAGATACCTTGTGAGAGGGATAGATTGAATATATTTGAAATCGGGAGAAAAAGAGAAGAGGAACATTTCTTTAAAAAAAAAACAGCTGGGAGTCCATCAGGTCCTGGGCTGAACTCGTCTTTGAGTAAGTTTAATTTCTCCTCAACTACGTGATGCTGAATAATTTGAGGGGTGAAGGGGCCGAGGGAGAATTCGGGCAAGTCTTTGAAGTAAGACGGATTGGGCTCGAAGGAGATGTCTGTGAAGGATTTATTGAAAAACGAAGCAAATAGATTGGCAATAGTTAGAGGGTCGGTTGAAGTAGTCGCGCCATAAGAAAGGGAGTTAGGATAGGCGTCGGATTTCGTTTGTAATTTATAAAGTGGAAGAAAGATTTGGGATCATTGATCAAGTTGTTTTGTATTTTTGTGAGGTAGTTGGAGTAGAGGGAGTTGTAGAGGTCGGAAAACTTATAAAAGGAACCGAGATAGTTGGAGTAGTTGACGAACTATTCCGTGCCAATTCAAAAATGTATTGATCCACTCTCATACATGACACATAATTCCCAAGTAAGTGCAAATGGGAGCAATTTGGTATGCAACCCACGTCTCTCCTCTCAATCACATCCCCAATCTTAAGCGCCGCTTCCCATGCTTTCCCCTCTAACCGGTCTCTACCCCCCACTCCTCCTCTTGCCCTTATAGTCAGTCAAGTCTTAAGTTTTTTACTTTAGGATAACCTTAACTTAGATAAAGTATAATATAAGTTAGATTGTAAGTAGTTACTTTATATAAGCTTGTATTAAGACAATAAATGGGGCGGTAGCCCCTCTAAACTAAACTAATCTAAATCACAAGCATACTGCGAGTAAGTATTGAAATTTCAGAGGAGAAACTCTAGAACACTTAAGGACCATCTATGCATTTACAATCTACCAGGTCTGGCCACTCAATTTCCCGTGAGCGTAAACGCAAGTGACTTATTTAATTCCTGACGTGCGTTGTAATGTATAACATTTTTAAAAACCTCTATGAAAATTGCTCTCCCAGTGGTCACCACCCAAAAATGAAAAGAGCTATATTCCTGCAGACGCGGATATTGAACTTCGCCGAAGCAAGTAATCCGTAAGCAAAAGCAACAATCGCGCTTACAAAGTTTGTAAAACCAATTAAAAACATCCCTGCTATTGTAAGATGTTAGTTTAATCTGACCTTAAGATATCGAATCCTTAGTCACGCATATTGGATAAAGTTTACCTTGATACCTTCCCTAGCAAAGGTAGATAATAACTTTGGTAATGTCTCAAGCGATAGTCGTCTCCACTCCTCAGAAGGGTTTTACGGGATCAAAGAATAATTCATGCCGAAACTATGGTCTGTATCCTGTAAATTTGAAATTTGATATGAGAATCCTTCGCTCTACTGTTTATAGTCTCAGATGACTTATCCTTTCATCAAGCTGACACACCAACACTGTCGAACAGAATGGTGTGAATTCACTCCATTGTTAGTCTGCTCCATTGAGACTATTAATCCATTCCGATTTAGTTAACTCACCAGACACTTGGTTGGCGAACTTACTAGGATTCTTTCAAGTCACCGACACCATCTTTCGCAATTCACCCTCCCCCAATGGCACGATATCAAATACACTTTAACGGCATTATACCTGTTCTCAGTCTGAATTAAACTTGTGCTCCTGGTCGGGTAACGAGCACTTAACACCAGTACAATATTGCACCCTGAGCTTTGCAGCACGGACAGGGGTGTGTTTTGTCTTGTCACTCATCGAGGGTTGGCCACCGTGTTGATGTTATCCAGAAATTCTCTTTGACATACTGTTTCAACTACCCCTCCCAGAATTGGTCCTTTGTAATAGCCTCTGTCGTGTTGTTCGATTTTTACGCGACAGCTAAAGGTATGCGCCATGAATTTCCATTCAACCGAAGGGTAGAATAACTTTGTTACCCAATAAAGTGGATCTGATCCAAATAACGCTGCACTCGCATGTCACAAATCTTCCGGGAACTGCAGGATACTAGTAAAGTGCCGCACATCTCTACTTCCACCCCCTCGTGAGCTGGTGCGCATTTTCTAAATCGGATTGTTTGCACAAAAGTGCTTTGGGATTAGATGTTCAGTTTTGAACGTCTACCGTGGGATTAAATACAACTAAACCATTGTGAGGGGTGGCTTCAGGAGATGGGCTGAGTTGGAATCGTAATTAAATTATGGTGAATGAATGTGTTTAAGTGCCTCACGGGGATGTAAACATTTACTCAAATCTCCGACAGGGTGATGATAATCAAGATGACTGGGAACGGGGTGACTAAAAAGTTTCTCTCCTAGAGATTTTCCTAGATGTCGTGCGGCACTATTAAGAAACTAAAACTTTCTCATGCATTCCACTTTGTGATGGTGTAATGAGGAAACAAGGCGGTCAGGGTGAGCAAGAACATTACGAAGTTTTCCCTTTAGCTAGGTTCGATGCAATCCTTCGGTTGTACTGATACTCCTACCAGACACTTGTCATGAATACAGAACTGCAGCAGCGGGAAATTTGCTCGACACGTGAACTGCATTAGCGTTTGAGAAGGATGTTTACTAAGGAACATTTTGAGGAAGTTGCAACTACTAGGTAGCAAATTATGTTAAAGGTCAGGACGTGTATTGCTTCTGCATAATTAATTCGTGTGCAGGAGGAGTTGCCAAGTTGTCAACGATGCTCGAATATTATGTCGAACGAAGGTGTTGACAACGATGACTAGCTCCGGAAAATCAATGCATGATAAGACAGCTGTTACGCAGGTAGGGAATGCATAATGGCTCTAATGGTAGCGCAACACTGAAAAGACCCTATTAGGTAAGAAGTGACGAATATGTGCATCCAGCATGATCATATTTAAGATTAAGATGATAAAGTGACACAAGTCGTCATTCTCGTGTCAAAACGGATAATTGAATAGTGTTGCGAATTGTATGAGACTATTAGATTTGAAACAACGGGCATTGTATCGATTACAATGATTCAGATAAACAAGAGTTGCGCTACTCATTAGATAGAACTATTGATGGACAGATTACTTTGTGTGGATGAGAACGACGAATGTACTCTTCTTACTCAAGATTCCACTGTGAGACTAACACACAATGTAACTGTGTGATTATGTTCGGCATCAATATTGCGATGTCACCTGCAATTACTGTTGCCAGACACCAAGGGTATTTACTTCACCTCTTTTTTGACAACCATCAGGTACTGCCCTTTTCCATTCAGTGATGATCAGCTAAATTTACTACGTGATCAGGAGAAAAAACACCACTGGCAACAAAACCTGTTGGCTGTCATAAATGAGAAGAGAATACACCCTTCACGAATAACAAAACGAGGACACTACTCTATATAAGGGGGATCAATCAAACCACACTAGATAACTTCTTCGTAGATGCGAGAGACCGGTGACTTCAATGCATGGGTGATCGAATGAGGCAGCACATACACCAATATCAGAGGAGACAGGCTATTTACCTCATTACAGCTCACTATCGCACACATATCGAAGGAGAACACATAGCGCTAAGCAGGAAAGGCGTCAGCAATAGACATCAACCCTTATTTGCAACCAGCTCCTAAGGACAGCCAAATGGCAGGTGAGTGAAAGATATCGGACGGTTCCGCACAGACCACAACCTCCATCCAATCGCCACAAGCAACGGTTCACTCCGGGAGCGCTTCTCGATTATTTAAGTCAAGCGCACTCTCGATCACTCTTACACACAGGCAAAGGCATGGCCGAATTTGTGTGGAGTCGACGCGATACTACGTATATCTTGCTTACATGTAGAATGAAAACCGATGCTGGAGTTTCCCACTAATTTTCACCGGATTCAAGGACAATTAGCGGTAATGAATTCTAGCGTTTGCGACAATAGTGTAGACCGTGTGATTCCAAACGACGTTATGACGGTTAGAATGACTAAAAATGTAACCAATGTTCAACACATCAGGCCACTGCCGCGTGTACGAATTCGATTTCTAAACTCATATACATTCCACTGATGTGAAATGGCTATGTTATTGCTTGGTATATGTCTGATGCATTTTGCTTGTTCGATTTTCTTTCTGTGTTGTTCTAGACTACTTGCTTGTATATTGAGTGTGTATCTGTTAGAAACGCCATCCTACCCCCTCTTCAGTAACGTTGTTACGATCAAGTTCGTGTGCAAACGACGAAGCGAGGGGCGAGCGAGCGAGGGAACGTCAGAGCAGGCGAGTGAGCTGGTGCTCTATGCAGAAGTCGGGACCGTAGTAGTAAAGTCATGGTTACCTATAGAAGTGTGTGCTGTGTTTTACAAATCACGTCGGGGTTACCAATTATAGCGCCTGCGACGATAGTGTAGACCGTGTGATTCGAGCCGACGCTATGACGGTTAAAATCACTAAAAATTTAACCAATCCTCAACACATCAGGCCACTGCCGCGTGTACAAATTTGATTTCTAAACTCAAATACATTACACTGATGTGGAATTGTTATGTTATTGCTTGGTATTTGGTTGATGCTTTTTTTTGTTCGATTTTTTTTTTCTGTGTTGTTCAACACCACTTGCTTGTACATTGAATGTATATCTGTTAGAAACGTCACACTACTTCCTCCTCAGTAACTTTGTTACGATCAACTTCGTGTGCAAACGACGGAGCTAGCGAGCGAAAGAACGTCGGAGCAAGCGAGCGCCCCGGTGCTCTGTGCAGAATTTGGGACCGTAGTAGTAAAGTCCTGTTTACCTAAGGGAATGTGTGTTGTGTTTTATAGATCACGTCGGGGTCACCAATTATAGCGTTTGCGACGATAGTGTAGACCGTGCGATTCGAACCGACTGTGGTTAGAATTACTAAAAAACATCGGGTCACTGCCGTGTGTACGAATTTGATTTCTAAACTCAAATACACTCAACTGATGTGGAATTGCCATGTTATTGTTTGGTATATGGTTGATGCTTTTTGCTTGTTCGATTTTCTTTCTGTGTTGTTCTAGACTACTTGCTTGTATATTGAGTGTGCATCTGTTAGAAACGCCATCCTATCCCCTCCTCAGTAACGTTGTTACGATCAAGTTTGTGTGCAAACGACGGAGTGAGCGAGAGAACTTATTGCTTATTCGATTTTCTATCTGTGTTTTTCATCACTATTTGATTGTTTACTGTGTGTGTATCTGTTAGAAACGCCACAGACTCATTTGAAGATCAGTAGCCAAAAGGATCAGACACACACCAACAGAAAGGTAAGAAATTGTCTTACGCCTTACATCGCAGCAGAGATAACATGTTCGGCACTGTACTACAGTTTCGGCACAAACCTACACGCCAACGAAAGCTAACTATTTATGGGACAGGTACCCCAAAGATATACTTAGAAACACAAATAAGTTCCGAGACTCAAATCGTGTATAAGTAACTACTAGCACTCCCTATGTGTTCAGGCCGTTGTTTAAAAACTGTGTTCGCAGTGACCATCAAGCCATAATGATGGGGCTAGGCGGATGGAACGAGAAGCGCCACAACAATCCACGATGATTATTTATGATTAATACGTACAGCCACAAACAAAGTTCTGTCGCCGAAAGGCAGATTATACAATAGTTATGTAATGTTTAGCTTAGAGCGTCTGCGAAGGACCAGTAAGTTATAATATAAGATAATTAAGCTAGAATTTAAGCATTTTTTGTCTAGCATGTAATTTAGAAACTAAGAAGATAAAAAGAAAATAAAAAAAATGTTTTAAAAATGAAATGAAAAATGGTCCCAAATGTAAGGATAGCGCCTTTGACGAAGATTCCTTCAAAATACCAATGAGGGCCTGCAACACAACAATCGAAGGGAATGCAGCGCCACCAGTTAATAGAGATTTTCAATACAGTGTGTGTTACCCGGCACGGAAACCCACAGATGGAAGAAAACCATGCAACTGCTGGACGACAAAAGTAAAGCAGTATGAGCACAGGTGAAATTGTAGTATACTAGTTATTGACCTGTAGGAACCCGAAAGTTCATGATCTCGCCGACTCGACTCGGCAATTGTTCCCTGTCCTGTGCACTCTCTTTTCACTTTTGACCATCCGGTCCGATCTCCTCAAGGTCAGACCTTACATTGTCCTTCCATCTTCGTCGCGGCCACCCTGTCGGTATCTTTCCCATTGGTTTACCGTCAAGAATTCTATGCACGGTCCTATCGTTACCCATTCGCGCCACATGTCCGCCCCATCTTAGTCTTCGCGACTTGATTACTCTCACTATTGTAGGTTTGCGGTATATCTCTTCCAATTCGTGTTTGTGGAGTTTCCTCCATTTTCCTGCCTCCTCGTCATATTTACCGCCAAAGATATCCCTTAAAACTTTATTCTTGAATACGCGGAATTTGTTTTCTTCCCGTTTTGTGAGAGCTCATGTTTCGCATCCGTATAGAACGATCGGAAATTGTACACGTGTAGTTTATTGGGAAGTGCAATTTATTATCACGTGAGACTATTCATGCTCTCGTCGTCAAACTTGGTATGTTTTGTGGAAGAATGCAAATGAATTACCGCGAGAGCTGACTTCCAAGAGATCCTTGATAAGCTAAAAAAGTCAATATGTGACCTAAAAACGGTCATAAAAAACAGGAATGCCAATTGATACAAAAACATTTGCATGAAGGCGTACACAAACCGCTGTAGTACCGCTTAAAGAATGGGGATGGAAAGACTAAAGGTACATAAAGCGCGGCACAAAACTTGTCCTAATATGCTGCGGTCAATAGTCACCTCTTTCCTCGGAAAGTTCTGGCACCGTAGCTAACCTAGCATGGTCATTAGAACACCCTCAGAGAGCATACAAAAGAATACGCAATGAGCATGACAGGATCGCAAACAAAAATATCATACCCACAGATATTCCGCAATCCACGATGGAGAAATACCTAGAAGAAGGAATATTTCGCGACGCATAGAAAGTTCACTATCTAGTATTTCTGCTCAAACGAAAGACAAAGTGTACATTCATCCTAAAATGGAGTTCAACTCCCATATTTCGTCAAGCGTATCCAAAACTGTGCTACGTGTGCTCGATAGGGTGCAAAACCGGGCAGTGAATCTTGTGGGGGTTCTCTATATTACGCTGAGAACCAACCCGCAATTCCAACCACAATTTCGCTCGCAGACCGCGCACAACGCCAACCCCAATCCTTTTCGTTGCCCTGCAACACCTGTAAACGGTACCCTTCCCAAGGGCGTCATTTTATTTAAGGGATGCATCACCTGAATTCATCATTCCATGCAAATAATGCATCACAGAATTCAGCTTTTCATGCACATAAGGCGTCATTTTAAATTCCCTGAAATCTAAAACAACCGAAACCCACCCTTAGCGTACGACTAACTCTGCACGAGTCATTTTAAAATGAGTCGCGTTTCAACCACCAGAATGGCCGGTCATCCCTTTAATATCGAGTTAAGACTCAGCCTGAACCGCAGTCGTTGAGATCACCCCCGTCCGATGTAAATTTGGGAAAGAAAAATGTTAACGTACAGCCGTGGAGTCGTGCAGTGCGTTCGTTGGGACAACAGATCAAACATTTTGCAAAGTGGATAGCCTGCGTAAATTGAATTCGTTTTAGTGCCGAGTGCGAGAAAATTTGAAATCGTTCAATCGTAGAGCAGGACGCTCACCAGTTTAGTTAAATCGACTTTTGAACAATTTTTATGTTTTATGAAACTGTGTGCCGAATTGACTTTTGAATAATTTTTTTGTTTTGTGAAACCGTGTGACGAATTTAGATCTTAACGACTTCAACCGAAAATAGCATTAAGTAAAAGTTGCGAATTAAGACGAAAAGACAGTCACAAAAATAAAGAAAGTGAATTACAAGCAAAAGGCCGCGTTTTATTCGATTTCTTTAGTGGACATTTCGCAGCAGCAGTAGTGGGGCTTTATATGAACCCATGCCCGTGCTAGCACACAACATAAAGAAGACGGTGACCGTGTATCCAAACCATATAACATTACGGCCCCCGGCATCACAAATGGCAAGAAAACCGACCTTCCGCCCCCCACAAACTTATTGGGGACCCAGCCGAAAGTTAATCAATTACGTCGTTAGAACATAGGCGCAACGCATCATGTCCATTTCTTTTCTCTAGGTATTACCACGGTCGTTGCTCAACCGAACTTGCTGAATGTGTTCAGTCTCTCCAGGCGATTTCCCGCTACTTCCGCCTTCTGAGAATACGTATCAATTCTCGTTGAAAGTCAACTTCAGGCGCACATATAAACTTAGAGAGTCATTCTTTAGCCGAACCACACGAATGTGGAATGCTATACCTGATCATGTGTTACCTCGTCGCTGTAATGTCTAAACATTTAAGACTACTGCAAATCCATATCTCCCTTCCTTGTCGGCTTCCTCTCCTTCTGGTCGCACTGCGCTCTGACATTTTAATGTACTTCAAAATCCCCTTTTGTGGATTTTTCATACCATGACTTCTGAACTCAAAGAATTTGTGGGAGAGATATCAACAAAATTTAAAGGCAAAATTTTACACGTGTACTTCACTGCGAGATTCCCACAAGACTACTCGTCGCCAAACTTGGTTTCTTTACAGCAAAACTCCCTATTTCACTCCCTAGCCTTCGTAATCTGTACATTAAATTCCATGAAAATTTCAATATTCCCCCTCATAAAGTAACAAGAGACATCTCGGCTGTTCGACAATACATTTGCACGAAAATGGCATCTGGTCCCCCACGCAGCGAACCCACTAAAAATAAATTTTTTCGGCCGTAATCGGCTGCCCACCCGCTCTCTATGGGTTCTCCCAATACTCTTCCCCTAACCATTTACTATCAGAATGTCAATGGGCTTCGGTCCAAAACCCACTCGATCTTACAAAATACCCACTCCTTTCCCTATGATATATAATATATACGCCCTGACCGAAAATAACCTCACCCTCAGTATCAACAACCTAGAACTGTTCCTCCCCCCTCCTTCACGGTTTTTCGCGATGACGATGTCCATCGTTCCTGTCCTGACACCCCCTGCCGAGGCGTGCTGCTTGCCACCCAAAAGGGACTAACATCTTCTCTTATCACTGTCTCTTCGTCTCCCAAGCTCGACTATGTCGCTATAAAAATTGAACATTGCTTAAAGTCCGTGTACATCATATGCTTCTACATACCGCCTTCGCAAGCTATTGAGTCATACGAACTCGCTATTGTTGCAATCGACCGCTTAACGGAGCTGAGTTCTTCCCAAGACGACATCGTAGTCCTTGGCGATTTCAACCTCCCCCATCTCCAATGGACGCTGTCTGACGATAAGTCCCACTACATCTCAAGCCCCACTACTACCAAGGAGTGTCTCTTTATAGACAGCCTCACCGACTCTAGCCTTTGCCAAGTAAGCAATGTCCTAAATCATCTGGGCAGACAACTTGACCTTGTGTTCACGGCAGACCCTTTTAATTCCTCAGTTGTCTCTAGTCCCCACACCCTCTCAACTATTGACAACCACCACCCCCCGCTTCTCCTATCTCTATACCACGACTACACAGCCCACAGCACATCTCCCCCCCTACCAATATTCTTTCAACTTCCGAAAAGCGAATTTCTCATAAATGAGTACCTCAGCAATATCACAATCCGCTTAAACGATATAAGTGTAGAGGACGCTACAGCCTCACTCTACACAGTAATCTTCAACGCCATATCCCTATATGTCCCATATACCCGACACAGGTTATCATTCTCATCGCCCTCTTGGTATAACCGCAGGCTCCGCATACTTCGTAACAAGAGGAATAAGTTTTGGAACAGTTTCTTAAATACGCGTTCTCCCCTGGACTACTCCAACTATCTCGGTTACTTTTACCAATTCACCGAGCTATATAGCTCCCTCTACCACAATTACCTTCCCAAAACTCAACTCAACCTGATCAATGACCCCAAATCTTTCTACCACTTCATCAACTACAAATGGAATTCTGATGCCTATCCCACCTCTCTTTCCTACGGCTCAACTACTACAACCGACCCCCACACCATAGCCAATCTTTTCGGGTCCTTCTTCAAACTATCCTTCACGGACGACTCGTTCGCGCCGAACTCCTCCTACTTTACTGGCATGTCTGAATTCTCCCTCGGCCCACTCATCCCTCTACACATTCAACAACACCAAGTTATTGAAAAACTTGAACAACTGAAAGACGATTTCACTCCCGGCCAAGACGGACTCCCTGCTATCTTCTTAAAAATATGCTCCTCTTCTCTCTCTCTCCCGCTCGCTTCAATCTTCAATCTATCCCTTGCACAAGGTCTATTCCGCGACATTTGGAGATCCCCTTACATAACCTCCATACATAAAAAGGGGCCAAAAAACGATATATCCAATTATTGTCCCATTGCTAAGCTTTCGCACATTCCCAAACTGTTCGAAGGCCTTCTATATGATGCGTTATGTTTTCGCTGCACACCCATCATCTCTCCTAACCAGCACGGCTTCCTCTCCGGCAGGTCCACTACTACCAACCTTGTCGAATTCACATCCCACACACTCCTTGCTCTAGAAAACAGCGATGAGGTCGTTGTAGTCACTACCGACTTTAGCAAGGCCTTCGACAAAATTTCCCATAACCTCATTCTCTTTAAATTATCTTCCCTCGGTTTTGAACCCCTGTTGATTAAGTGGATCTCATCGTATCTTAATTCTCGAACCTGCCGCGTGCGATTTAGATCCACCCTCTCCGATCTTTTTCTTCCAACCACAGGTCTCCCCCAGGGCAGTCATCTCGGCCCCCTCTTATTTATCCTAACCATAAACGACATAGGCTCCTGCATCAATCACTCCCTCATCTCGATTTACGTGGATGATACCAACATTTTCAAGACAATGCGCTCTCCCTTAGACTCCTCACTTCTCCAATCGGATCTTGACAGCTTTTCGATCTGGTGCCAAAATAATTGCCTAGAATTGAATATCGCCAAATGTCACACAATCACCTTCTCTTGGAAGCGCTCCCCCACCCAGCCACGTTCCTATCTCTTGCTGGACCAACCGATAACATCGGTTGAATCGATTTCCGACCTGGGCGTCCTATGCGACAAGGGGCTTAGATTTACCGCACATATCGATGACATAATCCTTAAGGCCAACGCCGCCCTTGGCTTTGTAAAACGCTGGTCGAAGGAATTTCTAAACCCCTACGTCACCCGATCACTCTACACAACTTTTGTACGGCCACTACTCGAATATGCTAGTTAGGTCTCGTCCCCGTATTATTTGTCTCCCATTCGTAGGATCGAGGGCAGTCAACGTCGTTTCTTGCGCTTTGCCCTCCGTGGACTAAACTGGGGAAAACCCGCTCACTCTACCACCATACATAGGCCGGCTCCTTCATATCAATCTCAACACACTTGAGGAGCGCAGAATCCATGCCGACATCATCTTTGTCCATCGCCTTCTGTCTAGCTCAATCAATTGCCCAAGCTTGCTCTCCACTTTAACATTTCATACAAACCCCCGTAATGTGCGGAACCGTCGACTGTTTTAAGTGCCCGCTCATCACACGTCTTACGGCGCTAACGAACCCATCTCGCGTGTGCTACGACAGGCCAACTCTTTCCCCACCTCCTTCGATTTCAACCTCTCCACTCCTGCTCTCAAACGACGTGTAGCGTTTGAAATAATAGTGAAGAAGATCGTGTGATTCGAACTGACGCTATGACAGCTCGAATCACGAAAAAAATTTCACCTAAGCGTTACACACCAGGCTACTGACCGTGTTTAGAATTTGATTTCCAAACTCGAGTATATTCCACTGGTGTGAATTATTTTTTTTATTTATCGCTTGGTATACAGTTCTGATGTATTTATCTTATTCGATTTTTTTCGTTCGGTGTTCTTCACTATTTTTGCTTGTGAATTGTGTGTATCTGTTAGAATCGCTACAGACGTATTAAAAGAAACCCGCCCTAACCCCCCCCCCCCCTCCTTCCCATAATCTCCTCTTTCCTGCAACCCCACCTCCTCTCTCCTACCCTCAAAACAGCTCTCCCCTACACCTTTCCAACCCCACCCACAATTTCAACCTCTCCCCTCAGCTCACCAACCCCACCCCTGTACCAGTACATGGACATGCCCTTCAATGTCACTGTCTCACAAACGCCGAATTTACCACCCCCACATACACTCGCTCTTCCCTAGCCTCCTAACTCCCCTATCGACAAGTCATCTTCATCTTCCTGGTTTTTTTTCTTCTCCTTCTTACTCTAGATGTAAGGTAGTCTGTAAGGTTTTTATTTTAATTTAAGCAGGCATTAAGCTAAATAAATGAGGGTTCTGCCCTCACTAAACTTTACGCGGGAAAATCACAAAGATGCCGCTAATTTTTTTTTTTTGTATTTTTGTTCTTATTTTTTTTCTCTTAATTGTAATTTCAATTTCGTCAATGTAATTTTATTAATATATTAAATTACGCTAAATAGATAAAAAATAAACACTAAAATATATTATAAAAAAGGAAAAATATAATAAAAAATAAAAATTAAGAAAAGTTATTATAAAAATAAACAAAAATTAATAATAAACCCATATCTTTGGGGCTAAATATGACGAGGAGGCAGGACAATGGAGGACACTCCACAACCACGAATTGAAAGAGCTATACCGCAAACCTACAATAGTGAGAGTAATCAAGTTGCGAAGATTAAGATCGGCCGGACATGTGGCGCGAATGGGCAATGATAGGACTGTGCATAAAATTCTTGACGGTAAACCAACGGGAAAGAGACCGGTAGGACGGCCGCGACGGAGATGGGAGGACAATGGTAGGTTTGACCTTGAGGAGATCGGATCAGATGGTCAAGCGTGGAAGGAGAGTGCACAGGACAGGGAACGATGGCGGAATCGAGTCCGTGAGGTCATGAACTTCCGGGTTCCTACAGGCCAATAAATAATAATAATAATAAACCCAAGCATTGATTGAAGCAAGTTTTTGTATATTGTTTCCGTATGTTTGTGATATCCCTTTCCTTCTGCAATTACTATCCTTCGGCGACAGGTATTAAAATAATTATATAAAAATTGTGTAACATATAGTGCTCGTGAAGAGCATTCGAAATTAAACAAGAAAGAAGTGTAACATGTACTCAACGCAAAGTATTCCCAACTGTGACATGTCGATACACATTCCTGTATCGGAAGGTTGTAGATATCTGGGCCAAGGGCAAACAACGTACCAAGAGTTGTATTCGTATATATATTATCAGAATTGCTTTTAAACTAAGTGTGCTTTTTCATGCGAATTTCCGTGAATATTCTAGGAACAAAATTCAATCTAACATAAATCTTCCGGAACGACAAATTGTTAAAGCTTTCATCTTTTTTTCGAGTTCTCTTCCGGAGAAGTTTTTTTTTAGTCTCATTGGTAGATATACAATTAAGTCATCTGCAATAAAAACTAAAATTCTGACAATGATGTTTCGCAAACAAAGCTTTTTGTCATGAAGAGCGATGTCGCTGTTGATTCTTATTTAAATTCCTTTTTTATTTTAATCTCTGCTCTTTTTTTTTTTGTGATCATTGTACGAGAACGACATCTTTGTTCTAACAGACATTACGCTAAAATGAATACTTGCATAAAGACTGTTGCCCATACAAAGTGGCATATTGTTTCAAGACTTAGCATTTGCAAAACACGAAATGCGTTTATTCCATCAAACACTACACCGCAATCAGATAAGAGAGAATAGTTAGCATTATGTGACAGTAGCGTAAATGTGTTGATTGTATTATATTTGAAAACCCGTGCCAAAGTATTCGGTGTCTTTCGATTGAAAATCACAGTATGAGAGACCGCTTGAGATAGTACTACAATTAATTCACTTGTCCGTAAACCATGTGGAATTCAGGATTGATTAATTTGGACCGGCTGATCTTTATGGTAACTGTGTCTCTAATTAGTCATGCCCGCCCTGTATGTTTTGATACTCCAAACGTGTTAATAATCCCTTTATAGTGCACACATTACACACGTATATAAATAAAAAACAAAACAAAAAAAAGCCAATACCATTACGCCCACCTTAGAGCGAAAATCCCATAACATTAATTCCAGGTTTATGATAAATATAAATGTCAAAAAAAGTGCTGATGACAAAGAAGGGGATCGAGAAAAAATGATATCTTGCTGTGTCGACTCTACGAGTCTCTCTCGTAGGGCCCTCGCCCTGACAAGAGGCCGTACTTCTTCGTGCCCCACACTTGCTTAGCTATTACATGACCCAAAATCAACGGTAAGGACAAATAAAGCCAGATTTTTGTTTTTTATTTTTGGTAAGTACCAAGAACAATGAGAAATTCATAAAGCGAACGCAAATACTGCGATGCTTGTGTGATTGCCATGCCGCCAGCTTTCGTTGCTCCAGAATCCTAACGAACTTAAATACTTCCAAAAGTCAACGCCAAATAAAATGAAAATCAATTATCGTGGATCACTTTATGCTTCTGTAGAAATGTAAAACGAGGCCAGGATACAATGTTCGAAATAAATCACTGCGAACAAAGAGATGCTCTCAAGGATCATAAATCCCACACGATGTTTCCTTTCAAAGACGAACATCGCACAAGTGTAAAAGAAGTAATCCTCATCGTTTGATGGGCAGGATTCTTATCGAGTACTTCAGAGCAAACAGACGTTCACTCATAGCATAGGTGAAACACGTGTTTGTGAAAATGTGTAAAACGCACGTGTCAGTAAAAGTGTGTGAAGTGCACGTGTACAAATACTTTTAGTAATAAACCAGTGAAAACAGTGAAAACCAACAGTAACGCATTCTGGGCAACGGCCCCAGTGATGACCAACAATTCATCATAGAGCGTAAAAGAAGAGCCACCGACGATTTACTGAGCGCAACAAAGAAACCAACAACCATGGAGACACAAGCTATGGACTACCAAAAATAGTATCTGGAAGCAGTGGAATACATCAATACACTTCGACTGCAGATGAAACAACTCCACGAGGAAATTCACTCGCTAAAAACAACCAGTAAAAACAGAGATGACGTCTGCATGGAAGAAACGCCTGCTCAACACCCCGGACTAGCCCCATCATCTCCAAAGCAAAAATTATCGTCCCCCGAAACACCAGCTCCTCGATAGTATCATCATCATCGGCACTACAACAGGGAGCCGGTCTTGGCCTTATTTAGCAAGTCCTGAGGGATGTTAAATTTTCCATAATGATTTGTTTTTTCCGGGCAAGGTCATTAGTCTTGCGCCAGAGGCTCCCCGACGGGGAATCAAACCCCGGTCTCCCGCGTGACAGGCGGGTATACTCGATAGTATAGTGGTTAGTATACCCGCATGTCACGCGGGAGACCGGGGTTTGATTCCCCGTCGGGGAGCCTCTGGCGCAAGACTAATGACCTTGCTTAAATAAGGCCAAGGCCGGTTCCCGGTTGTAGTGCCGATAATGATGAAACATCATCTCCCCAACAAAAAAAGACAGCCGGGAATCAAATGCCTAACACGCACGCCAAAAATACAAGACCACCACCCATCTATATTAAAAATATAACAAACTTCAAAGAATTAATTAGAATGCTCGAAAGTACCTTAGGCCACCGCAATTTCACCACAAACACAAGAGGAGCTTCGACTTCCATCACAACAACAACTTTAACGGATCACAACAAGGCGGTAGAAAAACTTGCGCAACATAAGCTTGAATTTTTCATTTTTCAACATGGACAGTTGAAACCAGCAACTTTCATCTTAAGGCATATCGATCCAGCATGGACTAATGAGGAACTTGCAGCAGAAATAGTCAGGATCTGTCCGGAACTGAAAATAAACAGGTTGGACTACTTCCAAACACCATACATGCGGACTAACAAGACTCTGCATTTACGCATTATACAAATTCCTCCAACTGATGTCACCCGGCTCAAACAAATAAAATATCTATTCATGCATAAAATTGCGATTGAGGAACCACGTAAACAAAACGTCCTCCATTGCAAAAGATGCCAAGGTTCAGGACACTTGGCGGCCGCATGTCATCTAAGCCTACGATGCGTAAAGTGTGCAGAGCAACATCAACCTGGAGAACGCAAGGTCAGCCCGCCTGGAACCAGGAACAATCCAAACAACAAACCTCGATGGATCCATTACAACGAAGAAAATCACAGTGACATGCTGTAACTGCGGAGGACCCCACCCTGCCAACTTCTCGCAATGTCCTCATAAGCTGAGGATTCTACAAAGGCGAACAACACCAATGGCAACGAGCAAACCTTCACCAACCAAAACAACATCACCTCAATCAACAAATCCTACAAGTCCAGGAATGTCATACGCTAAGGTTGTCAAGGATTGCCATAACATGACAAGAAATCACCAATCCAACTGTAACGATCTTAATCTGGACATCACAGGATACATAAGTAGCTTACAGAACATGCTGCCCACGCTGAAGCACAGCTCAGAAATAGAAAAAAAAGTCCGATTTTATCTCTTATAACTTCACATATCCTCTCCCTTAATGGCTAATTTAACCATAATTTCCCTAAACGCAGAGTCCATATATTCCAATATTCGCAGACAACACCTCCGATTGTTCGTTAGTTAGTTTTCTCCAGATTTTCTCTCGAATATCTATCCCTAATTATACACTTGCTTCTAATCCACGAACCACTGGACCTCGTGGAGGTACTGGAATTCTAATTCACAAGAAATTCCGATTTTCCGAAAATAGGTTCACCAATATAAATAATATTGAGTATACGGCAATTAAAATCTTTTGCAATAGCATCAAAGTTCTTGTAGTGTCGTCCGTATACATTCACCCTTCTCGGGAACCAAACTTCCCTAATTCCGACATCACTGAGATAATGCAACAGTCTCTAGATGCACCTTTCATAATAGGAGGAGACTGGAATGCTCGGCATACTTCATTTAACGACACTAAGTGCAATAAATACGGTTGCCAACTTCTAGCACTCTTGCAACTCCCTCCATATATCTATGCGGACTGTCCATTACAGCCAACACGTATCTCCAATACTACTAAATCAACAATAGATTTTTTTCTAAAATCCGTAGACGTCTACTCACCTAACCTCCCTACAGTATCGTTCGAATTCCCATCCGATCATGGGTCCGTCCACACCACTGTCCAAATCCCAGCCCTCGAACCATGTCACTCATTCAATCCGATCCCGAATTTCTCTAGGACAAACTGGAAAAGAGTCAATACGGACATTGCTGCCAGTTTTACAGACTATACTTTGCCAGAGGCTTCAAATCTACTCCCTGCTGAAATTGTTCAAGCAACCTTAAGAATAGAGCAAATACCAAAAAATGCCCTCTTCAGCCACACACCTACATCCATCCCTCATAATCACCTAGGAAAACTTTTACCCAACATCCTTACAAAACTGTTACGCGTAAAAAAACAGCTTAGACGAAAACTACATAGCAGTTACTCCCCTTTTATTAAAAATCAAATCCAACTCTTGACTACCCTGATAAATGGACAACTAAAACAATTTGCCGACCAGGCTTACACGTCTATACTTAAAAATATTAAACCCAATCGTGATTTATTCAAAAATATCACCAGACTAACGGGTCGAAAATACAAACCCCGAATCGATTATATGATTAACCCTACTAACAATCACCCAGTCCAATCAGATATTGACATTGCAAACTGTCTAGCTAATCACTTTTATAAAATCCTCAACAAAACGACTCCCTCTCAGTCTCCAATTTTCAAGATACTGTAAACGACTACATCTCACGCACAATGATCCCATCCTTCACCCCTTTCAACGCGGAATTCAACGAAACAAACAAAGCGTCTCATCCTCTGGATAATGCGACCTTCCTAACAGCAGGCGAATTATCTGAATTTATAACATCACGCAACAACAAAAAGTCGACAGGCTTAGATGGAATTCCAAACCTTCTTTACAAGAGACTTCTCCCGTCAAATCTAGACCCTATTCTTGTTCTTCTCAACCACATAATTAACGCATCACATTTCCCAGATATAATATAACTGGAAAACAACGGTTATAGTCCCGATCGATAAGTCCAGTCCTTCGAACAACCCCAGCAACTATCGTCCGATATCGTTATTAAACACATTAAGCAAGATACTGGAATGCAAGATATATCGAAATCTCCTTTCATTTGCTAATGACAACACTATTATCCCAAATTCCCAGTTTGGCTTTCGCTCACAACACTCCACCTGTCATACCCTGTTAAAACTAACACACGATGTCACAACTAATCTTCAAAACCAAAGCCCGACGGTCTGTATCTCTCTCGACATATCTAAAGAATTCGACTGTGTTTGGATGTCAGGACTGCTTTACAAGCTGCACTACATATTTGGATTAAACACCCACACCACCAAACTTCTCACTTCCTACCTCTCTGGTAGAAAATGCATGGTCAAAGTAAATTCTTCTATCTCCCAATAGTATAATATAACCGCAGGGGTTCCGCAGGGTTCAATTCTTAGACCACTATTATACCTCCTCTATACTTCAGACATACCGCAGCCTCAATTACCCAATACCGTAATGTTGAATAACGCTGATGACACCATAGTCTGCTCCAGCAGCAAGTTTGTAAAAGAGGCAAGAAGCCGCATTACTAACTTCCTCCCAAATCTATCAACATTCGCCTAAATCCTGATAAAACCCATCTTATAGTGTATAAGGGTAAAAATTAGCACTGCACCAACAACACAAGACACACTTGTAGTGGTTCCGCCAAACCCCACGGTTCACTTCCCTAAAAACCCCCATAACTTGCACCCAATCTCCTAATTTCACTAATGCAATCGCATTAGCATCTTTAAATGCTTCACGCATTAAAGAAATCAAATCAGTAATCTAAAAAGCCCCTGGAAAAGAAAACTTACCTTTCATGCATCTCTTCGCATACAATTCTCCGTAAGATTTCTTTCTTAACTTATCAGGCAGAACTCCCATTATTACAACCCAACTCCCATTGTTTCCCGCCAATGCATTTGCATAGGCACCTGAAGACATTTTCCTTTTTCAAGGACATTAATGCATATAACGCATTATCGGGAAATTCCTGTAAAGAATTCTTCCTTTAAGGGCATTCATACATCATCAATGCATCTTTGCATTAGCGACCAAGAACCGAATTTCCAATTAGTGTAGATATTCACACTATAGTTCGATCCTGCCGTCGCCATAGATGTCATGCATAATTGACACAGATGGTATACACAACCGTCATTGTGTATCCATCTAAATTACTTTCCGAAGACTTGCAACTATTGATTCAGTTGCGAGCACATCCCGCGGAAATGTTTCTTTGTTTGAATCTTCAAACAATCACCGAAGTCACGCTTTGCCGTCGGATTGGATTCAATAGCATAAACATATGCAAACAAAAGAATCCGATTCTCCCAGTTGGCAGTTTTAGCATCTAATGAGTGGCTGCTATTTAGACAGCTGACCCTCATTACCGAAAGATGCCTTAGGGCGTTTCCCCTTTGTTCTTTTTCCCTCGTCGTAGGTTCCGTTTATCCTTGGCTAAACGCATCGATAACCCGGTGATGTGTACGAACACACACATACACCACCGCGACCCAGAGATCGCCTTCCATTGGTCACTGGTCAAAGGAAATTTCATTTCTTTTTCACCACACCACCAAAACCTCACCCCAAACGATTGAATATCGTTGAGTCTTTTACCATCCGCCGACTGCCACGGTCATTCCGCTCCCGCTCTCCGGTGTGCACGGAGACGCGAAAATACCTCGGAGTCGAGTGTGTGCTAAAGTTCCAACTTCTAATTTTTAATCGGTTGTGTTTCAGTGCGTGGTGTCTTCAAAGTAAATCGGAAGTTATGATAGTTACGACATTCAAATTAAATAATTGACAAACAATAAAAACAATCACTACCAACAATCGAATGTGTTTTGACGTGTTTTCCTTCCTTCCGGACTTGCATCGTTTTGGTTTTCTTTTATTGCCTCTCCCATGTAACCTTTATTGATTTGTGGGGACGAGGTAGAACTCTCGCCCATGCTGACGTCGCGACTTCGTATCCTCACACACCCACAACAAAATTAGACTCAAACTAAATAACACCCAGATAAAACCTTCTAAAACTTTAAAATATCTGGGAATAACCTTTTCCAATGACCTTTCATTCTCCACCCACATTAAAAATACTTTACGTAAAGCCACAATAGAACCGAATCTCTGTAGAAGAGTGATGTGGAAACCCAACGGCCTCTCTCACAAAGTCAAACTGCTCATCTATAAACAAATAATCAGACCCACACTCACATATGCGTGTCCACTGTGGTATAATATAACACCAGCCCAAATGGAGAAGCTACGCACTTTTGAAAGGAAATGCTTCAGGTTGGTCACTGGCCTCAACCGACAACCCAACTCTTACAAGTATTACAATAACAGCTTGCTATACAATGCCACTAATATTGACCGTCTCGATAGACGCTTCCTAGAGCTGTCTATCAAAATTATTGAAAACCTCGCAAATAATCCCAACCCCATAATAACTTCACTACTACCAACTCCTCTAGATAACAGGGCTCACTATCTGAATTGTCTCCACACCAGAAGTCTCTTCACCTCAGGAAGATTGGTTAATGACTCCAATGAGGTAGTGTACCATAACACCGAGCTGGCACCCAATCAGTTCAAATACTGTAACATACAACCATTCATTTATAAAATACAAAAGAATATGAATAAAGTAATGGCTAATATTGCTTTTCAACAGATCCACAGAGGATAGTAAGCCACCCCTTATTCAACAAAGGGAAAAGTGGATGGTTTTAGGGGTTATGGGCTTAATCCGAAACAGGTGCAGATAGGACTACACAGGCAGACATAATGAATGACATTCTTATGGAATCTTAGCCAGATATTAAATCGTCAGTTAGAACAGGAACAATAACGTGGCAGAATGTTATACACAACTTAACTTTGTGTAAATGGCCATGCGGTGAAGTGCTAGTAATTCTGTGCCGATTCTAAAGAAGTTCACACAGGATCAGAAAACCATCAAACCTCACGCCCAGGAAAAGTGGTCATAAGCAAATGCCCACACATGACACTTATGTCGTCTCCCGCACATTTCCCACGCTTGCTCGTTACACATGATTGCAAACCCAAAACTGTACGGCAAGCCAAGTGTTAGGTAAAATCAATGGGCCAGGTGGAGCATCATCCTATGCTGGTAACCTTAAAAAACCCAGCCAATAAAAACGCAATCAAGACGCATCAAACACGAACCAAGAACCAAGCGCCGACTGGGTTTCCCTTCACGGAAATCTTTAGAAGCAACTTTAAAAACCCATTGAGGGTAATATAATAGCTAGCCTACAATACACCTTCCACCGAAATAAAAATATAAAAAACAGGCCTTCGCCGCTGTGCCGAGGATAACAATACAAGCAAAGAGAGATTATCATGGGTTGTAAATTCTATTCTATTTACGGGCCTGTAGGAACCCGGAAGTTCATGACCTCACCGACTCGAATCCGCCATTGTTCCCTGTCCTGTGCGCTTCCTTCCACGTTCGACCATCCAATCCGATCTCCTCGAGGTCCAACCTAACATTGTCCTCCCAACTTCGTCGCGACCGCCCTACCGGTCTCTTTCCCGTTGGTTTACTGTCAAGAATTCTATGCACGGTTCTACGAGTATCGTTGCCCATTCGCGCCACGTAATAGACAATATAAGTCTACGTCGAACCGAGTATATGAGTAAGTAAACAGTTAGTAAGACTTTATGTAAAGTGTATAAATACTGAACAAAACAGTTACCGATTTTTAATAATTAAATAATTATTAAGACTTAATGTAAAGTGTTTGAATAATGAACAGTGGCCGATACTTAGTGTAGAACATACAACTGACTTAGTGTAGAACGTACAACTGACATTTTCTTTGTATCTAATTAAGTTCTTTAAAATTCATGTAAACAAAACAATCATAATATCGAAAGACAAATTTTCACGCTTTAAGCGTATGTATGTAATTTAGAGAGTCCGCAAGGGACCAGTAAATTAGGAAATAAGAGACCATAAGCTAGAGTTTAATCATTTTTGTTTAGCGAGTAAGTAAATAATAATAAGAGGAAAAAATAAAAAATAATATAAAAAATGAAAATGAAAAAAAAACATACAACTGACAAAGAAACAATCGTCAATATTTAATGTGGAAATAAACGAGTGTTTTAATCCATTTAGTCGATCTTATGTCTAGCAACCCGACAAGTCAAATCCAGACGGATCGAAGTCAAAAATATCGGCATCACTTATATTTGGGTTATTTCAAAATGGTTGGAATAGCTAGGGTTGAGTTAGTTCTATGGATGGGCACAGCAAAATTCGGTTTAGTTAAGATTATATTCAAGTTGTATTTTGGTTATGCAATAAGTATGGTCAACGACCATACCACACTGAAAGGATCGGTTCTCGTCCGATCGCCGAAATTAAGTAGGGTCGGGCTCGGTAACTTCTTAGATGGGGGGCCGCTTGAGATAACCGCGTGTTGTTGGCTGCAGGCTTAACGGCTGAATAGGTATGGAGGTTGTGTTTTTTTGCGTTTGATTGTGCAAAACTAGGTTCAACCGACAACTCTTGCGATTGTGCAGTTCGGCACAATTACTAGGTGGTAGGTCCAAAGCCCAGCCGCCCGGTGAAATAGCTCCACATTTAGCTACAGGTGAAATTGGTGGGAGAAACCCTTGAGCATCTTTCAGAGCGAGGAAAAAAATAGCATCTCAGGGCGCTTATTCAACGCTGTAGGTTCGCCTTTCCCGGGAGCAGTAAAATAAAAAAAAATAGAATATTTTTTAGGAGAAAACAAAAATGAAACCAAATGATATTAAGCCCATATTGGGTAAAATTCTCCTTAATTTTAGGTTACACAAGTTGTTATAACTTTACAGGAAAACGTATTAAGATTAGTGCCTAAAGCTTCTGGGTATCGAGCTTCTTTCCCGGCAATTTCGCCATTCGCATCAAAAACGTGGAAAAAATCTCGGAAACCAACTCATTCCGTTTCCACATTCCTTCCCCCTATGAATGGATCTTCATCAGCCCAGATGAAGACGCATTAAAAATGGGCAAATATGCCGTTACTGAAGACGGTATCAATGACGATAAGACATTCCGCCACAATTATAACTCCACTACTAACCATCCCAACTCTTACCACAATTCCCTCATATTCCTCACCCCCCCCCCCCCCCCCCCCCCCCAAATCAGCTAACCGACCCAAGCTTAGAAACGGACTCATTCCTAAACCCACAATTTAATTTCCTTTAAGCCTAATCCCTCCCTCGTGCAAATAAAAAACCCTGAATTCATGGCCAATGCCCCCACCCCTAACTATCTCCCTCTTTTCGACCTCAAAACAGAAGCGAGCAGAGTACGAAAATATCCCAACTTCATCAATTCGCATTCTCCTAACCTTAAAATCTCTTCCCTTACCAGATCCTCCCACACGTCGGCCCGCCTGAGAGCATCTCCGTCTCTTCTTATTTCAACTTCTTCTCACCCTACCCTAACTTCAACGCGCTCGCTCAATATTCGACCCGCTTCTTCCCCGAGCTGTAAAAATCACTCAACAAACGATTAAATCGTCTGATTGTCGCTACACACTCTTTAAACTGAGAAATAAAAACACCTATGAAAATATTTGTCTCTTCCTGGCCTATCTCCATGACAAACCGGACACAGTCTGCTTCGAAGGAAAACCCAAAACCAGCCTTATGGTCGCCATTCAACAAGGTTTACCCACTGATGCCCCCAGCCTTCGTAAACTTTCTTCAAATTTAATGTAAATCTCAACTTACCACCACATATATATACATATAGTGTCTAAGGACATTTACGCTTTCTGTCAATACGTTCACTCCATGAGCTTGATTCTTCAACGCAATAGAACTGATCGTAATACATTTTTTCCATCTTTCTCCCTTGTCATAACCCTTCATAATCTCCCTCTTACCTTCTATTACCAGAATGTGAGAGCTCTTCGTTCTAAGTGTCGACAAATCTTGCAGATGATTCACTCCCTCCCTTTTGAAATATACGCCCTAATTGAAACCAACTTAATCCCTAGTATTAACAATCTAGAGTTATTTACTCCCTTCTTTAGTGTATATCGCGATTACGTTGCTAATCGTCCTTCCATTGACTCCCCTTGCCGCGCGGTGCTCATAGTCATAGAAAATAACATTGACTCAACCCTCGTCGCTATATTCTCCTCGCCCAAGCTCGACTATGTCTCTGTCAAAATAAAATCACCCCGCGAATCAATATATGTCATCTGCTTATACATTTTGCTATCCCAGCTCACTGAAGCGTACGAACTAACAATTAAAACTAACAACCACATCACTGAGATAAACGACTTTCGGGAAGATGTCATTGTTTTTGGACACTTTAATCTCCCACATCTACAATGGACTCTGTGAGATGACCTTTTCTTTTGCATCACCACTCCCTCAAGTGCCAAGAAATGCCTCTTCATCGACTACCTAACTGATTCAAGCCTATTTGACCCATAATGTTTGCATAAAAAGTATACCCGCCTGTCACCCGGGAGACCGGGGTTCGATTCCCCGTCGGGGAGCCTCTGGCGCAAGACTAATGACCTTGCCCAGAAAAAATAAATCATTATGGAAAATTTAACAAGCCTTAGGACTTGCTAAATAAGGTCAAGACCGGTCCCCGGTTGTAGTGCCGATGATGATGATGATGATGATGATGTTTGCATAAAAAATTAAGTTACTTTAGGTATAACACGGCAATTTTTTTTTGGAGAGTTCTTATTGATAAAAAAGATTGCGACCTCGATGTTGGATTAAGATAAAATTTTAAGGGCAGTAGTTTAAAATGTAAGTTTGTTCGATTTTTTAAATCTTACATGATCTGAATTCAAACCGGCGTAAGCCAGGTTGGTTGGTCAAGTTAGTAATATCGCAAACCACCTAGGCAAACAACTGGTCCTTATTTTCAGGACGGACCCTATTAATTCCTCAGCAGCCCGCTCTCCCCCCGTTCTGTCTACCACCGACAAACACCACCCGCCTCTTCATCACCATCGGCACTACAACCGGGATACGGCCTTAGCCTTATTTAGCAAGTCCCGAGGCTTGTTAAGTTTTCCATAATATTTTGCTTTTCCGGGCAAGGTTATTAGCCTTGCGCCAAACACCCGCCTCTTACCCTGTCTTTTTTCCATAATTCTGTAGCGTAGCCTATCCCACCCGCGACATTTACTCACATGACTTCCACAAAGAAAACTTTCGCCTTATTAACAATTACCTCAACAAAATTTCATTCAATTTTGATCACTTGACGGTAGAAGATGCTACCATCAATCTTTACACCGAAATCTTCAAATCAATTTCCCTATTCCAGGCGTAAAACTCCTACATTCTCACCTCCTTGGCTTAATCGCAAGCTACGTTCGTTACATAATAAAGGGAACAAGCTGTGGGCTACCCGTAAACGCTCCGTCTGCGACTACTCCATATACCTTGGCACTTATCTCCAATACAATGAATTCTGCAATGTCCTTTACTAACAATACCGAACAAAAACTCAGGTCAACCTAATATGTGACCCAAAAACGTTTTTCCAATTTATTAATCACAAACTTAAACCCGATGATTATCCCACCTCCTTCTCACTTAACTTGGAAACCTCAACGGATTTAAATTGCGAACCTCTTCGCCTCGTTTTTCAAACAATCCTTCACAGACGACTCTTTCGTTCCCGACCGCACCTATTTCAAATACTTACGAAATTTCTCCCATGGTCCATTTCTTTCTTAATTTATTGATCCACCCACGATTGAAAACAGACTAACCCAGATTAAGGACGAATTCACCCCTGGGGCAGATGGTCAACCCGTTATATTCATTAAAAAATGCTCCTCCGTTCTATCTTCCCCTCTTTCGACTATTTCAATCCGTTGCTCTCTCAAGGTGAGTTCCCTAATACTTGGAAAACATCGTTTATCACCTCTGTGCATAAAAAGGGAGCCAAAGGCGGTATCTCAAACTACGGTCCAATCGCCAAACTCTCCCACAACCCCAAAGTGTTTGAAAGCATTCTGTACCAAAGGTTATGCTTCCACTGAAAATCCCTAATCTCACAACACGGCTTTCTTGGTGGTAGATCTACCACCACAAGTTAGTTGAATTTACTTCCCAAACACTCCTAGCGCTAGAGAGTGCCAACGAGGTCGACTTTGTTACTACGAATTTTAGAATTCGATAAAATTTCGCAAAGACCGATACTTTTCAAACTATCCTCTTTGGGCTTCGAACCTGTATTAACAAGGTGAATTTCATCATACCTGAGGAATCGGCTCTACAGAGTACGTTTTAGATCTGTTTTTTTTTTCAAATCCTTTTCGTGCCACCCCTGGAGTTGCTCAGGGTAGTCGTCTGTGCCCCCTTTTATTCATATTAACAATAAACGACATCGATATGATTATCAAGCATTCCTCTATCTTCCTTTACGCCGACGATACCACATTCTCCAAAACAATTTGTTCTCTGCTAATTTTTTTCCTGCTCCAGATAGACCTTGACAACTTTTCGTTATGGTGCCAGAAGAATGGTCTGGAGCTTAATGTCTAAATTAAATTATTACTACAAAAAATTTGTTTAATCCATTCCTTATGCCTTTGTGGCGTCTCTAACAGATACACACACAATACACAAGCAAATAGTGAAGCACACCGAACGAATATCGAATAAGCAAATACATCAGAGCCGTATACCACAGCGATAACAAAACAATTTACATCAGTGGAATATACTTGAGTTTAAAAATCGAATTCAAAACACGGCCAGTAGCCTGATGTGTTACGCTTAGGTTCAATTTTTGGTGATTCTAACTGTTATAGCGTCAGTTCGAATCACATGTTCTTCACTATCATTTCAAACACTATACCTTCACGGCTAACCAATAACTAATTCTAAAAATCAAAATCATGAGCTTAAATCTAGGTGCATATCCATGTAGCCAGACGCCTCGTCAGCAGCGGATTTTGCTTCGGTGCTTCAGATGTCTTACCGGAATCTCGTTGCTTCAAATGTCCAACAGGAATTTGATCCGATGTGATCGCGACTGGGGTTGATGTTTCTACCCATGCTATTGACGTTAACTGAGTTTATGCATTCTTTGCGTGTCCTAATGTTCATCATCATCATCGGCACTACAACCGGGATCCGGTTTGGGCCCTATTTAGCAAGTCCCGGGGCTTGTTAAATTTTCCATAATAATTTGTTTTTCCGGGCAAGGTTATTAGTCTTGCGCCAAACACCCGCCTCTTACCCTGTCTTTTTTCGATAATTCTGCAGCGTAGCCCATCCCACCCCGCGACATTTAATCGCCCCCCCCCCCCCCCCCCCACTTCTTATATAACCAACCTTTATCCTCTGTTGACACGATCCGAGACCTTGGCTTCTTATGTGACAGTGAGCTAAACTTCCTCTCATACATTGACGATATGATCTTCAAGGCCATTTCAGCCCTCGGTTTTGTGAAACGCCGGTCTATGATCTTGCATTACCAGAGAGTGAGACAAAAAACATTAAATTCTCCCATAAGTAGCAGAAAAGACTGGATATTTATAAAACACATCAATAACCCTATCTCCTCATTCATTTATTCGCTTACAGTCGATGATAGACCAACCATATGTGCACTAAAGACAGCGAATTTACTGGTTCCGTATTTTCATCACTACCTGATACCATATTAGCACTTAGACACAATCAACATTCCGTCGCTCTCTCAAGGTGAGTTCCCTAATATTTGGAAAACATCGTTTACGGCCCCCGTGCATATAAAGGGACCCAAAGGTGATATCTCAAACTATTATCCCATCGCCAAACTCTCCCACATCCCCAAAGTTTTTGAGAGCATTCTCTACCAAGGGTTATGCTTCCACTGTAAATCCCTTATTTCACCCAGGCAACACGGCTTTCTTGGTGGTAGATCTGTGGCGTTTCTAACAGATACACACACCAATATACAAGCAAATAGGGAAGAACCCCGAAGGAAATTCGAATAAGCAAAAGCATCAGAGCCCTATACCATAGCAATTCCCCATCAGTTGAGTGTACTTGAGTTTAGAATTCGAATTCGCACACGCGGCAGTAGCCTGATGCTTCAATGCTTCGCTTCTCACCTGCTTCTCGGTGTGTCCAATTCACCCTCTACACTATCACTGCTAAACGCTACAATCCCAACGTGTGATCTGTACACACAGCACACACTCTCCCATAATAAACAGGGCTTTACTACTACGATCCCAACTTCTGCACAGAGCACCGGCTCATTCGCCTGCTCCGACGACCTCTCGCTCGTTCGCCCCTCGCCCTGTCGTTCGCACACGAAGTTGATCGTAACAAAGTCACTGAGGAGGGAGTAGTGTGGCGTTTCTAACAGATACACACAGCAATATACAAGCAAATTGTGAAGGACACCGAAGCAAATTCGAGTAAGCAAAAGCATCAGAGCCGTATACCATAGCGATAACATAACAATTCCACATCAGTTGAGTGTACTTGAGTTTAGAATTCGAATTCGCACATGCGGTAGTGGGCTGATGCGTTGAGCTTTGGTTCTATATTTTAGTGATTCTAACCGTGATAGCGTCGGTTCGAATAGCACGCTCTTCACTATCGCCACAGAACGCTATAGATCTACCACCACTAACTTAGTACAATTTACTTCCCAAACACTCCTAGCGCTAGAGAACGGCAACGAGGTCGACGTTGTTACTACGAATTTTACTAAAGCCATCGACAAAATTTCGCACAGCCTGATACGTTTCAAATTATCCACCTTAGGCTACGAACCCCTATTAAAAAGGTGAATTTCGTCATACCTGAGTAACCGGCTCTACAGAGTGCGTTTTAGATCCGTTCTCTCAAATCATTTTCGTGCTACCTCTGGAGTTCCCCAGGGCTGTCATTTGGGGCCCCTTTTGTTCATATTAACAATAAATGACATTGATATGATTATCAAGCATTCCTGTGTCTCCCTTTACGCCGACGATACCAAATTTTTCAAAATAATTTGTTCTCTGCTAGACTTTTTCCTCCTCCAGATAGACCTCGACAACTTTTCGTTATGGTGCCAGAAGAATTGTCTGGAGCTTAATATCAACAAATGTCACTCAATTACGTTTTCACGGAAATACACCCAACCCCCTCCCGCTCCTAGTTCTTATTCAACCAACCTTTATCCTCTGCATCTTATGTGATAGTCAGCTAAACTTCCTCTCACACATTGACGATATGATCTTCAAGGCCAATTCAGCCTTCGGTTTTGTGAAACGCTGATCTAAGGAACCCTTATATGACCGTATCGCTCTACATTACTTTCGTTCGCCCTCTTCTTGAATATGTTAGCCAGGTTTGGTCCTGTTAGGCCCTCAGGAGAGGAACAATTGAAATGTCCAAATTGTTATGGTATTAATTTTCACAATAAATTGTATATGGTTATTAACCAAACTTACCCCGGATTGGTCTTGATAGGTGCATCGTAAGCGGTAGCTTCCACTGCAGGGGGATGTGGATGATGTGGGTTTATCAAATGATAACTCTTCTGTTATATGTTTATTAATTTTTATTTACTACATAGGTGATCGTTTTAAGTTGTTTTAATTCAGATTCACATCTATTAACAATTTTAAGTTATTTTCCTTCAGATTCACATGTAACAACAATTTTAACTAATTTTAGTTTAAGTAATTTTAATTCCATTTACTTCAGATTCACCGATATTATTAAAATAATTTTGAACTTGTTATTTTTATTTGAACGATAACACGCTTAGCGAAGAACGACCGCACGCTTTCACTGCTTATTGAACAAGAAGGAAATGTCGCGTCCTTCGTTTTCATATCCTTTTGTGTTCCGCTTCCACGATTGTTATTTCTAGGAAGCGGAATTGGCTAATAGGGGGCTGGGCTATGGTTGGTAGGGAGACTATGGCTAATAGAGAGAAAATGGTGATGTACAATAGGATTGAGGTTTTTAAATAGGGGTTTTACTTTATTTAAATCATTAACTATTGTATTTGAGGATTGTAATGGGAAATTGTTAATTTGGAAGGAAGGGAAGGATATGCATGTGAAGACGCGAGATGTTAATTATTCATAGTGATAATTAAATGAACTTAATTATATAACAGTCCCCATATCAAGTATCCCATATCGGCAGAATTGAAAGCATTCAGCGACGGTTCTTGTTCTCCACCGCCTTCTATCAGTATCAATCGGCTGTACAAGACTTCTCTACCAATCCCCATAATCTATGAAACCCTCATATCTTTTATCTATCCGTCCATCACACCTCGTATGGCCTTAACGAACCAATCTCACGTATGCTACGCAACGTCAACTCTTAGCCCAGCTTTGATTTCAACGTCACCTGTCCTGCTTTGAAACCCCGTTTCCTCACTAGTTCCTCTTGGCCCACAGCCCAATTCACACAGACACACTTGCACACATACACCCTTGTCCTTATAATACCTTAGTTTTTATGTTAGTAGTTAAGTTTATATATTTTTTTTTTCTTATCCAATATCGCTTGTATTAAGCTAAATAAATGAGGATTCTGACCTCACCAAATTAAAATTAAGAATTAACCACTGCTATGACATCGACTGATCAGTTAAACCTGAATACACAAGTTGCAACCTTCTTACCATCACGGCCACCTGAGAAAATAAGAGCAAGCTTTTGATAAAGCGAGATCAAGAGGACTAAAACTGTAATAATAACCCGATTAGAGTACTAGAGATGTAAAGATCAAGATCATTTGAGCACCAGCGGCATATTGAACTGGAGGGCTTGCGGATGTCATGACTAAACGATCTGCAGAGAGTTAGACAAAGCTATAAAAAAAACAAGATCACAGATCAGAAGAGGTCAAGCGAGCAAGAGAAGTAAAGAGCAGGCAAAGATGATTACACTTTCAACATCTCCCTTACCAAGCAGAAAAAGAGAAACATAAATATATACTTAACCAGTAATATGTGTAAAGAGGAATTTTTAAAACCTCAATTCTTATGAATTTATATTTTTATTTATTATGATACAAAATCTATAGGGCTTTGATGCCCTTTCTGATGCATAGCTAATGAATTTCAACATTGCTCGCTATCGTGACTAGATACAAATAATTGATTCTCACGAATAGCTTACGTGACATGTTATTCAATGGTCCGTAACGAGTTAGGAAAGACGTTGAGCTTATGAAACTATACATATTCCTAAATGTATTGAAAGTGAAACTGATGATAACCGTTTCTTGGCACGTGCCATTAGAACTTGATGTCTGCTTCATATTCCACAAAGAATTCTATCAGTTCATTTGATGAACAATAGATTGATTGTTCTAGCCTGCGTTATATATTTCACTCGTTCCAGACGTCACGTCGCGTCGTTTCCATCGCGTTGACCTGCTGACACATTCGACAGATTGCAGTGTCACATAGAATCCGTCAACAGTTGTGTACTTCAATAATGACTCCACAAAATTATAAGAAATAGTTATAACCAAATTTTACAGAATACGAAATTTGCAAATTCGTTGATTTTGATAACAGTTTCACACCCATTAATGTATTTCTCTTCCTGTAGATCATTTAAATATTAAAACATACCAGAGAAGTGCAATCAGATCAACTCAGTAAATGAAGACCTTTACCAAACCCTACAATAGCAAAGGGCCAATTTCGTCAATTTTATTGCGAAGGTGACTCAATTTACAGAAAATCCGGATCTGTTGTACTATATGCACTTCGTTTATAAATCAGAAAACCAATGGGTTCACGCTGTAATCAGAAAATATAACTCAGACATAAGAGATTCTGTTAAAATAAGAAGATTCTGCGACAAATATTCTTTCCCAATTTAGAAGACACTAAACGAATAAATTTATAAATAATATTTCCACTCATTATTTCAATTCACATTGTAGTTAGAAAATTCGACTCAAGTATAACAGATTCTGTTAAATTTAGAAAATTCTCCGACAAATATTCTCTCATAAATTAGAATAGAAGAAGAAGAAATCTAGATTTTGTGTCAATCTAAAAGACTCTCCTATACTATATGCATTTCTCCTATAATTTATAAGTCTAAATCATTCCTATTGCAGTTAGAAAATTCGGTTCCAGTATAAGAGATTCTGTGGGGGTTCTTTAAAGCATTCACAAGGAACCACCCATTCCCTTTAAATCAACCCGCCTTTCCACACCCAACAAAGCCAATTTGCTTACCTGTAATCGAGCAGCGTAAGCTACCCGTCAGTATCTTGCACCTGAAACATAAATCCACGGCAAGATTACCATATTGCCATGTCATCAATTAACACCATTTCGGTTCGTCTGCATGAACCGATCGGTTACTATGGGCGACCACATGCCCATCAAACACAGACCAATACTTCGGAGTATTCTTGTTCGCTACAAAGCAAAGCGCAACTCGCGCCTAACTGCCAAGAGCCGAATTCTTTGCCAGTGTAAATATTCACACTGGAATTCGACCCTCGACTCACTATGGATGCAATGCACAATTGACGTGGATAAATACACAACCGTCATTGTGTAATCATTCCGATCACCAGATCAGGTTGTGGGGGTTCTCTATACCACATGGAGAACCAACCCACAATTCCATACCTTATTTCGACCGCTTTCAGCGCGTCATTTCTACCCATTCCCCTTATAAGCTATTCCACCTGTAAATCATATTAAACGGACGCATAGCTAAACTCATTATCCTATGCAGATAATGCTTAATTGAGTTTAGCTACCTTTTTGCCATACGGCAACCCCATTTCGCTAACTCATGAGATTTCCTCCGGAAATCGTATCATGTCGGTTAGCAACGGCATTGTCTGATCAAACGACGCGGTTGCTTAATCTTGCGGCCGCTGGGGAAATTATCAAAGCATTTAAGTTAGTTCCCATGATCAGATTTCCCTAGCCAAGTCGGCGTCCTTTTCACTTTCTCCAGACACTTCATTCGCTAGGGATCAATGCTCTATTTTCGCAGGTGAATAGCACCAGCTTAATTTTCCTCTCCTTCACAGTTCTGTCTTCGTACCGGTCAATGTACTCTGAGATCACCATATTCACCGAATTAGATCAATGAGTTACGCTCAGAACTGCATTGATTCATGCACACACAACCAAACCCACCCCGAGATCATAGACTTTGTGCGTCTATTTTCTCATTCTCCCATGTTCGTCGATTATCGAATTAACCGATGTAATTCACCACACATCGACGGGCGTGGCAATGAGAGAGCAGAAGTATGTTCTCGGTTAGTTGTCAAGTGCGAAAATTAAATTACCCATCTTCATCCCTTTTCCATAAAGTCGATTTACAACCTTCAACGAAGTAAGTCGTTACCCAACCTCGCGCGCGAAGTAAAAGAGAAGTGTTAGTTAATCGAGAAAGAGAAACGCGTTGCCTTTCATAATTGTCTTGTGATTTCTATTAATTTATTTGTGCATATTGAATCATTGAACGATAAATAAACAAAAGGTTACAAGTCTATAATTAGAGATAAACAAAGTATAAACGAAAAGAACAAATAAAAACTAATTAAACACGGAACACCAGTGCATTATTATTAATTGCTTTCTTATGGTTATTTTTGTGAAGTGGATATTCATCGAAACATTGATGGGGATACAAGTGAACCGCGTGCCCGTGTCTGGCACACCTAATTCGTACCCCACAAGGTCCCACGGTATCATTCCCTTAAATAACTCTCGTACCATTAACCAAGGTAAACAAACGCGTCTTAGCGTTTGAACACCGAAATAGCGTTTCTGTTGACATAATACTCAAAAACCTGTTTCTGCATCCACGAATCGCTAGTTCAAACATAGCAACCTTTTCCGGCCGCTATCCGAGCGACCATCTATTTGCACAGCTGACCTGAGTTGAATTCGAATATCATTTAGGCAGTTGTTGTTGCAGCTTTTCCTTATTAGACTTCAGTCTATATTTGAAATGCTGTCCTTTCCATGTACAGGCCCTTTCTCTGTATGTGTACAATCTCGAATAGAGATATCCCCGCGAAGCAACATCTAGATTCGTGGTGGAGTCAGATAGTAACCTTGAAACCGCGCACACGTACCGGGGACGTGGCGTGAGTTAGATTTCTACGCGCAAGGAGGTTAGTGGAGAGCCTTAAATGTTAAGTGTCGCCTTATGTAACGTTTTTTTTATACACATCTTCCCTCCGATAAAGTGTTTTAGTTAAGTCGAAATATTTCGTGTCACTTGTAAAATAATGTGTCGCTGTTGGAACCCGTCGCCGCACCCGCAGGCCAATATAATTACATTTTAAAGCCTAAATTAAAACTTTCAATAATTTAAAGACTAATCGATGTAGCAGTGTTAGACTTAAGAACCTTAATCAATAAAGTGCAACAATTAAATACAATTAGATATATATAGGCTCCTCGATAGTATAGTGGTTAGTATACCCGCCTGTCACGCGGGAGACCGGGGTTCGATTCCCCGTCGGGGAGCCTCTGGCGCAAGACTAATGACCTTGCCCGGAAAAAACAAATCATTATGGAAAATTTAACAAGCCTCAGGACTTGCTAAATAAGGCCAAGACTGGTTCCCGGTTGTAGTGCCGATGATGATGATGATGATGATGATGAGATATCTGTGTGTTTCGATTTACTATGTTTTCCAGGAGGATCAATTTAGTGCGCCCTAGCAGATACCCCTACAATTCTATTGAAATAAGAAGTTTTAATTCTTTCCTAAATTAGAAAGCACTCGTTATATAAACCGGGCGCGATACAGGTACAGACGTGAAGAACGCGAAACAATATAAAATGGACATCGTCGCGCTTCAGGAAGTCCGACTCCCACATCAAGTAATCGAAATCAACGGGTTCAGACTGGCGTGTGGAGGTGCCGATACACATACCCTCGGAACTGGCTTCATCATAAGCAATAAGATGGCGCACTGTGTAAAAGATGTGAGCTTTATTAATGACCGAATGTCGATGCTAAAAATACAAGGCCCATGGTACTCAACGCGAAAATTGGAAAGGAAGATATCTTTCAACCAACTATAGGTAAAGAAACCCTACACGAGGTTTCAAATGATAATGGAATTCGAATTATCACCTTCGCAGCGTCAAAAGATCTGGTAGTGAAAGGTATGACATTCAAGCACAAGTCACATGAATATCACCCGACAGGGTAACACGTTACCAAAGAGACCACTACCCCATAGACAAAAGACACCATTCGAACATCCTTGACGTAAGATCATATAGAGGAGGAGATTGCGACTCCGACCATCGTCTAGTGATGGGCCAAATTAGGAGTCGGCGTGCAGCAAACCCACACGGCCAGTCACGGGAGACGAGCAAAAAGTTCGACACTGATACACTAAAGGACCTCCGCGAAAGGGATGAATACCAACACGAACTAACGAATAGATTTAGCATCCTAGAGAATGGGAGTAGTGAGGAAGAGAAGCGAATAATGTGAACACTAGATGGGCATTGATCAGAGACGTAATCAAACAAACAGCCTAATAGGTATTAGAATTTAAGAAAACAATTAAGTCCAAACTTTGGTTTGACCATGAGTGTCGGGCGCTGGCATAAGGCTAATAACCTTGCCCGTAAAAACAAATTATTATGGAAAAATTAACAAGCCTTGGATATGGACCGGATACACGACGACGACCAGGGAAACGAAAATGGCTAAACGATTTGAGCATATTCTCATGGAAGGTCTGTGGCGGTTCTATGAACAACACAACCCACTAGAGGTTGAGATGTCCTTTCCGCCAAGGAACATACTCACCTTTATCCACTACTCGTGCCCAAAGACACGTGTTCCAAAAGTTCTTACTCCCGCCTGAAACAAAAGGTAACATTTCAGACACCAACGTTGAATTCAATAGCAAAAATCAATCGAACTAAATGTTCAAAAGTCTCTAATAATGAATTCAACGCATCCAATTCGACGCGCCAATTCAACGCATCCAATTCAGGGCATCAATGCAATACATCCATTAAACGCGTTCTTCGGTAAACAAACTGAACAACGAATATCTCCTCTTGTAGCTAATACCAATTAGCACCTAAATTCCTGGCATGCCCCAAAACCTAAAAGGCACACTTGTGCAAACAAAGGATATCGATTCGCCGCCGACCAACAGTCCATGCCATCATAAACACCCTAACGTAGATCTCACGCTAGATGCTTATGATTTGGAAATGCAATTAGAAGCCATTACCAATCCCACGGTTCCTTTATTACCCATCTGAAGCGCAAAAGAACATTGTTATCTTAAGCCAGATGGGTAACACAAACAAATCCCACGAAAAGATCGAAAATTAAGCGGCGGTACGATCGATCGTTCAAACAAAGGAACAAGATTCCGATAAGGAAGACGGAAATGAGAATGATCTATGATGGGAACATTTTCTGTTTCAGATGGGGGATAAAAAAGAATTCGAAATGGGGAAGAGAATTTTCCAGTCTACTCGGAGTACCAGACAGGTCGACATCGAGAACCCCGACGAGGAGGTGATCCGCGTCGCGTCAGCAATAGAAATCAAGATAAACTGTCACGAGTACAAACCATATATAACAACAAGAAAATGTACAATACTTCTCGTGGCATCGAAAGTGCATGCGTACCGGATATCCGTTCGACAATTAACAGTCACGGAGGTCAGATCCTCCGTCCAAAAAAGGAGTTTTTGCGTGTGTCTAGTTTAACGTGTGTAATAAAGGGCGTCATGTGAATTAATTAAGCGTGGTACTAAGCAACCCTTCCTTAACCGTAGTTTATGTGGTAATAAAAACAGCATTAAACAAACAATAAAAAAAAAGAAAGCAAATTAAAAATAAATCTCGGTATTTTCTTTGTGTGAACAGTGTTCGGCGGAACACTTACGAATTACATACACACCCGCCAAAGGTCGGTTCATTATACAGAGCTCAAGCTATACAGCAGCCAGCCGATACCCTGTCCGAATATAAGGCTGACATAACAGCATAACAAGAAATAAGATGGACAGGGAGTGGTGTTATTCAAAGAAACGAGTATGATATTTATTACAGCTGTCATGCAAAACAACATGGGCTCGAGGTAGGCTTTCTAGTCAGCCAAAAACTGAAGCCTGCCATCATCGGCATTAATGCAATAAACGAAAGGCTATGCACTCTTCGCGTGCGAGGCAAGTTTAAGAACATAAGCCTCATAAACGTTCACGGACCTACAGAGGACTCCCCTGACGACGAAAAGGAAGAATACTACGAGAACGTCGAACGGGCCCTCACTGCCTGCCCAAGATACGATGTGAATATCGTTCTTGGCGATTTGAATGCGAAAATAGGTCGGGAACCGGTTTTCAGGCACTACACAGGTTCCCATAGTTTGCATCAGAACACTAATGACAATGGACTACGAGTCATCGAAGTGGCAGCATCGAAAAACTTGGTCGTTGCGAGTACCGGGTTTCCGCGCAAAGATATCCACAAAACCACCTGGGTATCACCTTATGGAGCCACTCCCAACCAAATTGACCACGTGTTGTTAGATCGGCGCTACTCCTCGGGCCTGACGACGGTACGCACGTACCGAGGTGCCAACGTCGACTCGGATCACTATCTTGTTGGCATAGTTTTCCGAGCGCGGATTGCCTTACGGAGACGTATTTCATCCACGGATCAGGTTCGAATCAACACAGCTGCTTTACGCCATGAGAATATCAGTAACACCTTTGGTCATGCGCTAAGACTCACCCTCGGAGAGCTCGACAGAGGGAGAGTAAGTCCTGGGGCCAGAATGCCGAGCGTAGAAGAGAAATGGACACGCCTTAAGAATACTGTCATTAGTGCTGCCAACTCCATCTTAGGCACTAGTCGTAGAGATCGGAGCGCCTGGTTTGATGATGAGTGCAAACTAGCGACTGAACGTAAGAATACTGCATACCGAGCAATGCAGCAGTTTCATAAGACGCGGGTACGCGAGGAGAAATACAAAGAGCTCAGAAGATCTGAAAAAAGACTCCACAGACGAAAGAAATGTGCCTGCCAAAAAAATCGAGTCTGTATAATAGAGAAAAGTAGAGAGCGAGGTCCGCACCAGGCGCGGAAGTTCGACTAAATAATCCGCAGTATGACACGGTACACACCACGCTGCACATACTGCAAGGATAAAGAGGGTAATCTGATCACCGATCCTAAAGGCAGTCTGGAACGATGGGAAGTGCACTTCAATGAATTGCTAAATGGTCAGCTCACAGAAGAATTGGAATGCCATGGGGAAAATTCACAACGGTTCACGATTTGAGCTGCTTGACCATCCGCCTTACTCACCAGATCTAGCCCCAAGCGACTTCTTTTCGTTCCCTAATCTAAAAATTGCGCTCGGAGAACAGAGATTTTCTTCAAATGAGGAGGCAAACGCCTTCGTGAACAGTTATTTTGCAGAGAAAAACGCCGTGTACTATTTGGACGGGCTCCTCGATAGTATAGTGGTTAGTATACCCGCCTGCCACGCGGGAGACTGTGGTTCGATTCCCCGTCGGGGAGCCTCTGGCGCAAGACTAATGACCTTGCCCAGAAAAAATAAATCATTATGGAAAATTTAACAAGCCTCAGGACTTGCTAAATAAGGCCAAGACCGGTTCCAGGTTGTAGTGCCGATGATGATGATGATGATGACTATTTGGACGGGTTAGAGAGATGGGAGCATCGCTGGGCGAAGTGTGTAGAGTTACAAGGAGGCCATGTAGAAAAATTAAGATAAATTTTAAGAAAAAATGTCTTGTATCTTTGTTAGGTCGGAAACTTTTCTGGGCACCCTCGCAGTTCTATCCTGGCTATTCTGTCGTACGCGGTCTTAAAGTTTATGAATAGCTATTATAATCATCATCATCGGCACTACAACCGGGATCCGGTCTTGGCCTTATTTAGCAAGTCTGTCCTCCGGTATCAGGTCCTTATCCCAGAGTTGTTAAGTTGTCCATAATAATTTTTTTCGGGCAAGGTTATTAGCTGGGCGCCAAGCTGATATAATGGTATCGTAAAACTCTGGCATTTTTCCATCGCCTGCCTAAGGGTGAATATCTGATCAGCCGCTGATTTGCCTGGGATGAAGCCACACTCATATTGACCAATGACCACTGTAGCGTATGGGGCTATCCGATCTTGTAGGATAGTGGAGAGTGTCTTATAGGCGGTACTCAGGAATGTTATACCCCTATAGTTGCTGCACAGTGTCATATTTCCCTTCTTATGTATGAGGCAAATTCCACCACGACGCCAATCTTCCGGCATCTCCTCTTGCTCCCATACTGGTATTCTCATTGCGTAAGGCAGCCGTGTTGATTCGAAACTGATCCGCGGATGCAATACGTCTCCGTAGAGCAATCCGCGCTCGGAAAACTATGCCAACAACATAGTGATCCGAGGTACGTTCGTACCGTCGTCAGGCTCGAGGTGTGGCGGCGATCTATCAACACGTGGTCAATTTGGTTGGGAATGGCTCCAACAGGTGATACCCAGGTGACTGTGTGGATATCTTTACGCGGAAACCTGGTACTTGCAACGACCAAGTTTTTTGATGCTGCCAGTTCGATGACTCGTTTGTCATTGGTGTTCTAATGCAAACTATGGGAGCCTGCGTAGTGTCTGAAAACCGGTTCCCGACCTATTTTCGCATTCAAATCACCAAGAACGATTTTCACATCGTATCTTGGGCAGGCATTGGGGGCCCGTTCGACGTTCTCGTAGTGTTCTTCCTTTTCGTCGTCAGGGGACTCCTCTGTAGGTCCGTGAACGTTTATGAGGCTTATGTTCTTAAACTTGCTTCGCACGCGAAGATTGTATAGCCTTTCGTTTATTGGATTAAAGCCGATGATGGCAGGCTTCAGTTTTTGGCTGACTAGAAATCCTACCCCGAGCACATGGTGTTTTGCGTGACATCTGTAATTAATGTCATACTCGGTTCTTTGAATAACACCACTCCCCGTCCATCTTATTTCTTGTAATGCTGTTATGTCAGCCTTATATTCGGACAGGGTATCGGCTAGCTGCTGTGTAGCTCGAGCTCTGTGTAGTGAACAGACGTTCCATAGGAAAATTCTTAAATCGTTTAGCCATTTTCGTTTCCGTGGTCGTCGTCGTGTATCCGGTCCTTGTTAAATTTTCCATAATTATTTGTTTTTACGTTTATGAGGCTTATGTTCTTAACGATTTTTTAATTGCTTAGTAAATTACGGAGAAACAAATTCTTAAAAAAGTGCCATTTTTCGGTAATCCCAATAACGCTTTCAGCCATTAAAGGATTTTCCCTTTGTTGGTGTCGGTTGACAACATTTTGTCATAAAACTAGTCATAAAAGTTTAGTACTCAATCCATGAAAACTGTAACCTTACGTTTGAGTCTATAGTTTTTCCGAGCACTGTGTACCCTGAACTAGCAAGTCAGGTACCTGAAGCGTTTGGAGTGGCGTAAGCTTTCTTTCGCATCACTGTTTGTAAACACCGGTTGTATCTTATATATATGTTATAAGGTGCGCAAAAATGGTTACAAATCAATCATTCGAAGTATTTCCTATCGCTAGCTACAACTTTTTCCCATATTTCTGGCAGAGCCCGAATACCGTTACGGTAAAAGTACTCATCTGTTAAGGCTATCCACGAATCAAGCCATTTCTTGATGTCTTCATATGAGCGGAACTGCTCATCACGCAGACCATGTGCCATCGAACGGAACAAGTAATAATCGGACGGCGCAATATCTGGGGAATATGGCGGGTGGGGAAGGACTTCCCATTTGAGCGTTTGCAGGTAGGTTTTAGCGAGTTTGGCAATATGACGCCGAGCGTTGTCATGCTGTAGAATCACTTTTTCGTGCCTCTGCTCCTATTGTGCCCGTTTTTCGCGCAGTGCTTGGCTCAATCGTATCAATTGAAGTCGATACCGTTCCCCAGTGATGGTTTCATTCGGTTTCAACAGCTCATAATAAATAACACCGACCTGGTCCCACCAAATACACAACATAACCTTCGCAGCGTGAATATTCGGCCAAGCCGACGACGTACAAGGATGACAGGGCATGACTTTCTTTCTTTGGGTTGCTGTTGTTGTATTCCAGAATACTACCCTTATTCGCTTTAACACTAATCTCATGTCCGTTCTAACACAACCTTTAAAACTACATCCTCACATATCTTACATTCTCATTTAATACAATTCATAAATAAACAGACACAATATTCTATATCCAGTCACTTACAGCACATTTAAAAACATGCCCCTTTTCATAACAAGCACATTTTTCATTTCAAAACATAGCCACTTTGATTTTCGTTCAAAGTTTATTCAAAATTATAAACAGAGACTTCTGGATTGTTTTGTTCAATTTATACGACACAGTTAGTTGGAACAAAATGTTCTATAAAAACAGGAAAATTTGTATTGTAAAAGTAGTTCAGAATAGAGCTCAGCTTGAGATAGCTGAGTTCAATAAAATAAAAATAAAACAAATAATTATTTTAATAAAGAAAACTTTAATTATTTTAATAGCCCCCACGCTCTTCCCTCGAAAGAGGAAGCACCGCGCTGGAGACGTAACACTGGTGGCAGCGGTGGGATCCACGAAGACTGGTGGACTCCCCAAAGGAAGACTCAATCCCCGAAGGAAGACCAATCCCCGAAGGACGACTTAATCCTCGAAGGAAGACCAATCCCCGAAGGACGACTCAATCCTCGAAGGAAGACCGATCCACGAAGACTGGTGGAATCCACGAAGGACGACTTAATCCTCGAAGGAAGACCAATCCCCGAAGGACGACTCAATCCTTGAAGGAAGACCGATCCACGAAGACTGGTGGACACCCCGAAGGACGACTCAATCCTCGAAGGAAGACCGATCCACGAAGGAGGACTCGATCCCAGAGGAAGATTAGTGCTATTAACGACGACTGGCGAGATAAAACCCTAAAGAGGGAAGGAATGTCCTCATTTTCGACTTGGATGGCGGAACATTCGATGTATCGAGTGTAACTATTGATGAAGTCAACGCAACTGCTGAGGAAATCCAAATTAACCTCAGAGATTTGAAAAAAATATATAATACGACATAAAACGACGAAAAATAAGGGGAAAAAACAAAAAGACTAGGATAACACACAACTATAGGGCGTGAAGTCTGCCTGGAAGTAATAATATAAAAAGCGGAAATAATATAAAAAGAAGACGAAAGAAGAAAGAAAAAAATTTTTTTTAAGAAGAAACTACACTATTGGAATCCAGGAAGTGGTAATCTCGAAAAGAACGAAACATCAATCAAAAAAAGAACAAAACATCAATCAACAGTTAGCCCACATATATTAGTAGTAAGAATCGTTAACAAAATATCAATTTTTCTCTCTTCATCTTTCCGTAGGACTATTTTCACCTTGGAACTTTTAACTTTTCCTTTTTACAAAAAATTTTTCTTCCGACAGAAATTACTTCGAATATTCTCTTTTCAGTATTTCGACGACATTTCCGTTTTTTCTTTTTCGTCGAATTTTCTTCTTTACAGCTTTGGGACCAAATTAACTTTCATTTCCATATATATTGAATAACTAAAAGAAATGCCATTTTAATATACCGTATTTTTAAGAAGTGATTTTAACCATACATTGATTTCAAAGTTTTCAATATTACGAGTCCGTATTACACGAGACAGGCGGCTAGGCAGGGGGAAGAACAAATCCACTCTCTACAGATACACCATAACCCCCCTGAAATGGCTCTTTCTGTCGGAATTTCTGATGTTTTCAGAATCGTCCCCACCTTTGACGGAAAACCCTGCGACCTAGATAAATTTATTTCCGGGGGAGACGTTTTATTTAGATCTATAAAAAGGGCAGACCCGGAGATATATGAAACATTTTTGGAGCTAGTCAAAAATAGATTAGAGGGTCCTGCCTATGATCTGATTAGGTATAGCACAATCGCTAAATAGGAGGATTTAAAGGATAAACTTGAATCAGAATATAAAGAGGAGCAATCTCGGTCAACGGCACACGATGAGTTGATATCCCTGAAACAAAACTTCAGAGAAACGGTTCGGGAATACGGTGATAGAGTTGCGAATGCTCTGAGGACGCTGAACTCTGCTACGTGTGAAATAACAGCAGACGCGGTGGTTAGAGAATTCTTGATAGAAGAAAACTCAAAATTGGCCGTGCAAATATTTGAGGATGGTCTCAAGAATGAACAACTGAAAATCCTAGCCAAAGTCCATGGGGGAAGTAGTTTAAAACAGTCTATTGCACATGTAGTATCACATGCTGCTCGAATGGACAACTCTCCCAGGTCATATCAATATAATGAAAATCCTAAATTTAATCGTAGAGTCTGCCAAACCTGCGGTAAGCCAAGTCATTCTCAGGACACATGTTATCGGAACATGCAGTCCAACAATTTGCCGAATAGACAACCCATAAAAAGAGAATTTAACATTACCTGCAATTTCTGTGGACGGAATAATCACACAGAGAACGAGTGCAGATACAAGATATCTAGGAATGGACTGTCCTTAACAAATTACCAACAAGGTACAACAACGCGTAATCCATTCCGAAATAATCCTACCGAAAATCGTTTTAGTGAAAATCCTAGAATCACCAATAGACAAAACGATAGGCAAAATGTTCACTTTTCTCGGGTGCAAGAGTCGGAAAACGAGGCCTGACGCCAACCCAATTTTATGGAAGACAGACAAAATTTTTCTATTTATAACATTAGATCTTTGGCAATAGATAACGACAATTTTAATGAAGCTCCTAACCAAATAACTAAAGCGATACAGATAAACGAAGAGAAAACTAGCACTAATATAAATATTCCGATTCATACTCCAATTTTGGAAAATAATTCAGCAACACAGACTGAAAATTCGAAACATTCAGCAGTATTAAAGACTGAAATCCCTAATATTTCGGATATCCCTATTGACAACACAGACACTTCAGCAACCAAGACTGAAAACTCAGCAATATTGAAGACTGAAAATTCAGAACTTGCAGAAAATACACAAACAAAAATCCCTCACATTTCGGCTATCCCTATAGACAACCCCGACACTTCAGCAACAAAGACTGAAAATTCAGCAGTGGTAAAGACTGAAGATCCAAAAGGTGCAATGAAAATCGAAACCCAAGTCAGTTCAGTAGCTAACACTGAAGAACACCATGTTTCAGCAGCAAAGACTGAAGGATTGAAGGTTTCTACAGCAGATATAACTGAAGACATAGTTCAAACAGCAAATAAGACTGGGAACCAAGATGTTCTAACAGCAAATAAGTCTGAAGAACTATACGAATCAGTAAATGAGACTGAGAAACTAAACGATCCATCAGCAGTGAGTAAGACTGAAAAGGTAAACGTTCCGACAGAAGTTAAAGCTATAGAAAAAGATGACATTGAGCCGAAAACACTAAACATTTTAAATAACGATACTGAACACCAACACGAAGTAATGAAAATTGAAAATAATAATTCAATTAAAATAGGTATTGAAAAGAAAAACCATATAAATACCTTACAAATTAATTTTTACAACAATAAACATGTATTCGAACACAAAATAAGAAAAAATAAAAAGGTACACAGTCATTTAGGACAACTGAGATCATTTCTTAAGAACATTTTTGGTATTATGCAATTCTATGCAGTCATCATAATAATAGGCCCAAAAAAGTTTAGGAAAATTTTCCATAAATTTAAGGAAAAGATAGACACTTAACAAATGGCCTTTGTTTTTATTCAATATATAAAACAATTGTAAGAAATGACGGAAACGAAAGAAAAAAAAAAAAGTAAAAAAAGGGGAAGAAAGAAAGAAAATTTTAGAGTTAAAATATATATTGGGATATAATACATTGGAAATTCGAAAGAAAAAGAGAATTTTGAGAATTAATATTAATCATATATATAGAAAAAAAATCATATATATAGAAAAAAAAATATTTTGGATAATAAAAGAAAAGGTTCCAAGTGGAAATATTTTAAGTTAGTTGGAAATATTTAAAGTTAGTTAAAATATAATGTAAGTAGACTATAAGTAAACTTTTGGATTATGTTATTGTAACCTATTTTTCTAGTATTAAGAACTTTTGGATTTTTGTAACTTTTGATATAAGATTAACTTTGAACGCCATTGTAATTGAACGAAAATCCAAGTCTGTAATTAATCCTAATCTAAGCAATAGTTAACAGAAAATTATTCTCTTCAAGGATAATTTTCTTTCTCGAAGAAGGGTGGGATGTTGTATTCCAGAATACTACCCTTATTCGCTTTAACACTAATCTCATGTCCGTTCTAACACAACCTTTAAAACTACATCCTCACATATCTTACATTCTCATTTAATACAATTCATAAATAAACAGACACAATATTCTATATCCAGTCACTTACAGCACATTTAAAAACATGCCCCTTTTCATAACAAGCACATTTTTCATTTCAAAACATAGCCACTTTGATTTTCGTTCAAAGTTTATTCAAAATTATAAACAGAGACTTCTGGATTGTTTTGTTCAATTTATACGACACAGTTAGTTGGAACAAAATGTTCTATAAAAACAGGAAAATTTATATTGTAAAAGTAGTTCAGAATAGAGCTCAGCTTGAGATAGCTGAGTTCAATAAAATAAAAATAAAACTAATAATTATTTTAATAGAGAAAACTTTAATTATTTTAATAACCCCCACGCTCTTCCCTCGAAAGAGGAAGCACGGCGCTGGAGACGTAACACTGTAAAGAATCTATAGCGTTTGAAATAATAGTGAAGAAGAACGTGTGATTCGAACTGACGCTATGACAGTTTGAATCACCAAAAATTGTACCTAAGCGTTACCCATCAGGCTACTGGCCGATTTTAGAATTTTATTTTTTAACTCGACTATACTCCACTGATGTGAATTGTTATGTTATCGCTTGGTATACGGCTCTGATGTATTTTCTTATTCGATTTTTCGTTCGGTGCTCTTCACTATTTTGCTTGTTAATTGTGTGTGTATCTGTTAGAGTCGCCACAAATCCATTTTTCATCACTCGTCACGATGCGATGAAAACCCTTCCTTTTTTGCCGGTGGAGCGGTTGTTCCCAGGCGAAGAAACGACGCTCAACGTCCCTTGGCTTCAAATCATAAGGAACACAAGTTCTTTGCTTTTTAATCATACCCAACGCATGCAATCGCTTGGAAATGGCTTGGGGGGTAACTCCTAATGCTGATGAAAGCTCTTGTTGCGTTTGGCATTGATCCTCATCGAGCAATGCCTCCAATTCAGCGTCTTCGAAGATTTTTGTCCTCCCTTCAGGCGGACGGTCTTCAACATTGTAATCACCGTCTTTGAAGTGACGGAATCAATCATGGCACATTATTTCACTTAGAGCAGCATCTCCGTAAACTTTGTAGAGCTCTCGATGCCTTTCAGTCGCCGTTTTCTTCGAATGAAAGAAGAAAATCAACACTTGCCCGAAATGACGAGTATTTAGCACAAAATCAGACATTTTCGTACAACCAGAAGTATACGACGCCAAAACAAAATCACTACTGTGTCAAAGCAGTTTGTTTACCATATGTCTAAGCTTGGGTCATGACATTTTGGATATGTCAAAATCGACCAACACTTATTGCTGGACCCATCTATTGATAAACAGTGGGAATTTAGTTGCGCACCTAATATATATAGCCTGTAACTCCAGGTATATGAAGGAACGGAGTCAGTTTAGCTCAGTTGAATTTTTAAACTAAAATCCCAAACGTTAAGCAACCTGCGCTTTCAAAAACCGTTCGCGCTCTAGCTCAAAAAGTTATTCATCGGTTTGCCTGAAACTTTGGGAGCTTTTTGTTTATAAGGAAGGAAGGAATAACACTTACCACGTAAAATAAATTACTTTTTGGTAAAAATTATCAACAAAATAGTCGAAAGTGTAGACATTTGTTCAACAACCACATTTAAGTTTTAATTGTATACTTTTTTATTTATTTATAAATTTATCCTTCCCCGACATATTTCAATAATAGGAAAATGCATTTTTTCCGGTGGTAGAAAATAATAGGACTTCAATCTCACACAAGAGACGCCAAAAGGAATTTCTTTTAACGCAGTCACTTTTTTTTGAAAAAGAAATATTTTCAACACTTGAAAGAAAAGAATGTTAACATTTTAAAACGAATGTTTTATCATGTTTAAAAGATTGTTTTATCATCTTTAAAAGAATGTTTTATCATATTTAAAAGAATGTTTTATCATCTTTAAAAGAATTCATAAAAAATAACTCAGTGTTTTCTGCCTGTAAACACTTTTCGGCTAGCTACAAAGTCAGAGATTTGTGAGTGATGCAAAAGCATGTGTCAATCGAATTTCTAGAAGTTTAAAAGTACATTTATACGCTTGAATCATCCATATTAGAAAACTATTTCTACTTAAAGACAAATGTTTAGAAAAGGTTGAAAATTCGTAGAACTTTACAATGGACCTTGAAGTATAACTGATTTCTTTTTAAGAAGACTGAAATACTACACCTCGTTGAATACCATATAATTCCGTGAAATATTCACTGCGAGAAATAGAAACCTTAAGGTTCGTTAGAAGCGACTCATTCTGATACATTCATAACATTTCCTGGAAAAAGCTTCAAATGCGAATCAGAAAAACTTATATCAACTTGTCTAAGAAAAAAGATTAATGCGCGAGATTGTTTTTCTGGGAATATGTGGTATTGTCTGAACATACGGGGCTACTAAGGTACCAACATGTGGCCTTTGATCTTAGGTATTCTCTACAGATTTTAAGAGCGGTCTTAAATGGCAGTAAAATGATCATCATATCATTACGTAGCATCTGACTGTTCTGACTCTGACAGTATTTTAAACTGAATTACGATAGTTTTACATTGCTGTTGGGTATTTATGGTGACTATACTGCATCGATTAAAACATGTAGGTTCTGGTTTTTAATCTTTAAAAGCGGTGATTTTGAGACTGAACCCAATGAGCGCTCAGATCAACCGAAAAAGTTTGAAGATGAAGAATTGAAAGCCTTACCTCAATGAAGATCGGTTTCGACCAGAAGAGGAGTCATTCAAGCTACAATTTCTAGGAATTGGAAATGATTCAAAAACAATAAGATTGGATTGGTATTTTTTATATTGCTATTGGAAACTTATGGTGACTATATTGCATTGATTAAAACATGTGAGATCTGTTTTCTAAGCTTTAAAAGTGATGATTTTGAGACTGAAGACAAGAGGCGTCCAGATCAGCCAAAAAAGTTTAGATGAAGAATTGAAAGTTCTACTCAAGGAAGATCTGTATCAAACACGTGAGGAATCGTTAAATATTGCTCAACCAACAACTTCTAGACATTGGCAATGTTTCACAAAACAAGAAAATTGGGTACTATATGTATTCAAGCCAAGAGATGTCGAAAGGTGTTACACTGCATTTGAAATTGTGCTTAAACGGTACAAAAAGAAGTGATATTTGCACCGGATTTATACTAGTGACGAAAAGTGGATCTGTGGGTATTTCGACTAGTGCGTCGACATGGACGCAGGTTCAGTGCAATCCCCCACAACTCTATTGGGAGCACTAAATTGATTCTCCAGGAAAACGCAGAAAAAGTTGGTCCACCGATGTATTTAAAAACAAAGACACACACAGTTATTTAATCGTATATGATTGTTTCACTTTATTGATTATTGTTCTGAGGCGGTACACAGTGACATCGATGCAGTCTTTTAATTTTTATAACTTTAAATCTAGGCTTTTAACTGTACTATATTTGCTTGCGCCTGCGGCGAAGATTTTCGACAATGGCACATTAGCTTACTGGCGACGAAATATCACGACTCGACCAAAGCACTTTTATTGAAGAAACAATTCGTATAAGACATTAAAAAAAATGTAACCTTAAGGTTCCCGACTATCCTCCTCGCGTGTAATAATCTGACTCTGGTGACGATTCTAGATGTTGCTTCGCGCGCATATCACTATTCAAGATGCACACAAAGAGGAAGAGGGCCTGCACATGGGGAAGAACATATATCGGCTGCAGTCGAATAAGGAAAAACGACAACAAAAACTGTCGATTGTGGATCGTGTGGAAGCTGATTCCCTTTTCGGAGTGGATGTTGATGGAGAGAGAGAGAGGGGTCTTTTCTGTACGAGGGTTGCCTCTTATGTTTCGGGATTTGGCAACCCTAGTGTTGCAATCCGGCAATTGACAGCTTTGTCGTAAAGTTGGACATTTTTGAGGTTATACGCACTCAGAACGTTTTGACATACGAGCGCTATTTGTGTTGTTTACAGTAACTTAAAAGATTCATCTCGGCCCAAAAATGGAATTAAATCGTCAACATTTTCGTGCGATTATTTTTTACAACTTTCGGCGTGGATTAACTCAGCAACAGTGCATGGATGAACTTAATTCAATTTTTGGCGATGAAGCTCCATCAAGGACCAGTGTTTATCGATGGTATGGTGAATTCAATCCTGGTCGTAGTTCACTCCAAGATGAATTTCGTGAAAGTCGTCCAAAATCAGTTGAGGTTCCGAAAACCATTGATGCTGTGCGCGAACTGATATTGGAAGATCGTCATGTGACCTATCGTGAGATTGAGGCAACCTTAGGCGTTAGTGGGACCAGCATACATTCAATATTGCATAAACATTTGACTGTCAAAAAAAATTGTTCGCGTTGGATCCCACACAATTTGTCAATCGCCCAAAAAAAGGCTCGTGTCAATTGGTCGAAAGAAATGCTCAAAAAATACGGTCGCGGTGCTTCGAAATACGTCTATGCCATCGTGACAGGTGATGAATCGTGGATTTACGCGTATGAGCCCGAAAGTAAACAGCAGTCGACTGTCTGGGTGTTACAAGATGAGCCAAATCAAACAAAAGTTGTTCGCGCACGAAGCACTTCCAAGCAAATGGTCACCTGTTTTTTCGGAAAAACTGGACATGTCGCAACCGTGCCACTAGAACAACGCAGAACAGTCAATTCTGAGTGGTACACAACCATTTGTTTGCCAGTTGTCTTCCAAGAAATCAGGAAAACCAACCCCCGAAGACGGATCACTCTTCACCACGACAATGCGAGCTCTCACACATCGGCTGCGACAACTGCATTTTTGAGCACCCAAAACATCGATTTGATGGGTCATCCGCCGTATAGTCCTGACTTGGCACCGAATGACTTCTTTTTATTCCCGTACGTAAAAAACAAACTGAGAGGTCAACGTTTTTCGACACCCGAAGAAGCGGTTGCTGCATTCAGAATGCATGTGTTGGAGATACCTCAATTAGAGTGGCAAAAGTGCTTCGGCAATTGGTTCAAACGCATGCAAAAGTGTATAGATCTTCATGGGGAATATTTTGAAAAACAATAAAGTGATTTTCGATGATCAATATTTGTTTTTGTTCTCTAATCCCGAAATATAAAAGGCAACCCTCGTACCTGGGGTAGGAAGGAACAACAAGTTTCTATTATGCCGTTTGTTGATGGTTTTTTGTTGAAGACTGTTTTTTTTTTTTGATTCCGTTGTAAATGTTTTTTTTTGTGCAGTTCGGCTTACGGTTGCAAAAGGAAGGAACGAAATTTTTCCCGTTTTTCTTTGAAGAAGCATTGTAAAAAGAAAATGTTTAAAAATTAAAAGAAATTGGATAAATTATTTCAATCCAAAAATTTATAAGCAGTGTACTATCCAAAGAATCGGAGAACGAAGCAGAGAGTGGTATTTTCCCTGTCCAGATTGAATAAAATAAATTGAACCCGGCGAGGCATATGAGGCTCCACAAGGTAGTACCCGAGAAATAGGCAACCGCAGCCGGAGGGAAAGCTGCTGCATAGACCTGAGCCGATCACAGTAGGATTGCTGAAATAGTTATCGAAGGGAAGGAAAAACAGGATTGCTAACCTAGTCACCAGAGAAAGAGAAAAAACAGGTAACCAATTTATACTTATATTAAATTTTCTGTGGCAAAAACGTCACAACTGGCGCTGCGGACAGGATGAGATAAGGAGAACAATCCAGTTGCACTCACATTAAAACCAGAAGACGAATTAAGTTTGCAATTGGATGAAACGCTATTAAATTGTACACGCGACAGTTTGCAATTAACACACACCAAATTCCTGAGCAACAATTAATTCCCGGACTATTAACCAAAGTCCCAATTTTAAGGACACTTCAACAAAGTGACGGCACAAGCAGCCCAACCAGTGGCCACGTCCAGTGGAATCCAGCATCAACTCCGGAGTAGCAGCCGAAGAATTTGTTTCTAGTGGAAAAAAAAAAAAACAGTCTTCAACAAAAAACTATCAACAAACGGCATAATAGAAACTTGTTGTTCCTTCCTACCCCAGGTACACAAAAGACCTCTCTCTCTCTCTCCATCAACATCCACCCCGAAAAGGGAATCAGCTTCCACACGATCCACAATCGAACACGAGTATGTTCGTATATTCAACATGTGGCCCGCGTATTTTTTCACCACCCTACCATCCACTATTAAATCATATTAAAAGCCAATTAAATTATGGGGTTGGCGGAAGCCGCACGTAACAGGGCTAACCAAACAGATCTCATAGAGAAGATCGCCACGGTACACATGTATGTGTGTACATTGGTTCTTTTATGGGTCAAAGCCATGGGAACGAATAAAAACAAAGAAAGGGAAAATGTGCATCCATGAGATGTGAGTTCGGCTAAGCAAACAAGCCGAATCTCATTGGATGCTAATTGGGTTTGTGTTTGCTTATGTGAGAAGGTCAATGTTAAACAGATCCAGGAATATGTAAGACAAAGGGACCGTTGATGATCGTTGTCTAGAATATGCATACCAGCTGTATTGACAGCCGCAATGCATCATGACCATTGTGCTAATTGGTTTTAGCTCGTTTACCGGGAAATTGGGTTTATAGCATCGCTGGTACGGGTAGGTATTCAATTCCTATTTGCATTTGCCTATGCTGTACGATTTAATTGATGCCTTAAGACGCAAGATGCGTATATTTGTTTTAGTCCCTTTTAGGATGGTTGACTCCAGCTCAAAAACCACTCGAAAGAATGTCACTTTACCGCCTCAATAGTTGAGTTGGGGGCTATGTTTAGGTTAGAGTGCCCGCCGGGGACCAGTAAGTTAAGATTTAATATATATAAGGTAGAATTGAAGCATTTTTTTCTGGTAGTACTTTAAAACCAAATCATTTTGTTCTCAGGAATTCGTCTAGGGGGAAATGCACTTGGTGAGATTGGGATTCCTGATAAGTTAGGAAAGAATTCTTACAGGGAATTTGTATGCGAAGAGATGCATGACAGGAAAGGATTCTTTACAGGGGCTTTTAGATTATAAATTTGCCCTATTTAATGCGTGAAGCATTTAAGGTGCTAATATGATTGCATTAGCGCACTTAAGGAAGTTGGGTAGCAGTTATGGGGGTTTTTCAGGTAAGTAAGCCGTGGGGTTTGGCGGAACCGCCACAGGCTCCACTTCGCTCATTCGAGCTAGGTGTCCCACTCACCGGAGTCGACCGAGCTTGATTTTTCTTACAACATTAGCTTCAAGGTAGATTGCGTACAACTCATGGTTGTAGCGTCTCCGGAATCGCCCTCCCTCACATACGGGGCCAACGATTCTCCTTAAGGCCTTCCTCTCGAACGCGACTAAGAGTTCAGAGTTCCTTTTATGGAGGACCCAGGTCTCGGATCCATACATGAGTACTGGTAAGACCATGGTCTTGTACAGTAGTAACTTGGATGTTCTGGATAAATTTCGGGATTTAAAGAGCCTTGATAGACCATAGTAGGGTTTGTTGGATTTGATCAGCTGTTCGTGTACTTCTTCATCGTGCGGTACCATAGACCAGCAAAAATATAAGAAATGTTGCGCCATCAAATTTTTTTGAAATCTCCTTCATTCAATTTTTGGCAAGAAAAAGCATTCTCGTGATTTCTCAACCCTCTATTCGCCGAATAAAAGTTGTTACGACTTCTTCTTATGACTCCAGCTCAAAAACCACTCGAAAGAATGTCACTTTACCGCCTCAATAGTTGAGTTGGGGGCTATGTTTAGGTTAGAGTGTCCGCTGGGGACCAGTAAGTTAAGATTTAATATATATAAGGTAAAATTGAAGCATTTTTTTCTGGTAGTACTTTAAAAAACTAAGAGAATTAATAAAATAAAAAATGTACACAATATGTAAAAAAATGGCTCTGTTAGTAAGGAGGATGTGTCATGCCCATGATTGTGCAAACGTATGTTCAAATGACAAATCTTCATATTGTGCAGTTCGGAACAATTACCGAGTGGTGGGTTGGACCTCAATGGTCAACCGTCCAATGAAATACCAATCCATTAAAATATAAGCTACGAGAAATGACTAGAAGAAATCTTTGACCATCTTTCAAAGATTAGCTTCATCAGCTATTTTAGCTATTTTAGATTAGCTGATGGGCCCAGTTGAGAAAAGGGTAACATCTCAGGACGACTCGGGGTTAAGTTCTTCTTTCCTGAGAGAAGTAAAATAAAAATAATAAATAACACAGTTAGAAGAGTGTAGCCGATAAGTTGGAAGTTTTTCCAGAAGTAGCCATCAGAAATGCTATCAAGACTGGAAATAACAGCTATGGAGTTGTGTAACCGGGAAGGGAAACTATTTTGAAGAGAATAACCATGGTAGTTAACATGAATAAAGTTCTTAGTTACAAAGATGTCAGTCTCATTAGCGTGAGGATGTCTGGTATGATCCTATATTGATCTTAATTACTTTTCTATAGACCTTTAGAGGTTCTGCAATTATGATGGATTTAAGAGATTTAAAATAAGGTTGTCTGGTAAGATCATATATTGATCTCAATTACTTTTCAAGGGACCTTAAGAGGTTCTGAACATAATGAGTATTTGAGATTTAGCATGAGAAATGCTGGTATTGCCCTAGTTTAGTGGGGCTACCACCCCATTTATTGGCTTAATTCAAGCAACATAATTACATCTAAAGTATATATAAGTTACAAACTAGAGAGTGTAAGAACGATCTTAACTAAGCTTAACCTAAGATAACCAAGGCAAATTAGGAAGGCAGAAGGGTCGAGGGGTGGGAGCAGGTTATAGCAAAGTGTAGAAGCGCCGCTTAAGATTGGTGGTGAGAATGGTTTAGGAGGCGGTGCTTGGGAGTATGGATAGAGAGGTCAAAGTCGAAAAAGGTGGAATTGGAAACCCCCGCGAAAGGGGTTCGTTCAGCCTATAAGAGGTCCGATGGGGGCGGGGAGAGAAGGCGGGAATTACGCGTATTATAGGGACCTAGAGAGATTCTGAACGTATTATGCATGAGTATAAGAGATATTCCATGGGGATGCCTGTTCTGATCCTCTATTGGTCTCAATTACTTTTCTTAAGACCTTGAGAGATTCTGAACGTGTAATGCATGAGTATAAGAGATCTTGCATGGGGATGCCCGGTATGATCCTATATTGATCTCAATTACATTTCTTGGGACTTTAAGAGATTCTGAACTTGTAATGCATGAGTATAAGAGATTTAAATGAGTATTGGCTTTTAATACGATTGTAGTGCTGTAGTGCTCTGAAAAGCCCTACCATCTCCTTCCCCCACACATACAAATCCCTACACCTAAACTTAGATTCATACAAAACAATCATCTAAATTGAAAATTCGCGATATATGAATCAAATGTTCGTTTATCGTCCTTGCACCCAACTCCTCACAATCATCTAACTAATCCACAAATACATTATCCCAATCCAGCAAAATTCCTGGTAAACGAATTAAATATTCGTTTATCATCCATACATTCAATTTCCTATGATCCTCAAACAAAAGTAAACATATGGTAAGTTGAACCAGATGTTCAATTTCCATACTCACGCACATGTTTCCGAGAAATCGCCTAACCGAATTCTTATCGCAAAAAACAAACACTTGGCTCCAGCCAAAGTATTTAAATCGAGATCTTACTTTCAATTCGATCTCTTCGAGATACAAAATCTCGATTTGGTTACATTTATAAGGGTGATGAATTTCAGATTCGAGGATCAGTCTCGATTGGCGTCCGAAGTGGCAGGACGCCAATAAACGAAATTAAAATAAATTAATAACATAAAAACTTAAATGACAAAGTCCCCCTCTTGGTAGAAACCTTGACGTGGTGCGGCTTAAGTAAGCAGTAAGCAGACCTTACCATATCAAAGAGGGGCTCTGATGTGGCGGACTATTTGAAACCCCAAGACTCGTGGGAACAAAAATGAATAATCAATATACAAAAAACAATCTCACGAAAAACCCGGTAGGCGTAGGTGTGATGAACCGACACTACCATAAGGCAACAAATCATCAAGAAAACACCGACTCGGCAAAAAGAAGACGTAGGGAAAACGGAAAAAGCGGGATATACGTGTCGGGACGTGGAATGTTCGAACGTTATATAAACCAGTCGCGATACAGACGGTCGTAGAAAACACGAAACAATATAAAATGGACATCGTCGCGCGTCAAGAAGTCCGATTCCCACATGAAGTAATCGAAACCAACGGGTTTACACTGCCGTGTGCAGGTACCGATACACATAACCTCGGAATCGGCTTCATCATAAGCAAGAAGATTACACCCCATGTAAAAGATGTGCAATTTACTAATGACTGAATGTCGGTGCTAAAAATACAGGGACCATCGTACAATTATGTTTTTATAAACGTACACGCTCCAACAGAATCTACGGACGAAGAAACGAAGGACACATTCTACGAGACCCTAGAGGAAGTATTCGATGGGATCTCATCATTCGATGTTAAAATCCTCTTCGGGGACCTCAATGCGGAAATTGGAAAGGAAGATATCTTCCAACCAACTATAGGTAAAGAAAGCCTACACGACGTTTCAAATGATAGTGGTATCACCCGACGGCGTAACGCGTAACCAAATAGGCCACTTCCTCATAGACAAAAGACACCACTCGAATATCCTTCCCGTAAGATCATACAGAGGCTCTTCGATAGTATAGTGGTTAGTATACCCGCCTGTCACGCGGGAGACCGGGGTTCGATACCCCGTCGGGGAGCCTCTGGCGCAAAACTAATGACCTTGCCCGGAAAAAACAAATCATTATGGAAAATTTAACAAGCCTCAGGACTTGCTAAATAAGGCCAAGGCCGGTTCCCGGTTGTAGTGCCGATCATGATGAAGATCATGTAGAGGAGCAGATTGCGACTCCGATCATCCTCCAGTGATGGGCAAAATCAGGAGTCGTCTCGCAGCAATCCCACACGGGCATTCACGGGAGACGAGTAAAAGTTCGACATTGGTAAACTAAAAGACCTGCGCAAAAGGGCTAAATATCAAGATGACCTAATGAATAGATTTAGCATTATAGAGAATGGTAGCAGTGAGGAAGAGGAAACCAATAGTGTGGACACTAAATGGACATCGATCAGAGACATAATCAAACAAACAGCCCAAAAGATATTAGGATTTAAGAAAACAATTAAGTCCAAACCTTGGTTTAACGATGAGTGCGAAGAACGTAAACGACTTAGAGTGATCCACTTAGAAAGATATGATGAAGTCAACGCAGAAAGATACGCGACGATTCGGAGAGAGACAATGAGACTTTTCAAACGCAAAAAACGGGAATGGGAGAAGACTCGGATTGAAAAAATCCTAAAAAATATCAGAGCAAAGAACATCAGAGGTATGGATGTCGGCATAAATTCGATTTAAAATGGCTACCGAGGGAGAGCCAAAATAATTCGAGACGCAAACGGCTGTTTGGTCACAGAAACAAAGAATATCGTGACAAGATGGAAGCAGTACTTTGAAAACCTGCTCAATGTGCGCACTATTCAACCACAAATAAATGCACCAGACGTACATACAGCCGAGCCTCAGATCCCAGAGCCCTCTTTCAACGAAGTTGTAGACGCAATAAATCGATTGAAAAATAACAAGGCTCCCGGAGTCGACTGGATACCGCCAGAGCTTGTGAAGCATGAAGGAGAGGCAATAGCTCGAAAGATCCACCAACTCTACAAAACAATATGGGATAAGGAGGTCACTCTAGAAGAATAGAAAACCTCAATAGTCGTCCCCATTTTCAAAAAGGGCTACAGATCTGACTGCGAAAATTACAGAGGAATATCATTGCTCCCAACCACATACAAAATACTAACAAATGTCATACTGGCGAGATTCACACCGTACGCAGAACACATATTGGGAGACTACCAATGCGGATTCCGTAGGAACCGGTCAACAAGCGACCAAATGTTCACAATAAGGCAACTACTGGGAAAGAAGTGTGAATACGGAGAGACGGTTCACCAACTGTTCGTTGACTTCAAAAAAGCCTACGACTCAGTCGCAAGGCCAAGACTCTAATATATTGTAGTTGAGCTGGGAATCCCGAAAAAATATGCCGTCTTCATTCAAATCTGCATGAACGAAAACAAAGGGCGAGTTAGAATAGAAAACCACCTCTCAGAACCATTTGAAATCCGGGACGGACTAAAACAGGGCGATGGCCTCTCACCGTGTCTCTTTAACCTTGTCCTCGAGTATGTCATCAGAAAGGTACAAGACGACAACATGGCCGCATCATCCCTGAACGGGGTCACACAAGTGCTCGCATATGCGGATAACATCGCCGTTTTGGGCGATAGTCTAGAAATTGTAAGTAAAATGCAAGCAGCAGAAGAGGTGGGCGTAGAAATAAATGAAGACAAAACGCATACATGATCACGGCGAGAGCAGGTGGACGTCAGAGAACACACATAAACATCAGGGGCAAGATATTTGAAAATGTCAAAGAATTTAAATACCTGGGCACAATACTGACGGCCGGTAACGAAATGTCGATGGAAATTAACAAAATACTACACCCCGGCAACGCTAGTTGGCATGCAGTCAGTAAACTGCTGAAATCCAAACTGGTATCACAGAATATAAAGCTCCGGGTCTATAGAACCACAATCATGCCCATTGTTCTATACGGATGTGAAAAATCGGGTCACACAAAACGGGTTGAAAACAAATTCCGCGTATTCGAGAATAAAGTCCTGAGGGGCATCTTTGGCGTTAAATATGACGAGGAGGCAGGATAATGGAGGAAACTCTGTGGCGTCTCTAACAGATACACACACAATACACAAGCAAATAGTGAAGAACACCGAACGAAAATCGAATAAGAAAATACATCAGAGCCGTATACCATAGCGATAACATAACAATTCACATCAGTGGAGTATAGTCGAGTTTAAAAATCAAATTCTTAAAGTAGCCTGATGGGTAACGCTTAGGTTCAATTTTTGGTGATTCTAACTGTCATAGCGTCAGCTCGAATCACACGTTCTTCACTATTATTTCAAACGCTATAACTCCACAACCACGAATTGGAAGAGCTATACCGCAAACCTACAATAGCGTGAGTAATCAAGTCGCGGGGATTAATATGGGCCGGACACGTGGCGCGAATGGACAACGATAGGACCGTGCATAGAATTCTTGACGGTAAGCCAACGGGAAAGAGACCGACAGTGCGGCGGCGGCGGAGATGGGCGGACAATGTTAGGTTGGACCTCGAGGAGATCGGATCGGATGGTCGCACGTGGAAGGAGAGCGCACGGGACAGTGAACAATGGCGGAGCCGAGTCGGTGAAGTCATGAACTTTCGGGTTCCTACAGGCCAATAATTCGTAAATGACAAAGTATTTTTTTGGGCCTGGGTGATTCCCCCTATTCAACAATCGCTCGCCACTCTTCGCTCAGGTGTGAGGAAGCACGGTGGCGACCGCAACGAGCCTTCTCAGGAGCGGTCTATTAAAGAGATCGCTCGTCCTTTTAAGGACAAGGAGACACGCTCGTGGGGAGAAAGGCCACAACAGTGCCGATGATGTCTTTTAATAATGTGCATATGGCAAAGAAGTATGAATACTTTTCTGACATATAAACAAATTCTCTTCCCATGGCTAGTGGAAGGCGATGATGATTGTCTTTTAATAATATGCATATGGCAAAGAAGTATGAATACTTTTCTGACATATAAGCAAATTCTCTTCCCATGGCCAGTGGAAGGCGAAGATTTATCGGCGACACGAAAGTGAGCACGACGCCAACGTCAATCGAAATTCTATGAGTTTAGGATCATACTAATATATAATATATAATATATCCTTCTTCGAAATTCTAAGAGTTTACGATTATATTAATATGTTTGCACGTTTCTTCTAAGAAAGCCTTAGGATAAATGATTTTAAAATAAAAATAATACACAAAACTTCACATGATATCTTGAAGGGTAAGTGGTTTTCTAGGAAAATTGAAATACTATAACTTGATATGTGCCGTCTAATTCCATGAAGTACTCACTGCAAGTGTTAGAAAACTTAGTTGTTCCGTTTAAGCGAATGTTTCCATTAAACTCATCAAACTTCCTAGAACTGATAAGGAAACCCGATACTAAGTTACCTAAGAGAATAGATTAGTTTGTGTGGAAGATTTTCTGGAAGGCTTACGCATTCGCTATGAGTTCAGGGCTTTTGGGGATTCAGTGACGATGTATACTTTACAGCAAGTTCTAGGAATGCTCAATTAATGTGAAAGATTTTGTAAGCAAATAATTAAGTCGGCAAGTCCTATTTGATATCTACCGCGTAATAGTGATTCAGAGACTTCATAAGGAAAGACTTGATTGGACATCATTATAAGTGTAATCAATCTGTGCCGAGCACTGCTGGCGTTAAGCGTTAATGACTTTGACTGTGGGAAGTACAGCCTCTGACAGCTTAGCCAATGATAAGATAGAAGAATGGTCATGATTTATACATATTCCGTTCCCCCTACGTAAGTTTAGCCGCTGGGTTTATGCTCCCGACAAAACTGATGGTATTCAATTAGTCTCACAAATCAATGGATAGATAAATGAATGAATGAATGAAGTTTTTGAAGTGAAAGATACAAAACTTACCGATGCCGAGAGCGGTGCCAACTTTGCCGGATACGTTGAGGAATTTGATCTCCATAAATCCTTTGCCAGCGCCAAGCGGGGCAGGTGCGTTCTGCTTGGTCAATCCAGTAACTGTCCTTTGGGCCGTCGGCGGTGCATCTGTAGTAGCTGCTGCCGTCCGAAATGCATTCAGCTTCCCAATTAACGCCGATCCATTAAAATTGGACAACAAGTTAACATTACCGATTAACGATTGCGTCGGGGACGATGATGTAGACGGTCCGGTTGTCGGTGAAGCCGCCGAATCAACTGTGCACAATTTGCTGATGCTCAGAATGAAGGTGATGTACAAGAAGTTGGAGGACGTGAAACTGAAGCTGATCAACTGCTGTACTTTACTTTGATAACTGGCGCTGCTGCTAAAGAATTTACTAATCCTCGGTGGATCGGATTCAGTTGCCATTTTTCGATTTGCCGCCCCTTCAAAAAGCCCTTTGATTGCACTGCACAAACACAAAAAATCAAAACCCGACACGGGACCGACTCAATTAAAATCGATACCAATATCGAGATGGAAATCGAACCACGGCGAGTAACAGTAATAGAATAATATGAAGAAAAGCAAAAAAAAAAAAAAAAAAAACACTATTGCAACAAAAGAAAAATGCCTCAAAAGGCAGATCAACAACACTCGCGGAGTCTTCTACTACTTAAAATTCACGGACTAATCAGGCGGTTAATTAACTCACTAATTAAGAAATATGTATATTTATATTCAATGGGTTATACTTAAACGCGTTGGCCGATTTGAACAGGTAAACCGACTTGATGAGAGAGAAATATTGTTGACGATAAAACATCCGATCCGCCACGGCCAATGGGAAACCGAACACGTGCTTGCCAGTCACTTATCTATGTGTATGCACATACGTCTGCATACAAAATTAATTATTTATAATTTTAGTTAAAGAGCACCTTCGGGCCGAGGTGTGCGTATTTTCCTTCTTTCTTTTTATTATTTTTACTTCTTAATTTGTATTTTCCTCCCTAGACAGGCGATATAAAACACAGGCGCGCACGCATGCACACTACTGACGATCGACACAAGAACGCGCGCGCCAAAATATCAAAAACTACTCAAGGCACAGGTGCACGCTCTTAATAGCGTGTGAATGCTCTTAATGTCGGAGCGAGAATGTCAAGACGATCACCGCTATGGGCTGGCGAGAACTGAAACACCTCTCTCCAGCAACAAAGCACCGGCTGACGACGAAGAACAGGTGTCCCGTCACCGAGGAGAGAGATCACGGAATTGGTGTTGTGAAGTTTGTCGAACTGTCCAGAAAGGGCCGGACCAGTAGGAAATAACAACCACCAGGAACGTATCCTGTGCAGAGTCAATGCAACGGTAAGGTGAGCCGGTCAAGGTTGGCGCAATACAATGTACACGATATGTAACTGAATACACTATTCACTTTACAAAATATTGGTGACAGTTTCCAACAATATTATTACTATTATAATTTTGTTTTATTTTAATATATTTTTTATTAATTTTTTTAATTGACCTTATTATAATTTTCAATAAATTTTATTACATTTGTCTCCAGAGCGCACCGATATTTTTGAGATACAATATCGATATGATCGAAGCAATGAAATGAAATTTATATTTTCTAACGGTCGACCGTTAAACGAGAAACGAACAACTAACAGCGACCAGCGACAACGATAGCGACACACGATTCGAATTGAAAATCCCGAACTGCTTGAGTATGCTTCTGTGTTGTTATTTTATTTCTATTATTATTATTCTTTTTTTTTTCAATGCACTACAGTGTATCTATCAGTCTATCTATGTATCTTTATCTGCCTGTAGAAATGTGACGGCGGCTAGTTGCTGCTCTTGCTGACATAAATCCCACACACAGAGCCTAAGAAACCGTCCAACTCCCTTCGCGTTCGCTTCGCATTTGAAGCAATGGATACACCGCAGCCGTTGATATTTGCACACACACTCTCTGTATGCTCTGCCTGTTGGCACTGGCTGTTGGCTGTTGGCTGTTGGTTTGCTACTTGCTGGTTGCTGGTTGCTGGTTGTTGGTCGTTGGTTGTTGCCTGTTGGTTGTTAGTCGAATCACCGGTGGTCAGTTGGCGAGTGTGTGCAACCAAGATGACCCGTTTAGATGGCGGACATTGAATTGGGAGGAATTGGACAGGCGACAAAATCTTTTTATCTATTTGTTTGTTTTAATCATCTTCGACTGCACCAACAAATGGCTGTACCCACCTTTCTGCCCGACAACAATTGCCCCCCACAATACCCCACTTTTGGTGTCGTAGCCATTAATGTTCTAGATCATCCCCATCGGCTCTATGCCATGTGCCGCTCTCGAGCATTTCTTAAACCCAATAAAATTTTATTGAATTATATCTCGATAGACTCTTAGTTTTCTAGCGGTGATGTGTAAATAGATATACCCACACAAATAACAAGGCAAGGACGGAAGTGACACACGTCAGTATCGAGTGCGAATCTATTTACGGGCCGATGAGTACGAGCCTCCTGTCGTCGATTATTGCTGACAATGACGCGCCACACCACACCCCCTTTGGACCGTTTCTTTTCCTTTTTTCCTGTTTTTTGTCTTTTGTTGGCTTTTACTACTCGTCTCGCCTCTTTTTCTGTTTTGACTACCAAGTAGGTACTAACCACCGGCTAAGTACAATACAATAGCAGCTACAAACCAATTTACTAATAACATAAAACAAAGAGACCAGATTAAATAAACAACCGCCAGCATATCGGTGTATCGGAAGGAAGGTATGTCACACTCAGTGATGTGAGGATTACAAAACGATACTGAGATGTGAAGATACGGTGACACAATAGCAGGGGACGAATGAAAGAATGGCCGTTAAATGTTACCATCGACTTCTGTAACTGCAAGCGGGTGTAGAATACTGCCAGTATTACTGGAGCGACTGGTGATGCTGGCATCAGATGATGCCGGTGATCCCCAGTCGTGTAATAACGATGAATAGCAAAGGAACCCGATGACAAACGCACCGTGGACAAGTGCTACATAAATGGATCCACAATTAACACTAAAGTGAATTTTCAATACACCGCCATCGAATATTTCTTTCATTTTAATCCTTTGCCTTGTGGGACTTAGAAGAGAGATACGAGGATTGCCTTTTATATTTCGGGATTAGAGAACAAAAATAAATATTGATCATCGAAAATCACTTTATTGTTTTTCAAAATATTCCCCATGAAGATCTATACACTTTTGCATGCGTTTGAACCAATTGTCGAAGCACTTTTGCCACTCTGATTGAGGTATCTCCAACACATGCATTCTGAATGCAGCAACCGCTTCTTCAGGTGTCGAAAAACGTTGACCTCTCAGTTTGTTTTTTACGTACGGGAATAAAAAGAAGTCATTCGGTGCCAAGTCAGGACTATACGGCGGATGACCCATCAAATCGATGTTTTGGGTGCTCAAAAATGCAGTTGTCGCAGCCGATGTGTGAGAGCTCGCATTGTCGTGGTGAAGAGTGATCCGTCTTCGGCGGTTGGTTTTCCTGATTTCTTGGAAGACAACTGGCAAACAAATGGTTGTGTACCACTCAGAATTGACTGTTCTGCGTTGTTCTAGTGGTACGGTTGCGACATGTCCAGTTGTTCCGAAAAAACAGGCGACCATTTGCTTGGAAGTGCTTCGTGCGCGAACAACTTTTGTTGGATTTGGCTCATCTTGAAACACCCAGACAGTCGACTGCTGTTTACTTTCGGGCTCATACGCGTAAATCCACGATTGATCACCTGTCACGATGTCATAGACGTATTTCGAAGCACCGCGACCGTATTTTTTGAGCATTTCTTTCGACCAATTGACACGAGCCTTTTTTTGGGCGATTGACAAATTGTGTGGGATCCAACGGGAACAAATTTTTTTGACAGTCAAATGTTTATGCAATATTGAATGTATGCTGGTCCCACTAACGCCTAAGGTTGTCTCAATCTCACGATAGGTCACATGACGATCTTCCAATATCAGTTCGCGCACAGCATCAATGGTTTTCGGAACAACAACTGATTTTGGACGACCTTCACGAAATTCATCTTGGAGTGAACTACGATCACGATTGAATTCACCATACCATCGATAAACACTGGTCCTTGATGGAGCTTCATCGCCAAAAATTGAATTAAGTTCATCCATGCATTGTTGCTGAGTTAATCCACGCCGAAAGTTGTAAAAAATAATCGCACGAAAATGTTGACGATTTAATTCCATTTTTGGGCCGAGATGAATCTTTTAAGTTACTGTAAACAACACAAATAGCGCTCGTATGTCAAAACGTTCTGAGTGCGTATAACCTCAAAAATGTCCAACTTTACGACAGAGCTGTCAATTGCCGGATTGCAACACTAGGGTTGCCAAATCCCGAAACATAAGAGGCAACCCTCGTATTCAGATGGGCAAAAATATAAGGGTTTCCCTACGAACAGTATGGCCTGAAATGTTTTAACTATTGGGCAGTAGTGGACGTTAAACGGGGAATCATCATCATCATCATCATCGGCACTACAACCTGGAACCGGTCTTGGTCTTGTTCTGAGGCTTGTTAAATTTTCCATAATGATTTGTTTTTTCCGGGCAAGGTCATTAGTCACTGGGAATCACTGCCCGAAATTTCAAGTAGTAGACCCCACAAATTGTGAATGAATGAGTTACGTACACTCTCTGTCTTTTTGCATTCTCTGAATGACAGGTAAAAACCAATGATCGTGATTATAACATGGAGTGATTCATGTACTATATACTGTGCTGGAAAAAATAATAGAAACAAAGGTTTAGATAACGATCAACAATCAGTAACTGCGTACAATTTGGTTTTTTTTCGACACCAATTCTAGACCCGAACCGCGCTACAGTACTTTGATATGGTGCATCAATTTGTTGTTATCAGTTTTTTGTTTTTCATCATCATCATCATCATAATCGGCACTACCACCGGGATCCGGTCTTGGCCTTATTTAACCAATCTCTCCACCGGTCCCGATTTCGAGCCGATGTCATCCAGTTTGGCAGTCCCAGGCTCTGGGCGTCCTGGTCTACGCCATCCCTCCATCGCAAACAATGTCTGCCGCGCTGTCTCCTTCCATACATCTTGCCACAACGGACTTTCCGGGCAGGCTTATAGCGTATGAAATAATAGTGAAGAAGATCGTGTGATTCGAACTGACGCTATGACAGCTCGAATCACGAAAAAAATTTTACCTAAGCATTACACACCAGACTACTGACCGTGTTTAGAATTTGATTTCCAAACTCGACTATATTCCACTCGTGTGAATTATTTTTTTTTATTTATCGCTTGGTATACGGTTCTAATGTATTTTTCTTATTCGATTTTTTTCGTTCGGTGTTCTTCACTATTTTTGCTTGTGAATTGTGTGTATATGTTAGAATCGCTACACACTCCCGCCGCAGTAACTTCGTTACGATCAGATTCTTATGCGGACGACGGACGAACGAGAGAGAAACGAGAAAACGTCGGAGGCTGGGCTCTATGCGGAAGTCGTGACCGTGTGTGAAGTTCTGCTTTACTATGGGAAGTGTATGCTGTGTGTACAAGATCACGTCCTAGTCACCAATTATATAGCGTTAAGCAAGGATAGTGAAGAAGGTGAATTGAACACACGATGAAACGGTTGAAAAGCGAAGCAGTGAAGCATCAGACTACTGACCGTGTTTAGTTACTGACCGTGTTTAGAATTTGATTTCCAAACTCGCCTATATTCCACTGGTGTGAATTATTTTTTTTTATTTATTTATAGCTTGGTATACGGTTCTGATGTATTTTTCTTATTCGATTTTTCGTTCGGTGTTCTTCACTATTTTTGCTTGTGAATTGTGTGTGTGTATCTGTTAGAATCGCTACACCACTCCCGCCGCAGTAATTTCGTTACGATCAGATTCGTATGCGGACGACGGACGAACGAGAGAAACGACGAAACACCGGAGGCTGTGCTCTATGCGGAAGTCGTGACCGTGTGTGAAGTTCTGCTTTACTATGGGAAGTGTATGTATGCTGCGTGTGTGTACAGATCACGTCGTAGTCACCAATTATATAGCGTTTGAAATAATAGTGAAGAAGATCATGTGATTCGAACTGACGCTATGACAGCTCGAATCACGAAAAAAATTTTACCTAAGCGTTACACACCAGGCTACTGACCGTGTTTAGAATTTGATTTCCAAACTCGACTATATTCCACTCGTGTGAATTATTTTTTTTTATTTATCGCTTGGTATACGGTTCTGCTGTATTTGTCTTATTCGATTTTTTTCGTTCGGTGTTCTTCACTATTTTTGCTTGTGAATTGTGTGTATCTGTTAGAATCGCTACAGGCTCCTCTTCGTTCATTCGAGCTAGGTGTCCCGCCCACCGGAGTCTACCGAACTTCATTTTTCTGACAATATTAGGTTCAAGGTAGATTGCGTACAACTCATGGTTGTAGCGTCTCCGGAATCGTCCTCCCTCACATACGGGGCCAACAATTCTCCTTAAGACCTTTCTCTCGAACGCGGCCAAGACTTCAGAGTGCTTTTATTAAGCACCCAGGTCTCGGATCCATACATGAGTACTGTTAAGACCATGGTCTTGTACAGTAGTAGCTTGGATGTTTCGGGATTTAAAGAACCTTGATAGACCATAGTCGGCTTTGTTGGATTTAATCAGCCGTTCGCGTATTTCTTCTTCCATATTGTTATCGGCTGATACTATTGACCCAAGGTAGTTAAAGGATTGCACTACTTCAAATTCGTGCTCCACTATCCTGATAGTTTGACCAACGTTAGGTCTTCTCTTCGCGGAAGTTGCCACCATGTACTTAGTTTTTCCCCCATTAATGTGCAGTCCCGGTTTTTGTGCCGCCTGCTCAATCTGGGTGAAGGATTCCTGTACCGTCGATTCGGTTCTACCGATGATGTCGATGTCATCTGCGTAGGCAAGTATCTGGCTGGACTTAGTGACAGTAGTCCCTCTTGTTGTAACGCCAGAGTCACGGATTGCTGTCTCCAACGCCAGGTTGAAGAGGAGGCAGGCCAGACCGTCCCCTTGTCGGAGTCCATTATAGATGTTTATTGGTTTGGACAGCAATCCCGCTACTTTTACCTGACTAGTTACGTTGGTCATGGTCAACCTACAAAGTCGTATCAATTTGTTTGGAATGCCGAATTCTCTCATGGCATTATATAGTTCTACCCTGGCTATGCTGTCGTAGGCGGCCTTAAAGTCTATAAATAGGTGGCATAATGGAATCTTAAATTCCTGACATATTTCCATCGCCTGCTTAAGGGTGAATATCTGATCAATTGCTGATTTGCCTGGGATGAAGCCACACTGATATTGACCATTGATGGCTTTAGCGTATGGGGCTATCCGGTCTTGTAGTATAATGGAGAGTATCTTATAGGCAGTACTCAGCAATGTTATACCCCTATAGTTGCTGCACAGTGTGAAATCTCCTTTCTTATGTATGGGGCAAATTATACCGCGACGCCAATCTTCCGGCATCTCCTCTTGCTCCCATACGTGCACCACGATCTCATGAATTGCGTGATGTAACGCTGTCCCTCCTTGTTTGATCAGCTCAGCTGGTATGCCATCAGCTCCAGGGGCTTTATTTGATTTGAGCTGTCTAATGGCTTTTAATGTTTCCTCAATGCTTGGTGGCGGCAGCATTTGGTCTAGATCTTGCATTGGTGGAGCCTCCAATTTTTCTGTGAGCTGACTATTTAGCAATTCATTGAAGTGCACTTCCCATCGCTCCAGAATGCCTTCAGGATCGGTGATCAGATTACCCTCTTTATCCTTGCAGTAAGTGCAGCGTGGTGTGTGCCGCGTCATACTGCGGATTATTTGGTAGAACTTCCGCGCCTGGTGCGGAGCTCGCTCTCTACTTTTCTCTATTTCACAGACAAGGTTTTTTTCCCAGGCACTTTTCTTTTGTCTGTGAAGTCTTTTTTCAGATCTTCTGAGCTCTTTGTATTTCTCCTCGCGTACCCGCGTCCTATGAGACTGCTGCATTGCCCGGTATGCAGCATTCTTACGTTCAGTCGCTAGTTTGCACTCATCATCAAACCAGTCGTTCCGAACTGTACGACTACTGCCTAAGATGGAGTTGACAGTACTAATGACAGTATTCTTAAGGCGTGTCCATTTCTCTTCTACGCCCGGCATTCTGGCTCCAGGACTTACTCTCCCTCTGTCGAGCTCTTCGAGGGCGAGTCTTAACGCATGACCAAAGGTGTTGCTGGTATTCTCATTGTGTAAGGTACCCGTGTTGATTCGAACCTGAGCCGCGGATGCAATACGTCTCCGTAAGGCAATCCGCGCTCGGAAAACTGTACCAACAAGATAGTGATCCGAGTCGACGTTGGCACCTCGGTACGATTGTACCGTCATCAGGCTCGAAGAGTGGCGGAGATCTATCAGCACGTGGTCATGCAAACTATGGGAACCTGTGTAGTGCCTGAAAACCGGCTCCCGACCTATTTTTGCATTCAAATCCCCAAGAATGATTTTCACATCGTATCTTGGGCAGGCATTGAGGGCCTGTTCGACGTTCTCATAGTATTCTTCTTTTTCGTCGTCAGGGGCTCCTCTGTAGGTCCGTGAACGTTTATGAGGCTTATGTTCTTAAACTTGCCTCGCACGCGAAGAGTGCATAGCCTTTCATTTATTGCATTAAAGCCGATGACGGCAGGTTTCAGTTTTTGGCTGACTAGAAAGCCTACCCCGAACACATGGTGTTTTGCGTGACAGCTGTAATAAATGTCATACTCTTTTCTTTGAAAAACACCACTCCCCGTCCATCTTATTGCTTGTAATGCTGTTATGTCAGTCTTATATTCGGACAGGGCATCGGCTAGCTGCTGTGCAGCTCGAGCTCTGTATAGTGAGCGTATGTTCCATGAAAAAATCCTTAAATCATTTAGCCATTTTTGTTTCCGTGGTCGTCGTCGTGTATCCGGTCCATATCCGAGGCTTGTTAAATTTACCATAATAATTCATTTTTACGGGCCTGGTTATTAGGCTTGCGCCAACCTTTCTCAGGATGTCGCTGCATGCATTGGTTCACTACTTGGCGGGTGCCAAAGTAGCTATCCAGGGGTGTCACGTGGAGACTACATGTCAACTTGGATTGAACAGGGACAAGGATCGTCCTGGCCTTCGCCGGGTTGAAGGCAATCAGAGACTTTGCCCTGTATGTTCGCACCCATCCCCCCTTTTTGTTTTTGCCTAGTAGTAATAAATGCAAGCGAAAGGGATATTTAGCCTGGAAAAAATAATAGAAACAAACCATCACCACAGTCTTCAATCGTGATTATGAAGTAAACTACTGTTTCGTCTTTATTGAAATCTTGGTAAATTTGTTAGACTTGTGGGGGGTTAAGGGGACATTCCTTTTTGTCGGGTCAAAAAATATGTTATTTTCATGATTTTTTTAAAGACAAAGCATTAAAGATATACAATTTTTTGTTAAACATTTTATTCGTCTTTCGACTACGTTTGTGAATTTTGTCGAGTCACTCCGGTTGCATTCGACGATCAGTTTGAATCCTAGGCCTTTCTCAGATTTTTTTGAAAAGTTTATCGAACCGTCACAGTTTTTACACTTTATAATGTTTGAAAGTTCGGAAAAAACTGAAAAAATGTAACATCACGTATGCTGCCGTCACTGTGATCGTTGGAGCGAAGTCGGGCGATGTAGCCAATTTTTGTGTCGATGTAGTCGCTTACTCCGTTTCCAGTTCATTTACAGTTCCCATAAATCCTTTTCGTTTTTATATCGACTCTCTGGACGCACCCCTGACTTACGCAAACCTTTAACGTTTTTAAACATTGTGTTAGAAAAATTTACCGTTGAAAAAGTATGAAACGGACGCCTAAACGCGAGCACTGCACGCTCTGAGACCACGTTTACACTAAATACTTTTTCCTCCTCATGAAAAAGAAACAAAGAAACATAAAAAATACCTACCCCGCGACGTCACCGGTAGGAACATCTTCCATAGTCACCAAACAAGAAAAAACCACCAGCACCGTTAGTTTCATATATATGAATTATTATTTATTATTATTATTTATTGGCCTGTAGGAACCCGGAAGTTCATGACCTGACCGACTCGGCTTCGCCATCGTTCCCTGTCCTGAGCACTCTCCTTCCACGCTTGACCATCTGATCCGATCTCCTCAAGGTCAAACCTAACTTTGTCCTCCCGTCTCCGTCGCGGCCGTCCTACCGGTCTCTTTCCCGTTGGTCTACCGTCAAGAATTCTATGCACGGTCCTATCGTTCCCCATTCGAGCCACGTGTCCGGCCCATCTTAATCTTCGCGACTTGATTACTCTCACTATTGTAGGTTTGCGATATAGCTCTTCCAATTCGAGTTTCATATATATGAAACTAACTAAAACTCAGGCAATCGCAGGGCACCCGCAGTACGCCCGAATGTAAAAACAACATACAGAGGAGCGACTATCCATTACCGCTTATGAACATGTTCTTCAGTCGCACAAGATTGCGACATATTCAAAGCCCAAGCCAACAGCGAAGCAAATTAATGCCCATAAATGGATAGTCTGCATCTTTCTAAATACACGGTAGTTGCCACCTATGATACGAATTTGTATCCGCGGGAGACCCGACACTTTAATGACCTATAACTTTGGAACCGCCTAAGATTTCGTTTCCAAATTTTAACATATTATTTTTGAAGTATAATACTATCGATTAAAAAATTGATTTTTTGAACCGAACAAACCGGAATGTCCCCTTAAGTGGTAGAGGTGTGGCGGTGCCGCCAAGCCCCACGGTATGCTTACCTAAAAACCCCCATTACCTCATCCCAAGACGCATAAATTTTCGCCAATGCAATCGCATTAGGCACCTGAAAATGCTTCACGCATTAAAGGGATCAAATCTATGATCTTTAAGTCCCTGTAAAGAAAACTTACCTTTCATGCATTCTCTTCGCATACCAATCCTCTGTAAGATTTCTTTATTGGCTTATCAGGAATTCCAAACCAATTTCGGCATCTACGTTGCCAGACTAATTCCCCTAGACGAATTCCTGTAAACAAATGATTTGAATTACATACTTTGTAACCTTCACCAGGGATCATAAATATTGCGCCGTCTATTTTCCAATTTCGCCATGTGCACGATACATTTCTTTACGTACACATTGGCCGGCGACCTTTTGTTCCCAGCAATAAAATTCTCTGACGCGCACAATGTGCAAACCAAAGCAGATACGCATTCCGCGTCTCTTGGCATCAATTGAATTCAAAGCATCATCATCATCATCGGCATTACAACCGGGAACCGGTATTGGCCTTATTTAACAAGTCCTGAGGCTTGTTAAATTTTCCATAATGATTTGTTTTTTCCGGGCAAGGTAATTAATCTTGCGCCAGAGGCTCCCGACGGGGAATCGAACCCCGTTGCCCCTCGTGACAGGCGGGTATACTAACCACTATACTATCGAGGAGCCGAAAGCATAAACAATGCAAATATAGAATCCGTTTCCCACAAATGGATTTCCCGACATATACAAATGCTAGCAAGGGATTTGTTTCGTCCACCAGCCCATTAGCACCTTTCCCAATGTCTATTCGTATATTTGCACAAGGGCATCATTCATCTAAGACTTTTATGATGCCCTCGTCTCATCTTTTCTTTTACCACATTTCTTCGCTGTATCGTCGTCTATTTATTTAGACGCGATGCACTCCATAGACGACGATCTTTTCGATCCTTTTGTCTTTACCGCCTGTCTGCTTCGTTTACCCATTGCCCTCGAGCACGTGTAAACCACACAGATCTGAACGATCGCACACATATCACCATGACCTTCATTACAAGATCTGGTTTCCTATTCCACCAAGAGAGACTTTACGTTTCTCCGGTGCTAGGTAAAAACGATATCCTTATTGGAGAGGATATCTACTACGACACCATAAACTCACCCCAATAAGCGAATCATCTCTGCACGAGATGATTATCGCAGAGTCCTTTTACATCCGCCGATCGAGCAAGTCGTGGCCATGTCACTCCCGCTCCCCGGTGCACACGGGGACGCGAAATTCAACCGCGAGTCGTGTAAGTAAAGTTTTAATATACAAGTCGTCGGTTCATTACAGCGGACGTGTACCCGTGGTTTCAGTTTCTAATTAGATTACGATTTCAACCTTTAAATTTTCTTCTCAATTTTATAGATAATAACCGTGGAAACAATAAAATATTTTACGCCAAATCAGTGTGTTTTCTTTGACTTGCGAAGTTTTCTTTTGGTGCTCGGCGGAACATTACTTAGTGAACAATAGTGATGATGGGGAAGAAGTGAACCGTGTGCCCATGTCCGGCATAATACTTCTCCTCCCCACAGAGGTGGCAGACACGGCCACAGGTTCAAGAAATATCCCCCAAGACGTTGCGAGAAAAATTGTTCACCAAGGATATCCAAGAAAAATAAAACGCTTTACTTAAAATTGTTTATTGTTCCTTTTGCACATTGAATTGTTTATAAATTAAACTAAAATTAATTGTTTATTGTTCGTTTTTGCACATTGAATGGTTTATAAATTAAACTAACAGAAATTGTGTATTGTTCCTTTTTGCACAGCGAATTGTTTTTTATCACTGTTTTAAATGGGCAAGTAACACCGCCATTCATTACTCCATATTTCTTTTATACGTTGTTATCACTTTTGGAAAAGTTTCCGCAAAGAGAGAAAACTGAATTCTAAATTCTTCTTATTAACGGAAATTAAACTCGCGGCTACAACCCGACTCCACTCGTGCGCACACTCTGAGGGTTGAAAATCGACTCCTCGTTTCCACGCTCGGCTCGTGCAAAGCCAACTCGCCAATTGGGTGAGATTCGTCCTGTGATGAGAGAGGATTTCTCTCTCTATGGTGAGGAACCAGGGAGAGGATCTCGCTGGATAGATCCTGGTGGTGTGTGTGCGGTTGATCGTACAGATAGCGTTGTTTATCCATGCGCTGGAACGAAGGATAAACAAAATTGTACCAGGGAAAATCGACCAAGGCCATCATAGCGATGAGAGTGCAGCTGAGTAAACACACTGCAACTCATAAGGGAAAGGTTTAGGTGCTAAAAGGGATTCGGATACTTTACACAATGTGATAGTACGCTTGTTTCCTCCTTTTCGAGTGATCGGCCGATTGGTGCATCAACGTCGCACCAGCTGAGATGTAGACAGATTGACTCTCTGAACCAGGATCTAGATAAAGTCCTGCAGTGGGGAAAGGCCAATCTTGTCGACTTCAACGCAACGAAGACCCAGTATACAACATTCACAAAGAAAACCGGATCATCGGTTCCACAGCTGATGATGAATGGCCGGGCCCTCGAGGCTGGGGAAAGTTTGAGATTGCTCGGCGTCACGGTCTGTGGGAATGTATCATGGCATAAACACGTGTCGAACATCGCCAGATCAGCCTCAGGAAAACTGAGTTATCTTTTTAGAGCCAAGAAATATTTTACTCCGGCCCAACTTCTTCTCCTATATAAATCTCAAATTAGACCCGCGCTCGAATATTGCTCTCATGTTTGGAGCTCGGCTCCTAAACATACCCACGACCTACTTGAGAGCGTACAAAGACGAGCGATCCGCCTGATCGGGGACTCGGCGCTGACGTCGGGACTACAGTCGCTATCACATCGAAGGCGCGTGGCCGACCTCTGTCTGTTCTACAGATATTATCACGGGTGCTGTTCTTCGGAGATTCTTGGCATTGTTCCACGCAATTCGGTCTATATGCGCTCCACAAGACAATCCGACGGATCGCACCCGTTTGTGGTTCATCTCCCGACAGCGCGAACATCCCTGTATCAGAACTCGTTCCGTTACAGAGCGGGGAAGCTGTGGAACTCCCTCCCCATGCGAGTGTTCCCGGAGCGTTACAACCTGCAACTGTTCAAAAAGAACTGCAACAGTTATTTGATGGCATCTCGGGGCGCCCACTCGACGCTATAGGTTCGCCTCTCCCGAGAGAAGTTTAATAAAAAAAAAAAAAAAAAAAAAAATGGGAATTGTGTATCGTATCTCTGCCGGCGGGAAGAACCGAATTCTTTGTTTGCATTTCTAAATGCTGAAGAATTCGGTTTTGGCGACTATGCGCGAGATGCGGTGATTGTTTGTCGGTTGGACAAACGGATCGTGGTAATTGGTAATGCAGCTGTGTAAGTAAGCTGCTTGCCATTGCTTTTGTCGTTGGACAAAAGGTTGGCTAGACATGTGTATGCAGGAAAATTGCTGTGCATATGTGGGACAGAGATTGCCGGCGAATAGAATCGATACGATCCTTAATGGTTCATGTTGGATGTGACCCGAAATGCTTTTTGAGGAAACTCGGTGTTGCTTGATGCAGGGAAATGATGATGGCCTTGGGGAGGAATATTTGCAGGTTTGGGGATGGGGAGTTAAACTGAAATTATGGGTGATTTTTCAGGTAAGCTTTAAAGAACCCCCACAGACTTGTGTTTTAGTGCTTGTTAAAAAAAAACAATAAAAATAAAATGTTGTGAAAGTTCCGATCGTGAATTGATAAAAAAATTAAGAAATGACGGGAAAACAATGGATGAAATAGCTAATCTAATGAAGTGCTCTAAGGATAAAATATTCACAGTTCTTCATTCAGTTCCCGAAATGGAAACCAGGGGCAGAAAAAGAAAAACAACCCCACGATTCGATGAACTGCTAATCCGACTATCCAAGAACAAGCCGTTTTTGTCTTCAACGGAATTAAAAAATGACTTAAGCGCACCTTGTACGAGTCGTAAAATTAGAAACAGGGTAATAGAAGCGGGACTAATGACCTTGCACGGAAAAAACAAATCATTACGGAAAATTTAACAAGCCTCAGAACTTGCTTAATAAGGCCAAGACCAGTTCCCGGTTGTAGTGCCGATGATGATGATGATGAATAGAAGCGGATCTTCCTGGAAGAAGTCCCAGAAAAGTTCTATACTTGAGCAAGAAAAATACAAAGCAGAGACTCCTTTTTGCCAAAAAACACCTCCACCGTGCGAATTGGAATAACATCTTATGGTCGGATGAAACTAAGGTTAATTTGTTTGGTTCCGATAGAAAAATGTACGTCAGACGACCAATGAACTCAGAATTCGAAAAAGACAGTGAAACATGGTGGAGGCAATTTAATGATTTGGGGGTGCTTTTCAGTATTATAAAGGACAAAATGTCTGCTAAAGATTATGTAGACATCTTAAACAACGTTATGCTACCATTTTCTGAAGAGGGTATAATATTTTTGTGGTGCACCACCGTGCTTCCGGTTCCCCGGGAAGAGTGGGCTACCTTTGTTGCCTTTTTTTTTTTTACATTTCTGTGTTTATTGACCATCAATAATTTTTACAATAAGCAATACAGATAACTTATGATACTTTAGCTATAATTGTTTACATATACTTACTAGTACATTTTTCAAACAATATGATAAAAGTTATATATTGGTTATCATCATCATTGGCACTACAACCGGAAACCGGTCCTGGCCTTATTTAGCAAGTTCTGAGGCTTGTTAAATTTTCCATAATGATTTGTTTTTTCCGGGCAAGGTCATTAAGTCTTGCGCCAGAGGCTCTCCGACGGGGAATGGAACCCCGGTCTCCCGCGTGACAGGCGGGTATATATTGGTTATGGATTAAGATTTTAGTGGGTAGAGCTTGCTGGAAAAGGTCAGAAAACCAGGATATAGTTATTTACTTAACCTATGCTAATTTACTTAACTTAACTTAACTTATCTTAACTTAGTCTAGTTACCTAATTATTATTGAAATAAGTTAGTGTGGTGTGGAGGGGGGAAGCATAGTGATCAATAGGTAGGTTATGGGTTAGTGAGGATATTGTCAGTCAGGGATGTGGGTTGGGGAACTACTTTCCGTTTGTTCGTTGAAACGCAAAATATTGGAGAAGGGTTGAATATTACTATATTTAAATTGGTGAGGTGAAAGCTGTGTATTGTGGTATACAATCTCATTAGAGTTATTAACGAACCTGCCAGAGGTGAAGAACGTTCTGATGTGGAGACAGTTCGGGTAGGCAGTTCGGTTATCTGACGGAGTCGATGTGAGCGCATTTATTATCGGGTTGGGATTATTGAGAAGAATTTCGATAAATTTGATGGACAGCTCGAGGAAGCGTCGATCTATACGTTCAATATTAGCGGCATAGTAGAGCGAACTACTGTTGTAATATTTGTGGGAGTTGGGATGTCGGTTGAGGCCAGTGATAAGTCTGAAGCATTTCCTTTCGAAGATGCGTAGCTTCTCCATTTGGGCGGGTGTGATATGGTACCATATCGGGCATGCATATGTGAGAGTGGGTCTGATTATCTGTTTGTAGATAAGTGATTTAACTTTGGGAGAGAGACCATTCGGCTTGTACATCACTTTTCTGCAGAGATTAAGTTGAATTGCGGCTTTGCGAATCGAGTTTTTGGTGTGGGCGGAGAAGGACAGATTGTTGGTGAAGGTTATTCCCAGGTACTTTAAGGTTTTGGAGGGTTTAATTATATTGTTATTTAACTTGATTCTGATTTTGTTATGGCAGCGTATGGTGTTGTTAGTACAATTCGCATTTCTGCCTTTAAACACTATGAGTTGAGTTTTGGCTGGGTTGAGTCGGATTTTTCACATAGTAAAATATGCTGAGAGATTCGGGAGATAGCTGTTAATACAGTTTCTTGCCTCCTTGACAAACTTGTTGCTTGAATAAATTAAAGTATCATCGGCATAATTCAGCATTACTGTATTAGGTGACAGTGGCTGCGGGGTGTCTGAAGTATAAAGGAGGTATAATAATGGTCCGAGAATGGAACCTTGAGGAACACCCGCGGTTATACTGTATGGTGTCGAAAGAGTTGAATTTATTTTCACCATGAACTTTCTATCAGAAAGGTAGGAAGCGAGAAGTTTTATGGTGTGGGTGTTTAATCCGAACATTGAATGTAGCTTGTATAGCAGTCCTGCAATCCAAACGCAATCGAATGCTTTTGCTATGTCGAGAGAGACGCATATTGTTGGGGATTGGTTTTGGAGATTCATTGTCACATCATGTGTCAGTTTTAGCAGAGCATGACAAGTTGAGTGTTGTGGACGAAAGCCAAATTGAGAATTCGGGATAAGGGAGTTGTCTCTAGCAAATGAGAGAAGATTTTTGTATATCTTACATTCCAAAACCTTACTAAGCGAATTTATCTGTGAGATGGGACGGAAGTTAGCCGGGTTGTTGGAAGAACCGGATTTACTAATAGGGACTATCACCGCTGTTTTCCAACATTTTGGGAAATGTGAAGCGTTTATTATGTGGTTGAGAAGAACTAGAATGGGGAGTAAGTTTTCCGGGTGAAGCCTTTTAAATAGAAGGTTAGGGATTCTATCCAAGCCTGTAGATTTTTTATTGTTACGCGAGGTAATCAATTCAGATAATTCTGTAAAGCTTAGGAATGTGTCGGTTCCCATGGGATGTGAAGCTTTTTTGGTTTCGTTGAATTCAGTAATGAATGGAGGGAAGGATGGCTCCAGTGTGCCTGAGATGATTTCATTCACGGTGTCGTGGAAATTAGTGATTGGGAGGGAATCGTTTTGTTTATGAGTTTTACAGAAGTGTTCAGCCAGACAGTTTGCTATATCAGTGTCCGATTGGGCGATGTTACTGTTAGTTGGTTGGATGAGATAAACTATTCGAGGCTTGAATTTACGACCAGTTAGTCGATTTATATTTTGGATAGGTCACGGTTTGGTTTGATACTGTTTAGAGTAGACGTGTAGGTCTGATCGGTGAAATTTTTAAGTTGTCCATTTATCAGGGTGGTCAAAAGCTGTATCTGTTGTTTTAATAAAGGGCGAGTAGCTAATATGCAAGTTGTTTTTTTATGCGCAATAATTTTGTGAGGAGGTTGGGTAATGGTTTCCCTAAGTGGTTATGAGGTACGGTCGTAGGGGTATGGCTGAAGAGAGCATTTCCCAGTATTTGCTCTATTTTTACAGCTGCCTGGTCAATTTCAGTAGGGAATAGGTTTGAAGATTCCGGTAAAGAATAATTTGAAAAACTGGCAGCAATATCGTTATTGACTTTTTTCCAGTTTGTTTTGGAAAAATTTGGGATAGGATTCACTGTGTAGAGTGGTTCGAGCGAAGGGGTTTGAACCGTGGAGTGGACGGACCCATGATCGGATCGGAATGTAAAGGACAGTGTAGGGGGATTAGATGAATAGATATCTGTGGATTTTAGGAAGAAATCGATTGTTGATTTGGTTGTACTACAAATTCGAGTAGGTTGCAATGGACAGTCTGCGTAAACATATGGATGAAGTGGGAGGAGATCTAGGAGTTGGTAGCCATATTTGTTGCACTTGATGTCATTAAATGATGTATGCCGAGCATTCCAGTCTCCCCCTATGATGAAAGGTGCCGGCAGAGACTGCTGGATTATTTGAGAAATGTCTGCACTAGGGAAGTTCGGTTCACGAGAAGGGTGAATGTACATAGACGACAAAACCAGTACTTTATTACTTCTGCAGAAGAGTTTAACTGCCGTGTATTCGACATTAGTTATGTTAGTGAACCTGATTTCAGTAAATTGGAATTTCTTGTGTATTACAATTCCAGTACCACCATGAGGGCCAGTGGTTCGCGGGTTGGACACAAATGTGTAATTAGGAATGTATACTCGAGAGTTTGATTTAAGCCAAGTTTCTGAGAGAAGAAGAACATCTGGGGAGAACTTTTCAACAAACAAATGGAGGTGTTGTCTACGAGTGTGGGAATATATGGATTCTGTGTTGAGGGAGACTAGGGTTAAACTATTCATTAAGGGAAAGAATGTGGGAAGTTATTAAATCTAAGAGCTGACCTTTTTTCTATTTCCGAGCTGTGTTTCGGGGTGGGTAGCAGCGTATGTAGGCTTCTAATATAACCTATGATGTCCAGGTTGAGAACGTTGGAATTGGGTTGATGAGGTTTAGTCCAGTTTCGGGAATCTTTCGTAACTTCTGCATAGGATATTCCTGATCCCGCGAGATGAGATGGTTGAGGTGATGAGGGTTTAGTTGTAGTTGCTTTGGTTGGTGCTGGTTTATTTGTTGTCGTGTGTGCCGATCGTCTCTCGAGGATTCGTAGCTTTTCGGGACATTGGGAAAAATTCGCTGGATGTGGGCCTCCGCAGTTACAGCACGTTACTGTGATTTTATTTGTGGTTGTTGATCCATCAGCGTTTGTTTTTTGAATTGCTGTTGGTTCAGTACCAGACGGGTTTACCTTGCATTCTCCAGGTGTATGCTGTTCGGCACATTTCCCACATCGTGCACTTAAATGGCACGCAGCTGCTAAGTGACCTGAACCTTGACATCTTTTGCAATGGAGAACGTCCTGTTTGTGTGGTTCCTCAATCGCAATTTTATGCGTAAACAAATATTTTATTTGTTTAAGCCGGCTAACATCTTCGTTCGGTGGAATCTGTACGATTCGTAAACTCCGAATGTTGTTTTCTCTCATATGAGGAGTTTGGAAGTAGTCCAATCTGTGCATACTCAGTTCCGGGCAGATCCTCGATATTTCGAGTAGGAGTTCCTTATTCGTCCATGCTGGGTCAATGTGCCTTATGATGAATGTCTTTGGTTTACTCTGGGCATGTTGAAAAGTGAAGAACTCATGTTTTTTTTCTGTGAGTTTTTTTACTGCCGTGTCCTGGTCCGTCAAAGTTGTCATGATCGAGATCGAGGAGCCTTTGGAATTTGTGGTAAGGTTTCGATGTCCTAGGGCATTCACGAGCATCTTGATTACTTCTTTGGTGCTAGTTGCATTTTTGATGTAAATTGGTGGTGGCCTCACCTTATTTGTAATTTTGTGTCCAACGGTTTGCCACTGGTCCTCTATTTTATTGGTATATTGGGACGTTGACGGTTTATGTGATGACGATGGTTTGATGTTAGTTGTTAAGGAGATGTCTGATCTTTGGGGATGTACTTCCTTCATGCAGACATCGTCGTAGGTTTTGGTCGGTGATTGAAAAGAACGTATTTTGTCGTGCAGTTGGTTCATTTGGGCTGTAAGCAGCCTTATATGTTCCATGGCGTCATTGTACTTCTTCTGGTAGTCGATGGTTGGTTGAGTAGTCATTGTAGCGATTTTCTTCGGGGCGTTTGAGCTACTGTGGATGGTTTTTTTCCGTTTTATAGTTAATCGTTGGGCAGCACTGGGACCGTTGCCCGGCATCTGCGAAAGCAAAGTCCGGATACGGGCGTTTATTTTTTGTTTTGGTTTACCAATTTTGTGATAGTTTTCACAAGGTATCACCGAGATTTAAGATAATTTCACTATCACTTTACACAAAGAACAGTGTTCTGTCACAGACCGTTCTTAATGACGGTGCCACATTTATAGTTCACACGCGCACACGTGTTTTTTTTTTTTGTTTTTTTTTTCTTTTCTTTCTGTCAAGCAGTAGCAGTGGCAAAACGCGTCTACACACTAAGACGATCAGAGTGGGAATGGGTTGTTGCCCTTAATACCGGACGATTATATTGATTCACTAGCGACGTTAATACTATTGATGATGGGTAGGAAACGATCAAATCGCGATTCGAAAAAGCACTGTCACCAAAGAACTTTCTGCTGAGCACTCACTAAAACACAGACCTACTGTTTTAAAAACTGATTTATTTTTTATTTAAAAGCTAGCTATTATGGGACCACACCAACAAACACTGGAAACCAAAAATGTAGTCAAATACTTGGGCATCTGGCTGGATCAGTATCTATATTTTAACAAACATGTGGAGGTTGCGCTGGCCAGGGCAAAGAAAGCTCATGCTATGACAAGAAGACTGTTTCATAGTAGTCAACTTGACAGCAGAGTTGAAGTTATATGCTACATGGCTCTCATCAGACCGATGATCCTATATGGATGTCCAGTGTGGTTTAATGTGGGACCTAGCTTAATGGGAAAGATATGGATTTTTGTGAGACAATGCCTCAGGGCGTCCCTTAACTTACATCGAACTCCTGAATCCGATCACAAAAATACTATCCCAATGAAGCGCTGTACAGTGGGGCCAAGATAAACAGAGTGGATAACGTTATGATCAAGCTGATCCGAGGGCGTCTTGAGAGATCAATGAGCTCGCCGAACGATTTAATTTTTGGTGCATATTATCCAAACAATATGTATCATGAGGGGGTGCGTCGCAATAGCTTTATTCCACCAGAAGCATTCCTCACTCTTGACATGAACGGCCTCATACAAAATGAATCCGCTATAATGTTGATTTATCACGTGCGTCGGTTGGGCATAGATAAACGAATATGTTATAATCGAGAGATTGCGCACACAGATGAAGAGCGCCAGCAGTTCAGTAGGGCAGTAGCACAGAAAGACCGAAAAGACACAAATAAGCAACACCAGCGATTTTGGAGACTGAGTGGAAATTAAAAACCAGTTTCCATATAAAACTAAAAAAAAACAAAAAAAAAAAGGGAAGGAATAATAATAATAATAATAATAATAATAAAAGCCCAAGAAACAACGGAAAGCTTACATAGATTTAGCATTTCGAAGATTTAATTTAGATGATAGGTTTAGGATAGAGTTAAGGGAAAAAAAAGTTAGTTAACTTAGTATTTAAGTTAGATATAAGGTAAAAACAATAACAAAAACAAAGTTTTTTCTGTTCTTCATTTTCTTTGTATCTAATTAAGTTCTTTAAAATTCATGTAACTAAAACAATCATAATGTCGAAAGACAAATTTTCGCGCTTTAAACGTATGCATGTAACTTAGAGAGTCCGCAAGGGACCAGTAAGTTAGGAAATAAGATAACATAAGCTGAGTTTAATCATTTTTCTCTAGCGAGTAAGTAAGTTATAATAAGAGGAGGAAATAAAAAAATGTTATAAAAAATGACTGTAGCCCTGTGTTACGGTCACAACCACCCATCCCATAAGAATTACCTCTTTGGAGCCAGTCTCCACCGCTAGCGGCGATACACGCCAAAAAACATCCACATAAAGGATAAAGAAACTATCTAAAACAAAAGATTACCCCATACACATAAAGGTGCAATTTGGGCTAATCAATTAAATGCCAAGTAAATTGAGCTGAACGCTAAATTTTCTCACATAAAAGCCGAAAATGTAGTCATTGAACCAAGGGTTCACCCAAAAAAACCACTAAAATGCAAATGTGCGAGCCAAATGCCGACGTCCGAACCAAAATCGATGGGAATCGTAAAAATGCGCGCCAGCAATTTTATGACCCCTTCAGAAAAATGGTTACCTAAAACCATTAAGACAACCAGTGCCAGTTTTCGTTCTAACCAAATTAAGTTAGAACAAGCGAAAAGGCAATAAAGCAAAATAAACAATCGCCTCGGCGCGATTGACCCTCCTTCCATGAGTTTCCCATGGAAAAATCCATTCGGCTAAAGAAAAACAATAGGCGAAATAAACACGCGCTATTGATTTTTCTTTCAGTTTAACACAGAAAAAAGGACCAGGCAAAAAAGGAAATATCCTTTGATCTGGTGAAAGAAACCAGGTTTCACACCTAGGAAAAAGGACAATGGGAAACGAACAACGATAGTGGGATGGGAGTTGTTGTTCGGGCAAAAACAATGAGACGGGGATCGAGTGGATTCGAGGCCATTGTTGAAGGCAAGGTTTTTTTTTAGGATCGAGTGCGTTAAAAGATCTTCAACGAGTTGGTAGTGAGATTTCGGTCACGACGGTCAGTGATCAGGTTGTCGGGTGGAAAGGTAAATATCGAGTGACAGTTTTTGGTGGTCGAAGAACAGTTTAAAAAACTGGGGTAAAAAAGTAAAAAGTCGAATCGGTGACGTACTGTCAAAAAGCGGTAGATAAAGAAGAAAACTAAAACATTAAGTGTATCAATAGCTTGCCCAGCTGCAAACATGTCGTGTAACATGTCCTTTTATGGAATTCAAATATCCACAGTTCGCATGCTCATGGACACACAGTATGAGCGTGCGAAGCAACCATATCTGTCTGCGTGCACATTCTCACCGTGACCACTGTATGAAAGATCATCCCCTATTGGTCACCGAAACGATGGATGAAAATTGGTATTCTGTCGTTCGCAGGAATTTCTTCAATCTCGGTTTAGATTCCGTGGAGGCAAGTCGGGCACTCCACGTAAAACCTAAAATTAACGGAGTCGGAAAAATAGCAGAGTCGAGATTTGTCTTCTATCGAGTACAATCGATGCACGGGGTGTTTACTAGAGCCGAGTAGTGATGTGCGTGCCTTACCGAACACGCAACTATAACCTTTTATTTCAAATTTATTAGTAGATAAAACGAACCAGTTATGTGTAAATAATTAATCATAATTTTCCGAACACGGAACTATAACTTTTTATTTCAAATTTATTAGTGGATAAGACGAAACATTTATGTGTAAATAATTAACCATAATTTTCCGAACACGGAACTATAACTTTTTATTTCAAAATTATTAGTGAATTAAGCGATCCTTATATGTTTTCTGTTTTGAACCTGGAACTGTTACGTTTTAAGTTTACTAATTAGTGCTGCGTCTGAACTTTGGTATTAACAATAAAGTTGATTCTTAAAATGTTAGAAGTGTGTTCCCTTTATATTAGTAACAGCGTGTGGTGAAGCCTAGCTCTACTCCTTTGGTAAACAGATTTCCTTCAGGGTTGGAACTTTCATGAATAAAAGAAATCGCTGGACGGTCATTAGACGGTGTTAGTTTTCGGTGAGAACAACATACCGAAACTTTAGCGAACCTGTGTCCCAGTGGCACATAACTAGACAGTCGAAAACACTTGGGAAAACTTAAGAAACCCACAGAACCAACGTTCCGTTTTTCTTTGAAAACTTTTAAGGAATGAATTCGACGAGGTTGGCCTTTCTCCACTGTAGGCTCCTATCCAGATTTCAATACTTGTTCGAGGTTACACATCAGCTAGTACGCCATTGATACGTTAATCTGCCGATCAATTGAAAATACAAAAATCAGTGTACTATCAAAAAAGTGAATATTTTGTTGTCTGTTGATACTAATAAATCATGAATATGAAGCATAAATAGAATTGGAGGCAATATACAACACTATATTGAATAAATGATTTATATTCTTTTCAGGTATCCTGAAATGAATATAAATCAGTACCCGTGACAAGCCAAGCGTCCCGAACACAGTAATTGATCCCTTATGGCCGAACCACCGCCTGTTCCAACATTTTATTTCGACCCAAGCTCCACAAGATGGCCAAGGATTTCTCCCGACCATTTTACGGAGCCTATAGCGTGATGGGGTGGTGTTATGCTGGGTTCCAGAGCACCACTTATCCTTTAGTCCCTTTTTACAATAAGCCTGCCTAACTGTGAGTATATTCTAGACCCTACTCGCAGGATCACAAACGTCAGTTTCTTGTGCAGTGGAATTTGTGCCGCTCGGGTTGGAGATGTGTGACTGCTGATTCACCCTTCTCTGTGGCACCACTTTAAAATCGTTCTAACTTTTTTATGCTGAGCAATATTCAGTTGTCTTTAGGTCTCCTGGAAATGAGGCTTATACGCTAAACGATTATTGACATTAATTTTTTCATTTGATAACTTCACTCTTAGGCAGTTTCAACTATGGAAAGATTATCAATTCAAGAAGATGCTAAAGTTTATTAAGTATCTTTCACGTTCAGCTCTGAGTACAATTGCAAAAACTGTTGCAGAATTTAAAGAAACTGGATCGATAGCAAATAGTGGGTGCACGTGTGGGGAAGGGAAGTAGGTTCCGCCGGCGTACGGGTAAACACCAAAAGAAAGTTCCACTGTTCTGCCGAATACAGTCTAACACAAAGATCAAAACAAAACTCCGCAACACACGGTCCACAGTAAGTGGAATGAAACAAAGCACACTGTTGTTTGTTTATTAAATGATTACTTTATTGATCATAAATGAAAAAAAAAACATGAATTACAGTCACTGGGTATCTGATACGTATTTTATCTAAGCGCTCTCACATTGTTTGTTAATTAGAAAGTTATCTTATGGTTAATTAAACAATTTTGGATGTGTTGATAAACATTAATCACGCGACTCACGGTTAACTTTCGTGTCCCCGTGCGCGCCGGGGAGCGGGAGGTGAACCGACCGGCTCGGTTGGATGTTGAATTAAGACTCAATCGAGGGCTGGGAACTGGCTTTTGATTCACCCTCGATTCGGTGGTGGTGGATATCGTAAAGTCTCTCTTTGTGGAATAGAAAACCAGATCTCGTAATGAAGATCATGGTAGTATGTGTGTATGAGTGATCGTGTAGATCATATTGTTCAACTCATGCGCGAAGGCGATGGAAAAACAAAGCAGGAAAACGGTAAAAACAAAAGGGACGCGAAGATCTTTGTTTATGGTGTGCATTGCGGATAAATAAATAGACGGCAACGCATCGAGGAAATGTGCTAAAAGAAAAGATGGGACGAGGGCATCATAAAAGTCTTAGATGAGTGATTATCATCATCATCATCGGCACTACAACCGGGAACCGGTCTTGGCCTTATTTAGCAAGTCCTGAGGCTTGTTAAATTTTCCATAATGATTTGTTTTTCCGTCATTAGTCTTGCGCCAGAGGCTCCCCGAGTGATGCCCTTGTGTAAATAGATGAATAGCCATTAGAGAAAGGCGCTAATGGATTACAATACTTTATACAATGAAAATTGCATATCGTATCTTAAGTCGGTAGCCGAAACGAATCCCTTGCTTGCATTTGTATATGCAGGGTAATTCGTTTGTGGCAAAGAACGAAATTGGTGATTGTTTATTCGTTTAGACGAAGGATCGTGATCGGGTATATTCCAGCTGAACAAACAAGGTGCCCGATGCTGCTTTGGCCGTTGGACAATGGAATCGCCACTCAATGTGTATGTAAGACATTGTTGTCCACATATAAGGCTGGAAATAGCAAACTTAAGGTTAAGATTCCCCGATTATGCGGTTACATTATATGTGAACCGATAAGTTTTCTTTTCAGGGATATTGTGTTTGGCCTTGGTGAATTCCTTTCAGAAGATAGTTATGATGGGTAAGTACTTGATAAATTCTTTCAGGGGATGTATGAAATGCATTGGATGCATGGATGAAGGAATTGTCATAGGGACTTTAATGCAATGCCCTAGGTGCATCAATTTCTTACGGGAAGGAAAGGTTTACAGGTGTGCTGGTGCTTGAAATGCAAAAATGGGTTGCGAATATGGGGGGTTCTTCAGGTGAGCTTTAAGAACCCCACACACGTACTCCGTTTCATGTAAAATTGTATAATTAATGATCGCGTCGGGAACATATTATCTACCATACCCAGACTCTTTAAGAGCACATCGTAAAACACTACGAGCTGTGCTAAAAAAGTCACGGTAGACTTTTAAATTTATTAATTAGACTTAAAAAAATGTCTTCGTGACCACAAGATATATTTTGATATATAAGGCCATTTTGAAAGGTTAGTTTATTTATAACAATAGAAAAGTGTATTAAGTATGCTCGATAAGTTTTTATTTGTTCGTGATAATTTGGTGAAAAAATAATTCCGATATGATGTCTTAGTCACCATATTCCCTTGTGACTTTTTTCCATTCCCGAGACTGATAGAGCTATTGCGACTCTACTAGCTCCAACAAAGGCGCGGCACATCTACGGGCGTTTTTCCCCACAAGTGCCCCCATATGTCCCTTACCCGCATAGCTGTCGCAAGGTATAAAACTGAAAGCATGAACCATGTGCCCTGTAAACCCAAATGGCTTAGCACAGTATCGCCAAATACTGACAGCCATCGAAATCCCATTCGATAACAATGCAGGTAAGGAGTCATCAAGCATAAACAATTTTACGATTCCTTCGAGCCAGCGCCGATTGAGTTTTCCTTCACGGAAATCTTTTCAGTAGGAACAACTCAAAAAGGTATTTAATATAACTTAACCCTGTTGCTAAATATATTGTATTACACATAACCCACGCTATATCTTTTACCTGAAAAATTGAGCAAACAAATCAATATCGTGCTCGAATATAAAAACTTCAACCAAGGGATTGATCATGGGTTGTAAATCCGCCAAAACTGTGAAACGCAAACACCATCCTTGATGTAATTTCGGTCACACAGAGCGCGATAATCATAACTATGTGCGTGGGATGCATCCGCACCCTATTACTGTGTGGGGTGGGATACAATGAGCGTAAGAGTTTTTCTTCGAGCCAAATGAGAGAAGTGGAAAAATTTCAGCAAGTTGTTCTGACCTTGGTTACCTTATTGTATTTAACTCTAAGTACCATGAGCAAGTAACTTCCAAAGCAAATAAGGTTAACAGACATTGGTCTAAATAGTTTAAGGACGTTGGTCTAAAGAGTTCTCTGACCCCAACCTTGCCAACTCCCTCTATATAACATTTGTTCGGCAAATCCTTGAACAACACTGCGACGCACGTGAAATGTGCAGAGAAGACTTAAAAGAGCATATTATAAAAGACTTAATTATGGCACAACTACTTCGAAGTGTAGGTGTCAGTCCTCTGAGGATTTAGTATCATTCTCGACTTTGATGTAGAAGTCGAGTAACTTCTTGAAGCGTGCCAACATCAAGCCCCCCAACCTTTTATTCATATTGTTAATGTTTCAATAACATAAAACTCGAAAAATATGAAACATAAACGTCCACCTTTCCGATTCATAAAACACTAACCTGTCTAACAACCAATTTTTGCCCAATACACTAATGCGGTGAGCCAGTTGTTGCTTGTAACTCTCTTTAGTGAGCCAAGTATTAAAATATAAAACGGAACAAGGTGAACACAAATAAACAACATGTAGTACAAAAATGCTGTTGACAACTCATATTCTAGTTGAACTTTATCTGGTACTTTTGGACTATAAGCAATAACATAACAGAAAAGAGGTTGTTAAATTATTTACAACACTCATTAAAAAAGTAAATGTGTCAATTTGACGGCGTCGATGCGTTGCTCCAACGTAAATTGCACAAATAACGAAATTTTCTCCGAGTGGATGACAAGCACCTTTGTGGTAAATCGTTTAGCGTTACATTCATTGCAATCATGGGCAGAGCCATTACCTACCTCAAAGACCTTTTCAATTTGTTCGCCTTCTTCCCTCACCACTCTGCCATGACTGCACAGGCATTTCCTCGTCCCATGTTATGCATAGCAATGACTCGGATAGTACAACTCCAAAAGAAAGTGTTAATAAAACCATTAAAATACTCAGGGGTGGGTCAAAAAACCTGAGACTTTTTGAATTTTTCTTGTTGCGATGTTGAGGTTAGACATAATTAAAAAAAAAGGTATAATTACTGGGTTTATCGGCTATTGCTTGGTAACTGGTGCATTGTGGTCGAACAAGTCTATATGATGCGAAAACTCGTTGGCACTGCAATTGATTAACTGAAAATACTCCATACAAGATGTCGTACGGTCGCCTCTATTTCCAGCTGCCTGTGTGATTATCCGGTTCTCAAAATTTGACAGTTGTCTAATCTAACTTGAACATCGAAAGGCCTACGCCATCGAAAGTATTGCTGTGGTATGTGAAAATGTAGTCGACCGTCGCTTGACTTTAATGATATGAACCAAGCCGCACATCCCTCAAATGCCGCCAGATCTGTAAATATTGCTATGGTGAGTGAAAATGTTGCAGAAAAGCATTGTTCCACTTATAGTCATGGACAGGTCATTTCTAAGGAAGCTACTAAGGACAAAGAGCTAAGCTGATGAAGAACATCAAAAACTCTATCTCGCCATCCATCCCATCGCTTATAGCTGATGACAATCTAGTCATCTACATAAATGATAAAGCGAATTTGCTTAGTCACCATACACCCTCTATCGCGTTTCCACAAGACCGTTTTCAGTCGATAGCAGACATAAAAGAGAATTAGCGCCAAGAACTGAAGTCGAATCCGAAAAATGCGCACTGTAAACAAACTAAATGACTTTTTAAATGATCAATGGTCCTTTTGACCGAATTTATGTCAAACAATATTGGCACTGTGACTAGAATTAAACACGAAACTGCAGTTCCAGTAGCGGCTCATCATCATCATCGGCACTACAACCGGCCTTATTTAACAAATCTCTCCACCGGTCCCGATTTCGAGCCGATCCAGTTTGGCACTCCCAGGCTCTGGACGTCCTGGTCTACGCCATCCCTCCATCGCAGACAAGGTCTGCCACGCTGTCTCCTTCCATACATCCTGCCACAAACGACTTTCCGGGCAGGCTCCTCTTCGCTCATTCGCGCTAGGTGTCCCGCCCACTGGAGTCTACCGAAGTTGATGTTTCTTACAACATTAGGTTCAAGGTAGATTGCGTACAACTCATGGTTGTTCCGTCTCCGGAATCGTCCTCCCTCACATACGGGGCCAACAATTCTCCTTAAGACCTTTCTCTCGAACGCGGCTAAGAGTTCAGAGTGCCTTTTATTGAGCACCCAGGTCTCGGATCCTGCCATGAGTACTGGTAAGACCATGGTCTTGTACAGTAGTAGCTTGCATGTTCTGGATAAATTTCGGGATTTAAAGAGCCTTGATAGACCATAGTAGGCTTTGTTTGATTTGATCAGCCGTTCGCGTATTTCTTCTTCCATATTGTTATCGGTTGATACTATTGATTTGGCGCAAGGCTAATAACCTTGCCCGGAAAAACAATTGTTATGGAAAATTTAACAAGCCTCGGGACTTGCTAAATAAGGCCAAGACCTGATCCCGGTTGTAGAGCCGATGATGATGATGATGATGATACTATTGACCCAAGATAGATAAAGGATTGCACTACTTCAAATTCGTGCTCCGCTACCCTAATAGATTGACCAACGTTATGTCACCTCTTCGCAGAAGTTTCCCCTCATTAATGTGCAGTCCCAGTTTTAGTGCCGCCTGCTCGATCTAGGTGAAGGATTCCTGTACCGCCGATTCGATTCTACCGATGATGTCGATGTCGTCTGCGTAGGCAAGAATCTGGCTGGTCTTGGTGATAATAATCCCTCTAGTTGTGACGCCAGAGTCACGGATTGCTTTCTCTAACGCCAGGTTTTAGAGGAGGCAGGCCTGACGGTCCCCTTGTCGGAGTCCATTAAAGATGTTTTTGGTTTGGACAGCAATCCCGCTATTTTTACATGACTAGTTACGTTGGTCATGGTCAACCTACAAAGTCGTATCAATTTGTTTGGAATGCCGAACTCTCTCATGGCATTATATAGTTCTACCCTGGCTATGCTGTCGTAGGCGGCCTTAAAGTCTATAAATAGATGATATAATGGAATCTTAAATTCCAGACATTTTTCCATCGCCTGCCTAAGGGTGAATATCTGATCAATTGCTGATTTGCCTGAGATGAAACCACACTGATATTGACCAATTTTTTGAAAATTACAAAAATTATTGACGCCTTAGCGTACGGGTCTATCCGATCTTGTAGGAATATGGCGGATTTTTAGTCAATGTCGAATGTTTGATGATGAAGTGTTCCGCCGAACACTGTTCACAAGAAGGTGTGGCGGTTCCGCCAAACCCCACGGTTCGCCTTCCTGAAAAAGCCCCAAAAACTGCTACCCAGTCTGCATAATCTTTCGCTAATGCAATCGCATCAGCATCTTAAATGCTCCACGCATTAAAACAATCAAATTTATATAACATAAAAGTCCCTGGAAAAGAAAACTTACCTTTCATGCATCTCTTCGCATACTATTCCTGTAAGATTTCTTTCTTACCTTATCAGGAATCTCAAACTAATTCGGCACCTTCGGTGTCAAGCAAATCTCCCTAGACGAATTCCTGTAAACAAAAGGATTTGAATTACATATAATGTAACCTTCACCAGGGGCCATAAACATTGCGCAGTCTATTTTTCAGCTTCGCCATGGGTATGATAAATTTCTTAACGTACACATTGGCCGGCGAGTTTTTTCTCCCGGCAATAATATACCAGCAGCTGCATCCAATTAGCGCAATCGACGCTGAAGCCTATATCCCTATCTCACACCATGAGTAAACAAAAGACCGCTGTCCTTCATCAGGCATTCTGGCGATACGCAAATAATTCACTACCTACCCTTACTAGCGATGCCATAAACATCATTTCCCAGTAACCTAGCAAACCGTAATTCGTGGATTTTCGCCATGTCAGGGGGAACATCATGCAAATATTTTGATAAATTACCGCACTTTAAGACATTCGTCATCGCATAATCGGGTCCGTTCTCGAAACATTGATAACGACATTTTGTAACATCAGGGGCCTCGATTTCACCAATACGAATGTAAACACCGTCCACCAATATTTACAAACAGTGACTTCTGATATCCTTGCCCTAACTGTGACCTAGATCTATTCGTCAACTGATTCGATATATCTTCGTTGCTCAGGATATGACTTACATTCAAGACTAAAAACCGGAGTCTGCGTCTTCACGCGACCCGATCCGGCTTGCCAAAGTATAGAGACGTTAGAGCCCAATAACTTGAACATCATGTGGTTGAAGGTCGTGCTGAAGAATTCTGAAGAATGACAGACAGCGGGATGTTAGTCACAAATTCAAAGGATAAAGCTGATGTGTTCGCGAATTCAAACCTCGATCCCGGTCGTTTGTATCCACCTGTGATCGCGCCGGTACAGTCGTCGATGCGGGATATGGGGCTCTGCCCGCGTACTATTTAACGCATTCTACGTGAACTGGATTGTAGGCAGACAAACGGTCCGGACGGAATACCAGCAATAATCCTTAAGAACTGTGCTCCAGAACTATCGCCAGTTCTTGGCAGACTCTTCCGCTTATCTTATGCACGGAGGACCTTTCCTGCCTCCTGGAAAATCGCTCGACTTCAGACAATCCCAAAGATGGGAAAAAAGTGTCTCCCACAAAATTACCGTCCTATAGCATTAGTCTATATTATCTAAGGTGATGGAAAAAGTCATCAATACTGAGTTAATTAAGTATTTGGAGTGCAACGGACTTCTGAATAATCGTCAATATGGATTCCGTGGCAAGCGGTCCACGGGAGACCTTTTGACACTTATAACCCATATACGGACATCGGCGATTGAGCGGCATGGTGAGCCAAGAGCGGTCGCATTGGATATCTCCAAGGCTTTTTGCCGCGTCTGGCACGGGGTATTGCTGAGCAAACTTTCCCAGCAGCTTTGCGACTGGACGATGAGCTTCCTCGAGAATCGATCGACCCGGGTTGTTGTGGATGGCGAGTGTTCGGATCTGTATCCTATTAATTCGGGGGTACCCCAAGGTTCTATTTTGACTCCAACCTTGTTTTTGCTTAACATAAATGATTTGTTGGAGACAAAGGATAACAAAGTGTTCACTTTCGCGGATGAAAGGACGCTTATTTCCTTCTTTCCGAGTGTTCGGCCGATTGGTGCATCTACGTCGCACCAGCTGAAATGTAGACAGATTGAATATCTGAATCAGGATCTAGATAATGTCCCGCAGTGTAGAAGGGCCAATCTGGTCGACTTCAATGCAGCGACGACACAATATACAACATTCACAAAGAAAAGTGGATGATCGGATCCACAGCTGATAATGAATGGCCGGGCCCTCGAATCTGGGGAAAGCTTGAAATTGCTCGACTTCATGGTCTGTGGGAATGTATCGTGGCATAAACACGTGTCGACCATCGCCAGGTCAGCCTCAGGAAAACTGAGCTATCTCTTTAGAGCCAAGAAATATTTTACTCCGGCCCAACTTCTTCTCCTGTATAAATCCCAAATTAAACCCGCACTCAAATATTGCTCTCATGTTTGGAGCTCGGCTCCTAAACATACCCTCGACCAACTTGAGAGCATACAGAGACGAGCGATCCGCCTGATCGGGGACTCGGCGCTGACGTCGGGACTACAGCCGCTATTACATCGAAGGCGCGTAGCTGACCTTTGTCTGTTTTACAGATATTATCACGGGTACTGTTTTTCGGAGATTCGTGGTATTATTCCACGCAATTCGGCTTATATGCATCTCGAGGCGCCTACTCGGCGCTATAGGTTCGCCTCTCCCGAGAGAGTGTGGGGAGGATAGTCGCGACGCCAGCATGGGCGGAGTTCTGCTATCAACCCACTCCCGGTTTATTATAAAGTTCCGCCGAACACCAAAAGAACTGAGTTCCAAGCACCATCACCAGGGGAACAACAATAGAAAAATGAAACACTCAGGAAACTGCAGCGCAGAAAATAAAACTATTTTTATTTATCAAAACTGGTTTTTATTGTTAAGGAAGCTTATTTGTATATTGTTTTGATGGATGGTTTGTTTTGACATGAAAAGGTTTTAAGTTGATTTAATTGTGGTATAAACTTTGGTGGCACACTAATTTGACAGTCAATACACGTTTTATTTGGGAAGATGATAGGAAAATTGTGCAGCGCGGATATTCAGCGAAACAATCACAACAGTCGAGATTCTGTTCTTAATTTAATCACACACGCGTTTAATTTAATAGTTTGGCGAGGACAGATAGTTTTAGTATTGTTCCACTCTTGCACTGATCTACTTTTAAATGCACTCACTATGGATAAGACTCGACTTGATGATGTACGCATCCCCGGCGCGCACCGGGGAGCGGGAGCGAACCGACTGGTTCGGTCGGTGGATGGTAAAGGACTCAGCGATAAACGCCTCGTGCAGAACCGACTCGCTAATGGGGTGAGTTTCCCCGAGAGAGAAAGTGTTCCTCTCCACTAAGGATACGTTTTACCTGCCACAAGAGAGACGTAAAGTCTCTCTTTGTGGAACAGAAAACCAGATCTTGTAATGGAAATCATGGTAGTATGTGTGCATGGGTGATCATGAGGATCATAATATTCAACACACGCGCGAAGGCGGTGGATAAACGAAACAGACAGGCGGTAAGGACAAAGGGACCGTGAAGATCGTTAGTAGTACACATGTATGTGTGTACATGGGTTCTTTCATGGGACAAACCATGAGAACGAACCTGAAACGACGAAAAGCGCATGGAGTGTATCCATGAGATGTGAGTTCGGTAAAGCTAACAAACCGAATCTCCTTGGATGCTAATGGTTTTTGTTTGCTCATGCCGCTGCTGATGAGAAGCAGATCCCGAAATATGAGAATACAAAGGGAACGTTTAGGTCTTTGTCTAAGATGTGCATTGCGGCTAAATAAATAGGCGGCAACGTAATGTGGAAATGCGCTAATTGGTTTTAGCTTGATTGCCGGGAAATGGTGTTTATGGCATCGCTGGTAAGGGTAGGTATTCAATTCCTATTTGCATTTCCCTGTGCTGTAGAATTTAATTGATGCCTTAAGACGCGAGATGCGTATATTTGTTTTGGTCCCTTGGGTATAGGTCGCCAGCCAATGTGTATGTATGGTGATTTATTATACACTTGGTGAGGACGGGAAATAGGCGACGATCCCTGTTCTGATGGTCACATTGTATGTAAACCAAATCAATTTGTTTTCAGGAATTCGTCTAGGGGGATTTGCCTGGCACCGAAGTTGCCGAATTAGTTTTGGGATTCCTGATAAGTTAGAAAAGAATTCTTACAGGGAATTTGTATGCGAAGAGATGCATGAAAGGTAAGGAATCTTTAATAGGGACTTTTATATTATAAATTTGATCTATTTGATGCGTGAAGCATTTACAGGTGCTTAATGCGATTGCATTAGCAAAAACTTATGCAGATTGGGATGAAGTTACGGGGGTTTTTCAGGTAAGTGGGCCATGGGGTTTGGCGGAAGAGAATTTAAAAAAAATAAATAAAAACGGATCAAGGTAAAAATGTTGTCAAGAGATTAACAAAAGAAAGAGAAAATACCCGTCGCAACATTACATGCGATAATTTTTTTACTTCGTATTCGTTGGCTCTACACCTTCATTCGAAAAAAACTACATCTTATCGCGATAATTCGAAAACATAAAGCAATGTATTTGCTTTTACAACTCCTAAGAATCGCGAGCCGTAGTTGTGGGGTACGAAGTCGTGTGCCGGCGTAGGACACGGGGTTCTACTTCGCCCCACCGTCACTAAAAGAGGGTTCCGCTGCAGCAACTGTTCGTGAAAAAAGAAACAAACTCCGCAACACACCGATCACAAGGAGTTCACCAGGAGGAAGTAAGGAAAACACCGAGAGAAGTTCCAAAGTAAAGGAATGAACGCACTGCTTTGAAAGTAAATGTTCTTCTGGTTTATTGTTTTAATTTATTTTTGTTGAACTTAATCTTAGTTACACTGTTTTTGAGCGACAACGCGATTTAAAGATTTTGCTTCTAATGCGGTTGTAACACTCCACTGTACACGATCGACTTCCGCATGTCTAAACCTTTATGCAGCTAAAACTCGAACACTCTCGACTCCGGTTATATTATAATCGCGTGTCTGCAGCGGTATGTACAGCGGGAGTTAGCATGACCGTGGTGTTCAGCGGATGGAATTTGACTCAACGATATTCAATCGTTTAGGGTGAGTTTTCCCAAGAGAGAAAGTGTTTCTCTCGTGGTGAAAACAAGGAAGAAAGACTTGGCAATGTATTTGTATGTGTGAGTGAAGATCATCATCATCATCGGCACTACAACCGGGAAACGGTCTTGGCCTTATTTAAGCAAGTCCTGAGGCTTGTTAAATTTTCCATAATGATTTGTGTTTTCCGGGCAAGGTCATTAGTCCTGTGAGTGAAGATCACATTGGTTTTTTTTTCATACACAAGGCCATGGGAATGAACCTGAAACAAAGAAAGGAAAAAGGGATCGTGTAGATTTTTTGGTTATGTGAGTAGGTTACTGGGAAACGATTCCATAACTATGTAGGATAAAAGGAATTTATGGGCTGAGAGTTCAATTGAGGAAACAAGTTGCAACTCATTAGTGGTAGGTACATTTGGGATACTAGGATGATTGAATTGTTTGCGTATCGCCAGAATGCCTGATGACAGACAGCGGTCTTTTGTTTACCCTTGGTGCGAGTTAGTGAAATAGTCTCAACGTGGATGGTGCTAATTACATGCAGCTGGTGTTGGACTATTTATCGCTGGCTAAAAGGGTCGACATCCGATGCGTGCTTAGATAGCTTTTATGTACACATATTGAGGCTAGGACTAGCCAACTCAAGGGTAAGATTCCCTGATATACGGTCGTATGATATGCGAACCGATAAATTTTAATACAGGGAATTTATGATAAGGTAAGAAAGAACTCATACAGGAATTGTATGCGAAGAGATGCAAGAAAAGGTAAGAATTCTTTTACTGAAGCTTTTTAGATTATACCTTAGATAACCCTAGATGCGTAAAGTATTTAAGGTGCTAATGCGATTGCATTATCGAAATTATGTGATTGGATGGGAGTTATGGGGTTTTTGTTTTTAGGTAAGTGAACCGTGGGGTTTGGCGGAACCGCCACTTACTCCACTATATTCAGCTCTCAAGAAAAGGCGAGCATAGTTTCCTATTGTCCAAAAAAGGTAGAATTGTCACATTGCTAAGTATTATGCAGAACAGTAAAATATTTGACACTACTAGTCGTAAACAAAAATCAAAAATAATTTTGCGCTACAATAAAACAAAAGGAGGTGTGGATAATATGGATCAAATGGTAAAAAAATATAGCGTGAAACGCATGACATGGCGCTGACTCATGGTCGTTTTTCACAACATCATCGACATGAGTGCCATGAATGCATATATAGTGTGGTTAACTTTGAATTTTCATTGTGAACAGATCTCAAAAAAAGGAAGAACTTTTATTATACAGCTTGGGAAAAGATTGGCTGGTTATAAAGATGAAGAAGAAATCACTGTTTCAACGAGCACTGCGACATTAGATCGATCTAAAAAAGCCAGATGTATAATAATGTATGTCCAGCTAAAGAAGACAGAAAAACCAGGACAAAATGTGCAAAGTGCGAAAAATGTATTTGTAGAGTACATTCACTCCTTGTCTGTGCTTCGTGTGGAGAATGACAATAATTTGACATAAAATTCTGAGTTGAATGTCCAATAAAATATTAACATGTTGTATTATTATATTCAATTATGTTCTTATTATACATTTTTATATATGGGCTCCTCGATAGTATAGTGGATAGTATACCCGCCTGTCACCCGGGAGACCAGGGTTCGATTCCCCGTCGGGGAGCCCCTGGCGCAAGACTAATGACCTTGCCCAGAAAAAATAAATCATTATGGAAAATTTAAACAAGCCTCAGGACTTGCCAAATAAGGCTAAGAACGGTTCCCGGTTGTAGTGCCGATGATGATACATTTTTATACTATAAAAAGCATTACATACAATTATTTAGTAAACAAAATTCATTTACTTCCTTGTGTATTTGTATATACAACCCAATGGACGTGTATTGTAAGTAGTGCATGTATTTTCTTTCGGTAGTTGGAGGGTTAAACAACATGCTATTATCGAATTTTTAACTGCTGTAAAAGTGACTCCTGCTGAAATTCATTATCGTTTAGAGGCTGTTTATGGTGGCAATGCTGTTGATAGGTCTACTGCAATCGATGGGCAATACAATTTTGTGGTTGCGAGCCTGGAAAAGCCATAATTGTTGATGGAACACATAGCGGGCGTCCGATTATTACCACAAACGATAATCATCGCAAACTCGTCAACGATTTGATTAAAAATGACCGTATCGCAAACCATATTGGAATATCCAAGGAACGTGTCGGCTTCATTATTGAACTATTGGGATGCCGTAAAATCTGTGCACGATGGGGGATTCCATGCCGCTCACAGACGAGAACAAACGTCGTTAATTGGTATGCTGCGAGCAATTTTTGCGGTGCTACCGTGACGAAGGAGGCGACTTCCTTTTGAAAATTGTGACAGGGGCTGAGTCATGTCACCATCATTACGATCCGGAAGAAAAAAGACAAAGCGCTGAATACCGACATCCGTCTTCTCAACAGCCGATAAAGTTCAAAACACAACTATCCGCAAAATAAAAATTCGTTTGACGGTGTTTTGGGACGCTCATCGAATTAATGTGACCGATTTTCTGGATCGAGGGGCAACGGTATATACTTCACAGTACATACAGACTCTGACATACTTCCAAAGTCGAGTTTGTGGTGTTAAAAGGAGCCATAAATCTGGAACGTACTTTAACCTCAATGCAGCGTTAATAAGGTTTGTTAGCTTTGCTAGGGCTTTTTTTGGAAGACTGTGAAGCATTTTACCTAATATGATAAAATCCTGGTGATTTTTTTTGATTTATACGGGGGTTGCCTCTTATGTTTCGGGATTTGGCAACCCTAGCGTTGCAATCCGGCAATTGACAGCTCTGTCGTAAAGTTGGACATTTTTGAGGTTATACGCACTCAGAACGTTTTGACATACGAGCGCTATTTGTGTTGTTTACAGTAACTTAAAAGATTCATCTCGGCCCAAAAATGGAATTAAATCGTCAACATTTTCGTGCGATTATTTTTTACAACTTTCGGCGTGGATTAACTCAGCAACAGTGCATGGATGAACTTAATTCAATTTTTGGCGATGAAGCTCCATCAAGGACCAGTGTTTATCGATGGTATGGTGAATTCAATCGTGGACGTAGTTCACTCCAAGATGAATTTCGTGAAGGTCGTCCAAAATCAGTTGTTGTTCCGAAAACCATTGATGCTGTGCGCGAACTGATATTGGAAGATCGTCATGTGACCTATCGTCAGATTGAGACAACTTTAGGCGTTAGTGGGACCAGCGTACATTCAATATTGCATAAACATTTGACTGTCAAAAAAATTTGTTCGCGTTGGATCCCACACAATTTGTCAATCGCCCAAAAAAAGGCTCGTGTCAATTGGTCGAAAGAAATGCTCAAAAAATACGGTCGCGGTGCTTCGAAACACGTCTATGACATCGTGACAGGTGATGAATCGTGGATTTAGTATCTTCGACTCATTAAGAAGCAAAAAGTCAGTGGGAATAGATGGAGTACCTAACATCGTACTCAAGAACCTGCCCCCAATGGCAATAGATATATACACGGTCCTGTTTAACAACGCGTTGAAAAATGCATATTATCCCACGCGTTGGAAAATGGCTATCATTCAGCCCATCGCAAAAAGGGCAAAGACTGCACAAACCCAATGAACATGCGTTCGATAAGTTTACTCCAAAGCATCAGTAAAGTATTTGAAAAAACCATCAACAAAGCTCTGGTAAAATGTACATAAGCCTTTACTATATGTACTTTACGATATGTTAAAGGACAGGAGGTTCGTGGTCAAAAGTGGTAATGTGACCTCTAATAAAACGTATAATATCAAGAATGGCTTGCAACAGGGGGCGGTACTCTCTCCGATTCTTTTTAACATTTACATTAGCGACTTATTAGATGCACTTCCGCAGGCTATTGCGTACGCAGACGATCTCATAATTTACAGAACAGCTCCGAAAGTTGCGATCATAAATAGGTTAATACAGCGAGACTTCAACA